>OZ059854.1:1406625-2675750 GCA_964057195.1 Orthosia cruda
CAGATGATTTAAGTGAGCGCATGCAGGAGGCCTGTGAGTTGGTGGACCTGGTGAAGTATAATGCAGATAGGTATGAGTCATTGACTAACAACCTCACCTGTAGTTCTGCTGCCGCTCCGCCACCTCTAATGTCAACATGTTGCTCTACAACTTTACCTATCGATATTTGTTAAATAACCGTTCGAAACATACAGTAGTGAACCATTGTTATCTTAAACTGCACTTTAATGAGCTTATTCATAAAATTCAACAGACACAATTGAATGAGCAAACTACTGTAGTACTTCTTATTGAAAATAGCCTTACCCTCAGTTTCCTTAAAATTATCGCAGAATTAATGTGAAAAATTGTTTTAAAATTCATTCAAAAAGGGACATAGTTAATGGTATTGACACCCTACTTAAGTTAAGATTAGGCAAACTAATATTATGTACCATAGGGTTACAAGTTGCCTAACAAGTTGGTGGTCTGACAAGTTACTTATTCAGGAAAATGAATACATTTCTAGTTTAAATGACTTGATGCATATTTTATCTTGTCATAGTGACCGTTTATTGTTTTTTGAAACCAACAATTTGTTTAGTGAGTTAGTTTTGATTCTGAACCATATGTTTCTTCCCAAAAATAGTTGACAATTATTAGCTACATAGTTAGCTTTTAATATACAAGCAGTTATTGATGATTTAACTGAGACTAGGTTTAACCTGATTTAACAGTATTAGCCAGTTTTTCTGATAATACTACTGTAGATTCTTTAAACTATTAGAGCCAACAAAAGAGAAGACGAATAATAATATTTTACTATATCATCAAAATATAAATTTAAGATATATATTGTTTTTCAATTATTAAACGCGAAAGTTTTAAAGTTAATATTCCGACTGGAAGTTGGGTGGTTTTTAATATAAGATGACATTAAATATTAGATTTGAATTGATTTTGAATCCTCACTTCGAGTATTTGCCTGTAATTCGAGTCGAGCATTACATCAGTGAGGGAAGAGAACTGAGCACTACAGTGCGCTACTTAATGATCGAATCTGAAATATTACATTACAGGTGAACGCTCAAGATGAGTGAGCACATTAAAATCTATGATATCACTAATGCCTTCAAAAAATTAGTCAAAGAACATGAACTCTCCAGCATTCTGTTACTTTTTAGAATAGGATGGGATCACTTCGTTGTCTGCCTGTCTGTACGCGCGTCAAGATCTTTTTTTCTAGATTGTCTGGAGCTATCAAGTTGACATTATTATCATATGATCAGGTCTGCAATCTCTTGGAGCTGTGAAAAAACAAACTTCTAAATCGACTCCATCAGAAGTTACAGCCGTTTATGCTGCATATTTAACACTTGCAAGGGAATCATACCTATAGAGTACGTCTAACGGGGCGAATAGGACCGCAGGGGTGAATAAAAACAAAACTTTGAAGGGAATTTTCACGTTATTTAAAAAAAATACAGCATTTTAGTATACTCCAATATATTAAATAATTATTTGAAAAAAGCAATGCTTTGTTTGAACCTATTAAAGTGGAATAACAGTTAAATTTCTAATCAAAGTTTTTTTCGGTCCTATTCAACCCGTTTGACCGTACTCACCGTTGACCTAGAATGATGAAATTTAGGAAGAAGCATTTGGCATATCAAAGCTACTACAACAGCAGCTACATGAGGCTCAAAGTCAGATTGAATATCTTGAAACTACAAATCATAACATCACTGCCTCGTTGAATCAAAGTCTATTCAATGAATTGGTGCCTGTTGCCCCGTCAATGGTTACTGCAATAAATCCCTCTTACACAATAGATTTAACAGGTCATGATGATTCAAAATCAATTAAATCATTGAGGGTAGTCACTAGTAAAAATAAAATAAAAAAGTACATTAAAATTAACAAATACATAGTTAAAACTAAGAAAATGATCAAAAAACAAAGGTTTTTCATCAAAAATGTAAAACTTAATAGAGAAAGGTTGAATCTACTTAAACAATTAGATATGTATTCATTTAATTTAGAAAAAAGTACTAGGAAATACCAAACTGACACAGAAGACTTGCGGTATGAACTTGACCATCTACAGGAGAAACTAACTTCCATGACCATCAAATATACAGCCTCTGAAAACCAAATGAGGGAATATGTATTGGCAATGAATGAGCTGGTAAGCACACAAACTAATAAATGTGATCATTGTCAACCACCATCTGTTGAACCCACACCGGACCATTCATTGACAATATGTGATGCCACCATACCGCAGTCTAGTGCAAGTTTGCCATTAGAAATTACTAACCGTTTGCCTAAAAATAATGTAAATACAGAAATAGTATTATTTTGTGATGAAATTGGAAAGGATCTAGGCCACTTGTTGACAAATAGATATCCAGGACACTCAATAATGAACTACTGTATGCCTGGTTGTTCTTTATTTGACATAATCAAAAAAGTTATAAAATGCAATTTTA
Source organism: Orthosia cruda (assembly GCA_964057195.1). Lineage (NCBI taxonomy): Eukaryota > Metazoa > Arthropoda > Insecta > Lepidoptera > Noctuidae > Orthosia > Orthosia cruda. The sequence goes on from OZ059854.1 coordinate 1,409,097, forward strand.
ACCAGGATACAACATTATTAATATTTATTGGTAATAGGGGCAATGTGAACAAAGGAGAATTACTCCAACATTATAACTCTTTGTGCAACCTTAGTTTAAAAAAAATTGTGATGTTCATACAGCCAAAGTTTGCCACAGGAAGAAAACATACTTAGGTATGAATTGAATAGGACATTACATAATTTAACATATAGTAGTAATTTATTCCATTTAATTGACACTAACAATTATGTTGGTAATCACTTTTATTTGACAAAAGATAAATTTTTCATGGATAGGTACTTTCTTTCAAAGTATTATAAAAGACAGATAGCTGTGTCGCTATCATATTATTTTTCTACTACAGCCAAGAATTTGGCTAAACAACTTGCTTCTATTGAGCAATGCCAAGGAATGTTATTTAATTCAGCCAATAATTTGGTATCAGAAATTGATATTAATAGTAATTTAAATTAGAAATTAGGACAATAGGGACAACCTCTTGCAAAAGCATACAGCATAAAAATTGCAAAGTAAAATCAAATAAAAGTTTAAATTCGGTAAATAGTATTAACCTGGTGCATCAAAATATTCAAGGATTTATGAACAAAGATTTAGAAGTAGAATTATTTATGAACTTTAACAGTATTGATATTCTTTGTATAACAGAACATTGGCTTAAAAGCCACCAGTTATTGTTCAATTTTAATAATCACCAGGTTGGTAGTTCATTCAGCAGAGTTAATGCTATACATGGTGGCTCATTGATTTTAGTAAGTAACCAGCTTAAATTTAAAGACCGTAAGGATATTGTGAGCCTATCTGTTGAGCGGACAGTTGAAATAGCTTGTATAGAATTGGAGCAGTTTATTGTATTAAGCGTATACAGACCCCCTTCAGGATTGTATGACTGCTTCGAAAAGGTAATGGATGATGTGTTACACAAGATTTGTAACTCAAATAAATCCATTATCACTTGTGGTGATTTTAATGTTAATTTATTAGAAAAATCAGGTTCTTGTAGTAAAATAATAAGTCTGTTTCAGTCCTACAATCTTGTAAACCTATTTTTGGAGCCTACAAGAATAACCCCTTCTAGTGCTACATGCTTAGATAATATTTATACTAATGTTATACCAGTCCACAAAGAAATTATAAATTTACTAGATTCTGATCATTGCGGGCAGAGGATTACTATACCAAACCAAAGCAACAAAGTGGCTAAAAAGGATATCACTGTTAACCCCAAAACTGCAAGTCGCTTGGCAGCTTTTAAAGTTAAACTCATTAATAAATTACCAATTTTGTCAATTGATGCTGATCCTAATCATCTATATGATGATTTTTTTAGTATATACTGTAAACAATTTAATTCGACCTTTATTCCCAAGACTATCTCCGTTAATAGTAACGCATCATTCAGTGATTGGGCTACCATTGGTATTCATAAGAGTAGAACACGGCTTTATGAGCTGTACAGTGAAAGGACTTATGTAAACACTGCTGAATTTAATTTATATGTTAGAAATTATTCAAAATTATTTAAAAAAGTTTGTTGTTTGGCCAAGTCGCGTTATTTGAGCTCAAAGATTAAAAACAGTAGTAATGTTATTAAAACGACTTGGAATATTATTAATAGTGAAACGGGAAGATCTGGTAACCGAAATATTGACTACGGCCTGTCTATTAATGGCAACATCATAAAATCAGACTCACAAGTCGCAGTGGCCTTTGAAAATTTCTTTTCAGATATTCCCGTTTCAACGACTAAATCCTTAAACTCATCACCTTCTGTTGCTGAGTCTTTGCTAAAAGAAAATGTTAACGTTTGCGATTCGGAATTTCTTTTTGAACATATTACTTGTAAAGACATAATTAAAACCTTTCACACTTTAAATGTTAAAAAGACTGCAGATCTGTGGGGTCATTCTGTAGAAGTTGCTAAGTCTATTATTGACATTGTCGCACCTAGTTTAGCTATTATCTTTAATAATTGTATCGACTGTGGGGAGTTTCCCGACCTTATGAAAAATAGTAAAATAATACCTTTGTTTAAATCAGGTAGTACATCAGACCCTACAAATTATAGACCTATTTCAGTACTACCTACGTTTAGCAAAATATTTGAGAAATTAATTTTAGAGCAATTGCAAAGATTTTTTAATAAACATAAATTATTACATACCAAACAGTTCGGTTTTACAAAGGGTCGTTCAACTACTGATGTGTTGAACTTTTAGGACATATTTATAATGCATGGGAAGATAAGTGCGATGCCTTGGGAATCTTTTGTGATTTGTCCAAGGCATTTGATTGTGTTTTTCATGAAACGCTAATCAGGAAACTCCGCCACTACGGGATCCGGAACAGCGCTCTGGATCTTCTTACTTCATATTTGAGTAATAGGATTCAGACCGTTGACGTTAATGGAAAAAGATCTCCTGGATCTATGGTAACAATGGGAGTCCCACAGGGCTCGATTCTTGGTCCTTTCTTGTTCCTTATTTATATTAATGACTTGCCTTACCTCATAAAGGATAACCATGATATAGTGTTGTTTGCGGATGATACTTCACTTTTGTTTAAACTTAAACGTCAGCAGCTGGTTACTGACGATGTAAATAGCGCGATCTCAAAAGTAGTTCACTGGTTCAATGTTAATAATTTACTTCTTAATGAAAAAAAAACCAAATGCATTAAGTTTACCCTACCTCACGTTAGGCAGGTGAAAACCGATGTGTTGATAAAGGGCGAAGAATTGAATCCTGAAAATAGCACAGTATTCTTAGGCTTAACTTTGGATGCTAAGCTTCAGTGGGGCCCACATATAGATAAATTGTCAAAGAAGCTAAGCTCCGCAGCATATGCTGTTAGAAAAATTCGTAATTTAACTGACATAGAGACAGCCCGTTTAGTATACTTTAGCTATTTTCATAGTGTAATGTCGTACGGTATTCTGTTGTGGGGAAATGCCGCCGACATCCAGACTATCTTTGTTTTGCAGAAAAGAGCTGTTCGGTCAATTTATAAATTAAGCCCAAGACACTCTCTCAGAGAGAAATTTAAGGAGATTAATGTAATGACTGTGCCTTCTCAGTATATTTATGAAAATCTTTTATATGCCCATAAAAATATAAAATTGTTTAAAAAATACAGTGATATCCATAACATAAATACTAGGAATAAACACAAATTTGTAGTACCTACAACAAGGCTCAAGAAAATAGGTGGCTCGTTTAGATGTCAATGTGTACGCTTTTATAATAAGCTTCCAAGCCACGTACAACATCTAAGTCTTAATAAATTCAAATCTTTTATTAAACGTAAATTGTGCCAGAAAGCGTTTTATACAACTAAAGATTACCTTGAAGACAAAAAGGCTTGGGATTGAGCTGTTATTGTGAGTGTGAAGACTATGTGGATCATTCTTTTTTATTTTTATTTATATTTATCTTAGTTTTAATCATGGTCTGGCAGTTTGAGTAGTTTATGCGGCCTACCCGAATGTCCTTTCTTTGGTATTGTTCGTCGAATCGTTGAGCTCCTTAAATTCTGAGTTGAGCTGCTCGGTTATTGACAAATGCGTGCACTGACTGGACAGGTCCACTCAATCTGGCTGGTTCTTTCCTCAAAAGACCATTTCAGACATCAGTCTACATGGTCTTCACATGATCTAACTAATATTTTGTCTGGACTTTAAAAGAGACTGTGACCTCTGAGTTTGTTTCGGCCTTTCTTCTCAGAGTAGTCAGATAGGAAACGCCGACCTCATCTAGTTTTAAAAAATATGTTCGACATGTAAAAGTGTTTGTATAAACCAACTTACAGAAATAAAATCATTTATCATTTATCATTTAAAGAAAAATCCGAAAACCGTAAATTTGTATTTACATAAAAAAAAAATTACTAATTTATTTGCAGTTGGCAAACTGTACACGGCAAAAGTTGATGTATGAGGGACAAAAATTTTCCAACGGCAAAGTTAATTTTGCCCCTAAGTCCAGTTTATCTTTTCATTCGACCTTTGTTCGGTGCTTTCACTGTTTATGAGCGTCAGCACAGAGCACGAATCCGACTTGCACTTGGCCGGTTTTTTTGACCCTAAAAAATTTGTCCATGGGAAGAAGTTAAGAATCATTTAAAAATCTAAAACATACTATTGGGTCCTAACGTAATAATAAGTTCATAATAAAATGAGAAAATAATTGATTGATAGCTAGTTTTTCAAAAAACCAATCTCAATTAATCCAAAATGTTCATCACAGTGAACATTGCCAGGGTCATAGAGAACAAGAACTGATTTTATATATTCACTGTGAAGAAAATTGATTTAATAAAATTTGAATTGCTGGCAAAATAATAAAAGAATATAATTTCAACCAAATTAAAATATTTATTTCGTAAGTTTGAAACATAATTGCGACGTGTTTCCGGTGAGTCTTATACTATATCTGATGCAATTTACAGATGTGTTCTCTTAGCAGAATTTGCATCGCCCCATATGTTTAATGCTTCAACAGCCTCCAGCAGCCCACTCGCTCTAATCGCAGGACATTTATCACGAACCTCAGCTACTCTCGTCCAGCTACTAACTCTTACTCGTTCTAATGAGCTCTGCGGTTGTTAATCTCCTCCTATTATATTTCAGCTGAGGGTTCGTCATAAATACGTTGTTCCTGCTGATCGACTCCTGGGTCAGTTTCTGTCCGGAAGATCACGTTTTCGTAGTATCGGTTCTGAAACTAACGAGAAAAATGTTTTTACATTAAAACTAAGAACAGAGTGATTATTGAAGTAACATTACATCGAACTAAAATGCTACGATGTAACAAGCAGATCGCAGTAACGAAGAACCAGGGAAAAGTGTTCGAAGTAATGCAATGCAAACAAAGAATTTCGCACTAACAATAGCTCTGCACTAGTCCAAAAAGTGTTATTTTATCAGCAAACGGGTTTATAAAACGGTTCGTTTCGTTTTGTTCGATGACTGGGTCAGATTCTATTCGGAAGACCTCATTTTCATGATATATATTCTGAAACTGTCGAGAAAAATAACTAAATCACACATAATATTATAAAGGCGAAAGTTTGTCAAACACACACACACTCGTGTGTTTGTATGTTTGTTACTTCTTCAGGCTCAAACAGCTGGACGGAAATGAATGAAATTTGGCATAGAGATAGATATAGTCTGGAATAGCACATAAGATGCTTTTTATCCCGGGAATATGTTCCCTCGGGATGATTTTCGACATTCGCGCGGGCGAAGCCACAGGCAGAAGCTAATATACATTAAAACAAAAAATTAATACAGTTAACAGACGACCGGATTTGGTATTCACCGACAAGCTGGTTAAAACTGCAGAATCAAATTACTACTAAATAAATAAAAAACAGGTAGCCCAGTAGAAGTGCAGATATTTTGACTAATTATTTTAACAAGTAAAATTTCAAAATTTAAAAATCCTCCGGCACATTTATCTTGCGAAAACATCACGATCTAAACAGTAAAACGCGCATAACTTTTAAACGGCTGAACCGATTATATTCAAACTTAGCTAAGAACACTTTCGATACAATCACCTATCGAACAAAAAAACTAAATCAAAATCGGTTCATCCGTTGAGGCGCTATGATTCCACAGATACACAGATTGAGACACACCTCAAACTTATAACACCCCTCTTTTTCCGTCGAGGGTTAAAAATAGATCAGCCCAGTCACGAGAAAAGTTGACTAACTGGGAACATACTACCGAGATAAAATAATGATATTGTATAAAGATAATATAAATAAATAAAAAAGCCCCCAAGTGTGTTAAGTACGGATCCCTTAACAATAGCGCTGACATGCAAATTCCTTCGTGTTTACGCCAAGCTCACAGAAACTGCACCGATGACATCAATCAGTCACGAGCCGCCGACGGCGACGCAGCAAATTTTTTTTTTCGATCCGCTTACGTAATTGGCGCAGTCAGTATGTATCCTACTGACTGCCCCAATTACGTAAGCTGCAGCCGCGTTAAGCAAACCGGCCCGCGAGTATCCTACCGTAGGATACTCGCGGGCCAGTTGGCAAATCGCGTTATAATCAGTGCATCACGATCGCGAGTCATCCGGGTGACTATCAAGTCGCATCATGAGTATCCGGAATCGACGGGAAGCTGCGGAGCCATGTGAAGAATCAAGCCATCGATTCACAGAGCAAGACCAGAGATGAAACACATGTGAGTGCACCAGAATCTTTCTCGTGTTGCTTCCTATCTACTCCTAGTTAATTTTATGTCCAAGATTTTTCATCACGATATAACTTATCCTCGGGAACCTGCATCATGACAGGCACGCCCACTTGTATAGTATTAATAGATAGTCAATTAGATTTAAATTTAAACAGTTTAAATGTAACTAATTCGAAAAAAAATAACTAAAAAGATATAAGTAAAAAAAGTTAATGCAAAAATACAAAAAACCCGACTGCTTCAAAAGCGAACTAAACAGACGTAGATAAGGAGAAAATCATGCTGTACATGCGGATGATACACCTGGTTTTGGTCAGCCAGCAAATATGTATCCTCCGGCAGCACAGCATGATTTTCTCCTTGTTTACTTCTTTTTAGTTCGCTTTCTAAGCAGTCGGGTTTTATTTTGAATTAACTTTTCATTTTTTTTTTTTTTTTAGTTTCTCTTGTCAAGAAAACTTATAGTGGGCCTCAAAATTTGTGCTAAATAAATATATTTTCTTTCTTTATTTTATTTCAGAATAACTAGTATTGCTATTAAGGTCGTACAAATATATATTTATAGCGCAAACGCAACGCAACCATAAATTATATTTTGGTGTTAAAGTTACATTTTTGGAAAACAAATTCCTCCAAGGTGTAACGGCTATGAGCTGCGCAGGGTAGCCTGCGCAAGCCGCTAACTTGTAGGTAAGTAAGTTGATGCAAAGAAAACAGCTGGACAAGTTAATACATATATTTAGATAATGCTCAGCTAGTTCGCGGGTACGTGGTCACAATAGTTCTGCACCGATACTCATCACTTAATGAAATAAAAGGGTACCATCCCTTGGCAATACGTGGTAGTCGCGGGGACCTTCCAGCACAGGCTCAGCGGTAGGCTGCCGGATCTGGAGCGAGTGATGAGTATCGGTGCAGAACTATTGTGACCACGTACCCGCGACCTAGCTGAGCATTATCTAAATATATGTATTAACTTGTACAGCTGTTTTCTTTGCATCAACCTACTTACCTACAAGTTAGCGGCCTGCGCCGGCTACCCTGCGCAGCTCCTAGCCGTTACACCTTGGAGGAATTTGTTTTCCAAAAATGTAACTTTAACACCAAAATATAATTTATGGTTGCGTTGCGTTTGTGCTATAAATATATATTTGTATGACCTTAATAGCAATACTAGTTATTTTGTCCCATTTTTTTTTATTTACTTGCAACACCGTGTCCGTGGGCTGTCAACAATTTTGACATCTGACACTAGGAGAGTAGTTTGAAAATTTGGATTGAACACGCGAGAAGTTCGGTGTCTTGTATTTCAATAATCTAATAGCGCCCTCCGTTCGCAATCGGTAGTGGGACGCTCGCGCTGTCGATTTTGTATAGATTTCACGCGCATCGAATTGCTTTTGCGGGAAACGTGCTGCCTGGTGGACGCCGGCCGGATTCTTCGGTCCAGACAGCTGTCAGTCTCTCCCTTGTTGTTCTTTATTATATATATATTCTCCTATCCATAACCTCACGGCACGAGATCGATTGACGCCCAGGAGTCTACTGCAGGAATCTAAGGTGCCCAGAATATTACCGGCCAACGTTTGTGACATCTTACACCCGTAGTAGGAACCAATATATCTCTCAATAGGGAGCAAATCCCTATCCGAAAAAATCCAAATCCTTTCCACTGCCGCGAACCGCGGTTTCGTGGGATACGGTTCTGATTGGATCCAGGAGTGGCACGCTGCTAATGGGCCCCAGTGATGAGCTCCTGGCTTGGGATCCGCAGACCTGTATTTAACATTTGGTAGCAGAGCGTGGTTTGCATTCCACAGGCATAGTAAACGCTAGGACACTCGTTCACAGTGAACGCTGTATTGTTTGTCGGTTTGCTTTTTATTGTTGAGAATACTGGGTTGGAAAGTGGTACATTTTGAGCCACTCAGAGTTAGCTGTGTCTTGTTATTGGCGAAAAACCCCCTCAGTTACATTCTAATTTGTTAAAATAAAATGTACAACTCGGAACTTATATTGTCACTCCGGGATAGAAGGTTACAGTTTTGTATTGAAATTTGTTTATTTGTTGTATACAATATAGGTTTGGTGCAGACTAAATAGTCTTCCCTAATTGTATTTAATTGAATCATAGTTATTTTTGGACCTTGAACCTTCTATCTTGGGTTTGTAAGTTTGTTTACATTATAAACACACTCAGTGCCCGCTACAGAAGTTTTTGTTGTAAAGTGTGTTATGGCCAATTGTATAAGAAAATTGGTTAGTTTGTTTGATATTGACAGTAATATTCTAATTGATTCAAGTTAAAGTCATTGTTTTTAACTATTAAAGTAAATTGAATATTGAATTCTATTGTAAAATCAACCTACCCACTTTGTGTTGATAATTTTCATTTTTCAGAATACCCTCTTGTGTGTTGATAATTTATTTTCTTGAGGTACCCACTTTGCTTTTGATAATTTATAAATTGATATTTGGTGTTCCATACCCGCTTTGTTTTTGATAATTTATAAATTGATATTTGGGGTTCCATAATAAATTTGTACTGGAAAATAATTAAGTAAATGTAACAGGGTTCAGTGCTATTTGTTAAAGATAAAGATAAATATATATTTATTTGCTCAAACACGTGTATGCAAGCAAGAATAAACAATACGTGCGTGCAGGATAACATTAAAAAGATACAAAAAGTTCGGACATGTTTGCCACATACTATAGCGTGCAAATATTTTAGAATTGAATATCAATGAACAATTACGAAAATCAATTTAATCACAATAATTACAAAATGTCAAACAATAAAAAATAAACTGCATAAAAATAATAATAATGTCAAAAAAAAGAACTAATGTCAAATAAAGATGTATGTCAAATCTATGTAAAATATCAATCAAATTGAATGAACAATTACTAAAATGAATTCAAACGCAACTAATAATAAAAAAACAAATAATAACAGAACGTCAACACTAAAAATTATAAAATATCAAACAAATGTCATACAAAAATGCATGTCAGATCTGTGGTAAATTATCATATAAATGACAGATAACAATGTAGGTAGGTATGGCAAATTTAAATACAGTAAAAAATATCAATTAATTAAAATACGTCATTACAGTTAATAAAATCAATAAGGCCAAAAAAGCAATAAAATTAATAAGGTCATAACAAAATCAATACAATTTAAATTAACTACATTCAAAATTTGTCATTCAAAAATTCTGTAACATTATAGTATCCCTTACTAATCAACATTTTTTTAAGTTCTGTCCTGAATGAATTAATATTCATTATCTTAATGGAATTTGGAATTGTATTGTATATTAATGGGGCCATGCATATTACACTTTTTGTTAGAAATGTTGTTTTAGCGGAGTGTGATTGCACCCAAAGTCTATACTTCTCACGTCTTGTTCTACCTGTATTATTAATCATAAGGGGAAACAAATGAGGATTGGTTTTTACAAATATTGAAATTTCCAATATGTAAAGTGACGGAAGTGTTAGGATTCTGTGCTGTATAAATATTGGTTTGCAACTGTCAACAGTTTGCAACCCAAACATAGACCGTAAACAACGCTTTTGTGCTTTGAACGCAATTTCCTTTAGAGTTGAATTGCCCCAGAAAATTATTCCAAATCTTAACACTGATTCAGCAAGCCCGTAATATGCTGTAAGCAAAGTGTCTTGACAGTCGGTGCCAACTTATAAAGAGCGTATGACGAAATACTAATCTTTTTACAAAGTTCATTAATGTGAGTTTTCCAATTCAATTGTTTGTCAATGATTAAGCCTAAAAATCTTGTATTATATTATCTTTGTATACTAAATTAAATTATGATGTATTACGTAATTTTTCTCGTTGTCTAAAATGCATTATGTTTATTTTACTAATATTTACTTTCAAATTATTATTACTAAGCCAGGTAATTATAGAATTCAATGAATCATTAGAATCAGACTGATAGTTAACCATATCTTTAGGTGCTATGGTTACAGTACTGTCGTCAGCGAACAATGACATGGGTTCCGTAGTCGCATTTGGTAGATCATTAATGTATAGTAGGAACAAAGGAGGGCCTAATACAGTTCCCTGGGGAACACCATATGTGATATATCGCTTATCAGAGGTAAAAATCAGTTCTCTTTTAGCTTTAACATTAAATTTTGATATTTGGGTTATTTGTTGGCGTTCTGATAAATATGAACTTATCAGTTCCAGGACATTACTCCTTATACCATAAGCCTGACGTTTATCTAGCAAAATATTGTGGTCCACATAGTCGAACGCTTGTCACACAATAAATAGAACAAACGGGTAAAGATTTGTCTACTTGCGAAGAAACTACGTATAAAAAGTCGTACACCGCCATATTTATATTTTTATTCTTTCTAAAGCCTTTTTGCTCATTAAATAGGATTTGATTTTTGTCTAAGTAGCTATTGATTTTACTGTAAATTGAAATATACTTCTCAAAGATTTTTGAGAATACAGAAATTAGTGCTATAGGTCTATAGTTCTCCATTAAGTATTTATTATCTTTTTTAAATATGGGTTTAATAATTGTCAATTTAAGGTCTTTTGGAAATGTCCCACTCTGTATACAAAGATTCAGAATATGGCTTAAGTGGTGAGAGATATCTTCATTTACTGGTTTGATTATCTTAGTCGAAATACCGTCATAACCCACACTTTTAGTATTTTTTAGATTTCTTATAATTTTCTGCATATGATAAGGCAAACAGGGTAATAAAAACATTGAGTTTGGTTGGGGATTAATTAGCGCTGTGGATTTTTTGCCGGCACCTGGAATAGGAATTACTTTTTCAATTAAATTTAAATGCATTGGCAATTTCTGTAGGATTTCTTGTTAATTTATTGTCAATTTTAAGTTCAGTTATTGATTCTTTTGGTATATTCAATTTATTATTATTTATAATTTGCCATGCCGTTTTACTTTTATTAGTCGATGTTTTTATTTTGTAATTATTTTGAGCACGTTTAGTAAGGTTTATAATTCGTTTTAATAGTTTCGAATATTTTGAGTATTTTTGTTTGTTACTTAATGTTGGTTTCCGTCTGAAATTCCAGAGTAATTCTCTTTTTTTCTTGCTACAGGTCTAAATTCCACGTGATATCCATCTTAGCTTGGTATTTACGTGCACAGTAATTTCAGTTAGCGGAAAACACAAATCATAAAATAATTTAAATGTTTCTATAAAAAAATTATATGCTGCTGTTGGATCACTTGTATTATATATTTCACAAAACGAAAGGTTTTTTATATATTTTTTGAATTTATGAATATTTTCTGAGCTATAGTCACGCTTCGTTTTATGCCAATACTTAAACTTCAATATTTTTTGAACTGGAATTTTAATTAATTGGGCAGTATGATCCGATAAGCCAAATTCTAACACATCAGTCTTACACTGTTTTTCAAAGTCATGTGCAAAGTTGTCTATACAAGTCTTACTTGATAGTCTTGTGGGCTGTTTTAGTGCTAATGTGAGATTATAATTTAATAATAAACATTCGAATTCTAATGTGGCATTATTGCACTTCAGGGTATCTATGTTAAAGTCACCAGCTATAACAGCATTATGATTATTAATTTTAGAAATGTAATTTAGGACCTTGTCAAGTCTCTCGAAAAACAAATTGAGATTGCATTGTCCAGGAACACGGTAAGCACAAACTATTATGATTTTAAAAGCAAGTAATTCTACTGCACAGCATTCAATTACATTATTTATGGATAATTTACTGATTTGAGTAAGTTCCTTGAATTTATGTAACTTGTTTACTAGGATACATGCGCCACCTCTTTTATTGCACGTACGACTAAAACATGCCGCTAATGCGTAATTAGGTAAGCTCAGGTTTTGCTCATAACCTGCCAACATAAAATACTCAGTGATACATATTACATCAATGTCAATATTTTTGTCTTTAAGCTCTTCTATATTTACTAACAGTGGGTCAGATTTGCTCAGTAGTCCCGCTATATTTTGATGCAAAACATTGAGATATTTAGTGTCGAAAAAACAATGACGATGTTTCTTCTTCAGTATTTACAATATTTTCTGAAGAGGAAGTCTTGTTACTTACAATAATATCATTAATTAAATGCAATAGGTTTTCAAAAATATTGTGTAAGTCGTAGTTATTTATACGGCCTGTTGATAAGTTAAACATTGAGTGATCATAAGTCAGATTATAATTAGAATCAAAAGAATATGCATGTTCATGAGTTAATAAATCCAAATACAATAAATTATTAAATGTTTCAACTCTCGAGTTATAAATATTGTCGAAGTCTCTAAGTTTAAAGGTAGGAACACAGATTATCACATTAGTGTAAGTAATTTGTTTTAGAGTATTCCGAAGGTATACAATAGTATTGAAATAGTTGTTAGTAATTTTAAAGTCCTCTTCTCCAATTAATAATATACAAAAGTCATTTAGGGTATAGTCACATAATTTAGTTTGAATTCCGCTAAGAAGCTGCTGCAGTGATCCGTATGGTGTAACATAATGACATATATCGTACTTGTCATTAAGTAAATCTTGAGCTATTGGCAATACCTTATTTTTATTATTTGCGCTCAGTATACATATCTTGTTTTTTTCTGGATGGTACAGGGCACAGGGTTTGTCTCTGTTCTTTTATAATCTCAGTACTCTTAGATATATTTTCTGGAGATTGGATACTATGGGAAGCTGTTGATGGCTCACTATATTGCTGTTTTATAGTTTTGGTTTGAGTTTGTTTTACAGCTTTATTTGACTTCTTCATCGGAGATGAGGTTTTATGCTTGACTGGACTAAGCGTTATCTTTTTGTATAAGGTATTCTTCTTTAACAATTCTTCATTTGTTTGTCTGAATTTGTAATTCTCTGACGATAACAATTCAATCTCTCTGTGAGCGCTTTGTAGTTGAGCCTCTAGATCTTGTAACTTGTTATTAAGAATGTTTAACTGGTCGTCTTCATGGTCGGATATGTATGTTGAATTAACTTGTTATTTCTCTTACAGACTTTATTATTTGATATTTAATTTGGTAAAAGAATTACTGTCAAACTGTTGTTTTGGTTACACATACATTATTAATTTAATTTATTGAACATTTTGTGTATTAATTAATATTTAATCACCGTTGCTTACATTTTGACAGTATGACTGCCACGGCGGCCTCTTTAATAAGTAGACCTGATAGATAAGACGCTTTGTTGGCGCGTTCTAGTGAACTCCCAGCGCGTCAGGCCTGGGTAGATAAATATCATGCGGAATGTTTGGAACTATTGCCCACCGAGGACACTGAGTTAGCCGCTGCGGTCGAGGCAGATGTCACACAGTTCTACGGTTTCTCTGATGATATTGTTGAGGCAACCAGTAAATTGAGGGTTTCTGCACAGGATGTTTTGAAGGTGGAGACGAGGTCTCCCACCCATCCTGCTTTGTTAGAACGGTTGCCTACACTAGACTTGCCACACTTTAGTGGAGATTTGGGTTGTTGGACTGCCTACTTCGACCTGTTCAACAGTTTGGTGGATGCTAGGACAGTCTTGTCGCCTAGTCAAAAGCAGGCCTACTTGTTCTCCACGTTAAGAGGAGAGGCCCTAGGTTTAGTCAGCCACCTAACTGTTACGGATCAATGTTATCATACTGCCCGGGAACTGTTGATCAAGCGTTATGCGAACGTGAGGCTGTTAGCGGACGCCCACGTCTCGCAGATTTTGGCGTTGCCTCGCATCCATCGAGTTGCCACCCTACGAATGGATTTGGTCAACCCACTGACTGTGGCCTTGAACGCCTTAAGGCGATTGAGCCTACCTATTGACCAATGGTCCTTTATCCTACTTCACCTTGTTCTGTCAAGGTTGCCTTCCGACTTGAAGGTTCGCTTCGAGCAGAGGTATGGTGGGGATAATGCCACATACCTCCCCCCTTTCGATGACTTGTTGAAATTCCTGGATGAGGAATGTCGCCTCTTAGACCAATCTGGGTTTGAAGGTCCCTCGCGGGCCCCAGAGTGGTACTCTCTGGACCCGCGTCGTGTTGGTGCGCGCCCCCCCCCCCCCCCTCGTGGGAAGGGTGAGTCACGACGCCCTCCTCATCAATATGTGGCGACCCATACTGCAACACGGATGGCCACATGGTCACCTCCTGTCCGAAGTTCCTGGCAAGGAACACAAAGGACCGACGGGGAATCGACAACTGCCGCAAGTGGTGTTACACCTGTCTGGGACAGCACTTGCAGCGGGATTGCCAGAAGTCAGATCCTTGCCCGCACTGTCAAGGTAAGCACCACCGCGTGTTGTGTTCTAATCAAAATGGTGTTGCGGGCCTGATGATGCCCGACACTCCCCCATAGGCGGGGGTCCGCATCCCCACCAACCCCACCAAACCCACGTAGATCCTCGATGGGGCTCACCTCGCACAGGCGGGGGCACCACTCCACCCCCTCCTCCACGGGAGGAGAGGTATTTGGGAATGGAGAGGCAGGCAGCGCCGCGGCCATTCTCACCACCGCTATATGAGCAACCGCGATTGGAGCGCCGCCCGCCCCAGTTTGGACGTGCCCGTGGGTACCAGAACCCGGTGACTGGGCGAGTCGGAAGACACTTCGGCACTCCGGTGGACCACTACCTACACTAGAATTAATATTTGTTTCGGGATATTTACCATGTATATTTTGTTTTTGGTAAAAATACATGGTAAATATCCCGAAACAAATATGAATTCTAATGATTGTGACCATGTCAGCTTAAAAACTTATATTTCACTACCTACACTCCAACTGGCCCGCGTCCGATCTTCCGGACGACTACCAACCCCAGGGGAGTTATCAACAATAGGTGGTCGCCTCCCTCTCCTCCACTAAAGCCGCCCAGCCAGAGACAGTCCTTCTGCCAACTGTCTCTGTAAGGATCTGGGGCCCGAAGGGTAACTCTTTGTTAGTTCGTGCCCTTTTGGATTTGGTTGCTCAAGGCTGTCTTGTATCCTTTTGTTTAGTGGAGAGATTGGGTCTCCCACGTGGACGCCACCATTCTGCTATATACGGCATAGGTGGTATTGAAGCGGGTGGTCAACGGGGAGAAGTTGAAATTTGTGTTTCGCCGGTTCATTGTGGGCCAAGAATCTTGGCCAAGGCCGTTGTTTTGAATGATATCATGGGCAGACACCCGCAGGTAACCATAAGCACTGCAGTGGTGAAATTAACGACGGACCTAACTCCTGCCGACCCGAAGTGGTTTGTACCCGGACCCGTAGACGTGCTTTTAGGTGCTGATGTTTTGGGTTTGATTTTGTCCGGGACCAAGCGGGTTCTGCAGATGAATGGGTTAGTAGCTCTACCGACAGCTTTTGGCTTTAGCTTCATGGGCTGAAGGGCTCGGCCCCGCGGATTGAGGATCAAGAATTGAATGTGGGGATCTCTCTTTCCGACGCCGTTCAGCGCTTCTGGGAAGTCGAAGAGCTTCCACTTGCTCCAAGAGCCGATCCAGCTGAACAAGAGTGCGAATTGATTTACCAGAACAATACTGGTCGCCTCGCTGATGGTCGTTTTGTCACTCGTTTGCCGTTTCAGGCTGCGCGTCCTCCTCTTGGTCATTCCTACGCTTTAGCGGAAAAAAGGTTATTGTCCATGGAGCGTCGAATGCGTAGAGATTCGGCTTTTTGTAAGAAATACGTGGACTTCATGCGGAATTATGAAGATTTGGAACACATGTCTCCTTCTTATCTTGATTGCCGTTCAATCTAGCATTACTTTTTGCCGCACCATGCGGTTTTGAAAACTCCGGGTGGTAAAATCCGCGTGGTATTCGATGGCTCGGCCCCTACGTCAAATGGAGTTTCTTTGAACCAGTGCTTGCACTCGGATCCCAAATTGCATAGGGACATTTCGGATATCCTCACCAATTTCCGCCGTCACCAGATTGTTTTTGTGGCTGACATCCGTATGATGTTCAGACAATCTCTTGTTCATCCGGACGACCGGCGCTATCAAATGATCCTTTGGCGTGAGCAACCTTGTGATCCGATTTCTGTGTACGAGTTGAATACTACAACGTATGGTCTCAGGTCTAGTCCCTATATTGCCATCCGCACTTTATTGGAGTTGGCCAGCCGTGAACAGTTGAAGTATCCACGTGCAGCTGCTATTCTGAAAGACTCCGTATACGTCGACGATGTATGCACCGGGGCCTCTACAGTGGAAGAGGCCTTGGTTTTGCGGGATGAGTAGATTGGAATCCTGAAATCAGGAGGCTACGAATTGCGTAAATGGTTGTCGAATAGTCCGGAGTTGTTGAGTGATCTGCCAGTAGAGCATCAGCAGGATCCTCTCCTTTTTGAGGATGTGAATAACCCTAATTTGATTGCCGTCCTTGGTATCCAGTACCAGCCCGTCCAGGATGTCTTTACCTATCAAGTGAAATTGGATACTCCCCAGACCTGGACAAAGCGCATGGTCTTGTCAACTGTTGCCCGGACCTTTGACCCCAATGGATGGATCACTCCTGTCATATTCTTGGCTTAGTGGTTTTTGCAGAAACTTTGGTTAGCCAATATTACTTGGGACGAGCCTCTGCCGGAAGAGTTGATTAGGGAATGGTTTGCGATTGTATCTTCCCTTCCGGATGTAAACCGGATTTCCTTGCCCAGACTCCTTCTACCAGCTGGTAAGTGTCGAGTGAGTCTCCACGGATTTTGTGACGCGTCCGAACGAGGGTACGCGGCCGTGGTATTTTTACGGACTGTAAGTCCATCCGATTCTGTAGAGGTCCACTTGGTGATGGTTAAGAGTAAGGTGGCGCCTATTAGGTCACGGTTAACCATTCCTAAATTGGAATTGTCTGGAGCAGCTCTTCTTACTAGGCTCCTTCACCATGTTTATAGCACTCTGGGTCGCTCAGTTGATATCTCAGACGTTTTCGCTTGGACTGATAGCGAGATCGTTCTTTATTGGCTTCGCACCTCAGCTCATACTTTGGAGGTTTTTGTGGCGAATAGAGTCTCAAAGATTCAGAACTCTGAGACTAAACTGATCTGGAGACATGTCCCAGGAGAATTGAACCCCGCAGACTGTTGCGAGTCTCCTGCCCTTGTTAACCATTCTCTTTGGTGGGGACCAGACTGGTTGTCGCATCGCGAGTCGTCCTGGCCCCAGAATAGGTACTCCTTTCCAGAGGTTCTGCCAGGCTTGCGTATTGGAATTATGGAAACGCAACCTGCATATAATTTGGATTATCTTTTGGACAGATACAGTTCTTTGTCGAAATTGTTAGGAGTTACTGCTTGGGTCCGGAGTTTCATACGTAACGGACGGAACCCTAATAATAAATTGTTGTCCTCAGTTTTGTCGCCTCATGAACGCCAGGAGGCCTTGATGTTGTTGGTTCGTGCTGTACAAGCCGAGCACTTTGACCAGACTATTGAAGCCCTGAAGAAATGCTCAGCTTTGAAAGGCTCAATTGCTCGTCTTAATCCATTCCTAGACCAATCTGGTTTGCTCCGAGTCGGAGGACGACTGCGGAATTCGAACTTGCCTTATGGTGCTCGCCATCCTTTGTTGCTCCCTAAAGGAGGAGCGTTGGTGTAATTGTTGGTGTCCGATCGACACATTAATAACGCACACGCCGATTGCAACGCCCTCGTAGCCATTTTGCAGCGTAAATTTTGGATTTTGTCGGCCAGACGCACTATTCGTGGCATCATCTTTAAATGTATACAGTTCTATAAGTTGAAGGCTACTCCCACTCAACCCATAATGGATGATTGGCCATCCGACCGAGTGACGGAGTGCAAACCATTTGCTTCGGTCGGAACCGATTTCGCTGGTCCCTTCTTGGTGAAGACTTCTCAACTTCGGAACGCCAAGGCTGTCAAGGCCTACTTGTGTGTGTTCGTTTGTGGCCTCCAAGGCGGTTCACTTGGAACTTGTAACTGCCCTCAGCACAGATGCGTTTGTTGCAGCGATAGGTAGATTTGTTTCCCGCCGAGGACTACCATCTTTGATCCGTTCTGATAACGGTACTAATTATAAGGGCGCTGATAGATATTTAAATGATATTTGTATTTATTTATTTATTTATTTGGAAACTCAACAGCTTATTACTAATTTACATGAATAGATATTCACCTCACTGTCAATGAACAGCCCAGTGCAGTTGTATCAACGTTACTAGCATCTTAGTAATTAGTAAACACACACACACTGCACAGTGACAGCAAGATGATGACAATTATCACTTAAGCCAATAACAGAGTTTCACGGCATGTGTAAAGCTAGGTTAGGTTATTTTAATTAGCTACAAACAAGTGCAGCTATTAGTGATCATGTGAGATTGAAGACTCATTGATCACATTCGATCAGGGTTTAAAGTATGTAAACATGATTATAGGGCTACATTTATTAGACAATGGGAAAAACAAACAAAATGTTAGCGAAATTTTACATCATGAATATCATGCTTAGTCGAAATATATCACACATGATTATGCGTGATATATTTCGACCAAGCAAGGATGTAAGGATTCTTAATCCTAAGAGTTATGAGAGTTATGGCACAATCAGTTCACTAAACAATCAATTTACCAAACAATATCTGCTTGACTTGTCTCCGGTATGATTGTTTGGATAAATTAAATATATCGACATTTTCAAAACTCTCAGAGTAGATGCGAGGTAGTCGGGTCATAACAGCATTTCTGCCATATTTTGTGCGGTAGCCAGGGATACTGAATAATTTTGTATGTCTGGTTCGTGTTTTTGGGGTACAGAAGTCCATACATGATAGCAGATCACTGCTGTCTAAACGACCCCTCAGAATATCAAAGAGCAAAAGCATATCCAACATCCTACGTCTATCCACAAGGGGAAGCATTTCATAGTGTTTGCAGTCACGGGCATAGGAATCATGACGCTTATGGGATTTGAAGTTTAGAAATTTTACGAACTTTTTCTGTAGATTTTCTATTCTTTTAGTATATACCTCGTATTGGGGTGACCAGATTGGGCTACAGTACTCCAAAATACTACGCACATATGCAAAGTATACAATCTTTAGACTATGACAACACCTAAAAGGCTTACAAGTACGCATTACGAAACCAAGGCTACGAGAGGCTCTATTGGCAATGGTATCTATATGTTGGTCAAATAGCAATTTGGAATCCAACACTATACCAAGATCTCTGACCACATCAACCCTTTCGATGGCATTATAATTAAATCCATAAGGATACTTAGTTGGGTATTTGGAGCGGCTAAAGCTAATGCATTGACATTTCGAGACATTGACAGTAATATTATTTTGTTGATAATACCTGAATAGTGCATCAAGATCACGCTGTATCAGTTCACAATCAAGTCTGGATTTTACACACATGTATATTTTCATGTCATCGGCGTACATGAGATGTTTCGCGGATTTGAAACACAACCGAACGTCATACAGGTATGCGCAGTAAAAAAGAGGACCCAATAAAGATCCCTGGGGAACACCGGAGGGAATGTTTACGAAGTCAGATTTGAATCCTCCCATAACCACAGCTTGCGATCGGTTCGATAAGTATGACTTAACCCATCTCAGTAAATCTCCATGGATACCAAGTTTTTGTAGCTTTGCCAGCAAGATCACGTGGTCCACACGATCGAACGCTTTTTCGAAATCCGTGTAGACCACGTCAACCTGGCCACCGGCTTCCATATTATGCAAGACATAGTTGCAGTACGTGGCCAAATTTGATGTTGTGGAGCGTCTCCTAACGAAACCGTGTTGGCTCTGGCCTATACCGTTTGAGATGATTGGATATATACTATTATAGATGATCTTCTCCAAAACTTTGCTAAGTGTGTTAAGAATAGATATTGGACGATAGTTTTTTATATCCATCTTGGGCCCCTTCTTATGCACTGGCACTATGTGAGCTGTTTTCCACAGGGAGGGACAGACGCACTCAGCTAAAGACTTTTGAAACAATAAAGCTATAGGATATGCCAAACTATCGGCGCATTTGAGCAAGAAAATAGGAGGCAACCCATCGCTACCGGGACCTTTTGCAGTGTCTAACGCGCACAAGGCTCTGTGTACGGTGTCTTTGGTGATATGGAGGTTAGTTAGCAAATCATCTGATCCGGTCACCTCACCCGGAGTACTCGTAGCTACAGTAGAGGGCGTGGACAGGCCAGAGAAAACACTGTGAAAGTATTTATTAAATGCTCTACAAATATCGTGACCGGACTCAAATGATTCCTCATTTAAAATCATTGTTTTTGGGTATTGACTACCGCCTCTTTTACTTTTAACATATGTCCAGAAAGTCTTCGGAGAGTAACTTATCGATTTCTCTGTATGAGTTATGTAGCTTTGAAAAGAGGACACTTCAACATTGTGTTGTCTAGTCCGCAACAATGCAAACTCGTAGTAGTCCCTGGGGTTACCATATTTTTTCCATCTTTTATGTACTTTTACTTTCTCCCGAATGATTTTTATAAGTGCACGACTGTACCAAACAGGGTATTTATGACTTTTTGGTTTATTAACTAAGGGAATGAAACGCTCCACGCCAATTTTAATCTCTGTGTAAAACAAGTCAACAGCAACATCAACCGCTTCAACCGACAATTTATCATCCCAATTTATCTTGTTAAAGTATCTATTCAGTTCCTCATACTCTCCCCTATAATAATTACGACGTGGTATATGCACTTCCTCTAAAGGTGTTAAGAATAATTCGGTAGCCGCTATAACAAGAGCAGGATGATGCAAGTCTTCTTGGAGCAAGGGGTCATCGCTTCTACTAACAATGAGAGGTAAAGTTGAAAAACATAGATCTAAAATCCTGTTATTAGTATTTGTGATAAGGTTGTATTGAGATAAACCGAGAACGCTAATTTCATCTGCAAAGGAAGCAGCAGCAGTTCTTATTTGCAGCGAGCAGTTATTTAATATAGAATAGCCTTCATCATTCCAAGTTAAACAGGGTAAATTGAAATCACCGATAAGAATAAAATTATGATCGCCATTCACAGCCATTGCGGCCGTTATAGCTTGCCCAATGTTATACAGACGCAATGGGATACTGGATGCATCGGGGGGCATATATACAAGAATAATATGCAAGTCTTCCCGAGTACCAACGCTACGAGATGAGAGTGTAACGTGCAACATCTCTACACCTTCACACTGGAAGTCCTGACGTCGTCGTCTAGTGTCAAATTTACGATTGACGCACATCATAACACCACCACCAGTTTTTTTACCAGTTGAATTAAGATCACGGTCTTGCCGGTATACCCGATATCTGTCATCACATAATTCATTGTCAAAAATGTCATCCTGCAACCATGTTTCCGTAAAGATTAAAATGTCACACCTAGAACGTAAAACACTGTTATACAAATCTAATACCTTGCTTCTCATCCCTCGGGCATTTTGGTAGTAAAAACTTAACTGTGTGTTAGCCATAATTAATAATAGGAATTAACTATCAAAATAAAATAACACAAGTGGGTAGCCTGACGGCGGAAAAGGAGTCGGTCAGAGAGGCAACAGCTTAAACGTAGTGTGAACGTGGCCCGAGAGAAATAAGTATCAATAAACACTTTCAATTCGGTCTTGACGCGTCAGCTGTGCGACACACGTTGTCAATCACACTTACCAGTTTATTCGCAAAAGCTCGTGAAAAGTGCAATTATTGTGGTAATTTGTAACAAAACTTATTCCTCACACCAAGTGCTTTCAAACTTTTAGTAAAAACTGTGTAAAGTATAAACAGTTCGGCAACAATTTATAATTAAAAGTTCAAAATAACTTGTCAATATATAACTACCGCCAGTGATTAGTTGTGAATGTGTGTGGTGTCGCAACGCGCAAGCGCCCGCATGTCCACAGGACTTACGACCTTTTTCTCGTGAGGTTTTGCCTCAGCGCGCAGCGTAGACTCGTTCGACGCGGTGGGCCTTTATTAGTGTGCTCTTTTGCTACTATTAAAATTTACTACCTGGAGCAGATTTTAAACAGAGTTCTGCTTGTGCTGGCGGTCATCCACTGCGGCTCACCACCACGTCCGCTAGCAGAATGTGTGGTGGTGTGCGTAATGGCTCAACACTTCGTACATCGGCTGGCTTTAACTGGTGCGCATAGTAATATTATTTTAAATTATGGAACGTTTTCTAACTCGTTCGAACTCAATTGGCAAACGTCCTCTGGAAGGACCAGTCGATATGAGTGAATGGAAAATACCCAAGCATAGCGCGAAACCACCTGTTAAGCAACCGTCAACTTCATTCAACATCACAAATCGATTCAGCTGTCTACCAACTGACAAAAATCCATTGGAACCTACAGCCACACGTTACCGAGAAGCCTGTACTCCCAAGAAAAATCCCAGCCGCATTCCTCCCATCTTGATAGTCTTAAAAGATGAATGGACTCATGATTTCATAAAAACTGTCGTTTCAAGATATACGAAAACTTTTCATTTGTCCTACAAAGGAAATAGTAGAATTGCTGTCGTCTGTTACTCAGCCGAAGGTCATGAGGCTCTCAAAAGTGGACTCCGCTCCGAAAATATAGGATTTCACACATTTTCTCGGAAGGATGAGAGAACTTCTAAAGCTGTGATTTTTGGTCTGCCCGATTATGCGGAAGAAAATCTTAAGGAAGAACTTGGATCACTCGGCTTCAGCGATGTAGTTGTTCGAAAACTCAAGACGCCTAAGGATAAAAAAGCTTTGTGTCCCCCTTTTCTGGTGCAACTTTCTCCGGGCTCAGATATCTCACGTTTCCGACAGATCAAGTACCTTAGCAACTGCGCTGTTCAAGTTCGTAAGTATCAAGCTCACAATCTTTATGGCACTCAGTGCTATAGGTGTCAAGGTTTTGGACATTCCTCAAAAAACTGCAATCTTACACCCCGCTGTGTGAAATGCACAGAGCCTCACCTCACTACGGAGTGTCCAAAACAAGACCGGACGTCACCAGCCCAGTGCTGTAACTGCAACGAGGACCACCCGGCAAACTTCAGGCAGTGCAAAGAGCGCAAAAAGTATCTGGAGCAAGTTCGGAACAGGCAAACACAAATAAAAGCAGTTAGTGGAACTGTTAAACCTACCAGCACTAACAAGATCGATGGACGCGCCTGGAATAAGGTCACTTCTGGGGTTGCTGCTGCAGCCACCTTTCTCCCGCCCACCAACAGTGTTCAAGATCAAGCTACTACAGACATGTTAACAATCCTAAAGACTATCAAATCGATAAAAAGTGAATTTCTAGCATGTGATAATATGATGGACAAAGTCATTTTAATTCTAACCCACCTTGGAAAATATGTCTAACTCTAACCCTTTGCGTGTTATGTATTGGAATGCTGATGGCATTCGCACAAAAATAGACGAACTCTTGGATTTGGTAAGTGAGCGCTCAATTGACATTATTGCCTTGTGTGAGACCAGAATCTCTCCCCAAACATCTCTCCGTACTCCAGGCTACAAGTGCTACCGCCAGGACAAACTGAATGAAACCAGAGGACAGGGAGTAGCGATTCTGATTCACTCTGATATACCACACTCCCTTGTTAAAATTCCCAATTTAAAAAATCTTGAGTGTATCGGTATTGAATTAACGATAACTGGTAAAAAAGCTGTCATAATTTCAGCTTATCAATCTCCCAACTTACCTTTCCTGCTTAGTGATCTTGATTTGGTCATGAATCTAAACCCGAAACTACTGTTAATGGGTGACCTAAACACTAAGCACCCCTATTGGAACTGTTCTGTGGTAAACCCTCATGGTAAACTACTTTTCGATCACATGGTCACTAATGATTACGAAATCCTTGCCCCTAGTACTCCTACATTAGTTCACTACGACTGCTCCCACGTACCTTCAACTCCTGATGTAATCTTAGCTAAAAATGTCACAGTATCTAGTGAACCCGAGGCACTAACATGTCTGTCTTCGAATCATCTTCCAGTTCTTTTTACTATTGGTGGTGATTTTTGTCGTTTGAGCGATATCTCTTTCAACTACAAGGATGCGGATTGGGCGAAGTATAGATATATTGTGGACCAGCAGATTATCTTAAGTTCAGCCACCTTTAAGGAAATCTCTGAAATAGATATCGCTATTCAAAATCTAACTATGGCAATTACTAATGCTCGTAAATTAAGTGTCCCTATAATTAAAAGAGAAGGTAAAACTAAACTTCCTAGACGCATTAAAACCATAATTAAAGCTAAGAATATGTGGCGCAGGCTTGCTCTTAAAGAAAAAAACCCTATTGAGAAGAAGTATATATCTGGCAAAGTAAATACACTTAACAAAAACATAAAACATTTATTAATAAGTCACAACAACGAGATCTGGAATAAGAAACTATCCAAAGTAGATAACCCTGCCTCAGATATATGGCGTATAGTCAAATCACTAAATTTTAAACCCATCATAATCCCTCCACTTAAGACGTCAAATAACACCCTAACGTCCTCCGTTCAAGAGCAATGTGAAGCATTAGCAGACGCTTTTCTAGAAAACTCTTTGCTCACAAAAAACTGGAAAAATGACCCTGAAACTGATCGTGCGGTTGAGGAATCGTTTGAAAAACTCAACAGGTACAAAATACGTGATTTTAAAAACCCAGTGAGACCTAAAGAAATACGCAAACTTCTGAATGCTTTGAAAACTCACAAGGCCCCGGGTATAGACGGGATTGTCAACTCACTACTTAAAAACTTATCGCAAAAATGTATAGTCCTACTTGCCAAATTGTTCAATGGCTGCTTTCAACTGGGCTACTTTCCTTCATGCTGGAAGCTAGCTAAGGTTATTCCTATTAAGAAATCTGGTAAAGACGAAACAATTCCCTCGAACTATCGGCCAATAAGCCTTCTCCCTAGCTTAGCCAAACTTTTCGAGTCTCTAATCTTGAATCGCCTCTCCGAATTCACTGAGCATTTCCTGATACCTGAACAATTTGGTTTCCGCAAATCCCACTCCACAGTCCAGCAGCTGGCCAGAGTAACTGAGCACGTTGTTGACAACCTCAACCAAAACAAATCCACAGGCTTGGTGCTGTTGGACATTGAAAAAGCTTTCGATACGGTTTGGCATGAAGGTTTACTCCATAAGTTAATAACCAACCAGGTCCCTCTATGCCTTATAAAGCTACTCCAGTCGTATTTAACAGAACGAACCTTCGCTGTTGCCATTGGTGATAAGACTTCCTGTCAGAGGCGAGTTATAGCTGGTGTGCCACAAGGATCAATATTGGGACCGTACCTCTTTATTTTGTACCTCAATGATATTCCAAAGCAAAGGCTAACACATCTCGCTGTGTATGCGGATGACACTGCAACATATACCTCATCTGACGACCTGGACCTGGTAATTACTCGACTACAAGTTTCGCTTGATCTTCTCCTAGATTACTTCACTAAATGGAAGCTTAAGGTAAATGCCACAAAAACGGAAATAATTATGTTCACAAGAAAGCGATCACTCCCCACCCGCTATGTTAAAATTGAAGGGAATGATATTCCGTGGAAAAGATCCGTTAAGTATTTAGGGACAATATTAGATGATAAAGTGAGTTGGTTGAAAAATCTGGAAGAACTTCGTTTAAAAGGGGTTAAGTCCCTCAACAGCTTAAAACCAATCCTTAATCGTAAATCTAAACTAAGTCCACATACAAAATTACGTATTTACTCCACACTGGTTCGACCTTGCATGACCTATGCATCCCCTGTCTGGAGTAGTATCAGCGACAGTAACTACAAAAAACTTCAGGTTGTGCAGAACAAAGCACTTAAAATAGCATTTAACACACCTCTCTACACAAATCTAACAAAGCTACATCATCACATCAAGTTTCCACAAATTAAAGAATTAATTTTGAAAATTGCCCGAAAATTCTTCCTTTTTACTAATCCACGTCATCGTAATTCTCTAGTCTCACACATTGGTAAGAGTAGATTTACCAGATTGCCTTATGCCAGAACTTACAAAAAGTACAAACTGCCCCATCATCATTTCCTTGTGGCTTGACGTTAGCTCACTTACCATCTTACCAGCGTAATTAATTGCTGTTACCGTGCTTATGTGTACATTTTTGTGTTGATAATATTGAACTTATTAAATATCAGTTATTAGACCTAAAAATGAATATTATCAGGTATTCGCTTTGTTTATAGATAAAAAAAAAAAAAAAAAAAAAAAATTGGAGGGTGGGTGTGAAACTTTAATTTAAAAATGTGGGTCTGCAAACCCTACATAATTTACTTACTTTAATGTATTGTTGTTAATCAGGAACTGTCAACATGTAAATTATTCATGTTATATGTTAAAAGAGGCGATTTAGCCTAATTAACATTATTTGATGTATGTTAGTTTACATTTAGAATAAGATCTTTTTGTTAACTTTTTTTATACCTTTATATCAATAAAGACCTTTAAAAATCATCAAACACTATGATAGAACCATGTAACAGTACGACAGTTGAGCGATAGTAAACAATCCGTTTAGATCGGTTCAACTGATAACAATTCTGGCTACCGCACACGCATTGAGGGTAGGTGGTGAAAACTATGTCAAACGTCGAGCATACACTCACGACCACTGTGCCATAACTCATTAATGTAAGCATGCAAAATGTATAACTAGAGAAAATAAAAAATAAACAAAATCGGACAACATTTGTGTATAAGATTACAATCAACCTCACGGCACTATTACTTACGCAAACATTGCCCAAGCACGAGTCTACTGTTGACCAAAATCTGCACATTGTAACGTAGTTATCGTATAAACTATGATACCACATAAATGTTACGTTTTTAAATATTAATAAAAACATGTTTGAACAAAGTATTGCAGGATAATAGGGCTTAGGTGAGTTTATGTAACATATCAAGGTTACGGATAAATATTGTTTCACTAGTTTCAGACTTTCTCACGTAGATGCGTCCTCCACGCACCCACACAAATTTGTATTTTAGATCCTTTGCACGTTTGCGACTTGCAGCATGCAAGTTTTTATTTTCCGGTGATAAGTTCTCAACGACAAACACAGGTGATTTTTGACTCGTGCCGTATCCCAGGTCATGGGTATTTAACTTGTCTTGAACATTCTTTTTATTGTATGTCAGGACAGCAGATAGAAATAAATCACGGGTACGGGGCGAATTAAATTTGGTTAGTATGGACCGTGGACGGGTACTATCTGGATTCAATTTTGCAATTCTTGCACAATAATGTATATCATTGTCGTTAATCGACACGCTCACCGTTCGGCCAATTTGCTTAACGACATTCATCACATTTTCTGACTTATGTTCCGGGACACACTGTATTTCAATGTTAGATGCCCGTGACAGTTGATCAATCTGATTGAATTTTCCCTTAATCTCTGACAATTCATAGTGTAACATCTCATTCTCCTTCCTCAATTGGTTAATTTCATTACGATGTATAACGTTATCACGCTTTAATTCATCAAATTCATCACTTAGGAAGTTCATAGAATCCTTAAAAGCTGTAAATTGATCATTGATTTCCCTTAGGTTTGCAGATATTGATACCTTAAACTCGCCCATGGTGTCCTGCAGCGCATTACGCATTTCTTCACGTATGATATCTCTTATCTCTGAGCGCAGAGATTCCGTAGATTGACTTGTACACGATTGTAGGGTCTCTGGCCTGGTCTGAGTAATCTTACGACGGGTGACGTTAAAGGTCATTTCTGTCATGGATGTAGGCGTAGATGGACGCACCGTTATATTAGAATTATCGCTCTTTGGCTGTTTACTTAGACATTGCTGGCATACCCAGTTAATCGGAGGTTCTTGATCTTGTGTGTCTGCATGCGAGAAGTTTATACAAAGCATATGGTAGCTTTTATTGCAACGGACACATTTTACAAAGTTATTGTTTGTAATATCCGTGTTACAAGCCACACAGGGTAACATGTTGATGATTATTTAGTACAAGTGCATTCGAGCGAAACTCAGTCGCACGCGCTGCTATGTAATTATCTAAATAAGGATAAACAGAATTTGAGATTTGCCATGGCGCAAATGGGAAATAATTGGCAATTTTAGCCCCCCCCCCCCCCCCGTGCCCACATTGGGGTGCCATTTTTGAGGCCGTTGTAAAGGTGGCAAAAACGCATTTCCGCCGTGTTATTGGTGAAACAATTTTGACCTTTGAGGACCTTGTTACAGTATTTTGTAAAATCGAGGCCGTCCTCAATTCACGACCCCTCCGTCCGATCTCCTCAGACCCAAATGACCTGGAAGTTTTGACCCCTGGTCATTTTTTGATTGGTCAGCTTCTTAATGGTTTCTTCTTCGGTTTTGAAGCGAGCAGTGGCGAGTTAAGCACACTTGCCCATTTATTAGCGGACATAACTCCTTATGTCCTAGACGGGGGGGATGTTTTGTCCCATTTTTTTAGTATTTACTTGCAACACCGTGTCCGTGGGCTGTCAACGATTTTGACAGCTGACATTAGGAGAGTAGTTAGAAAATTTGGATTGAACACGCGAGAAGTTCGGTGTCTTGTATTTCAAAAATCTAATCGAGCGATATCTCGTTGATTTGTTATAGTTAATAGCGCCCTCCGTTCGCAATCGGTAGTGGGACGCTCGCGTTGTCGATTTTGTATAGATTTCACGCGCATCGAAGTGCTTTTGCGAGAAACGTGCTGCCCGGTGGACGCCGGCCGGATTCTTCGGTCTAGACAGCTGTCAGTCTATCCCATGTTGTCCTTTATTATATATATATTATCCTATCCCCAACCTCTCAGCACGAGATCGATCGACGCCCAGGAGTCTACCGCAGGAATCTAAGGTAAGTGCCCAGAATATTACTGGCCAACGTTTGTGACACCTTACACCCGTAGTAGGAACCAATATATTTCTCAATAGGGAGCAAATACCTAGCTTTCCACTGCCGCGAACCGCGGTTTCGTGGGATACGGTTCTGATTGGATCCAGGAGTGGCACGCTGCTAATGGGCCCCAGTGATGAGCTCCTGGCTTGGGATCCGCAGACCTGTATTTAACACTAGTTATTCTGAAATAAAAGAAAGAAATAAAATATATTTATTTATCACAAACCTTGAGGCCCACTATAAGTTTTCTTGACAAGAGAAACAAAAAAAAAAAAAAAAAACAAATAATAAAACCCGACTGCTTAAAAAGCGAACTAAACAGACGTAAACAAGGAGAAAATCATGCTGTGCTGTCGGAGGATACATATTCGCTGGCTGACCAAAACCAGGTGCCATACCATAAATACACGCAGTAACCACCAAATTGTAATACGCAAATTCAGATTAACTAAAACTAGCAAGTCTTTTCTTATAAACAGTATACGCTTTTTAACCCCCGACGGAAAAAGAGGGGTGTTATAAGTTTGAGGTGTGTTGCTGTGTATCTGTGTATCTGTGTATCTGTGTATCTGTGTATCTGTGTGTCTGTGTATCTGTGTATCGGTGTATCTGTGTATCTGTGTATCTGTGTATCTGTGTGTCTGTCTGTGGCATCATAGCGCCTCAACGGATGAACCGATTTTGATTTAGTTTTTTTTGTTTGAAAGGTGTTTGTATCGAGAGTGTTCTTAGCTATGTTTGAATAAAATCGGTTCAGCCGTTCAAAAGTTATGCGCGTTTTACTGTTTAGATCGTGATGTTTTCGCAAGATAAATGTGTCGGGGGTTTTTTAAATTTTGAAATTTTACTTGTATAACAAGTTGCCAAAGTCAGTTATATTATATTAACGCGTGTATTTAAATTATGGAAGTCGCTTTTAATTTTGAAAAGCCCTCGATTTTTGCGGATATACAAAATACATTCTAAAATATAAAGTGAAGGTAGAGTCAGTATATCGATCTCTTTAAATTTATCTCTGAGGGACTCGCGAGGACCCATTTTATAGATCGTGCGGATTGCCCTCTTTTGTAATATGAAAATTGAGTCAACATCTGCTGCTGATTCCCACATCAGAATGCCATAAGACATAATACTGTGGAAATATAATAATAATAATAAATTCGTTTATTTTCTCCCTGAAAACATATTTACAATTTGAGTCAATACAGAATTAGAAGAGAGACAGGAGCCCAAACTAAGCAAAGCTTGTGTCTTGGGTCTCCTGGCCCCAACCGAAGATCTTAAACGCTACTTATTTAATACATCAGAGATGTATATGGGAGTAAAACTGGACGAGTACCGTGGGTGTGAGGGTGTGTATAGGTGTATAGTTGTGTGAGGGTGTGTGCGTATGGGCAGGTGTGAGGGTGAGTATTGGATGGTGAGGGTGAAAGCGAGTGTGTGTTTATGAGAGAGTGGGAGAGTTACTGTATATTTGAGTATGCAATCCGCTAAAATATGGTTTTGTGGTGAGTCTAAATGTTTCTGTGTCTGTTTAAGAGTGTTTCTGTTTCATGGTAGTCAAGAGTGAGAAGCCATTTAGTGATATTTAATTTGCACTCCATTCTGGTTTTGTGGTAAATTTGCAGGATTTTGTTGGCAAGGTTATAAAGTCTCGGTCCTTGAAAATAGAAATAATTTGCGCTAGCAGCTGTTTTGGTTGGGGTTATTTGGCAAACTTGGTAGTTCCGACGTTGAGTAAGAACTTCGTTGTTTGGGTCAAACCGTGTAAATTTATGTTGTTTCAAGATAACAGCAAGTATATAGAGCTGTCTGACTGAAAGAACTTGAGCTAAGCTATAAAGTTCCACTGTCGGAAAAAATCTCGGTTTGGAAAGGCTTATTTTTAATACGAGTCTTTGAGCCCGCTCCAGTTCTATTAAGTGACTTTTAGCTGCTCCACCCCAAGAAGAGATACAGTAACTAAGGACAGATTGACAGAGAGCCAGGTAAACAGTTTTCATTATCCCGGGATCCGCCACATGTCTTAACTGTTTGAAAATATATGTAAGCTTTCTGACTCTCGTAGCTACGCTACTTATGTGTTCCGCAAAACTTAAATTTCGATCAACTGTTATTCCCAGATATTTTATAGAGTTTGTTAAATTAATGTGTGGACAATCGCAGATCGAATCCGGTACTCGGTTACAACAATGAGCTATTATTTGGTGCTGCAAAAGGTCAGAATTATTAATTTTATAATTTCTTAAAGAAAATGTTATATATTTGGTTTTATCCGCGTTTAAGGTTAGCGAGTTAGATGCTAACCATTGACAGACCCTATCAAAACCTTGTTGGGCATTTGCGAAGACGTTGTGCCACGATTTCCCGTAAAAAGTGAGGGTTGTATCGTCAGCATAAGAAATTATTTTACAACAATTGAGCTTTAGTTGACAAAGTTCATTAATGTAGCACAGAAATAACGAGGGACCCAAAATACTTCCCTGTGGTACTCCGAGCTTAACAGGTTGTTCATTGCTAAGATTATTACCTATCCTTACCCGCTGCATCCGACCAGAGAGGTAACTTTTAAATAAACGTAGTTGATTCCCTCTGATACCCAATGATTCGAGTTTATGCAATAGGTTGGGAAGAGAGACTGTGTCAAAAGCTTTTGCCAGGTCTAAAAAGATTGTCAAGCACTTGCTTTTTTCGTCCAGGTTAGTCGCAATAAAATCAACGAAATGGTGCACAGCAGCATCAGTTGATCTATTTGGTCTAAAGCCGTATTGGGCGTCAGATAATAGGTTGTTCTTTTCCAAATAATTTGTCAGTCTCATATTAATAATTTTCTCTAAAACCTTAGACAAAGATGGCAGGATAGATATTGGACGATAATTATTGACACAATCTCTCCTCCCATTCTTGTAAATGGGTATCAGTATGGAGCGCTTGAAAGCATCTGGGAAAACTCCGAGAGCCAGGCAGCTGTTGAAAATTTTTGTTAGAGGTGGGACAATAAACTTTTTAATCTTTTTTAATATTTCGCTAGAGATATTGTCCCAACCGGTACTGGCTCCCGATTTCAGATTGCTTATAATCTCGTCTACCTCATCACAGTCTGTATCCAATAGGGCAAAAGACATATTTGGGACACTTGCCGACATAAAGTTTGATGTCATTGGCATCGGTCTAATATTCTTTGCCAAATTTTCGCCTATATTTGCAAAAAATTCGTTAACAGTATTGACAGATTCGACTGCAGAGTTTTTTAGTGTCAACAGTTCCTGATTTGTTTCCTTAACTTTATGCGAGTCTGTGATACTTTTTATACTATTCCAGAGCTTTTTACTATTGTTTTTTGCTAGTTCAATTTCATGTTTGTTGTAGGTAATTTTAATTTTTTTAAGTATTGAATTACAGAAGTTCCTGTATCTTTTGTAAGTAGTGGCAAGTATTTGATTATTAGGTTCGCTTTTAAGTCTCATATGCATCCTATCCCTGTTTCTAATGCATCTTAGTAAGCCAGAAGAAATCCAAGGTTTAATAGTAGCCTTCATACGTGGTTTTTTTATATTAATTGTATTAGCAATAATAATTTTTTGCAAGAGTTCCACGAGGATAGTAGTTGCCAGGTTTGGATCTTGGTATGGCAACAGTTCATCAAAGTTTGTGCTTTTACATTCTAGTTTAACACTATCAAAATTAATTTTGCTAGCTGACCTGGTATTTGGTAATTTATTTATTTTATTTTTGTAACAGAATAAAACCGGCTCATGATCTGTGACAGCCGCAGTGACTATTAATGACAAAGAAGGTAAGGTTGTTTTCAAAATAATGTGATCAATACAACCTCTTGCCTCTTGTTGCATTATCATAGGCAGGGATCAATCCATGAAAGGAAAGTAATTCAAGGTAGCACGAAGTGTTAGTGTTCCTATCTAAAATATTAATGTCACCAACTATGAAAATATTCCTAAAAGATGATAGTTCTGTCAGAATGGTATTCAGCGAGTTTAAAAAATTATCAATACTTTTAAAACAGTGTGGTCTATATACCGAGACAATAACTGTATCCTTTCCTTGCTTAACAATTAAACAATTTGCGTCCAAACAAGATGGTTCTTCAATTTTATGGCAAATAGATTTATTAATGAGTAAGACAATTCCATCATTTTGATTATGATGTTTAGTGCTGCTGTACGTATCATAGCCATCCAAAGCAGGGAGATTAGTGACGCAAGACAGCCAGCATTCCGTTAAGACTATAACATCGCACTCTATTTTTATTTGTTTTAGCAAAACGCACAAACTGTCGTAATTTTTATTAATACTTCGTATGTTTTGATGTAGAATTTTAACAAAAGATTGTGGGTTTTTTACTATATCCTTACATTGATGTGGGTCACAGATATATACTTCACTTGGTTTGTAATTATCTATATTATTAAGTACGTGGTTAATATCTGAGAATTTTATAATTTAGCAAGTATTCTACCAGAATTGAAGGCAGGTAAGGCAGGTAGTATTTAGTTATGGCGTGTGTGAATGTATGTTTATAATCGCGTAAGATAAGATTAAACAGCCTCGTACGAGAAGTGTAACACACGTATGCTGTAATATATGTGATGTGAATGGTGTGATGTGTTATTAGTATGTGTTTTGGTTTTGAGAATATATGATTAGGTAGTGGGTATATAGGTGTACTCGTATGTGATAATATTTTGTAAGAGTAGGATAAATGTGTTTTGCAAATCAAATTACAATTTATACAAAAAGAGTTACTTAGGTTTTTAAAATATAGAAAAGCATGCAATATAAAAACTTCTAAAATTAAAGTACAGAGATATTCGAGAACAGTGACTGGTAGTCATATTGACATTCTTAGCTTATCCAAGTCGCTAACGTTGTTTATACGAATATGTGAGGATTCTTCGTTTTTCTTGAGATAAACAATTCCGTTTGCCGTCCAGCAAAATCTAAAACCATGGCTGTTTTTAAACTGTCTTGCCATATAATATGTCTTTTGGGTTTTGTACGTGAGGGTTTCTGCTAGATATAAGGGTTTTGCTTGGTACTTGGGGTTCAAGTTGGTGGTATTAAGTTTATTGTCTTTTGTTTTCGACTTGTTGAAACTCTTGACAGCCTTGAGGACTTTGTCTTTCAGCATAACCGTTGACAGGTCAACAATAACCGGGTTTGATTCATCCTTTGACTTAAGCCGGTAGATATCCCTTATACTAGAGCAATCTATGCCAACGTCAATAATTTTTCCTAGTTGGATAATTTCTTGACACAGAGTCTCTTTTGTTTCTGTGCTCTGCTTCGGGATGTTCCTTATTTCGATACCGGTACCACGTGATTTTCGCTCCACTGCCTCCAGTTTTTCTTCTAATTCTTTAATGAGCAGTTTATCAGCCTTTTATTCGGTTTCCAGAGCGTTTATCTTCGAAAGGAATTCGTCATATTTACTTGACATTAAGTCCATGCTTGTTTTAAGCTGTTGGAAGCGCATTTCTTGTTCCTTAGAAAATGACGCAAACATATCTTTTATAAAAGTCGTGACCTCTGTCTTCTCATCATCGTGCTTCCTCTTCTTCCGTTCCGTAATATTCACCGCAAGAGAGTGGAGATCAGGTTCAGACTCACTATGGCACCAACTGTGAGTCAATCACCGATTTTGTAAAGGATAGCGCGTTGTTCCGTGCATTCTTTCCTGCAGCCGACGGTGTCAGCGGGGAAGGTGAGGGAGGGGGAGTTCTTGAGAGTGACATCTTAATTAGGCTAATTTGTCAAATTCAACAAGTTGTTACACCAAAAGTACCAGGGCAACATACGTTGTAAATAGCTGCGTTTTACTAGTGCGGCGGGGATCTACTCCAATTGGTCGCTCTCGACGAACGGGAACTAATAGCCTTTCCGTCCAGTATATTGTGAGCCGTCCGTACAGAATAGATGCGCGTGCACAGTGTTTCAGAGTAGCTGTCGGACGTATAACTATCTCTTTCTCGCAAATTATTATGCCGCAATCTCTCTATCCTTTGCGTTCTTTGATGTTTATGTGCACACTTTCGGAGATCACATGTACACAGTTAAATGATACTATATGTGCGTGTACTCACGGATTCCAGGTAGCTAATTTGTTAACTTCTTCGCGTTTATGCACTCCTATTTTCGTAACTGTTTATTATCTGTTATTAAAATTATAAATAATTGAAATAAAAAAATATTGTTGGCACGTCTACTCTTAGCAGAGGTCCGGAGGGAAGGGAAATAAGCATAGTATACTAACCTAGCTGTGGCTACATCGGTTAACTGCCTTTTTTTCCTTACTGCATATGCAGCTGAACTTAACCTACCCGAAAGAGATCTAATGTGCGCGCCCCATTGCAATTTTGAATCGATAGTAATCCCTAAGAATACAGTTTCCGTTATAATTTCAAGATTTTTGCCGTCAAGATTTAAGTTTAGGTCACCTTGTGGTACATTTGGTAAAGAGAACTTAAGACATTTTGTTTTTTTTTGCATTCAGTAAGATATTGGTAGCTGCGAACCATTTTGAGAGAATAATTAGACTTTCGTTGACATGTAAGACATCCGTATCTTGACTAT
This sequence comes from Orthosia cruda, assembly GCA_964057195.1. Classification (NCBI taxonomy): domain Eukaryota; kingdom Metazoa; phylum Arthropoda; class Insecta; order Lepidoptera; family Noctuidae; genus Orthosia; species Orthosia cruda. Next base: position 1,444,808 of record OZ059854.1, read on the forward strand.
CTATTTTAGAAATTAGCGAAGTATCATGAGCAAATAGAATTATATCCGATAATTTGGCCATCATAAAGGGGAGATCATTAATGTAAACAAGAAAGAGGAAAGGGCCGAGAATTGAACCTTGGGGCACGCCCATCTTGATAAATTGCATTGCGCCAAATTGAATTGGCGCAGTCAGTAGGATTCCTACATACTGTGCCAATTTAATTTTAAAAAAATATATAAAATTGGTGAAACCTATTCGATGCTAGAATATGGAATGACCATTTACTTATTAAAAATAACTTAAAGCTAATGTCCAATTTTGCTGCGTCGCCGTCGGCGGCTCGTGACTGATTGACGTCATCGGTGCAGTTTCTATGAGCTTGGCGTAAACACGAAGGAATTTGCATGTCAGCGCTATTGGTAAGGGATCCGTACTTAACACATTTGGCCGGTTTTTTATTTTTTTATATTATCTTTTTACAATATTATTATTTTATCTCGGTAGTATGTTCCCTGATAGTCAACTTTTCTCGTGACTGGGCTGATCTATTTTTAAAATAATTAGTCAAAATATCTGTACTTCTACTGGGCTACCTGTTTTGATTTATTTAGTAGTATTTTGATTCTGCAGTTTTCGCCCTTTTTTGTCAATAATTTTATGGTGCATTATGGTTGGATGTCTAGTCATCAGCGTAGTGCGGTCGACATTACGTAAGAGACGAAAAGGGCATATATTACGCATATTGTAGAGTAATAAACAAATGAGCATGAATAAAGTTTTGTAAAAGGAAAACTAACGACGAAACAATATTTTGACGCATTGCTCTTACAGGTAATTACGATAATAGACGTGTGCAAGTTGGTTTCTCAATAAGCATTCAATCATCAAGAATATTAAAATAGTTAAATATATAATATAAGTATTAAACTGTGTTTTGTCCTACTGCTAAGATGAAATCTTTAATGTTTTGCGTCGTTTTCTGTGTTTGTACAAGTCAGGCATTGTATACGTACTTTGGAAAGTATTTAGCTTTAAATAATATTGGTATGTATGGTAAAATTATTATAATTCAATACCTTATTTTTGCTAGCCTACTCTGTCTTTCATTTTTTATGGTCCCGCGCTTTGATTTTCCTTTTCTGGGCGGAATATGTCTTGTTTGTTCCACTATTTCCTTCTAAGCATGACGCTCCACCACCTCACTGTCAGGTCACCAGTTCTGTGCTACATTTACATCAGCGCCACTTAACAATTTTAAAATTTTTGGTCAGATACATTATAACCATACTCTACTAAAAATGTGTTGTTTTTTTTAGCCTGGGAAGAGGATTTGTACTGTAGACCACTTGAGTTTACATATCGCAAAGGTGACTCCTTTGTTTTGTGGGTAAATTCATTTAAAAGAAATGATAATTCATCGACGTCAGTACCTGTACCTGCTGTTGCAATAATAAGAATGCAACCAGGTAAGCTTGTAAAAATAGTTGTCTTATCGGTCCCTCACGACGGGAACCTCGTGAAAACCGAGAAAATAAACAAATTTTGTATCTTGACTTGGTTCGCGAGATTTACGACAAGTGGGATATGGCTCTCATTTTATCAATAGTGGTGTTTAGCCAACGGCCACGAGCCTAGAGGGCTCTGGTTAGACAACTAGATCAAAGGTTTGATTCAGAAAGCTGTAGTTCTAGACACGGCTCGTATTCTTTGGAGGTTTTTCCTGCTTGCTTGGACCCTGTTCTCAATACCGGAGGGCTATTATTTTCTTGAATATTTCTTCTTTGTGTTTTTTAAGAAATTTTGAAAAATGTATTCAACAAGTAGTTAAGAAAAATCAATATTATAATAATTATAGCACTTGCAAATACGAGTGAATTAAAACGTCCATTTTATTGTTGTCTAGGTATGTGGCACCGTCAAGAAATTGTGCGATCTATGAAATTTACAAACGTGCGATTATATTTAGATCAAGATACAATTACAATTGACGTTCAAGTGACAACGGAGAAGGCATGTGAAGAAGTAAGAGTTATGGAAGGGACAGAGGTGTCTAAGTTGCCGAAAGGGGCAAATGTCACGGCATCTAAATGTAAGAGAGTGTTTAAGGTCTATCCACACATATCAGAGCCGTACACGGGACGTGCTCCGTCAGGGGCTCAAAAAAATATCGGTGTGTACATTTTATATGAACACACGTCCGTGCCCGGGCCGTGCACGGGCCAGTGACGAATCTTCAATACCTGGGCCCGGCCCAGTCACGTCCCGGGCACGGTCCTGATATGTGTGGATAGACCTTTAGTCAGTTAAACACGTCCAATTTACTTATTTTAGAATTTACTACATACTTCATGTTCATGTTTTATCTTTCAGATAACGATATTTGTTTAGGAGGAAGTACATGTGTGCTTCAGGTGCGACAGTCGGGCAAACCGACGGGGCGATGTAAATGTAAGCATTTTGAATCTCTTAAGTTTCCTAAAATCTTAATATTTGGTGATATAAAATTATGATATTTTATTATTAAAGATTTGTTAGCCTCGGGAGTCCGTAAAGGGCATGAAACATAAATGACATGATAATCTAGAACCATTTAAGTATATTTTTCCTTAAAGCTGCGGCGTTCAAAAATAGTTTAATTAATGGCTAACTAGCTTCTGCCAGCGGCTCTGTCCGCATAAAAAGTGTTTTATCTTCTCAAGGGAACATATTACCGGAATAAAAAGTAGCCTATGTGCTATTGCAGACTAAAATCTATCTCAATGCCAAATTCTATCTCGGTTCAGCCATTCTGGCGTGATTGATAACAAAAAAACATGAGTTTGAGTTTTCTTCGACTCGAGAAGTAGAACACGGCTTGGCTCTATAAAAAAATAAATGGAAAATGGAGCTGGAGTGTGCATTAATGCTGCTAGCTTCTGCCAACGGCTTCACCCGCGTGACATAGTAGTTTATGAAACTGTTGCATAAGGGGTATTAAAACATGAGCGTGTGTTTAAAAACCGAGCCGTGGGCGAGATTTTTAATAATATCACACGAATGTTTTAATAGCTAGTTATGTGCAGTTTCATACAGTACTTTATCTTTACTCATACATTGGGATTGAACCTACTAAATACCTTTTTTGCATTTTCCGTGCCATAAAGTTGACATTGCATTTATCATTTTCTCGACTTTGATGGTAATAGATTATAAGTAATTTCCGTCACATCTTAAATATTGGGCGCACTCAAATTTTCTTCACATTCGCTGATATCAGACATTTTTAAGCAAGAATTACATGAAACTCATGAAATTCAGTACAGCAAAACGTACGAATGGCGCCAAAACCCAGCAAATCACCGCATTAACCACGCATGCGCTAAAGCGGGCGTTACCACAGACAAATAAAAAATATATTCAAAATTTTATTTAGGTACTATAAAAACTTGCGCGTCCCGCATAAGCTTTCCATGACAAAAAAAAAATTGATGGAAACTCCTTGGTGATATTAACTTCTTGGATTTGCCCTGTATATTACATACATACCAACCTTTAAATTTAAACCAATATGTATTGATACAATTAAAAACGCGTTCAAAAGTCTCAATATAAAATATACTGAAGACTTGTGGGGGATATCCGTTAGGGTTCTTGGAGATACTATTGACTCAATTGCTCCTGTCCTAACAGGCATATTCAAACAATGTTTGGACAGCGGCACTTTTCCTGACTTAATGAAACACAGTAAAGTAGTACCAATTTTCAAATCAGGCTGTAAGAGTGATCCTTCTAATTATAGAACTATATCCGTGCTGCCAGCATTGAGTAAAATCTATGAAAAAATCATGCTGGAACAGATGTTGTCTCACTTCAATTCAAATGTGATCCTGCATAGTCAACAGTTTGGTTTCACGAAAGGTAGGTCGACAACGGACGTGGGAGTAAAACTCATCAGCCACATCTTGGAGGCTTGGGAGAGCTCCCAGGATGCCATTGGCATTTTCTGTGATCTCTCAAAAGCTTTCGACTGCGTCGACCACAACACACTGATCTGTAAATTACACCACTACGGAATTCGTGGAAAATCTGCTGATCTCGTGATTTCCTATTTAACAAACAGACAGCAAAAAGTAAATGTTAATGGGGCGACGTCCTCCGGGTCTCTAGTCAAGATGGGCGTGCCCCAAGGTTCAATTCTCGGCCCTTTCCTTTTTCTTGTTTACATTAATGATACCTTTTATAGTGGCCAAATTATCGGATATAATTATATTTGCTGATGATACTTCGCTAATTTTTAAAATAGATAGGCAAGATTCGGATGTCTTACATGTCAACGAAAGTCTAATTATTCTCTCAAAATGGTTCGCAGCTAACAATCTTTTTTGCTAAACGCGAAAAAAACAAAATGTCGAAAGTTCTCTTTACCAAATGTACCACAACGTGACCTAAACTTAAATCTTGACGGCAAAAATCTTGAAGTTGTAACGGAAACTGTATTCTAAGGGGTTACTATCGATTCAAAATTGCAGTGGGGCGCGCACATTAGAACCCTTTCGGGTAGCTTAAGTTCGGCCGATGTAGCTACAGCTAGGTTAGTATACTATGCTTATTTGCACAGTATTATGTCTTATGGCATTCTGCTGTGGGGATCAGCAGCAGACGTTGACTCAATTTTCATCTCACAAAAGAGGGCAATCCGTGCGATCTATAAAATGGGTCCTCGCGAGTCCCTCAGAGAAAATTCAATGAGATCGATATACTGACTCTACCTTCACTTTATATTTTGGAATGTATTTTGTATGTCCGTAAAAATCGAGGGCTTTTCAAAACTCGAAGCGACTTCCATAATTTAAATACACGCGGTAAGCACGAAATTGTAATACCCAAATTCAGATTAACGAAAACTAGCAAGTGTTTTCTTATAAACAGTATAAGCTTTTATAACTTGTTGCCAAAGTCAGTTATAGAACTGACCGATGAAAAGTTCAATAAAACCGGCCAAATGCGAGTCAAACTCGTGCGCCGAGGGTTCCGTACCTACCTATTATACAGACAAAGATACAGATAAAGATGGACATAATTGCCTTTAAGCATACAAAGCGTGATTTTCCCGGTTTCTGGCAGAGCGCTAATAAATTGAGCATTCGGCCAGGCCTGCCTGTTAGTGTGAATGGTGTGAGTGATGCGGAGGATATGCGAACCTTTTTAGAAATCAGTTTTTTTTTTAAAACAATCTGATTCTACACTTGCATCCTGTGGGAGAAGTAATCGCGGGCGTCGTATGGAGCCCCTCGTGTCCAGTATAATAACGCGTTCAGAAAAGTGATGGGGTTGCCTTGGCGTTGTAGTGCGTCAGGGATGTTTGCAGCGGCGCGTGTGCATTGTTTTTACGCAATAATGCGCAAGCGCGCAACAGCAATGGTGGGCCGAGTTATGGACATCCCTAAGAGGGTTCTGAAAATTATTGTTGATAGAGTAGACTGTCCGTATATAGTTCACTGCTGTCAGTTACATGTGTCACCGTATCGTGTTGTTTACTAATACTTAGTTTTAATGTACATTGTTACTAACCCTATATGAGACTTAGCTCGAAATAAAGATTTTGAATTTGAATTATACCGCTATAATAAAATTGGTATAATTTTTATTGATGGCTAAGTTTTAAAGATATGGGCAAATCTAGATTTTCACGAAAACTTGAAAGTACCATAATTTATCAAAATTTTTTTTTTCCTTTGTTTGCGTTGTAAGACCTTACTTTTTACCAATTTTCGTGATTCTAGGTCAACGGGAACTACCATATAGGTTTTCGACCCAAAACCTATAGGGTATTTCCGGTTGACCTAGAAATGTCAATTTTGGTTAAAAGCAAGATCTTACAGCACAAGTAAAGGGGAAATTCCGAAAAATAAAAAAAGTTGAAAATTAAGGTAAATTTTGGTACTTACAAGCTTTCGTGAAAATCTAAATGTGCATATATCTTTTTATCGCGTTGACTCAGGACCAGGATTTTTATACACCTAATAGCGACTATAGACCTCAGTATCTGGTATAAATTTCAGCTTGCTAGGTCTATCCGTTCCTGAGAAAATCGGTGGTGTCACACGGACAGACAGACAGGCGGACAAGAAAGTGATCTTATAAGGGTTCCTTTTTTACCTTTTGAGGTACGGAACCCTAAAAAAACTACATCAAACGTGTCCTTAATATAAAAGCATATTATAAAATCAAGGACTACGTTGGAGATAAAAAAAAAATTGATGTAGCTCCTTCTGCACATGCAGCTTCCCTGGTAACTCGTAAACGGCACAAATATGTGGATGTCTCTAACTATTCTCAATCTCATTTTTCTTTCCTTCTTTTAATTAGACTTTTTAGGGTTCCGTACCCAAAGGGTAAAAACGGGACCCTATTACTGAGACTCCGCGGTCCGTCTGTCTGTCTGTCTGTCTGTCACCAGGCTGTATCTCATGAACCGTGATAGCTAGATAGTTGAAATTTTCACAAATGATGTATGTCTGTTGCCGATATAACAACAAATACTAAAAACAGGACAAAATTAATATTTAAGGGGGGCTCTCATACAAAAAACGTGTTTTTCTTGCAATAACGGTACGGAACCCTTCGTGCGCGAGTCCGACTCGCACTTGGACGGTTTTACTATGGTTTTCAATCATCTTTATAGCCCTTTGCTAAGAATAGTTACAGCACTGATAACAACATTTGTGCCACATGTTAAACTTAGTCTTGTTATACTTCTTTTTTTTTACCTTTGTATAGATTCTTTTACCGATTGTTTTGTGAATGTGTGAATATTGTAGGCCTTCTAGATGCTAGCTAACATTTGTTAACTTTTTTATAAAATATTTTTATTTTATTTTCTTACGATTTATTGTCGGGCCTACGTTGTCCCCTCATATCTAAGTACTAATGCTGTAACATGGTGTGACTGTTCCTAAAAGACCCCAGGCTGATAAAATTGTTGTTATTCCTAAAATGCCCTAGATTTAGAGTTAAACGTCGGCTACTTCTGCAGAAGTAGAATCTGTGCCTCAACCAGCCGCACAAATTTGTGAGGTTCGTCTTCCTGACATGGACACCTCTCCACCGTGTACACGTGAATTCCACCATGGTTTTGTTTTGTTTTCGGAATTCTCAGTTATAATATTATAACTTGAAAGTGGTTTAGAAGGATAAAATAAAACTAAAGGGATATAAACTAAAATCTTACAATTAACTAAAGGTTGTGTGAGAAACCCTTTACACAAATGTATAGAGTATTTCAGAATCAGATTCAGACATATTTATTTGCATAAACATGTGTATACATACAACAAATAATAATAAGTGCATGCAGGATAACAATAACAGAAATGGCTCAAACATGTTTGTTGCATACTATGGCGTGCAAATCTTGAATTAATAAATGATAAATACAAATAATAAGTGAAACTAATCTATAAGTAATTATCACTATTAATTTCAACAAAACAAAGTGAAACAGTGAAAACTAAATGCCAAAAATGTAAAAGAGATAAAATAGCAATTTAAAAAAAATATACATAATAATAAGCAAAAATGTCAAATAGCAATAATTTGTTGCCAAATATAATTAAAAATATCAAGTAGCGTCAATTAACAATAATTTTGTCTAATCAATCCATGTAAAAAAAAGAAAAAGAAACAATATATATATATTTTTTTTTTTTTTAATCAAACACCGAATAGTGGTCGCGATTAATGATTCATGAATTATTACTTATACAAGTAACTAATATAGTAGGGAGTTTTAACTCAGGAAATAACTGGAGTTGATTAAATCAACTCCGCTACAGACAGCCCAAAAGCGCTCATCCCGCCATCATTTCCTAGGTGTATCCTTCCTTCTTCCCAGCACACATTTATCTCTGTTAGCCATAAGGACTATATAAGTAAAACAATAGTGATGTATGAAATTAATTAAACAAAGGGTTGCAAAGTGCATTATTTACCTAACGGAAGGGAATTGGTAGGAACGCTACGATTGCATTGGGATATACGTTTATTTGAGTTTCGTTAATGAGTTTCTTAACAATTGTCTAGATTCCCACCCAAGTGACGTGAGCCCACCTGTACAGCAGGCACGTCGTACTTGTAATGCTGGTCCTAGAACACAAAACCTTAGAGAAGGCTTTGCAACGGTTCAAGCAATACATGTTTCCCTAAACTTAAACATGTCTTACACAATCCTAAGACAAGGACGGTTTTGTGCCTAAGTGCCTTTGCCATTGAGCGAGACATGCTTCCAGAATTACTGGACGCGCACTATAATAAATAGCTCACCCTCGACCTAAACACCCTTTACTAATACAATACAAAACTAGCAAGCGTACCGTAGACTCAGTCTGATGCAGGTTCACCACAATTGCTTGCTATATGTAGGAATGGATTAAGTCGTCACTGCACACTGCTTTAAACTTCCCAATTTCAAGAGTGCTCCAGTGTAATTGACAGCTGTGCGACGTCAGCAACGGCGTTTTTCCACTAGGCACCCATCGTGTCTCGTTAAATATTATTTTTTTATTCAGAGATTGGCCCGAAAGCGGGGTGCGATTTAACGAGACACGACTCTAACATTTATTAAAATGATCATATCCCAGTTTGTGATGTTCGGCGATAACTACCCCCTTTATTTTATAAGTGTACATACATCAAGTGCAATGCAGTGAGACCCGCAGTCAGACCTTATAAAGGAAACAGTATATTTTAATAACTAACATTTGGTTGTCCTTCGTGCTCAATTAAGAGCGGCCATATTTAGCCTATTTTATACAGAAGTGAATATTAGCGGCACCACCAAGTATGTAATGTCAATTAAAGCTCAATAAAGGTCCATAGTAAATGAGTAATTGTTTAGTGTATAAATGATGGATTAGGGTATGCAAGTGTGAAAGAAGACTTCACCGCTTCCCTAGACCAAATGCTAGTGACAAATACCTGTCAAGGTGTGGATTAGGATATAAATACTAGGTCTCGCCAAGCTAGAACCAAAAGTTACATTGTGATTTGTCCCTACCTATGTAATATAATAATTAAAACTTACCCACAATCATTCAGCACTCACTCACACAAAATTAGTACGATATTAGACTAAATTATAATTAACTTAATAATTAAACTTGTTACCACGACACGACTTTCGATTATTCGTTCCATAGCTAAACCCTAAGTATCTCTAACACTCTAGTATCATGACTCGTGCGTCTTCTACCGATCCTGAAAAACCGTCCGTCTTATCTCTCTGCCTAGAGCTAAGTGTCCAACTCCCATGGCCTCCCGCTAACTCCCTTTCATCCGCAAACTACCTGCTTCCTCTTCAGTTCAGTATTTTTTTCATCTCCTAATAATTGTTTTGGGAATGTTTCGTGTTAGAAATTGGATATTTGAAGACTCTTTCGTTGAATATTATTTGTTTCTTGACAGCTTTTACATTAAAAGGCAATTTATAGTCGTTAAAAGATTCAGTATTGGTTTATCCTTTTAAAATGTATACAGTTCCATAGTTTATGACGCTGCCTGTCAGACCGTACTTTAAACCCGAGTGTTTGTGTCTCAATTTGGTCTGCACATGTGGCGGCAATGCGCAGTTTTAAATGTAAAATAATATTCGGTAATTAAATTATATAGATAAATGGCGTGTAGTCACAATGGAAATATTGTAAAACCAACCATTTTTAAAAGAGTAACCATGGAGTTTTATGCCGGTTTTTCTCCATAAGAATCGACCAACCCGAACCGTGTACCTTTTGACGACGTTTTCTAAGTGCCCATGTAGGCCTATGTGAAATAAAAAAAATGATTTTGATTTTATCATTCCAAGGGCACAAACAACAAACATACATTAATATCTATATCCAAACTTACGCAGGTTTATAATATTAATAAGATTAGTAGAATTTTGTTTGCCTAATCAATTGTAATATCATGTATGAAATAGTTATATTCCTTCGACAGTTTACTAAACAGTTTTTTTTTTCCTCTGTCTCAGACACAAAGCTCCAGACCCGGCCGTGCACATACTCTTATTATGAACGTGCCTTGCCTACATCTTCGTCAGCACCAGCAGACAAAGACTTGGATGTGAACACTCCAAATTCAGCTAGGAATTTATCGGCTTTTCTAACTCCAACGAATACTTCGAGCACTTCAAGAACAACAGAGAACTCAAAAGATGGTTTGTTTTACTTATATATGTTAAAATTGTAAAGGAACATAAACTGGTGACCAATCTATCAGTTTTGGTGTGTTATTAAAATGGCAATTATGTTGGTCAAACATTGGTCAGTGATGGTGGCTTGAATATCACACGAATAACCATAATAGCCAGCTATGTGCAGTTTCATACACTACTTTATCTACACTCATACATTGGGATTGAACCTACTAAATACCTTTTTTTTGCATTTTCCGTGCTATAAAGTTGTCATAGCATTTATCATTTTCTCGACTTTGCTGGTAATACATTATGAGTAATTTCCGTCGCAGCATCTTAAATATCGGGCGGACTTCAATTTTCTTCGCATTTGCTGATATCAGACATTTATAAGCAAGAATTACATGAAACTCATGAAATTCAGTACAGCAAAACGTATGAATGGCGCCAAAACCCAGCACATCACCGCATTATCTGAGCATGCGATAAAGCGGGCATTGCCACAGACAAAGTTTTTTATCATCCCAAGGGAACAAACATACATTCATATCTTCATCCACATTTACGCAGGTTTATAATATAAATAAGATTAGTACGATTTTGTTTGCCTAATCAATAGTAATATCGTCTATGAAATAGTTATATTCCTTCGACTATTTACTAAACATTTTTTTTTCCTCTGTCGCAGACATAAAGCTCCAGACCCGGCCGTGCACATACTCGAATTATGAACCTGCCTTGCCTACGTCTTCGTCCACACCAGCAGACAAAGACTTGGATGTGAACACTCCAATTGCAGCTAGGAATTTCTCGGCTTTTCTAACTCCAACGAATATTTCGAGCACTTCAAGAACAACAGAGAACTCAAAAGATGGTTTGTTTTACTTATATATGTTTATAATTGTAAACGAAAATAAACTGGTGACCAATCCATCCATTTCGGTGTGTTATTAAAATGGCAATTATGGTGGTCAAACATTGGTGAGTGATGGTTACTTGAATATCACACGAATATTTTAATAAATGGCAATTATGGTGGTCAAACATTGGTGAGTGATGGTTACTTGAATATCACACGAATATTTTAATAGCTAGGTTTCATACACTACTTTATCTACACTCATACATTGGGATTGAACCTACTAAATACCTTTTTTTGCTTTTTCCGTGCCATAAAGTTGTCACAGCATTTATCATTTTCTCGACTTTGCTGGTAATAGATTATGAGTAATTTCCGTCGCCGCATCTTAAATATCGGGCGGGCTCAAATTTTCTTCACATTCGAGGATATCAGACATTTTAAAGCAAGAATTACATGAAACACATGAAATTCAGTACAGCAAACCCAGCACATCACCGCATTAACCGCACATGCGCTAAAGTGGGCGTTGCCACAGACAAATAAAAATTGGAATCAAAACTTTAGAATTTAGGTACTATAAAAATGGCGCGACCCGCATAAGCTTTCCATGACATTAAAATAATTGATGGAAACTCCTTGGTGATATTACCTTCTTGGATTTGCCCTGTATCGCAATAGAAAAAATACATGTTTTATAGCAAAAAGTGTGATTCTATTTTTAAATTTCGGTATTATGTTTATAAAATATGTCAATATAAACTCGTTGTGACGTTTATAATTCGAATATTACGATATGAGAGTTGATAATAGTAGATTATTAACCAAGGGCTGTATGACATCAATTGCATACGAGGTTTTTGGTGCCTGAGCGAAGCGAAGGCGCTAATTAACCCGAGTATGCAATTGATGCTTACGCCCGAGATAAATACTCTGCTTTACATATCGATTGTGAGGTAAGTAAACAACAAGACAGCAGGTTTCAATGAACATTTATTAAGAAGAAAAAAATGTGTATTTAATTAAAATTAATAGTAAAATTATTACAATTTGTAAGAGATATGGTCACGTTCTTTTTAGGAATATTTATAGTTTGAATATGAGTTTGTGATGATAAGACTTGAGTTTGAGTGACTTGAGGTTCTTGCATCGTAAATGGCGGCAGTTGACTGGTACTATTTTCTTCATTAAAAAATGGCTCAGATGATGTGCTTTGACGTGGTGATTTCAAGTTTATATTTTCTGTTATTTTAGAAGTAATTTTGCTTTTGTTTGCCATCGAATCTTCGATATAACCTTCGGCCACTTTGCTGGACTTCCAGCCGCCGTGCCTTTTTAACAGAGTGAGGTTGGCTCCCGAATCAGCCAATAGAGTCGCTGATGTTCTGCGAAAGCAATGCCCGGTGTATAACTCTACGTTACTCAGTTTTAAATATGTGGCTATTTGCTTTGGCATGCCTGTAAATTTGTTTTTTCCTATTACTTGTCTGTGGCATTTTCCTTTACTGTAATTAAGAAAAAAACGATTTGTATCCACGTTTTCAGGCCGAAGAGCTTGATATTTTTCAACATAATTTGCAAATTCTTCATGCACAACAAATGACCGGTCAATTTTAGTTTTCGTGTTAGGCAGTTTTATGAGTTGTAATTTGTTATGTTTTTCTACATTTTCTATTGTCAAGTTTGTCAATTCCACGGTTCTGCAGGCTCCCGATATCCCAAAAATTAGAACAACCTGTAAAAAAAACATAAGTTGTATTAAAGGCACCAAATTCGCATAGTATTTTTGTGAAATATTTTGGTAACTTATTAAAAAGGGCAAGTAAATACGTAGGTACCTTTATTGCTAAATAAATTTCATCCGGAGCTTCATTTAAGAATTTCTGTACTTCTTCTGCAGTAAATACCTTCGATTTCTTGCTTTTAAAGCCGTCAGACTGCCTTTTCAAGAAAGCAGTAAGTTTAGAAAAATCTTTCAAATTCACGTCATGTTTTGTCATCATTGTAGATTTTAGCATGGAATAAAAGCACCATAAACTGGAAGGTTGTAGCCTCTTAGATAATTCATCAAAATATGATATAAAAACACTTTCAGAAAGAGATTTCACTTTTTTTTCTGACCGCCATTTCATAAATTCGTCGTATGCCTTTACATATCTTTCTTTCGAGTTCGGCGGTAATATATTTTCGACAACTGTTTTTGCCCTTTCTTTAATAAAATCGGGCGTTAGATCTATGTCTTCGTCACTAGACATGTTTAAAACTTTTGAAAAAGAACTCAAACAAGAAAATTAATTATTTTCGCGATGCTTTCGCGCCTACTAGTAGACTGCCTTTTTTTTTTTTCACGCACGCAAGCGCGTCAAATCTTGCTGGCCAGTTTGATTTTTAAATCGATTCCATCTAACATACGATGTGGAAACAAATAGTTCCATATTTAAAATAAAATCTTTATAAAATAAATTGTCTAGATTCCGATTCGAGTAATTAATGGATACCGAGAAAAAAAATATTAACTTTTTAAAAATATTCTTCGTGCAGTATGAGTATGACAGTTCTTTTTACAAATTCCAAAACCTATGCTGTAATGATAGTCATACACCCCGGCATTCAGGGGTGTAAGGGTGTACTTACAGAGCAAGAGATATGTAAAGTATTTTATCATCCCAAGGGAACAAACATACATTCATATATACATCCAAACTTACGCATTAGTCTATATATATATAAAACAAAGTCGTGTTAGTTACACCACTTATAACTCGAAGCTATTGCATAGCTTCTATCGCGGGCCTTGAGCGTGGAGACCGAATCCAGAAATTCCGTAACGAAAAATTCCGTAACGAAATGTGACAATGGTGATCAATGTGGACCTTATGCTAATGAGAATAAGGGTCACTTTTGCTTGTCGAAGAAAAGCGACCTTATTTCAATGTGAATAAGGGTCACTTTATATTTTTTTGCTAGGGGAAGTAAACGGTTAAGCGGGGGGGGGGAGGGGGAAATCCTATCTCCTTCTTCTGGATGAAGTGGCGGAGGGCAGGGGGCAATTTTTTTGTCAGAAATGCGCTAACTCCAACCGTTTCTGAGATATGAGGGTTTTAAAATTTTTGTTGGTCGTAAAAAAAAATCCTTTTATCGGTCTCTCTGAGCTGTTTCTGTGACAATGGTGATCAATGTGGACCTTATGCTAATGAGAATAAGGGTCACTTTTGCTTGTCAAAGAAAAGCGACCTTATTTCAATGTGAATAAGGGCCACTTTATATTTTTGTTTTGTTTTTTAGAGTTTTATTAATCGGAAATAAATGGGAGTTTGGCTCGCTACGTTTTCGAATTTTTAACGTTTTTATTAATTTAAAGGCTCAAATTCGCTTGGAAATGACAAGTTAAAATAAGAATTTTTATTATGACGGATGTTGGAAATATTTTTATGTTCTATTGAAGTTGAGGTTCTTTATTTGTATCCTATTTTAAATTCCACCGCGTTCAATGTAGACTTTATGTATGTGGAAATAAGGGTCACTTTTAAAAAGCAACCTTATTGTGGTATAAATAGGGGTCACTATTTAAATTTATTATTTGGGGAAAAGGGAAAAATATGATAATAAGGGGGTTGTTAGAGGGTGGCGTTAAGGGTTTATTATTGTGGGTGGACCGTGATCTGCATTCACTATTTGGGAAAAGAAAGTAGATTTTAAGAACAATAGGTGAAAGAAAATGACTTAAATTCTCAAAAATGAAATGCTATGCAATAGCTTTACCGCGGCAGTCCCCGAGTGCCACACGTCTTTTTGTGTTTTTGGATTAATCTTCGTCCGGAATAGAATAATAAGTAAAAAAAAAACGAAAAAGTTAACGATAAAAAAAAAACATTTTCCCATACATTTTGCGAACACAGCGCCATCTCTGATACACGATAGAAACAAAGCATACACAAAAATGAAAATGGCGTTGTATACAGGTTCCGGTATTACCAGTAGATGGAATTGTCGATTTTTCTGAAATTCATCCTATAATTATTCTAATACATAAAACACTAAAAATGTTTCTACAGTCCGATAAAGACTTTGAAACCATCCAACCAATATGCCCCAAACCGGTTAGATTAGAATGGCTATGCGAAGATGGTTTAAGGCCAACAAAAAAACAAACCGACTTCCCAAAAAAAACACTGCAAAGTGAAAGTAACTTTCTTTTCCAAAGTCGGTGTCAAAACACGTAAAACAATAGGTACCAAAGACACTGACTTCGGAAAAGAAAGTTACTTTTCACTTTGCAGTGTTTTTTTTCGGAAGTCGGTTTGTTTTTTTGTAAAAAAGTTTTTTATTTATTTCTTTTTAGTTTTTATAGGTACCTCCAATTGCCATAAAAATCAGATATAGCCAAAAACATCTCATGACGATTCCAATAAGCCCAAACAAGACTAGGATACATTGTTTTATTTTTGAGTATCAGTGCCTACCTGCCGGCTTCTTTTTTTTTTTTTTTTTTGTTTTATCTATTATAGGCTCGCGCTTGACCACTATCTCACCTAATAGTAAGCGATGATGTGGTCGATGGTGGAGCACGCTTGCCTAGAAGTAACCTATTCAATCTTGACTTAAAGACCCCTAGATTGTAGCTATCGGGAAACACAGACTCCGGCAGGGAATTCCACTCCTTAGCTGTACGCATAATAAAAGTATTCCCAAAACGTTTAGTGCGTATGGGTGGGATGTCCACCATATATCGATGACGCATCGCCGTACGTCTGGTAGTCCGATGATGGAACGGGCTGGGTGGAATTAAATCATGCAATTCCATCGCACACTCCCCGAAATGTAACCGATAAAAAACCGACAAGCTGGCAACTCGGCGACGATTCTTCATCAGATCAGTTTGATGGTACCATTTTCATCAGTACTATTTATTTATAGGTATTTGCTTCATCATAGTCGTTTAACTAGAGATATCTAATACCTGTGATATGCTTAGCATTAAGGAGTTCCATTGGCCATCTGTGGTCTTCTTCACCAGTTCCACTTCGCCAAATGATACTTTCTGAGTGCAAATTATAGCATTGTTGATGAAAATACCATTATCTCTATATGTATGCTTATAATATTTGTGGAGTTCCCTCGATTTCTCCAAGATCCCATTATCAGATCCTGACCTGATGACTATGGTACCTACTAGGAAGTATACCCTTTCAAACAAAAGAAGAATTTACAAATCGGTCCAGGCGTCTTTACGTAATCGGGGAACATACAGAAAAAAAAATAAGTTTTCGACGATTTGATAACCTCCTGCTATTTCTGAAGTCGGATAAAAAAAATATATTGGTAGGTATGTAGGGTAGGGTAGGTTGGTAGGTAGGGTAGGGTAGGTAGGTTAGTACGGTAGAGTAGGGTAGGAAAGGTAGGGTAGGGTAGGTAGGTATGTAGTGTACGGTAGGGTAGGTAGGTGACATTTTGCTCAAGATAGATCTCACGTACAGTTAATTAAGTGATCTCATATAAATAAATAGTATTCAGCACGTGACTCGATCTGCCGCCAACAACAACGATATCGTTACCTGTATAAACCATTCCAATATCCGACAGTTAAAAATACTATAATACTCATTTTTTTTTAAATCTCTGATATAATTTATAAGGCAAAAGCATTGTTTGCCGGGTCAGCTAGTTTATAATATAAATAAGATTAGTAAGATTTTGTTGGCTACTCAATAGTAATATTATGTATGAAACAGTTCTGTTCCTTCGATTTTTTACTAAACAATTTTTTTCCTCTGTCTCAGACATACCGTCCGCACTAGCAGACAAAGACTTGGATGTGAACACTCCAACTGCAGCTAGGAATTTCTTGGATTTTCTAACTCCACAGAATACCTCGAGCACTTCAAGAACAACAGACAACTCAAAAGATGGTTTGTTTTACTTATTTATGGGGTGGGTATGGAATCTGGGGTAGGTATGGGATCTTGGGATGGATATGGGATATACCTCCTAGCGGTCCATCCTAGACTAGAGTCAAGAGCAAACCCATTACAAATAAAAAAATAAAAATAAATGTTAAAATTGTAAACGAACATAAACTGGTGACCAATCTATCCGTTTTGGTGTGATATTAAAATTGCAAATATGGTGGTCAAACATTGGTCAGCGATGGTGGCAGCACTTACGCAGCTCACATATACGCTGTGGAGTTTAAAATTAAATAGCCCTCCCATTGACCGATGTCGGTTGGGTATTTTTGGTCACGGTTGTCATTTTCAGATTCTCCAGTGAGTCAAGAGCTATTCCATCATTATTTTTCAAAAATATGTCGTTTTTCAATCTCTTCAGCTTATAACTTGTTAGTTATTTATTTAATGATGATATCGCTAAGTTTTAAAGGGGAACACCCAAATATTCCGAAATATTTTATTCCGAATTTCGATGTTCCGATTTTCATAAGTCCGAATTTGATAATACCTAAGAATTATAATGTCTATTATTAAAAATCACGTAATTTATTTTACCGAAAGTCGTAAATGCGATTTGTTAGTTTTCCGATTTTCATACGTTCGAAGAGTCAATGCTCGAAGGGTTCTCGGTCCGAAAAACGACACTCCAATTTTCATACTTTGAATAAACTAAAAGTCAACAAGTTGTGCTACAAAATTTTATGACAGAAACGAATCGCTGCCAAACCGACTTCACGCAGTCTTGTCTGCCCTACCCTAGAGTGTAATTAAAGCCCGTTCAGGCGCAGAGATGTGGGGCGGCCCGCGAGCTGAGGAGCAGTGGTTTGATGGCCCGCCGCCGCGGCTGAGACTGACCGGCTGGTAAGCGTTAAAACCATCTGCGACGATAAGCTCGCGTGGGGCCGCCGAACCTCGCAGCGCCGGAGCCGTGACAGAAACAATTCTTGCTGCATGTTGCGTGCCTGCTTGCATGTTGCATGCCTGCTTGCATGTTGCATGCTTGCTTGCATGCTGCGTGTCTGCTTGCACGCTGCATGCCTGCTTGCATGCTGCGTGCTTGCTTGCATGCAAGCAGTTATGCAGCAATTATGTGTTTATTTGTTTTGCTATTAAGTTTTACGGGGTTTTTTTTTTGGAAATAATATTAATCGGAATTTTCATAATCGGAATTCGTATTTTTGATGTTTCGAATTATCAGTCGGACTTCTTGTTATTCAATCTATTGAAACTCGGTATTTTGAGAATAGTAATTATAAAAGTTAGGAATATAGACATTTAGAAATTATAAAACTAGGAGTAATGATAAGTCGGAGTTGTTATATTCGGAATTTTGAACCATTTGGAATTATGAAAATCGGTATTTTGAAATTCGTATTTGTGACTGACGGGATAAAGTTTTTCGTATTTATTTAGTGTACCCGTTTTAAAGAGATCAGTTGAAAGAATTGGTTGACCTCGGGTATCCAACCAGGAGTCAATTACATAACGTGCAAGATTACAGGCTGATCTACGTGATTGTGATACTAGACTTTACAGTTTTAAACACCAGATTAAAATCTATTATGTATTTTCAGGTGTCGACAATACTTACTTTACTATCATGTATCTACTGTCAGTAACATCAGTGACATCGGCAGTTGCGGTGATCCTGCTACTTATAATAGCAATAAGGCAACGATGCTGGGTCAGATCCAATCTACCAGGCATGATACACATTTCACCAATAAATAAAGTAAGTTAATAATTTAACTTTCATCGGCGACAGTGTCTGTGTAGCCGGTTGATTCTACCTAAGTCATCACAGTGACATTGTTACAGAATAGCACTACATTTCTGAGGCTCTACACAAAAAGTTATTATTTTGGGATTACCTAGTTTAGGCACATAACACGTGTGAACTTGACATAGATTTAAGCAAAAATTTTAATTATTGTTTTACCCAATGATTTTTAAATAAACTTATTATTATTAGTATTGTTTAAACGATGGCGACAGTCGAAATGCCAAAATGTATCGGATTGATCACGTGACGATTCGATAGTGCTTGGCAATGTTTGACATTTTACCAACCGATAACACGACGCACAAACTTAAAATTTGGCAGGGAGGTAGTTATAGTTAGTACAAGTCCGCTAAGAACGGATTTTGCGACGATTAAGGAGGTTTAAGGGCTCTCGCACGTTTGTATGAAAGTCCTTAATTGTTTGTGCTACAAACTTGACATTTGGCATGAAGTACTTACATGTCAGGAAGGAACAGATTTTACGACAGGGCCGGTTTAAGGGAATATAATCGCTTTTGCAACCCTATGTGTTCAACAAACATTTATTGATGACTTATAATACACAAAACAGAAAATACAACAAAATGAATTCAGTCGAAGATAGGTATTTATATTTTTTTGATACAATAACATAGCAAAAACATTTACGTAGGTAAGTAGTTTCATCGAGTGATTGTTTTTTTGTATTTGCCCTTGGGTAACTCTTCTCCGTAGTAAAAACTATATTAAAGTAAATTGGTCCTGGTATTCACATAATTCAACATATTAAATCCAAAGTCCAGACAATATTTTATACTTCTTTGTGCAGTGGTGACCCAGTGGTAACGGCCGCGACTTACATGGGTTCGAACCCAGGCAGTCGCTTTACTTTGTTATTTTGTATATAGTGTAAGTAGTTAGGTTTAGTATATTTTGTATAGTTTACTTTTGTTTAGTGTTTAAGTATGTACATATTTACACCTTTATTTTACACATAACATAAATTATATTGTATTTATTGGTTCTTGGCAATTCCACCCGTAAGGGAGTAAAAAAGGGGATAAAAGTTTGTATGAAATTTCTACAGTTTGTAAATTGGACACATTCAATTTTACGTTTACGCTCTTGGTTTGTAACGGTTAGGGGCCAGGCAGGTAAATTAAACCTAAGTAATTAGTAAAGCTTTCCGTTGTTAAATTTTAAAAACTACTACTACTTGATAACTGAACTACTACTACTACTAGATTTTTGAAGAATTTCACTGTACAGGGCTTCTTTTCATCATTAAGGGGAGCACTAAGAAGGGATTTTTGGCAATTCAACCTTTAAGAAGGCGAAAATAAAAAGTCATCTATAGGATAAAATACGGATCACGCGAACGAAGTCGCGGGCGATGTGCTAGTTAGTGTATATTTGCTTCAACTCAACACAAGGAGAAAACTAGCGTCCGGCAACTATGAACTAGTTGTCTGGCATTTTGCTAAACTGAAATTATTTGTCTCATCAGTGAGACGCACTTTCTCTCATGCTTTTGTTTATTTTGTCACGAAAACTTATTGTGGGCCTCAAAGTTTGTGCTAAATAATAGTATATTATGCAACTAGTGAATAAAAGACGGATTTAATGCGAGGGCCGTAGATGAATCACAAGTAAGTGAAGGATTCCAACGACTGAATCACGACCGTAGGGAGTGATTCATGGTGATTGAATCACGAGCATAGCGAGTGATTCAAGTGTTAGAATCATGAACGACGCGAGTGATTCATGGCCCTCGATATAAATCTGTTTTATTCAAGAGTTGCATACTATATTTTATACCATGACTACGAGAAAAAGCAAGATTGAAGCGGCACAAGGAATAATAATCGAAGGTAATAAACCCATTTATTAATATAAATGGGTTTATTACTATAAATGGGTTTATTACCTTCGAAATTTACAAAAAAATGTGAAACTCTGGCCCCTGAGCTAGGTAACAGCACTTGAGTTTCAATCTCTATCTCTAACTCCATATCTAACTCTATCTGTAACTGTATATGTAACTCTATCTCTAACTCTATCTGTAACTGTATATGTAACTCTATCTCTAACTCTATCTGTAACTCTATCTCTAACTCTATCTGTAACTCTATCTGTAACTCTATCTCTAACTCTATCTCTAACTCTATCTCTAACTCTATCTCTAACTCTATCTCTAACTCTATCTCTATCTCAATCTCTAACTCTATCTCTAACTCTATCTGTAACTCTATCTGTAACTCTATCTCAATCTCTAACTCTATCTCTAACTCTATCTCTAACTACATCTCTAACTCTATCTCTAACTCTATCTCTAACTCTATCTCTAACTCTATCTCTAACTCTATCTCTACCTCTATCTATAACTCTATCTCTACCTCTACCTCTATCTCTAACTCCATCTCTATCTCTACATGTAACTCTAACTCTAACTCCATCTCTATCTCTACATGTAAACTCTTACTCTATCTCTATATCTTTCTCTTTCTCTTTCCCTATCTCTAACTCTATCTCTATCCCTATCTCTAACTCTTTCTCTATCTCTATCCCTATCTCTATCTCTAACTCTATCTCTATCTAAGTTTGTATCGAATATTTTATGCGTAAGGAGGTTGTACAGCATTGAGATGGAGTTTGAATATTATATTGGTGTGTTCTAAATTCAAACACCAAAACAGTGATTAAAAGTGCTTTTTATTCACTGTTTTCAGTGAATAAAATAAGCTTTTTAGAGGGGGAATGGTATAATAGTATATTATGCAACTAGTGAATAAAAGACGGATTTAATGCGAGGGCCGTAGATGAATCACAAGTAAGTGAAGGATTCTAACGACTGAATCACGACCGTAGGGAGTGATTCATGATGATTGAATCACGAGCATAGCGAGTGATTCAAGTGTTAGAATCATGAGCGATGCGAGTGATTCATGGCCTTCGATATAAATCCGTTTTATTCAAGAGTTGCATACTATATTTTATACCATGACTACGAGAAAAAGAAAGATTGAAGCGAAAAGCACAAGGAATAATAATAAATAAATGGTTTATTACCTTCAAAATTTACAAAAAAAATTGAAACCCTGACCTCTGTGCTAGGTAACAGCACTTGTGTTCAATCTCTATCTCGAACTCTATCTCTAACTCTATCTCTAACTCTAACTCTATCTCTATCTCTAACTCTATCTCTAACTCTAACTCTAACTCTATCTCTAACTCTATCTCTATCTCTAACTCTTTCTCTAACTCTATCTCTAACTCTATCTTTATCTCTAACTCTATCTCTAACAACTCTATCTCTAACTCTATCTCTACCTCTATCTCTAACTCTATCTCTATCTCTAACTCTATCTCTAACTCTATCTCTAACTCTATCTCTAACTGTATCTCTAACTCTATCTCTAACTCTATCTCTAACTCTATCTCTAACTCTATCTCTAACTCTATCTCTAACTCTATCTCTAACTCTATCTCTAACTCTATCTCTAACTCTATCTCTAACTCTATCTCTAACTCTATCTCTAACTCTATCTCTAACTCTATCTCTAACTCTAACTCTAACTCTAACTCTATCTCTAACTCTATCTCTAACTCTAACTCTATCTCTAACTCTATCTCTAACTCTATCTCTAACTCTATCTCTAACTCTATCTCTAACTCTATCTCTATCTCTAACTCTATCTCTAACTCTATCTCTAACTCTATCTCTAACTCTATCTCTAACTCTATCTCTAACTCTATCTCTAACTCTATCTCTAACTCTATCTCTAACTCTATGTCTAACTCTATCTCTAACTCTATCTCTAACTCTATCTCTAACTCTATCTCTAACTCTATCTCTAACTCTATCTCTAACTCTATCTCTAACTCTATCTCTAACTCTATCTCTAACGCTATCTCTAACTCTATCTCTAACTCTATCTAAGTTTGTATCGAATATTTTATGCGCAAGGAGTTTGTATAGCATTGAGATGGAGTTAGAATTTATATTGCTGTGTTTTAAATTCAAACACCAAAACAGTGATTAAAAGTGCTTTTTATTCACTGTTTTCAGTGAATAAAATAAGCTTTTTAGAGGGGGAATGGTATAAATATAATTTCTTTCTTTCTTTTATTTCACAATTACTAGTACCTATAGCTATTAAGGTCATACAAATATATATTTGTAGCGCAACCATAATTATATTTTGGTTTTAAAGTTACATGTTTGGAAAACAAATTCCTCCAAGGGAACCGGCTTTCCGATGAATACTAAATCCGGTCGTCTGTTAACAGTATTAGATTTTTGTTTTAATGTATATTAGCTTCTCCCTGCGGCTTCGCCCGCGTGAATGTCGAAAATCATCCCAAGGGAACATAATAATTGTTCCCGTGATAAAAAGCATCTGATGTGCTATTTCAGACTATATCTATCTCTGTGCCAAATTTCATTCATTCCGTCCAGCTGTTTGAGCGTGAAGAAGTAACAAACATACAAACACACACACACTCACAAACTTTCGTCATTATAATATTATGTGTGATTTAGTTATTTTTCTCGACAGTTTCAGAATAGATATTATGAAAATGAGGTCTTCCGAACAGAATCTGACCCAGTCATCGAACAGTTGGGACAGCGAGTACATAACAAACCTTCCGAAGAAAACGAATATGAAGAAATTAACTAGGCAGAGCTCAGATGAACTGTGGGACTAAAGTTACTTTGTTATAAGATTTTGAATATAATTTTCGTTACTGAGCGTTCTTGTGTTTTGCAATATTTAAGAATCATCAATCTCGGACTGACATGACTGCCTCGTGATCTAGTGGTCGCAAGCGCTCCATGAGGTCCAGGATTCGATTCCTGGGTGCGGCAAACTTTTAATGGGTTTCTTTCATCTGCAATTTATCATATCAGCAGCCAAGAGTCTAGATTTCTGCCCAGTTGTTGGTCATAGGCTCACCCTCTATTACGCGGGAGTTAAACGTGATTGGCAAAATGTGGGTGTTCTATACTGCCGTCATAAAAAAAAAAACAAGTATCTGATTTTTTTTCAGAAATTGAGTTAACTACATATTTGGAATCAGTAAAAAAAGACGCATCTACCAGTATTTTTATATTTGGTTTAAATTGAACACAACTCTATAAAACCTACTTTTTAACCGACTTTCCAAAAAGGAGGAGGTTCTATGTTCGACTTCAAGTTTGTTTTTTTTTTGTTTATGTTCACCGATTACTTTATTTTTTTGTTTGAAAAAGTATGTTCCGAAATTGGTCCCATTTTAATTTGGTGAAGATCTGATGAAGAACTTCGGAGATATACAACAGAACTCTTCAATAAATAACGGCAAATCTCTCGGGATTGCTGCAATCTCATGTCTGTTTGTTGTTTATAACATTTCATAATAGAACATCACGCCAGTTCGCTCTTAAGCGGTAAGCAGATCTCTCATTTCACCGGTTATGTTCAAGTTTCATGAAATCTATTCTGGCGAAATAGTTCCCTTACTAACTTGCCTATTAGATACGTACAACTAAAAAGTGAAAAATAAAAAAACTTTTTGCAAAAGAATACTACCGACTTCCAAATACAAAACTACAAAGTGAAAAATAACTTAATTTTTTGAAGTCGGTGTCCATAACGCAAAAAAATGATACCTACGAAAGACACCGACTTCAAAAAATTTAGTTATTTTTCACTTTGTAGTTTTGTATTTGGAAGTCGGTAGTATTTTTTTGCAAAAAGTTTTTTTATAAATAAGACGCTTCTGCTGTAGTAAGTAAAATATACGAAATCAGAAAGTCATTTCTGACGTCTAATAAGTTGAAAAGATGCATTTATGTAGATGCGTCTTATTATTTTACCAAATATTTACTTGATCAAATGATGAAAAACGTTACTACAATGGTCATAAGAAGAAAAGACGGTTCTCCTGATGCGCCTTTTCATATTAGTCTAAACGATAAATAGCTGGGCGTAAGTCGCAGTAGCGTCTTTTTAACCGACTTCAAAAAAAGGAGGAGGTTCTCAATTCGTCGGAATCTTTTTTTTTTTTTTTTTTATGTATGTTCCCCGATTACTCAAAGACGCCTAGACCGATTTCAAAAAATCTTCTTTTGTTTTGAAGTGTATACTACCTAGTTGGTCCCATAGTCATCAGGTTAGGATCTGATGATGGGATCCTAGAGCAATCGAGGGAACTCCTCAAATATTATAGGCAAACATATAGTTATTTTGGTATTTTCATCAACAATGCAATCACTTGCACACAGAAAGTATAATTTGGTGAAGTGGAACTGATGAAGAAGACCACAGATGGCCACTTGAACTCCTAAATGCTAAGTATGTCACGGGTATAAAATATCTCGAATAGGTAACCGACTACGATGAAGCAAATACTTATAAATTAATGGGACTGATGAAAATGGTATCATTGAACTGTTCTAATGATGAAGCCGGAAGGTAGGCACCGGAACTCTGAAAAAAAAACAATGTATCCTAGTCGTGCTTGGGCTTATTGGAATCGTCATGAGGTGTACTTTGACCACAAATGATTATCATGTTAATTGGAGACACCTACCAAAACTAAAAAGAAAGAAATAAAAAACTTTTTAACAAAAAATCAAACCGACTTCCAGAACAAAAAACTACAAAGCAAAAAATAACTTTCTTTTGCGAAGTCGGTGTCGAAAAACTGAAAAAAATGGATACAAAAGACACCGACTTCGGAAAAGAAAGTTATTTTTTGCTTTGTAGTTTTTTGTTCTGGAAGTCGGTTTGATTTTTTGTTAAAAAGTTTTTTCAAATCAAATCAAATCAAATCAAAATGTTTATTTGCCAGAAATACAAAGTTTTGAAGGGAAGATGTTAAAGCCTAAAAGTGACTGTATTCTGCCTGCAAGCAAGCGTGCAAATTATTTATAAAAAAAATTAAATCATCAAATTAAAAAGAAACCATAACAACATTTATGCATTCCAAAAAGTAAATTACAGTTGTCTATATAAGTAAAGTTAACAAAAAAAAAAAATTAAATAATATTTAAGAAATAACATAACAAAACAAATGTCAAAAGTTAAAAAAGAACCATAAAATAAATTAAAATGTCAAAAATTATAAAAAAAAACTATAAATTAAATTAAAATATCAAAAATTATATTTAAAAAAAAAAAAAACCTTCTACTTAGTATTGCTAACTATGCGGAGTGTAGTGGGGGGTCGCGGTTGTGCATACACGTTCAGTTGCGCCTAAGGATGTCAGAAATAACTATAAGTATAGATTCACATTGATATTTTTTTTGTAAATAACGATATTGATGTCAACATTTTCATACAAAAACATCGATCTGTACGATTTCAAAAAGAATATTCGCGCTATAAAAATGAGTAAATTACCAATAAATTTTGTTCCAAATACAACACTAGAAATTGAAAAATAACTTTATTTTTTGAAGTCGGTGTCTTTCGTAGGTACCTATTTTTTTGCGTTATGGACACTGACTTTCTTATTTTCACTTTGCAGTGTTGTATTTGGAAGTCGGTAGTATTTTTTTTACAAAAAAGTTTTTTATTTTTCACTTTTTAGTTTTACCTACCTAATAGGCATGTTAGTAAGGTAACTATAACGCCAAAATAGACTTCATGAAACTTGAACTTGAACATAACCGGTGAAATGAGAGATCTGCGTACCCCTTAAGAGCGTACTGGCGTGATGTTATGTTATGAAATGGTATAAACAATAAACAGACATGCGATTGCAGCAATCCCGAGAGATTTACCTTTATTTATTGAAGAGTTCTGTTGTATATCTCCGAAGTTCTTCATCAGATCTTCACCACATTAAAATGGGACCAATTTCGGAACATACTTTTTCAAACAAAAAAATAATTTTCAAAATCGGCCCTAAACCGGCCGGAAACAGCCTAAATAGAGGGTGTAAAATAATTGTTGCTTCAACGAGATGTAAATTTTTCTCTAGGGGTTATAGAATGGTGGCCTGAGTGTACATCAAAACACAAGGCATAGGGCACCACCAAGTCCTAAATGGCTTCACATTATTAAATTTCACTTGATACATTTGAATTATATAACAAGACAATAATATATTCTGAAAAAAAATAATGTATCCTTAATTCTTATATTTAAACATTACATACTGGGTCAGGCCTTCAGGGCACATCACCAGATCTTTTCGGAGCCTGTTTCAACTTTCACACAGCTGTTCAGAAGTTTCAGGTTCTTCCTTTATCAGTATGATTAGATAATAAGTACTAAATGGTAAACTACGTATATATCTATATTAGGTTCAGACAGATTAATATATATTTATTTATTTATATATAACTATAAATGCAGTCATGTTAACATGTTAACCATTTCGATGAAGTGTAGTATACATAACGGTGACACTGCTACGGGGCCTTGAAAGATTATTTCATGGTAAATAAGAACATACATGCACTCATTTTCCTGTTCAATTAAATTTCAGAGGACTGTCTATACCTAATATTGTTAATATTATCATTAAACCAAAAATATTTTAGTTGCTTTTCATATATTTCAAAATCATAATTAGGCAACAATGAGAAGCACTGGATGCGGGACGCACGGGACCGGTCAATGTGGCGACGCTTGGGGGAGGGCTATGTCCAGCAGTGGACCTCTTTCGGCTGATATGATGATGATGATATGATGAGAAGCACATCGTAGAAGAGCATTTTGAGTGAAGTAGTGCCATGTTATAGATTATTACTGGAATGAACATTGATGCAGTCAATATTGTCACAGGATGTTCGACAACATACTCCTCACAGCCTCCAAATAAATGAATATGTTTATACTTACATCAAGTAGTTTTAAATATATAACCATTTACAACTTCTGAACCTAACAGCATCCACACATTACTATTGGAATTTCTAGAGTGAATCACACACAGAATCGTTGAATCTATCTTTGAATATTATATCTATCAAAATATAGATCAGAAGGATTGAGAGACACATCGTATGGATAGGTATTTGGATACAATCCATAACGCTCTGTGGATTTTCCACCAGTTCAGTAGCACGCCATCACATAACTCAACAAATGCACAATCCTGAAATGCTACAGGTATATTACCAAGGAATGATGCTCAACACCCGACCTAGATAACTTTGAGAACAGCCGAGAGCCAAATCCGGGTACCAGAAGTCTTTCAAATTATTAAATATTTAATACCAAGACTTTTCGGTGGTTCCAGCGACATCCTTACAGAATTGTGTGTGTCTAGTGGTTCTAGTCTGGCATTAACCAAATTTTGAACAGCAACACCAAACTCTGTAAAAGGTTTCGTTTGTTCAAGTTCTTTCTGAAGTAAGATTGCAGTTGGCATCGCTAAATTAGCAGTCACATACCGATCACCACTAATCTTTTCAGTAAGCTTAAATGGTGTTAGAAGTACTATAAAGTCTCGTATGACACTTAACTCTGATGAAGTGACCAAGGCAGGTGTGTTTCGCCTTGTAGCCAAAATCTTAGCCACGATAGCTGATAATGTATTAAATCTTTCCAACATATCAATCCCATTTTTTTTTTCAATTTAATTTATTCAGTAACAATTCACATTGCGCTCGTATCAAGATACAAGTTCCACCTTGTGCTTACTGATTGTATAAGTGTTAACACTTGTACCTCTTCCTTTTGTCCCTCTTGCTCTAACAGATTCTTCAAAAATGCTACGATGGCTTTCACACGATAGCAATTTGTAGAACCGAAAAAACATATCTATGATTTTGAAGACTTTTACCAAGCAGTATTGAACTCCATATCGAATATTTCCGTGAAAGCAATGAATAAGGATTTTTTTTCCAGTTTGAAGTCTGTTCTTCATCGTTTAAACTATAAAACTGTTATCCTCGAACTTGTTTAAGTGATATGTGGGAAGTAACGTTCCTCGGTGGCACCATGTTATTCATTACAGGGGGGTGACCACAAGCTCTTAAAGTAAGGTTATTTTGATATCGAGTAAGGGACAGATGTATATGACGTGTATACATCTGTCACTTACTCGATATCAAAATAACCTTACTCTAAGAGCTTGTGGTCACCCCCCTGGACTGTCTTTTATATTCACTTGATTTTCTAAAATTAAAAAAATATTAAATCTGGGATACCACCTCCACCTCCAAATCCAATCAAAGAATATCGAGGAATTACTCAAGAGCGCAAGTCGGTGGTCATACAAAAACTGACACCCTTAATGCCAGACAACACAAGATCGTTTTGTTATAATTTACTACTGATAAAAACAGTGTTCATTTTAATCAAGTTTATGAAGACTGATATACAAGTTCTCAAGCTTCTAAAGCTGTGTTAATTATTCTTCATTAGAATTAAGACAAACTCTGATAGTTTTTTGTTTCTGAAAGAGGTTTAATTGCTTTTTCAAAAAGCTAGAGACGTTTGCTATTTTTGTTGATTTTAATTATGAAAAATGAAAAGTTATAATTAGGACTACGACCACTACTCTAATAGTTATTAATGTGTTCTAAAGGGTTTCAATATTTATGTACAGAAAGCCAGAGAGGTTTATGATTGCTATTTTTGTTGATTTTTTAACCGACTTCAAAAAAAGGAGGAGGTTCTCAATTCGACTGTTTTTTTTTTTTTTTTATGTGTGTTACCTCAGAACTTGTTACTGGGTGAACCGATTTTGATGATTCTTTTTTTATTTGAAAGCTGGTGTTTGTCATGTGGTCCCATTTAATTTTCATCAAGATCTGATAAAGAACTTCGGAGA
Source organism: Orthosia cruda (assembly GCA_964057195.1). Taxonomy (NCBI): domain Eukaryota; kingdom Metazoa; phylum Arthropoda; class Insecta; order Lepidoptera; family Noctuidae; genus Orthosia; species Orthosia cruda. The sequence continues at coordinate 1,474,308 of OZ059854.1, forward strand.
TACACATCAGAACTCTTCAATAAATGACGGCAAATCACTCGGGATAGCTGCAATCGCATTTATGTTTATTGTTTACACCATTTCATAACATAACATCACACTAGTACGCTTTAAAGGGGTACGCAGGTGTAAACAGTTCACCTTGGTATACCCTTATTCGACCGAATTTGTTTAAGTTTCATGTTATTGGGTAAATCTATTCTGGTTTCACTATGGGCATTATTGGTACCTAGCCTATATAAATTGAGTAGCACAACTAAAAAGTGTAAAATAAAAAAGCTTTTTACAAAAAATTCAACCGACTTCCAAATAAAAAAACAAAAAGTGAAAAATAACTTCAATTTCGGAAGTCGGTGTCAAAAAACGAAGAAAATAAAACAAGAACACCGACTTCCGAAATTGAAGTTATTTTTCACTTTTTGTTTTTTTATTTGGAAGTCGGTTGAATTTTTTGTAAAAAGCTTTTTTTTAATGGAAAACTTATGTCTGATACTGATACTTTGTGTTTTATTAGATATCAAAATTTATATTCTTCAGTTTTAAATGTGGTGCATCGACGTTTCTGCCAGTAATTTTTTTAAGTTCACTGAATATTACTAAGTTGAAAAGCAAGTAAATGGCTAAAAACGCCTTTTTCATTTAGGTAACAAGAAGCTGGTAACGCATTATCACTAAGTAAGATAGACATTTAATTAATTAATAAGTAAAAAAGACGTATCTAGCCAGAAACGTCTTTTCTTTGCAGTATCACGTATTTTATTATATTTTTTTCACTAAAAAGAAAAAGAAAATATGATTTATTTAATACATAAACTTCATTTTATGAAATCCACGTCTATATAACGTTAGATCTAACTTTAATCCACAGTTTTGCCCTACATAAATAATAATATTAATTGTTCCTTTTGTGCAGCGAACTTTTAGTTAAAAATAAACAATTTTTTTTCTCCGTTACAAACTTGAGCCTGAACTGACGATCTGACGTCACATAAAATCCTGCATCGCACAAGCAAAATTTTCGTCGCAATTTGAACACATATAACAGTCCGATAAGAACCGTCGCCGCCGGACCAGATACAACATCCGTCAGGTCGGAGGATCCTCCCTTTTCAATGGACTGTATACCCAGTTCCACATACCTCTAAAAGCCTATACAGACGTACGGATTCCAATTGTGGGGAGTAGCCATCCAAAATAATATGCCTGCAATCAGCTCACCATGAAACAATTTAGATTACATACTATATAATTCTGATTATTGACTTGATGATTTTGGTTTAAGACTTATTTTTAAATGTTAGAAATTAATTTATACTTTTTTTTAAATTGAATTACGAATTTAATTGTATAACTTATCAGATAATTATCTTATATAAACAAGGCGGCAATATTATCACAATATATAACCAAATGATTTAAAGGATAGTGATAAAAAAGTATAAATTGAGGTGATGAGGTTGGCACAGGAACGTGGTGATTGGTACAAGAGAGAGAGGAGAGAAGCCTGTAATCAGCAGTGGTCGAAGTTGGTCTGCGGTCTGTGGATGATGATGATCATGATGATAAAAAAATACTTGGGTATACTTTTAGATTTATTAATAGTGTAACATTGTTTTATTTTATAAGGAATTAATAAAAGATTTTTATTTATTATTTTTAATATTGTCACAAGTTCTATGTACCTACTTGTCATGTGCATTGCTCCTAAAGTTGTTTGAAATTGATTTTGTCGATGTGTAATGCATGGGAAGTGGCTGTGATATTTTAAATAAATAACAGAAATCTTACTTCTTACTTATCTTAATCCTAATAATAATAATCATAATCCTACTTCCTACTAATATTATAAATGCGAAAGTTTGTATGTTTGTTACTCTTTCACGCAATAACTACTTAACGGATTTAAATAAAACTTTACAGTAATATATGTTATACATCAGAATAACACATGGGCTACAATTTACAATGATTTTTTATCATTTGGTCATAATTTAACGATAAATATCAAGTAAGTCGGAAAAAATTCTGGCCTCTGAGAGCTATCTTCGCATGCGCTGCGTATAAACCATTGGAGATATCGCTGCTTGTGAACAAAAGTGCCACAAATCGAAATTAAGATTTTTTCAGGAGAGCATTTAAAAAAAAAAAAAATTACTGTTGGTTTTTTTTTGCACTCTTACTTTCAAGGCTTTTGTGTCATATATCCTTTGATGCGTATTTGAATTGCCTACTTCTTGTTTATATTAACTTTGTGGTAACTATAACCCAAAGAGGACACATAAGACCCTTTAGCATATAAAATATTTCTCACAAGTACATTCATATTTCGAGTAAAAGGCCACAAGAAGAAAAAATAAAAGTGTTTATTTAAATTTTTCATCACAACGTTGTTGAATGAAACCAATCTTATAACTTATAAAAAGAAAATAAAAAGCCCTTCCCTTTGCACATTGCAATTTTTTAAATAAATCATAAACTATAATTTTATGACAAATATAGTGTTTTGGCACCATACAAAATTAAATGCTTTGCTTTGCCTGAAGTACGCTATTACAATCTCATGAACTCCTTTTCACTGAGACAATACTCCGCCGATTCCAGTATTGCTGGCATCTGTGTCTACTATGAATTCATGTTCATTGACAGGTTAGCCTAGGATGTTCCTTCAATTCTGCAGTGCGACGACTTCAGCTTGCATTCCAGCAGGAATGTATCTTATCTTCAGCTAGCTTAAGTAGAGGTCGAGCAATGTCAGCAAAGTTTTTTGCAAACCGTCGACAGCAGAATTACAAAACCGAGAAATGCCTTGACTTGCGTTTTGTCTCTGGGACTGACCGACCCTCCGGGATGACAACGATCTTATCCGGGGCCATTTTAATATCTTCTTATGAAACCACACGTACCAAAAAGTTGACTTGCCGCGTCGTATCTTCAACAGCAATTGTTCGAGATTGCGGAGGTGATCTTCAAAAGTGCGTCCCACGACGATAACACCTTCCAAGAAGACTAGGCAGGCGTCTCCAAATAGTCCAGTAAATACCGGCTCCATCAATTACAAAGGTGGCAGGAGCATTACACAATCCAAATGGCATAGCGCTGACTTGCCACAATCCTTTACGTGTAGAGAATCCTGTCTTTTCCTTATCTCGATGGGCTATCTCGACCTGTACGTAGCCTCTCTTCAGATCTAAGGTAGAAAACCACTTCATTCCCGTTCGCGTATCCATCATCTATCGTGTCATCGATCTTGGGAAATGAATAAATGTTCTTAATAGGCTCTAGTTTAAACAGAAGCGTATGCATTTCTTTCATTCTTTCTTCGTCACCAACACTACCGGTTAACACCATGGACTGAACGAAGGCTTAATCACGCCGTCCTTCACAAGTCTTGGTAGCTGGTGGACTGGTTCCTCATTTTCTGTATTAATTATGTATTTAACTAACTCTAAATAATAATTAAGCGAGTCGCCCGATGCCGTTGCATTCAGGACCGTTACAAACCTCGGTTATTTTAATTGTTAAAGATGTAGAAATTTGAGCTTGTTTGTAGAGATACTAAAAATATAGACAGTAGATAGATAGTAAATGTGTTATTCTATTGCACGACATAAAGCAAAGTATTCCTTTGTTAAACAGCAATGTCAGCAATCCCAAATTGTATCAAAGCCTGTATTTTATCTTGACAGAAAATATCACAAGCACAACATATATTTGAGCAAAACAGACTGTTAAATACAGGTATTCGGGTCCCAAGCCAGGAGCTCAAGGCTGGGGCCCATAGCATCATGTACGTGAGAAAGAATTCACATATTTTTAGTAAAAACGGCGATAGACATAATTACATTACTAGAAATAGAGACCAATTAGTTCAACCAGGTTTCAGACTGGCTAAAGTAGCCTTATCTTTCATGGGGTACTGTACAAAATGTTACAATAAAATTCCTCCCCACATTCTAGAACTGAATGAGACGAAATTTAAAACTTGTATAAAATGCACACTAGGCAGGCAGGCATATTATAAGTTGGGGGATTACATCACTGATAAAAATGCTTGGCTCAATGCTAGTCTTGCTCCACAAACACTAGGGCGCAAAAACAAGTGATATGCAGAATATTATTGTTTTGAAGTATTGTTGGACCTGCTGAAGACTGTATGAATATATTTGTATTATATAGACTCAATTTATTTTTGTATTGTATAACTGCACAGCACGTGTGTGAGTACTATGTACCCAACTGTAGATCTACCATTTGCTGTACCTTTGTGTCGTTCTTTGTCTTATGTGCACTTTTTTTTTTTTGCGGTGTGTTTTGGCAGTTGAGTGTGTCATGCTCTCTCAAATATCTCTCTGATGTTGGCGCGTGTGTTGGATCATTTGATTACCTTCATGATGGTTGAGCAGGGTGATGCCGATTCATGCGTCATGTTCGTGAACGGGCGCCGTCAGTTGGGATTGGTCTTAACTTTACTGCTTCGGATGCTAATGTTTTTCTAGTACCTATTATGTAACTGCACGGTACATGTGTGAGTACTTTAATACTTTGTACCTGTACGTAGTATAGTATGTAGTGATTCTGGGTGCATTGTCCTCACACATATGAATTTATTAATGTATGTACTTATGTACCTAAATATTGTAAAAAAACCTTTTTTTTAAAAGAGTATGTATGGAGTTTCTTGTGCGTTCTTCGTAGTATATTTAACATTATTGTGTAATGTGGGTAACTGCATATTTTAGGTTTTATTGCTATACCTTACATGGAAAATAAAGCAGTCATTATATAGCAAGATCGTGTTTTACTTCATGGTGACAGCGATAAATTCGAATTACGCTTTCGGAAGTAATAAAAGGCGATATAAACGTGTCTAAAAGTGTGTATTTGTGGTAGACCTTACGTATAAATATGGAACACGCGAGACCTCCAGCCGAATTAATGTTAGAAGGTGGACCCGCAAATCGGGCTGACGCGTGGCGGAAGTGGCTCAAACAATTTAAGGTTTTTCTAAAGGCATCAGGTGTATACAAGGAAGACAAAGATGTGCAAGCCAGTTTGCTCATCAACTTAATAGGCCCAGATGGATATGATATATATTCTACTTTCAAAATAAAGGTGGAAGGACAAGATGACGACATCGATGTGTTGATAAATAAATTTGATGAGCATTTTGGAACAAAAAGCAACACAACAATGGCGAGATTCAGATTTTTTACACGAAATCAGATGGAAGGTGAAAACATAGACGCTTACGTAACTGCTCTAAGACTACTATGCCAACATTGTGAATTTGAGCATTTAGAAGATGGGTTAATACGTGATCGAGTTGTCTGTGGAGTAAACGACACAGGAGTGCGTGATAGATTGCTCAGGACAGATGAGTTAAGTTTAGAAAAAACCGTAAAAATATGCCAGGCAAGTGAGGTGTCTACCGAAGAAAACCGTCACATAGAAAAAACTAAATCAAAGGAACAAAGTGGCGTGGTTGACGCGTTATTAAGTACGCGTGCACCGAGGCCAAGCGGTTCTACGGGGACGGAGGCGGCGCGCGAGATGCGGGGCCGGCGCGGTGCGTCTGCGGCGGCTGTGCGACACGCTGGGCGCGTGCCCGTGCGTGGCTCATCAGCTGGGCGGCCTGGGAGTATCGCAGTGTCGTCGAGTCGAGATTCTAAGAGTTGTTGTGCTTGTGGTGGCGTTCATGATGATAACGCACAATGTCCAGCGCGATTTGTTAAGTGTTTCTTGTGTTATAGAAGAGGTCATTTTAAAAATATGTGTTCGGTTAGAGGTGATAAGCGTGTTTATGAAATACAGGAGAGCGGTGATGGCGACGATGAGTTATTTTATGTGACGACCTTGAATAAATCTTCACAACTAAAAGACAGTAAGTGGTTTGAACGTTTAACTTTGATTGAAAAAGGCAAAAGTGAATTGTTTAAACTTGATACAGGTTCAGATCTCAATGTATTATCAATATTTACTTTTAACAAATTAGGCTATTCAGTAGTTGATATTAAACCATGTTGCATAAGAGCGCAGTCTTTTTGTGGAAATTATATTCCAATACTTGGTACATGTCAGATGTTGTGGACTTATCAAAATAATAAAAGTTGGATTGAGTTTGTAATATCAAGTGATCATTGCCAAAGTGTATTGGGAAAAAATACTTGTGAAGAATTAGGGTTAGTCAAGAGGATATATACTGTCAACGTCGATAGATATAATGATTTATTTCATGGAATTGGCAAATTACCAGACAAATACAAAATCATATTAGAAAACAATGCAAGTCCTTCAGTGTGCCCTGTTAGGAAAATACCTTTAGGAATTCGGGACAAATTAAAGGCGGAACTTGATAGTATGGAAGACATGGGTATAATTCGTAAGGTATCACATCCGACAGAGTGGGTAAACGCGATCGTGTTGCCGGCAAAGAAGGATGGCAGCCTGCGCGTGTGCCTGGACCCGCGGCCGCTGAACCGAGCGGTGCGCCGCGCACACTACCCACTACCGACGCTCACTGAGATTGCCACAAAATTAACAAATGCAAAGTATTTTAGTAAACTTGATGCGCGATCAGGGTTTTGGATGATTGAGTTAGATGATGACAGTGCGGACCTCTGTACATTTGGAACTCCATTCGGGAGGTACCAATTTCTACGATTACCATATGGGGTCAACTGTGCGAGTGAGGTATTCCACGGCAAGATAAGACAGCTATTAGAAGATCTCGATGGAGTAGATTCTTTTATAGATGACATAATTATTTGGGGCAAGACTAAGGAGGAACACGATGATAGACTAATGAAACTGCTAGATAGGGCTCGGGAGGTAGGAATAAAGTTTAATAGGGAGAAGTGTGAGTTTTGTGTAGAACAGGTAACGTATCTGGGGCATATCTTTAGTAGGAACGGAATGCAGATTGACACAAATAAAATAAAGGCAATAAAGGCATATGCCAGAACCAAAGGACAGGTCATCTTTGGAACGCTTTCTTGGAATGGTCAATTATTTAGCCAAGTTTATTCCAAATTATTCACTAATAGCAGGCCCACTTAGAAATTTGCTCAAAAAAGGCAATGAATGGGTGTGGGACAGCGTACACGCGAGTGCGGTTCGCAAGTTGAAGCAAGCAGTGAGCAGCGCGCCGGTGCTGGCGCTGTATTCAAGTGACCGCCCTGTCGTGGTCACGGTGGATGCGAGCTCCACGGCGTTGGGTGCTGCTCTGTTGCAGGACGGTCGCCCGGTCGAGTTTTCCTCACTCACAATGACTGACACACAAAAGCGTTACGCGCAAATTGAAAAAGAAATGCTCGCGATTGTATTTGCTATGGAAAAGTACCATCAATACGTGTATGGGAAGAAGGATGTGGTTGTGGAAACTGATCACAAGCCACTGGAGGCTTTATTTAAAAAAGGTTTAGATTCAGTGCCGGTTCGCTTGCAAAGAATGATGCTGCGCGTGCAACGCTATGAGTTCACTGTGGTATACAAACCTGGCAAATATATGTATGTAGCAGATACATTATCTAGAGCAGCCTTACCGGAACTCATGAGTGACAATGTGACGTCTGAGGTGGAGGATCAGGCGTGTTTCCTTATAGAAAACATACCATTCAGCGACAGCAAACTCGGTTTGGTCAGAGAGGCAACGCAAAGAGATCAAGAATGTAAATTACTAGAATTTTACATTCTAAATGGATGGCCAAAGTACAAAAAGGATTTACATGAAATGATAAAAATACATTGGGCATATAAAGAAGAATTACAAGTAGTGGACGGTGTGATCTTAAAAAACAACTTGGTCTTCATACCGCGTGGTCTGAGAGGTGAAATGATATCCCGCGTCCACGAGGGGCATCTAGGAATCGACCGATGTAAGCGTCGAGCGCGCGATGTCATGTTCTGAAGCGGGATGTCACGTGACGTGGATCAGGCCGTGCGCGCCTGCGCCGCCTGCGCCGAGCACGCCGCGCGCAATATGAAGGAGCCAATGATATCGCATTCAATACCGGATTTACCATGGAGGAAAGTTGGCGCTGATATATTCTTTTGCGACCGAAGGAACTTCCTAATTATGGTAGATTATTTTTCAAATTACATCGAGATAAATGCTTTAACTAATATTGGATCTAGAGTAGTCATAGCGGCGATGAATGATCAGTTTGCAAGACATGGTATTCCAACGGAACTTATAACAGACAATGGTCCGGCATTCAGTTCCAGGGAATTCAGCAAATTTTCTGAAGAATGGTGCTTCAAACATACAACATCATCGCCCAATTACGCGCAATCAAACGGTTTGAGCGAGAGAGCAGTGAGGACAGTAAAAAGCATAATTAAAAAGTCACTCATTACAGGTACAGATTATTATCTGGGATTACTAAATTTCAGAACAACTCCAAGGGATGGAATAAGTGCGCCATCGCAATTATTGATGGGTCGGCGCCTGAACACTCGCTTACCAGTATATAAAGAAAGATTACGACCAGAACGTAACAAAAATGACGACTATAAAAATATACAGTCAAAACGAGAACTGTCAAAAAAATATTATGACATGCATTCCCGAGAGTTGACTGTATTAAAATCAGGTGAAAATGTAATTGTAGCGGATAGCGACATGCGTAGGCGACACATGCGAGTGCAGGCACCTGCACCGCCGCGGTCGTACTTCCTCACTGATAGCAGCGGGCGGACATACCGCCGCAACAGACGGCACATCATGAAAGGTACGAGTCCGGGAGATACCACGGCACATTCTGCTTCCTTGCAAGGGAAGCAGGATAGTGATAGTGATGAAAATGAGCGCGACAGCACGTACAGTGACGCGGAGGAAAATGTAGATGAGGGGTTGAGCAACAATGACATGACTGTGACTAGGTCCACTAGTTCTTCTCCAGAATTAGTTGTAGGACAGCAAACCCGAGCTGCGTCCCGACGGGCACGTGAAAACTTGCACTGTTTTTTAACAAAAAGTTAAATAAAATAATGTGTCATTATTTTAGCTGTGTTTAATTTAGTTCAATAAAAGAGAGAGATAATAGGATATCCGTTAACACTTTTTTTTTAGTAATGGGATGATATTGTGATTGTATAGATAACACATCATTATGTTTTAAAATATTGTGTTAACATTGGTGGCGGGAATTTTCTTAAGTTATTATTTTTTCTTTAAAAAGGGAACATGTAGTATATTTAACATTATTGTGTAATGTGGGTAACTGCATATTTTAGGTTTTATTGCTATACCTTACATGGAAAATAAAGCAGTCATTATATAGCAAGATCGTGTTTTACTTCACATAACAAGCTACTTTCCGAATGCACGGTAGAATAATTTTTTATTCCTTTTAAATTTTAATGTATTAACGTTCAAAAGTGCCGCTTGGTGGCCTAGTTGAAATAAAATATCTTTGTCTTTTGTCTTGTAATCACGCCAGAATGGTTGAACGGATCTGGATGAAATTTGACAAAGAGACAGATTATATAGTCTAGAATAGCACATCGGCTACATTTTAGCCCAGAAAAAATTACGGTTCCCCGCGGGGCAACTGTCGACATTCACGCGGGCGAAGCCGCTGGTGGAAGTTAGTTATATTATAAATGCGATAGTTTAGATAGATGAATGGGTGGATGGATGTATGTTTGTTAATCAATCATGCCAGAACGGCTGAATGGATCTAAATGAAATTTGGAACAGATATAGATTATAGTCTGGAATAAAAAGATGCCAAAATGTGCTATCATATTGGCTACTTTTATTTATTTATATTATCTATATACAATATTATTATTTTATCTCGGTAGTATGTTCCCAGTTAGTTGACTTTTCTCGTGACTGAGCTGATCTTTTTTTACCCGACTGCCGAAGGAGGATAATGTGTTTATTAGTATATGTATGTATGCATGTATGTAAGTATGGATGAATGTTTCTATGTGGCATTCTAGAGACCAAACTCGTTGGCCGATTTTGATGATTCTTACGTCAATCGATTCGTTTTAACTCTGCGAGTTTCACTGACTACATAAAAATTAAAAAAAAAAATGGCGGATTTTGGGCGTCATTTTGTGGGGAATATTTTTTTTTCTTCCGTACCCATCGAGTGGTGTATCGAAATAAAAGGTTTAAGAGGTGATTTCAAAAATATATAACACTTATATGTTGCAGAACAAGAAGAAAATCATGCTGTGCAGTCGGAGGATACATATTTGTGAGCTGGCTGACCAAAACCAGTTGTATCCTCCGACTGCACAGCATGATTTTCTTCTTGTTTACATCTTTTTAGTTCGCTTTTTAATTTAAATAATTAGTCAAAATATCTGCACTTTTACTGGGCTACCTGTGTTGTTGTGTGTTGATTTATTTAGTAGTATTTTGATTCTGCAGTTTCGTTCTATTTTGTCCATATTTATATGCATTTTTCGGAATTTTGATGGTGCATTATGATCGGATGTCAAGTCATCACCGCGTGCGAGTGCGGTTGACTTTACGTAAGAGGGCGAGAGGGCATATATTTTGCATATTGAGGAGTGACAAATAAATCAGTATGAATAAAGTTTTGAAAAATAAAAAAACTTTTTGCAAAAAAATACTACCGACTTCCAAATACAAAACTACAAAGTGAAAAACAACTTAATTTTTTGAAGTCGGTGTCTTTCGTAGGTACCATTTTTTTGCGTTATGGACACCGACTTCAAAAAATTAAGTTATTTTTCACTTTGTAGTTTTGTATTTGGAAGTCGGTAGTATTTTTTTGCAAAAAGTTTTTTATATTTCACTTTTTAGTTTTACGTACCTAATAGGCAAGTTAGTAAGGGAACTATTTCGCCAGAATAGATTTCATGAAACTTGAACATAACCGGTGAAATGAGAGATCTGCTTACCCCTTAAAAAATCGGAATCGAAATTTTCAAAATCGGTCCACAATTGACAGAGTAATCGGTGCACATACACAAAAAAAAAAAAAAAAAAAAAAAAAAAAAAAAAAAAAAAAAAAAAAACAAACTTGAAGTCGAACATAGAACCTCCTCCTTTTTGGAAAGTCGGTTAAAAAGGAATACTGACGACGAAACAATATTTTGACGCATTGCTATTGCAAACGTCTATTAACGTAATCATCTGTAGTGACAACGTTTATAGACGTTTGCAAGTTGGTGTCTCAATAAGCATTCAATCATCAAGAATATTGAAATAGTTAAATATATAATATAAGTAATAAACTGTGTTTCGTTCTACTGTTAAGATGAAAGTTTTAATGTTTTGCGTCGTTTTTTGTGTTTGTACAAGTCAGGCATTGTACACGCATATTTGAGAGTATTTAGCTTCAGGTGATTTTGGTATGTTTACTGAACTTATGAGCATTCAATACCTTATTTTTGCTCGCCTACTCTGTCTTTCATGTTTTGTTATACCGCGCTTCGATTTTCCTTTTTTTGGGCGGAATCTGTCTTGTTTGTTCCGCTATTTCCTTCTAAGCATGACGCTCCACCACCTCACTGTCTCAGGTCACCAGTTATGTGCTACATTTCAATCAGCGTCACTTATCACTTTTAAAATTTTGGTCATATACTTAAATAACCAAACCCTACTAAGAAAGTGTTGTTTTTTTTAGCCTGGGAAATGGGATTTGGAATGTATACCACATGAGTTTACATATAGCAAAAGTGACTCCTTTTTTGTGGATACATTCATTAAAAAGAAATGTAAATTCATCGACGGTAGTGCCCATACCTGCTATTGCAATAATAAGCATGCAACCAGGTAAGCTTGTGAAACATAATCAACCGTAATAAAAATAGTACTAGGTTGTTGTCTTATCGGTCCCTCACGACCAGAACCTCGTGAAAACCGAAAAAATAAACAAATTATGTATCTTGATTTGGTTCGCGAGGTTTTCGACAAGTGGGATATGGCGCTCATTTTACCAATAGTGGTAAAGAGTCAACGGCCACGAGCCAAGATTTTCACAGCTTTATATGTATCCAGCCTCCCTCGGGCATAGCTTTCATTTGAATGGGTCGTCAGATTATAATAACTTGTGCGGACGCGGTAGAGACATGATAAAGCTGGTAGAACAAGTTATTGCGTCCAGCATACACCCGCGGGTCACGACTGGGCCACTATTAGGTGCAGAACCCACTAACGCTATTGTTTCAGTTTCGTTACATCCTTACGACAAGGTGAAACTGGGTAAATCAAAAATGCTGTAACCGTTATTATCATACCGTATATTTGAATTGTTGAAATATAAGTTTGTATGTATAGCCGCCTGCATATCGCGAGACGGTGCGGGGGTAACACTTGGTGTGTGTACAGTTAAAGTGCAGTACGGTAGGCAGACATACCTGCCTAGCGTATCACGTTAGGCAGCTAGATCAAGGGCTTGATTCAGAAAGCTGTAGTTCTGGACACGGCTCGTATTATTTGGAGGATTTTTATCTCTGACGCCGGTAGCTTGGACTCTGTTCTCGGTACCGAAGTGTCTATTATTTTCTTGAATGTTTTTAAGAAATATTCAACGAATAGGCAAGAAAATCTAAAATATTATAATTATAATACTTGTAAATACGAGTGAATTAAAAAGTTCATTTATTTTTTGTCTAGGTATGAGGTACATGAGAGTAGAAACACCATTTACAAAGTTGGAATTTTATTTAGATGCAGATACAATTACAATTGACGTTCAAGTGACAACGGAAAAGGCATGTAAAGAAGTAAGTGTTTTGGAAGGGACAGAGGTATCAACGCTTTCATCGGCGACTGTGTCTGTGTAGCCGGTCGATTCTACCTAAGTCATCACAGTGTGATTGTTACAGAATAGCACTACCGTACTGAGGCTCTACACAACAAGTTATTGTTTCAACGATCGTGACAGTCGAAATGCCAAAATGTATAGGATTGGTCACGTGACGATTCGATAGTGCTTGTCAATGTTTGACATTTTACCAACTGCTATCACGACCCATTTGTTGATAGAATGTCACTTTTGTATAGCCTCGGGTGACTCTGGGTCGACGTAAGTTTCGCATGTGCTATGGTACTGTAACAGTGTTAACAGACGACCAGATTGACATGCAGATGCATTGCAATAATGTGTTCCATATTCAAAACATTATTTACAATTGATGTAATTTTCACTAAAACGTTATTATAATTATCAACTTTATGGCCACGCAAATTAGTTTACATTTGCGAAAACTCAACGCAATGTGAACATCGGCGTCTGGCATATTTGTACTAGTGGTTTGGCATTTTGCTAAACTGAAACTATTTGTCGCATCAGTGAGGCGCACTTTCTTTCATGCTTTTGTTTTTTTAGGGTTCCGTACTCAAAGGGTAAAAGCGGGACCCTATTACTAAGACTCCGCGGTCCGTCTGTCTGTCAGTCCGTCTGTCATCAGGATGTATCTCATGAACCGTGATAGCTAGGCAGTTGAAATTTTTACAGATGACGTATTTCTGTTGCCGCTATAACAAAAAATACAGAAAAAAGATTGCGTGGGGCTCCCATACAATAACCTGTTTTTTTGTTGTCTTTTACGATAATGGTACGGAACCCTTCGTGCGCGAGTCCAACTCGCACTTGGCCGGTTTTTTTTACCACTAAGGATATTTTTTTGTTTCTCTTGTCAAGAAAACTCATTGTGTGCCTCTAAGTTTGTGCTAAATAAATATATATTCTTTCTTTCTTTAATTTCAGAATTATGAGTATTGTAAAGGCCATAAAAAATATTTGTAGCGCAAACGCAACGTAACCAGAATTATATGTTGGTGTTAAAGATACATATTTGGAAACCAAATTTCTGAAAATCGGCTTTCCGGTTAATAAACTCGGTCGTCTGTTAACAGTATTAGATTTGAATTTAGTATATTAAATAAATTTTTTCGACAGTTTCGGAACAGATATTATGAAACAGTCTTCCGAACAGAATCTGACAAGTCATCGAACAGTTCGGACAAAGAGTACATAAGGATTTTCCGAAGAAAACGAAAATGAAGAAATTAGCTACACAGAGCTCAGATGAACTGTGTGACTAAAGTTACTATATTATAAGATTTTGAATATAATTTTCGTTGCTGAGCCTTCTTGAGTTTTTGTTATGTGGGTACTACCTACCCTCAATAAACAAATAAGTAGTTAGAGATATATTATAAATACTTGTTACGAACGGCTGCTGCGCAGTCGAATATACGAGCTTGTGTTATCCTAGTAGTATTATTCTGCAACCCCCCATTTCCGGACCTAACAATTGGCGACGAGGAAAAAGTACGACACACGCGTATTTATTTCAATTTGAATAAAATGGCAAGAGTATCCACTCTATGCTATCTTTCTCTATCTAACTTTCGAAAACAAGTAGGGAACCCACTTCGGTCGGCACCTTAACAGTGTTCAGCCACGAACATCAAGAGTGGCAACTTTACAAGGAAAGACTGGAGCAGTGGTTTCTGGCAAACGAAATCGGGGTAGATGCAGATAAAGCTGGTTGCAAACGACGAGCTATTCTACTTAGTAACTGCTCGGAATCAAGCTACAAGTTGATTCGCGATCTAGCTTTACCGAAGCAAGTCGGTAACTTAAGCTATAACGAAGTAGTGGATTTGTTGGATGGACACTTCAAATTAAAGAAATGCACGTTTGCTGAAAGGTACAAGTTCCACAGTGCCACGCAACATGTCGGCGAAGGGCTGCCGGAGTGGGCGGCACGAGTACGTGGTTTGTCAGTACACTGCGGGTTCGTGGCGCAAAATCTAGACGAACAGCTTCGCGACCGTTTCGTGCTGGGCATGGCAACTGGACCGGAACGAGAAAAACTATTTACCAAGGCGATGTCGGAGTTGACGCTGAGCAAGGCCTTGGAAATAGCAGAAGGCGTACGCAGTGCTCGCATGGGGGCACAAGAAACGATGCGGCAAGCGGACATGGGTACACCACTTCAAGTAATGAAGATGGATGCTGAGCCTGGCGCAGCGCGCATGAGCAGCGCGCCGTGGCGCAGGCAGGTAGCAGCGACCTCCGCATCTAGCGCCGAGCGCGCTCACGTCGGCAGTGGCGGCAGTGGGTGCACCGCCTGCGGCTACGCAGGCCATCAGGCGTCGTCGTGTCGGTTTGTGCGCTATAAGTGCAAAAAGTGCGGCGTTCAAGGACATCTTAAGCGGATGTGTAATCAAAATGTGAATAAGCAACACTATGTCGAGTGCTGTGAGGATGCTAGCGATGATGGTAAGCATGTGTGCGGTAATATTCGCTCCATTCGCGGCGAACCGATGCGGGAATCTGTTTGTGTCAATGGAAACAAGTTAATATTTGAAATAGATACGGGTTCATCAGTTACCGTTATTTCTGAGCAAACGTACCTTAAACACTTTAAAACAATAAAGTTGGAAGCAAGTGACGTTATTTTGAATAGTTACAACGGCGATAAGTTACATATTGTAGGTAAAATAAAACTATTGTTTACGTATAACAAAAAATCATTTACAATAGGTGTTTATGTCGTACGGAATGGAGGGCCTCCCTTATTAGGCAGAGATTTTTTTACACGATTTAACTTGCAAATATGTTCCATAAATAACTGTAACGATTTTTTATCAGGTAGTTCTTCCAAATACCCACTATTATTTGGAAATAAATTAGGTTGTTTTAAAGGCGTGAAGGTAGATTTAGCATTAAAACCAGACGCACAACCAATTTTTTATAAGGCAAGGCCTTTACCTTTTGCGCTTCGGGAAAAGGTGGAGAAAGAACTTGACCGTCTGGAAGATTTAGGTGTGTTAGTACCCGTAACATACGCAGAGTATGCCAGTCCAGTAGTACCAGTATTAAAGCGGGATGGTTCTATACGTCTCTGTGCCGACTACTCCGTGACTATCAATAAACAGTTACTTGTCGATAAATATCCATTACCAAGATATGACGAGCTGTTTTCGAAACTACATGGCGGCAAGTACTTCAGTAAATTAGACCTATCGCATGCATATAATCAGTTGTGTCTAAATGAGAAATCACAAATGCTCACTTGCATAAACACACATAAAGGCTTGTATAAGTATACTCGCCTAGTGTTTGGTCTAGCTAGTGCGCCGGCCATTTTCCAGAGAAACATGGAAGCGCTGCTGTCAGGATTAAATGGTACTCTTTTATTTCTTGATGATATTTTAGTATGTGGGGAGGACAAAGATCAGATGATGAGTAGGTTAAATGAAGTCTTCCGTAGGTTACAGGAAGCTGGCCTAGTGTTAAATATAGAAAAATGTACCTTCTTCCAGGAATCCGTAACCTACTTAGGTTTTGTTATCGACCGTGATGGATTACATAAATCACCGGAGAAAGTTAAAGCCATTTTGCAAAGCCGGGTACCTACCAATACTTCAGAAATAAAATCCTTTCTAGGTATGGTCAACTATTACCGGAATTTTATTAAAAACGCATCATCAATTTTAAGTCCACTGCATGAATTATTAAAAAAGAATGTGCCTTGGTCATGGACTAGGAGACATGAAGAAGCAGTATCAATCATAAAAAGGGCATTAGTTTCAGAGAGCACTTTAGCACATTTTAATCCAGAAGCTTTGCTAATAGTTACGGTTGACGCCTCACCGAGTGGGTTAGGCGCCGTGTTATCACAGGTAGAAGGTGGTGTAGAAAAACCTATCTCCTATATGTCTCGATCTCTTAATGCAGCGGAAAAACACTACAGCCAAATCCAAAAAGAAGCAACCGCAATAATATTCGGGATAAGGAAATTTCACCAATATTTATATGGTCGAACCAAACCATTCGTTTTAAAAACAGACCATAAACCTTTGGTTTCAATTTTTAATCCAGACAAGGGCATACCAGAGATATCAGCTAATCGGTTACAGCGTTATGCTATTTTTCTATCTGCTTACAACTATAGAATAGAATATGTAAGCAGTGCTCATAATTGTGCAGATTTCTTAAGTCGATCAGTACCCGACAACTTAATAACGAACGTCACACGCTCTGAGCGCGAGCGTGATGAGTCACTAATAGATAAATCAAGTTATGTACGTTTTGTTTACGAAGGTGAGAGATTTTTGTCACTGACAGACATCCAAGATGCGGTAAAAATGGATAATATTATTAAAACCGTCATCGACTATTTAACAAATGGTTGGCCGAGTAAAATTAGTGAACCGTTAATTAAGGATTATTATAGCCATCGGTTAGAATTATCCATAGAAAAAGGTTGTCTGATGAGAGGTCACAGATTGGTAATTCCTAAAAGTCTACGAGTAAAAGTGTTAAAAGAACTTCACTCAGGACACTTAGGAATCACAAAAATGAAAGAAGAGGCACGCAATAGATTTTGGTGGCCGGGTATTTCAGCGGCTATCGAAAATCACATAGGCGCGTGCGTCGTGTGTGCGTCGCAGCGCGCCGCGCCCCCGCGCTCACCCCTAACTCCGTGGCCTTATCCAGCCCAGCCTTGGCACCGTGTGCACATAGACTTTTTAGGACCTATTAGTGGCAAAACATTTTTAATAATTGTAGATGCTTATTCGAAATGGGTGGAATGTTTTGATGTTTTGCAATTTGATTCCGCCAAGCCCTTTCCATCATCGGACTACAAGACGTACGGCAATGTGCCATCGGTACATGGTGGATATCCCACCCATACGCACAAAGCGTTTTGAAAATACTTTCATTGTGCGTACAGCTAAGGAGTGGAACTCCCTGCCGGCGTCCTTGTTTCCTGATAGCTACAACCTAGGGGTCTTCAAGTCAAGAGTGAATAGGTTACTTCTAGGCAAGCGTGCTCCACCTTCGACCATATCATCGTTTAACATCAGGCGAGATAGTGGTCAAACGCGAGCCTATAACGAATAAAAAAAAAAAAAAAAAAAAAAAAAAAATGTTTCGTCGGGTACCACTTCGCGAGTGGTAATTGAAAAGCTATGCGAAGTAATGTCACGATTTGGTTTATTTCATACAATTTGCTCAGATGACGGAACTGCATTTGTATCGTATGAGTTTAAACAGTTCTGTAATCGGAACAACATCACTCATCTTACTTCACCTACATATAATCCGGCTAGCAATGGACAAGCTGAGAGTTACGTTAAAATTATAAAAAAAGTAATAAAACCTTACTTGTTAACAGGTACATCTTTAAGAGATTTAAATATAAAATTATTAGAATTCTTACTGAGATACAGGAATTCTAAACATTCGACAACAAACAGATCTCCGGCTGAAGTATTGTTCGGTCATAATTTAAGGTGTAGATTGGACCTCCTGACACCAACAACCGCGACGCCATCCGACACAGCACTTGACACAGTAGTTAAACAGAAACAGTGTTCGCAGATTAACAATTCCAACCCTTCAAGGCAGCGGGGATGGACGATATCTTTCCAGCTCTGCTCAGATGGAGCTGTGGTCGGCTGACTCAAGTCTTTCGAGCCTGCCTGGCCCACCGCTATATCTCCTTGAAATGGCGCGAAGTAAAATAATATTCATTCCGAAACCAGGTAGGGGCGAATACACCCAGCCCAAATCATTTAGAATATATAAGCCTCTCCTCGTTCTTTTTGAAGACACTGGAGAGGCTGGGGGACAGGCAATAAGAAACCAGATTTCGATACAAAAACCTCTGCATCCTAACCAACAAGCCTACTGTGCTGGCAAATCAACTGAATCAGCGCTCCACAGCGTGGTCTCATCTCGTAGGAAATGCTCTCAAAAACAAAAATCCAACCCTAGGAGCCTTCATTGATATCGAAGTTGCTTTCTACAAAACTAACTTTACCAGCATAGGGCAGGCACTCGCCACACACGATGATGCGCCGACGCTCGATGAATGGATTAACGTGTGTTCGTTGTGGACGTGAACACTATCACACGAGGAATCGTCAGTAGGGGCTGACAACAAGATGGGGTGCTTTCACAATTTGAGGGCATCTTATGTGACCTCTGAGAAAGGCCTTCAAAATAATCGAGAGTTGGTGCACATAGCATGAACTATTCGTTAACCCCTCAAAATTGGTACTAATAATGTTCACGAAATTATGGACCGCATAGGCTTCCAAAACTTTTCAACACAGAATTAATACTTAATGAAGAGGTATTTAGTGGTGATCCTTGATAGCAAATAGCTCTGGAACAAGCATCTTGACTACAAACTAAATGTATGTAAAATAAAAATTATAATGTAAAAAAATGTTTGGAAAAACATAGGGGCTCTCTCCGAAGATTACTCTGTGGCTTTACACAGCGGTGATGAGACCAATGTTGGCTTATGGCGCTCTGGTTTGGTGGACGAGGACAGAACTCTCGACCACCATCACCCGAATCCAACGGTTCCAGGCTAATGCATCTAGGCTTATGGGGCAAAAACCTTACCAGTCCACACGCTAAAATCTTGGAACGGGCGATTGAGTATCAACCTCTCATCGCTGCTGCATGTGACAGAATACAAAAACAACCTATGTTCAACAAATACTAAAGCATACAAACAATAGAGGAAGAAAGGGATCTGTCAGGAGCCAATGAAGTACGAACGTACTTCATTGGGCTATGAACTTGCGAGAAGGGGCTCCGAGATGTTAGCGCTAGGTCCGTACCCACTTCCCCCCATTGTTCTCGCATTGTCGAGGCGGGGGGCTCAGTAACCGTGGCTTGGTCACCCACGGTGAAGCGAAGAGGAACCCCAGGAGGGGCCGCTCGTCGGGGCTTTTGCCGATTAAGCCCACGACGTAGCGGCCAACTAGTAGGTTGCGGTGCCGCTTGGTAACACCGCAGCTGAGGCGGGCCGCGATGTCTTATGGAGATTCCCAGGTCCCAAACGATGTCGCGGCTGAGATTTGGAGGCCGCGGCGAGAGAGGCGTGCCGGTATTGCGGTGCGCCGCTCTCCCTACCTTCCGCGGCCCGGACGGGGTCGCCACCGTCTGATAGTGGAAGCGGTGGGGCCGCAAGGGAGGAGGATTGTCGGTATACCGTTATCCACTCTCCCTATCACCTGCGACCGAAAAATGGTAGGTGGCGGGGCCATTGACCTTGACCCGTCACAGGGGAACCAATGGTGCCATACTCGGGGTCGTCTGACGCCCATGTGCTGATTTGTCCCTGGGGTAGTCACGGCATACAGTGTGTTCTGGTGCGCCGGTGATGGGGGTACTCCCCCGAGGAGGGTCCGGTGACGGACAGCCGCGGCGGGTTCGCGGTGAGTGCTAACGCGTGCCCTTGTTCCCGCCATAAGCGGCATAGGAGGACACTGTGGAGTTTTAGTGGGTTAGAGTCCCACATAACTGCACTAACTCCCCGTGGTAGTGCAGTATGCATGAGCATATGCATGAGCACCGTCAACCACATCATCACTTATCATCAAGTTAGATAGTGGTCAAACGTGAGCCTATCTATAATAAATACAAAACCATAATCATGAAATTTATTTGAACTAATAATTCCAAGTCCAAGTCAAAAGTCAAATTCAAATGTATTTATTTCAACTGGGCCATTAAGCGGCACTTTTGAACGTTAACAATTATCAAGTAATAAAAATTGGAATCTGCAATGTTTTGCCAACAGTCGATTGGCCCATGAACCATTGATCAACAGAATCTTTAATCCATTAACTTTTCATCCAAAGAACTCTTTACCCTTCAAAGTCGTGGTCCTGATGAACTTTACATTCAAAGTCGTGGTCCTGATGAACGCGCGCGTGAAAGTTATCAACGTTGATTTGTCAGTAAATACTTTTCTTTACGTTTCAGTTGCAAGCTCTCGTTGACCATACAAGCGAGCAAACGTGTCTCTTGTGCTGTGTAATTGCGTACCGATTTAAATAAATATACCTACCTACGTGTTAAGTGTGTGATTGCGACGGGTAGTAGTACGGTTCGATTGAGGAGCAATAATGCCGAAGGCGCAACGAACTCAAACTAAACCTGTAGAGTCTGAGGAACCCCACTCTTCTGACAGGTCAACCGCCAAACAAACACCTAAATCGAACTGTGTTCGAACTCGACAGGGTAAGAAGAAACGCAACGAAGACTCAGATAGTGATTCTTCTATCTCTCAAGAACCGAGACTATACAAAACCGCATGCTGTTCCCCTAGTAGTCTGCATGTAACTCTCGCTGCTGTTCAAAAGGATGTCAAAGCAATGAATTCTCTGTTGCATTCTATAAAGGAAGACCAAGACTCGCGCTTTTTATTGCTGCTTGCAGAAATAGAACACAGAAACTTATAAATATGGCCAAAAATAAAAGTAGGCGTGAAATTGTAAATAGTTGTAAAGGGGACATGAGAAAGTTTTGGAGTAATATAAACAGCTGGCTTGGTAGGTCTAAAATGGGGTTAGATTCTGTAATAGAAAAATATTTGTCAAAATAGTGAATCCTTGCAAACTATCTGTAACAATTTTTGTGAAACTTTTACAAAAGAAGTCGACTTAATCTATACTAATATTATAAAGCTGAAGAGTTTGTTTGTTTGTTTGTTTGTTTGTTTGTTTGAACGCGCTAATCTCAGGAACTACTGGTTGGAATTGAAAAATTCTTTTTGTGTTGGGTAGTCCATTTATCGAGGAAGGTTATAGGCTATATAACATCACGCTACGACCAATAGGAGCGGAGCATCAATGAAAAATGTTCCAAAAACGAGGAAAATTTATTGTTTTTGAGATGCAACGTATTTAGAGTAGGTGGGCTAGCTTGGTAGGTAGCCAGTTGACGGGAGCGAAGCCGCGTGGGACAGCTAGTTAAACATAAGTGTCAACAAAAACTTTTGGACAGAAGAAGCTATGTTAATGACTGTAATGTGAGCTTTCGGTTTAAGCAAGTGCTACCAAATGATGTAAACAGATTACTACTTTTCTAGAAAATAATAATATATTGAATAAGGTTCAACACGGTTTTAGGCATAATAGAAGTACTGCTACTGCATTGGAAAAATTTACAGACGAAGTCAACAATCGTCTTGATGAAAAAAATATAGTTATGGTTATATTTATAGACTTCAAAATAGCATTTGATTCTCTGGACCACGACGGCTTGTTGCAGGCTATGGGTGAATGCGGTATAAGGGGCCCCATGAATGCATGGTTTGGGGAGTACCTAGAGAACCGATCACTCAGAGTGTGTTTTAGTGGAACCGAAAGTGTACGGGGCGACATCAAATTTGGTGTTCCGACCAGTTCAGTATACGGACCACTAGGATACATAATGCATGTCAACACTATGTCTAATGTATTGAAGAAGTGTAAGGCATTTATGTATGCTGATGATACTTGCCTGGTTTACAGCCATAATAATATAGAGTTCATACAGCAAGCAATGCAAAATGATTTTGACAATGTGGTCCAGTGGGCACATGATAATGGCATTATAATTAATATTAGCAAAACTAAATGTATGCTTACCCACTCGCCTTATCATAAAAATAAAAACAATCTGGCGGTAGAAGTAAAAGGTCATTCTTACGAATGTCTTCACAACAACAGACAACATTTTCACTGCGCATGTTTGGAAACAGTTACTTCTTATAAGTACCTAGGACTAGTCATAGATAATACGCTTACATGGAATCTGCATGTTGACAACGTTTGTAATAAACTACGCTCCGTCCTGGGTAAATTAAAAATCTTAAATATGTTGTCAGTAGGAGGGTACTGTATGTATTGTATTATGCACTGGCGGACTCGGTTGTTGATTACGGGTTGGGTGGATATGGTCTGACGTTCCCCACACACTTAAAAAAAATTAACATGTTGCAGACTAGGATACTTAAACTACTCGTAGACAAAAAAACCAAACAAAGCCTCAATAAGAATTACGAAAAATTGTTCAAAACCTGCAAAGTCCTTCCAGTTCATGATAAAGTAAAGGTAAAGATTTTAGCAGAACAGTTTAATAATGATTTTTTCAAAGTGGAACGTGAGCATAAGTACCCAACTCGTTTGTCTAAACAAAAATTGTTTGTTGTTCCCAAGGTCACTAACTACTATGGTAAACGCACGAGAAAGTATATAACACCGATGTTGATGAATGAACTACCCTCAAAGTTGGTGTCGTGTATTAGATCCAAATGCCAACTTAGGAAAATATTAAAAAAACATTATCTGTCGCTCTGTCCCTAGCCACGTTTTGTAACAGGCCTCGCATTGTGCAGCCTTGGTCAATACAAGTTGATCATGGGTGTGGAATGTGGGATTGTCTGATCCCGATGGAATTTTATTTGTTTTTCTTAGCATAGTCAGGTATTTAAGTTATTGTTTAAACATTATTTGTAATGTATTGTGACACGAGAGCAACTGCCGACAAACTGTTTTACAGTTTGGCAGATTTTTTGTATGTTATAGTGTAAACAGATTTTGAATAAATAAATTGAAAAAAAAACCCACGAACGTTTCACGAACATAACTTTACGTCCGTGAATGTTTAACCAACAGAATGTTTTGACCAATAACTTTTTACCCAACGAACGATTCGCCAACAGACACCGGCAGGCTTATTACGTATCTTTTGCAAGAGCAAAACGATAGCGATGAAACAGTTTATGTCATAAAAGTCGGAATAACCTGCAGTGTAGGTATGGTAGGTCCTACACAATCGTTTGCTAATCGCTCGCTGATTGTCAAATGCACTTATTTAAATAAAAAACCGCCAACAACTCTAAAACTTTTGTATTGAAGAGCAATTATTGCGCAAAAATCGCTATCGTTTTGCTCTTGCAAAAGATACGTAATAAGCCTGCGGGACAGGTGAAAGTTAATTAAAGGTTGTAAAAATAACCTACAAAATATGATAGTTTCTAAGCAATTAAGTCGACGGAGCTCCTATTTCTGTCTGCAAGGTCTAAAGTAACCTAACATGAAGGAGATGACGGGAGCTGAGTTCGGTCGCTCACTTCAGCTCCCGTCAACTCCTTTGAACCTAACCTATCCGTGTCGGGGTGCCCTAAGCTCCCGAGCTCGCATCGCTCGCTCTTGGACAATTCATTGCACTTTCACCTGTTTCTTTGTCTGTTGGCCAATCGTTCGTTGGGTGAAAAGTTATTGGTGAAAACATTATGTTGGTTAAACATTCACTGACGTAAAGTTATGTTGGCGAAACGTTCGTGGGTGAAGAGTTCTTTGGATTAAAAGTTAATGGATTAAAGATTCTGTTGATCAATGGTTCATGGGCCAATCGACTGTGGGCAAAACGTTTCAGAGCCTAAAAATTGATTCTACCGTGCATTCGGAAAAGTAGCTTGTTATGGAGAAGAACGCACAAGAAACTCCATACTTACTCTTTTAAAAAATAAGTTTTTTACAATATTTACATAAGTAGAAACATTGATAAATTCGTATACGTGAGAACGATGCACATACTTACTACAAATAGGTATAAAGTATTACAAGCACTAAATGGTAAATTCCTTCACTTGATAAATAGGAACATGGTTCTCAAACCGTAGTTACCACAATTCAAAGTGATCCGTTCCAAAAATTTACGACGAATTAACTCTCCAGCTTATTTGACCGTTTGTTGTCATTAATATCGATAGCCCGAAAATGCCCTCAGACATTTTAAAACTATGACATTGCGTAACAAGGATTTTTATAAAAAAATGCATTGTCATGAGAATGAAACGTGTTTGCAAAATTTAAGCTCAATCGAACACCGCCCGGCAAGTGGCTGGAACTTGCAAGCTTTGATTACATACACATAAACACTGAGAAAGATGAAACTAAATAAAACCTTGTCAAAAGAAATAGTTTGTTTCTTTTAGGGCAAGCCCGCCACACTATTCCCAACCACACAAATCATGAAAGCCAGAATCAACAGTGGCGACCGTCAGACAAGCTTCGAGTAAATGAAACTCGAGGATCCCGGAGAAAGGATTTAACTTTCGTGGATACCACAACGAAATAAAAAAACCGACCAAGTGCGAGTCGGACTCGCGCACGAAGGCTTCCGTACCATTATCGCAACAAACGGCACAAAAATCACGTTTGTTGAATGGGAGCCCTACTTAAATATTTATTTTATTCTGTTTTTAGTATGTGTTGTTATAGCGGCAACAGAAATACATAATCTGTGAAAATTTCAACTGTCTAGCTATCACGGTTCATGAGATACAGCCTGGTGACAGACAGACAGACAGACAGACGGACCGCGGAGTCTTAGTAATAGGGTCCCGTTTTTACCCTTTTGGTACGGAACCCTAAAAAGAACAGTGGAAGAGTAAGAAAAATATAATTTTCCCTTCTAAATAAGCTGGAGACAAAACCATATAGCTATTGGCATTAAAATAATTAAAGAAAATACATATTTTTATTACCCAGCCTAATAAGTGATGGACATTATTCAGAAAGCCCGGTCAATTTAATTATTTCAATAGTTTTTAGCATATTGCCTACTCATATTGAGCATTCTACCAACGATATATAATTAATTGATTTGTTTTGGAATTATAAATGTAATTATTATTATTACTTAGTCCATAAAATTGTAATCTGTATTATATTATTCAAATTTTTTGGTCATTATGAATAATGCCGTATTAATCACTTGGTCCATAACATAATATAACCTTTAGACGTCCTTCTAATCCTGAAAGTAGCCCAAATTAATCTGTACAGCTCCGTAAGCCCTTTTTAATTCATTCTCTTGATTTATACCCTCTTTCAATTACGTCCACCGTCCCTTTTCGACTAAAAAACTAAAATTTTCTTTCCATCAGCTATATCAACAAGTTACGCAGGGAAGTAAAACAATAGAGAACCCCCGACTCCGCCCGAGCTCGTCAACACCAAATTTCCAAGCGAAAGGGAGGATTCTTGAGGGTATTTGCAGAAAAATAGCGCTGAAAATAATTTCACTTATTGTTTCAGAGGAGGTAGTATTCGGCAAAGAGTAGCTGGAGGTATGAGGGCTGGGTAAAGAAGATTTGTGCCTAATTTTGTATAAGCTCTGAAAAATATCACTGTTCAATGCCTGTCTTTCTTTTTCGTAAGGTTGCACTAGTGGATTCTCAGCATCGGCATCTCAGTTCTTCCGTTACAAATCTTATTTATTAATTTTATTATTATTCTCATACAACCTTTTCGCAAGTATTAGGTACCTACGTTACGTTAGCATAATAATAAATAATAGTTTGAAAAAACACGCTTTAATAGAAAATCAAACTAAAAAGTAGAAAACAAAACAATAAATTTAAATTAAGAACAGTGTGATTAACAAAAAATGTAATTTATTATAAAGAATCGTGGGGTGATTGATGTTAATTGTTATAATATTTTATTGACACATAAAAGTAGAGTCATTTTGAAAATATCTTTAAAAGCACCCTAATTTTTTATAAACAATTTTTTTTTTGTTAATTACACTATTCTTAATTTAAATTTATTGAAAAACAAAAACTACTTTTTAGTTTGATTTTCTATTAAAGTGTGTTTTTCCCAAACTATTATTTATTTTCACTTTTTTGTTCAATCGCTGATCCTGAAGATCCTGATATGGTATTCAACATCTATGTATGTAATATTGTTGGAATCGCACAATATTCACATAGGTTACTCTGCATGGGCTTCTAAACACGTGTGCCAAATTTCATAAGTGTAGAATAGAATAGAATATACTTTATTGTACACCATACAAGTTATACATCTATTTTATAAGAAAAACTTAATTATACGGGTACAAAGGCGGTCTTATCGCTGACAGCGATATCTACCGGACAACCTTTGGGTGGACTGAAAGAACTTATGAGAAAGGGGGTAGTCTGTGGTGTACTGTACATGAATGTGTGTATGTGTACTGTGTATGTATGATTGTCCACGCATTTCTCCGAAACTACTTATCGTATCGAAATCATTATTTTTATTGGATTACGTACCTCGCAACTTAGGGAACAGAGCAAGTTTCATCAAAATCGGTTCAGCAGATTGCAAGATATGGAAAATATAACCGAATTCCTTAGCGACAAACAGCACGAATGTGTAAATTAAGTTATTATGGGTATTTTGTCAATCCTTTAGGACTTTGCTTATTTCAACCGAAAGACGTCCACTGCTGAACATAGGCCTCTCCTTAGCGTCGTCAGATTGACCGGTACCGTGAATTCTTGCCACACTCAGTGTCTCATCTGCACATTATTTCAGACTTAATCTAAGCCGCCGGGATCTCTAACGAGGGGTCGGCGCAAGGGTTATTTGAACGAGATTTGCCTGAGTCTACTCCGGCACACTGTTTTGTGTTTACTTTTAGACGTTTTTCCCTTTTTATACGGGCTATAGACAATAGAGATTTGTTTTAGATTAATTTGATGGGGGACATTGAGTCTTAATAGAATTTGAGTCGTAAGCGATTTTTTTAGGCCTTTCGAGGCTGTAAAATGATAACTGGGTCATGAGAATGAAACTGGGAACCAAGCATTTTCTGCGTTGCTTTAAGGATAGGTGTCATTCGATGCCGGCCGATCAATGTAGGCGAGGCGATGTTTTTTTTATTTTTTATTATAGTCGCGCTTGACTAATATCTCATATCACATTGAAAAATGACAAAAAGTGTGTCATTCAAAAAAAGAAAGCGTCGCGATGAATTTGTTTATATTATATATAGGCTCGCGCTTGACCAATATCTATACATCACATTGAAAATGATAAAAATGTATGGGTAGGCTAAATGCTATCGAAATGTCTGGAGGCCAATCCCCTGCTTAAATCCAGTGCTTGCTACGCATTGTTCATCCCTTGTTTATATTCAGTGCTTGCTATGCATTGTTCATCCCTTGCTTATATTCGGTGCTTGCTACGCATTGTTCATCCCTTGCTTATATTCAGTGCATGCTACGCATTGTTCATCCCTTGCTTATATCCTAGTGCTTGCTACGCATTGCTCATCCCTTGCTTATATTCAGTGCTTGCTATGCATTGTTCATCCCTTGCTTATATTCAGTGCTTGCTATGCATTGTTCATCCCTTGCTTATATTCGGTGCTTGCTACGTATTGTTCATCCCTTGCTTATATTCAGTACTTGCTACGCATTGTTCATCCCTTGCTTATATCCAGTGCTTGCTACGTATTGTTCATCCCTTGCTTATATTCAGTGCTTGCTATGCATTGTTCATCCCTTGCTTATATTCAGTGCTTGCTATGCATTGTTCATTTCTTGCTTATATCCAGTGCTTGCTACGCAGTGTTCATCCCTTGCTTATATTCAGTGCTTGCTACGCAGTGTTCATCCCTTGCTTATATCCAGTGCTTGCTACGCAGTGTTCATCCCTTGCTTATATCCAGTGCTTGCTACGCATTATTCATCCCTTGCTTATATCCAGTGCAATATTTGAATTTTAAATCAAATTTTGAAAGACACATTCGGAAACAATACAAATATGACATTAATTTACCGGTTATTAACAAGATGTGTATTATAAAAGTATCTATGTTACTGCTATTCTTGTGTACAATCAGTAAGGAAATATGTTTTAAGAAATTGAAAAAAAAAAAATTGATAATGTAATTTTAAATTTGCATGAGTTGCATAAACGGTTAAGGGGCCCCCCCCTTAAAAAATGCAAATTTAAATCCTATCTTGTTCTCCTGGATGAAGTAGCGGGGGGCAGGGGGGCAAATTTTTTTTGCGGGGGGAGTTAAGGTTAACGGTTAAGGGGGGGGGGGTAAATCCTATCTTGTTCTCCTGGATGAAGTAGCGGGGGGCAGAGGGCCAAATTTTTTGTCAGAAATGCGCTAACTCCAACCGTTTCTGAGATATGAGGGTTTTCAAATTTTTGTTGGTCGTAATTTTGCCTTTTATCGGTCTCTCTGAGCTGTTTCTGTGACAATGGTGATCAATGTGGACCTTATGCTAATGAGAATAAGGGTCACTCACTTTTGCTTGTCAAAGAAAAGCGACCTTATTTCAATGTGAATAAGGGTATTTTTGTTTTGTTTTTTAGAGTTTTATTAATCGTAAATAAATGCGGGTTTGGCTCGCTACGTTTTCGAGTTTTTAACGTTTTTAATTTTTTTGACGCATTTTCCAGGACTGGATCTAGAATAAATGCATTTTTTTTTTTGGGTTGGAAATCATCCTATGACTTCTCCCGCTCTGGGTGAAGCGGGAGGGCGTGTCAGACTTATACTGACTAAAACCCACCCGTGCTCCTTCAGTTGCTTGAGCCAGGGCCACGGTAACTCTTTTTCAAATTTATCCGCGACCCAGAGATTGGCCCTAGTGGGCCCCGTCAATTTTGCTGACATCTCTTTGAGGCGCGCGTGGAACACTACGCGCCGTCGACTCGGGCCTGGTCCTTATCGGACGGCGAGCTACCCATTACACGCCGTCCGCAAGCCCGCGCCTACGGTGGCTGGGAATCAGCTTGCGACTCCCGACGCCCAGGGCGTCTCCTGCGGCGGCTTGGGACGTGAGGGTGCCTCCGTTGCGTCTCCGTCACGCGTTCTGCCTCCTCCTTTGCGAGCATTACTGCTTCGCAGAAGGAGGTGACAGCTTCCCATGCCCTCTCGCTCCGTACCATGGTCTTGACCAGGGCCGGACGCGAGAGGTCGCCACCGCCGATCGCCTCCACGAGGGCATGGCGTTGCTCCGCCCAAGCGGGGCAGACCTCCACCGTGTGTTCTACCGTGTCCTCCGGGCGATCTTCACAGTGGTGACACCCGGGCGTTTCCTCCCGCCTTATCCTGAACAGGAACCTCCCGAAACAGCCGTGTCCGGTGAGGACCTGCGTCAGGCGGAAGGTGAGGGCGCCGTGACGCCTCTCAAGCCACTCCTCAAAGAGGGGCCTTATCGCCGCAATTGTGGCGTGCCCAGCGCTGGGTTGCGACAATCGTCCACTCCATGTCGCCATGAGATCCTGCCGGAGCTCTGTCCGCCGAGCCGCGATTTGTCGCGGCAACGGAGTTTCGCCCCGGCATTTCGCCTCTTCGCGCCACTCCCATATTTGCGCGAGGACTTTTGCTTCTAGATCCCATGGCGGCAATCCGGATGGTCACCCCCCTGGCCTCAACGACTGTCAAAGATCATTAAATGACAGTCGGGACCAATGGCTTAACGTTCTTTCCGAGGCACCGCGAAGTCTCGGTTTGATCACACCGGCTAGCTTATTTTACTAATCCCTCTATTTGTACATTAGTAACTACAGAGCATAGTAGGTATTTGCATAATAGCGTCGACTAGCCGCGATGTTAAACTTATAATGATTATCATAATTTCTGGGTCGTTAGCTAATGCCATCTGAGATGTTCTCGCTATTGGGTTCAAAATGATTATTATGTAAATAGTAACCCTTTTGTTGAGTTTCAGTGACAGCGGGTTGAATGAGCTGAAACTAGGAAACTGGGGGGGTGGCCACGGTCACTTTTTGGAGCGATACGCGATACAGTCGTGACGCTGTCGCTGGTCGTCCACATAACATAACCACGAGTATGCTACGCTTCCATCGCGATACAGCAGAGGGCACAGCTGTTGCAGTGGTTGAGCCACAGAACAGAGAATAGAAGGCATTTTTTCTGCTCTGTGGGTTGAGCAATCCGTTGATGATTCAGGGGTTGCAATTTTCATTACCACTTGGTTCTTTTTAATGTTAAAAAAGCCAGAAGCCAGCTATAGATAAATCGAGTCAGAAAAAAAACAAACTTTTCCCTAAGGATAATTCTACTACACCCTGCGGCATACGAATTAAATTTGTTATTCGAATTCTCTCAGATGCAGAGCCTTTTTCTATACTTACTAAAGAACTAAATAATTTATATTGTACCCCAACAAGAAATAAATCCCTTCATACAAGCAACAGTTTTGACATTCATTGAGTTTTACGTGAGTGTGATTTATTAAATTTGGTAGAAAATTTTACGAGCAGTCTTTGTGAGGACGCATTGAAGCTCGTGGTTAAATATTTAACAGCTGCACGGGTCGAACTTCAAGGTTAAGCCACGATTTCTGAGGTCGGTCTGTGGAAGGCATCTTAACATACCGAGGTAAGTCCATATCGTGCCTCGGCAAGCATGTTAAGGTTGCCCTAGTCGACGGTACGAAATATTTTGAGCGCCGATCCTCATCCGACAACACGTCCGAAAGAGAAAGATGCTGTGATGCGCAGTAGGTATGAAGCTAGTGCGCGTACGAATACACACTTTTTCAAATTAGTAGAATTAATGATGAAAAACGAGCGCGCCAAATTATATAAACAGACCTTTGGGAATATGGATATCATGAAAAAACGACTAAATGTATCTGTTCAATATAAAATTATTAACATTGTTGATCTACTAATCTATCCATGTATGGTGACTGTTTTGCAATTTTCCTTCGTCTTATGTTATTTATTGCCGCACAAAGATGCGTAAAAATTAGTGTTGAAATATGGAACTCTCGACGCCCATAACTTTAAAACATATATTTTTATTACTTTTTTGTTTCGATACAGGGCTAGAGAATGATGAGACAAATTGATATCATTAACCCCCGCCGGAAAAAGAGGGTGCTATAAGCTTGACGTGTGTTACTGTGTACCTGTGTATCTGTGTGTCTGTGGCATTATAAGGCCTAAACGGATGAACCGATTTTGATTTAGTTTTTTTGTTTGAAAGGTAATTTTATCGAGAGTGTTTTTTGCTATGCTTAAATAAAATCGGTTCAGCCGTTCAAAACGGCGTTTACTGTTTGAATTGGGGTGTTTTCGCAAGATATCGTGTCATAATTACGTGTTCAATAGATTTCCGATCGAAGCGTATCTACTATGTTCTAGATAAATTATGTAGCATGAAATAAAAATGTGACAGGCGTTTTTAAATTTTGAAATTTTACTTGTTTTATTTTGAACTTACACCGTCAAACAGTGGAGTAATCACCATACTACGTTTGTATAGAAGAATTATCGTCTAGGACAACCTTAAGCCAATGGGCCCCTTCATTTGTACATCTTTGATAGTCATTACGGGTAGTTAAAAACCTGGAATCTGGCACCAATCTTGCCAAGACGTATGCCAGTTGATAACTGGGTTGTAGAGTTCGGAGGGCTTAGTGTGAGTTTTGACTCACGCTGGAACGCGTTAACGTGAACTTCAATTTGTATTGAAACTTGATAAGCGCCCGTCTGGTGTCTGTAAAGAGAAACCTCTTTTTTGTATAGAAATTGCCGAACCCAATATATTATGTAGTTGGGAAAAGGCAATTAATTGTCAGGACAGAACGGATTAATTGAGTTTTCAAAAAAACGTGGAAACATCCACACTCGCTTTCACAGTCACCCTACCAAGCACACCATTCAAAATGTACCGAAAACAGTTCCACAAAGTTGGAAATGAACACGTCTATGTTACTAAGCATTGACCCTAGGGGCGTTTCACACAAAAACGTGACATTTTGGGGTCAACCGTCACTGTCCTCGGGTACGGAAGTAAGGGGGGACGCACACGTAAGGGCTTGTCACTTCTAGTTGATGTTGTTTCAGAAATGATAATAATAAGGGAATGTATTGTAACATAGTTTGGGAGTGATAGTCGTGACAGGTTGCTTTAAGGGAACCATCTGTAACCACATCTTGAATTCCGGAAGAACACCCTGGGTAATTCTGCCCCGGTGTAGACTTCTTTTTAAATTGATAGGCTCACGTTTAAGCATACTTGATGTCGTCGGTGAAACACGCTTGGTTAGAAGTAACATAATCACTCTTGACTTAAAGACCCTCAGGTTGTAGATATCAGGAAACACAGAGTTTGACAGGGAATTCCACTCCTTAGCTGTACGCACAATGAAAGTACCAAACTTCTATTTACTTGCCAGCATTTTTGCCATGACTGCTATCATTGTGTGGCTTACCACAGCCAGCCACGTATGGCTGACCAACAAGAAGTGTTGTTAAAATATATCTTAGGTAGGTATAAAATAAATAAAATCTTACCGTTACAATTTATCTTATTTTCAGCTTAATATTACAGGAATCTTTAAATTATACTATAATTATTCCTAGATTATTTTCTTTTTAGGATAGGCCTCCCAAAGCGCACTCCAAGAGCATGGATTTCTTGCCGTCCAAGTTGTTCCTGCCCATTGAGAAGGTATGTACATTATTACCTCAATGTTCCTGTCACCTTTTTGGTGTCATCTTACCATCTACGACATTGTCTGCCTTTCCTTCTTGTTTTATATTTAGGATACGATTCTGGTAGGTACCTATATTACTTCAGTTATCCTAGCTTTTTTTGGAGGTTCGTTTTTGTAAACGAGGCAGGTATATCATTTGACGTCAAGTCATTCAATGGAATGGTCGACGATGATGCCCACCGCCCATGCATATATATTATACCTCTCTACCTAATCCTTCAAAGAAGACAGACGCCATGTATATTATGTTTCCATAAGCCCCGCAGATGTGTTAGAAGTCAATATCTAATGAAGCAAAATATTTTTTCAACCTTATTGTCCCAGTGCTGGATAACATTCACCTATGGCCTTTCACTGATCCCGATGTGTTGACTTTTCCGACCAATCCGTTATAAACGCCCTAAGTCGCCCTCGACACGCCAACGTTTCCAAGGCAATGATCGGTCGCCCGTCCTAATACTTTAGCCTAGCAGCCTTTTTGCTCACATCGGCAATTCTTGTTTTAGAACGTATCATGGTCCAATACATATTTGGTCACCGAGCTTGATCAAACTTTGGTTTAGTTTGCGCAAACTTGGTCCCTAACCGAGTTTCAAAAGTCCAAACTCAAGGTTGCCAAAGGGCGATTGAGCTTTGCTTATTGGGTATTAAGCTCAGTGACCGAATAGGGAATGACGATAATACGAAAAAAAAACCCTGAAACCAACTCAAGTTATTAAGACATCCCCAATAGGGATGATGACTAATATATTTTATTTAGTCCGTCAGTTAGATTTTTTTCGTCACCAATTTTGCTCGTAATGTTTTTGTCCAAAATTCTCTTATGTGTTCCAAACTTTAATAAAGTGTTACAGCGCCACAGAGGGACACATTTTGTTCTAATTCGATTGGCATAATGTCCCCCTCATAATTATGAATGACATGCGCGTCGACTTAATTACCGCGTCTGAATTAGGAGAACAATGTTTTGAATGAGTCATGTTGTAAATGTGGGCTAGTTTAGGCGCGGGTATTGTAAAAGTGTATAATTGTTATGGACACACTCTGTACATACCTACGAGGGTTGGACTGTAGTTTACCTTCCTATCCATCCTATAATATTATAATTTTATTTGTGATACGCTTGCGTTTGACCACTATCTCGCCTGATATTAAGCGATGATGTCCATTTGGTGCAACCTTGAGACGCACACCGCACTGTGTTCTAGTTGAAGTAGGTATGTTACTTGTGTCACTTTTATTTGTATTATGGGATGAGGATCCTCCGACCTGACGGATGTTGTATCTGATCCGAAGGCGACGGTTGTTATCGGCTATGTTCAAACTGCGACGAAAACTTTGCTTGCGCGAAGCAGGATTTTATGTCGTTCGTCAGGTCGTCAGTTCGTAGGTATGTGGTGGCATAGATGCCGCTACAGGCTTCAGGCTTGAGTTGTAGATGAGGAGTTTGTTATCTGCAATAGTATGTTAGGAACGAGAGTTTTTGATGAGGTCCTTCAAAACCATGACGAAGAGTATTCTCCTCTCTGGTTCCTGCACAAAACTGTTCAAGACTATCGAATGATAATTCCACTCATTTATTTATTTATTTAGACTTCATGCACAAAACGGTACAAAGGCGGACTTAATGCCTTAGGCAATATCTACCAGTCAATCAACCAAGGGTGGTGAAGAGATGCCAAGTCAGGTGCATTTTTAAAGAATATGAAAAGAAAAAAGTTGTTATTAACATACTAAAATAGGTAAAATACACGTACATACATATTGAATATAATATATACTTATATAAAATATATATTTATGAAGAAACAGAGAAGAGGAAAGCAGTGCTGCCAACTTAGCGCTTTCAGCTCTAGATCTAGCGCTTTTTTTGTTCAATAGCGCGTTCTAGCGCCCAGCGCTAATCTAGCGCTTTTTGGAACTTTGTACTTTCTTTAAAAAATAGTAACTGCGCAAATTATCAAGTTCCCAACGACGACGTGTTGAGGAATATTTTATCCACAGATAAATATAAATTGAAGTCCAAAACTGATCAAGACCAATCTTATTTCGGCGGCAGAAACAATTGCAGTGGAATCAGACGATGATACAAATACAAATACAAAATACAAAATTATTTATTTCATCTTATACATTGTGTCATACATAAACTGAGGCAGCCCCAGTAAGTTACAATAGTACTTGTGTCGGAGCTGTCTCTCTCTTCCTTTAAGTGGTAGCTTATCAATGAATTTAATGAAGCTAATGAATATATATAAAAATTAACAAAATATTTGATTTTTGTTTATAATAAAATTGCTCTCGATGTGTGAGGAGTGCATGTATTTGTATGTGCGTAGGTGTGTGTTTTGTGAATGCGTGCGCGTGTGTTTGTGTGAGTATGTGCGTGTGCATGTGTTTATGTGTTTATATGTATGTGTTGGGTATCCAGGAAGTTAGCTTACCCTGACCAGAATGTTTTCTGTTTCATCATATGTTATAGATCTTAACCAATCATCTATTGTTTTTTTTAAATCATATAACAGCATGGGATATATTTGAAACTTAAGATTCAATTTATTATAGATGTAGGTGGATTGTGTAACATATTGACGTTGAGCAAAAGCTGATCGTACCCTTGGAGAGTGGGCCACAATATCTCTGCGCCTTCTGCTCTGAGTAGCTGGGTCAAAAGGAAGACATTTATGCAGGGTTAGGGTCACATTTAGAATATAAAGTTTTCTAATTGAAAGCAAGTTGCTGACTTTATAGAGGTCTGTTGTGGGGAACCTAAATGGTTTGAAATATATCACCTTGATAAGTGATCGCTGTGCTCTTTCCAGATCGAGGAATTTCATTTTGGAAGCTCCTCCCCATATCGGAATGCAGTAAGTTATTATGGATTGCGCCAGAGCTATATAGATCTTGTTTATAAGTTGGGCGGACATAACATGACGTAAAGTTTTGAAGACCCAAATGAGCTTCCTGATCCTTTTCATGAGGATCTCAATGTGAGGGTGCCACGACAGTCTTTGGTCAATAATTATGCCCAAATATTTTGTGGATCTGACTTGTTGTATATTCTGGCAGCCACAGTTACTTGTATATTTATAGAGGGAATAATTTGGACAAACATGAATTGTAATTCCAAAGTCAGTTCCAGGCTGTGATCTTTGGTTTGGGGAAAAACAAATAAAATTTGTTTTGTTGGTATTTAAGGTTAAAAGATTTGCTCTTAGCCAGCCAGCTATCTTAATCAGACCCTGTTCAGCGACAGTTTTCGCAAGGTTCCATGAGTTTCCCGAAAAAACAACCGCAGTGTCGTCTGCGTATGAAAAGATTTTCCCTCCATTGATCTGCATATTGCAAAGGCTGTTAATATAAATTAAAAACATTGTTGGACCCAAAACGCTTCCCTGTGGCACTCCGTAATAGACGTCCCCCTCGACACTACACAAGTTTCCAATCTTTACCATTTGCTGTCTACCTTTGAGATAGCTCTCAAAAAGAGAGAGAGCCGTGCCTCTTATTCCTATGTTTTCTAACCTGCGCAGTAGGATCGGGACGGAAACGGTGTCAAAAGCTTTTTTCAGATCTAAGAAGACTGCTAAGCATTTATAACCCCTATCCACTCTATCAACAATATCAGATGTCAAAGCCGAAATAGCATCTTGAGTTGAACGTCCTCGTCTAAACCCATATTGTGCGTTTGATAGAATATTGTATTTCTGTAAATAGTTGATTAGTCTCTTGTTTAAAATTTTTTCTAAGATTTTTGAAATTGCTGGCAGAACAGATATGGGACGATAGTTGTGGATATCGTTTACGTCCCCACCCTTGTGCACAGGAGTGACCACTGATCGCTTTAAATCTTTCGGGAAAACACCATTCTTGAAACATAAGTTTGCTAGCTGGCTTATAAGTGGAACCACAAAATCCCTGGATTGTTTTAAATATTTTGTAGGAATACCGTCCCAACCTGGTGCACTCTCAGAATCAAGACCCATTAGAATACAGTCCACTTCCTGCGGATCAGTCTCTAACAACACAAACGAGGAAGCCCTAGAGTCAATACAGCAGCTTGTCACAACAGGCATGCCAGTTTGAGCTACGATGTGTTCTGCTAAGGATTTGCCTATAGTTATAAAGAACAAGTTGGCTCTATTTAGTGAGTTTAGAGGCTGTGTAGTAATATTTAGGAGGTGAGTATTTGAAGTTTTGGGTGGTTTAAACTGCGTGATTTCATTTATTGTACACCAAAGATGTCTCGGACTTTTTGCTGAATCCTCTATTTGTTTTTTATAATATTGTCTCTTTGTCTTTTTTATTAAATTGGAGCAAAAGTTGCGGAAGCGTTTGAAGGTTACTATTAAAATTAAGTTGAAAGGGTCTAATCTTGATTGATGCTGCATTTGGTTTTTAAGTCTTATGCACCGCAGAGCTCCCTCAGTGATCCAGGGCTTCAGTTTTCTTTTGCCACAAGAAACGTATTTAGTTTTTGAATTGTTTATGAGGGACGATCTTATCACCTCCACCAGTTTAGTTGCAAACCTATCTGGGACCGTGAAAGTATCAAAAATTGATATATCTATATTTATAAGGTAATTATATGCCTTTTCAAAATCTACAATGGTTGTGGTTTTTGTACAAGTTCTTTGTGTTTTACTTGAGTCAGTTAAATTCAACAGAACCATAGCATGATCCGTGATTGTTGTATTAAGCACTGCCACAAATGCTGAAGTTTTAGTTTTATCAAGCTTCAGGACGGTATGGTCAAGGCAATTCTGTTCTCTAGTGGGAAGGCAGTGGTCCGGAAGGAGGCCGTGCACCGATAGCATATTTAGGTAATTTAGCCTATTTGATCTTTGTTTTGTTATTTCTGTGGTTTTTTCAATTATATTAATATTAATGTCACCCATGACAACAATATTTTTGTGAGTACTACAAGCTTCAAGACGGGTGTTTAATGAGTTAATGAAATTGTCAGCACAGGCATTAGACGGGGAACGGTATATACCTATAATAGTAAAATCAGACACGATGACTTGGAGAGCAGACGCATGTGTTAGGGTTAGTTCTGTAACGAGAGGCACATGCTTGTTGCTTACATAGACAACCAAGCCATCGTTTTGATTAAGCTGAATTGAGGTAGAATATGAGGTATAGTTATTAAGTAGTGGTATTTGTTTATTATTATTTAATCTACACTCAGTAAGAATAATAACATCCACGTCGAACTTCATGAGAGCCAAATTCATCTGCAAATCATCAAAATTACTGTAAATACTTCTCATGTTTTGAGTTACTACTGTCAAGCACGTATTTTCGTGTTTTAATAACGTAGACATATCTTCGACGTTTACTAATGCAGAGTTCGCAATTTCAATCTTGTCCAATTCATCAAGCGTATTTATATTACTATCCATTTTCGTATGAGAAGTCTAATAAACATAACTCACGGGGTATTGTTAAAAATAAATGGCGAGGTAAATCAGTATTGATCAGAATTATTACATAATTATGCAGAAGTCCTGGTTCAAAGATTATGGGTGTGTGTATGAATGTGTGATGTAAGTGAGAGATATTTGTATTATGAATCTTTGCTATGATCTTTGGTGAGTGTTTGATAGAAAGTTTGTATGAGGTGTTGTGTGTTGATAGTTGATGAGCATGCTCTACGGTAAAAAAGTTACATAAAAAGTTAAATCTAATTTGTTTTAACAAGCCACAGGAAACATAACATAATCCAAACGTAATAAAGGCTAGTAATAAAACCAATAAAAATAGACAAACTAATAAAATAACTATAATTAGTCATGCACTTTGGAGTAAGCCATGCACCTGTGCCTCACTCTTCACTAGAACCACCCTAGCATCCTCGTCCTTTTTCAGAAAAACTCGACCAAATGTAGTCCAGCAGAATTTATACTGCTTTAATTTAGCTAAGTCCCTGGCTAAGAAAAATAGACGGGCGTTTCGCGGAGTGAGTTGCTCCGAGATAAATACAGGAGTGTCCCCGTTACTAGTGATAGCAAGGTGCCTGGCTTGAAGTTTCGTTTTGTTTTTTATGTTGAAGGACTTGGTGTATTTCAACAAATCCTGTTTTAGAATGGCAGAGTCCAGTTCCACTACGATGGGAGGGCTATTTACCCCTTCCTTCTTCCCGTGCGATCTAAATATGTCCTTTATATCCCGCTTATTCATATCGAGATTGATATTCTTGGCCAAACCGAGTACCATATTTATCAAATCATCTCTGGTTTCCTGGTTTTTCCTAGGCACATTCTTTATCTCGATATTATTTTTGCGCGAGCATCGTTGCAGGTCCTCAATTCTATCCTCCAACACAATTATATAATCTTTGTCTTTTTTTACCTGTAATTCCAACTGTGTTATCTTATTTTGGAACTCATCATTTTGTTTAGTCAAAAACGCGATAGATGTTTCTATGTTTGTATTTGTAAGTTGAATCTCTTTCAGATTTGCAGTGATGTTTTTTAATTCGGATTGCTGGGTTTTTATGAAGGACTGAAACAACTCTTTCATTTCCTCCTTAAATTTGCAAAATTCCGAGGGTAGGTCTTCTTCCCTCTTTCTTTTGTAGTTGCGTTGGGCAACGAAGTTAGGAGGGGTGACCTCCAAGCCCATTTCACAAATATTTCCGTCAGAAATCGATTTGTTCATATTGTTGTTACTGTAGTTCCAAGATACTAGGATATGATAACTGTCAAAGATTGTTGATGATTAGCTAAAGATGCGTCGCCAGGTGGGAGGGACTATGCGACCTATTTTGGTCAATGGTAGCGAAGTGGGTGTAGATCAGGATAGACCGAGGGCACGGCTTCTGGTAATTTGACGAATAGCGCAGGTGAAAGGTCGGGTTGCGCGTGCGCCTCCGCTGATTTGTTGAGAACGTCGTCGTCAGGTACCAGGGCAGCACGTTAATAAGGAGTAAGTTTGAC
Organism: Orthosia cruda; assembly: GCA_964057195.1. Classification (NCBI taxonomy): domain Eukaryota; kingdom Metazoa; phylum Arthropoda; class Insecta; order Lepidoptera; family Noctuidae; genus Orthosia; species Orthosia cruda. The sequence continues at coordinate 1,514,330 of OZ059854.1, forward strand.
TGGCCGGTATATTGGTGGTACAGATAATGAGTGAATTGTACTCACGTATTTGTTTAAGTACGGACACCTCCTCTTTGCTTATGCTGTCCTATTTATCACTTGTATTTAATTTGCAAAAAGAATGACTTGTATTAAGTAATTATATAATATTTTATAACAATATAGTTTTCTACACGTCTGCACCTTACGGTGGTCCGGAGGAAGAGGATGATGAATTAATTTAATCCCTTTATTTTATAAATTAATTACATTAACACGTTACTAATTTATTTTATTATTACTAAACAAGTACCTACTATAATGTAACTCTTTTATATAACATATTATGATTAACTAAAAAAAATGCGTTTATACATTTCTAGTCTCAAATTATTGGGAGTCTGTTTGAATTTGGCTCCGAATTTCACCGATTTTTAGAGCGGGTTTTTGACAGCGACCATTTAGCGCGTTCTAGCGCTTTTTTAAGAGCTAACAGCGCGTTTTTGCTTAAACGAGTTGGCAGCACTGGAGGAAAGTGTTATGACTCTTCTTGTTGTGCTGAAAGTAAAACTGCAATTTCCGTTTGAATGCAAACCGTCCTGATCTAGAGATGAAGCTCGTTCCAGAGAAGAATGGACTGAATATTGAAGGAAAAGTGAACCAAACCACTAGTATGAGAAGGGCAAAGCAAGAGGATATTATTGGAAGAACGCAGATACCGAGAATGTGAAGAATATAGATATTGGAATTTAGACATAAGATAGGAATGAGGGGTGGGAGAATTGAGTAGGGTGAAAAGTGTGGTCAAAGCTCGTAAACTTCTTCTCTGGCGAACATTTTAGCTCAGACCAACCTACTTTCTGAGGTTAAATATGAATCGAATACAGTTAGTTGTTCAAGACCCTATCTAGTTTATCCAGTAAGACCGCGTTCAAGTCAAATCAGCACTCGTCACCATAGTCAACCACTGGGTAAATTAAAGTCTGCGCAAGCATAATTTTCGTTTTGGCTGGCAGAAACCTCCTCAAACAATACAAGGATCGCAAAGTACTGCTGACTCTCTGACTGACACTGGACACCTAACTTTGCCAGCTAAGTGTCGGGTCAAGATGCAAACCGAGATCTTTCACACTAGGGCTAATGGGAATGACGGAACCATTGAAAATAATCGGGGGAATAGAGCCAACCGCCACTCTACGCATCATACGCGGGCTGCCAATAATAATGGCCTGACATTTTGTGGGGTTTACGGACACCCCAAATCTGTCAGACCAATCCCTGATAGCATTCAAGTACCGGTTTAAATCTTCTATGGCGTCAGATAAATATTCGACCCGCGCCGCTATATATAGTTGTAGATCATCGGCACAAAGATGATACGAACACCGAAGACAGTGAGTTATAAAATTAATGAAAATGGAGAATAATAATGGAGATAGAATACCGCCCTGATGAGAGAGGATAGATAGGAGTATATCGTTAAAGGCATTGGAGAAATCAATTAATACTAACACAGTGACCTTAGTATCCTCCATTGCTTCTCTAACGTCACCAGTCACTTTAAGGAGTGCGGTGGCAGTACTGTGGCCAGGTCTGAATCCAGACTGGAATGAACTTATAAGATTGATCGGTGAATAAATTCCGAAAACTGCTTGTGAACGCAAGCTTCGAGCACTTTGGATAGGAACGGGAGAATGGAGATTGGACGAAAATGACTAGGTAGGGAGGGATTTGAAATTTTAGGAAGTGGACGTACGTAGGCCATACGCCACAGGGATGGGAATTGACCGAAATCGAGAGAGAAATTGATGATATGGGTAATAGGTGGGAGAAGAAGGTCGTTCATTCATTGCTTCGTGCCGAGGTCTGAGATTGATACACAATACATGCATAATATCACGCCTGTATTTCTCGAAGATGACATGCCAATCATTGTTAAGCAAAAAGTTATGGATACCTGTATACTGCCTTCATTAACCTATTTTAGCCATACTTGGAAGCTTACATATCAAATTAAATTCAAAATCAGATCATGTCAAAGAGGTATGGAGAGAAGTTTATTGAAAATAAGAAGAATTCAAAAAAACGCACATAGGATTATAAGGAAAAGAACAAAGATTACGGATGCCCTATACCACTGTAAAAAACTCAAATGGCGCTGGGCTGGTCACATAGCCAGATTGACAGACAACCGTTAGACTTACAGAATCATATCCAGGAAAGGACCACCTGGCATTAGGAAGAGAGGTAGACCAGCTGCCCGGTGGGCTGACGATATTATAAAAGTGGCTGGCGTAAACTGGATGGAGACAGCGAAAAATAGGGAAACATGGAAGTCTCTAGAGGAGGCCTTCACCTTCGAGAACGAGGGGTTCTTACTAGCGTAGTCAAATTAATATTTTATATATTTTAGATAGTTTAACATATTAGTAGTTAAGTGTTCATAAATATTCTAGTTACTGTAATATTTTTTTTTAGTAAGAAATATAAGGTTTTTTTTTTCTCGAAGGCTTGGGCGGGTGTGCGTCTATAGAACACCCACATTTTGCCAATTAAGTTTAATGCCCCTCCAACAGGAGGTGAGCCTATGACCAACAACTGGGCAGAAATCCAGACTCTTGGCTGCTGCTGATAAATTGCAGATGAAAAAACCCATTTAAATTGTGTTTTGCAGTGCTTGTGACCACTAGATCACGAGGCAGTCATGTAAGTCCGAGAATAATGATTCTTAAATATTAGAAAACACAAGAATGCTCAGTAATGAAAATTATATTCAAAATCTTATAATACAAAGTAACTTTAGTCCCACAGTACATTTGAGCTCTTCCTAGTTAATTTCTTCATATTCGTGTTCTTCGGAAGGTTCGTTATGTACTGGTCGTCCCAACTGTTCGATGACTGGGTCAGATTCTGTTCGGAAGACCTCATTTTCATAATATCTGTTCCGAAACTGTCGAGAAAAATTACTAAATATACTAAATTAAAAATCTAATACTGTTAACAGCCGACCGGGTTTATTAGTATTAACCGGAAAGCCGATTTTCAGAAATTTGGTTTCCAAATATATAAACTATAACACCAACATATAATTATAGCTTCGTTGCGTTTGCGCTATAAATATTTTTTATGACCTTTGTAACAATACTAGTAGTTCTGAAATAAAAGAAAGAAAGAAAATATATTTATTTAGCACAAACTTATAGAAACACAATAAGTTTTCTTGATAAGAGAAACAAAAAAATTACCCTAATTGTAAAAAAAAACCGGCCAAGTGTGAGTCGGACTCGCGCACGAAGGTTTCCGCACCATTATCGCAAAAAAACAACAAAAAAATCACGTTTGTTGTATGGGAGCCCCACTTAAATATTTATTTTATTCTGTTTTTAGTATATGTTGTTATAGCGGCAACAGAAATATACAACTGCCTAGCTATCATGGTTCATGACATACAGCCTGGTGACAGATGGACAGACAGACAGACGGACCGTGGAGTCTTAGTAATAGGGTCCAGTTTTTACCGTTTGGGTACGGAACCCTAAAAAAACAAAAGCATGAAAGAAAGTGTGCCTCACTGATGCGATAAATAGTTTCAGTTTAGCAAAATGTCAGACAACTAGTACATATATGCCAGACGCCAGTGTTCACCTTGTGTTGAGTTTTCGCAAATATAAACTAATTTGCGTGGCCATAAAGTTGATAATTATAAAAAAAAATTTAGTGAAAATTGCATCAACTGTAAAGAATGTTTTGAATATGGAACACATTATGGCCACCTCATCATGCCCATCGTCCAATCCAGCCGGCTATTAACCCTGTTACAGTACCATAGCACATGCGAAACTTGCGTCGATACGGAACCCAGAGTCACCAGAGGCTATACACAAGTGACTTTCTATCAACGCATACGTCGTGATAGCGGTTGGTAAAATGACAAACATTGACAAGCACTATCGAATCGTCACTTGATCAATATACATATACACTTTGGCATTTCGACTGTCACCATCATTGTTTAACATTTTGTGTAGAGCCTCAGTACGGTAGTGCTATTCTGTAACAATCTCACTGTGATAGCTAGAAGCGACCGGCTACACAGACATAGTCGCCGATGAAAGTTAAATTATTAACTTACTTCATTAATTGGTGAAATTTGTATCATGCCTGATGGATTGGATCTGACGCAGCATCGTTGCCTTATTGCTATTATAAGTAGCAGGGTCACCGCAATTACCGCTGTTACTAATGCAATCATCATGATAGTAAAGTAGGTATTGTCAGCACCTGAAAACTCATAATAGATTTTAATCTGGTGTTTAAAAGTGTAAAGTCTAGTATCACAATCACGTAGATCAGTATAGTAGATCTTTCACGTTATATAATTGTCACCTGGTGGAATAAACGAAGCCGACCAATTATTTCAAGTGACCTATGTTTAGCGTTTTCATCGTTAAATATATAATAACTAAAAAGTTAGAAAATGAAGAGATCGAAAAACAACATATTTTTGAAAAATAATGATGAAATAACTCTTGACTCGCAGGAGAATCTGAAACCGGCAACCATGACCTAAAATACCCAACCGACATCGGTCAAAGGAAGGGCTATTTAATTTTAAACTCCACAGCGTATATGTGAGCTGTGTAAGTGCTGCCACCATCACTGACCAATGTTTGACTACCATATATGTTAGATATGTATATATATGTTAGATAGTTTATTCATATCCGACTTTAATTATTGTTCATTTTTATTTTGTACTCCTACCACCTGTTTGTCCTTTTTAACCCAAAGGTTGACTGGTAGAGAATGCCTTGCTGCATTAAGTCCGCCTATGTATCACCATTTGTACATGAAGTTTAAATAAATAAATAAATAAATATATTATCGCAATTTTAAAAACAGCAATTTTAATATCACACCAAAACGGATAGATTTTAAACCTGCGCTGATTGGTCACCAGTTCATGTTCGTTTACAATTTTAATATATACTAGAACTCCACCCGCGACTTCGTTCGCGTGATTTCGTTTATGCTTCAAATGATTTTCTTATATGCAGTTAGTGAAGGCGACCAAAAATTTGCTATTATTAAAACAATAAAAACTGGGTATCGTAGAAATACAGGATTTATTGGATTGGGACGATTCGTTGTTTGACTTAAAGAATAATAAATTTTAGGTTACCGCCACAAAGTAAAATCCTCCCCTAAAAATTATCAACCCCTTTTTGCCCCGTTGAGGTTCGAGTTTTGAAAAACCTAAATATGCTATTCACTCTTTTCTTCTCTTTTTTATTTATCGTTTATTTAAGTCAGATTGCGCAGTGAGATTCCTCAAAAAAAAACTTTAAAACCCCTAACTCTATCTGGGACAGAGTTTAAAAATGTTTTGTATGTAAATTTTGAGTATCAACCTTATCCCCAAGGAATTTGATTTTACATACGAACTAATTTTTACCCTTTTCAGCTCCTTAAAGGTTGAATGGCCCCAAAATTGCGCCTTAGTGCTCCCCTAGAACCCCACGTCAAAAACGAAACCCTGTCCAGTAAGATTCTGAGCTTGAGTTAGTTTCGAAATACTTATAATGACAACCTTTATTGTTTCCTTAGGTTGGTATTTATGTCAAGTTTCATGTTTATTGACCCAAGAAATCAGATTTTTCCATACAAACTTCAACACCCCCTAAATCATCATTTGGGCATAGTTTCGAAAAACTAATAATGACAACCTTTATTGTTTACTTTAGGATGGTATTTATGTCAACTTTCAAATGTATTAACCATATGTATTAATAATACATATGGTATTGTAATATGGTATTGTTATGGTAATGTATTAATAATATTCTTCAAAAACACTGTAATACCCCCTAAATCGTCTTTTGGGGGTAGTTGCAAAATACCTAATAACGAAACCTTTATTGTTTATTGAGTTTGGTGTTTATGTCAAGTTTTATGTTTATTAACCCAAGATATCCCCTGAAAAACAATTAATATCCCCTAAATCATCTTTTAGGGGTAGTTTAGAGAAATCAGATTTTTTCATACAAACTTCAACACCCCTGAAATTATCATTTTGGCGTAGTTCCGAAAAACTATTAATGTCAATCTTTATCATTTACAAATAATACTATTTTTGCTAAGATTCAAGAATTTTGGCCGAAGGAATTAGATTTTTCATACAAAATTTCAACCCTCTTTTTACCCCCTTAGGGGTGGCATTTCTAAAAATCCTTTCTTAGTGCACACTTACGTCACTTGAAGAACCTTTCTGCCAAATTTCATGCTTCTAGGCGTAACAGTTTTGGCTGTGCGTTGATTGATCAGTCAGTCAGTGAGTCAGTCAGTCACCTTTCGCTTTTATAGATATAGATGAGTAAAACAAACCGTCTTTTGAGTTGTTTGTTGTTCTTGAAATGCTCGAGGTATTCGTTGGAGTTATAAAATCCGAGAAATTTCTAGCTGCAATTGGAGTGTTCACATCCAAGTCTTTGTCTGCTGGTGCGGATGAAAACGTAGGCAAGGCACGTTCATAATCCGAGTATGTGCACGGCCGGGTCTGGAGCTTTATATCTGTGACAGAGGAAAAAAAATTGTTTAGTAAACAATCAAATGAACATAAATATTTCATACATGATATTACTATTGATTCATCATCATCATCATCAGCCATTTTAATGTTCCCACTGCTGGGAAACTGGCTGTAATCCACCACGCAGGCCCAATACGGGTTGGTGGATGTCACATAGTATTTTTGTTTCTAGGAGATGCCGGATTCCTCACGACGTTATCCGTCACCGTTTTGAGAGCAGTGGTGGTGAAATAATTTACACAAAATTATACCAAATTTATTATGGCGGTATAATAGATAGGTACGGAACCCTCGGCGCACGAATTCGACTCGCACTTGACCGGTTTTTATAAAGAGCCACGCCGTCTTCCTCTTCTCGAGTCGATGGAAACTCACTCGCTTTACTTTTTTTATTTACTCAGAATTGCTGAACGGAGATGGAATTTGGCACAGAAGTAGATTATAGTCTGCAATTGCACATATGCTACTTTTTATCCCGGTATTATGTTCCCTTGAGATGATAAAACACTTTTCAGGCGGGCAAAGCCGCTAGCAGAAGCTAGTTAGCCATTAATTTCACTACTATTATTGAACGCCGCAGCTTTAAGGTGGCTATAGATTATCATGTCATTTTTGTTACATGCCCTTTACGGACTCCGAGGCTAACAGATCTTTAATAATAAAATTTCATAATTTGGTATCACCAAATAATAAGATGTTAACAAGCTTAAGAGTATCAAAATCCTTACCATTACATACTGCCAACTGTTGCAAATCAAGCAGACATTGTCTTCCTCCTAAACAAATATCGTTATCTGAAAGATATAACATGAAGTCTGTAGTAAATTTTTCAATAAGTAAGTAAGACGTGTATAACTGACTAAACAATCTCTTACATTTAGATACCGTTACATTTGCCCCTTTCGGCAACGTTGACACCTCTGTCCCTTCCATAACTCTTACTTCTTCACATTCCTTTTCTGTTGTCACTTGAACGTCAATTGTAATTGTATCTTGATTTAAATAAAATGATATCTTTGTATATGGTGTTTCTACTTTAATGTACCTTATACCTAGACAAAAATTAAATAGTTTTTTTAATTCACTCGTATTTAGAAGTAGTATAATTCATATATATATTAAATGAATCAAGCCCTTGATACAGTTGCCTAACGAGAGCTCGCTAGTCTCGTGGCTACTAAGACGTTGGTTCTTTACCACTATTGGTAAAATGACCGCCATATCCCACTTGTCGAAAACCTCGCAAATTAAGTCAAGATACATAATTTGTTTATTTTCTCGGTTTTCACGAGGTTCCCGTCTTGAGGGACCGATAAAGGTCTATCCACACATTGAAGCTTCGTCACTGGCCCGTGCACGGACGTGTCGAACGAGTTCATATAAAATGTACGCAACGATTTTTTTTTGAGCCCCTGACGGGGCACAATTCTTCCACGTCCCGGGCACGGCCCTGATATATGTGGATTGACCTTTAGACAACAACCTAGTACTATTTTTATTACGGTTGACTATTAATTACAAGCTTACCTGATTGCATTCTTACTACTGCAGTAGCAGATTTGTGGACTAACATCCTTGAATCATTAATTTCTTTATGTGAATTCATCCACAAAAAAAAAAGTTCACCTTTGCGATATGTAAACTTATGTGTTCTGCAGTCCAAGTCCTCTATCCAGTCTAGAAAATACAATATATTTTTAGTAGGTTTTGGATATATATCTGACCAAAATTGTCAACAGTGTTAATTGATTTTGCTGGAAAAATGGCACAGAACTGGTGGCCTGAGACATGGTGCGACAGGCCATGAAAAAGATAGCTAAACGAACTGAACAGATTCCGTAAAACTGGAAAATGGAAGCGCGGGATTGCAAACGACGAAAAACAGAGTGGATAGCAAAAAAATGTAATATGGTTTTGATTGTACTTACCAATACCACTTGGTACATCACGCTTAGCAACACTCGTAGACAATGCCTGACATATTGAAAGAAAAAAAACAGCGCATAACATTAGAGAGCAGTTTGACAAAACACAGATTTTCATTTTAATACTTAAATTTTTATATTTAGTTACTTCAATATACTTGATGTTTATTGAGGCACCAACTTGCAAATGTCTATTAATGTAATTAACTTTAACAACAATGCGTCAGTTACAATATTGTTTTGTCGTTGGATTTCCTTTTACAAAACTCTATTTATACTCATTTATTTGTCGCTAACTTCTGCCTGCGGCTTCACTCGCGAGAAAAGTGTCTTATCCTTCCAAGGGATTATTATATCAGGCTAAAAATAATTATATGTGTTAAACCAGGTTATATACTAACTGTGTGCATCACAATCCGTTTCATAAAGATCTTTATGCGTGATTTAAACAAAGCCTTCCAAACTTGCACATCAATCAAAACATAAAAAATTAACTAATCGTTGTCTGTACATGGAAGATATATGAGAAAAACTATTATCGGAGGCCTTTATCAACACAATTGGGGGGCCGATTTGAGCGCGGTTTTCACTACTATATTGTGTTAAGCTTCACTTAAAATTTAGGGTTTGTTTTAAGATAAGATAATATTAGATTTATTTCTGAAGTCTTGTAGTGATCATCGCTTGATCGTGTACGAATTTGTTCCAGTTTTTACTCAGGGTACGTCACATGTCATTGGTAACTTTAGGTATAAATGTAAGGGTGCGAATTGGGAATTCTTTAGCTCGCTTATTTCGTCTCACGCCAAAGACTTCACTCGTGATGGGCTTTCAGCTGAAGAAAGTGCTGAAATCATGTCAGACACCTTCACTTACTGTGCTGACATTGCCATTGGTCGTGGATCTTTGACCAATATACGTAGATGTGATTGGTGGTGTGACTACCTAACTGAACAGCGTAAAAATTATCGCCGAGCGCGTAAACATCTTAACAAGCTTAAAAAACGTAAGATTACCGGTGATCCTCTTTCCATTGCGTTAAATACGTTTAGAGTTGCCAGGTCCCGCTATTATAAAGCGCTTTATATTGCGTAAAGTAGTAGAACAATTAGATAAAGAAGGTCCGTGGTCTCCTTTATATCATGAGTTTAAAGCCAATCGATCAGTCGACCTCGCGTTTGTTCAGAATATTAAAGTAAATAATAAACACACTACCGGTATTGAGGAAACAACTGAAGTTTTGCTGAACACTCTTATACCTGATGACTTACTAGCTAATGACAACGAATACCATCAACAGATCAGAGCGTGGGCAGCTGTACCACCTGAATCACCAGCGTCAGACCTTCCATCCACTGACGAATTTATTAACGTTGTCAAGAGGTTGCCACCCAACAAGTCATCAAGTGAAGATAAAATATGTAATCGGATGATTATAGAAGCGTGTAAAACAGCCGGTGATGCGATTTTAACCGTTTACAACCGTTGTATTGCGGAGGGCGTATTTCCTCGTATATGGCGACGCGGATTTATACGAATAATCTCGAAAAGTGGCGACAAACCCCCGGACGACCCGAAGTCGTTCCGGCCCATAACATTACTTCCATCTTTGGGAAAACTCCTGGAGCGCCTTGTCGTTCCACGGTTGCTACCGGACGGACCAAAATTTAATAATAATCAATTCGGTTTCACTATTGGAAAATCTACCGTAGACGCGGCCCTTACTGTTCGGAAAATAGTTAATACATCTGAACATAAGTATGTAAATGGGATTTTTCTAGATATTTCTGGGGCTTTTGATAATGCATGGTGGCCAATGCTATTACTTAAAATGAAAACTCGAGGCTGCTATAGAAATATATACAATTTAGTTTACTCTTACTTTTTAAATGGTTCCGCGAAACTCAAACTCGGCCATCATTCCATGTCGAAGTCTCTCACCATGGGATGTCCTCAGGGTTCGGTTATTGGTACACCTTTATGGAATTTAGGCTTTGATGATTTCCTCGCGATTCCACTTCCAAGCGGCTGTTCATTAACCGGTTACGCGGACGACGGTCTTCTGCTCATTCAATCAAGTACTCGAGCTGGACTCGAGAACTTGGCTGACACTTGCCTACGATTAATATCTAGGTGGGGCGATCGTAACCGCCTGACCTTTGCTCCGCATAAAACTTATCAGTTCATTTTGAAAGGTAATCTTAAATCGTGTCCTACTATTAAATTTAATAACGTTACGGTAAAAAGGAAGCAGTCCGTGTGCTATCTTGGTCTAGTGTTAGAAAGGAATTTTGCATTTATAGATCATATTAAAATCGTCGGTGAAAAAGCAAAAAAGAACTTCTATGCCTTAACGAGAATATCTAAATCTACGTGGGGTCTGTCTTTTTTGACTTTAAAACCTATTTATGGGGCTACTTACTTGGGTTGTATCTGCTATGGGGCGCCTGTTTGGGCTGATAGGGCCACAATAGGGGCGGTACGACGTAAATTACTTCAGATTCAGCGTTTGGCTTTGATATTCTTATGCAAAGCATACAGGACGGTTAGTACTGAGGCCTTACCGGTACTTGCTGGCGTACTTCCGGTCGACCTTGAAGTGCAGCGACGTGCTGCAATGTACTATTCCGCAAAAGAGTCCATAGACGCGGACTTTTTAATGCGGAGTGACCGTGCCAAAATCTCTAGATTATTTAAACCACATATTGACGTCTGGGAGGAACTTTTATCCGAATGGCAATGTAGGTGGGATAATACCATCAAGGGCCACTGAATGCGCAGTGGACCATAAATGCTCAGCACTGGCTGCCTTCATTGATATCGAGGGCGCTTTCGATAAGACCACGTTCAACAGCATAAACACGGCCCTCGACAGACATAGCATAGACCCGACCTTAGGAGGCTGGATCACCAACATGCTCAAACTGCGAGCGGTTCAAGTCACGGTTAACAACACCACAAGAGCAGTCGTCGCGAAGGGCTGTCCACAGGGAGGCGTCCTTTCGCCACTCCTGTGGAACCTGGTTGCAGACAGCCTCATTAAAACACTCAACGACAAAGGTTATTTCACGGTTGGATACGCAGATGATATAGCAATAATAATAAACGGGACCCACGAAAATACTCTATGCAATCTCATGCGTCAAGCCCTAAAACTAGTAGAGGAATGGTGCAGCGAGCACCAACTCTCAGTGAACCCCACAAAAACGGAACTAATTCTCTTCACGAAAAAGAGGAAACCAATGACAATGCAATTACCAAGATTCTTTGGAACAACCATAAGCCTTTCAACTGAAACCAAGTACCTGGGTATTTACTTGGACAAACAATTGAATTGGGCGAAACACATGAACTATATCACGACAAAAGCCAGTATATCCCTGTGGCAGTGCAAGAAACTGCTGGGCAGGAATTGGGGAATTAGCCCCATGGTCACCCACTGGCTATACACTACAGTCATCCGACCAATCATTACATACGGCTCGTTGGTCTGGTGGCCCAGGACAGACCTCAGCACAGCCCAAAGAGATCTCGAAAAACTGCAGCAGTTTGCTTGCATTGCAATAACTAGCAGTATGAGAACTACACCCACGGCCGCCCTACAGGCAATGTTGGGACTGCCACCTCTGCATCTTATCGTGCGGGAGGAGGCAGCCCTGGCCGCTTTTAGACTCCATCTATCAGGTACCCTAAATAAAGACTCCAGAATTAAGCACACACGTATAAAGGAGGACGCGATCAAGTGAAAACCCATGTTAGCATCACTATGCGACAAAGCCCCAAAAACACACCACTTTCATAGACACTACAACATAATACTTACAGAAGAACGATGTGACTACTCGGGCTCGAAAGAGATGAGAGTATACACTGACGGATCGAAGACGGACTCCGGTACCGGAGTCGGGGTCTTCTCACACGACCTAAATATAAATATATCCAGACCGCTAGGAGAGTTCAACACCGTCTATCAGGCGGAGGGTGTGGGCATCATACTGGCGGTCCACGCCCTAGAAGCCAGGAGGGTTACGGACACTCACATACGTATACTCTCCGACAGCGCCTCAGTCCTCCAATCCTTACGGAAAAAATATATTACATCAAAATGAATACTAGAATGCCACAACGCACTAGAACAAATAACCGTATCTAGTCGTGACACGGTGACACTGCAATGGATAAAGGGACACAGCGGATCGTTGGGTAACGACGCGGCTGACGAGCTTGCGAGACGCGGATCCAGCACGACGGTCCATGGACCCGAACCTGTTGTACCCATCCCCTTCAACCAAATACGCAGGTGGCTACAGGAATTCACCCAGGCAACACTTCCACACCATAGGCATAACGGATAGTCCTCTATGCAGGGCATGCATGGAGACTGAGGAAACCGTTGCGCACGTTCTCTTTGAATGCACAGAGGTCACCCAGATAAGAACACAAACCCTCGGGTCACCCAGATCATACACAGACGTTCTAAGTAAACTAGCTTCTGGAGGGAGGTGGGCTGGTTAGAATAATCCACCCAACGGCCGCCATGGCCCACGTACAATGGTCCACTTGAAGAACTAAGTGCGGAAACCAAACCCCATAACATAGAATATAGAACATACCATCAAGGGCCGACACCTCCACCAATTCTTTCCATCCGTTCGCGTGCGGCTGGCCAGGACGTGGCTGGAGGTGGATCACTGTGTTGCCCAATTTCCCACAGGGCATGGTAACTTTAAAAGTAAATTATTTTCCTTCAAGCTTGTTGCCTCGCCATTATGTCATGTCAGTGATCTGACTGCGAATATGTACAATCTGCACATCATATCTTATTGGAGTGTATTCTTTGGCAGAATGAACGCAATACTATGTTGAATAATGTACAGGCTGTATCAGGAGCTGTTTACTATACGGACCTTGTGGAAACTAGAACAAATTGCTGTACGTTCAAGCGCTTTTGCCATACCTATTATTGGAATCAAATATAATAGCTCACAATGTTAGGACCCATTAATATTAATGCTAATTTTTATCCTTGGTGCTAGGCAACTGGGCTTATCCCAGTTGTAAACGACCCTTTGTGCCTATTGGTCTTGTTTGTTCTGTCTCCTGCTTGATATGGAGGGAAGTGGAAATTTGTATTTTTCTTACTCCTCCATTTTCTTTTCTGTTTAATTTCGTTGCGGGATCCAAGACAGTTAAATTCATTCTCCGGGACTTCGTCGAGCTTCATTGCCTCGGCGCTTTTCTGGTGGTCGCCACTGTTGATTCTGGCTTTCAGGAGTTGCAGTGGTTTGGGAATAGTGCGGTGGGATTGTCCCAATAAAAATAAGATTTATTTCTGAGTATATGGTACATTATGATATGGATATTAAACAGTTTCACATACACTACCATTGCCAGTGTAGAAATATTAAAATTAACTTACAAAATCAAAGTGTCCAAGTTCTAGGCCGCAACAATGTAATAGTAGTAAGTACTTTGTCATCGAAACGCTAAGAAGAAGATATATTCCACCATTGCGCGTCAATAAGCAGACACAATAGAAACAACAATAGCTTACGTATACATAGAGTGCGTGCGATGTTTGAGGCGCACAATATTATAAATTTAGGTCAGATTAAAATAGGTATTTTTTATACAATGCTAAGTTATTTATAAAAGAAATGTCAAAGTTTATAAATAAAAAATTCATTAACTGAATAGAAACAATTCTGTAGGTCAAACAAACAAATATTAGTATGACCTACAGATAGTCGTTCTGGCTCTGGGTGTTGTGTGTATGAGTTTATACATGTAAACGCACCTACGAAACAGGAAGAAATTCCTAGTGTGGGACAAAGCGTAAAAAAAAAATCTCTAAAAGCCAGGTAAATATTGTTTACCTAATTTTATAAGTGGGCAGCACTGATGCAGAGGGGTATATTGTTAAATGTTTTGATTGCCTTGCAATTGTAATTCCTGCTATACAATTCGCTGCTTATAAACTAAAGTGCCACAAATCGTAAATAAGATTTTTTCAGGAGAGCTAATTAAAAAACTCATTTAATTTTTTGTTTGTTTTTTTTTGCAATCTTACTTTCAGGGCTTTTTTGTCATATATCCTTCGATGGGTATTTGAATTGTCTACCTCTTGTTTATTTTTACTTTGTGGTAACTATAACCTAAAGAGGACTAGAAGCACATAAGTCTTTTTAGCACATAAAATATTTCTCACAAGTACATTCATATTTTAAATAAAAGGCCAAAAGTAGAAAATAAATTTTTCATCACAACCTTGTTAAATGAAGACAATCTTATAACTAAAAAAAGTACATAAAAAGCCCTTCCCTTTGCACATGGCAATATTTTAAATAAATCAAAAACACAATTTTTTATGACAAAAATAGTGTTTTGGCACCATACAAAATATCTAATTAACAAAATTAAATGCTTTGCTTTGCCTGAAGTACGCTCTTACAATCTCATGATCTCCTTTTCATTAAGACAACACCCCCCCGATTCCAGTATTGCTGGAATCTGTGTCTACTACGAACTCATGTTCATTGTCAGGTTAGCCTAAGATGTTCCTTCAACTTCTGCAATGCGACTACTTCAGCTTGCATTCCAGCAGAAATGTATCTTATCTTCAGCTAGCTTAATGAATGTCGAACAATGTCAGCAAAGTTCTTCGCAAACCGTCGACAGTAGAAGCACAAAACCGAGAAAAGCCTTGACTTGCGTTTTGTCTCCGGGACTGGCCGCAGTACCACACACGTACCAAAAAGTTGACTTGTCGCTTGAACAACGCGTCGTATCTTCAACAGCACTTTTGCCAGTTTTCGGGGGTGATCTTCAAAAGTTATTCCCACGACGATAACATCGTCCAAGTAGACTAGGCAGGCGTCTCCAATTAATCCAGTAAATACCCGCTCCATCATTCTCTTAAAGGTGGCAAGAGCATTACAGAATCCAAATGGCATAGCGTTGTCTTGCCACAATCCTTTGAGTGTAGAGAATCCTGTCTTTTCCTTATCTCGATGGTCTATCTCGACCTGCACGTAGCCACTCTTCAGATCTAAGGTAGAAAACCACTTCATTCCCGTTCGCGTATCTAGCGTGTCATCGATATTGGGCAATGAATAACTGTCTTTAATAGGCTATAGTTTACAAAGAAGCGCATGCTGCCGTCTATTTTCTTCACCAACACTACCGGTTAACACCATGGACTGAACAAAGGCTTAATCACGCCGTCCTTCACAAGTCTTGGTAGCTGGTGGACTGGTACCTCATTTCCTGTATTCATTATGCATTGAACTAACTCTAAATAATAATTAATCGAGGGTCATATTCAAAATAATTGTAATAATTATACTGTCATAGTGTCCAACCCAATTATTTTTATAACGAGATACAACTGACTAGAATTTCATAAACAATCAGATTAAATGTTTATTTGAATTTAATAAAAAACAACGAAACATTTGATATAGCTAAACAATTCATTAAAAAAAAATGAAACCAAACATTGCGTAGATTCCGTTTCATACAAGTACTCAATGTCCACGTCTTTGACTGTTAACTAAAAAAATAATTTAATTATTAACTATTACACAACGGTTAAAAAAAAAAAACTATATTCAGAGAATACTGTTTAAACTTTCAACACTTCACTAAACAAAATATAAAATACTATTTATTGTTCTTCTAATTTAATTTATTAATGAGTCTCCTGATTTTACACATATCTGTTATTCTTCTCTGTTATTCTATTTTAACATTATTTCCATGGTAATAAAGAAATTTGATATACTGGCAACATTAGTCCACTACCTGTCACTACACGACGTAAAAATAAATGATCGGCCATTTTGTTCAATATAGTTTCTCAGCTCGTTTCGTTGTCGAAGAAAATTAGACTTTTAAAAGTAAATATTTAATGTGAGACGTTTAAAATAGCAGTAAGTAAGTTTACTGTTTTATTACCCATACTAGGAAATAACTGTATTGTGCTAATTGTTATAAATATAAAATATTCGTATAACATTTCAATTAATGTGGAAATAAATAGATTTGTAGGTTAGACACGTGCAATTAATTCATATACGTTATTTTATCCATCACTTTTTTCTGTTACGTAACAGATATGAATGATTAGGCGTTATTCACATAGTGTCATATATGAATTAATGATAATAAAATATTATTCAACTTACTGCACCGCAGGTCAGCCAAAACTTTTTTTTTCTTTTTATTTGAAGTATGTATAGGTAGTGATAGTGGTGATGGTATTCTACTATCCCAGGTGTTTCAATTAGATCAATGTTAATTATTTATTTTACAAATGTATACTATTTAAACTTGCCCTAATAATTCCTTTCTGTTATTTTTCTGTTACAATAAAATAATATTCATATTTGTTTCCTATCTGTAACTTACAATTATTTTGAATATGACCCTCGAGTAGCCCGATGCCATTGCATTGAGGACCGTTACAAACTTCGTTCATTTTAATTGTAAAAGTTGTAGAAAATTGAGCTTATTTGTATAGTTACTAAAATATAGATAGAAGATATATAGTAAATGTGTTATTCTATTGCACAACATAAAGCAAAGTATTCCTTAATTAAACAGCAATGTCAGCAATCCCAAATTGAATCAAAGCCCATATTTTTTCTTAAAATAAAATATCACAACCACAATTTTTTTTTGAGCAAGACAGACGTTTCATAGAAAAAAATCTTAAGCTTATAACAATAACAACATATTAGGCATCTTTTTATTGCTAAACGGACACTTTTTTTTTTTTTTTTATATAAACTATAGGCTAGCGTTTGACCACCATCTCGCCTGATGTTAAGCGATGATGTGGTCTACGATGAAGCACGCTTGCCTAGAAGAAACCTATTCACTCTTGACTTAAAGACCCCTAGGTTATAGCTGTCAGGGAACAAAGACTCCGGAAGGGAATTCCACTCCTTAGCTGTGCGCACAATGAAAGTATTAGCAAAACGCTTTGTGCGTATGGGAGGGATGTCTACCATGTACCGATGGCGCATGGCCGTACGCCTTGTAGTCCGATGATGGAAAGGGCTAGGCGGAATCAAATTGTGCAGTTCCGTCGCACACTCCCCGAAATGTAACCGATAAAAGACCGACAGACTGGCGACTCGGCTTCGATGTTCGAGGCTCTGGAGCTTTGATGCGACCAGTGCAACGTTGCCAATAAGCCTTTTGGCCCGTCTGTCAATCGACTCAAGTGCATCAAGCTGGTATTTGGCAGATCTATCCCAGAGGTGAGAGCAGTACTCCATGCATGACCGAACTTGTGCTTTATACAAGTGGAGCAGCTGTTCAGGCGTGAAGTACCGTCCCACCCTTGCAAGTATCCCCAACTTTTTTGCAGCTAACTGAGCTTTTGCCTCAATGTACCGAAGTTGAGGGTAGATGTCACCGTAACACCAAGAAGTTCGAGGTGGTCCGTTAACGGCACGGTTACACCACGGAAAGAAGGAGCCGGATGGAATTGGCTCTTTTTAGCGGAAAAAAGACACGCCTGGGTCTTAGCAGCATTGAAACTGACCAGATTGGCATCACCCCATTCGGAGACCGCCTTCAAGGACAGGTTCAAGCGTTCAACCATGGCCTCCCGGAGAGACCGAATCTGAGGCCCAGTAGCCCGTGCGCCGGACACGTATCTCTCAGCAACAGTGCTGACGTCTGCGTACCCAAAGGTTCCGGGTTTTAGCAGATCATTAATGTGCAGCAAGAATAATGTTGCCGAGAGCACTGACCCCTGAGGGAATCCGGCGTTGATATCTAACTGACCGGACGAGCAGCCGTCGATAACCACTCGGATGGATCGATCCCTCAGGAAGTCCGCAATCCAATCACACAGACCACTAGGCAGACCGAAGGAAGGAAGCTTACCAATGAGGCTTTCGTGCCAGACCCTGTCGAAAGCCTTCGAGATGTCGAGGGAGACGGCTAGCGCTTCCCCGTGGCTCTCGATGGCCTTACTCCAGATGTGAATGGCATACGCTAGAAGATCCCCAGTGGACCGATTTCGGCGGAAGCCGTATTGGCGGTCACTGAGGATGTCGCTCGCTTCTAGGTATGCCAGGAGCTTACCGTTGAGCACACGCTCCATACTCTTACAGAGGATGGACGTTATAGATATGGGTCTGTAGTTGACCGGGTCAGCTCGACTGCCCTTCTTGGGCACGGGTTGAACATTGGCTTGTTTCCAAACCTTCGGCACTTTTCCAGTCTCTATCGAAAGGCGATATAGGCGTGTCAAGATCGGAGACAATTCAGGTGCACAGGTTTTAAGGACAATTGCTGGTATCCCGTCGGGGCCACTCGCTTTGTTCACATTAAGGCTACGCAGCACCCTACGGACGTCCTTTTGATGGATAAGAATGTCCGACATACTCGTCACACATCCATCAGGAGATGGAGGAGGCTGCGCGCCATCAGAATTCAGATGCGAAGATTCCGCAAAAAGGGAGGCAAACAAGTTTGCCTTCTCCTCAGCGGAGTGGGCCAGTGACCCGTCAGGTTTCAGCAGTGGTGGTAGTGAGGGGCGACAAAAGTTTGATTCGACCGACTTAGCCAGGGACCAAAACGCTTTGCTACCCGCTGGGTATGAAGCAAGTTTGCGCCCGATTCTGCTAATGTGGTCAAACCGTGCTCTTCGCATCACCTTTTTGCAGGACTTGGCAGCTGTGTTGAAGGCTCTCTTCTTCTGACTCACGTCATTTGCCTTGCGCGTTCGAGCGTCGACCCATGCTTGGTAGGCCTTGTGTTTAACCGCGTTGGCGTGGTTACACTCGGCTCCAAACCATGGCCGGTCGACGATAGACATTGCTACGTCTGAGAATGAAATATAGTACGCCATCCCCCGACGCAACACATCTGTCACAGCATCAGCGCACGACGATGGATCGTCCGAAGAGAAGCAAGTGGGCTGCCAAGGATAGCACGCGAAGAAAGATCGCATCCCATCCCAATCTGCTGACTTGTACCGCCATACCCGCCGGGTGCCTTTTGGGCTGGGATCGGGCGGGGAGTAGACGGACACAGACTTCACCAGACAGTGGTCGGAACTACCCAAAGGTGAAGATATCGACACTGAGTAACGGTCTGGATCTGTTGTCAGCAGAAGGTCCAAGCAATTGGCTGTGTGCGAATCAACATCTGGCACCCTTGTTGCCCCCTGGACCAGCTGGGTGAGATTTAGCGCTAGCGCAAGCTTGCGCGTCTCTCGTCCAGCATGATCAGTGCACTGGTATGGGAAGAGCCACTCCTGGTGGTGGGCATTAAAGTCCCCCAGTAGCACTAGTTGGGCGAAAGGGTACCGCTGCTGTGCCGTATCAGCCGCCTCACTGAGGTACTCTGTGAGCCTGGTTGTCTCCTGATCTCCGCTGTGCGAGCGGTAGACACAGGCATAGATAATCTTATCCAGACCTGTGTCCACCAGAGCCCAAAGCACTGAGAACCTGGAGTCTTCAAGGTTACGGAGACGCCGATAGCAAGTGTCGTCTCGGGCATACATGCATACACCCGCGCGTGGTTTGAAATTGTGCTCCAGGGTAAACCCTGGGTAGGATAAGTACGACACGTCTGACGGACTTCCTATCTGCGTCTCCGTAAGGAAAAACAGTGCTGGCTTTTCAGTCTCCAGGTGATGGTGGACTGACGTGAGATTGGAGTGCAGGCCTCTAATATTAGTGAGGTGCACTTTGTGGGGGAGGGGGTGCAGCCGCTGTTTAACTCCGGTTTTCTTTCTACTTCTTGCCATTTTTGTTAGAGTGAAAGGAGAGGAGAAGGAAGTGAGATGAGGTTCCACGCTACTAACCTACAGACACGCACTGAAAGGACGCCATCATTGGGGCACTAGTCCGGAGACTGCGGGGACGCCCGAGCCCCCCCGGAGATGTCCATCGGGCCCTCCCATCTGGTCGCCAACCAGCACGATGGTGCATTCCGGGATTTTTCGACAGTTGGTGGGGCAGCCTTTCGTGTGTGGCTGGCACACTACTTGGGCCCCCAACTACCTGCGGTCGGCCAGCGGCGCACCGTGCCTCGGATCCCGCTACCCTCCGCAACTAGTCTCCCGATACGCCCAAAACAGCGCGAGTCAGGCTGGTCAGCATGCAGTGGAACAACTATCTCGACCCAACTCCTCTAGTGGCTACACCGAGCATCGTACCGGAACACGGCTAGGCCGCTTGGCGGTACGTCTTTGCCCGGTGGGTGGTCACAAGCCTTCGGCCGAAGCCTACCACCAGTTAGTGTCACCTGATTAGCACCACCCGGGGACCACGTGTAGGGTAACAACAATACGGGTAACTCTCCTACGGACGCGGGTGACTCAGCCCCATTAAAGCCAGACACTTTCCAAAACGTGGCACCTTTGTCTTAAAAATAATTGTATATTTACTTGTCTTTTTGTAAGCGATACGGACGCATGCCCAAATGTGGCCCTGTTGCCCAAAAGATTCACTCACAACATATATAACCTTTCTAAAAATAAAACAGTTTTATTACAAAAACAACCATTCCATGGAATTAAAAATATTCTTTTTCAGATGAAATTAAAAGTATAAGTATTGAAGTAAGTACAAAATAGAGCATTAACTATTAGTCAGTCTTCTCAAAATGGTCTGAATTTGTTCACACACTAGACGACGATGGCTGCCATTGTGGTTCATTTCGGCTCAGTCTTATAGCATTAACCCATTAGTTTCTTATTAAAGTTTTCGTTG
Source organism: Orthosia cruda (assembly GCA_964057195.1). Classification (NCBI taxonomy): domain Eukaryota; kingdom Metazoa; phylum Arthropoda; class Insecta; order Lepidoptera; family Noctuidae; genus Orthosia; species Orthosia cruda. Next base: position 1,535,563 of record OZ059854.1, read on the forward strand.
GAAACTAAAATCGTAATATTTGATAGAAAGATAGAAGGTACTCATGAATTTAAACAAACATAAATTAGCCAAGCTAAATATTTAACTAGACTTAGGTTTATGTACATACATAAAATCATGTTATTTTAATAGAAAATAAACATTAATTAGGTCAACTCTCTACTTAATTATTTTTCTTTGACTTTGCCTGCAATTTACTTATCCATATTTTGGACAATTAGAAATAAGAATTACTAGCAACACTCTCCCAATATATCAATTTCGGGAAAATAACATTATCTGTTCCGAATAACCTCAAAATTATGTTGGAAAACAAAAAAACAATCAGTTTTGTGTGTAATTACGTGTGAAACGATACTCCTAAAGACTTTTTGTTAATTATGGTGTTGTTTTTGCACCACTTGACAACACAGGATGGCATTTTTTAGGCAAAGTTATTGCACGACGCTCCGTGAGATACTAACAAAAATCAGCGTAATTTTATTGCTTATGTGTGCGTGAGCGCGTGTGTTTACTTGAATCGGCTGAGTTTTGTGGCTTCACCTAAACTATAGGCCATGCGTTATCTACCTTTTTTTACTTCATCTGAGCAAAGTTCATATATATATATATATAAACTATTATTATAACTCATAACTACGGAAAAGAAAACTGACAATTAAAATATTATGAAACAAAGGGGTCTGAAATATCAAAGGAAGCGACATTCCAAAAAAAATTTGGAGAAACCGCGATAAATGCCAGTTTTCATAATATACCTAACACTTTAGTTGTCACCAGCCTTTTTAAACAAGTGGTGTTGCCCAGAGAAACAGGTGTTATGACTAGAAGCAGCCTGGCCATCCAGCTCACCATTTCAAATAATATCGACGTTTTTAACAGCTGCTATCTATCTTCTTTACATATATTAGGTCCTTACCTATGAAATTAGCGTTTTGTCGTACTGGCCACTTTGATCTCAAATATCTCCTCTTTGGTTTGGAATTCCAATTTTTGGACGGCCGGAGACCAATGTTGATAATGAAGAATTGAAGGCTATTGTGGAAGCGGGTCCATCGCAAACCACGTCCGAGTTAGCTGCAGGCTGCAGTATCAGTGAGAAAACTGTTTTAATCCACTTGAAGCAAATTGGGAAGGTGAAAAACCTTGAAAGGTGTGTACCTCATGAATTGAGTGCAGCAAACCGGCACAATAATGAAGGGATTTTAAATCGAATCATTACCTGTGGTGAAAAGTGGATCGTGTACAATAATCGGCACGGCTCATCGCAATGGCTGGACCCTGGCGTACCAGCCAAATCCTGCCCCAAGCGAAATCTGACTCAAAAAAATACTTGTGAGCGTTTGGTGGACTAGTGCCGATGTCGTTCACTACAGCTTCCTTAAATCTGGCCAGACGATTACGGCGGATGTCTATTGTCAGCAACTGCAAACCATGATCCGTAATATAATTTATTTTTTGTAATAATTTAACCGTTTTAATTCCATTTTTAATATTTCAATTTGTTTTATAAAACTTCTTATCTTTTTATTATACATACATGCCTGTTAAGTTTTATTAATCATATTTGTAAAATTTTATTTTGTTAATTGTAAGCGCAAGTCGTATTAATTTTGTAAAATGATGTTGTATTATGTGGAAAATGTCGCTGGGTGCACATTTGTTTTTCTTCTTGCTTAAATGTTATGTACTGCTGTATTGTGTAGTCGTTTGTTTTCCTAAATAAATAAATAAATGATGGAATAGCTAGCTGCTAAACAGCCGGCTGGTCAATTACGCCTACGCCACTGCTGCTTCAGGACAACACTAGACCACACACTGCACAACAGACGGCTACCAAATTAGAGGAGCTTCAATTGGAATGTCTAAGACGTCCACCGTACTCCCCGGACCTTGCTCCAACAGATTACCATTTTTTTCGAAATTCGGATAACTTCTTGCAAGGGATAAAATCAACTCCGATGGGGCAGTCAGCGCCTTCAAAGATTTTATTGATTCCCGTCCGAATGGTTTTTTTAGTAAAGGCATCACAGAACTATCAAGATGGCAAAAGTGTGTTAGAATCATGAAGGAACTCCATATAAAAGTATCGATATAGCAAGCTTGTAATGTCAAGATGGTTGTTAGTTATTTACTGTGTATCAGAGTTACTTCTTGTTATATCATATACCATTAGCAATAATCAAGTTATAATATAAAATAACTTACGTGAAGCTTGTGAAGTCCATCTTTCACAAAATATAACAAATCAGGAAAACAATAAACTATCACATCATTACAACTGGTCTGTACTGCTTTCACAACAAAGTGTTTCAACTTACGAATTACATACTATTTATAGTAACGAATGTGAGATATCCGCACCATTTTCTACATTGCTATAAATAATCTTACAATTGGGTCAATAGTCAATTCTTAAGTAATGAAACCTTTTTAAAACGTATCAAGACAATTAAGGAATTTAATATTGCCTATTTAGTCATTGGTAGCATGGAATGGTTACAACTACTAACTACAACTAGCTAACCTACAAATGTCCACTCCAAGCCGATGTTAGGACATGGAGCGATTACAATAATTAAATAGACTAACTATAACTAACTAACCTGCGAGACTCCATCCTACTCGATATAGGATTATGGAATGCCTGAATTCTTACAATAAATGCTTATTAATAATGTTTTCGAAATCGATTGATTTACTGACGTTCAAAGCTGCATTGGCTTTAAGGTAATTGCATCTGCAGTAACTTCCTGTCTCGCTGTTGTAGTTTCTGAGTCAGCTAATTCCTTAGCTATGCGTATCGTGCTCAAGGTAACTGTCTAGTCCCGATTTTGGTATTTACTTGCAACACCGTGTCGGTGGGCGGTCAACGATTTGACAGATGACACTTGACAGTCGAAAGGGAAAATTTGTTGTGAGCACACGCTGAATTCGGGTTGCCTAGGTGCCAAGGTGTCGGAACCTAGACCCCGCTATGGATAGTTTTTTTTAACCAACTTACAAAAACGGAGCAGGTTCTATGTTCGACATTATGATTGTTTCCTTTATTTTGTGTATGTTCACCGATATCTCCGTCAATTCTTACCGATATTGATAATTGTTTTTTTGTTTAAAAGAGTGTGGTCCAAAATTGGTTTCATTTTAATTTGGTGAAGATCTGATGAAGAACTTTGGAGATATACAACAGAATTCTTCAATAAATAACGGCATATCTCTCGGGATTGCTGCATTCGCATGTCTGTTTATTGGTTATACCATTTCATAACATAAAATCACGCCAGTACGCTCTCTCTCTAAATGGGTACGTAGATGTGTACAGTTCACCTTGGTACAGTCTCATTTCACCGGTTAGGTTCAGTTTCATGATATTCTGGTAATCTATTCTGGCATTATAGGTACCTTACTAAACTTCTTGCCTATTAGGGAGGTACAACTAAAAAGTGAAAAATAAAAAACGATTTTTTAATGTTTTCGTTTCAGTGTGGTGTTGGAGTGCTACTAAATAGCGCGCAGCAAAACTGTCTTTACTTTTTTTTTGTATGCAGTCAATATTCTTCTTCCTAGAGTAAATAATATTCTGTGCAGGTAGGTAAGTAGGTAGGTTAGGTAAGACGTAGGTAGGTAGGCAGTAGACGGGAGCGAAGCCGCGGGCACAGCTAGTAGTATAATATGATACAAGTGAGCTAAGTTGGTCATTACACACGAGGCTGTGGGTTGTAGCCCGAGCCGTAGGCGAGGGCGTAATTCAGCCGAGCGTGTAATGAGCAGAGCTCACGAGTTTCATACGACGTTTTCCAACACATTTGCGTGGAAAAAACCAACATGTACTCGTATTGTTTATGTCGTTTAATTATTAAAGCAATTGGTGAACGTACAATTTTCAAAGCGATATTGGATTGATTTGGATGGCAATTTCACAGTTTGTGTTACATTGGTACTTGCCACTTCTTTAGTAAATACTTTCGTTTTTTCTTATATAAATGTCGGCGACAAACGCATTTCGGGTTTCTACATCATTTGTTGTAATATTATGAAGCTCTTGTCGTCTACACGCACCAATAACATCGAATATTAAGGCAACCTGCAACGAAATTAATTCATTCGTTTTTAAGAAGTTATGCTCAGGTTACACAATTATTTAGATACATTTAGATTAATAATATTCAACATACCTTTGTTGCTAGGCAGTGACTATCCGGGCCTCTTTCAAAAACTTTTCAACGTCGGCTGGTAGCAAAACATTAGATTTCCAACCAATATATCCGTCCGAGCCATCTTCTTCATAAATGCCATCAGTTTAAAGTACGTTTTGATATGAACACCATGTTTGAGTACATGTTGTTAATATTGGCGAGTTCAACAAAATACGCCAAAAACACATTTTCTCCTTGCTCTTCCATTGTAGGAAACTATCGTAAGCAGCTCATTTAGCATTTCTGGCGGGTTTAACTCTATCAATAATGTTCATCTTCTGCACGAAAACTTAACATTAAAAAAATACTAAAATTAACATTAGAAACGGGCTATTTAACATGTTTACTGTTTGTAGCAAGTTTCAGAAAAAATAATCTAAAATAATTTACCACAGCGACAAATACGATAAAAACAAAATATGAAAATTATGGGAAATGGTGCGCAAGCTTTTTTTTTTCACGCGCCAATTGCAAGGTGAGCGAACATAGGTACAGCCTACTTCAAAATTATAATTTTAAGTGATAAAATGCAAATATTTTATAACAAAACGTTTTATTGAATGCATGTGAAAATACAAATACATTATACAGGCAAAGATACAGATAAAGATGGACATAATTGCCTTTAAGCATTCAAAGCGTGATTTTAGCGGTTTCTAGAAGAGCGCTAATAATTTGATCATTCGGCCAGGTCTGCCTTTTAGTGTGAATTGTGTGAGTGATCACTGCTCTCAAAACGGTGAAGGAAAACATCGTGAGGAAACCGGCATGTCCTAGAACCAAAACTTCAAAGACATGTGACATCTACCAATCCGCACTGGGCCCGCGTGGTGGATTATAGCCCACTCCCTCTATGAGAGGAGGCCTGTGTCCCAGCAGTGGGAACTTTAAAAGGCTGATGATGATGATGATGTGTGAGTGATGCGAAGGATATTGCGAACCTTTTTAGAAATCAGTTTGTTTTAAAGTCACTGCTAGGGAGCTTTTGTGACATGCTGGATGCTTAGCCCCGTTGTGGAAAGATGGGCACACGTTTCAGTGCCAAAGATTAGGCCAGGGTCATCAAGCCTACTTCTAGAGGTAAGTTCCCTGGACATGACGGGCTCAGTAGCTCATCGTTTGCAACACGCCGGTATTGGTCATTCATACTTGCCCTCTGACTTAATGAGGACGATTGTGGTTTCCATTGTTAAAAGTAAAACAAGTGATCTTTCGGATAGGGGATACTATAGACCTATTTCTCTAGCAACCATAGTCGCTAAGGTGCTTGATGGTCTGCTTGAAACACAGCTAAACGAACATCTTGTGCTGCACGACAATCAGTTCGGGTTTCGGCCAGGACTTTCTACAGAGAGGGCAGGGGGATGACCTCCCCTGCCCTCTTCAATTTGTATATGAATGTCCTGATTGAGGCGCTCAGCAGTCAACTTGTCGGTTGTCATATTGACGGTGTATGTGTCAATAATAAGCTTTAAAGGAAAATGCTGACATTGAAAACGGAACGGAACGGGGTGGAATGGTGGCCCGAGTTATGGACAGCCCTAACAGGGTTCTGAAAATGATTGTTGATAGAGTGGACTGTCCGTATATAGTTCACTGCTGTCAGTTTCATGTGTCACCGTATCGTGTTGTTTACTAATACTTAGTTTTAATGCACATTGTTACTAACCCTATATGAGTCTAAGCTCGAAATAAAGTTTTTGAATTTGAAGTATTACCGCCATAACAAAATTGGAATCATTTTTATTGGTGGCTAAGTTTTAAAGATATGGGCAAATCTAGATTTTCGCGAAAACTTGACAGTACCATAATTTATCTTAAATTTCAACTTTTTTAATTTTTTGGAATTTTTCCTTAGTTTACGCTGTAAGACCTTACTTTTTGGAAATTTCGTGATTCTAGGTCAACGGGAACTACCATATAGGTTTTCGACCCAAAACCTATAGAGAACTTCCGGTTTACCTAGAATTGTCAATTTTGGTAAACATCAAGGTCTTACAGCACAAGTAAAGGAAAAATGCTGAAAAATAAAAAGGTGAAAATTAAGTAAAATTTTGGTACTTACAAGTTTTCGCGAAAATCTAAATTTGCATATATCTTTTTATCATGTTGACTCAAGACCTTGATTTTTATACACCTAATAGGGACTATAGACCTCAGTATCTGGTATAAATTTCAACTTGCTAGGTCTACCAGTTCCTGAGAAAATCAGTGGTAACACACGGACACACGGACAGACGGACAAGAAAGTGATCTTATAAGGGTTCCTTTTTTACCTTTGGAAGGTACGGAAACCTAAAAATAAGTATTCATTATTTTTATCTAATTCCACACTTACGAAGTCGCGGGTAACAGTTTATCTATACCAATATTATAAAGAGGAAAGATTTTTTTGATTGTTTGTACCGAATAGGCTCCAAAACTACTGGACCGATTTTAAAAATTCTTTCACCGTTTGGAAGCTACACTATCCCCGGGTGACATAGGCTACTTTTTATCCCTGTATTCCCACGGGAACAGGAACTACGCGGGTGAAACCGCGGGGCGTCCTCTAGTATTGTAAAAATAATTGCTGCATTAGTTTTGTTTTACTTGAAATCGGACAGACGGACAAGAAAGTGATCTTATAAGGGTTCCTTTTTTACCTTTGGAAGGTACGGAACCCTAAAAACAAGTATTCATTATTTTTATCTAATTCCACGCTTACGAAGTCGCGGGTAACAGCTTATATTGTCTAAAAATAATTGCTGCATTAGTTTTGTTTTACTTGAAATTATGAGGAAAATCTCATAGTATAAAATAATAAACCAATTAGTCAATTATTTCATAACAATTGGAATTTCCCACGAAGCCACAAACAATTATTACAACGGTAATAAGAACTTGTGCCGTGGCGTCATTGATACAGGAAAACAAACAAAAATATTTTTAGAGCAATAATCCATAATTTATTACGAAAGTAACTCTGTTTGCTTGTAACATTTTCATGTCTTATCAGCTAAAAGGATTTGGATGCAACTTGGCACGCGGTAAACCGCTGGCAGGAGATAGTATAATAATAATGTTATATGCAATTGTAGATGAATAAAGGAACTGTAATTAAGAATTGGGATGGCAAAAGATGCTACGACCCGTTTACTCAACATCTGGAAGAAAATAAAAATTGATATCAAAACCAAGATCAGATTGATATGAGTTAGTGTATTGCCTATCTGCCTGAATGGAGTCGATACGTGGACACATTCGAGATGTGGTGCTGGAGACGAATGCTGTATCCTGGATTGCGAAACGCAACAATGCATCGATCCAGAGCCAGCTCCGAATAAAAACTCGCTTGTCCACCATATGCCAACAACGCATTCTTTCGTATTTCGGCCACAAAGTGCGCAGAGGGGATGAAAATTTGGCAAATCTGAATGTGGTTGGGAACACCGAAAGCACGGTAGTTCATCAACAAGATGGACCGATCACGTGGAATACTCGTCGTCCTAAAATTCTGCACGGTCGTAAGGTTCGTAAGGTTGCGCTGGACAGATACTGGTGGAGGCAGATTGTGATTGATATATACCAATAGTGGCATCTGTTGACGAGCAGCGGGCAATATTATGTGATTACCGCTTTGTAGGTTGGCGATATGCATAAGTCGTTATTAGATTGGTAGTGAAACATAGCCTGGGATACGTCCTGAGCGCGGGATTGGGTAGTCAATTGACACAAAGATGACTGACCAATCGCGTCGCGTCCGCGTCCTGTTCGCTCTATAAGTTGATTGGTTAGCTCACAATAGGCGCCATATTGCCAACTTGCACGCTGGTGTACTTGTCGCCCCTCGCTGTTAGAGGGCGTCCTCATTTATGAATGACCGAACACTTTATGAATGGAGTAATAGTAAATATTACTTGCGCTGCTCACCACCAGAGGGACAGTATGAATGGGGTTTCTGTATTAGTCAATGAATACTTAAGTTGTCGCTCCTCGACGCTAGGGGAAGCACTATAGATTATAAGTAGAATGTTCTAGAAGCTTTCAGAACCGGAAATAGTTAAAATGTGTATTGTCTTCCGCCCAAAGTGGACGTACTTTTTTGTTACTAGCAGTCGGCCTCAAAAACTTTCAAGGTTCACACGTTTCGTATTTTGTAACCGCGTATTGTTAAGTTAGTTTATAGTCAGAAACCCTGTTTGCTTGCCTTGACCAGTATCTTGTATAGAGTAAACCTGTGGATAATACGCTAATAAATCTGGTTGTAAATAGCCCTCGTGTTTCATTGCAGCCAGAGTGCCGCTGTTCTCAACAGTTGGTCCTTCGAGCCTGATAGTGGTCTAGCGGACTTTGGTTTTCAAACAGGATACAGTCAGGCATAGCTTCAGGGTACGCGAGAGTGGTAGTGTGGTGTAGTGCAGTACCTGCAATATGGTGAAGACATGCGGTATGCAAGAACCCGTCACAGCGGTAACGGAAGGGGACAATCCCGTCTCCACGGAATTGGCGACAGCGGTGGTATCGACAGACACACCCAACAATTCCGTCACAGATTCGGACCAGACCTAACCTCACAGCCCTGGGGCGACGACAACTCCATACAGACAACCATTAGACGAAACGAAAACCCACAGAAAGGCGGTGGCCCGAGCAAGATTGGAACTAGCCGCCGCTAGGCTAGCGCTCTTGGAAGCAGAATCAGGCGACGAAGAATTATTAGCGGGAAGTTTGGATGCGGCATCGGAACATCAGACGGACGCCGCGGACATGGGCACCGAACATCGCGACCGCATCACGCCGACAATGCCTCACGCCGCGCCGCCTCTTGCCGCGCCGCCGACCTCGCCGGTACGAGGTGACGAGGAGAGCCTGCTGAAAGGACTCAGGCATTAGTAGAGGTAGCACGGGGTAACACCGTTGCCAGCAGGTTACAACTAGATTTACCTATCTTTAGTGGCCAATGGCTATATCTTAAAGCAGCATACTATGAGTCTGCGTCGACTTACACGGAGGCAGGGTATTTGGCCCGCCTCAGAAAATCATTGAAAGGGCCCGCGTTAGAGGCAGTCAAATGCCTGTTTTTAGGATCGTCGGCCGATCAAATTATACATAGATTAGAATCACGGTTTGGTCGCCAAATGCATTAATAACTTACGAGTTAAATAAATTACTACAATTACCTAAACTGTCATACAACCCGACTGAAATATGTATATTCGCATCGAAAGTCACAAATGTCATTGCCGCGGTGCAAGCTCTGAGTAGAACTGAATATTTACATAGCCCGGAAATGATTGCCGTAACTATAGATAAGTTATCAGTTAAGCTAAGAAGCCGGTGGTATGATTATGAGATGGCTGCGGGTGATGCAGAGCCTATTAGTGTTGGATAGATTTCTCGACAGAGAAGCCGAAATAAATGCACGACACGCCGCGGCAGAGGTGGAATTTAAACGTCCACAACGGCCGGCCCACAAAACATTTAAATTATCAAAGTCCGACAAAACAACGTGTATAATATGCAACGGCAACTATAGTGTGGTTAGCTGCGAAAGTTTCAAGAAAATGTCAGTAAATGATAGATGGGCAACTGCAAGTAAAAATAAACTATGTTTCAGGTGCCTAAAACGACGGATTTGCAAGCATAAATGCTAGAGTAAGCAGTGTGAAGAGCAAGACTGCAAGTATTACCATCACAGCCTACACAGTGACCGCAGACGCGAGATGCGCGTCCCACACGTTGACAGCACGCCGCACGCCGGCGGGGTGCCGCGAGCTGACAGCGTGCCGGACGCTAACAGCGCGCCGCGTGCTTTCATCAGCAACACGAGCGCGCCGCACGGGTATAGACAAGCCTTGCTGAAAGTAGTACCAGTGATACTATCAGGACCAAACGGTAAAGTAGACCCATTTGCTTTGTTGAATGATGGATCAATAATAACACTACTTACTACTGATGTCGCGCAGTGAATAGGCTCGTGGAAGCAGAACACTATCGTCGCGCCGCCGGGCTGTTAACGTGATTGACGAATAATCACAGCAGATAAAGTGTGCTTGACAATTTGTCACATTAATTCTGCGATGATTTAGCGGTGAAAAACCTGGCCTTAGTATTGTATAATTGGAGGTGGATTTATATTCTTGACCTTACCTTAACCTGCCTAAGGTTATTTGTGTTATGTTGGCGTTGCTGCAGGATCATATTGTTTGGAGTAGTTTTCAATTCATTTGAATTAACATTCCTAGATTTAAAAAAGCCCTTCGACACCGTCTACCCCATCGGAGTTGAATATTTTCCCTTGCAAGAAGTTATCCAAATTTCGAAAAAAATGGTAATCTGTTGGAGCAAGGTCCGGGGAGTACGGTGGATGTCTTATACATTCCAATTGAAAGTCCTCTAATTTGGTAGCTGTCTGTTGTGCAGTGTGTGGTCTAGCGTTGTCCTGAAGCAGCAGTTAGCTTTTCCATCATGGTTTACAATTGCTGACAATAGACATCCGCCGTAATCGTCTGGCCAGATTTAAGAAAGCTGTAGTGAACGACACCGGCACTAGTCCACCAAACACACACAAGTAATTTTTTTTGAGTCAATTTTCGCTTGGGGCAGGATTTGGCTGTTTTACCAGGGTTCAGCCATTGGGATGAGCGTTTCCGATTATTGTACAGGTTCCACTTTTCATCACAGGTAATGATTCGATTTAAAATCCTTTCATTATTGTGCCGGTTGAGTAATGTAACGCAGCAGTCGACGCGCATTTGTCGGTTTGCTGCACTCAATTCATGAGGTACCCACCTTTCAAGCTTTTTCACCTTCCCAATTTGCTTCAAGTCGATTAAAACAGTTTTATCACTAACACCGCAGCCTGCAGCTAACTCGGACGTGGTTTGCGATGGATCCGCTTCCACAATAGCCTTCAATTCTTTATTATCAACTTTGGTCTCCGGCCGTCCACGGGGCTTGTTCTACAGTTCAAAATTGTTGAACTATTTTATTGTCTTTGATGTCAAGTTGTCTATGCCAGTACTTTTCTCTATTCCGCTCCTACACTTGTAATGGCTGCCGATGTAATTTTACGTATCAAGAATAAAACCTAGATAAGCAGAGTGTATTTTATTCATAAATCAATAGGCAAGTTGTCATAGGTTATGGGCCATTGACGCCTATTAGATAGGGTAGTTTAGTTTTTGAGGGAACTTTTAACGTGCGCGTTTTCAGGTTACAAAATTACAACCACGCCGGCAAATTTTCCACAGTTAAAAGCTGAATCTTTTGGAAATTGGCTCTTCAGAGTACACTCATTGTTGGAGGAAAAAGGGCTTAAGGAAATAACAGAGGCAGAAAAAGTAGAAGATGGAAAGAAGACGTTGGATGCAAAGGCAGGAAGTTTTTTAGTACAATGCCTAACATATAGACATTTAAACCTAGTAAAGGATTGTTCTACGGCTAAAGGAATGCTAGATGCTTTAAAAGGCACATTTCAGAGAAAAAGTGTGATATCCAAAATCACTCTACGAAGAAAACTATTGACCTTGAAACATCAAGGTGGCAGTCTCGAGGAATATTTTGCAAAATTTGAAAATATTATTCGTGAACTCGAAAGTTTCAGATGAAAAGATAACAGAGTGAGATAAAGTCTGTTACCTCCTCACAGGACTGGGAGAGGAATATAACCATGTTATAACTGCTATTGAAAATGTAAATACAGACTTATCACTGGAATTTGTTCGGGCCAAAGTACTTGACCATGAAGTAAGAAAATCAGAGGAAAAATCCAATGAAAAGGAAGACACCTCATTTGTTGTTATCTGTTACAAATGCAAGAGGAAGGGTCACAAGTCTTTTGAGTGCCGGATAGTCAGTAGAGGTCGAGGACGGGGTTATAGAAGTCCCAGAGCAGCCGCGGGGCTCACTATGTATGTAAATGTTGTAAAATTAAGTTTTATTTGTACCTACATTGTGTGTATCTGTGTGTGCCAAATTAACTAGTTTTCTTTCTTCTTTATTTTCTCAAGAGGGAAACCTGCCACTGTTCATAGCGTCGGAACAGGCATTCGCTGCCAAAGACATGGTCAACACTATTTCTTTTATAGTGAACTCCGGAGCTACTCGGCATTTCATACAAGAGAAGTACATGAAATATATTACAGATGTAGAAGACTTGCCTCAAAAATTAAACATTAAAATTGCAAATGGTCAGACATTAACAGCTACCCAGAAGGGAATTTTAGTAGCTAATCACAATAATAGAATGATTAAAATTGAAGCCTTTGTATTAAAAGTAAGTAAATATTTATTTCTCAGTGGTACATTAAGATCTAGATTTTTAGATTACCAGGACTGAGCATCAACCTTATGTCAGTTAGTAAATCAGTAGAAAGAAAAATGGAAGCAATACTAGAATGAGTCATATTATGGGGTAAAAAAGGGTCAACATTTGAAGTAAAAATAAACATAAATAAAGATGCTGATACATGTCAATTAACAAAGGAAGATACCATCGACATATGGCATCGACGGTTTGGTCATATGTGCAGAAATAAATTGGCTATATTGGGACTACCATTTAGTAAAGAACCATGTGACATATGTATGACAAATAAAGCGACCCGATTACCATTTAAACAGCTACAGAGTCCTAGATCAAACAAAATTGGTGAACTCATTCACACAGACATTGCATGTCCCGTCCGTCAGATTTGATGAAACAGTATAAAATATGTAGGTAAAAAGAAACCTCAATATGAAAGTAGAGAAATGTTAGATAATACAATTCAAGAAGAATTTAAAGAACAGGAACAACTACCTATTGAAAACAGAAGCCAAGTAGAACCAAATAGTAAAAATATAGGGCAATATGAACATCACATTGAAAGCGAAGAAAAAGTATATACAAGGTCTGGCAGGGAAGTGAAAATGCCACGACGCTTAAAATATTGCGAGTTATATGAAGCATATTGCTTACTTTCTAGTGAAGGCGACCCAGCAACTTATAAAGAAGCTATTGAACAGAGTATGGAATGGAAAAGAGCAGTAGAGGGTGAAATTAAATATTTGGAGGAACAAGATACCAGGTATTAGAGACAGAATTGCCAAAGGGATGTAAGACAATCGACAAAAAGTGGATTTTCAAAACTAAGTCAGATGGAACCCAAAAAGCAAGGCTAGTTGCTCGGAGATTCCAACAAGAAACAGAAGATTATGTTTATGCTCCAGTAGCAAAAATTACTACTATAAGGATGGGCTTATCTCAGGCTGTAAACAATGACTGGAAGATAAATCAGCTGGATATACCTACAGCATTCCTCAATGAAAAACTAGAAACGGAAGTATACATTAAAGTTCCAGAGGGAGTAAATGTGAAAACGAACAAGGAAGGGACAGTCTTAAGACTCAATAAGGCATTATATAGACTAAAAGAATCGCCTAAATGTTGGAATAAAAATTTGATACATTTTGCAAGAAAATCAATATGACAAGATCTAAAAATGATATATGCTTAAACACAGGCAGAAATATACGGCTAATAGTATTTGTTGATGATATAATGTTGATGGGCAATGAAAAAGAAGTAAATAATGTCATAAAACTATTGCAAAAAGAATTTATAGCTAAAAATTTGGGAAATATAAGTAATTTTTTAACAAAACATTTTATTTTTTCTTTGAAATACAAAGAAGTAAAAACACGATAAAGTTATGACAAAAGCGCTTTGTTGTAAATATATTGGCAAAGTTTAACATGTTGAACTGCAGAGAAGTGAAGACCCCAATGGAGAGCGGCTTCCAAGTACCTGAAACAGAAGAATAGATTAGTAACGTACCATACTGAGAGCTTATGGGATGCTTAAACTATCTGGCAACAATAAGGAGACCAGATATTACTCTTGCTACTTCTTTTCTGAGTAGATACTTAGACAAACCTACAAGTAGTTTATGGACTGCAGCAAAAAGAATATTGCATTATTTAAATGCAACTAAATACATGGAATTGACTTACCATAAGAAGAAAGAAGATAATAAAGTTTCTCTAATTTCAGCATTTTCAGATGCAGACTGGGCTGGTGATAAGACAGACAGAAAAAGTGTCAGTGGAATGGTTATCTTTCATTAAGGCAACCTGATCTCATGGTCCTCAAGAAAGCAGCAGTCGGTTGCACTCAATACAACCGAAGCAGAGTACATCTCTTCAGCCATGTGTGTTAGTGAACTCTTGTTTATTTGCGGATTGGCAAAAGATTTTAGTGACCAGTGCAGTGCTGAACTGAAAGTGGACAATCAAAGTGCTATTAAAATTATTTAGAACAGTGAAAACATGAAATACTCAAAGCACATTGATATTAAGTTTCACTTCGTGAAAGACATTGTGTCGCGTAACTTAATAATAGTGAGTTACGTTAGTACCTGTGAAAATACTTCAGACATATTGACAAAACCATTGTGTAATGTTAAGCATAACTATTTTCGTGCTAATTTGTTTAATTAATGCTTATTTGTTTTTATTGCAGGTTTGATACTTTATAGAATTGTCAAATGTCGATATGTCACTTATGTCAGACGTCATAAACGTCAAAGTCACTTACTAGTGTTACTATGTTATTGTTATATAAAAGGTTGTGATGACAACTAATCACACTAGCTATGTCATCCCTATCCTTAAGAGGTAACTTTCACTAATACGTCACTTTGTACAGGTAGTCAGTTTCCCAGTTTGTCTGAAGCGGTATTTCGTCTCTTTCCCAACTCGTCCGACGCTTTGTTCAATGTACTGTAAGGTACAAAATGAGAAAAAGAAGAGGTTGGATGCCTGTTGGCCTTATTATCAATAAAAAAGCCGGATTTTGTCATTAAATTTCATATTTTGTTTTTCGACGATGTCATTTTATTCTTTCTTTTTTATTTCTTCCTTATTTTTTTTTTTTTATTAAAACGAGTTTACAGTTTTTTTTTCGACTTCATCATACCATTTAGTTTTTCCTAAATATTAAAATAAGATTACCTACTTACTAATATTACTTGAAAAGTAATATTAGTATTTTTAATAAAATTTTGCTGTGATGAAAATGTTTAGATATTTTGTGCTTAAGTGTACATAAGCGTCGGACGAGTTGGAAAAGAGACGTTATACGGCTTGAGACAAATTGGGAAGCTGACTACATGTACAAAGTGACGTATTAGTGAAAGTGACCTCTAAGGATAGGGACGACATAGCTAGTGTGACAAGTTGTCATCACAACCAAATAAAACTACCATTTTTTTGTAGCAATTTCAAGTTGAAACTTTTTAGTTAAATATTAATTATTGTGTTGTAACTTGAAATTGAGAGGGAGTGTTGAACTATTTTATTGTCTTGATGTCAAGTTGTCTATGCCAGTACTTTTCTCTATTCCGCTTCTACACTTGTAATGGCTGCCGATGTCATTTTACGTATCAAGAATAAAACCTAGTTAAGCAGTGTCTTTTATTCATAAATCAATAGGCAAGTTGTCATAGGTTATGGTCCATTGATAGGGATTTAGCTAGGGAAGTTTAGTTTTTGAGGTAACTTTTATCGTGCGCGTTTTCAGGTTACAAAATTACAACCACGCCGGCAAATTAATTAAAAGCTGAATCTTTTGGAAATTGGCTCTTTTGTCGGATGATACATCTGGTTTTGGTCAGCCAGCTCGCGAATATGTATCCTGCGACTGCACAGCATGATTTTTTTCTTGTTTACGTCTTTTTAGTTCGCTTTTTAAGCAGTCGGGTTTTTTGATTTTTTTAATTCATAAATCAATAGGCAAGTTCTCATTAAAAATTCCAGAACGAAAACGTTGGACCCAAAAACGCACTGTGTTTTCTTTTCCATACACATCATTAATCCTTCGAGCCGTTTCTGCAGCACTGGTGCCACGATGGAACTGGTACTCGTAAATAACGCGATATTTCAAGTTTTCTATTTTGTAAACTGACTGGCCCAAAGAAAAATCCAAAAGAGGAAAAAACAAATGAATTACGGTTTTCCAAACACAAAAGCATCAGTAAATAGCTGTATAAATTTAAAATTGTAATACCAAACCAAGGAGGAGATATTTGAGATCAAAGTGGCCAGTACGACAAAACGCCAATTTCATAGGTAAGGACCTAATATTTAGCGCTTGCACAATCAGTATTGTAATACTGCATCCCTATATGGAGGGGTGCTACTAAAACAATTTTTTTAGTATTAGAGCGCACACAACGGGCTCTTATCAAGTGCATGTATTTAAAAAAACGGAGATATTGTACTGAAAACTTATATCATATCAGTAACCTCCTAACGGTCCGGAAACTTTACATTACTCAAGGTTCAGGTTCAAGCGGTGCGGTTGTGGAATGCTTTGCCAGTCTCAATAAGACGTTTTGGGGGTAGGTGGAACAGGGTGTAAAGTCCCACAAACCTCCATAGAAAAGGGAGGATCCTCCGACCAGACGGGTGTTGTGTCTGGTCCGGGCAACTGCCCAACGGTTGTTGTCGGACTGTTGTATGTATTCTAATCGCGCCGAAAACTTTACTTGCGCGATGCAGGATTTGTGTGACGTCATGTCGTTAGTTCGTAAGTGGCGGCGTTGGTGCCGCTACATCACTCCCCTCCGGAGACCGGAGGTCGATAGCAGGATGAGTCGTCCGTACATCTCGTGATATGTGCCTGGCCAGTGGAAGGTTGGTTCCCGTGAGTCGGAACCGGAAGTCGCAGAGTTCGCGGTGAGTCGGAACTGTATGCGGTTGTGCCCCAGTGAGTCGGGGTGATGAGATCCCAGTGAGTCGGGATAGTGTTGCTGGCTCCAGTAGTTCGGAGCGGTGATGATGTCCCAGTGAGTCGGAAAAGTGCTGCTGGCTCCAGTGGGTCGGAGCGGTGATGAAAGAAGCTGGGGGTGATGACCAGGAATGCGCGTCCGCTGCATGCTGGTGGTCAGGATACCCCCGTAGATGCCGTGGGTACTGGCTGACTGTGTGACTCGCTGCTCGAAAGCTTGAGAAAGTGATGATGACGTCACGACGAAGTAGTTCTGCACGAAGGCTGTGCTGACATTCATACTCGGGGTCACCAGTTTGGGGATATGTGGAACAGGGTGTAAAGTCCCACAAACCTCCATAGAAAAGGGAGGATCCTCCGACCAGACGGGTGTTGTGTCTGGTCCGGGCAACTGCCCGACGGTTGTTGTCGGACTGTTGTATGTGTTCTAATCGCGCCGAAAACTTTACTTGCGCGATGCAGGATTTGTGTGACGTCATATCGTTAGTTCGTAAGTGGCGGCGTTGGTGCCGCTACAACGTGTTCAATCTCTGCCCATTTTTAACCGACTTCCCAAAAAGGAGGAGGTTCTATGTTCGACTTCAAGTTTGTTTTTTTTTTTTATATATTCACCGATATCTTCGTCAATTGTGGACCGATTTTGAAAATTCTTTTTTTGTTTGAAAAATATATTCCGAAATTGGTGACATTTTAATTTTGTGAAGATCTGATGAAGAATTTCGGAGATATACAACAGAACTCTTCAATAAATTACGGCAAATCTCTCGGGATTGCTGCAATCGCATGTCTGTTTGTTGTTTATAACATTTCATAACATAACATCACGCCAGTTCGCTCTTAAGGGATAAGCAGATCTCTCATTTCACCGGTTATGTTCAAGTTTCATGAAATCTATTCTGGCGAAATAGTTCCCTTACTAACTTGCCTATTAGGTACGTACAACTAAAAAGTGAAAATAAAAAAACTTTTTGCAATAAAATACTACCGACTTCCAAATACAAAACTACAAAGTGAAAAATAACTTAATTTTTTGAAGTCGGTGTCCAAAACGCAAAAAAATGGTACCTACGAAAGACACCGACTTCAAAAAATTAAGTTATTTTTCTCTTTGTAGTTTTGTATTTGGAAGTCGGTAGTATTTTTTTGCAAAAAGTTTTTTTTTAAACTATGGTAATGAATCACTACCTCTCTCTTTAATAGTTGTTTTGCTTGATTTCTATGTTTTGTTCCATACTTATTACTGTGTATATATGTCTATATAATATATATATATATATATATGTGTATTTATTTTATATATAAATAGTACACCAAAGACTACCTTCAGTACTGTATTTCCTTTCATTTTTTAAATCCATCAAGGTTGTCTTGAAAAGATCGCTTTTAGCGATAAGGCCGCCCATTGTGTCACCCAGTGTAATGTTTTCTTCGTCTATACTTTCTGTAAATTATATGGTGTACATAATAAAGAGTATTCTATTCTATATTATATTTAAAAAAAACGACTTTATGACCTAATAGTAACATCTAAGAATTATGTAAGGATCGTAGCAGGTGGCGTTATGTAGTTTCTGCCTACCCCACGGGAAAAAGGCGTGAGTTTATGTGACTTGAACTTTGGATTGGGTAACTTTATGATATCGTCAGGCAATTTGTTATATATCAAAGATGTCATACAAAGAACACTTTTATTGATTAAGGCTGTTTTCTCATACGGTATTTCTATCTCTAATCTTTTTTTGTCACGTACTGTCTATAGTAGCTTTTAAAAGCGGTTTTGTAATATTCTGGATTTGATTTCACAAACACATTTAATTCGTAAATATATAATGAAGGCAGTGTCATAATTTTTAAGTTTTTAAAATATGGTTTACAGCTTGTAGTAAAGTCAAGATTACACATTGCTCTGATGCATTTCTTTTGAGCTTTAAAAGCGGATTCCTTTTCAACCGAGTTACCCCAGTATATTACACCATATCTTAGAATAGGTGAAAATTAGTTCGTGGTATGCTGCTAATACAGTTTCTAGATTGTCAATCTTCGAGAGTTTGTAGAGAGCAAACGAGGATTTATAAACTCTTTTACAGACGCGCTCTAAATGCGTATCCACGAGAGTTTATTGTCAATTTGAATGCCAAGAAACTTTGTGTCTGTCACAGGGTGTACTATCTGGCGCGTAACTGACGTTTAGGTCTTTGGGCTGAGTTATTTGATGAAAGTGTAGAATTTTCGTTTTGTCCATATTTATTCTTAAATTATTTCTGGATTGCCATTGAATTATGGTAAACAGGATGTGATTGACTTCACTTTCGTAATTATTTTCTTTGTCACATTTTATAGTTACTGTACTATCGTCCGCAAAGAGAACCATTGGTTGTGTAATATGTTTCGGAAGATCATTTATGTAAAAAAAAAAAAAAAAAAAAAAAAACAAACTTGAAGTCGAACATAGAACCTCCTCCTTTTTGGAAAGTCGGTTAAAAATAATAAAGGACCTAAAACGCTACCTTGTGGGACTCCAAATTTTATTGTTTTGCAGATCCATATCACAGATATATCAGGTGTATCTGTGTGTCTGTCTGTGGCATCATAGCTTCCAAACGGGTAAACCGATTTTGATTTAGTTTTATTCGTTTAAAAGGTGATTTTTTTGATGTTTGAATAAAATTGGTTCAGCCGTTCAAAAGTTATGGGCGTTTTACTGTTTGAATCGGGGTGTTTTCGCCAGATATCGTGTCATAATTACGTGTTCAATAGATTGCCGATCAGAGCGTACCTACTATGTACTAGATAAATTATGTAGCATGAAATAAAAATTTGTCGGCGGTTTTTAAAATTTTAATTGTAATAATACAAATTCATTTAATATAATTAAACGAAATCACATAGGTAATTAAACAAAGTCATTTAATGGTGTAAGTAAGCCAAATTAAAGCTAAATTTGTATTCCGGATGATAACTAATTAAGAACTATAAGGAAAATTATTACATTATGACACACAACTTAAAATGTACGGTTAACAATCGCACATTGTACTATAGCCTAGTTAGAATACTGCGAATTTTGTTAATTTATAAAATGTAGTATCGTCACGTACACAATTACTTCGGTTCTTCGGTTACATATCGAGCTACCGCAATATTCAACATTTTGTAATATTTTCATTTTACATTATTTTAGTGTAATTTCATATTAAATACTTTTAGAACATAACATTTATTTTTAACAGACATAAAAATATAATAATCTTAATACGTCCGAATCTTTTTTTTTTCGTTTTATTTATGTTCCCCGATTACTCAAAGACGCCTGTGGAAAACTCTTCTTTTGTTTGAAAGGATATACTCCACAGGTGGCCACACGGTCATCAGGTCAGGATCTGATGATGGTATCTTAGAGAAATCGATGGAATTCTTCAAATATTATAGGCATACATATAGCGATTTTGGTATTTTCATTAACAATACAATCATTTGCACTCAGAAAGTATCATTTGGTGAAGTGGAACTGATGAAGAAGACCACAGATGGCCACTGGAACTCCTTAATGCGAAGTATGTCACGGGTATAAGATAATTCGAATAGTTAACCGATTATGCTGAAGCAAATACATACATACATAAACTCACGCCTTTTTCCCATGGGGGTAGACAGAAACTACAGAACGCCACCTGCTACGATCCTTACATACTTCTTTTGCTTCACTCACATTCATAAATCTTGTCATACACACACGCCGGTTATGAGTACTGCGCACCTGGCCTTTTTGAAGAACAACACCTATAAGGTCTATTGTATGTCTTTCTAGGGCGTCCCCTCCCGGCGTTTCCATTCACGTCTGCCTTGTAAATACATATCGTTAGTCGCCTTTCATTCATCCTCTCAACATGACCAAACCATCTTAACATACTCTTTTCAATTTTAGTCACTACATCTTCTTTTAAACCACAACGTTGTCTTATTACCTCATTCCTCAACCTATCATTTAAAGTTGCACCACACATACTTCGCAAGGAGCGCATTTCTACTGCATTAATCCTACTTTCATGTCTTTTTTGCCATACCCACCCTTCACTTCCATACATAAGTGTAGGTGTGTGTAGGCACCAGAACGCTGTTGTGAACGGCGAGTCGAGCTTCTGGAGACATCGATTTGCTGGTCACAACCGCATGTATAGCACCATTCACTTTATCCCCTTTCCCTTTCTTCACTCTCCTTTCCACATCCTCTTCAATCTTTCCATCCCTTGTGAACATACTGCCCAGATATACAAACTCGTTCACTTGCTCCACACTCTTGTCATTTATTTTCACTTTTCACTCCGATATTTCTTCTCTTTCACTGAAGCAAATACTTATAAAATAAATGATTCTGATGAAAATGGTACTATTCAACTGATCTGACGATAAAGCCGGAAGGTTGGCACTGGATCTCCTAAATAAAACAATGTATCCTAGTCGTGTTTGGGCTTATTAGAATCTTCATGATATGTACTTTGGCTATAAATGATTTTGATTCATGTTAATTGGAGATACCTACCAAAAGTAAAAAGAGAAAAATAAAAACTTAAAAAAAATAAACATTATTTATATTAACATTAAACATTAACCCTCTTATTAATAAACACAGAATAAAGTTATACCAAGTTTAAACCGATGAAAATGTATGGGTATTCCTTTGTTTTTCCTGGTATACATTTATTCCGTGTTTATTAATAAGAGGGTAAGTGTAAAGGCCCTTACACGCAAAATGTTTTTGAAAAAAAAATTTGGATCTTGGCCTTTATTATATTATATTAAATGCCAAAAACAATGTTGGTTTTATTCTCCTTCTTCGGTCGTTACCTAATCCCATCCACTTGGGGTCCCAATGCGAACAAAAACACGTAAACAAGAAAAAATCATGCAGTCGGAGGATACATATTCGCGGGCTGGCTGACCAAAACCAGATTTATCCTCCGAATGTACAGCATAATGTTTTTTCTTGTTTACGTCTTTTTAGTACGCTTTCTAAGCAGTCGTTAACATAATTTTCGAATTAGGTACATTTAAACATATAAGTGTTTTATATTTTTAACCGACTTTCCAAAAAGGAGGAGGTTCTATTTCCGACTTCAAGTTTGTTTTTTTTTTTATTTTTTTTTGTGTTTGTTCACCGATTTCTCCGTCAATTGTGGACCGATTTTGAAAATTCTTTTTTTGTTTGAAAAAGTATGTTTCGAAATTGGTCCCATTTTAATTTGGTGAAGATCTGATGAAGAACTTCGGAGATATACAACAGAACTCTTCAATAAATAACAGCAAATCTCTCGGGATTGCTGCAATCGCAAGTCTGTTTGTTGTTTATAACATTTCATAACATAACATCACGCCAGTTCGCTCTTAAGGGGTAAGCAGACCTCTCATTTCACCGGTTATGTTCAAGTTTCATGAAATCTATTCTGGCGAAATAGTTCCCTTACTAACTTACCTATTAGGTACTTACAACTAAAAAGTGAAAAATAAAAAAACTTTTTGAAGTCGGTGTCTTTCGTAAGTACCATTTTTTTGCGTTATGGACACCGACTTCAAAAAATTAAGTTATTTTTCACTTTGTGGTTTTGTATTTCGAAGTCGGTAGTATTTTTTTGCATAAAGTTTTTTTATTAACTTGACGATTGACGAGGATGAGAATGGGTATCTCACGGAAAGTGGACAGGACACTGGGCGTGATGTTTAGAACTCACTTCCCGGAATGTATACTGCGCGACAGCGATGAAGAGGAACCAGTCACAAGGGACGAGCTCACAAGGCACACGTCCAAAAATAACTGGCTTACGGCAAAGAAAGTGATAGATGAAAATAAACTGAAGCTTGCCATAGCGGGCTTCCAGCCTCTCAAATCCCCTGGTCCGGATGGCATCTACCCAATACAATTGCAAGAAGGGGCATCTGTTTTGATACCCCATTTAAGTAAGCTCTACAGAGCATGCATAGCCTTTGGGTACGTACCCAAGGCATGGAAGGAGGTCAAAGTCACCTTTATACCGAAGGTGGGTAGACCGACTTACGAAGAAGCTAAAGCTTATAGGCCAATTAGTCTATCATCCTTTCTCTTAAAAGCTCTGGAGAAACTGGTAGACAGGTACCTAAGAGAGGGATCACTTAAAGTATTCCCTCTACATAAACTACAGTGCGCTTACAGCCCTGGCAAATCTACAGAAACGTCATGGCACTATGTTGCGAGTCGAGCCGAGGCTGCACTAGAGGGACAAGAGATCTGTGTCGGGGCTTTCCTCGACATAGAGGGAGCCTTTGACAAGGCAACATTTGAGTCCATACGCATCGTTGCAAAGGAAAATGGCATCAACGATAACACGTGCAACTGGATTGACTATATGCTGAGAAGCAAAATAGTCAGATCGGAACTGATGGGAGACAGACTTAGTGCAAAAACAACAAGAGGTTGTCCGCAGAGCGGAGTAATGTCACCATTATTGTGGTGCTTGGTAGTATATTCGCTACTTACCAAACTCAATACCGGACTATATATTCTACACAGTAGGCTATGCAGATGACGTAGCTATAATGGTTAATGTTAAATTCCCGAACATAGTCTCTGGATTATTATGTAGGTCGCTCTATTTCACACCTACGGGATTCGCCACGGGAATTACCACGACAAGTGTTGTATTTAAATAAAAGGGTTTGATCACTGTAGTATTATTATTTTATTCCCGTAATTATCCCAAGTTAAACACAAACACGCGGACCGGCCAATGCGCAGTAATTGGCGATCGCCCATTCACACTTCTCTTTTATACAACAAAACGCTGACGCATAACATTCGTACTTACATTGTCCCTACATTACTCCCCCCAGATTTTACAAATATTTTTAGGTTTAAAAATCTTAACTCTAACATGTCCTTCTGAAATAATTGTACCATTTGGTCACATTATCCTTTAATAAATCACAATATTATTTACTAAGTTGCAATGTTCACTGCCTTATCATGAGTCATGGAATTCTATTACACTGTTCCATGAATAACTGTTGGGAATCGGGTTACGCATAACTTGCTTGCTGTGGCTGCGTGCGTTATGCTGCCTGCATGTTCCATGTATTAAAATTTGTCGTCATCATTTTGTTTATCCAATTTTTGATGCGATTACGACAGTAGATGACGGCCCCAAAAAATATTATAATTACCATGAAAGCACCCATAAGTGTTATTGTCATGTTTTGTTTATACACTTGGGCTTCCACTGCGCCGTTTTGGGCAATTATCACTTCTTCCTTGCTGAATGTTTTTCCTATTTTGATGGTGATTATTTCAAAATGTGTACTTGTCACTACTGGGCTTGTGTTCTTATTAACTTTAATTTACTTGTACAACTACATGTAACCTATTGAACAGTGCATTTTGCATTACTTGCATTCTTATTTCTGTAAATTTTACTTTTACTTATTTGTACAAATTGACAAAATATGTTGGTCATTCTATTGCAATACCTATGTACTTAATTTCTATTGAACGCATTGTCAGCGTATTCCGATAATACATTGTGGTACCTATACTTGCTATCTATAATGCTGACTGAGGTTTCCACTCACTTATACTACATTGTTTGCGTACCCCTGTTTTTCAAGGGGCCGACTTGAAATTATAAATAAAATATGTTAAAGGTAGTTGCCATAAGGTTTACTCTGCTATGAAAAATAATCGCCCCTTGGGGTCCACAGTATTCCTTATGACAACGCCATTAATAGATTACATACATACACAAAACAAAATACAAACAAAACAACACCCTAACAACAAAATCATTGAATAAATTTGTCGGTCTCACAGACCATCGTGCGAGTGTAGGAAGATTGATATTGTGACAATCAAAATACTTCCTTGTTGTAATGATGTTTCTCAAGGTGTACTAACTGGCATACTTATTTTTAACAATTAAATCTGTACCGTAATGTCTTCCGGTGCAATTTTTACGAAATGGTACGCTCTGTTAATATCTATTTTGCTAAATACTTTCTTACCTGATAGTATATATGTGAAATCGTGAAGTCGGGGCACGGGGTAGTGGTCTGGTTTGGTTATCGCATTCAGACCGTAATCTCCTACCGGCCTAATGTTTCCATCCTTCTTTTTTACAATATGTAACGGACTGGCCCACTCGCTTTTTGACGGTCTACATATCCCCATTTCTTGCATTAAACTAAATTCTTTTTTTACCTTATGATATTTATCCGGTGGCAGGGCCCTCGCTCGTGCGTGAACCGGCTTGCCCGTTGTCTCGATGTGGTGATACACATCGTTTGTTGACTCCCGATCTAGATTCGCGAAAGATACTGGCTTGGTGATGTCTGAAATTGTGATAATAACTCAAGAAATGGATGGTTACTATCCACTGTGTTTACAGAAGGTTCATTACTAGATACAATTCTGCCAAACGTTAATAAGTTAGTCACCTTATCTATTAGCTTACGTTCATTTAAATCTACCAACAAATTATGATGCTCTAGGAAATCTGCACCTAATATTGCTTGATTAACGTCCGCGATAATGAAAGTCCAACGATACGGTCGGCGGAGTCCCAAATTTAAATTGCAGGTTTTAGTTCTGTAAGTTTTAATTTCACTGTTATTTGCCACAAATAGTTTATAGCTCTCACACTCACCATATAACTTTTGTTAACGTGACACTGGTATGACAGATACGTTGGCACCCGTATCTACTAAAAACTTTTGTCCATTTTCTCTGTCGAATACACTAAGGCGATGGTTTTTTTTTGGTACAATATCGCCCATCGCTATTGATTGTACCACATTTAGTTTTTCGACGGCGTTTTCCAGGCACACGGCTTCTCGCAATTCCTCGCGTTCCTGCGTTATCTGAAATGCCATTTGCATAGCCAATCGGGATCGTTTGGTGTCCTTGACCTGGATCTTGGCCTGAAGCCGCTCTGACCACGTCCTCGTCGAGTTGCACTGCGTCGTTGCTGATTCACCTCCTCTCGAAGAGATGCCACCTCTAGATTGAGCTTCGATATCTCCGTGAGTATCTCGTTCACCGGAACCTGACTGCTGCTGCTGCCTGCACTGGCTGTTGTTGAGATTTCCGCTATGTCCCCACTGCGTATGTTTTCCATGACCTTATCTGCTATGTTTGCGAGATGGTCTAAGGTTTGGTCGTAGCTGACTGTTAGGACTGCTCGGGCAGAAGTTGGAAGACGAGAGATCCACAAATTGAGTAATGTATCTTCTGATGTTTTTGCATTGCGACCTAAATCACGCATGCGTTGTAATAACTGTATAGGCTTTTGCGTTCCTAATTCCATCTCGCTTACTAGTTTCTGGAACTGTCTTTCTGCACTCTCTTCGAAAGCGTGTAACAGTCGCTCTTTTAATATTTTGTACTTGTCTGTTGGCGGAGGCGATAGAATAATGTCACTAACCTGTTGTAGTGCTTCCCGATCTAGCCTTGCAACCACAAAATCGTATTTTGCTTGATCACCAAGCTTCTGCGGTGCCAGCACGCTCTCCACTTGCGCGAACCACATCCTCGGCATGTCAACCCATAACATCGATACACGTGATGATACCGAGATGTTTGCTACTTCCGCTGCGGTTCCTCCTGCCTCCGGCATCTTGATTGGAGTTTGCTGCATCTTGTTCCGCTTTAGGTTGCCGTGACGAACTCTCGATACCCTCGATTACTCACTCGTTTAAATTTTTGAAAAGTTCACAAATGTTCGGGGTCACCACTGTAGGTCGCTCTATTTCACACCTACGGGATTCGCCACGGGAGTTACCACGACACGTGTTTTATTTAAATAAAAGGGTTTGATCACTGTAGTATTATTATTTTATTCCCGTAATTATCCCAAGTTGAACACAAACACGCGGACCGGCCAATGCGCAGTAACTGGCGATCGCCCATTCACACTTCTCTTTCATACAACAAAACGCTGACGCATAACATTCGTACTTACATTGTCCCTACTATTACAACAGTCTTTGACGATGACAGAGGAATGGTGTACAAAGAACCACCTCTCTATCAACCCAAGCAATCAGTCATTATTCCATTCACGAGGAAGAGACAACTAGGAAACCTAGGAGAGCTCTCCCTCAATGGAATAAAGCTGCCCTGGTCCACCGAAGTTAAATATCTGGGTGTAACGCTTGATAAAGAACTCAGGTGGAAAACTCATGTGGAAAATATTACGACGAAAGCCCTACGAGTGTTCGGCATGTGTCGTTCCACCTAAGCTAAAACTTGGCGGCTAAAGCCCAAAGTGATACGATAGCTGTACCGGATAATGATAATACCTATTATCACATACGGCATCATAGTGTGGTGGCCCAGAACAAAGCTTGCCTCGTGCAAAGCGGCACTCACCAGGTTACAAAGAACAGTGTGTCTCGGCATCAGGGGTGCTTTCAGGACAACACCTACGGCAGCGATTGAGAGATACCTCAATATCCCTCCTATGCATATGATGGTTGAATTCGAGGCAAGGAGGACATTACATCGACTTGCTGTTGCTGGACTATGGGATGCCTCTAAGCCAAACCCCAACCATACAAAGTTCGATGGGAATGAACCTATGGGCCTGGATCGGGTAACAAGCATGTTATCCGATAAAATGCAAACTATGTTTGTATTTGAAAGGTCTTTCAAGGTTCAAATCCCTACAATAGAGGACTGGACGAAGGGAATCGATCCACCAGAACAATATAGTCTGGTGTGGTACACTTATGGATCCAAAATCGAATCAGGTACAGGAGGTTACAAATGTAGCAAAAGCCTAGGGAAGATGGCAACTGTATTCCAAGCAGAAACATAAGCCTAATAACCTGTGCTCAAGAGAATATAGATAGAGGAACCAGAGATAAATCCATATATATTCTTAGTGACAGTCAGGCTGCAATCAAAGCCATGGCATCCTACAAAGTAGACTCCGGACTTATTCTGGATGCTATCCAAACACTAAACAGGCTTGGGAAGCACAACAGGGTAAGACTAATGTGGGTCCCTGGGCACAAAGGAATCCATGGTAACGAAATGGCAGATGAACTGGCAAGAGAGGGCTCAGCAAATGATTTTGTGGGTCCAGAACCATGTGTAGGCATCTCGACGTGTCTCGTAAAAACGCATTTAGGGAGTTTGCAGATCACAGACAGCGAACTTATTGGCTGTCTAGTACCGGTCTACAAGAAATTCCTAGGCTCTGCGTTCAAAGCCCGGGAATGCATTTGGAACATGAGCAGGAGGCAAATCCGCTACCTGCTTGGGGCCTTTACTGAGCACTTTGGAACTAACGACAAGCTCATGAAGATGGGCCTAACCGCGAAATCCATCAGGTTGTGTGGGGAACATACGGAACGCATGGAGCATCTTTTCTGCACATGCGATGCACTGGCTGGTAAGCGAATGGGTCTCTTAGGGGTTGGATATCCAAAACCAGAAGACTATAGTCTCATATCTCACAGTCTCGTTGTAAAACTCTCATGAAAAGAGTTTTCAACGAGATTGGGGAGGAGTAAGTTATTTAGGGGACCACAATAGATCCCAATGGGTCGAAGTGTCAGAATTGTTTTTAGGCCCCTACACAAGATAAGATAACTTACCGATTTAAACTTGACCCAATTTTTTGATCCGTAGTTAAAACAACTAATGGTTAAAAACTCGTCAGTTTTTTCAATTATTTCCGAAAATATTTTATGTAAGGAAAGTTTTTAGGTATTACGGACCAAACCGGATCGGTATTAAGATTTAATAATAGATATATATAATAGATAAAGGAGTTCCAGTGGTCATCTGTCGTTTTCTTCATCAGTTCCACTTCGACAAATGATACATTCTGAATGCAAGTGCTTGCCATGTTAACGAACATACTAGATTCGCTATATGTTATGCCTATAATAATATCCCTCGATCGCCATGGGATCCCGGGCTCGCGGATAAATTTGAAAAAGAGTTTCCGAGAGTCCCATCGTGTGGGGTATCAAAATAAAGGGTTTTATGTGATCATATACATAATTCGTACAAAATATGTTATCTTAAAATTTATAAATAAAAAAGTTAATTAAAAAAATCTAAAATCCGACTGCTTTTGTTCTTGTTTTCTTCTTTTTAGTTCACTTCATAAGCAGTTGGGTTTTTTCATTTTCTGCAATTAACTTTTTTTTACGGTTACTATTTTTAATCATTAGTTAACTACGGATAAACAAATAGGACATAAAACTAAATAAAACATCTCGAGTTTATATAAAAGCGTATATTTCCAGAGTACAAATAATGTTCTTAAAATAAGCAATCATAACGGCTGTTTAATACTATAATTATCATGATATAGTAGGTATGCCAACATTTTACTGACACTAGGCAACGCCTAAATATAATACACTAGCACTCCGCCCGCGACTTCGTTCGCGTTATGTGCAGTTAGTGAAGGCGAACAAAAATAATCTATTGTTAAAACAATAATAAATGGGATAATAATATAAGGAATCGTAGATATCTACGGTTCAAGTTATGATTTAGAGGACATAGAACCTCCTTCTTTTTGGAAAGTCGGTTAAAAATCTTATTCCTTGGGCAATAATAAATTGCCATCATTAGTTTTCCAGAATTACCCCCAGAAGATGTTTTAGGTGTGTCAACGGTTTTTTGAAGAATCTTACGGCACTAAGACGACCACTTCCTCGATTTGGAACTACAAACACAGGGTTGTTTGACGGAGATATCGGCGAACATACACAAAAAACAATTAAGTGCCAAAAGGCAAATTGCCTATTAGGTACACCTAAAAAGTGAAAAACACTACAAACACTACCGACACTGAAATCCAACTAAAAACACTACAAAGTGAAAAATAACTTTCTTTTTTGAAGTCGGTGTCCATAACGAAAAAAAATTGTACCTACCAAAGACACCGACTTCGAAAAAGAAATTAATTTTTCACTTTATAGTGTTTTTAGTTGGAAATCTTTAATATTTTTTCTAAAATGTTTTTATACAAATAAATGTCTCTTTAAAGGATGAATTTCCAAAAATCCCTCCTTAGTGATCCCCTACATCATAAAAAGAAGCTAGGTGCAATAAAATACTTCAAAAATCTTGAACACCCTCTAAATGGTATTTTGGGAATAGTTCCGAAAAACTAATAACAACCTACATTTTTTATTAAGGTTAGTATTTGTGCCAAATTTCAAGTTTATTAACCCAAGATCTTCAACACCCCCCTAATCATCTTTTAGGGGTAGTTTCGAAAAACTAATAATGATATCCTTTATTATTTACTTAGGTTAGTATTTGTCCCAAGTTTCAAGTTAATTCATCCAAGAAATGAGATTTTCCAAACAAACTTTAACATCCCTTAAATCGTCTTTTGGGGGTAGTTCCGAAAAATTAACGTTACCTTTATTATTTTGCCCAAGGAATTAGAATTCATTCCAACAAATATCTCTCGTTTGCTTTCATACATCAAAAAAAGAAGCCTTGTGCAATAAAATTCTAGTAGGGAGTAGTTTTGAAAAACTTGTAATGACAACCTTTACTTTAAAAACAATAAAAAAATATAAAATATCAGCTGTTAGTATTTATGCCAAGTTTCAAATATATAAGCCTAACAAATTGCCACCTTTAACCTCCATTAGGGGTAGAATTTCCGGAAATCAATAAACTCGTTACTTTTTTTATTAATCAAGAGTGTAAACCACCTATTTCAGATATTTTACCTTCCAAACCGAATAAATTTCATATAAAGTAGAATTTCCAAAAACTAATAAATACATAATTGTTTTTTATCTACCTAGAGATTAAATCTAAAATTTCACGTGTCCGGCTTTCAAACTATAGAAACTACATACAAAATTTTAACCCCTTATTTACCCTCGTCAGGGGTGGCATTTCCGGAAATAATTAAACTCATTGTTTTTTTTTTAATCAGCAGCATAAACATACAATTTTAGATGTTTTACCGTCCAAACCGAAGAAATTTCGTATAATGTTTCAACCCCTA
Source organism: Orthosia cruda (assembly GCA_964057195.1). NCBI lineage: Eukaryota > Metazoa > Arthropoda > Insecta > Lepidoptera > Noctuidae > Orthosia > Orthosia cruda. The sequence goes on from OZ059854.1 coordinate 1,566,531, forward strand.
TTTTATCCCCATAGGGGTAGAATTTCCAAAAACGAATTTATACATAATTTGAAAGAAAGAAAGAAAAATATTTGTTTGTGACCCGCACAGGAGACACGAGATAAGCAACACAAAAAATAATAAAAAATTCAAATAAATAACCCCGTGCGAGACCAAAAAGGCTCCTATCTCAGCATGTGCAACGATATTAAAAAGAAAATAACGCTGCGCTGATATTCTGATAGGGCCCACTGTTGATGCCACGGACACATTCTCGGAAACGAAACATACAATATTTAAAGCAATAAAATAGAATAAGATAAATAATAACAAAATAGTATAAACACAGAAGGTGAGTCACAGTATGTATGTGTATAACGTAGACAAATATATGAATAAAACACAATAAATATACGACCAAAATCCTGACGGCTCAATGATCATTTGTCGAAACCGAAAGACAAAAGACAGAGCGCACCAATCTCTATCTGTGGTCAGCGTCGGCTGTCAAAATAAAAAACGAAATAATGGTGAAAAGATTATTAATATGTAAGACATTTCTGTAAATAAACAAAGTGAAAAGGTTGCTAGTATTCGATAAAACAGAGTTGTGTAAATATTACTGTGTGTGGTGTAGTGTTCGCCAGAAAGTTTAAAAATTTGTTTTATCTACCTAGAGATTAAATCTAAAATTTCACTTTCAAACTATAGAAATTACATACAAACTTTCAACCCCCTTTTTAACCCCTTAGGGGTCAAATTTCCAGAAACCAATAAATACATTAATTCTTTTTATGAACCAAAAGCGTGAATCTAAAATTTCACGTGCCCAACTTACAAACTGTAGAAATTACATACATACTTTCAACCCTCTTTTTACCCCATTAGGGGTGGAATTTTCGAAAACCAATGAATACATTATTTCTTTTTATCAACTAAGAACATATATGTAAAATTTCAAGTGTCCAATTTACAAACTATAAAAATTTCATACAAACTTTCAACCCCCTTTTTACCCCCTTAGGGGTCGAATTTCCAAAAACCAATGAATACATTATTTCTTTTTATCAACTAAGAACGTATATGTAAAATTTCAAGTGTCCAATTTACAAACTGTAAAATTTCATACAAACTCTCAACCCCCTTTTAACCCCCGAAGGGATGGAATTTTCAAAAACCTATAAATCTTTTATATTTTTAATCAGCAGCATAAACATACAATTTTAGATGTTTTACCGTCCAAACCGAAGAAATTTCGTATAAAGTTTCAACCCCTATTTTATCCCCATAGGGGTCGAATTTCCAAAAACTTATAAATATATTACTTCTTTTTATCAACCAAGAGCGTAAATCTAAAATTTCACGTGTCCGTCTTACAAACTGTAGAAATTACATACAAACTTTCAACCCCCTTTTTACCCCCTAAGGGATGGAATTTTCAAAAACCTATAAATACATTAATTGCTTTTATCAACCAAGAGCGTAATGTAAAACTTCATGTGCCAAATTACAAACTGTAAAAGCTTTATACAAACTTTCAACTCCCTTTTTACCCCCTTAGGGGACGAATTACCAAAAACCAATAAATATATTAATTTTTTTTATGAACCTGAAGCGTTAATCTAAAATTTCACGTGTCCAAATTACAAACTGAAGAAATTACATACAAACTTTCAACCCCCTTTTTACCCCCCTAGGGGTCGAATTTCCATAAACCAACAAATACATTAATTCTTTTTATGAAACAAAAGCGTAAATCTAAAATATCACGTGTCCAACTTACAAACTGTAAAAATTTCATACAAACTTTCTACCCCCTTTTTAACCCCTTACTGGTCGAATTTCCAAAAACCAATATATAAATTATTTTTTTTTATCAACCAAGAGCATAATTCTAAAATTTCAAATGTTCATCTTACAAACTGTAGAAATTACATACAAACTTTCAACCCCCTTTTTACCCCCTTAGGGTTGGAATTTAGAAAAACCAATAAAGACATTAATTATTTTTATCAACCAAGAGCGTAATGTAAAATTTCTTGTGTCCAATTTGCATACTTCATACAAACTTTCAACCCCCTTTTTACCCCCTTAGGGGTCGAATATCCAAAAACTAATAAATACATTAATTCTTTTTATCAACCAAGAGCGTAAATCTAAAATTTCACGTGCCCAACTTACAAACTGTAGAAATTACATACAAACTTTCAACCCCCTTTTTACCCCCTTTAGGGTGGAATTTCCAAAAATCCTTTCTTAGTGCTCACTTACGCGACATGAGGAACCTTTCTGCCAAATTTCATTCTTCTAGGCCTAGCGGTTTAGGCTGTGCGTTGATCGATCAGTCAATCAGTCAGTCAGTCAGTCAGTCAGTCAGTTTCTTCTTTTATATATATAGATGACAAAATACTGCACTCAGCCTAGCGTTAAAAATCTAATAGCGCGTTATAATTTGGGCATTCGTTTAGGTGCAGCTTAGTGTTAATGAAAACGAGCATAACTATTACAAAATGTAGGGTACCTATTTAAAAAGTAGGGTAAAAAATCTACTATGTTATTATGATTTTTCTGGTTTATTTTGATCATTGGAAAGCAACTAAACAGTGGATGAAACAATGGCCGTGTATTTTAAAATATAATATATCATACAAATTTCAGAACATAAGAAAAAACCCTCGGTCATTACATCATGATAGTTTATTGTGGTTGATTTTTGCAACTCATTTTCTCAGTGGATTAAAATCGATATGATTGTTATAAAAATTGAGAAATGAAAATACAACTTTTATTTCGATTCAGATTACATATTTTTCTGATATGAATGTGCTTCTTATTTTTTAAATCATGTAAATTATTACATTTTTATCAATAATATGATAAGTTTTTGGATCGAAGTTCCTTAACGCGGCTTGCAGTAGGTGTCGCCTGGTAAAAATCGTCACGTCACGAAAAAGCGTTATGCCCTCTCTCGGGACGTTCGGTTCCGTCCGGCGTATTTCGGATATTATCGTCAAGCGCTGGCCGCCATACTTCTTTACATCATGTGTTATTTAAATGTGTATTTTATCTGATGGTCAGAGTATACTTCAAATATCTAGTGAATTATTTTTGTGATGCATAGTTCATTTAATAGAAAAAAAGGCATGATGAACTTCGTCACACACGACCACACACGCATTTTTTTTAAATATAAGCAGTTAACGTTTTATTATAAATACTAAAGAAACGTCAAAAATAAAACCAACAGTTTGAATTTCATTCAATAATTTAACAAAAATAACCAATGATTTCTTACATAACAATATGTTGATCACAGACGAATATAGACCTTATCACTACAACTTACAGTTTAATATTATTTGTCCTAATATTGGACATGTTACTCTAAGCCAAATTCTGATATAGCTTAAATTCAAATTGTTAGATAAATTTATGTGATTGATTAATGATAAGGAATCTCATCCAAGTAGAGTATAGTTATTGCTTTTTTACAATGACTTATTTAACTAGCTCATATGTAGTCGCCATAAGGTCTCAATTGCAATGATATCATCACAAAATGCAATAATTATACTAACTTAAAATGGATGAAAAGTGAATTTTAAAGAAATCCCCCTTGGCTCCTTTCGCAGAAGCAATACAAAAAGCATTTATTTAAACTTTGCTAACCAAATAACATGTATTTACTGACAATTTAAAATAAGCCAATAAGCTCACATTTTGATTTGATCCTTACATCGAGTCGATTTATTAAAACCATACTTAATTATTATTTTTATAAAATAACTTATTATTAAGACTATTACTATTAGTTAAGTGACTGATCCAAATCTATAGGGAATCGAACTCCACACTTCAGTCTTTCTAGCTTATGACATGACATTTATATAGAATAATTAAGGCCCACTTGCACGAAAAACTTGACTCAGAGTTAGTTGCTAACACGAGGTTAAATTTACAGTTTGTCTTACAATATTTTCAATTTAACCTTGTGTTTGCTAATACACTAACTCTGAGTTAAGAGGGATTAGTCCCTCTTAACTCAGTATATTGGATAATAGTGGGATTTTAATCGCATTGTATGCGTTAAAAACTTGAGATTTCTATGATACTGAATGGTTCAAAAGTATCATAGGTTGCAACTGAAAGGTAATACAGTCCGAAATGGCACTTTTATTGTCAACCCTATTTCAACTGACGCAGCGTTGCTATTTTTTTGCCAGCCACATCGAACTAAAACACGATTTTGGAAAAGTACTGAGGCCTTAGTGCGAGTTTTCTTACTTACTCGATCGCGTTAACTTTTTTCTTGTTAACTTTTTGTATACAGAAAAGTGGTTTTCCACTATTGTCACCAGGCGGCGCTTATTCAGTTTAAGTACAAATTTTTGTTTACGATAAGGGGATCAAATAAGCCAAAGGCCAAAGGAACCTTTTTGGCGCAACCGTGAGGCACCCACTATGTTATTTTTACGACTGTCACTTTTGCATATGATTTTGTTTATAATTATGTTTTTCTTTAAAAAACCTCGCACTAAACCCACAGAGATTTGGTTTTACATCTGTATGTAGTATTAACTACACGGTGATTATGATAATGTAGTGTATATCAGGATGCAGGCACTTCATGTTTCCTCTCTTTTTTCATACAGCAGCTGTATATTGTTGTCTCTCTCTGTTATGTTTCAGTATTCATAAATGTTTTATTATAAAAAATGATTCCAAAGAAATAAAATTTGAATGCATTCTTAGTAGAAACACTTGATTTTATAATGCATATTTATTTATTTTAAAACAATCTGTATATCGCAATACAGTTTTTCATCGATTTACGACGTTATAGCTTTGTATACACTAGGCAACATTTGACGCGCAAAAATTCGGCGACGTTGCCAGCTGGTGCGCAACTTGAAGCGACGAGACGACGAGACAACGCGGCAACGTTACTAAACAAAAGTGGTTCGAGCCTCATGTCACGCGTAAAATGTTGCCTAGTGTATACAAGGCTGGTTACATAAGGCCGGATAATATACAAGGTTCATAACAAAATACAGTTTATTTTCTTTAATTTACAGTTCATTCGATTTTCATTTTCGTAGTAACTTACAACAATTTGTAATCTTGGATTATGTGCTCCCTATGATTTAGGATTCTCATGTTAAAATTGTTTTGACACCCAACATATTTTACATCAGATAATACAAAACGACATAAAAATAGTTTAGACATTTTTTTGTTAAATTGGAAGACAGAGATCTTTATAAAACTAACTTTTACGATTAATAGTTAGGACATTGACCTGTAGTATTCTTAAGCTGGTTGCAGACCAATAGCTAAGTAATTTTAGTTTCATATTTCGCAAAGCTGAGATTTATTTGCATGCCTACTGAAACAAGTTAAGTTACTAGTTTTTTCCATCGAGAGATAACTTTATCATCTATACAGTGTTTTCGTAATATCTATGGACTGTACTTTTTAATCTGTTGTAATGATAGGTCAAGTGCTCTTCATGGGTACTCCAAGTGCCAGCACGTTTTCAGTAATAATATTTTATACCAGTGAAAAGTAAATATCTGTCTAATCAAATACCTTTAAACAAGCATTTTTTGTATATATATAATCTGAATCTCGGAAACGGCTGCAACGATTTTAATAAAATTTAGTATGCATAGGGTTTCGGGTGCAATAAATCGATCTAGCTAGATTCAATTTTTAGAAAATGTTTTCTCTATTTTCACCCTCGCAGAGCTCGGTCACCCAGGTACTGATTATTGATCTAGCAAGTCGTTTCCATCCATGCAACCTACCAAGAAATACGGTCCACAGAAAACCAAGACAGAAACATATGGTAGTTTGACATTTAATTCCCACAAAAGCTGTCAAACTGTCACAATTATTTCTTCCAAAAACTTAGTAAATAGATCAGACGATCAAAATATAGATCGACAGAATTATTTTTATTATGCACACCATACAAGTTACAGAAAATATAGATAAAGGAAACGTAGCTCAGCTCTTGATCTGCAACTGCCTTTATCCACTTGTAACTTGCATAAAAGTGTGCAATTAACTTGCCATCGTGCTATAACAACTTCTGTCTGACAGGCAACGGTGAAAAACAACATCGTGTGGAAACCTGGACTTATATAGTTAATGTAAGTCTGTAATAGCCAGGTCAGAGGCCTCAAGGTTCCCAGAGGCAGCATAATTAACACTGACACCAGAGGTGGCCACATCCTCACTCGTGGGATACTACTACTACTAACTCTTTATTAACAACAACCTACTTGCACACTTTTATTCAAGTTAGTGGTCGTTCACACAGAGGTCCGTTTTATTGCTTTATCGTATACGTTTTTATTCGGCGCTGACGTATATAGTTGTATGAGTGAGTTCACATTCACACACATAACAGTATTCCAGATCCAGTAAAAAACGGTTTTACAGGCTGCCAATAACGCCGTGGTTTCCTGCGACGCAGACGACGATAGTACCAATACAACACGAGATGGTCCATCCTTGTATAAAGTTGGTGGTACACTGAGTAAATGTTTTGTGAACATTACCATCAGTAGCAACGGATCCGTTAAAAATGTTCCTAGAAATACGGACGTTCTGTGTGAAAGGACCCTTACAGGCAAGTGTGTATTTTCGGCCTAATCACGAAGCCGTTGACACAAGCCAATCTTGTGAATTTAACGATATTTTTCCATAGATATCGCTATGTTCAAAAGAGGCAAAATTATAACGATTGGACGTTCATAATCTGAAAAGCTTTGCATTTATACACGGTATTTATAAGACTTTGATTCACTTAATCTGATGCCTGTTGTGACTGGTTGACAGAAAAGCAACATTGACCTTAAGTTCTAATAGACGTAAATATAAATTTTCTTTGCATATTCTCAGTTTTGAAAGGTAAAATGTAACCACGTGACGGAACAGGCTGTATGAAAATTGTTCGGTCTTTTATAAGCGATGTATGGTCAGCAACTCATTTTTAAATTTACAGCAGTTAATATTCTTAAAATGTTACATTGTCTCGGTTTTAAATGTTTATTATGCACAAATTAATAAAGTGAAGCTATATACGACTTTTTTTGCTTACTGTACCTCTGTCTCCCTTTTCGGGGAATACAGAAAATGTTCTTTATAAAATAGGGATGAAGACTAAAAAAATCTATTTAGTCCGTCAGTAAGATTACCAAAATATATTGAAGACGTATGCTTTACTTGTGATATAAACAAAAAATGGCGACGATACAGTGTTCCTTAACCAGATGCAGCTGAGTAACAATATTTTACATGAAGTGACTGCCAATCTGACACAAAACTCCTTGGCACATTTCCTGACTCTCCGTAACGACTGTCAATGTTCTATAAATACGTGTCCAATATTTTTAGACATAATCTAACTGACGGACTAAATAGAATAATAATATTCCCTACTGCATACACTGCTCCGCCATCATGATATCAAGGCTGTCTTCATCCGACAGTTCATAGAGCTGCCCTCCGTCATCCTCCCGAGTGTGGGTGTCGGCGTCACAGAGCGCCTGCTCGTGTATCGTCTCTAGTTTGGCGAGCACGTCGCCCAGTAAAGCTCTCTGGGAGGGCTCGGACGCCCAGCACGACTCCATCAGTTCCCAGCACTCGTCTGAGAAGTGGGGCAAGCGTTCGGGACGGAGACCTGGGCAGAAAAGAGTGGGTTTTGATTATTTTTGCAGGTTAGTTTTGTTTTTTTGGGCAATTGGATAAAAAATAAATGCCATCATCGTCATTTCACCCGAAAAACGTCCACTGCTTGACACAGGCCTCCCTCAAGGTCCTGTGCGTCGCGCATCCAGCAGATCCCCGCAACCCTAACCAAGTCATCGCTTCAACCTAGTGGGAGGCTTTCCAACGCAACGTCTTTCGGATAGCGGTCCAGAACTTTTCGGCCCCATCGACCATCCGTTCTGCGAGCAATGTGCCCTGCCCACTGCCACTTAAGTTTGGCAATTCTTCGGGCTATGTCGGTAAACTTGGTTCTCTTGCGGATGTTTTCATTTCTGATTTGATCACGCAAAGAAACGAGTATAGCCCTCTCCATTGCCCTTTGGGTAACTTTAGCCTTCTGAGGAGACCCATTGTGAGCGATCATGTCTCAGCCCCGTAGGTAAACACTGACAACATACACAAGGAGGTAAATATAATAAAGGAGAATAATAGCTTACCTCGTTTGACTTTACTCCAGAGTTGTTCTTTGTTTTGGAATGTTTCAAACGCTGATGGTAGTTTTATGTTGCCTGCACACACGTACCTGTAAACATCGGCAGTTTATTAACTCGATTCATACGATCACTAGACAGCGTTAGAATTTGACATACAAGAAAATAAGTAAATTTGATTTTATTAAATTTAAGCGTTGCCTGTTACTGTTTCGCCAAGATAGGTCGGTGGTTACAGATAAATTATAATTATAAGCTCAATTGATTTGGGCAGCAAGTGCAATTGTCTTTCTAATGCAGGATTTTGCATACTAAAGACGTCCCTATGACAATTGTCATCGTCGGGACGTCTATTAAATCGTGCGTTAGTCGCTCGTGCTACAAACACGAAAAAAAAAAAACAAAGATGTTGCATGAAGGTCCGCAAAACTGACACTGCGACCCTGGATATTCGCGTAAAGAAGATCTTAAGTGCTCAAGTGTAATACGCGTCGCTCACGCGTTCGTGTCAAACCACTTCGATCGCAGCGGGAGCGCGGCGAACCAGTAACCGAAAACAGAACGTCGCGTATTACATGGAGTTTAAGAATAAGTTTAACTTTCCGCGAATTTCCAATGCCGCGGCGTCAGTGTCACTTAACCGCATTACTCGGCAGTCTACCTTTAAAGTACTCACCAGAACAGTATCCCGAACGCGTACACATCGACGGCGGCATCATAGTCGCCGCCCAGCAGCTCGGGCGCCATGTGCACCGGCGTGCCCACCACCGAGCCCGACATCAGCGCCTCGGCCGCGCAGAAGCCCAGGTCTGACAGGGCTGCCCGGTCCTGGCTGTCCAGGAGGACGTTCTTCATTTTGATGTCGCGGTGGACCAGGCCTAGGGAGTGGAGGTAGCGGATGCCTGCGGGAAATAATGAAGTGAGAAAAGAATAATCTCCCTTCAACTACCAGTTTGAACTCTGGGACCTAAAAAACTGATGAAAAAGGAATTTGATTTTGAGTCTATGTTCGGATTTAGAAACCCCTAAAACACCCTTGGTTGACTGATAGAGAATGACTCAGGTATTAAGTCCGCCTATGTACCTGTATATATATGTAGCATTCTTAACTTGAAATTTAGAGATAAAAAACGACACAGCGAAATAAGAGAAAGGACAAACGTTATTGATGCGTTAACAAGATGCAAGAAACTTAAATGAAAATAGGTTGGTCACATAGCACGGCACGTCAGGATAAAAAGAGATGGACTAGAAAAATTACTACATGGGCTGGCCCCCCTCGGAAAAAGAAAAAGAAGTCGACCCCTGGAAAGATGGGAAGACGAAACCCTCTGACACTAGAATTCGATCTTATTACATTGTACCTATGTTTTTACAAATATGTCGGATCTTGTCATGATTTGTTTACTTAAAACGATACACAAGTAACTTAGTTTGGTACTGGGTGGAGTCTAGTGTCGTATGGTGTCGATGTGGTATTGGAGAGCGACAGTGATCGTTCAGACATGGCCGTGGCAACAAACTGGCCTAGGAACTGCTCAGTGTTTCCTTTTAAGTCTAGAGTAGTACTTTGTACCTTTGTGATAGTAATTGACTCTGTAACGAATTAAAACTGTGTAGAAGTTACAGGAGATATTTCTCTAGTTTACCCGTATCCCAAATTCTGCGCCCACGACTATAATCTAACACCGGTATGTCACAAAGTATGTCAAATCATGATCCTATATAACTGGATCTGACATATATAATTTGAATTTGAATTTCGAACTAATAAAATTCGCAAACAACGACTGGATGAGAACAGCCCAAGATAGGAAAAAGAGCAGTGAGACGAAGGAGGCCTATACTCGTCAAGAGGGTCTTAGTAAAAATTATGTAAAAAAAAACTGTATCATTATTACTCAGGAATTAAAGAGGCTTAAATAAATAATAAATGATCTATATGTTGCATGAAGTTTTTATAAATAAATGCGGGGAATTTTGACCAGGATTTTTTCAGTGGCAAGCCGGAGTTTGGAAATTGGATAGTCTCCACTGAAATTGGCCGCCTTGACTGTAATTCGGTCAGGAGGACTATTTTTAACAACTTTCTACGATATCTGTGTGATTCGCTGCATGTAAATGGATAGATGAATGGCTGCGTCCGTTTAAATTGGAAACATATCCTAATATCGTTGGCGTAATAGTAGGAATATGATGAAAGGTAGTAACAATATAATACAAAGTACTATTCATATTTTAGCGTCATAAAGAAATGTTAGTTTTTAAATTTCTCCGCTCTCCTTTTCTGATTAATTTCGTTGCGGGATCCAAGACAGTTATTTTGACATTTGAACTGTTTTCCTGAGACTCGGGGAACTTTATTGTTAAGCTGTTGGTAAATAGTCTTCTTCTTGTTTTTTCTTCTGGCTATTATTCAAATATATTTGGGATCAGCCCTCCTAGTACATCTGCGCCACACGGTTGTTTTCCTGTTGTTTTTCTGTTGAGTTGCTCGCTATCATGTATTTTTTTTAATGCTCGTAACCTGGTCACTGGTGGTCATCCAAGGCCCCTTTTTCCGTTTCCAATGTTCATAACTCTTTTAGTCATATGGTCATTCTCTCGCTTCAACACATGCCCGTACCAGCGCAGACGGTTTTCACTGAGTTTTTCGTGTATCTAGAAAATAATATGTGGGAATAGTGATGCGGCATATAAAAGTGTACCTACCTTCCACGATGTCCCTGGCTATCCTCATCCTGGCGGTGAAGGCCAGCCCCGCCCGCACGGCGGCGTGCAGGTCTCTCACTTTCCTCTCAGACAGCAGCAACACGCACGGGCCCGCGCCGCTGTGACGCTGCACCACGGAGCCGAACAGGCGCACGATGCGCGGGTGCACCGGGATGCTCCTGGGGGGCGAAGGGTCTTAGTGTCAGCCTCGCCCAACTCAATGTAACATATTATCCCGAGGAAACATACTCCCAGCATAATAAATATCCTTTTATCTACTTCGGTTTCGTTATATTCGAATTACAAAATTGACAGCGGTTTCATTATGATACCCATAACGACATCGGGTTGCATTATGCGAATCGTCATAAATTCTAAAACACAAGCAAAGACATTCTGAACTTACAGCTAGGTACCTATAATATTACTTCGAAATCGAGACAATGTAAATGATGTTTTTAAAAATGGAACAAGTTTAGAACAAAAGTATCGTATACTATTTGGCTGTTGCGGCTACTAGATCTTTGCCTTATACCTAATAAAGACTAAATAAAAAAATAAAAATAAAGTGGACGCGAGCAAAATTTGAGTGAAATTTTATTAGATTTTTTTATTAAAAATGTCTTCAATATTAAGTGATATTGAAAATACTCCACCAGATATAACAAATAGAGCAGTTGCCGCTACAAATAATTTACTACCAGAAATGAAATCAAAACATGTATAAGAGAAATGAAATACTTAAACACACTTCCTGAAATACTTATTTTTTTTATATCTGTGTTTTATTCCTTCCTTCGTAGATAAAATCTTGTATGCAACTGTACGTTATTGGTGTTTTAATAACTCGTGCCCACCTATTTCGGTACGCGCTACGCTTGTACCGAAAAATGGCACTCGTATTAAAAGACCGTCCATAACGTAACAGTTGCATAAATAGCTAATCTCAAACATGCTTGGAAATTTGAACATTATTTTGACAACCTTCTTCGAGATAAATCGAAATTACAGTACAGGCCAAATACATGCGAGCAGCGGCCGGCAAAAGTTGTATGAAAATCCATATCTGTCGTTTGTAGCGGCCAAATAAATTACATAGTAATCTCATATCTGTCGTGTAATTTAAAAATGGAACGATCTTTTACTCCCAATCATGGCAACCAAGGAGGTAACTTATCATAGGTTTTATTTAAATTTCGAACCGGCTTGCAAACAGAAAGCTGTTTATTGAAAAAATGATCAATTGAACACTTTAAGGCTTAGCACGCACTGCGATTTTTATTTGCGCGGATTTTTGTAGTAATATTCCCACGTGATTTTTTTACTGCAACGCGTGCGGCTTCATACAATTCCATAGGTCACAGAATGGGCGAAAAACGCGCGAATGCAAATCGCAGTGCGTGCTAAGCCTAACACGGGAATAGGTAATTATTGTTGTTCGTTATTGATTTTGAAAAGTAATTGTATTTGACAAAATGAGTTCTAGGTAGTACTTAGCTTTAATTTCCGCGCATTAATTGAGAAAAGCACTATACAAGCCTTGGCCACAACTAGGCATTGAAGGACTTACGTATGTGGGCCGTTCGTCCATCAATGCCTCTTTTGCTGGCCGCTGCAGTAATGTACTATTTCTCAAACATGCTTGGAAATTTGAGCATTATTTTGATGTTTGAGAAAAATACTATACAAGCCTTGGCCACAACTAGGCATTGATGGACTTACGTATGTGTGTCTTGGCTTCGCCTCGGCCCACATTTACACGTTCTTCCATCAATGCCTCTTTTGCTGGCCGCTGCTGTAATGTCCTAATGTACTCCTAGGATTTATTTCCTTGCAAAATTTCATTACGATCCGTGTAATATAAGTATCGTGAAAATCTACTACGTACATACTTACTTGTGTTAGTTTCGCATTTACAAAATTAGTTTGGGCTAGGGATATGTCACTTATGATCCTCCGGCTACGTGGTATACATATAGTAGGTATATTAAATGATTGACATAACGAAACTCCTATTGGAGGAAGAACTGCCCGACCCGACAACCCAGGAAAGATTGTACCGGCGCCAGAAAACTACGAGAGCCAACCCCACCTAAAGTAGGATAGAGCTAGGAATTAGATTTATGATTTTCAGACTAAAACAAATTACTCTTGTACACAACAGTCAGTCTAAACAAACTAATTATTTTGCTTTGCCCTCTGTAACAAAATTTCTTCATTTCAATTTACCATTATGTCTTTAAGTTTTTATTTTAATATTGTTTAACCTTTAGAGGGTTTGTAAAAAGTATATATCAATTTTGCTACTTTTGAAGATTTTTTGCCGTCTGGTTTGCCGTAATGTTGGTAAAGCCCAGGTTAATTAAATATAAGGAGAGCTTTTTTATTTTCATAAGTATGTCATGTTTTGATTTGTTTTTCTTTTTATATGTTTTACAATTTACAATAAGAGTTTATATTTTAGTTTCTATTTAGTCGATAATCCAAAATGCATGCTGTGGCCTCCTATAATTTACGGAGTGCACTTGTCATTACTTCATATTGATGATTTTTTGTGTACATCTTTCGTTGGAGGTCCTGAATAAATAAATAAATAAACAACATATCTACATTTCACTCATTTTTACCTGGTATAAAAGAACTCCATGGCCAGTTCCCGGTAGTGCCTCTCATCAGCCGGCAGCACAGACTTCACGGCCACAGGGGAGCGTCCACCCCAGCCCCCGCGGACGCTGTATACCACGCCGTATTGTCCACGACCTGCAGAAGTCAATAAAAAAGTCGAGATTGTAACACGAGCGATGTAGTCAATTTCGAAAGCTACATGCGAGTGTTAAAATAAAGCGATTCTTTTTCCACTACCTGATGAGCTTACTTAATTAAATGCAAATAAGTTCCAACAACAATTTATTAGAAACGTTCAGACTAAAAACCACAGACTATATACACACAATCAACGCTCGCATTTTCGAGAGGTAACAGGTTCAGTATCATTCTGCCAGTAACATAATGATCCGTACAAAAGTCATTTCGTAACTGTTATTATAATATTGTTTATTTATAATTTTTATTTTAAAATCTTGTGTCTAAATGTTCATATTTCGAAAAGAATTTCTTAGGCAATGTGGAACATAATAGACAAGGTAATGGAAAAATAAAATTGTTAAGTGTGGCCGGATATGATGTGTCTATACACAAAAGAACGCTCTCTTCGAAGGTTAAGCAGGTGCACCAATAGTCCACCCACATTTTTCCAGATATGTTTAAGTCCAATGTCATAGGGGCAAGCTTATTGCCATCAATCGGGCACAAAGTCAGACTCCCGGATGATGCTGAGAAATTCCAGATGGGAAAACCCACAGATATAAATCTAACTAGATGACGCGATTGTATGTACTTCGCGTGCCAAAAAACGGCGTAAAATTACGATCAATGATCGTAATCTGAGATTTTCATTTAGCATTATCGGCACCGGAAATCCACCGAAATCTAGAAAATGCCTTTTCTAGATTTCATGCCATATTGAGCTGTAAAGACTACATAGAAAAAGTTGGCCGAGGCATTGGAAATGTTTTCTTTCATTGGTAAATAAATTTGTTTTCAATACAGTTGTTAAACATGGCGTATTTTCAGAGGGTATAATTATGATTCGAAAATTAAATCAAGAAAATGGAAAACCATAGGCATCTTTCTGTTACGCGGTCGTGACTTTTGTTTACGAGCTCGACCATTAGTTTTGCAGTTGAGTTTTAAATTTATAAGTCAATTTAAAAAGTTTAGTAGCAAGGAGTTTTCATACATAGAAAAAAATGGGATAGATTTTATACGAAGAAAAATGAATGATTCCGTACGTTTTAGCATTGAACTCTCAAAAGTCTATGAAATGGTTGTTTAATATATTTTTCATCACACTTGCACGTAAAAAGTATCTAAACATACAGGTTAACTTGGCCGTAATGCCCCATATAAAACCCTCGGGCTTTCTTTTTGTCATGAAACCCTAGGGTGGTAAGTAATATTTTTTTTAATTTATGGCACAGCACACAGGTCATGCAAGTTCAAGCAAGGAGTTTACACGCAATTGAAAAATTGTCTTAAAATGTTATCTAAACAGGAATTTCTTTGCAATCTCGCTACATGTTACTTAAATACTCAACTAATGTTCTTAATAATCGATTTTAATAGTTATAGTATGAAAACGTCGAAATTATTTAATTCTTTTTACACTCTGTCATGGCTGTATACCTACGTCAGTATTTGCCCTTAAAGTTTCTGAACGAAACACTGTATAATCTGTGGTGTGGGCAAAAATTCGCCAACTGCTTAAAAAAAAAGTTCACGTATTTCGTAATAACAGCTGTGCTGACTTGTGTATTATTTAAAGCTATAATTCATAATTATTACTCGCAAATGTGATGCAAAACATTGTATGTATCACGGGCGGTACGGGAATTACGTACCTCGACTCAGAAAGCCCTCAGTCTTGGACTTCGGGCTTCTACTAGAGCCTCGATCGTAATTCCTTACTTACCGGCCTTAACACAATGTACTATAATTACCAGTTTTAATTTAAAAAAATTCACATCTACATTTGCCAAAAACTGAGTAGGCTGTATAGGCTGTTTTCGTTGTAAAAAAATATGTCCAGTTGCAAAAAGGGCCATTTTCTAAAAAAAAATATTTTTTGTGAATAAACAAATCTAATCCTTTTATTTTTTTACTATTTCCCACAACTGCATTGAAAAACGTCGTGTGATACACGGGTGTGTAGGTTATTGCAAACTCGTGTCAATAAAGACAGCTCGTTTGCAATAACCTACTTTCCACCCTTGTATCACAATGTACTATTTTGAATTGTGTGTGAAAAAGTGGCACGCTTGGTTTTCATACAGATGGAGGGTCTTGCGTTATCTAGTTAGATTTACATCTGTGGGCAAAACCAAATATCACTAAGCCCAATTTCAAAATGGAACCCTTATAAGGACCTCATGCTCTGTAATAGCACCTGCAAGTTTGCAACACTAGAAAAACGAGGACCAACACGTCTTTAAAGTTATCCAAGCAAGAAAGGGTCACCGACACCGAGACGCGAAAAGTCGCTGCGCGCACAGTGAGTAAGAATTAAATAGTTTGATTACAAGACAATATAGAAATATTTATTTACCTATTTCTCGCCCAAGTTCAGGAGTGCCGTACATAAGTAGATCACACATGGATGTACTCTCTAGACAAAGTCGTGCAAACGTAGGCGCGTATCTGGAAGAGAATAACTAATTTCAATAATCTGCAATGTCTAGTTAAATAAATTATCTTAACATTAACTAATATTATAAAGTGACAGCCCGACTTTTGTGTGTTTATTCAGACGTGAAGGTTCAATCTCTGAAACGATTACACCTATTTGAAAAATCTTTGACCATTTGAAAGGTACATTATTCCAGATGGTGTTAAGTGGGGTAAAGGCTATAATTTATAGGCCAGGCCAAGCAGAGACGGGCCACTAGTGTTTTATTTAAGCTGTCTGAGGACCTGTTTTATTGATTTGTTAGCTAGCAGATTCTGAATTTGAATTTTCTAAATAAAAACTGAATTAAGAATCAGGCCCTTTATGTTCAAGCCCAATAATATGATAAGCTGATTAAGCCATCAGTTAGGCCTTTTGAGTTAACCTTTTTTGGTATGTGCACGCTCAGCGCAAGTTATGATTGTACTTTTTTACTAATTTACTATATGTTTGTTGCTCTGGTTTCCTTTATGTATTCAGCTAAAAATTACCGATAATTTAGAAAATGCGTACTTACTTCTTTCTAATAGCTAGTTTAATATCTTCTGTGTGGTGCAACCGCCCCGCCAGCGCAGATTCTAGGGATGTCAGCGCAGATTGGTATCTCTCGTGCGCCATACTCAGTCGTTCTAGGATCTACAATGGCAAATTATTACTAAGGTTCATTTGTAAAATAATGAAGTACAGTACAACTCGGCAAACTTCGTGTTTCGTCAGTCGTCGGATTTCTACCAGTTGCCCTTTGCACTTGGTGCAGACCGGATACTCTAAAGTATATAGAGTTGTTAATACTGTTTTAACATAATGAAATTTATTTAAAAAATGGGAGGAAAGCTACTTAAGCTGCTAAGGTTTGTTGCACGTGTCTTCGATTTCCGTGTTGGTATTTTTAGAATGATTTTTTTTTGCGGGGGGAGGTAAACGGTTAAGGGGGGGGGGGGGTAAATCCTATCTTGTTCTCCTGGATGAAGTAGCGCGGGCAGGGGGGCAAATTTTTTGTCAGAAATGCGCTAACTCCAACCGTTTCTGAGATATGAGGGTTTTAAAATTTTTGTTGGTCGTAATTTTTTTGCCTTTTATCGGTCTCTCTGAGCTGTTTCTGTGACAATGGTGATCAATGTAGACCTTATGCTAATGAGAATAAGGGTCACTTTTGCTTGTTAAAGAAAAGCGACCTTATTTCAATGTGAATAAGGTTTTTTTTTTGTTTTTTAGAGTTTCATTAATCGTAAATAAATGCGGGTTTGGCTCGCTACGTTTTTTGTTTTTTAGAGTTTTATTAATCGTAAATAAATGCGGGTTTGGCTCGCTACGTTTTCGAGTTTTTAACGTTTTTAATTTTTTTGACGCATTTTCCAGGACTGGATCTAGAATAAATGCTATGCAATAGCTTTACCGCGGCAGTCCCCGAGTGCCACACGACTTTTTTCTCATACGTTTTCTTCATTGCTCGTCCGTGCCCGTTATGAAAAGCCTCTGTCTTCCCAGAGCAGTGGTCATAGTGAGCCCCGTTATCACCTCGTTCTGTTCTGTCCAGGAAGTAAGTAACCGTCCGCTTGGTCTTGTCCATCCACTTTTCGCATTACAACCGGTTTGCCAGGTTGTCTGGTTGTCTCCAACCAATGAGCGATGTGACCATCCAAAGTAACTAAGGACTCGTGGGGTCTGTTTTTGATGTTCAGCTAGTCGAAAATGGACTTATTAGTGACTTTTGGTGTCCATAGTATATGCAATATTCGAGAAGAATGTCACACAATGACAAGACACCAGACACAACACCGGTCTAGTCGGAGGATCCTTCCTTTTTAATTGAGGATGCGGGACTTTACTCCCTGTAACAGATACCTCTATTATTGCTCTTAGTTCGTACCTGTGCAGATATAAGCTTCGCCAGTCTGTGCGGGGACAGCTGATGCAGGGCAGTGGAGGCCACGCGCCGGCGCCACAGCGGGCTCAGCACACAACAGGCTTCTTCTTCTTCACCGCCTACTAGCCGGAGTCTGAAACAAAATATAAGAATTTATTTATAAACAAAGAATGAAGAAGAATGTCTAGTTAAAAGCTTATTTTTGCTATGACGCCATCGCTCTAAGACCGCGAGGTATTGAGATATACGTTCTTTAAGCAACTTAAATTTCAAGTACTTTCATCGCATTTATTTTATGCCAAACCTATGTATATCATCATCATATCAGCCGAAAGACTTCCACTGCTGGACATAGGTCCCCCAAGCACATCAGTCGCAAAAACATTGATCGGTCCCGTGCGTCTCGCATCCAGCGGATCCCCGCAACCTCACCAGGTCACAAATGTATATATCGCAGGAAAATGATAAACTAGGTATTTCACGAAATCCCTAGGGATACAACGAAATTACGATAGATGTCGATTTTTTTTTTAATTAGGTCTACATACTAAACATTTTTAGAGAAAAGTAAATTTTAATAAATCTCCGACACCTTTTTATTTCATGCTACATAATTTATCTAGTACATAGTAGATACGCTGCGATTGGCAATCTATTGAACACGTAATTATGACACGATATCTTGCGAAAACACCCCAATTCAAACAGTAAAACGCCCGTAACTTTTAAACGGCTGAACTGATTTTATTCAAACATAGCTAAGAACACTCTCGACAAAATCACTATTCCAACAAAAAAAAACTAAATCAAAATCGGTTCATCCGTTTAGGAGCTATGATGCCACAGACAGACACACGAAACACACGTCAAACTTATAACACCCCTCTTTTTCCGTCGGGGCTCAAAAATACTAATATAATGTCAGTGATATGTCGTTTCACTAAACTTAATTTTAAAAATGTCAAAAAGTGGACACTTTAGAATTAGATTCATGTATAAAGCGCAAGTTTGGTCATGCATGGAGTACTGCAGTTTGATGCACTTGAGTCGGTTGACAAACGGACCAAGAGGCGCATCGACAACGATCCACTGGTCGAGTCAATCCTCATGGATTTGCTCCGCCCCGGGGCGGGCGAAGGGGTCTGTCAGACTTTAACTAATCAAAACAACACGGTGTTCGGCAGCTACTTTTGGTCGGGAGCTGCTGGAGTTCGTTCATCACGCTCCACGGACCATGAATGGACTCCAGACTTCAGGACTCATGCGGACCCTCTAGAGATACGCACCTGGAATACAGCGTTCTGCCGTCTCGGACCTTTGACAGTTCAGGCAACAGACTCCCCAATTCTGTTACCTGCAGGTCACATCCTATGGCGGTTGAAGATCGTTCCGCAGCCTCCACCGCCCGGTGCGTCTACTATGGATAAGGAGGGAGATTGTATCCTCTCTCTCTCTCTCTCTCCCTTGTTGCCGCCTTCTTTGCGATCATCACTTTCTCGCAGAAGGAGGCGACGGCGTCCCACGCGCTCTGGTTTCCAACCATGGACTAGACCACGATCGGAAGACGCCGCTTAAGATCCTAGAGAAAGGAAATATAGCTGCACCTTTCCATAACCCTTTGGAAAAAACAGACGTGCTGTTATTAATGTTTGTACTAACTTGTGCAAGAATCTCCTGAGGGACTCCAGTAGACTCCTGAGCACTGGGAAGGTGGCGCAGGGCGACAGGTCCACCTGGCGCGCGACTGACAGCAGCTGGCGCATGGCCTCGCTGGCGGGGCGGCCGCCTAGCTCCTGGCGGCAGGACGATTCAAGGGATTCTAGACATCTGAGAAGAAAAAGACATCAATTACATCGTAATCAAAAGAAAAAAATAATATTAAATATAACAAAAATATGTTAAACAATTCTAATGCTTCCAGAAACTCTACCTTTGTGACCTAATGTGGGAAAATCACTGCAAATGGGCCCCACACTGGCTCTCTATTTGAGAGAGGTCTATGAGACTCCATTTGGTCAGGCTTTGCCTAAAACGACTAACCGCCTCGGTTTAAGGATTTCCAGACTGGTCACTGCAGTTCGGGTGGCAAATACTCTGCCAGAGTGATGAAGTGTGAAGGGGCAGAGTGTGTGATTTTTCACAGTTTACGTCTCTCATCAGATGCGCTGGTTTCCGAGGAGGTCGTTTGTCTCAGGAAGCTTTTGCGGTTTTTAGGCATGCACGTTGGAGTTGATGATCCTACAGGGATCGGCGATTATCCCGTTCTTGTTTCCCCTTCTCGATGTGGTTGGCTACTCGGCAGCGAACATCTGGTGGAGTACCAGTGGAAATCACACTACAAGATGGTTTCAAAACACCCAGTTATGATGCGGTAAGTGTCATTGCCGTGTCATAAGTGCGGAGAGACTGAGCATGCGGACTCTCTGGCAGAAAAAGAAAGACATAGGCCAGACGCACGGAGAACTCGTGGCTTCACGCTGGCACTACATAATTCATAATTACATAATAAATGAGACTTACCTCTGCAACGTTCCAAAGTATGTGTCCTTAAGGCAATCTACGAACTTTGCTAACTTCAAACTGATCTTCTGACTCAGTTTGGAGAGAACTGCAACAATAATAATATAAAATTACCATTAAGGTCTTGACAAGCATAGATTTTTGGTCGTTATTGAGTCTGAGAGCGACAGTCACTATAGTTCAGAACTAAGTGACTGTCAATAACGAACACCTTGATTACCCTGACGGTGAAGAATTTGACGGCAATAGGCTAATTCTCGAAGCAAGGTACTTTTATTTGTTCTTACATTGTGTGTATCTGTGATTGCCAAATAAACTAGTTTTATTTCTTTCTTTCTTTATATCTTATGTCACTGGCGAAACGCGAGTTCCACGCCACTGTCATTCTGCCTGGCCTTTTTCCAACTATATTGGGGTTGGCTTCTAGTCTGAACAGATGCAGCTAAGTACCAGTATTTCGAGAAATCATCATCAGCCGCAGCCCAACTTCAATCACTGCTGATCTTAGGCCTCTCTTTTCGTGTGCAAATCCCCACGTTCCTGTGCCAACCTCATCCAGGGTCTATCCGAGATGGCAGCAATGTCATCTGCCCATCTCGCCACTGGACGACCTATATTTCTTCTGCTTGTTCTTGGGCGCCACTGGGTCACTGCCCCACTCCCCCTGTCAATACCTTACCTTGCCGTGTGTCTTGCCCAACTGCAACTCCATTTGAGCTCCGTTACTCGTTTACCTATGCCTTCGAGTAATAAAGGCGTATAATGTCATACCTGTCTGCTGCACATCCAAGGACGCCTGCTTGACGGATATGTTGACGTTGTTTGTGCAGGTTGTGGCGCTCCCACTGTTGAGCAACTGACTATGCCAGCTCCCTCTGGCGGTGGAGACAGAGAACATCTCTGAATAATTCTCCACTTGAATGTTATAATGTCATACCTGTCTGCTGCACATCTAGCGACGCCTGCTTGATAGATATGTTGACGCTGTTAGTGCAGGTGGTGGCACTGCCACTACTGAGTAGCTGACTGTGCCAGCTGCCTCTGGCGGTAGAGAGAGAGAACATCTCCGACTCATTCTCCACGCGAATGTTATTGAACTGCGGGGAGTCTTCGTCTGGAGGTGGCGGAGACTAGAATAGGAGAAAAATATGAAAATAGAATATAAATATTTATTCGACAGAGACGTAACACGAAGAATCCAAAATAAAAGAGAATAATGAATAAATTATTTTTAAAAACCCTTTTCAAAACACCATTTTTAACTGAAAGGTACTAAAACTTATATCACTTGTCATAGTATAGAATCCAGATATAAAACGACCTTCACCGAGATCCCAAGAGAAAACTTCTGTTTATTGTAAAAAAATATAAATACAAAAATGATAATTTTTATTAAAAATAAATCATATCCTGGACTGAAAATTGTTAGGCAACCCAAATGCAATATATTTTTCATCACACTTGCACGTAAAAAGTATCTAAACATACGGGTTAACTTGGCCTTGCACTTGCGCCTTAGCGAGAATGCAAAGAAATTCCTGTTTAGATAACATTTTAAGACAATTTTTCAATTGCGTGTAAACTCCTTGCTTGAACTTGCATGACCTGTGTGCTGTGCCATAAATTAAAAAAATATTACTTACCGCCCTTGGGTTTCATGACAAACAAAAAAGCTCAAGGGTTTTATATGGGGCATTACGGCCAAGTTAACCTGTATGTTTTGATACTGTTTACGTGCAAGTGTGATGAAAAATATGTTTCATCAAATAAACATCTCGGTAAAGGTAGTTTTATATTGGGATCTTAGACTATCAACACATATCTCATGAACCCAAACACTTTGGTTATATCTTGCCTGGTTGAGGAGTTGCTGTGGCCACCATCCGGCTCCAGTCCATATTACATATTATTTACAGGTTATATAAATACATCATGATTCAGCTTAATCGGAGGCCAGAATCATTCTAGTGATATCCATAGTTAAGCTACTTATCAATAAAATAATAATATTGCAACGAAATTCCTTTACGCGTTAGTAGTTGCCTGGAAATCGTCACGTAACGAAAAAGCGTTAAGCCCTTCTCGAGACTTTCGGTTCCGCCCGACGTAGTTCAGATATAATCGAAAAGCGCTGACCGCCATATTTATTTAGATCATGTATTAGTTAAATTTAATTTTTATGCATATCAAGTTAGGTTAGTTAAGCTAGTGTTGGGTGAGATCTGGATTTGGATGGGTGGGGTTAAGCAGCTGTTGGAAAGGTTAAAAATGGATGGGTCGGATTAAGCAGTTATTGACAAGGTTGATAAATAGATACGTGGGGTTAAGCAGTTAATGACAAGGTTGAAATATGGATGGGTGGGCTGAAGCAGCTGTTGAGAAGGCTGAAATATGGATGGGTGGGGTGAAGCAGGTGTTAGTGAGGTCCGGATTAGGATGGGTGGGAATAAGGCGTGAGGTACTTCGTTCCTGACGGGGGTCCCCTGACCGCTCACATTTCTTTCTCACCTTAACTTTTCCGTAAGACTCTGCAAAGCTTTCATCATTGGTCCTGATGATTTCGTAATCATCAAAGTTATAGCTGTCATAGGACACTGCCTCCTCTCCGTCAGAGGGCTGCAATTAACGAATAAATGATGTCTTTATTGACTAGAATACAGGATATTGCATGGTGGTGAGAATTTCTTTAATATCACACTATCATATTGAACGTTTCGGTCGTGCATTATTAAGGGTATTAAAATAGACTATTAAAGGAATTCGAAGATAGAATTAAGTACAGTAATCCCTAGTCTTTTTGGCCGGATTGAAGTGACTACCATGCGCATCGGGAAGCCTAAGTTTAACCCAGCCAAAAAAATTGAGGATTAATAAATGAATGAATGATTTATTATTAATCCTCAATTTTTTACCTATCTATGTATGGTGCCAACATTTTTAATAGTAGGTACGCTAGTGGTCATGTTGAGAAGAAGAATGAATTGTGACCAACAAAAGTTATTTACAAGGCAGACGTGATTGGAAACGCCAGGAAAGGATGCTGTATAACACGGATCTTATTAGTATTTTTTTAATTCCAAATGAGTATGTAAGGATCGTAAGAGTTGCCTTTCCTGCCTGTCATGGGAATAAGGAGTGATTTTATGTATGTGACTATAACAAATATTAATAACAAATAACGTAAGCCATAAGCATAACTCGGACAGTAACAGGCTAGTATTAGTATAAGCCTAACAGCCGAAAGACGTCCACTGCTGGACATAGGCCTTACTCAATCGTTGCCATATTGACCGGTACCACTGGATTCTCAGTCTTAACCAGCTGCACGCTCCACCTAGTAAGAGGCCTTCTAACACTATGTCTTCCGGTTTGCAGTCGCCACTCCAGAACATTTCGGCCCCATCGACCATCCGTTCTGAGAGCAATGTGCCATGCTCACTGCCACTTAAGTTTGGTAATTCTTTGGGCTATGTAGGTAACCTTGATTCTCTTGCGGATATCTTCATTTCTGATTCGATCACGCAAGGAATCTCCGAGCATAGCTCTCTCCATTGCTCTTTGGGTGACTTTAAGCCTTCTGATGAAACCCATTGTGAGCGTCCACGTTTTGGTCCCGTATGTAATCATTGGCAACACACAGAGACAGTAACAAGCTAGTATAAGACATCCGGCGAAGGCCTCCCTCTAGGTGGTACCCGACCTAGTCAGGGCTGCGGGAGTCCGCTGGATGCGTGACGCACAGGACCGATCAGTGTGACGACGCTTGGGGGAGGCCTATGTCCAGCAGTGGACCTCGTTGGCTAAGATGATGATGATATACATAACATAAAACATGCTCACCTGGTCAGCATTAGTGCGCAGGCGCAGCGACAGTGCATCAGGAGAGCTGCGCGAGCGAGACGAAGAGTAGAAGATGGAGTTGGACACTATGAAGCGCGGGTCTTGGTGCCACGGGAGATCTGAGGAGAAAAGTTGTCTATATCAATAATAACACGCCTCTTTTTCTGTCGGGGGTTATAAAGGAAAGCCTTTAAACAGACTCCGCACTCAAGTCGGCCGCAGCAAAGATATTCTCCATAAGATGTTGCTGATCTTCGGTCGGTATCTCTCCGCAGATTTCCCTGGTCTCGTGAGACTGAACCAACTTTATGGCTGCGTCAGCGGGATTCTCTATTTTCGTCATTAACACGTTAAGAAGAAAATGAAATGCATTGGTAAACGCAATTCTTCATAACTGCTCTTTAAAATAGTGCGCAATAATCCGAATAATGATTAAGGAGACGATATGGAATTCTGCCAGGAAAGTTAGAAAATTCATAGAAAACTTGATTTGGTTTTTCTATGAGGTTATTGGATATACTCAGAAGTATGGACAGGACAATGTCTGTTGGTTCAACTAGTTAAATAAAATAACAGAGAACAGCAAACCGATAAGGATCAAGCATGGCATATTTCAGAGCGTTAATCTGAGATAGATAGTAACCCGCACTGGGCCCGCGTGGATTATGGCCCAATCTCTCCTACAGAGAGGAGGCCTGTGTCCCAGCAGTGGGAACATTATACAAGGTTGATGATGATGAGATAGTAATCTTCTAAAGAGATTCAAGTGAGTGCCATTAATACCTTGCTTCTAGTTAACACAGCAGCATGGCCACAAATCTATACCAATATTATAAAGAGGAAAGATTTTTTTGTTTGTTTGTTTGTTTGTACCGAATAGGCTCCAAAACTACTGGACCGATTTCAAAAATTCTTTCACCGTTGGGAAGCTACTCTATCCCTGGGTGACATAGGCTACCTTTTATCCCTGTATTCCCACGGGAACGGGAACTACGCGGGTGAAACCGCGAGGCGTCCTCTAGTATGTCTATATAAAGTGAGTTGAGATGATACAGTGTGAGTTGAAACTATGAGGAATATCAAAAAACACTCAAAGGATTCACGGAGCCGATTTTGATGCAAACTAAAACTGCATCATTGGATTCTTGAAAAACAATATCCAGGTGTATTATTATACGGTGTATTATTACACCATCCAGAAGTTTCTCTAATAAGAATCATATGCTGGGAAGTAATGCCATACGACAAACCTAAGTAAATATATAATTTTAAACAAAACGGCTAGCGGCAAATAATAAGAAACAAAGCTTACCATCGACACTCCAATCCATATTGTTAACTTCAGCCCTCATCTCTTCCAACACTTCCTGCATGATCTTCAGCAACTCTCGTTTCTTGTCGCCTTCTGAGAACTTCTCGTTTATCGTCTAAAAACAAATTTCATTATTAATCGTCTGGACCTCCAAATCTCCCCCTATTACTTGAGGCTTTAAAATATTTAATGTTTTGGCTAAATATTAACAGCCGCACAGCACAGATCAACCAAAAGTTATGGTACGCTGACTAAGATCAGTCTGTAGATAGATCTATCACATACCCTGATCTCTAATATCACAAAGAAGAGATTTGTGAGAACTTTGGCATTCTCGATATTTCTGTACGGGTCCGCATCCTGGGTAATTCGCACTGTAGATCGAAAAAGTATTGAGACCTTTGTGATGTGGTGCTGGAGAAGAATATTGCGCATACCATGGACAGCATAGTGCACTAACAAGTCAATCTTATCTTATCTTGTGGAGGGATAGACAAATAACTCGGACACTTCAGCCCATTGGGATTTATTGTGGTCCCCTAGATAACCCAATCTCGGTGAAAACTCTTTTCATGAGTTTTACAACGAGACTAGGGAGATATGAGCCTATAGTCTTCTGGTTTTAGATATCCATACTCTAGATGACTCAGTCGCTTACTAGCCAGTGCATCGCATTCGATCCGTATGTTCCCCACACAACCTGCACATGAATGTCGCGGTTAGACCCATCTTCATGAACATGTCGTTGGTTCCAAAGTGACCAGTACTGCCCACAAGCAGGTAGTGGATTTGCCCTCTGCTCATATTCCAAATGCATTCCCATGCTTTGAACGTAGAACCCCGGAATTTCTTGGAGTTTTCCAGACCGGTATAAGACAGCCAATGTGTTCGTTAACTGTGATCTGTAAACTCCCTAAATGTGGCTTTTACGAGACACCTCGAAATGCCTACAAATGGTTCTGGACCCGCAATAGTACATTGTGTATTAAGGGCGGTAAGTAAGGAATTACGATCGAGACTCTAGTAGAAGCCCGAAGTCATTACGAAATACGTGAACTTTTTTTTAAGCGGTTGGCCAATTTTTGCCCACACCACAGATTATACAGTGTTTCGTTCAGAAACATTAAGAGCAAATACTTACGTAAAAGAATTAAATAATTTCAACGTTTTCATACTATAACTATTAAAATCGATTATTACGAACATTAGTTGAGTATTTAAGTAACATGTAGCGAGATTGCAAAGAAATTCCTGTTTAGATAACATTTTAAGACAATTTTTCAATTGCGTGTAAACTCCTTGCTTGAACTTGCATGACTTGTGTGCTGTGCCATTAATTGAAAAAATATTACTTACCGCCCTAGGGTTTCATGACAAAAAGAAAGCCCGAGGGTTTTATATGGGGCATTACGGCCAAGTTAACCTGTATGTTTAGATACTTTTTACGTGCAAGTGTGATGAAAAATTATTTGCTGAGCCCTCGCTTGCCACTTCGTTACCATGGATTCCTTTGTGCCCAGGGACCCACATCAGCCTTACTCTGTTATGCTTCCCAAGCCTGTTTAGGGTTTGGATAACATCCAGAATCAGTCCGGAGTCCACTTTGTAGGATGCCATGACTTTGATTGCAGCCTGACTGTCACTAAGAAAATATATGGATATCCATTACAAGTCCATTCCCGACCAGCTGAACATCAAATCCAGTCTCCACGAAATACTACCAGAGACTTCTGAGTTACTTTGGTCATATCGCTCGGAGACAGCCAGACAATCTGAACTGGTTGATATGAAAGATGGATGGTAAAAGACCGCGCGTACTTTCACCTACTCGCTGGTCAGACCAGATAAGAGCGATTACAGGACTCATGGTGACCACTAACCTGAGAAGAGCAGAAGACAGAGAGGCGTGGAAGCAGCTCGTCAGTGACTCCGTTAAGGCGTTCCAAGATGGGCACGATCGTCAGAAATGAAGACAACGAATAAGAAGAGAAGAGACATACCGTGACCTATTCTTCATGAAGCCGTATATCCTGGCTGTCATGTCAAGATTTTCGACAGTCATTACAGATAATCTGAAGTCTGATAACTACTCTTATAGAATCAAACCATATTGTGTTACCCAGCCTCTGTTTTAAATTAGTTAGTTTTTTTTTTATAATCTTTAAGCTCGCGCTTGATCACTATCTCACCTGATGGTAAGCGATGATGTGGTCGACGGTGAAGCACGCTTGCCTAGAAAAAACTCATTCACACTTGACTTAAAGACTCCTAGATTGTAGCTATCGGGAAACACAGACTCCGGCAGGGAATTCCACTCCTTAGCTGTACGCATAATAAAAGTGTCCCCAAAACGTTTTATAGTAGATGGACTATCGCTAACACCTAGCTTCATCCAGTTACACCATAAGCCGAAAGCAACATACACACCAAAAGGCTAGGTACACGATAACTACACCTCACACCTCTGAGTTTTATTTTACCAATTCAAAAAAGGTCTTGTACATAGTAACTCACTTCATACAACTGTTGCTCTTGCCTGGCCACGTACTGTATCTTCTTGGGCACGACCTGCAGCTCTCGCGCCATGTCGAACGAAGCCAGGATGAACTGTTGTAGCAGTTTCACGTGCACCTGTTGTGATAACAATATAAATAAATACACTGGCCTTCAAAACTTAGGACCACAATTTTGAAATTGCATTTTCTCCTAAACTATAGAAGTCAGAATTTTGAAATTCATCGCTTACTTTAAAATTATAATTAGTAACGTTTTTATATTAAAAACCGGCCAAGTGCGAGTCGGACTCGCGCACGAAGGGTTCCGTACCATTATCACAAAAAACAGCAAAAAATATCACGTATTTTGTATGGGAGTCCCCTTAAATATTAATTTAATCCTGTTTTTTGTATTTGTTGTTATAGCGGCAACAGACATACATCATCTGTGAAAATTTCAACTGTCTAGCTATCACGGTTCAGATATACAGCCTGGTGACAGACAGACAGACGGACCGCGGAGTCTCAGTAATAGGGTCCCGTTTTTACCCTTTGGATACGGAACCCTAAAAAGATAGAAACCTTTGTTTGTAGGTAACACATAATAGTTTTATGAGAGAAAAACGAAAAAGTTTGTTTTAAGAAGTTTTTCAACAGAGCCCGAGGAGTAAGTAAGCAATGGCGTAAAATATTTACATATAAAAGTTGTTTCAGTTGTTACTTATTATTTATTTAAACATCATATCCAATGGTGATACATAGGCGGACTTCATGCAGCAAAGGCATTCTCTACCAGTCAACCTTTGGGTTAAAAAGGACACAACAGTGGTAGGAGTACAAAATAAAAAAGTATGAACAATAATTAAAGTCGGATATTAATTAGCTAACTAACTAATAAAATACAGATATGTAACGCGCGTATCTTGTTAATAATTCAAAATTCGAACAGCGCGCCAAAACTCCTCCATGTGCCGTAATATGTCTGTGTGGATGCGAAGGCCATGCGATGCACACACGCGTACGCCGCTCGCGTGATGTCCGAGAGCCAATCAGGGCGCTCGCGGCGGGGTGGCTCGCTGCGCGCTTGCAGAGCGCGGGGGTCGCGGGCAGTGATCAACAGGCAATGACGTGGTAATGGCGGGCGTCGCATGCTCTCGCGCTTCCCACTTTGTGTTTTGGTTTCCTTACCTATATCTATACGTTTTGTAAAGAAGTGAGAATACAACCCCGTTTGATGATTAATGGAACGAACCTAGTTTTATTTTGGCTAGCATCCTTTACAGATATACTTTCTAAAACAATAGACTACTAAATACCAAATTCTAAATGAGACTATAATTTAAATATAATAACTTTGACGAAGACGGAGCTATGTAAGAGAGGAAAAATAATAATAGTTCCGGATTCTATGCTTAAATGAAAATTTACTCAGCTTTTTTTAGGTCAAAGGAAAGCACAATCCAGAGTTTTGCCAGGAAGTTAAAAAATATTTTTATAACTATGAACAGGGACCACTGAACAGGCAGAGGATTCCTCTTCTTAGTTGTACGCACAATGAAGGAACAATAGTGTTACTAATCTGGCACTATTGTAAACCAGCGAGTGCCGGATTATTGGCATGTCTGAATGACTGGATTGTATAGAAAAACAAGATAAATAAAATAAAGCTATCATAACGTACCAATTAAATAAGGGAGGGGATGTAGGGAACTGTGCGGAAAACACGGGCAGAGAGTGCCGAACTACTGGGGGTGTCGAAGTACTGAGGTGCCGGATTAGTGGAGACTCTTCTGTATCCCCAAGAAGATATTTATTCATCAAAAATATTTTTTCAAAAAAGCTTTTTTCGCATTCTTTTCAGCAAACCCTTTCATATGATACCCATACCATGGCAATGCACAAAAAATAACTAGTCCGCCATATTGGGCCATCCGCCATATTGGATTTAGCATGACACCACTTAGCTAACCATGCATTGTTAACTAAACTAAACGTGTATGCAAAATTTAATCTTAATCATCATCAAGCAGTCCACTGCTGGACATAGGCCTCTCCAATTGCACGCCATTTGGTTCGATTTTCGGCAACTGTCATCCAGCTGCTACCAGCCACCCTGCGAAGGTCGTCGCTCCACCTAGCCTGAGGGCGTCCCACCTTACGTTTACCATTTCGCGGTCTCCACTCAAGAACACGTTTATCCCAACGGTCATCGGTTCTACGACTTATATGGTCGGCCCATTGCCACTTCAGCTTACTTAATCTGTGAGCTATGTCGACAACTTTGGTTCTCTGCCGGATCACCTCGTTTCGGATTCGATCCCTTAGAGAGACTCCGAGCATAGCCCTTTCCATAGCTCGCTGACCAACTTTGAACTGATGAACCAGCCGTATTGTGAGCGTCCACGTCTCGGCACCGTAGGTCATAACAGGTAGGGCGCACTGGTTGAAGACTTTAGTCTTCAGGCTTTGTGGGATACGCGACGAGAAGACTCGACGAAGTTTTCCAAACGCCGCCCAGCCCAGCTGTATTCTTCTGTTAGCTTCCTTCTCAAAGTTGTTCTTACCAAACTGCAGAGTTTGCCCGAGGTAAACGTATTCTCGAACAACTTTGAGAGCACCGCCATTGATCACAATAGATCCCGGAGTGACGTGTGAATTGAACATAACCTGGGTTTTGTCCAAGTTCATCCGGAGACTGATGCGTGTAGAAGAATCAGTTAGGCTATCCAGCATCTGTTGCAAGTCGTGCACTGACTCTGCCATTATGACGATGTCATCCGAAAATCTCAAGTGTGATATGTACTCGCCGTTAATATTAATGCCGTGTCCTTCCCAGTCCAGCGTCTTAAACATATCCTCCACCGCGTTACTAAACAATTTCGGGGAAATTACGTCCCCTTGTCTAACCCCTCGACGCAGTGAGATATGTCTAGTTTGCCGGTCCTGACTTTGGACGGTCATTGTTGCGTTTTCATAAAGACATCTCAGCACTTGGATGTATCGCCAGTCAACTTGGAATCGCTGCATAGACTCCAAAACAGACCAGGTTTCGATGGAGTCAAAAGCCTTCTCATAGTCCACAAAAGCAAAACACAGGGGCCGATTATACTCTTCGGACTTTTGTATAATTTGCCGCACTGCGTGGATGTGGTCTATGGTGGTGTATCCTCCTCGGAACCTGGCCTGCTCCGGTGGCTGAAACTCGTCGAGTCTTCGCGCTAGACGATTTGTGACGACTCTCGAAAACAACTTATAAACGTGACTAAGAAGCGAAATGGGTCTGTAGTTCTTCAAAAGGGTCTTGTCACCCTTTTTGAAGAAAAGAACGACCACGCTCCTCTGCCACGCCATTGGAGTTCTCCCAGAGAACAGGACAGAGTTAAAGAGCTCCCCAAGCTCCTTCAATACCGGGCGTCCTCCCTCTTTCAGGAGCTCGGTTGTAATCCCGTCCTCGCCAGGGGCTTTTCCATTTTTAAGCTGTTTAAGAGCCGCCTCGATTTCATCTTTGCTTACTTCAGGCAGGTCTTCGCTCTAGGATCCTCATTTTCGGGATCAGGCCGAGATGCATGCTAATCTTAATAGGTGGAGTATAACTGCTTTAAAATTTAGTGGCAAGATTTGACCCGGAGACACATACTCGTACATTGCAAGTTAATAAAAAACTTGTAATAATGAATGGCACTAACCTCACTCAACTTCGTACAATACTCCAACAAGTAACTCTGACAACAATCCGCAGCAAACTTCACGACGGAGCTCAACAAGCCCGTCCTAGACTTAACGGTCCTGTCTTCCTTGCCCTTCGCACAGGTTTCACCCGCGTTCTGTATGGCAGTGGTCAGGAACTGTGCGAGAGGCTTTTGGTCGGGTGTACGCAGGAGATCGGACTCGTCGAGGAGAAGGCATTGGCTCTTTACGTGGTGTTTTTGGGGAGGTGTTGCTGAAATTAAGATTGGTTGGTTAAAAATAATTTTCCGAAAAACTATAAATTTTAATTACAAGTGCCCAAATTTTGATGCAAGTTGAAAGGTTTCGTTCAAAAACAACCTTAAAAAGTAATTCATTCAAATAAAGCTGAGAATCAGCACTTTCTGAACGTCAATATTTACATGAAGACAGTCCCTTAAGGTTGCCTTAGTCGGCAGCACGAACTATTTTGTGGCCGAAGTTAAAATGCTGGCTATCTCATCTGACAACGCGTACGAAAGGAATAGACGCTGTGGTGAGCAGTAAGAAGCTAGTGCGCGTACGAATACGCACATGGTATAAAAATAATAAGTGGATGATGATTTAGAACGAAAAGGAGCGCGCGAAATTTTATAAACAGACCGACACACCTTTGGGAGTATGAGTATCATGCAAAAACTACTGAATGTATTTATTTCAACTAAAATTATTTGCATTTTTTAACTGCTAATCTATCCCTGTATTGTGACTGTTTTGCAATTTTCCTTCTCTTATGGTATTTATTTTCGCTTAAAGATGCGTTGAAATTAGTGTTGAAATATGGAACTTTCGACGCTCATAACTTTCAAATACACGTTTTTTTAAACTTTTTTTTCCATACAGGGCTAGATAATGATGAGACAAATTGATATATTTTTTTATTTCGAACGTACATCGTCAAACAGTGGAGTAATCGCCATACTACGTTTGTATGGAAGAATGACTGACTAGGGCAACTTTAAAACGCCCGCCCGTTATCATTTCCTAGTATTTTCACATCACATCATCAGCTTATTAATGTTCCCACTGCTGGGACACAGGCCTCCTCTCTGTGAGAGGGAATGGGCCGTAATCCACCACGCAGGCCCAGTGCGGGTTGGTGGATGTCACATTGCCTTCGATTTTTTTGGTTCTAGCCGGTTTCTTGCCGGTTTCCTCACGATGTTTTCCTTCACCGTTTTTGAGAGCAGTGGTGATGAAATAATTTACACAAAGTAAAGCGCCTGGGTTCGAACCCACGACCTACAACTTGTAAGTCACGGCCGTTACCAATGGACCACCACTACTCACCCTAGTATTTTAGCTGGTTATAAAATTAAATGTAAGTATGTAATAGCCAAGTCAGAACCCTTCTAGCTCTGACACCAGAGGTGGCCCATCCTCCGAAAAATAATAATAAGCTGGGAAGAAAAGACTCGCTTGCCAGTTAGTATTATCTTATTCTCCGAGTTAGTATTAGTTCCTAACCTGAATGTATGGTACCTGTTTGTTTCTTAACCTCGTCTTAATTGACTCAGAGTTAAGTTTTTGACGCAAGTGGGTCTTACCCGGATTTATGAATTAAGTATTTGAATAGTCTGGTAATTTTCTAACTCTTCTTTATCCTGAAACCGTGGCAAACCTTGGCAGTAAAGTAAAGTAAAGTAAATCATTTATTTGCGTAAAACATGGTATACATTGATGTTAATATTATTACAGTAGCTCAACATGTTTCGCTAAGATATAACATAGCATGCAAAAATTTATATTTTAACAAAAGGAATCAACATCTCACATCCATAAAATCTTTTAAACTGTAAAAATTACATTCAATAAGCCATTTGTGTCATTCTATCTTAAACTTTCTCGAGTTCAATATTTTAAAGCGACTTGGTATTTTGTTATAAATACGTACGCACATTGCAAGGCAGTTTTTGTTGTATTTCGCAAGTCTTGGCAAATCACTTAATACCAGTTTATGAGGATCTCGTCTGTTTCTGGGATTTACATCATTTGCTGATTTAAATAAATGTTTGTTGTTAACTACAAATATACATACCTCATTTATATACAGACATGGTAAGGTACGTTTGTGGCACTTAGTGTCTTAAAATAAGACTAGATTGGTTTTCTATATGAATTCTGATCAGTAATTAGACCAAGTTTTGCGTGAATTAGGTTGCCTGACCACTTTAGCGGAGCAAGGCAGCGCCTCACAGCTCTGTTTCCCATCTCTTTGGCCCCGCTCCGCGTAGATATATATGAATTTTGAAACTAGTTTTTAAATCCCTGTCCACTAAAGCGGAGCGGAGTTTTAATGCAATTCGGTTGGTTAGCACCGCACCTCTTTTCTCCACTCCGCGCGAAGTGGACACAAACCCGACTGCTTAAAAAGCGAACTAAAAAGAAGTAAATAAGAAGAAAATCATGCTGTGAATACATATTCGCGAGCTGGCTGACCAAAACCAGATGTATCCTCCGACTGCACAGCATGATGTTCTTCTTGTTTACTTCTTTTTAGTTTGCTTTTTAAGCAGTCGGGTTTTCATAAGTTCTTTGTACGGGAGCCCCACTTAAATATTTATTTTATTCTGTTTTTGGTATTTGTTATTATAGCGGCAACAGAAATACATAATCTGTGAATATTTTCAACTGTCTAGCTATCGCGGTTCATGAGATACAGCCTGACACCCTGACAGACAGACGGACAGTGGAGTCTTAGTAATAGGGTCCCGTTTTTGCTTAATTTTGTCTAATCTGAATTGTAGTAAGATGTTACTAATACTCACACATCATCTCCCACTGGTCCATCAAATCGTTCATGAAGGCGGTTTGCTCTTCAAACAGTCTTTTGTCCTCTCCTTTGTGCTTCTGATCTGAAGACTTCTGTGGATCTTGACTTTGTTTCGAACTAATAAAATAAGTTTCAATGAATGATACCAGCCTATTACTGCACTAGCGTAAAAGCAAGATAAAATCCTCTTCTTATAATAGGTTTTATATATTTATGAAATCACCTCTCGAAACCCTTTAATTTGATACCCCACACGACGGGTTAGAAAGACAAAAAAAATTGTGCCCCACAATATGGCGCCCAAAAGCCACCATTTTTTTATATTCCAATTTAAATGTAGCCAGTGACACTCGCAGGGTTACGACAAATCGATTGACGTAAGAATCATCAAAATCGGCCAACGCATTTGGTCTCTAGAACGCCACATAGGAACAAACATACATACATAGACTGATAAACACATTACCCTCCTTCGGCAGTCGGGTAAAAAGAAGGTATGAGCACTGAACAACAAGCTTGCTTCATGGCGGGTGGCGATTTCAAACTCTTATACCTTAGAAGTCCAGCTTTCCTCACGATGTTTTTTGTTTAGTGTTCACCGACAATAGCAATGTCCAAGACAAACTTAGACAGTACAAATTCAAATAAAAAGCAATGAAAAATCTTTTAATGATAAGACTTTACGAACCTAAATATCCACTTCAAAGCATCGATCCTCTTCTCGGGCCTTCTGTTCTCTTCTGCGGAATCTTCTGTTCGATTCATGTCTTCGCTGTTGGAGAAGAGAACGAATAGCACCTGTGAGTTGCGATTGATCTCCTTTATTTGATGGAGATCTAGGCAATTCTGCGGAAGGAATCGTATAAGATTTTAAGAGAATTGTCGAGTTATTGATATACAGAGTTCAAATTATTTTCCTTCAACAGTGTTCTGCATCTGACTGCGAATATGTACAATTTGCACATCATATCGTATGGGAGTATATTCTTTGGCAAAATGAACGCAATATTATGTTGAATAATGTACAGGCTGTATCAGGAGTTGTTTACTATACGGACCTTGTGGAAACTAGAACAAATTTCCGTGCATTCAAGCGTTTTTGCCATACCTATTATTGGAAACAAATATAACAGCTCACAATGATAGGACCCATTAATATTAATGCTAATTTTTATCCGTGGTGCTAGGCAACTGGGCTTATCCCAGTTGTAAACGACCCTTTATGCCTATTGGCCTTGTTTGTACTGTCTCCTGCTTGATATGGAGGGCAGTGGAAATTTGTAGTTTTTCCTACTCCTCCGTTATACTTTTCTAATTAATTTCGTTGCGGGATCCAAGACAGTGATGTTCATTCTCCGGGACTTCGTCAAGCTTCATTGCCTCGGCGCTTTTCTGGTGGTCGCCACTGTTGATTCTGGCTTTCAGGAGTTGCAGTGGTTTGGGAATAGTGCGGTGAGTTTGTCCCAATAAAAAAAGAAATACAGTATCTTTAGCACGACGCGGAAAGGAGTAACATGGATTCAGTACATGATTCCGGACCCCTAGCGTTGGCGTTTTACGTCGGTCATAAATCAATCTATCTACTACTACTGTACCAACTGTCTAGCCTTATCACAACTACGATGGGTTTGGCCTCTAAGAACTGCCGCAGAACTGCCTATCTGACCTCCACAACCCAGTAACTGGGTAACACGGTACTCAATGGCACAGATAATAATAATACTAGCATAAGATGCCTCATGCCATACAAAGAAACCAGGCCGACGTAACTAGCGTTTTTCGTCGGCTTAAGATGATTATTTTTCTAATAACATCGATCGGGGTCGGTTCCGTTCCACGGATATAGATGGTGTTAGCAGTGACTTGGAAGTAAAAGGGTTTACTCGGTTTGTGAATACTTTTTTTTTTTAATACAGCGACGATTTGTTTGATAGCATTTTTTGCATGTTTTTACAAAATATGTTACAAAACAAATTTAAAATCGAGCCAACTATTGTAATCAATTTTAAATTACCCATTCAAGTATTTTTGAAATCTAATACCTTTAAACGAGCAATTCTTGTATATATATATTTATTCTGAATCTCGGAAACGGCTCTAACGATTTTCATGAAATTTTGCATGTAGGGTGTTTCGGGGGCGATAAAACGATCTAGCCAGGTTTCATTTTATAAAAGGTGGTTTTTAGAAATCGTCGTTTTCTCTATTTACACTCGAGCAGAGCTCGGTCGGTCAGGTACTGTGAATTAAGAGCCCAATAATCTTTTATTTTGTGATTAGGAGAGTTAATTAAACAAGAAAATAAAATGTTTATGATCTTATCTAGAAAATCATATTATTCAATAAAAAATCGAAGCTTATCACGCCATCTAGTGGAATTTATTTGAACCAAATTTTCTTTCTTCGCGTTGAGTGCCCGTGCCCATGGCAAGCCTTCTATATAATCATGGTATCAGATTTAATGGCTGCCGTAACGATTGTCACGGATCTTCAAATGACACCCGGACGTATACTGAACGTGCTTGCCGAGGCACGGAGTTATCTCTGTATGTTGAGAAGGTCTGCCAATCTCGACAAGCATAGCTTAACCTTGAATATTGACCCGTGCGACTGTTATCATTTAGCCACGAGCTCTTGAAAAAAAAAACAAGGGGAAATCTCTTGGGCTAAAACTTCGAGTCAACTCGAAATCTCGTACAAGAAAACTAAAATAAAGATACTCACCTCACCAGAAAAAACAGCCGGCTCTCGACTCCCATTCCACACCCTCTTCACTTCACTTTTATCCCCATCGCCACTTTCACCCCCTTCAACACTATTTCCGCCTCTCGCCATAGAGTACAAATTAAACGTATTCCAAAAATCTTCTTCACTTCTAGACGTAGTTATAGTCCCAGAAATATTCTCACTAAATATATTCTTCCCGATTTTGTCCACCCCAAAAAGGTAAACAGGATTGAAGTTTTTCAATATACTATCTCTTTTTGAGTAAAGGTCTGCATGGAGTTTCTTCAAGGTCTGGTGGCTGGCTACTCCTGGGTCTACGTCCAGGTCAGGAGGTAGGATTATTCGCAGTCCATCTTTCAGAAATTGGTTGTTGATTTCAACTTCTAATATTGTTGTGAGATCAGTCTTATCTTGTCTTATTAGGTCCTGAAATGATTAAAAAGAATTATTTAAGTAGGAAAGCAGACGTGAATGGAATCGCGAGGCGATGTCCTAGAAAGACATACATAGACCTTATTAATTGGTGAAGTTCTTCAGGGCAACCAGGTGCGCAGTACTCATAACTAGTATGCGTGTATGACTAGATGTATGAAAGGTTCAGCAGAATTTAAAGTTACTAAAAAAGTTCTGCCGGCATTGGAAGCTCTATCAACATTCCTATTTTGGCGTCATCCAGTCGACACCGGCTGAATGATTCAGATTTTTGACCGCCAAAATAACATGGAATAGCCGAAAAACGTCATGAGACATTCCCTTTACAACTTTCTAGTGTTCAACTGGAAAAACAGAAGTGGCGCAAACTCCTCATGAAATGCTGATGTCACAAAAGATAACCTTTGCCTTACTCTAGTAAGCCAATCTTAAAGTAAGTAATACTGTAACTGATCTCACCTCAACAGGCAGCGTATCCCAGGGCCTCTTGTTGCACTCCAGCTCCTCGACCAGCTCGAACTCTGAGTTGCCGAGCGTCAGGTGCACTTGGCGCTGGTTGCTGCTGCCGTACTGGATGCGGACCTAAGACCCAAAGATGTTAGTGTTAGATTCATTTTTTCTTGAGGATTCCAAACCATTGCCAGTTTAGGAATGTGATCGGAAGTAGGAACAAAGCTAGGTGGCTTTCTACTCACCCATCGACATCCTCGGGGTGGTGGATCAGGCAGCAGCTGATGGCCTAGCAGACAGTGCAAAAGACGCGCACGGGCAGACGGAGACGTTCCCAGGATCACCAGCGCCGTGGAGCGCAGGGACTGGGCCCCTACCTCTTGTACAGCAGTAAAGACTTCTGGATCTGAGAAGAGAGATGATTTTGATGTTATAAGATGTCAAGTTAAGGTATCAGTCGTTTATATTCGATTGCAATACAAATTACTGAATGCAATTTGTGCTATAGGTACATATTAAGGTATTTTTAACCCCCGCCGGAAAAATAGAGGTGTTATAAGTTTGACGTGTGTTGCTGTGTATCTGTCTGTGGCATCATAGCGCCTAAACGGCTGAACCGATTTTGATTTAGTGTTTTTTGTTTGAAAGGTGATTTTGTCGAGAGTGTTCTTAGCTATGCTTGAATAAAATCGGTTCAGCCGTTCAAAAATGATCAAAAAAATTTCAAAAAGGCGAGGGTTTTCGCAAGATATTGTGTCATAATTACGTGTTCAATAGATTGCCGATTGAAGCGTATCTATTATGTACTAGATAAATCATGTAGCATGAAATAAAAATCTGTCGGGGGTTTTTTAAATTTTACTTGTAAATAAGTACGTTAACAGTTCAACAGCCTGCCTCTTCTTATTTATTTATTAATGTACACACAAAGAAAGAATACAGATAGAAAGAGCACAAAGGTACTGTTATTTCAATAGAATAACTTCTTATCGTTTCAATGACAAACAGACTCTTTTTAACCCCCGACGGAAAAAGAGGGGTGTTATAAGTTTGAGGTGTGTTACTGTGTATCTGTGTATCTGTGTGTCTGTGTATCTGTGTATCTGTGTATCTGTGTGTCTGTCTGTGGCATCATAGCGCCTCAACGGATGAACCGATTTTGATTTAGTTTTTTTTGTTTGAAAGGTGATTGTATCGAGAGTGTTCTTAGCTATGTTTGAATAAAATCGGTTCAGCCGTTCAAAAGTTATGCGCGTTTTACTTTTAAGATCGTGATGTTTCCGCAAGATAAATGTGTCGGGGGTTTTTTAAATTTTGAAATTTTACTTGTTAGTTAAATGCCTTGCCTGGTCCAGTATTCAGCGACGGCAAAGCCCTCCTACCTACCAAACTAACACAGTCATAAGATTCTCACGTGAACAGGCAACAGGACATGCGGCACAAGATGAATGGAGGGCCATGGTCTGCGGAGAGAGGCCGCACAGACACCGAAGTTCAGAACCATCCGAGAACCCCCACCTATGAAGATTAGGTGGGCGGCCTGAGTTTATGTACTATTCTCATAAGGACAATTGCGCAATATGCAGTAACCAGTTTACTTCTTTAATCTATTAATAAATACACGCGGTCCGGTGACCTCATGATGACGTCATGTTTTTACTGCTGTTATTTTATTATTTCAATATATTCGCTGAGCACAGGAAAGGGGGAATTTTGGTTTTTAATACATACATAAACTCACGCCTTTTTCCCATGGGGGTAGACAGAAACTACAGAACGCCATCTGCTACGATCCTTACATACTTCTTTAGC
Organism: Orthosia cruda; assembly: GCA_964057195.1. Taxonomy (NCBI): domain Eukaryota; kingdom Metazoa; phylum Arthropoda; class Insecta; order Lepidoptera; family Noctuidae; genus Orthosia; species Orthosia cruda. The sequence goes on from OZ059854.1 coordinate 1,606,670, forward strand.
TTCACTCACATTCATACATCTAGTCATATACACACGCCGGTTATGAGTACTGCGCACCTGGCCTTTCTGAAGAACATCACCTATAAGGTCTACGTATGTCTTTCTAGAGCGTCCCCTCCCGGCATTTCTATTCACGTCTACCTTTCGCTAGTCGCCTTTCATTCATCCTCTCAACATGGCCAAACCATCTTAACATACTCTTTTCAATTTCAGCCACTACATCTTCTTTAAAACCACAACGCGACGTTGCGTTTGGTTTTAATGTATTCATTAATTGCCGTTAACAAGGCATGCTCGGTGTATTCACACTGGACACTTTATGGCTACCTGTATTTTTTGTGGGCAATTTTCCTGCAATTTAAGATAAATGTACGCTTCACTGTTTTATTCGAGTACAGTGTTATTTGGTTTGCTTGTCGATTTACGGCTTGCTTTCGGTACGGGACCGCTTTCGGTTGGCGCAGGACTTCCCTTAGCATCGCCTCAACGACTGGTCCTGCTTGTTTATTTCAGCAGATTATCACTATTTTCTCCAAAGGACCCAGACAAAGTGACATTCAAAAAGTCCAAGTGCTTTTCGAAAAGTCCAAAACAGTATAGACATGCGCTACCAAAATGCGGTTTTTTGAACTTTGTTTATGTTCTGAGATGACGACCCGGGTCCACTCAAACCTTTCTGTCTTGTCCTTTTACCAAAGTGCAGTATATCGGTCACATCATGCAGCGATGAGGCAAGCCGATTCGAAAGATGAGAGGATTGACCTGGTCTTACCACTACTTACCAAAGTGCAGTAAATCAGCCACATCATACAGCGATGGAGCGAGTCGATTGGGGCGAGGAGACGATTCACCAGGTCTCACCAATACTTGGGGATTTACCATCGTGGTGAAAGGTTTAGTTAGCTAGACTTTGCGTTATCGAGTGCTAGCTGTCCAGGGTGCACCGTTGCTATTTAGAAGCAAGCTGTTGAAAGAACTTCACCCACCACCACCCGGTTGGGTGGCCACTGATGCCGCTATAATCCTGGCCACCTACTGGGCCTAAACTGTCCAAGGGATTAAATCACCATCGACTCGAAAAAAACGAGACCACCACTTACCAAAGTGAAGTATATCGGCCACGTCGTGCAGCGCGCGCTGCGTGTCGCGCACGAGCCCGCGCAGTGTGCGCGTGCGCACGGCCACCCGGCGCGACCACACGCTGCCACCCGCCATCTCCGGCGCTTCCTAGCCGAGTGGAGGGGAATGATTGCATGCGGTGACACCTGGAAAGAGAGAAACTCTAATGAGGCAATTACTGATGATAAAACTCCACTGTTCGTCGCTTGGATCAAGAGTCTGGTCGAGCCGTTACTGCATGGCGTAATCACGCCATTTATTCCTCATTGCTAAATTAACCGGGTGGTCGATGGGGCCAAAAAGTTCTGGAGTGGCGACCGCGAACCAGAAGACGCAACGTTGGAAGGTGCCAACGTGGAAGGTGACCATCTAGGAGGTCCCTCTAGGTGGACCGACAACCTGGTTAAGGCTGCAGGAATCCGATGGATGCGAAACGCACAGAACCTATCAGTGTGGCGACGCTTAAGAGAGGCCTATGACCAGCAGTGGACGTCTTTCAGCTGAAATATTGATAATGATGTTGAAATTGACCGGGCACAAAGTCAGACACTGTGCAGCATATTCTTTGCAAGTGTGTAATAATTTAACACAAAAGCCGTTCGTGTTTGGTAAGTAATTTTGACGTCGTCATCTTACTTTAGCCAAAAGGCGCTCACTGCTGGACTCCCGCAGCCCTCACCATTGGGCTTAGCGCCAACTGGTGACAGTAAGGAGAAACTCCTTTGTTTTGTATATACAAATTTACATAAGAGATCATCTACGTTACTTTCTTGACCGTTCTTCTCCTTAACAAGCTACTTTTACGAATGGGCGGTAGTATTAATTATTATTACTTTTAAATTTAAATTTTTTCGGCATAAGCACACTGCTCATAGGTCCTCGCTGTGCGCTGTGTTACTGGATATATTTTGACCTAAACCGTCACAACAATGGCAATCTTAGCACAATCAAACAGTTCTTATCAACACGAGCGAAATGAGAGTAGTTCATGCCATGAGATTAGCTAATCCTGAAGATTAGTAGCGGGAGTTCGGGATTGACTGGCCAACCAATTTAAAACTGTAACGAGTTACCTATGGAGTGAACAGTGGGTCGGCCCAGTCGTATCGGCCGCGACTTACAAGCAGTAGATCGTGGTTGAACCCAGGCGGGCGCTTTACATTGTGTAAATTATTTCATCACCACTGCTCTCAAGACGGTGAAGGAAAACATCGTGAGGAAACCGACATATCCTAGAACCAAAAATTCGAAGACATGTGACATCCACCAAACCGCACTGGGCCCGCGTGGTAGATTACGGCCCATTCCCTCTTATAGAGAGGAGGCCTGTGTCACCCGGGGATAGTGTAGCTTCTCAACAGGGAAAGAAGTTTTGAAATCGGTCCAGTAGTTTTTAAGTTTATTCGTTACATACAAAAATACAAATCTTTCCTTTTTAACCGACTTCCCAAAAAGGAGGAGGTTCTATGTTCGACATTATGTTTGTTTTTTGTGTATGTTCACCGATATCTCCGTCAATTGTGGACCGATTTTGAAAATTCCTTTTTTGTTTGAAAGAGTATGTTTCGAAATTGGTCCCATTTTAATTTGGTGAAGATCTGCTGAAGAACTTCGGAGATATACAACAGTACTCTTCAATAAATAATGGTAAATCTCTCGGGATTGCTGCAATCGCATGTCTGTTTATTGTTTATACCATTTCATAACATAACATCACGCCAGTACGCTCTTAAGGGGTATGCAGATCTCTCATTACACCGGTTATGTTCAAGTTTCATGAAATCTATTTTGCGGTTATTGTTACCTTACTAAATTGCATATTAGGTAGATACAACTAAAAAGTGAAAAATAAAAAAACTTTTTTGCAAAAAAATACTACCTGAATACTATATGAATTTAATAAAAACCGAAGGGTTTATAATGCTCAAAGTAGGTAATTAGAATACTCACAACGGATCTTTGTGTCTCTGAATTGGCCGCAAAACCCTGCGCAGTAGCGAATTTTGTGTCAATGTTGAAGGTGAAGATAGCATTGTATAACTGTCTCTTTTACTCGCTTACGTTTGTCGCATCGTCCTATCTCGCTTACTCTATGCAGTATACAGAATGACAAACTGTTTCTTGCGCAATGGTTGGCAGAGACAATTTCGGAAACACAAAGATCAATCATTCTCATCTGTCACTACTATACGCGAGGTGTCGTGGGCAGAACTGTAGTCAGGCAAAAGCGCCTCAACCATGATTCATTCCATTATCACGTTTTGGTACAATGATACTGTAAAAACGTGATAAAAAAACATACTAAAAACTAACCGTCGCTGTATTGAAAAAAAAAAAGATTCACGAACCGAGTAAATCCTTTTACCTACAAGTCGCTGCTTACACCATCTATATCCGTGGAATGGAACCGAACGCGATAGATGTTCTTAGAAAAATACACAGTTTAATCAGACGAAAAACGCCAGTTACGGACGCACGGTTTCTTTGTATGGGATGAGGCATCTGTATGCTAGTATTATATTATCTGTGCCATTATCAAACTACATTAGAGCGTCTGTAATGACCTCATTATTATGCCTAGACCAAACACATTATGAACATTTACAGTTGTAAATGTTCATAATGTGTTTGGTCTGCTACACCTACGAGGCAGTTGCCTCGTAGGTCTAGCAGTGTCGAGTCGAGCAGTGTTATTGGGTTTTTCCATCTGGAATTTCTCAGTAGCAGCAGAGGCTGGATTTGTGCCGATTGATGGCGATAGGCTCGCCCCATAGCACATGGGACTTAGGGAATAACTGGTGAAATGTGGAAGTGCTATTGGTGTACCTCTGCTTAACTCTTCGGAGAATACAGCCGTGATGTATGTAACTATGTATATTCTACGATCATCAAATAACCGCCTTCTTCAATGACCTACTCACCGCACTGGCTTTTTTCACTCTTCTTTCTTCATTCAGTCTAGGATAGATGGACCCCTTGCCGCACTTTAGACTTGCATTTGGTCCGTTGTGCGTGCAGGCCTCCTCTCTGAGAGAGAATGGGCCATAATCCACCACTCGGGCCCGGAGCATGTTGGTGGATGTCAAATGTATTCGATATTTTTATTCTAAGACATGCCGGTTTCCTCACGATGTTTTTCTTCACCGTTTTGAGAGCAGTGGTGATGAAATAATTGACACAAAGTAATGCGCCTGATGGGTTCGAACCCACGACCTACAACTTGTAAGTCATGGCTATTACCACTGGGCCACCATGGCTCCTTTTATTCAGTCTATTTCTCAGTGGAATACTCTTCCCCAGGAAATCAGAATGGCAACCAACCGATTAACCTTCAAAGTCAAAGTTCGCGAACACATTCGTAAGAAGTTGGCAGTAGTATCGTCACAGCACGTTTTTGTTCCGTATAGTCTAGTTCAACTAATTGTTTAGTGATACCTGTATTTAGTTTATTTGTTTTAGTATTTATTTTATAATTAAATTGTATTTATTTATAGCTTATATTTAGGTATTGTATTTAAATACATTTTACTATCGTAATTGCACCTACCACTATGTGTGTCTCCATCACCCAAAGGTTGACTGGCGAAAAATGCCTAAGGCATTAAGACCGCCTCTGTGCGTTTGTGTGCTTAAAGTATTAAATAAAAACGAAAACCAAAAACGCATTCAAGTCCACGATTAGTTCACCATCGGTGCGCAGAGTTCGTCGCAAGCGCAAATAATTCGTTATTTATCAGAGTAAGTACAGAAGTACCGGTATGTTGTGATAAGAACACAGACAATGCTTAAACGGTACATTACACCCGCGGTACAATGACGTGGATTGCATGACGTAACTTTGTGATCAGAGGAATTAGGAGTTGGTAACTAGGACACGGAATACTCAAATCATGAACTTAGCCTTGGGGGATCAAAAACGGCTACACATATAGCTGACTGAATTTTCATGATTCGTTTGGGGACCAATGTGACTTTCTCAACTCATTTATGTAGGTACTTTATGCGTACAGCTAAGGAGTGGAATTCCCTGCCGGAGTCTGTGTTTCCCGATAGCTACAATCTAGGGGTCTTTAGGTCAAGAGTGAATAGGTTACTTCAAGGCGAGCGTGCTTCACCGTCGACCACATCATCGCTTACCATCAGGTGAGCGGTCAAGCGCGAGCCAATTCTAAAAAAAAATGGTTTATCTTGACATTGGAGACAACGGTGAAGAAAAACATCTATATCAACTTGCGTGAGTTCGGCAGGGCATAGGGTAGATTTCATGAAAGAGTATGACAAATTCCCTTTAAATTTGTTCGGTATTGCCAAAAATCATAGGACGTTTTCATTGAAAAAGATACTCTTTTCCAAATAGTTTAAGGGTTACTTTCGCAATTAGGCTGCCGGACTTACAGTTATTAAAAACTTGTGCTCCATTGGTGTAATTGCTGCAAGGTTTCCAGTGCGAGGTTAAACGAATAAATAAATATCGGAACGAAGCCACGACATAATTTTGTGTTAAAACTAAACATAACGTAGGTACCTACCTGACTGTATTTAATTTGCCGACCTTCCACAGCTCATTTCTAAACTTTCTCCTTTTGTATTTTGACACGGTACAACTTTGGTGTCAGCATTGGTTCGATGGACAAGCTACAGCGTTTTTATTTTTCATGGTCGATTTTCCGTTTGTAGTAATTCTAAACGATCCTTCTAAACATATTTTATATTGTGTAAACACAATCATTTCGCTGTTGATTGATATAATGAATCATATTTCAGTCCAGATTTAGTAATTCACACGTGTTTTTCTACGCCGCGCCGTTGGATTTCGCTTTGTGAGGACCAGATAATGATGAATTTTTGCACATTTCTGACGAATGAAAATAATTAAGAGCATTGAGAACTGGTGAAAGAGTTTTTTTTTTTTGTCATATGCTCGCGTTTGACCACCATCTCGCCTGATGGTAAGCGAAGATGTGGTCGACGATGTAGCACGATTGCCTATAAGTAACCTATTCACTCTTGACTTAAAGACTCCTAGGTTGTAGCTTTCAGGAAACAAAGACTCCTGCAAGGAATTCCACTCCTTAGCTATACGCACAATAAAAGTAATTGCAAAACGCTTTGTGCGTATGGGTGGGATGTCCACCATGTACCGATGGCGCATTGCCGTACGTCTTGTCGCCCGACGTTGAAAAGGGTTAGGCGGAATCAAATTGTGCAGTTCCATAGCACACCCCCCTAAATGGAACAGATAAAAAACCGACAGGCTGGGAACTCAGCGTCGATGTTCAAGGCTCTGGAAGTCTGGAGCTTTGACTCGACCAGTACATTGTTGCCGAGAAGCCTCTTGGTACGTTTATCAATCGACTCAAGTAAATCAAGCTGGTATTTGGCAGATCCGTCCCAGAGGTGAGAGCAGTACTCCATGCATGATCGAAGTTGCACTATTTAACCCCCGCCGGAAAAAGAGGGGTGTTATAAGTTTGACGTGTGTTGCTGTGTATCTGTGTGTCTGTCTGTGGCATCATAGCGTCCAAACGGGTGAACCAATTTTGATTTAGTTTTTTTTTTGTTTAAAAGGTGACTTAATCGAGAGTGTTCTTAGCTATGTTTGAATAAAATCGGTTCAGCCGTTCAAAAGTTATTTGCATTTTATTGTTTGAATCGTGGTGTTTTCGCAAGATATCGTGTCATAATAACGTGTTCGATAGATTGCCGATCAAAGCGTAACTACTATGTACTAGATAAATTATGTAGCATGAAATAAAAATGTGTCGGGGGTTTTTTAAAGGACATGGCCAGATTCTGCCCTGGAATCAATTTAGAATACGTAAATGTACAGTAATTCTTTATATTTGAAAATTATTTGTAAAATAAATTAAAATTAAACGCAACAATTACATTTCTCTAGAACAGGCGACAAAAAATTCCAAAAAATATGTATGTTAATTGTTTTTGAGCGGATTGTATGCAATGCATTTGCGTTTGGATACACGAGTAAGACAAACACTGATTCTGAAGTACGCCTGAAGGTCAGATTAAAATATAATACAACTACAACAGCATGAATTGTTTTGCTACGATAAATACCTCTAAAATAAAAGTTAAGATTTTATGAATATCGCAGACACCATTTTTCATGCTGCCGCGCGTCACCATAATGATTAATGCATCGACATCTGTGATCGACATCGACAATATGTTCCAGTGTGTATCCGAACGTCCTAGTCATTTTGACGTTTCTAAGCGCGCGCACTGCACTGGTGCTGTCTAATCTGTGGTGCAGTTTTGCGTTGATCGTATCACTGTTTATTGTCACGTATTACTGTTCTATTTTGTTATTCTGTTTTATATTTTAGCTTGACCCTACGCTATCGTTTGTCGGACTTTCGTTTTCGCTTCTTCGTGAATATTAGTGCTGTGTATATTGGACTTGTTTGGTTGGATTCGGACGCTCACGATTTCATGATGTCAAGGTGCCTGAATTGTAGTGTGGCCACTACTCGAATGCGAAGGCATATTGTAACATCTTTAACACCGCAGTTACAAAATACATTGACTGAATGGTTATCTATACAAGAGGTATGTACGACGTAGTAAGTCATTATTTTCATATTTTACAAACTTCACCTGCCATTTTAAACAGTTATGTGCCATAATCTTAAAGAGTGTTAGCATAACTTAAAAATCTCGTATTACTTACATACTAAGTACAATATTTCATTTTTTTTCAGCTTCCTTCTGATGGATTGATTTGTAATGCATGTTATGTATTGATAAACCAATGCTCGGAAGAAGGTACACCTAGCAGAGTTCTGGGCTATCCAATGGTGTGTATTGGTTGTGGATGCTCTGTTATGGGGAGGCGTTACTCAGTGCGACACCACTCCCTTGAAGAAAACAGTCCATTAATCGATATTTTCTTCTCATGGGAAGCCCACAATCAGGTTAGTGTGAGCTGTTGAACTTATATTTTGCCCCGGCTGCTGCCAATTTATTATTCAGTGTTCCCATGATAAAGTGAATTATTTCTATGTTCTATGTTAGGAGGGTTTGGTTTCCGCACTTAGTCACTCAGTTGGACCAATGTGTGTGGGCCATGGCAGCCGTTTGATGGTTATCACAACCAGCCCACCTCCCTCCAGAAGTTAATCAGAGCTCCTGATTTTTTCAGAACATCTGTGTAAGATCTGGGTGACTTGAGGGTCAGTCAGGTCAAGCAAATACTTTTTAATAATTAATGATGATTGTTACAGAATCGGAGGACAAATCTGCAAGCATGTCATCCCTGTTGGATGCGAGCTAATAGGCACTTAGTACTGAATACACAAAGACAGGTTGAAGAACTAGAGGAAAATGAAACCGAATTGCCGGGACCACCTCCACTTCCACCAGCCGCTAATCCTAGAGAGCAACATGAACCACCACCGCCTCCTCCACCAGCCGGTAATCCTAGAGTTGCTCATGAACCACCACCGCCTCCTCCACCAGCTGCTAATCCTAGAGTTGCACATGATCCACCACCGCCTCCTCCACCAGCTGGTAATCCTAGAGTTGCACATGATCCACCACCGCCTCCTCCTCCAGCTGATAATCCACCTGAAGCAGGAAGGATTGGCCAAATGAATTATCTGCCTAGTTACAAACGTGCTCCGAATACTTCTAGCCATTGTATTTTTAGGATGTGTCAAAATCAATCAGGCCATTTAATTCCTACTTTTATTAAGGTAATTTTGCTTAAAGAACACAATTATTATGTTCCCATAAGGTGCCGAGTATGTGAGGTGCATTTATTTGCTAATGAGTGGCATTTATTACCTGAGAACACAAATACCTCGTCTTATTTTACGGTTCAGCAGTCAGAAGATTTAATAGGACTTCTTAAAAGAGATCCAGTGACTTTTGATTTTAATAATGTGGATCAAATGCCACATCACATTTGTCACTATTGGACGGGACTTACAGTGACAGATTTTTTAGCATTGTATAATGAAATTCCTATGGAAAATCTAGTTAGTGAACCGAAAACTGCATTAGCCATTTATTTAATTAAACTTCGAACTGGAGAGAGTAATCGAAGGCTGGCCTCACTATTTAACATGTCCCGATCAACATTAGAGTCACACATGAACAAAGTAAGGTCATGTTTAAGCGAACATTTTGTACCAAGGCACATTGGATTAGAGCATATAACACCACAGCAAATAGCAGAAAGAAATCTAGCTATTCCTAATGCATTATATGGCAATCAAGAACTTCCAATAGAAGCCAGGCCCGCTATTTCAGTTTGTGATGGGACTTATATATATATTCAAAAAAGTGCCAACTATCTCTATCAGAAACAAACTTACAGTCTTCACAAATATGAAAACTTGGTTAAACCATTCATGATAGTATGCACAGATGGTCATATAGTAGATGTTGTAGGGCCTTATGCTGCCACACAAACTGATGCAGATATTATGACTGATTTATTTCAAAATCCCGAAAGCCCCATGAGGACTTTCTACAGGCAAAATGATGTTTTTATTTTGGATAGAGGGTTTAGGGATGCGATACCCTTATTAGAGTATTGCAATTATAGAATTCATAAGCCTGAAACTGTTGACCCAGGTCAACAACAACTAACAACTATGCAGGCTAACAAAAGCCGATGTGTCACATTGTGTAGATGGGTGGTAGAGGTGGTAAATGGTCGCTTCAAGCGTGATTACAAATTATTCAGACAAGATTTTTTTAATGTTGCATCTAAGCATTTAATGACCGATTTTAAAATTGGTGCAGCCCTCATCAACAGATTCCATCCACTAATCATAGACAGGACTGATGCTCCAGATATTATAAATAGAGTTAGGCATTACTTGCACGCCCGTAATTTTTTAGCTGAGTATGTTGCTGAAGAAAATCTTAATAGACGGCGAGTAATGTTTCAAAGAATTGATGCAAATATACCTGACTTAGAGAATTTCCCTCAATTTACTTATGAGCAATTAATGTTAGTGTCCCTTGGGCCTTATCAAGTAAAGCAAGCCCGTTCATACTATGGAGAACATGTTAGGAATAATGGTATTTACGAAGTGGAAGTATGTCCAGAATTGCAAAATGCCCAAAATATGATTGCACAAGTGCGTGGCAATAGCCCTTATCTTTTGAGGGGGAGAATAAAGTCTCGGCATATTAACAGGAAAAAATATTTTTCGTATATTTTGTTTGACAGGGAGCCATTGGGGCCACCCAATCCTTTGGATGCCATTTTAGGCTATTGTTGTAGCTGCCTTGTTGGAAATCGGACTGTTGGATGTTGTTGCCATGTCATGACGCTATTATGGTATTTGGGCTGGGCCAGGCATCAAGCAAATATAACGGCACCAGCCTCATTTCTTGATAACATTTTATTGGTATTTGAAGATGAATAGGCTTGGTAATTGAAAATGTGTCTTGTCTGAGTAATTGCAGTGATGATGTTTTTCTTAAAATGTGTTCTGTAAAATATTTAGATGTAGATATTTTTAAGCAAATGTATGTACTTAATTACGGTATTTAATTAAATACCTAAATAAAACATTCAAGTTCTATGTTCGTGTTTTATTGCATATCCTATTTGTATATTTTTTGCTTATTTGCTATGAGGAAGTCATAATGTCCAGTAATATAAGTAGACGACGAAGCTCTTCTACGCTATCGCGGCAAGCCCTAAAACAATATTTCAAAGGACAGACCAATATAGTTACATCAATGGGATAACGATAATGGTATTTTGATCTTTGACTGTTTCTTCACTAGCTGACTGTCGAAGCTTAATTCTATGAATGCATTTTCATAGAATTGCGCTTCGAAAGTCTGCACACCGGCAGTGAGAGTGTTTATCTATCGTACATTTTCTAAATTCTGAAAGGCGCTCAACTCATCTTTTAATGTCAACTGTCACTGTCTAATGCTACTGTCAAATGTCACTGCCATTGTCAAATGTCACTGTCATTGTCAAATGTCACTGTCAACTGTCACTTAAACTGTTAGTTAGCGACATCATTGCTATTCAAAATGATAAGGCATTTTTTTTGTTTCCTTTATACAGTGTCTCTCGCTTCTTCTCTGATCATAAAACAAAAACTATTGGAAAGCCATACCTTTATGCTTTATTACGACGTACTGTATGTCAATGTACATGAATATTTTTTGTTAGGGCACAGCTCCATACAAATTCTGGCCATGTCCTTTGAAATTTTACAAGTTGAGCTGCTGTTCAGGCATGAAGTCCCTTCTCTTCTTTGCAAGGATGCCCAACTTTATCGCAGTCAACTGAGCCCCTTTGCCTCAATGATCAGACCAACATTGAGTGTCGATGTCAATGTAACACCAAGAAGTTCAAGATGGTCCGTTATCGGCACGGTTACACCACGGAAAGATCGAGCCGGGTGGAATTGGCTCTTTTTTGCGGAAAACAGACACGCTTGGGTCCTCCTAGCAACAGTGAAACTGACCAGGTTGGCATCGCCCCATTCGGAGACTGCCTTTAAGCTAATGCTGGATGACAAGGGAGAATGGAAGAAGAAAACGTATTGCGCCAACCTCAAGTAACATGGGACCAGGGCAAGAAGATGGGGCAAAATGTGAGGAAAAATCCAAACTTAGATGTTTTCCACCATGTCACATTGTTTTTATTTCGCAAATAATTATAGTAGTCACAGCGGATCTTAGCGGATCTCTGAAGTTGGCTCTGCGAACCATTGCGCGAGAAATAGTTGGTCATCGAGTATACTGCATAGAGTAAGCGAGATAGGACGATGCGGCAAACATAAGCGAGTGAAAGAGGCAGTTATAGAATGCTATCTTCTACTTCAACATTGACACAATAGCAACTGCGTAGGGTCTTGCAGCCTACTTCAGACACACAAAGATACACTGTGACTACTATAGGTGAGTGTTTTTTTTTATTGGTGTCAGACAATGCGCTTATATCTTGCACTTGCCTACTTTTCTTTATTGTTTTAGACCTAACAGTTTTTATTTAAGGTGCTTATGCATGTGTTCATAATAGCCATACAATTTGCAACTATGTGAGTTTAACTTTCTCTCCTCACCTAACAAACGTTACGAGAAGACGGTACTATTATCTAACGACTAGATATACCTACGTACATTAACCTCTTGAAACCTAAGTGATAAGCACTAATTGGCGTGTTTACACTGTTATCTTGTATTTCTTTTAACTATGTATTTTTTTGGATAGCAACCAATATCCATTTTATCAGACTCTTAGGAACACCTTTATTTCTTTTTTTGGGTTCCATACACGAAGGGTTCAAACGGAGCCATCACTGTCCGTCGTCTGTCACAAAATATTGTGCCAAAGAATTTTTAATCTTCCCATTGACCTATGAACGTCAAATTTGATGATAATATTTATTATTACGTATATTTTTACTAACAAATATACTATAATATTATGCATTATGTACGGAACCCTAAATATGCGAAGTCCGACACGCATTTGGCCGGTTTATTTTTTTAAACTGTTCAAATTTTTTAGTCACCGTGCACTGTGTTCTGATGCGCCGGAGATGGGGGATGCCCCCCAGAGGAGGGTCCGGTGACGGATAGCCGCGACGGGTTTATGTTGAGTGTTAACGCTTGCCCGTGTTCCCGCCATAAGCGGCACAGGAGGCCACTGTGGAGTTTTAGTGGGTTGGAGTCCCACATAGCAAGGATACATTCACGCAAAAAAAAAGGAAGTGCTTGGCAAATGGATTACTAGTTGCCGGACATAATTATACGCAAGCAAGGTACATAAAATTTGTAAAAAGGGTTTATGCCATTCTGTCAGAATCACTTTGCGGTTTAGTCGGTACGTAAATAGTAAATGATGATTATAGGCCACAAAATGAGATTCCCACGCACATCTAAAAATACGCTCAGATATTTCTATACATATAAAGGTCGATGAACAATTTCAACTTGCTTACCTACTTAAGGAGGTTTGAAAGGGAGAACTTTGCCTTGCTGTGAGACAGAAAAGACTAAAAATATAAATAGTAAATAGGTACCTACCTCCATTATAACAAAGACAAACATTCAATCTTCCTCGGCTGTGCCCAACTATGCTGTGGTTGGCTGCCAGTCTAACACGATCCAGCTGTGTACCAGTTATTATATACGGAGCGACTGCCTACCTGAACTCTACAATCCAGTAAATGGGTAACACGATCATCATCAGCCTTAGGTATAACGTTCCTCTCTGTGAGATAAGGAATGGGCCATAATCCACCACGCGGGCCCAGTGCAGCTTGGTGAATGTCACATGTCTTTGAATTTTTGTTTCTAGGACATGCCGGTTTCCTCACGATGTTTTCCTTCACCGTTTTTAGAGCAATGGTGATGAAATAATTTACACAAAGTAATGCGCCTGCCTGGCTTCGAGCTCACGACCTACGAAACGTAAGTCGGGGCCGTTACCACTGGGCCACCACTGCTGGATAAAACGATACCCTTTGGCAAAACTTGTGTCAGATAACATGACTTCTGACCACCGTTACGACTGTCAAAGATCTTCAAATGACCGCCGGGACTAACGGCTTAACTTGCTTTCCGAGGCACGGAGGAATCTCAATATGTAGTGTTTTTAACCGACTTCCCAAAAAGGAGGAGGTTCTATGTTCGACTTCAAGTATGTTTTTTTTTTTTTTTTTTTTTTTTTTTTTTTTTTTGTTTGTTCACCGATTACTCCGTCAATTGTGGACCGATTTTGAAAATTCTTTTTTTGTTTGAAAAATTATGTTCCGAAATTGGTCCCATTTTAGTTTGGTGAAGATCTGATGAAGAACTTCGGAGATATACAACAGAACTCTTCAATAAATAACGGCAAATCTCTCGGGATTGCTGCAATCGCATGTATGTTTGTTGTTTATAACATTTCATAACATAACATCACGCCAGTTCGCTCTTAAGGGGTAAGCAGACCTCTCATTTCACCGGTTATGTTCAGGTTTCATGAAATCTATTCTGGCGAAATAGTTCCCTTACTAACTTGCCTATTAGGTACGTACAACTAAAAAGTGAAAAATAAAAAAACTTTTTGCAAAAAAATACTACCGACTTCCATATACAGAACTACAAAGTGAAAAATAACTTAATTTTTTGAAGTCGGTGTCCATAACGCAAAAAAATGGTACCTACGAAAGACACCGACTTCAAAAAATTAAGTTATTTTTCACTTTGTAGTTCTGTATTTGGAAGTCGGTAGTATTTTTTTGCAAAAAGTTTTTTTATTATTATTATAGATAGGCTCGCCCTTGACCACTATCTCACCTGATGGTAAGCGATGAAGCACGCTTGCATAGAAGTAACCTATTCATTCTTGACTTAAAGACCCCTAAGTTGTAGCTATCGAGAAACAAAGATTCCGGCAGGGAATTCCACTCCCTAGCTGTACGTACAATGAAAGCGTTGTCAACCCAGCGATGCTTAATTTGAAAGATCAACCGGTGAGGGATTTATTTCTTAGCAACGAGCTTCTCAAAGACAAACACAAACCGAACTTCAATCATCACAGAAACTGGTCCTTTCTCCCTGGTCAGGCCAGACCCCAATAAACTTACCCAGACGTTGATTACGTGGAAACATTACAAGGTCATCGCAGCCTCCGATAACCCACAGGACAAGTACCTTGAGTGGGTACAAACAAACGTCACTTGCTATGTAAACAAATCGCATATAGTAACCTCATTCTTAATCGTTGTTTGAAGAGCTGCTGATAGTTTTTAATTGATGTTCTGGGAAAAAAATGTGTTATCTATCAGGCTGTCTGACGCTCATACTAATATTATAACTGCGAAAGAAACTCTGACTGACTGTCTGTCTACAACCATTTCACACCTCAACAACGGCTGAATAGATTTAGGTGAAACTTGGTACACGGGTAGGCCATGACCTGAATTAGGTCATGGACTTTTGATCCCTGTTGTTCCCGTGGGATAATAGAACACGTTTATACGGATGGGGCAACGCGCAGAAAACAAGTTGTATATAAACATGACTAAGTACTCGTACCTACCTACAACAAAATGCTATCTCGGGTAGGAAAGTTTGCTCAATGATAATACCTAACACATACTTTTTTTTGTTTTTGGTGAAAACTTTGAAGGCTTTCGGGATCGGTCCGGGACCTCGGTGAGCAACTGTTCACCATCAGCACATGAAAGAGGCTTCGTCGTGAACGCTTAAAAGACCACCTCCTCGGTACAAGTGTGCAGGCAACTAATAGGGAGTATAGCCCTCGCCAAACTTAATGGCCGCCCTGAAGTTGGTTTACCGGATGCGCGAGGCATGAAACGTTGCTGTTTTTGTATGAGATTTCCTACTGCGCAGCCATTGTAGCTAACTTCAGGGCGGCCAATAAGTTTGGCGACGGCTATATCTTCTATCGCTAATACATCATATTCTACTCTTGTGCCAAATATCGAACCGAAGACGATTCAGGATTCGCTAAGAATATAGTTTTGAGGGAAACGCCTAGACAAAACCAAAAAGGTTAAAATGATGAGGGTTGCTTTGCAACCCATTGCCTTTTGGAGATATTAAGTAGATATTATTATATTTGTTTATCAAAACTCTGGCTGACAAAGTATCAGCTTGCAATTGGTACAATGCAATTTTATGCAATACCCGACGTCACTAAATGCGTCTCAGACAAAAGTTCGATAGACCTTTATCCAAACTGGTCCAGTAATTTAGATTGTCAATATTTTCTGCTAAACAAAAACATTAAGAACATTATCCTTTTGATTTTGGTCTAATTAAAGAATAACAACTGACTTATTTTTCACTCAAGATCCACTGGAAGACCAGCGTCAGACAGCATATTTATGTCAGACAACATTGCTGAAATTTACCTTTTTGGCGTAGTCGTGAGGCACGCACTGTGTTTTTTTTTTGTATATATACATTGTCCTTCTAATTTCATTAGTTTCTAATTCATGAACTAGCGTCAAATAAACGCTTTTTTTAACTTCCACAGACATCAACCGATATCTGCGGCGCATCCTCGGTAGTTACTGACCCAGCTGTTGGAGAAATGGCATGATAGCCCGATCGACCGGCAGATCAATCATCGTAAGAGGAGTTGGATTGGTCACACGCTTCGGAGGTATTCCGATCACATTCCAGGCCATGGATTGGAATCCCCAAGATAAAAGTGTGGCACCCGGGACGTACCGTATTGGCAAAAGCGACGAGCACCTGAATGACGTGGAGCGAGGTGAAGCGTGAAGCACGCGACGAAGGACTACTGCGGTCTGTAGATGCCCTCTTCCCCAACTAGGGGACATAGGATCTTCATTCAAGACACAAATGCACAGTTGTCGTGTATATTATAGGATCAGTAATAATGAAATGAGACTCCTTATCATATCAATCACTCATATATCGATTCGATCGATTTAGTGGACTTTGGGTGATTCTCGAAAGATTTACGTATTAGAAGGTAGATAGTACAAATTATTAGGTATATCTTAAGTAATAAAAGCTATCGCGATTGTGTTGTAATCGTCATTACGTAAGATAATCACGATAAAGCTGACATAATTACTAGCACTACAATTCATGCTTCTTATCTATTATCAATTAGTACCTACCCAAAGAATATGTCTTTGTTCTTTAGTTTGTGTTCAACTTTTCATTATTAATCATTAGGTACCTAACATGAAGGTAGTAGAAAACTTAACACAAATAGAAGCATGTAAGAACATAGGGCCATTTGTTTTGAGGAATGAAACAATGCGTAATGCCTGGTAAAAAATGAAATCGAAACATTTTTTTTTTCAAAACCTCACTTTGGTGGTTCCTCATTCCATTGTTTTCCAATATTTTTAAAACAAAAATTCCGTATTTACGAGTATCTACTCAACGAGCTCTAAACAACGATACCCCACTCGATGGGACAGGACATTTTTTTCGCGTACCCCTTTTGTTGTATGGGAGCCTAAAAAAACAGTTAAAATATTTTTTGACAATTTGTATCTCTTTGGGTCAACAAGATGCTTATACTGTGAAAATTTTAAGACTGTAGCTCCAACCGCTTGGCTGTAAAACCTGTGTGACAGATGACGGGCAGACGGACGGACACGTGAGTGACAGTAATAGGGCTCTGGACCCTTTCGGGTACGGAACCCTAAAAATTAGGGTTAAGGTGCCCCTAGTCAACGGCACGAACTATTTTGTGCGCGGGTTTAAAATGCATGCTGTCCCATCCGACAACACGTGCGAAAGAGATTGATGCTGTGATGAGCAGTAAGAAGCTAGTTCTCGTACGAATTAGCACTTTTGCATATTTGTAGCGAAATGGTTGATGATTTAGGACGAAAAAGAGCGCGCGAAATTTTATGAACAGTCGTTTGGGAGTCTAGATATCATGAAAAAACTACTAAATGTATATTTTCTAAATAAAATTATTTCCATTGTTGAATTACTATAATCTATCCCTGTATGGAGGCCGTTTTGCAATTTTCCTTCTTCTTATGGTATTTATTTCCGCCCAAACATGCCTTAAAATTAGTGTTGAAATATGGAACTTTCGACGCTCATAACTTTCAAATATTGTATTTTTTTACTTTTCTGTTTCCATAGAGGGCTAGATAATGATGAGACAAATTGATACCATTTTTTATTTTGAACGTACATCGTCAAACAGTGGAGTAATCTCTAGACTACGTTTGTATGGAAGAATTTTTACTTGTGTAACCTTAACACCAAAACAGTCCACCTACGTGACGTAGACAAGTAACACACGAGATAAAATACACATGTTCTCCAAATTGCAGCTTTATGCATTTCGTCAAGGTTAAGCGTTGCACTTAAGAGTCTGTCTGGCTGTATTGTTACAACTACCTAGTCTCGTATGCACCGGCCGGCGATATGAGGACAATACCTGTAAAACCTTGATTTTTTACTGAACACTAAGGTCCGAGAATAGCCCAATGACTCAGATATTGTAAGAGTTCTCAATACATTTCAATATTGCTCGCGACTATTATAATAACATCTGCACCGGACGGACAAGGTAAAGCAATGTTTGTCGTAGGTCGGTCCGTAGATGGGTGACCATTAATTTCTCTAAAAAGCACGTTAAGCATATTTTTAGATCTTTAACAGCCTTCACTCTCCACTACATGTCTACACCACAGTTACTCCATTATCTTTAGTCTCTACTGTCAAAAACCTGACAGTCAGACAACCGGTTTAGCCAAGGGTTATCATGTTCCCCAGTTACTGGGTTGTAGAGGTCATGTAGGTAATTGTTCTATGTAAAATACTGTGGTTGCTGTATCGGGTTAGACTGACCTCAACACACACTGGCCTTCAAAACTGTATTATTATTGCAATTTATCCTAAACGATGTCAGAGTTTTGAAAAAAAAAAAAACGTTTTATACTTTATGCATAGACTAGCACTCCGCCCGCGACTTCGTTCGCATGATTTCGTATTTTATTCAAATAATTAGGTACAGATGACTTTGTTATGCAGTTAGTGAAGACGACCAAAAATAAGCTATTATCAAATCAAAAAAATAAATGGGGTATCGTAGATTTTTACGGTTTCAGTTAGGATTTATGAAACTTTAATGACGTGTAGGTACGATAAGTTTTAGCTAAATGAAGGGCACGTGGGTAAATAACAGTCACACCGGTCATTCGATCAATACCTCAGTCATGAGACTTTACAATAAGATCCATAGCGAGGTACACCACTCACCATCTCATACTATGAAGAAGACAGTGCAATGGAGCTTTCGCACGAGTCTTATGATAAATATGGATAAAACTAAGGTCATTTTAAATACCCATGTTGCACCCATTCTCATGAAAATCGGTGACTTTACAGAAGGTACTCATCGAATCCAACTCATCGACAGGAAAACTGAGGTAACCGACATAGCCCCAAGAATGACCAAACTTTGGTTGCATTAAGCAGACCAGATTGTTCGATGAACATGGTCTATGGGACTGAAAGGTTCTGGAGTAGCGATTTCGTTACTGGAAGATGCAACATTGCATTGGCCTCGTACAAGTTGGACCGATTGCCTGGCGAGGGCCGCAAGTCTGCTGAATCCGAAGAGCAGAAGACTGGTCGCGATTTTTGAGTAGCATAATTCCGGGTGGAGCAAAAATTAATTTAGTGTGAAAACAATTGCTGCGTAAATTACGTGACACTAAAACGTCAGTCACAACTCATAAAATTCAGCCAGCTCGCGAATATGTATCCTCCGACTGCACAGTATGATTTTCTTCTTGTTTACGTCTTTTTAGTTCGCTTTTTAAGCTGTCGGGTTTTTGATTTTTTAATTAAGTTTTTTAACCTCTTTAAAGGTTGAATTTACAAAAATCTCACCTTAGTGCTCCCCTACATCATAAATAAAAAGAAGCTATATGTGCAGTAAAATACTTCAAAAATCTTTAACACCCCCTCAATCGTATTTTAGGAGTAGTTTTGAAAAACTTTTAATCGCAACCTTTACTATTTGCTATTTGTATTTATGCCAAGTTTAAAATATATAAGCCCAACAAATTGCCACCTTTAACCCCCTTCGGGGTAGAATTTCCGGAAATCAATAAACTCCTTTTTTTAACCTAGATTTCAGATGTTTTACCTTCCAAACCGAAGAAACAACATATAAAGTTTCTACCCCTATGTTATCCCCTTAGTGGTAGAATTTCTAAAACCTAATAAATACATGATATCTTATTATCAACCAAGAACGAAAATCTAAAATTTCACGTGTCCAACTTACAAACTGTAGAAAGGAGAATGCCAATGGACAGTACTTAAAAAAAACAATTGTGTCACAATCATTTCTGGACAATAAATAAAACAAAATATTTTAAGTATTTTAACTTATTTTCATAAAGATTTCTAGTGGGGTTCATTTTCTTGAATAAATAAGTATTTTTACTTCCGTTTCACGGCTCAAACAAATGCCGCCATTTATTTTAGGGTTGAGCTGCCATCGATTAATGGAAGAATCGTTTTTAAACGATTAAACGTGCGCGAGTCCGACTCGCACTTGGCCAGTTTTTTTTTTATAATCTACCTGAAACACTGAATCAATCCAAGGATCTACTGTATCGAACCGATTCACCTCTTTAATGTTAAGAATTAATTGATTTTGATATTGGTGTGGATTACTAGTTTAATGCAAACCAAGATAACAAATGAATCAT
The DNA here is from genome assembly GCA_964057195.1 of Orthosia cruda. Taxonomy (NCBI): domain Eukaryota; kingdom Metazoa; phylum Arthropoda; class Insecta; order Lepidoptera; family Noctuidae; genus Orthosia; species Orthosia cruda. The sequence goes on from OZ059854.1 coordinate 1,626,988, forward strand.
GTTTTTAGGAATCGATTATATTACCGATTTGGTAACATGCCTAGTTAAAGGCAGTCATTTCATTTGATAGTGACAGTAGTCGTCTTTTCATTTGATTTGTTTGTATGTTTTGTTGCGTCGAGTTGTGATTTTCGTTCTCCCGTTACTTAATACTTATCTTATCAATACAACACTGCCGTGTGTTTTTGAAAATAGTGTTTAATAAGACAAGGCTTTATTTTTGTGATTTCCGACATGGCTACGGCTCGACGTTGGTGTCTCAACAGTTCTATGATATTGGCGCCTTAGATGCGCGGACATAATATATTGTCGAAGATTCTAGATAATATATTGACCATATTATTATTATAATATTATTAAACCTTTTTATTTCCTTAACATACATAGAGTTTCTTAACATTAGGTACACACATTTTATTTTTGGGTTAAGGCTCCTGGCGGGTATAGGCCTCCTCCAACAATTTCCAGGTTTTTCTTGTTTTCGCTAGTTTTGTCCAGTCTTCTTCAGCATTTCTCTAGGGCGTCCTCTGGCTCTCTTGCCTCTTGGGCCTAGCCAATTTGTGACTAGTTCTGTCCCCCTTCCATCTGTCAATCCTGTCACGTGACCTGCCTACTTCCACTTCACTTTGCTTATCCTTCAGCCTAATATTCAGGATACTCCTTTCCATAGCCCTCTGGGTCTTCTGTATTCTGTCCCTTGCATATTTGTTGTAGAATCATGTTTGTGATCCGTATGACAGGCAGGGTAGCAGACACCCACCCATGACTTTCTTTTTCAGTTTCAAGGGCAGTTTTGATTTTATTATTTCTTTTAAGCTCCAGAACTTACTCCATGTCATGTTTATTCTCCTATCAATTTCATCTGTTTCTGGAGTTGCTGAATGAAATGCATTTCCCCAAGTGTATATAGCTCTTCACATACTCCAAAATGTGTAAATTGTCAGCTAGTATAGGCGTTTGGATAGCGTTTGTCATTACTTTCGTCTTTGGTGTGTTTAACTGTAATCCTATACTGTTGCTTAGCCTGCATAGCTCCGACACCATCTCTTCTAATTGTTTAGCTGATTTTGAGAAGAGGACTATGCCATCAGCGAATCTAAGGTTATTCAGGTTTTCCCTTTTATGTTATTTGTCTTTTGTGTTATTGACCATATTACGGGCTCGGATCTAAACCGGTAAGTAAGAATAACATTATAAATCTAACCAGCACTTGAACAAATGTCTAAAGAATGCAAATCTTAAATCTGCTGACATAGAGTCCATATTGCTGTGAATCTACTATAACCTAAAAAGGAAGACATTTTGTTCAATATCTCTTAACTCCCGCAATGAAAATTGACTATAGTTGGTACGTGTAATTAATTAAGGTAACATAATCAAATAAAGGAGTTTTTATCAGGATACGCAAATGTTTCGGTCAGTACATTTCTCCATACAAAATGGGCATTCTCCTTTCATACAAACTTTCAACCCCCCTTTTTACACCCTTAGGGGTGCAATTTCCGGAAATAATTAAATACTTTATTTTTTGATTAATCAAGAACGTAAACATACCATTTCACATGTTTTACCTTCCAAACCGAAGAAATTTCATATAATTTCAACCCCATTTTATCCCCTTAGGGGTAAATTTACCAAAAACTAATAAAAACGTGAATTCTTTTTATCAACTAATAGCTTAAAACTAAAATTTCACGTGTCCAACTTACAAACTGTAAAAATTACATACAAACCTTCAACCCCCTTTGTACTCCCTTTGGGGTGGAATTTCCAAAAATCCTTTCTTAGTGGTCACTTCCGTCACTTGAGGAAGCTTTCTGCCAAATTTCATGCTTCTAGGCGTAGCGGTTTTGGCTGTGCGTTGATCGATCAGTCAGTCAGTTTCTTCTTTTTAACCGACTTTCCAAAAAGGAGGAGGTTCTATGTTCGACTTCAAGTTTGTTTTTTTTTTTTTTTTTTTTTTTTTTTTTTTTTTGTGTATGTTCACTGATTACTCCGTCAATTGTGGACCGATTTTGAAAATTCTTTTTTTGTTTGAAAAAGTATGTTTCGAAATTGGTCCCATTTTAATTTGGTGAAGATCTGATGAAGAACTTCGGAGATATACAACAGAACTCTTCAATAAATAACGGCAAATCTCTCGGGATTGCTGCAATCGCATGTCTGTTTGTTGTTTATAACATTTCATAACATAACATCACGCCAGTTCGCTCTTAAGGGGTAAGCAGAACTCTCATTTGACCGATTATGTTCAAGTTTCATGAAATCTATTCTGGCGAAATAGTTCCCTTACTAACTTGCCTATTAGGTACGTACAACTAAAAAGTGAAAAATAAAAAAACTTTTTGCAAAAAAATACTACCGACTTCCAAATACAAAACTACAAAGTGAAAAATAACTTAATTTTTTGAAGTCGGTGTCCATAACGCAAAAAAATAGTACCTACGAAAGACACCGACTTCAAAAAATTAAGTTATTTTTCACTTTGTAGTTTTGTATTTGGAAGTCGGTAGTATTTTTTTGCAAAAAGTTTTTTTATATTTATGCATACTCGTAGATCTGATAAGCATTATGCTTAGATAGTCAAACTACCTATATTGACCATTGGATATATTTTAAATGCAGACTGGGAATGGTAATCGATACTCGTATATGAAGTAAAAAATATTGTCGTATCGTCGTCGCCACACTGTACAACGGAAATACTTTATTGAATAGTAAAATAAACAGCATAGAGGGGCACAGGGAAAACCCTGCCCTATTAGAGTCACAAACAAGATTGCATCACATACATTGTCCTGAGTCATACCAAAATATAAACGTTTACGCCGCATTAACTATCAAATCATTAGGTAGTTCTTCAAACACTTATTGTTTGAGCAGTCATTACAAGTAAAATTTCAAAATTTGAAATACCCCCGACACATTTATCTTGCGAAAACACTCCGATTCAAACAGTAAAACGCCCATAACTTTTGAACGGCTGAACCGATTTTATTCAAATATACATAACACTCTCGACAAAATCACCTTTCAAACAAAAAAAAACCTAAATAAAAATCGGTTCATCCGTTTAGGCGCTATGATGCCACAGACAGATATGCAGATACACAGCAACACACGTCAAACTTATAACACCCCTCTTTTTCCGGCGGGGGTTAAAAATTGATTACTTTTACATTCATACATAAACAAATTCACGCCTTTATCACATGGGGGTAGGTAGAAACTACAGAATTAGGTAAATTTAATTCAATATAACATTAATCCATTGCCACCAACTCTAGTATCGACTTTAGTACTGTGTAAGTAAAGTTGATGTTTAATTGACAACATATTTGTATTCAAAGGGCCCTAAAAAAAGGTGGATTACAAAAGAATTTAAAAAAATATATAATTATTTTGTATCTAGAATAAAATTTAAATATTATACAAATTATTCTTAAATGGGCTCCATTGCCTATCACTTTTTTCAGAACAGATTATTGTTGTTCAATAAATATAAACTTACAGTAAAAGCGACATAACCTGACCTAAGCTACCACACAACCCAGAAGAGAGCTTTCTGGCGCTGATGTACAAGGAGACCAACCCTGGCTAAACTAGGAAGAGAGTTGAGCAAAGAAGAAAGTGAAGGCATTAGACGGAAAGAAAATGTTCAATTGACTTGCGGTTAAGAATTAAAATACCTATGTATTTAAAGTAATCTGTGGTTATATGCAATAGTCAAGGCCTATGAAAAGAAATACTGCATATTGGGCCACAGGGAAAACCCCATCTTACTATTGACTCTAGCTTATGGTACGATCCGTTACTCTGACTCATCATCATTTCAGCCGAAAGACGTCTACTGCTGGACATAGGACTCCCGGAGGCGTCGCCACGGTGCGACTCGCATCCGGCGCATTCCCGCAACCTTAATCAGCTTATCGGTCCACCTTGTGGGAGGCCTTCCAACGCACCTCATCGGCCACCTGTTCTGAGAGCAATGTGCCCTGCCCAGTTACGTTTCGGATGTCGGTAAATTTGGTTCTCCTGAGGATATCCTAATTTCTGATACGATCATGCAAGGAAACTCCGAGCATAGCCCTCTCCATTGCCTTCTGATGAGGCCCATTGTGAGCGACCACGTCTCGGTCCCATAGGTAAACACACACTGGCAAACACACACTAGTCATAGACTTTAATCTTGAAAAACTGTGGTAACTCTGACTCATACCAAAATATAAACTTTGACGCCATTTACTTAACTTAGTAATCTTCAAATACTAATTGTTTGAACATCCATTAAGATATCATATATTAGTAATCAAAGTGAATTAGTATTATAACGTGCTTGACAATTTGTCACATTAAGTGAGCTGGCAAACTGGGGGTTAGTTTACTTAATTATTCAAATACTAATTGTTTGAACAGGTAGAACAGTCTTAATGGATAAGACTTCTGTTTACTTCTAATTTCATGTTCTATAAGACAATGGCAAAAGATAAGTGACCAGAGGACTGCTTACAGTTTGACCGACATTTCATTTGAGATTGTAAGTTAAGAACTATGAGCAGTAGAAAATGATGACCAATGAATTTATGACTTTTTAAATAAACAATAAAGCATCATTTTCTTTCACCTAATTCTTAAAATCTACTTTCTTTTCCCAAATAGTAAATGCAGATCACGGTCCACCCACAATAATAAACCCTTAACGCCACCCTCTAACAACCCCCTTATTATCATATTTTTTACCTTTTCCCCAAATAATAAATTTAAATAGTGACCCCTATTTATACCACAATAAGGTCGCTTTTTCAAAGTGACCCTTATTCCCACATACATAAAGTCTACATTGAACGCGGTGGAATTTAAAATAGGATACAAATAAAGAACCTCAACTTCAATAGAACATAAAAATATTTCCTACATCCGTCATAATAAAAATTCTTATTTTAACTTGTCATTGCCAAGCGAATTTGTGCCTTTAAATTAAAAACGTTAAAAACTCAAAAACGTAGCGAGCCAAACCCCCATTTATTTCCAATTAATAAAACTCTAAAAAACAAAAATATAAAGTGACCCTTATTCGCATTGAAATAAGGTCGCTTTTCTTTGACAAGCAAAAGTGACCCTTATTCTTATTAGCATAAGGTCCACATTGATCACTATTGTCACGTTTCGTTACGGAATTTTTCGTTACGGAAACGCTTAAAAACTACTTCTAGCTGTTTAAAAAATATAAATCATGCTGTAAATTGCATTGAGAGATAGGGTTGCTGATGATAAAGATCATAATACGGTTGTGATGACAACTCGTCACACTAGCTACGTCGTCCCTATCCTTAATAGGTCACTTTCACTAATACGTCACTTTGTACAGGTAGTCAGCTTGCCAATTTATCTCAAGCCATATTATGTCTCTTTCCCAACTCGTCTGACACTTATGTTCAATGTACAGTAACATACAAAATTATAAAGTGAATAGGTCCCCGATGCAATACGAGGTCAAATCAACTGGATATTAATGCCGGGGTCCTTCAGGGGTCGGTACTCTCAGCAAAATTGTTTTAGATCCACATAAAAGTTCTGCTAATGCAGACGACAGCACTGTAGCTAAGAGATTTCGTATCCGACGTCTGACGACACGGGCTACTGGGCCTCAGATGTCCTAGAAGGCAATCTCTGAATTTTCTTAAATATTTTATTTACATATTTTGTGCTTAATTGTACATAAGCGTCGAACGAGTTGAGAAAGAGACAAAGATGGCTTGAGACGAGTTGGGAAACTGACTACATGTACAAAGTGACGTATTAGTAAAAGAGACCTATTAGATATAACGAAGAGATAGAACAATAAAAAAAAGGATTTTTTGTATTGGCTATAAAGTTTGTAGACTCAAATGTGTCATATGTAAAAAGTTTAAATGTATCATAGTAATACTATCCAAACTAAGATAATATAATAATTTAATAACACCGGTAAAGTTTAGACATAAGGTGGTCTTCGCATTAAAAACATTAAGGAATATTCACTATACTTGTATTATACACAGCTGCGGAAACACTGTTGATAATAAAATATGCTTAGTAATTGAACAAATAGTCATTTGGGAATACTGACTAATTAGAAAACTTATTGTTTGTTTGTTAATGGAGTCAATGTAGTAACTATTGGGGAAGGCCATGTTCAGCAGTGGACGCGTTTCAGCTGAAATGTTGATGATGAAATGTAGAAATGTCACAAAAGCCGCAACCACCATATCAGATAATTTACGACCACAACACACTCCTGGCGTATGCTGTTGAATAAGAAGGAGAGCTATAGTATAGAATTTGTTTAACCTCCACTAAGGGTTAAGACCCATCAACAGAGTTGAAGCGACACTAAGACCTTCTGGTGCTCACAGATTGGGCTGCCAGTAGCATTTGGTCCACTCTGGTGTTATTAGGCATAGCATATATATAATATATAATATGACCCCTATCACCACAATCTCATGCAAATATTTTATCAAGAAATGAACACATTAATTAACTTTTTTATACTACATATTCCTATTTACAAACGACCGGTATGCATTTAACACCAGATGTATGTAAGAATATGAATGAAGCAAACGAGTACGTTCGGATGGTGGCATTCTGGTTTCTGCCTACCCCCATGAAAAATTGATATGAGTTTATGTATAACTAGCGACCTGTCCTGGATTCTCCCGTGACAAATTATATACAAAAATCTGCCTTGTTTCTCACTGTTTCTATTGGTGAAAACCGCATGTAAACCCATTCAGCAGTTTTTGAGTTTATCATGTACAATCGTGGCGGGGGACTTTATTTTATAATATGTAGTGATAGTGATACTAGCTTTTTCCATCTGCATAGAATGTATGTAGCGGCAATTTATTTGCTATGTATATTTTGTCCTATATATTTATTACCTACCTAGTTATATATCTGCAAAAAGGTTAATAACACTTCTCAACTATTAACAGTTAAAAGACATCTTGAGGTCAACACACAAAATTGTATGCAAAGAGTAAGATTATGCATTTCTGCGACAACTCATAAACTATTGCATTAGGACCGAATATTATTGATGTCATAACATTAAAAGTGTGAAGAAAATAGCATTATGTACAAAAAAATCTTTCAAGAAAATGTCATTTGAAACACTTTTACTTTTGCTAAACATTTCATAAATTTACACGCAAACATCAATCTTATGTCAAGAACCATAGGTAGTATTATACTGTGCATGTTTTCAAGACAATCATACTGACACAAAAACCAGTTTACCCGCTTTATTTATACACAATGCGCACAACACCGTAAAAAGAACAATATCAACCGGCTTGGAACGAACCACGTAATATTTTTTATCAAAAAATTGGAGGTAAACATAAAATTAGAACAAATTCGCGCCACCGAAAATATTCAACGGATCTTCAAGCATTGTGAATTATTGTAAGTCTGTAGTTAGCGATCGTAAATATAATTGAGGATGTTACGAACTGTTGTTACAACATAAATATACTTACCACAGTAGTGAATGTGGTCAGAAACTTTATAATCCAATTAGAAACAGTTGTTGGCACATAACTTGATTATCTCGTGTTCAGAACGCCATAAATTAGGAACCGTTATCACTCCAGACAGATGTTTCACCACAGTTTTAGTGTTATAGCACTGGCACTCATTATGTTTTGAAACGAAATTAGCACAAGGAAAGGAAATCCAAACAACAAAAAATAGCAAACAGTGTCCTCCACTCGACGTAGTGACATTGACGTTTCTGTGTTGCCATTTTTAGGACGCAAAGTACCCGGAACTACCCACTGAATTTTTCCTGAAAAAATGTTTTACTAATTACTTAAATTTTTTGAACTCCTTCTTTTCCTACATAGAGCACCCATGCTGCTACATGTAGCTTGAGTAAATGCAGTAGTCAACAGGCAAGTTGATGTAAGTAAGTGAAAAGCTCAAAAACTTTATAATATAGGACAGTGTTAATTTTATTTAAATTATTTTCTTTTATTAGTGACTTGCTTCTGCCCACGGCTTCTCCCGTGAAAAGTGTTTTCTTATCCCAAACTAACCTAGTTCTTATCAATACATAATTATGCCAAGTTTCATCGAAATCCGTTTAGCCGTTAAGGCGTAACACACAAAGAAATTCATATTTATATATAAAATATTAGTTAAGATTAAAACTTTTTTTTTTTTTTTCTATCTAACCAAGCAAGAAATAGTAATACCCTTTAAACACGTTAATACTTTAGGTATTGCAACATTCTTAATTGTCAAATTGCGTTTTGTTATTGCACTGTGGGACAAACAATGTACATGTTCTAATTAACTAAAATTAACAAAATCATTAATTTATTTTACAGGAATACATGAGCTTGTTTAATCATTATTTTTATCAATTTTTGGTTTTTAAACGATTTAGTGTTAAATTATAATAACAATCTTTGCACAAAAAAATACTAACGAGCAAAATGAATAGGTAATCTTTATCATTTTATCTTTAGATAAAAAGAATAGCAGCTGATCCCTGATAGCAAAGGCGCCACCTATACTTAACAGCTCAAAAGTAAACTTAACTTAGATAAGAACCATTATTAATATTCATCCGCTAGGTGTCAACTGGTGACCTAGTTCCCTCGCCTAGTAAAAATAGCGGTCGACAATAGCTCAAACACTATTTATAGTGCGTATCTAAAAAAATCTTAAATCACACACTGATAACTCGGTTGTATTTTTTTTAAACATCACTCGAATACCGTCCGTGTGTCAGTCCCGTCGTGTTCCGTAACGCGCAACTCACAAGACCTACCTATACAACACAAGTGCCAGTGTAATCGATAAAACCTCGCGGTACAGACAATCAGTTGTTTTTTCGTGAATACCAGTGCCCTTTTAGTTGCCGCTAGAGATTTTAGTTTAGTAAACAAGGGAACATGTTATATTAGTGTTTTAAAGTGTTAGATACAATGGAAAGTGTTAAAAGGTACATAAGGAGTGAGTCTGCGAGTTGCGCTCATATGGTTGAAGAAAGCACGGCGAATAACAGGAAGACGGCAGACCCTCACGAGAAACTGAAGGCTCTGCTGAACTCTCCTGATGATGATACGGATGATACACTGCCTCCGTCAGACGCTCCTAAATTCGGGACAGTTATACACAATAGGATCTTTGTGGGAGGGTTCTCTTTGACCACGACGGACGAGGACCTGTGGAAGTTCTTCTCAGGGTTCGCGACCGTGACTGCAGCCCGGGTGATCTACGACAGAGCTGGCGTTTCCAAGTGTTATGGATTCGTCACATTCGCCAGTCCCAGGGTCGCGAGGCTGATCGTTAAACAGGTTCGTCCCTTTCTATATTGGAAAACTTTTCAGTAACAATGTTGGGTGTAACCAAATATTTAATTAAAAATCTGTGAGTTTTAAGTCATGGTTTTTGGGAATTTTATTATTTTGGGTCGAAACTGGGGCGAAAATTGTTTGGTCCCATTGTTTCGAGTCACTGGACTGGGACAATGAACGCCCGAATCTCTGGGACTGTTCGATATTTTATTATCTGTCCTGTCTTTACCTCTCTGAATTATTTCAGGTACTTATTTACATAGTTTAACGAGAATATTTTTGGCTTGGCGATGTTCTTTGTTTAGTCTTGTGATACGGAAATTTTCGCTCGATTTTCCGAGGCGTTTTCTCTAGAAACATTAACAAAACATCTCGTTTTATTGTTTTCTACGAAATCTTTTGATATATAAAATCGTTAAGCATATTTTTATCTCATATTCGTCATTTTTTTAACACAACAATAAGGAGGAGATTTTAATTTAAGCCCTACCCACATCTGATGTTTTTTTTAAGCAGCTGCACATTTTTTTTCGTCATTGAACTTCACTGCATTGATGATAATTTATGCGATAATACAATATTATCAAAAGAAGCTGTTATAGATAAACGTACACGACGTTTGAATGACAGATTACTGCACTAGAATTGGGACACAAAGGCTCAAGGAGGCCTGCTATCAGATAGCGTGAAATTATGATGATTATTTTAGCACTATGCTTGGTAACTAACATGCTGTTTTACGCGTTTTTAGTGATAAGAAGTTATCGTGTTACTATGGATTTTTAGCATGTGGGTTGAATTTCGTACATGTGTGAAAAATAGTATGATCTTTTAGCATTTTTTGTCTCTGAGGGTAGAAAATAAACATTACTACTTTAAGTCAGGAGAACCCTACCCTAGAAGTACCCGTTTCGAACACATCATCGCATCAGGTGAGATAGTGGTTAAACGCGAGCCTATAAACAATAAAAAATACCATTGTTTCAGAGTCCCGACCGTGGGTCTCTCTTCCTATATTCACTACTTCTAATTTCATGGTTATGTCTAGCCATGTGCGTTTCTGAAAACATACATTTTCATCTACCTACCTACAGTGATATCACTGGCTGGTTTACGCGGATTCGGTTTAGTTGACGCCTTTTATATCAAGTATTATTTTATTAGTTTATAATGGCGGTAGTATCAAGTTCGTATTTTGTTTAGAACGACCTACCTGTAAAAATCCTTTTGGAAAATGATATGGGACCTCTACAATCCAAAGTTATTCAGTTATGTTTAATGAAGAAGTTAATTTTACAGTTGAGACACGATTGACGATACACAAAAATAAAAATGACCTAAATGATGAAGTGATGATGAGCTTTTAACTCTTTACCGATCCTGCATGCAGTATTGCAGCCACGTTTGAGATGGCTCAGCTAAATATCAAACGCGCCTCGCTTAACTCGGTGGAACGCAGCTCATTCATTGGCGACGTTAAACTGATGGATGCCAAGTTTCATAGCTTGGCTCATCGCCGCATGGTTGCCTGCTTGTCGGTCTTCTACAGACTGTACTTCGGTGAGTGTGCTCAAGAACACTACGGCCTCGTTCCACCGGCCCCCTTCTACCATCGGATTTCTAGGTGCACTGCAAGTTACCATCCTTACCTAGTTGCTATTCCACCAATTCTCACCAAGCGCTTCCAAACATCCTTCATATTGCGCACAGCAAAAGAGTGAAACTCACTGTCTGCGTCTATGTTTCCGAATGCATTCAACCTGAATCTCTTCAAAGTTAGAGTGAACAGGCTTCTTCTGGGTAAGCTCACTCCATCGTTGGCTTTGTCTCTGTTATATCTGACCTAGACTAGAGTCAAAAGCAAACCCAACTCAAATAAAAGAAACCCTTAAAATAACTAATCCCACCCTTTCATTACCTACGAGGTCTTGCCTTACCTTCCATCCGCACTTAATTGATATCTTGACATTCTCGGCGACTCTCCTCCACTTTTATTATAGATGGAACAGCAAGTACAGTACAGCAAGTGTGGAACTGTGTGCCTTTTTTAGTAGGTAAAAATAGGCGCATAGCTGAAAGCGGAAGTTATTATATATTTTTCAACAAACTTGCTTGAAAAATGGCTTTCACCTCTTCGCTTTTATTCACGCAATTAAGTGTATTTGCACTCGTGCGGAAAAGACTGTGGCAAGCGGGCCAGCGTCCATCTATCCAATTTATTGCACTTATAATATCTCGCTGATCGCCATTCGCCAGTCAACCCCACGAACATGGACAGGGCGCACGAAAAAAAACCCGCGAGCCATTTCTCGTAAGAATTTGCTATTTTGTGGAATTTTATTTATTTTTCATTTTTGTTGAAAAACGTCGTTTCATACTTGTGGGTATAAGTCATTGTAGTCTCTCGGCTGCAATGGCAAATATAGCCCACTTGCATCAAAGCGTGGTAAGTATTAGATGGGATTGAAAATTACATTAGGTAATTACCGAATCTTTGTAATGTTCGCACTTGTATACTTCCTCATACTGATTAAAAGCCCGCCGACCAAACTAGCGACCGAAAAAAGTCTCTAGTTTGCGGGGGCTCTTAAAGTCTCAAGACGACGGCAGAAAACCAAGAAGGCCAAGTGCACGTACATTTAGGGTTCCGTACCAAACCGCAAAATTAAGTTGGTTGTAATAGGAAAAATGAGCGAATTTCAAAGAAAATCTGATTTATCAATATATTGGTATTTGTTAATAGTAAAATATACGTAATAATGAACATTATCACAAAATTTCAAGTTCATAAGTCAATGGGAAGTAAAAAAATTCTTCGGAACATTTTTTTAAAATAAATCTGTGTATGTTGGCTTCTCATTCCTTTGTATACCAATAAACCTACATGAAAAAACAATTTTTATTCGAGTCCCGCTTTATCTGCATGGGAGCCCTCTTAAAAACGTTTAAAATATTTTTGACGATTTGTATGGCTTTATATGGGTCAACAAGATGCATATACTGTGAAAATTTGAAGACTGTAGCTTCAACCGTTTGCCTGTAAAACCCGTGCGACAGACGACGGACAGACATACATACAGACGGCGTGAGTGACAGCAATAGGGCTCCGTTTGCACCCTTCGGGTACGGAACCCTAAAAAAAGTAAAATGCTCCACAGAATTTCAGGCCTACAACAAACGTGGATAAATATGATCTAACTCTCAAGTTTTTCTAGGTTAGTCACGACAAATATTTGCATAGCTAGAACGTAGGAACGGTTCCGCCATATCTTGATTTAGATCAATCAAAACAGTTTTGGATCTGACGTTAAGATAAGTCGATCGCGTTTTGTGTGCGCGCTGCAAAATACTCATTCTTATGATAAGTTCTGCGTTTGAATGTAGATATAGGATCTCAGGCGTTTAGATTAAGTCTTAGAGCTAAAATACTACCTACATATAACACCACGCCTGTTTTCCCGGAGGATTGCCATCTTTGTTTTTAGGGTTCCGTACCCAAAGGCTAAAAACGGGTAAAATCTATCTGTCTGTCTGTCTGTCACCAGGCTGTATCTCATGAACCGTGGTAGCCAGACAGTTGAAATTTTCACAGATGATGTATTTCTGTTTCCGCTATACTAAAAAATACTAAAAACAGAATAAAATTTATATTTAGGTGGGGCTCCCATAGACAAGCGTGATTTTTTTTCGTTTTTTGCGGTAATGGTACGGAACCCTTCGTGCGCGAGTCCGACTCGCACTTGATCGGTTTATTTAAATTAATACCTATAGTAGTATTTCTAACTTTAATTATTTTTTCTTGGTGTACTTAATATTATTTTGGCTTTAACCATCATAGCTATTTATGCAACTGTTACGTTATGGACGGTATTTTAATACGAGTGCCATTTTTCGGTACAAGCGTAGCGCGTACCGAAATAGGTGGGCACGAGTTATTAAAAGACCAATAACGTACAGTTGCATACAAGATTTTATCTACGAAGGAAGGAATAAAACACAGATATAGACAAATAAGTATTTCAGGAAGTGTGTTTAAGTGTATTTCATTTCTCATGTACATGTCTTGATTTTTCTGGTAGTAAATTATTTGTAGCCGCAACTGCTCGATTTGTTTTATCTGGTGGTGTATTTTGAATATCACTTGATGTTAAAGACATTTTTAATAAAATTTGGAATAAAATTTCACTCAGAAATTTTTGCTAGCTAGTTTTTTTATTTTTTTTTATTTAGTCTTCATTAGGTATAAGGCAAAGATCTTGTAGCCGCAACAGCCAAATAGTATACGATTCTTTTGATCTAAACTTGTTCCATTTTTAAAAACATCATTTACATTGTCTCGATTTCGAAGTAATATTATAGGTACCTGGCTGTATGTTCAGAATGTCTTTGCTTGTGTTTTAGAATTTATGATGATTCGCATAATGCAACCCGATGTCGTTATGGGTATCATAATGAAACCGCTGTCAATTTTATAATTCGAATATAACGAAACCGAAGTAGATAAAAGTATTTTTTTTTTAATTATGTGACTGTTTTTTAGTTCGATATTAAAATCATCATCATCAGCCTTCTTAATGTGCCCACTGCTGGGACACAGGCTTCCTCTCTGTGAGAGGGTATGGGCCGTAATCCACCACGCGGGCCCAGTGCGGTTTGGTGGATGACACGTGTCTTCGAATTTTTGGTTCTAGGACATGCCGGTTTCCTCACGATGTTTTCCTTCTCCATTTTGAGAGCAGTGGTGATGCAATAATGTACACAAAGTAAAGCGCTGGCCTGGGTTCAAACCCAAGTAAGTCGTAAGTCACGGCCGCTACCACTGGGCCACCACTGCTCGATATTAAAACATTTCCCTCCTCGTTCGATATTAAAATAGAACATAAGAATGTTTTTTATCCAATTAATTGATTCAGTATTCATTTCTTGTCTCTATTTTGTATTAATTACTGAAAATATATTTTTAGTAAAAGCGGAGGTAGCGGAAATGAAGAGAAGAAAATGTTTTAAACATATTTTGTCTCTTTTTTTTATTCGACCAGAAGACCAACGAGGCCTACCATATGTAACAAGGCCTTTACGGGATCGTTTATTAAAGAATTATATCCTATTGTTTAGCAAACTGACTGTCTCTTCTTATCCGGTACGCTCTTGACAGAGCGGTCGTGATCGCTATGAGCTCGTAGTATTATTGGAGGGGTCAGATGTGATCCGCTTCACGACGTTTCGCCATTGCTGCCTGCTAGACGTCATCCTGCTGCACTCATTCAGCGAGCCTCCAACCGCGGACTTGATCTGGTCAGTCCATCGTGTGGGTGACCTTCCGCGCGGTCTAGTGCCTTCCACTTTTCCTTGAATGACAAGGCGTTCTATGGACTGGTTGTCACGCCGGGAAACATGTCCAAAGAATGTTAGGATGCGAGATTGTACCACAGAAAATAGACGCTGCCTGATGCCGAGTTCCTGAAGTATCGAGACGTTTGTGCGAAACTCGGTCCACGAGACTCCAAGCATTCTTCTCCAGCACCACATTTCCAAAGCAAACTGACTGTACACGTGTATATATAGTTGACGATAAAATAAATCGTTAGGCGTTTCAGATAAGTATTTTGGTAAAGAACAAAATTGCTTTTAGCAAGCATTACTACTGCATTCTTACTATGCAAGACTTCAAATAGATAACATCTGCATTAGGAATTATGCGGAAGTTGATAATAATGCAAGGAAGGAAGGATGAGATAAGATCTTTTCAAACGCCTAGTTGACACTTCGCGTGACCCAAGGCTTTTACTTTAGTCATAGGATAAGTATTGTCATACAACGTGGCAATGCTGCCTGTCTTTTGGGCACAATACCAGTGGACAACGATGGGGAGGAGTTTTTCGACGCCATAGTTTAGATTATTTTCAGGCTAAGTTAGTTAGTAGTTTTAGATTTAAGTGTATTTGTATGTAGTTATAATATATCACAAAGTACAACACGGTCAAAATTAATGTGCAATGCACATAGACTGTCATAGACCCCACTCCTGCCTACCCGTCTGGCGCCCCGCGTTCGCCTCGTGCGCGAATAGTGAGAGTCGAACGTCATAGTGACGAGACAGGACCAGGTGCACAATTATTTTGACCGAGTTGTAACAGAGAAGAAAAGTAAATAACTACAATCAAGGTTCAAGAATTGCCCGTACCGAACGGGTTACCAACTAGGCATTCGCTAGGCGTCAGACACCTAGCGTTGATTTTCAATTGGCACCCCGCTAGTGACACACGGCCGTTGGTAAGAAAATAAAAAGTGCAGCTCAAATAGATTTTCTATGAAAAAGGCGCATGAATGGGAAAAAAGCTGGTTGATAAGAAAAATGCTTCGGGAATAAAAAAATCTCCTTATCTGTGGGTTATTTTACGGTGGTCTGTCCCTTAGGAACCGATACAGATTCGACCCTTCGATACTTATATTGTGCATACAGCTTTGGAGTGGAATTCCCTGCCCGAGTCTGTGTTTCCTGATAGCTACAACCTGAGGGTTTTTAGGTCAAGAGTGAATAGGTTACTTCTAGGCAAGCGTGCTTTACCATCGACCATATCATCGCTTACCATCAGGTGAGAAAGTGGTCAAACGCGGGCTTAAGATTCATTAGTAAAAACCGCGTGTCGTGCGTGCGTGTCTGACTTCGTTGAAAAATAAGATTTTTGTGTTGTTTAGTCAAATATAATAATAATAATGCCTTTATTTCCGAATTTTTTACAATGATTTTTACAAAAAAATATTTAAATTAATACTAAAAGAAACACTGTTACAATAAAATGTCTCTTGTTTCGGTGTGCCTACGGTAAAGGCCTCCTCCAACTCCTTCCACTGTTGTCTGTCTGCCGCGACTCTAGTCCATAGGGGTCCTAATGTCATTTTTAGGTCATCCTCCCATCTTCTTGCTTTACGACCTCGAGTTCTAGCTCCATCCCTAGAGTACCAGACTGTCACCTGTTTACTCTATTTCTCTGGCACCTTGCTAGTTTATCCCTATGTCGTTTTGTAAAAGCCCATGTTTCACAGCCATATGTGATGCATGGCAGACATGGCAGTATACAGGTGTCAAAAGTCTTTCTCTTGATCTTCATTGATAGTTTCTTGTTTTTCGTGATTTCTTTCAAGTAAAATATACGTAGTAATAAATATTATCACCAGATAAAAGTTAAGCGCCTACCTGGGTTCGAACACGCCCTACGACTCCTAATCTCCACCGCTGCTCTCTGAGATGAAATAGGTATCTTAATTTGATCAAAAATACTTCAATAGTTTTTCAAAGAATTACAAACTCCGATGGCTCTTCAAAAGTTACGGCTGATATAAAACCCACAACAAATAACATACAGAAATCAGTACTTACTTAAGTAGTGCTACCAAAAGTCGGACTTTAATCAGTCTCCAGTAATTAACAGCCAAGCTCACACGAGCTTATCAAAATGAAAATCGTTGAGACCCAAAATGTGCCGACATTTCCTACACGATGATTGACGAACCGAAAATGGCGTGACGGCCTTTGTGTTCGGGGACGCTTTTTTGATGACTGTTTCAGGAATATTTTGTGTTAACTTTAGTAGGTCATTCTGTGAGGACCTAGATGTATTTGTTTACGTACATACATATTTAACTCTCGTCTTTTCTCCATGGGTTTCCGTGACTTAAAGTGGCGTGGGGTTAAGAAACTACAGAACGCCACATGCCACGAGCCCTACATATTACTTTTGAAGAGAACGTTTTCGCTCGCTTGAAAGTCGGGGATTATCATTCACCCCGGACACAGATAATATAATACTAGGATACAGATGCCTCATCCCATACAAAGAAACCGTGCCACGTAACTAGCGTTTTTCGTCTGATTAAACCGATATTTGTTTGTACAATGAACGTGTTCGGTTCTGTTCCACGGTGATAGATAGATGGTGTTAGCAGCGATTTGCAAGTAACAGGGTTTACTCGGTTCGTGAATATTTTTTTCTTTAAATACAGTGACAATTTGTTTTATAGTATTTTTTTGCACGTTTTTACAGTTTCCTTGCACCAAAATGAGTTACAATACAAACAATCGAGAGGAATGCCTCAGAAATTTGAAAACGCGCCCTCTATTGGCATCAATTTTAAACGATCCGTTCAAATAATCTTTGAAATGTGAATTAAGAGCCTAATATACAGTGGCGTAGCGTAACTTGGCGGGGCCCTGTATAAAAATTTGTTTGGGGGCCCTTATGAAGGGTAAAGATTTCTCACAAAAGAAAAAAAAATATCGCATAAAATTAAAATTAATATTTATTCATCATAATTATCTATCTGTCACTTTTCCAAAATGTTTACAAACAATTCAAATTGAAAAAAAAAGTCACACTCTCCTTGCCTTTATGTCGGCAAACTGATTTTTTTAATCATTTTCTTTAGTTTGTCTAAAGTTTCTGCCTCTATGAACAATAGTGAGGTTTGACAGGATAAAAAAAAATTGGGAAGTTTTTATTAATTTTTGCTTACGCACGTCGGGGTCCCCCGTGGCCCAGGGGCCCCGTATAATTGATACGGCAGATACGGCGGTAGCTACGCCCCTGCTAATATACCATAATTGAGTGCTTAGGAGAGTTTATAAAACAAGCACATACAATTTTTAAGTTCAATTCCAGAAAATGAAAATTTTACACACAATTCAATAATAAAACGGTGCATATCGCGCCATCTAGTGAGATTTATTTGAACCAAATGTTCTTTCTTAGTGCTGGGTCCCCGTGCCCCGGATAAAAAGTATACTATGTTCTACATATGGTCCAATCTACTTAACTTTTAGGTATAGTTACAACAGTGTGTGAGATCTTACTGTGTTAGAGAACAAACATACAGAGTTACTAACACATTATTAGAATGGATTATGGTCATTTAATTGTACCCTTCGCTGAATAGGTACAGGCGATATGGTCTATTATGTAAGATTATAATTGGATGAAATAAAATTATTAATTAAAAATCTTTTTTGAAACAATCTTTTTTAGGGTTCCGTACACAAAGGGCAAAAACGGGACCCTATTACTAAGACTCCGCGGTCCGTCTGTCTGTATGACTGTCTGTGCGTTACCAGGCTGTATCTCATGAACCGTGATAGCTAGACAGTTGAAATTTGGTGGTGATGGATTTCTATTGCCGCTATAACAACAAAGTCAGAATAAATGTTTTTTTTGTTGGCGTTACTTTGCGTTACCCTTCGTGCGCGAGTCCGACTCGCACTTGTCCGGTTTTCTTATTCTACTCAGCATACCCTTTCTCACTTGATACCCATAATATGGCAGTGCACAAAAAATAACTAGTCCGCCATATTGGATTTAGAATGACGTCACTTAGCTAACCATGCATTGTCATTCAAACTAAACGTGTATGCAAAATTTCGTTTTAATCGATGGAGGATAACTGCTTTGAAATTACAATTACATACATACATACATTGTAAAAACCAACACTTCAGCATATCTTGGGATCCTATGCTCAGTCATCGCAATTGAAATCACTATAATATCAAGACAGTCATATATCGCTCATTACATCCATAGTCGAATAGCAACAGCAGAATAATATTAGTAGGTTCTATATGAAAGAATATTATTACTAGACCTAGCACAGCTGAGTATGCCCTTCGTTACAGCCTTTAGTACTTCAATTTTACGACATCAAATCTAACAAAGAGTGACCTATTCTGTGCCGGAAAATAATAGAGCTACTCCTTTATTCATGACCTTTATCGAACCTTGGCAATATTCCGAAAAGCTCAAGGGTGAGGCGAGATAGAATACAGTATAAAATGGCACAAACAAAATATCTTATTTTTTGTTGAAACTGGCAGCGGTTGGTGGGAAACTACAACGGTATCTGTTACTATAATTCAGGATAAGAATAAATACTATAATACGAGTATCATAACTTGGCCTATAAATTGAACAGGAATTATGTACTTTTTCATCACACTTGCACGTAAAAAGTATCTAAACATACAGGTTAACTTGCCCCATATAAAACCCTCGGGCTTTCTTTAGGTCATGCAAGTTCAAGCAAGGAGTTTACACGCAATTGAAAAATTGTCTTAAAATGTTATCTAAACAGGAATTTCTTTGCAATCTCGCTACATGTTACTTAAATACTCAAATAATGTTCTTAATAATCGCTTTTAATAGTTAAAGTATGAAAAAGTCGAAATTATTTAATTCTTTTTACACTCCGTCATGGCTGTATAACTACGTAAGTATTTGCCCTTAAAGTTTCTGAACTAAACACTGTATAATCTGTGGTGTGGGCAAAAATTCGCCAACCGCTTAAAAAAAAGTTCACGTATTTCGTAATAACAGCTGTGCTGACTTGTGTATTAAAGCTATAATTCATAATTATTACTCGCAAATGTGATGAAAAACATTGTATGTATCACGGGCGGTACGGGAATTACGAACCTCGACTCGGAAAGCCCTCAGTCTTCGACTTCGGGCTTCTACTAGAGTCTCGATCGTAATTCCTTACTTACCGCCCTTAATACACAATGTACTATTCTTCATCATCAAAATATGTATTTAATTAGCTTCTGTCAGCGGGTTCACCCGCGTGATAGTCGGTAATTTTCCCACGGGAACAATAACTATTACCGGGTTCAAAAGCGATAGTATGTAATATGGATGTATGTTTGTTACTCAATCACGCCAGAACGGTAGAACGGATCTGTATGAAATTTGGCATAAAGATAGATTAGGGTCTCGAAAAAGGCGAACGTTTGTGAGTGTGTGTGTTTGTATGTTTGTTACTCTTCCACGCAAAAACAACTGAACAGTTCTGGATGTTATTTAACACAGAGATAGATTATGGACATAGAAATCGCACATAGGATACTTTTATCCCGGGGATATGTTCCTTCGGTATAATTTTCGATATTCACGCAGGCGAACCCGCTAGCAGAAGCTATTAGGCTATAATTTATCAAGATAGAAGTAGTAATATAACGCAGGCGGGGCCGCGAGTGGAAGCTAGTTAGAAATAACTCTTCTTTGGCAGTCGGGTGAAAAAGAATTCCAGCTCTAATAGGTTATTAATAAAATGCCTGTTGACCTTTAAAATTACCAATAATTGGCACCTTATAATTACTGTGCTTCACTAACAAAGCTGAATAAACATAATTATAACAGCTAGGTTATTTTCATATTTTCAAAGCGATAATAATTGAACCCACGGGCTTCTGTGAACTGTTAATATTGTTTTACTGTTTAAATAAGTGTTATTTTATTTCAAGACGACTTTAATGGCCAACATAATGAATGGCCCACAAAATAGCTTTAAGGCTCGCGGCCTCCCGCAGACAAGTAACATTTTATACATGAATTGTTCTGTAGATAGAGAGATAATCCATACGTCTGTCTGTCTGTTACCTTTTCGCGCTTAACCCGCTGAAATGATTACGACCCTAGCAAGGACATAGGATAGTGTTTATCCCGGAAATCATACTTAACGGGGTGGAAAGGGGGATGGAAGTTTGTATGGAAAACTTACTATATTTTTGCGCGATATAAAAAAGGCTATTTAATGTACTAATGCTACGCAGATGAAGTCGCGGGCAACAGCTAGTGGATAAAAAAATCATACCTACTAACCTCATTATCACCCGCACCATCATGCATCAGGCTGTCTTTGCCCACGGCTGGGGAAATCCCTCACTTTCCCTGTGCCCATCCCCTCGCTTCTGTGTCACTGACAGCCTAATCCAAGTCCTACCCACGATGAGAACAATGTCGTCTGCGCATCTCGCTGCCGGAGCAAAATTCCTTCGTGCCGTCATTGGACTACTTAAGGCGTATTATTCCCCAAAGTTAACGCATTCCTGGCCGTGCGCCCGCTCGGAGCCAGAATATTAATATTGAACCTCCTTTTGGACAGTTTTGTTTGCAAAATATTCTTTGATTTATAATATATGCTATTTCAGTTATGAAGAAATTCTAGCCATTAATACGATCGATCGCGTGCGTCAGACGCGCACGGCTGATGCGACAATAGTCAAAGTATGAGAATCAGCCGCGCACGTCAGCCGCACGCAACAGAACGCGCGCGGCTGCGTTCTACCGCGATGCACGGCAACGTACCTTAAATCCTACGTTCTAACTAATTTAACCTATCTAGGTATGTACTTAGTTAAACCCAAGAAATTAGTGAGAATTTACTTTCTAAAGAACCTAAAACTAGAACAGAAATATCTGAAGGCATTTCTGTTAATGAAAATACTTGTTTTTGTAATAAATCTTATCTACCTTATTCAGTGTCAGGCATTGGTAGTGGGTGGCGTTGTTGCCAGCCTTCGGGGCACTTTTCCGGTTGCCAGTTCAGATGTTCGAATAAAAATGTTACATTTGTTATAACATTATGCATTATATAATTATGCTTCGTTATTATTATGCCAACAGTATTTATGGCAAAAGATTATTGCTGATAATTATTATTATGCGTAATGATCATTATGCTGAATTTCGTTATGCCAATGTACATTATGACAATATATTTTATGCTTATCATAAGTAAACCTCGTCGTGGTACCCATTAAATGAGGTGTGGAGGTCAAAAAGGAAGTCGCTCCGTGTAGAACACTCGTCTTCAACTTCATCTGTTTAGGAATGAAAGTTGCATCTCCTTTCGTGTACAATCCACCACGCGTGCCCAGTGCACATGTCTTCGAATTTTTGGTTCTAGCACACGGCGGTTTCCTCACGATGTTTTCCTTCACCGTTTTGAGAGCAGTAGTGATGAAATAATATACACAAAGTAAAGTGCCTGCTCGGTTTGAACCGACCGATAAATTGTAAGTCGTGGCCGTTACCCCTGGGCCACTACTGTTCTCCGGTAAATAAATAAGATGTTATACCTATTCAGTGTGATCACCATTCCCATCACGATTGGATTAATTTCTATTAGCATTATTTATATACCAATGCTTTCCCAATTATCTTGCTGGCCACTGGTTAGCGTCAAGTTTATCAGCTAATAACATTTTATTGCGGCCAGGGAACCGAAATATTGATTAGTGGTTTGTAGGTATTATCTCTCTGAAACACTAATTGGCTCTCAATGAATAATTTTATTAATTACGCTGCCACGTTGGTCTTGTTGTCGCAAGCGTACAGAGCATGATTAGGACCGGGTTTGATTCCAGGGTCGGGCAAAATGTTACTGAATTTTCCCGTCTGCAATTTCTCAGTGGCCCCCTCTTTTCATAAAATTTTAGGCACAATATTGTTTGGCATAACTTATATTAGCATAATAATACTGCGGCCTAATGCAAAGGTTAGCATATCTGTCATTTGATTTAATTTGTTTTTGCATAATTTGGAGTTGCATAATTTTTTAAGGCATAATATTTATTCGTATATTAATCATGACTCAAATGGAATAGGGTACGGTGCTACGGGGGAGGGGGCACACTTGAGCAGCAATTATGTTTTTTTTTTATTCCAAAGAACATTATACATAAATGCCATTGTGCGTCTAGGTGTAGTTATTTCTTATTATTATTTTTGCATTAACCATCAAAGATTTTTAAATAATGTGGGTGTGCTGTAGGTGCAGAGGTTATTTAAAGTGTGCGTAAGGGACATGTATACAAGCCATATACATCTGTCCCTTACAAACACTTAAAATAACCTTACTTTCAAGAGCTTATGGTCACCCCCCCTGTTCTGTTTAACCTTTCGGGGTTACTTTTTCCATGTACCTATTATTTTTCATGTTCGAGTTTTCATGAAGATGGAAGAATCAGATAAAGATGTTGAAAGAATGATTCGTTTCGTCAGCCATGCCGCGAGTGTTACAATTTTCTAGTTTTGGCACGGATCGAATGTGTCTATTATTGAGGCAGTCCAATTAACTAATAGCTAACCTAGACATATTGTTTGTTAGCACTTCGTAAGACATGATAGAGATTCATTAATTTTTTGGTGTCTTGAGTGTTACTGCTCTTGTTTCTTCGATTTTTGACACTGACTGCCGATATTGAAGTTATTTTTACAAGCTTTTAATTAACTTGCAATTTATGTATGTAGGTAAGTGTGTTCGGGGCAAATCTTGCAACTGAATTTTAAAATAATCCTCCACCGATTGAAATTAAATTTTGCATACACGTTTATTTTGGATGACAATACATGGTTAGCTAAGTGACGTCATTCTAAATTCAATATGGCGGACGCCCTTATTTGGTGAACTAGTTATTTTTTGTGCACTGCCATGATAAGGGTATCAAATGAAAGGGTTTGCTGAGAGGAATACGAAAAAAATGGTTAAAAAAAAATGAAGAAATTATTTACTTTATAGTATTTTTACTTGGAAGCAGGTTGTATTCTTTTGTAAAAAAAAAAAAGACGTGTGGCACTCGGGGATTGCCGCGGTAAAGCTATTGCATAGCATTTGTATAAATAATTAGGTATAAATAGTGTAATGACACACCAAAACAAAATTATTCATTTATAAAAAAATAACAATATTGAGAAGTGATTATCGAATTTCGCGCGATGTACATTTATATAGATATAATATCATATATACTTTCTCTGCGCGGCATTCATGACAACAAATTTCTACCAACAAAATGATTATTAATACACTTATAATCAATATAAACGCAAAAATATAACTTTAGAAAACCATAACAAACTAACTGTCAAACGCCTGACCAGAGGGAATCTAGTGACTGACAGTCAAAATGGCGGTCGATGTAATCCGTCTATTTGTTGAAGAGTCAAGGCCTATATAATCCCAGAGCTCTCATTGTTCTTCGTAATTATATCGGATTATAGCCGCCATTAAAAAGGACGTCCGTTTCATACATCGTTATTTTGTATAGGAGTTTCGCCAGACTGGTGTCGAAGACTGCCGAACTGAAACGACGTTAGACGATGCACGGCCTTCAAGCCACACCTCAGATTTCACAGAATTCAAAAACCTTATTAAAAACAAAACAAAAATACCCTTATTAACATTGAAATAAGGTCGCTTTTCTTTGACAAGCAAAAGTGACCCTTATTCTCATTAGCATAAGGTCCACATTGATCACCATTGGAGCGTGAGGTTTTTTCGTTACGGAATTTCTGGATTCGGTCCCCGCGCTCAAGGCCTGCGATAGAAGCTATGCAATAGCTTAAAAATATATTTTTCACTTTTTACTTGTGGTACATAATGAGCAAGTTCAACAGTAAGGTACCTATAATGTTGCTTGAATAGATTACCCGAATAACATAAAACTTGAAAATAACCTGCGTATTAATTTAGAGCGTGCTGTCGTGATGTTATGTTATGAAATGGTATAAACAACAAACAGACATGCGCTTGCTGCAATCCCGAGAGATTTGCCGTTATTTATTGCAGAGTTCTGTTGTATATCTCCGAAGTTCTTGATTAGATCTTGTTCAAACTTAAACCAAATGAGAAGCACCAATTTCAAATTTAAAAAAATCGGTTTACCTAGTAAAAAGTTCTGAGATAACAAAAATAAAAATAAAAGAGTCGAATTGAGAACATCCTCCTTGTTGAAGTCGGTTACATAAAATTACAACAGTATTTACTAGAAATAGGTACCTAAATAAAATATTATGAACTTAACAAACTAATTATAATAATGTACAAGCATGTATAAAAAAGGATGAGGGAAAGAACTCATAACTTTAAGCCTTCTTATGAGGCTCATTGTGAGCGACCACGTCTCTGTCCCGTAAGTAATCACTGGCAACACACGGTCACTGGACTTTTGTCTTGAGACACTGTGATAAGTTGAACGAGACGATACCGTGCAACTTCCCGAACGCTGCCCAGCCGAGTCGGATTCGACGGTTGAGCTCTTTCTCGAAGTTGGACCTATCTCACTGGACCGTTTATCCCAGGTAGACATAATCGTCCACAAATTCGAGTGTAGAGTCTCCGACTTTGATAAGAGTGGGTGTAACATGGGCATTCAATAACACCTTGATTTTGTCCATGTTGATTTTTAGACCCACTCTTTCGGAAGCTCTACTGAAGTCATCGATCATTGTACTGAGGTCCTCCATGATCTCAGCCATGACCACTATATCGTCGGCAAACCGAAGCGGCGTAGTTATATCTGCCGCTCAAAGATAGCAATATTGTAATGATTTGAAACTGAGGCTCGTTGCCCGGCTACACCCTCACCGTTTACTATAACCCTGATCAGAGAAGTGGTGGTCTATATCATGTCATATTTTAGGATCCCATATTCAGTCAAAATTAAACCCCTGTGACGAGAATTCAGCTGACGTATCACTCAAAAATCTAGGACAAATTACTTTGCTCTTTTTTCCTCAACTTCCAACAGATTCACCACAAAATGGCGACGGTATCTACCTATACTTACAACCATAACAAGCAATGATGTCAAAGATATTTTTACCACGAAAAAAGGGAGAGATTAGACCGTCAGACAGGTGGCAAGTCACAACCCACGTCATTGTCAACTGTGACGTCATATTAAAAAAGTACAGAACTTTTTACGAAATGAGGTTGGACATGTTTTTTTGGGCCTCGTTTCGGAGCAGAAGTTTTTAGAAGGGGTCACGGTATAGATTTATAGCTATGTAGGGTTAATAATGTAAGTGGGGTTGGAAGAAAAATGAAAAGATTTTTATTAAAGAGTTTTTTTTTACCCGACTGCCTAAGGAGAGTAATGTGTTTATCAGTGTATGTATGTATGTATGTTTGTTCCTATGTGGCATTCTAAGGACCAAACGCGTTGGCCGATTGTGATGATTCTTACGTCAACCGATTCGTCTTAACCCTGCGAGTGTCACTGGCTACATTAAAATTTGAAAATATAAAATGGCGGCTTTTGGGCGCCATATTGTGGGGGCTTAATTTTTTTCTTCCAAATCCATCGTGTGAGGTAGGTATCAAAGGGTTTTAAGAGGTGATTTCAAAAATATATAACACTTGTATGTTTAAATGTACCTAATAAAAAAAAACTTAATGTTATAAATAAAAAATAACAATATAAAACAATTGCGAGTCGGACTCGCACATGAAGGGTTCCGTACCAATACCGCAGAAAAATCACGTTTGTTGTATGGGAGCCCCACTTAAATATTTATTTTATTCTGTTTTTAGTATTTGTTGTTATAGCGGCAACAGAAATACATCATCTGTGAAAATTGTATCTGTCTAGCTATCACGGTTCATGAGGTACAGCCTGGTGACAGACAGACAGACGGACCGCGGAGTCTTAGTAATAGGGTCCCGTTTTTGGTTACGGAACCCTAAAAAAGTTAATTAAAAAAATCAAAAAGCCCGACTGCCTAAAAAGCGAAGAGCTGTTTTTTTTCTTGTTTACGTCTTTTTAGTTCGCTTTTAGGCAGTCGCGTTTTTTGATTTTTTTAATTAACTTCTTTTTCGTGTTCTACTAATGTTAGGTATGGACTGATGACTGCCTCGTAGGTCTTGTCGTCGCAAGCGCTTTTTTTGAACACGAGGTCCTGGGTTCGATGCTCGGGTAGGGAATAGTGTTATTGGGTTTTTCCATCTGGAATTTCTGGAGTAGCTGTCCGGAGTTTGGATTTATCCCCAGTCGATAGCATTAGGCTCGGCCCCTAATACATTGGACTTAAACAAAACTGGCGAAATATGGTTTTAGTACAATAGTGCCTCTCTGCCTAACCTTTCGGGAATTACAGGCATAATATTATGTACTAAAATGCAACTAGGTATACGAGTTCTCGTGTATGATCGTTGCGGGATCCAATCCAAGACAGTTAAATTCATTCTCCGGGACTTCGTCGAGCTTCATTGCCTCGGCGCTTTTCTGGTGGTCGCCACTGTTGATTCTGGTTTTCAGGAGTTGCAGTGGTTTAGGAATAAAGCGGTGGGATGGGCCAAAAAACATAATTAATCATCACGTGTATTGCCAAATAGACAAAACTTGATAGGTTTACCTTCTATTAAATTTACATGGGATGATGGGACCCTATAACTAGCGTAATATATGTTTTCTATAGGTACCTCTGCCTAAAACTTCGGGTAATACAAATGTCGTAATATCTGTGTATGTTTGACCAAAGTAGACATAACAATTTTGCTTTGAATCGTGTTTTTTGTGAGTGATTGTAACTACCTAAAATAAAAAAAACTTTTGGCAAAAAAATACGGTGTCGGTGTCTTTCGTAGGTACCATTTTTTTTGCGCACCGACTTCAAAAAATAAAGTTATTTTTCACTTTGTAGTTTTTAACCGACTTCCCAAAAAGGAGGAGGTTCTATGTTCGACTTCAAGTTTGTTTTTTTTTTTTTTTTGTGTATTTTCACCGATTACTCCGTCAATTGTGGACCGATTTTGAAAATTCTTTTTTTGTTTGAAAAAGTATGTTCCGAAGTTGGTCCCATTTTAATTTGGTGAAGATCTGATGAAGAACTTCGGAGATATACAACAGAACTCTTCAATAAATAACGGCAAATCTCTCGGGATTGCTGCAATCGCATGTCTGTTTATTGTTTATACCATTTCAAAACATAACATCACGCCAGTACGCTCTTGTGTATAAACAATAAACAGACATGCGATTGCAGCAATCTCGAGAGATTTGCCGTTATTTATTGAAGAGTTCTGTTGTATATCTCCGAAGTTCTTCATCAGATCTTCACCAAATTATAATGGGACCAATTTCGGAACATACTTATTTAAACAAAAAAAGTTTTTTTTTAAATCGGTCCACAATTGACGGAGATAAAAGTGAGCATACACAAAAAAACAAACATAATGTTGAACATAGAACCTCCTCCTTTTTGGGAAGTCGGTTAAAAAATGGGTAGTCATGGGAACTGCGTACAGAAGCGAATGCTTAAAATTTTGGAATAATTTTTGGGAAATTATTTTGGGAAATTATTCCTCACACGTCAGATTAGCATGTCGATGGCGTTGTCATTTATTATCATGTCGCTGACGCGAATACCCAACACGTGTAAAGAAGTTTTCAGTTCAAAAATACCTATGCTCAAAAAAAAACGTAGTCATTTTTTATTATTTTGTATTCTCGCGCTTGACCACTATCTCACCTGATGGTAAGCAATGATGTGATCGACGGTGAAACACGCTTGCCACGCTGGATTTTCTTTAAATTTCTTTGAGTAGTGGTCGTTGTACAAAACTGCAACAATCCTAAGTTTGCCAGTAAATAGGCCAAATCCTTAGCCAAGAACCGTTTGGGTGTAAAAACTCCCCAGAATTGGTCGCTATCCAGAATAACAACGTAATGTTCTCTTTGAAATGGGTGACTTTAATACCCCCCAGAATTAATTACCAGTAGTTATTTGCTGTACCGTTTATAACATCCTACATGCGTTGTGGCATCTATATTGGCACATGCGAACTACAAAAAGACCTGACTTCAAATGTTACATCGCGCTATCAAGGTTCTCTGCGCGACTTGAACATTATGTAGATATTCAATGGCTCGACTTCGACCATCGGGCTATTAGGCTTGGCAAGCACAGCATCTTTTGCCGCGTACTGAATAATACTAACATGCACTACGGATAAAATTCCGCACGATTTTTGTCTCTCTACCTATTCATAGAGCTCAAAATATACGCGTGGATTAAATCTGTAGCTAAACACGGATTTCGTGCGGCATTATTTCCGCGTTATTTTTTTACCGCAATGCGTGCAGCTTCATACAATTAATTTTGTCGCAGAATGTGCTAAAAAGAAATCGCGCGAATAAAAACCGCAGTGCATTTTAAGCCTTACCTGACACAACACCCGTCTGGTCGGCGGATACATCCTTTTCAATGGAGGATGCGGCACTTTGCGCCCTGTTCCGCATCTAACTATTTAGGACATAGACACAGTCTAATCTATCTGAGCTCCTCGAAGACGCTGCTTAGTGACTGCTTAGTTTAGGGTCAGTTGGTCATTGAATCAGGCGAAGTACTAGCTGGTTTTCACTTAAGATAAAAAAAACATTTTTGCATAAAAATACTACCGACTTCCAAATACAAAACTACAAAGTGGAAAATAACTTTATTTTTTGAAGTCGGTGCCTTTCGTAGGTACCATTTTTTTGCGTTATGGACACCGACTTCAAAAAATAAAGTTTTTTTTCACTTTGTAGTTTTGTATTTGGAAGTCGGTAGTATTTTTTTGCAAAAAAGTTTTTTTTATTTTTCACTTTTTAGTTGTACCTACCTAATAGGCAAGTTAGTAAGGTAACTATAACGCCAAAATTGATTTCATGAAACTTGAACTTAACCGGTGAAATGAGAGATCTGCGTACCCCTTAAGAGCGTACTGGCGTGATGTTATGTTATGAAATGGTATAAACAATAAACAGACATGCAATTGCAGCAATCCCGAGAGATTTGCCGTTGTTTATTGAAGAGTTCTGTTGTATATCTCCAAAGCTCTTCATCAGATCTCCACCAAAAAAAAATGGGACCAATTTCTGAACATACGTTTTCAAACACGAAAAGAATTTTCAAAATCGGTCCACAATTGACAGAGATATCGGTGAAAATCCAAAAAAAAAAAAAACAAACATGAAGTCGAACATAGAACCTCCTCCTTTTTGGGAAGTCGGTTAAAAATAGTCAGCAGTGTAGCAATCCATAGCCTTTTGCCAGAACTTGACCAGGGTTTTGTCAAAACTCTGTCCATATTCATGAACATCTTTAGATGCCGAAATACATCCAGGATTTCCGACACCCCTACCATGACACTGATCCCTCTTTTAGATCCCCTGTTACCTACATTACTATCACTACATAGTATAAAAAAGTCCCCCGTCGTGTTTGTACGCGATAAACTCAAAAGCTGTTGAACAGATTTACATGCGGTTTTCACCAATACAAAGAGTGAAAAACGAGGAAGATTTTTGTATATAATTTGTCACGGGCAAAGCAGGGGTGGGTCGCTAGTATCTCTACCACTAAATATTATAAAATAAAGTCCCCCACCGCGTTAGTACGCAATGAACTCAAAAACGACTGAACGGATTTTGACGTTGTTTTCACCAATATAAAGAGTGAGAAACGAGGAAGGTTGTTGTGTATAATTAGTCACAGGCGAAGCCGGGGCGGGTCGCTAATGAGACTATATTATGAAGTAAGTAAAATGGGTGTCTATCTCTGCATGTCAACTCCTTCGAAAAATATAAGCTCAAGAGATTCTGGAATCTATTTCCTGGTCAGATTAGGTGTTATTGCGTTCTTCTAGATTTTCAGTAGTAGTCCGGTGTATAGATTTGTGCTTGATTGATGAAAATAGGCGCGATTCCGGTTACAAGGTGCTTAAACAATTGTGAGCTTTCTATTGCACTTCTGCCAACCCCTTTGGAAAATACAAGCTTCATTTTAACACCCAATCAATCCACCATCTCACACCCAACACATCTACCACCAAACACGAAGATCAAACACCTTTTATCCTCAAAGGGGGGATCAAGACAATCGGCTTCAAAAGCCGCGAGTGATACTTGATGTCGCAGCTTCGAGGGTTCCTCGAGGTGAATGGGAAGTCTAGAGTGCTTGAGACAATGGCTGTCTTGTATGGATATATTTGTTTTATACAGGATTAGGGTTATTTGAGGGTAGGTGTATTTTTTTTTTGGATAGAAATGTTGAAAATTGGTGTTGGTTGGGTTTTAGGATAAAATTTGTCTAACTGTAAAGCTATTTTTTGATACATAGGTCTTGTAAGAAAATATTATTTTGTATAAGACTACGATTTTGTATTTAGGTACATATTTTGGCACTCGATTCATGTAAAATGATGTGTGTAAATGTCCGGTTAGACTGAAGGCTGAGGCTACCCAATATTGTCGCAAAAGGGCTGAGCAGATAGTGATGCCCTGACCTGGAAAATAAGTGAAGACAAAAAGGTAACCAGACCAGTACAGTTACAGTAGTATAGTAGCATTTATTCTACTAAAGTTTCAGGTTCTTAATCCAATATATTAAGTTCCAAAAGTATCTATATGTTCATAAATAGGCAATAGACTGGTAATTATTGTGTAACTTGCTGTTGTTTACTAACACCTTGTCATTTTATTTTTGTGTGTAATACTAAAAACCCTACTAACGCTATCTCTGTAAAAATGTATGGACGTACGTCGTAAAGAAATCATACTTGTAGTACATCACCATAGAAAATCACATTAAAACAAACAAAACAAAAAGCCCATTTCTATTTATAAACATTGCAGGTTGCATACCTCCACGAATCGACTGAAACCTTCGCATTTATCTTGATGAAACACCCATAACAGCCGCACCCCACAATATTTTGTTAATAAAAAAATAAATCGGAATAATTTTCGTGGTCGAACACTTAGATGCGGCTCCCGATATCGTCCAAAATGAAATCCATTTGTTACCGGTCGCGTGTTACGGGGAAATAATATAGGTGCGTTGGGAGTGGTCCCTTTGTGAGCGGTAAGCGATTTGGTAAGAACATTTTGAATAAATATTTTGGCGTTTATTTTATGGGTGGAACCAAGCAGTTGGCCTTACTGTTACATCATTTGGAACCCCAAATCATGTCTAAAATACCAGTAGCATGGCAGTATTCACAAGGCAAAATGAAATATTTGTTTGAAATGTCTGGTGTGCTTGTAATTACACGCTTCAACTCGGAACATAATAAGTTAAAAACTCTTGTTGGCAGTTAAATTACGGTTTGTTTTTCTAGCTTATTTACCTAGAATTTTACTACCTACTTCATAAGTAGTTTTCATTCTTAGAGGTTCATGAAGTCAAAATAAGTAAAGCGTAAAAAAAAGTTTTTGTTAAAATATGCCATACTCGTAAGTAATTTGTCAATTTATTTGTGCTCAGGATTACATCACAATAAATTATACTTGACTATTCATAAACTGCCTGTTCAGCATAAATAGATCCCTTTTTTAATTGGATTTTATATCGTGGTAGTTGATGAACGTGTTGACTTGTAAAAAATGGGTGTGATAATGTGCCTTAGGGTCTGGTGCCACTGCGAGAAGAATTAGTGATTGTATATTTTTTAAGGATACCACTCCGAAGATTATCCTCCATGTCTTAGAAAAGCTCTTCCAACCACAGGCAAACCTTATTTAAATTATCAAAGAATATAAGACACATCTTTTTTTCTTTATCGGATCAATATACCGTCATTTTGACGAAGATAAAAAAACCATAAAAGCTTAGGAGCTTCTGACGTCACTTCTAAGGAAAAGTGTACCAAGGCGTGTCGTCACGCGAAAATTACATCGTAGTTTCGTGGTAAGTTTCTGTTTACATGATAATTAAGAAATGTTTTTTAGAACCTGTCCCGGTGTCTATAATCAAATCTCGCAAGTTAAATTTGACACACGGGGAGTGTTAAATTTTCCCCACAAGTTTGTTTCTCGTGACAATGATTTTTTTTATTTAAAATCTTGATTAAATATGAGTGTATTTACTTGATGGACAAAAATAGGTTTTAGTCATCGTCCTATATCCACGCTATCAGTCGCACCATACCTTTACGCAGCCCCAGATAGAAAGGTCGGTAAACCAGCTTAGTTAAATGAAATCTCAGATTTGTTTTATTGGCATTGTAAAAAATGTCTGCACAGGTACGGGGCACATTTGTTTCTGTCTCATATTTCAGGAGGCTTTCAGCTGCGTACGGAGAAAAATCGGAAGAATTATGCCGTTCCGTTTTACTGAGGCATTCATTTTAGCAATTGATTAATCTTGGAAAATTCTGTGGTTGAAGATTTTTTTCCTTAAGGAATTATACCTCATTATATAGTAAACCTTAGTAAAGTTATGACAAACTTCAAATATGCGAAAATGTATTATTTTATGTGAATAAAACACTTTACTACGCGCGGGCTTGACTACAGATAGTCAAGCCCGCGCGAAGTATTTTTGAACTCTAAAAAGTAGATTTACTTACGTTCGTATTCAATTGATTTTCGGATAGTCTTCAGCGGCATGACCAACACAGAAAAATTTAATATTAAGAATTATAATGCCTGATACAAAAAACCGCTCAAAAGTATAAAATAGGCCTCGTACTCGCGTTGCGAGATCGCCAAAGTAGTATTTATTATTATGATTTTTTATAATACTTTATTTAATATGCTATAATGCCATAGACAGTCACACAGATACACAAATACCATCGTCAAACTTATAGCTACCACCTTTTCTGTCAGGGGTTAAAAATAAATATTGCTAAGGCTACGGTGCGGTTACTACGCCGTAGCAGTTGTGATGACGTCACTACTGCGCTGGCTACAGTGGCTACGCCCTCGTAGCAGAAGGCTGATACCGCTACTTGTCAAGCGTTGAAGTTCTTATTCCTGCTTGAACATAGAAAAACAACGTTTTATCTCGTGTGCAAATACGTACTTACATATCCTACTTAATATTATAAAGGCGAAAGTTTGTGATTGTATAATTGTGTTACTCATTCACGCAAAAACGACAGAACGGATCAGAATGAAATTAGGCACACAAATAGATTATAGTCTGGAATAGCACATAGAATACTTTTTTATCCCGGGAATATGTTCCCTCGGGATAATTTACGACTTTCACGCGAGCGAAGTCGCTAGCTGAAGCTAGTAGTATTATAAATGCTATTGGTTGTTTGTTGTCTTTTCAAGACTAAATGGCTGAACTGATGTAAATGAAATTTGGTATGGAGATAGTTTGAGACCTTGGGAAGGACATAGGATAGTTTTTTATCCCTTGGGATATTAAAACTCTTTTACGTGGGCGAAGCCAGTTCCTAATAAAGCCGGACATGAGGCTCTATACAGTGTGGTCATTGTCGAAATGCCAAAATCTAAGGGATTCATCACGTGACATTTATTTAGCGCCATGCCATTTTATAGAATGTCACTGGCTGTTTCTGATTTGGCTTCTATATCTTTGATTAGGCTTATTTTCAGACAAGTTTCATGGTATTTCGTCAAATATTTTGAACTATGAGTAGGTTCGATTCTATAATTAGAAAGTTTGCCTGTAAATTTACTCCATTTGAGATAACATTAGACATTTAAATAAGCCCATTTTACAGTTCGTTCAACCGATTTTGACTTCTTTTGCGTAGGTGATACGACAAATGGTAGCTGTAGTAAACAATTGGTTTGGTAACAGATTTTACTTATGCTTTTTATGTCATCCTTAAGTTGATGGGATAGAACTCAAAATCGGTTGAACGGACTGTAAAAAGAGTTGTAAAAATTAGTAATGTTATTTCTAATGGAGTATAGGCATATAACGTTGAAACCGCTTTTGAAATGAAAACATAAAATGGCGGCTCTATTTTAATCAATGGCATATTGACTAAAATAGAGCCGCCATCATCACCACAAAAAAAATACATCATCAGCTAAACAAATCATCATCATTTTCAACCTTTTAATGTGCCCACTGCTGGGACATGAGCTGTAATCCACCACGCGGACTCAGTGCGGGTTGGTGCATTTTTGTTTCTAGGACATGCCGGTTTCCTCACAATATTTTCCTTCACCGCATTCAAACAAATATTTCTTCGAAACTGTAACATTACTTACAATAAAAACAGACACAAATCCATTTTATCTTCCTGCACTATAAATAGTTCTGTCCATACTTTACTGTTCGCCGCTCGATGAATTTTAACATCCCGACTGCTCGAGCTGAAACTATGCGTTCAATTTGAAAAATAAAATAAAAATGCTGTAAAACGTTTTACTTTGTGAAGTACCTTCTGCTTTATGCGATGAAAGAGAGAGAATCCATTTAAAAGCTGTAAAAGGGAATCATCTTCTTCAGGATTGCATTAAGACAGCCTTTGCAAGAAGTGATACTTAAATTTAGGATCTGCGCCAACTGGACTTTCAGCTTTGTTTGTTTTCTTTGGTAGAATGTCACTTGTTTAAGGCTTCAAATATCTAGTTGGCCCAGTGGCTAAGTAAGACCTCGTCTGTCGTCCAGAGAAACCTCACCCCCTAGAAGTGTATAAAAAGCGACATCTATGGACAGAAGGATATACTACGACTTATACATGCGCCGCGTGCGCGTCATCACTGTGACATCAATGAAGTTTGGTTTCTGTAGTTTTCTGTTGTTAGTTAGTGCTCCTGGGCAATAGGTTGACTGGGTAAAAAAAAAAAGGGTAAAAACGGGACCCTATTACTAAGACTTCACTGTCCGTCTGTCTGTCTGTAACCAGGCTGTAACTCATGAACCGTGATTGCCAGAAAGTTAAAATTTTCACAGATGATTTATTTCTGTTGACGCTACGACAAAATACTAAAAACAGAATAAAATAAATATTTAAGTGGGGCTCCCATACAACAAACGTGTTTTTTTGCCGTTTTTTGCGATAATGGTACGGAACCCTTCGTGTGCGAGTCCGACTCGCACTTGGCCGGTTTTTTACTAGGTACGAGATGTTGCTACTTTAATACAAACATAGTTCGTGCCATGTAGAAGTAAAGTTCGAAGTATCAACAGCTAAGTTCGACCATACGTCCCGGTTAACAAAGTTGCTGTGTTCCTATTTGAAAGGTGTTGGTAACATGGTACAAGTACAGGCACACCTGGGCATGTACAAAGCACAAGAGGCTTTTCAACTTTGTAAGATACTCTTCAAGCATAGCCCGTACTGAGATAAAAGTCTCGTTTACGACGCATCGGTGACTTGTACGTATATTTTAAGGTGCACTAAAAGAGGGCAATCTATATTATGCAGTTATAAATTCGTATGCAAATCTAGTCGCCGGAAACCTCAATGAATTCTATTACTTTAAATACTCTATTTATCTACCTAGATACTTCACTGATTAGTATTTTAGTCAAATAATTTTATTCAAACATGCGCTGTTTTCATTATCAATCTGCCAATTTTTTTTCTTAAGTTTATTTTTTAACATTAACACATCGTCACAAAAAATGAGGCATTTCTATTTATTTATTTTTTGATCTATTAATCGATATATATATATAAATTAATCCCTATTGCCCTTGGTCACGGAATCACGCGTGAACAGGCCGAAAGAGAAAAAGAATAGAATTCCTTCCTATGTAGGTTCCTTACCTACATAGGAAGAATAGAATATAATAGAATAGAATAGGAAGATCAATAGGATAGGTACTCGTAGGTCGGGTAGGTACTCGTGGGTCAGGTAGGTTAGGTAGGGTAGATGAATGTTTGGCGGGTCAGCTAGTTAATTAATAAATGTTATTACTCAATTAGCCAATATCTGATCGATAAGAATTTAAATTGATAAAATGACATCGCTGTATTCTTGATTTGTACTTAATATTATTTTTATTTATCTGTATTGACCTCGAACTTTACGAATTTAAAATCCCATTTTATTGAAATTAACATTGTGTATTGTTTTTTTAATTTCGTAGGCTCGCGCTTGACCACTATCTCACCTGATGGTAAGCGATGATGTGGTCGACGATGTAACACGCTTGCCTAGAAGTATAGTTCTCGCCAGACATCTGGGCCGCCCTGAAGTTGGCTTTCCGATGCGCAAGGCATGGATCGGCGCTGTTTTATGTATGAGATTTCATACTGAGCAGCCATTGTAACGAACTTCAGAGCGGCCAAGAAGTTTGACTTAAAAACCCCGTGGTTGTACCTATCGGGAAACACAAACTCCGGCAGGGACTTCCACTCCCTAGCTGTACGCATAATGAAAGAATGTCCAAAACGTTTATTGCTTATGGATGGGATGTCACCGATGTACTAATTGTATTGCTTATTTCAAATTGTTTACTGAATTTCATCTTGAGATGGAAAACTTGTATTGATTTAATTGTATGTTTTAATAAATATATTTAATGGGTCTTTATTAATATAGCTAAAACTGTTTGCATGACTTAGTTAAGGTAGTTAGTATAAGGTTCATTATATTTAAACTTAACATCTGTAACTTGTAACTTTTCTTCTGTGCAGTTATAGAACTATTCTATTCTAACATTTAACAGTACGTTGTTGTGTTTCTTCATAAATTCGGTTCTGTACTGTGCCTTAATTATTTTTCCGATACTGTGGTGACTGGCGAAAACTATACAGCCTGGCTTGGCAATATTATCGATCTGGTCACTCTTTTGCCATATCATGTCTGGACTATAATCTTATCTGGTTTTAGTGCGTAGGCAGTGGCTATTAGGTGTTTCCGATTTCTAGATAGGTCTATTATTTGAAGCCTAGGTTATAAATAATGTGTTCTTACATGGTAGGTGTAGGAATATTGATATTAGTCGTACACGATGCGTATCAATACAATATAATAAAACTGTAGAAATACCGTTTTTGTACATCGAAAATATTTAAAAAAAAATAGTCAGTGTGTTTAAGGATAACCACCAGAACCCATTTCCAGCATTTTTGTCTGTTTGTCTGTTTAGTTGTGTATGCATCACGTAAAATGTACGAAACCAATTTAGATAACTTTTATACATAAAATTTGTGCGTAACTTGAAGTATTACTTAGTTTTTGTTTCGTCACAATCGGTTCAATCTAACAAAAAATAGATGAATTTAAAGTGTAAAAGTGTGTTTCAAGTAGTAAAATATCACATCACACGCAATTCAGATACTGGGGCAGTTGAACTCCATATTCGATAGATGGCGTTGTGCATTTGACGTCATTTTCTGTATGAGAAAAAAGTTAATATATATATTAACATACTACACTTATAATGAGAAATAAAGTTTATTTATATACTAGCTGTTGCCCACGACTTCGTCTGCGTAGCATTAGTACTTAAAATAGGTATTTTTTTATATCGTGCACTAATAAATTAATAATATAGATTTGTGGGCCGCCTTATTTGAGAAATTATTAGTTCACCATACAAACTTCTACCCCCTGTCCAACCCCTAAAGGATGATTACCGAGATAAAAACTATCCTATGTCCTTCCTAGGGTCTCAAACTATCTCCATACAAAATTTCATCTAAATCAGTTCTGCGGTTTAATCGTAAAAAGGTAACAGACATACAGAGATTCTTTCGCATTTATAATATTAGTTTGGATGTTGTAAGAGTACACTACATAATTATTCGTATTTCCATTTACTTGTTTAAAGATTTGATTAGATGCATTTTCGCGAGCATTACAATGTAATGTAACGTTCTTACGAATGGTACAATACAAACAAATGTTCAATATCCTAAAGCATTTCCATGTAATGTAACGTTATTGCGAATGTTCGACGCTGCGTTTGACAATTACCTGTAACATTTATTTGTACCTACCTTGCGTTCATTATTGACCTTACTCCACGTCACCCTTCAGTGTCTAGGTTTTCGGCATTGAAAATATTGACTCAAAGTCTATAGATTATTAATTATCCCCTAGTACTGTCAGAAACACAAAACATTGAACATCAAATTAACACATATCCAAAATATCCGCCATGTCGAATCTATGATTGATCTATATCTAGCGTTAGTCTATGCCCCACGTCCTTGAGACTGAGTCATAGGAAACGAACCTCTCTAGATGATAACATAAATCTCAGTGGAGGCGCCGATGCGACAGCCTCACTTTTTGCGTTATTTTGTAAGTCGGTTGCTAAGGCGGAATGTTTTCATTAGAATAGTGTGTTTTCTAGAATTTCGGAACTCTGAGCGATTATGATCTCCGAAATTTACGGGTTTTTCACCTGGCTACATGAAAAGGGGGCTATGTTTTTCGCTCTTATATTGTATGTATGTTTGTAATATTCTTTATAACCTCATATTTTTCAAACCGCTTAACGGATTTTTATAATTAAGACACCGTTAGATAGGTCTTGACCACCCAGGTATTCTTAGATAAGTGACTTTAAAAAAAGAAACATAGCGGATTTTGGGCACCATATTGTGGGGGTATTTGGTTACATCATTCTTGTTGGAAAATTACATAATATTATGTGAGAAGATGTAAAAAGACGTGCACGTAAAAGCGTCTAGAGTAAAATAAACAAACTCCAAATACAATAATTAATTAAAAACAGACCGAGGCAATCAAGTTATGACCCATCCCAACTAATGGCGCCCGTTCACGAACATGACGCATGGATTGGCATCACTTAGCTCAACTATCATGAAGGGAACCGAATGATCCAACACATGTGCCATCATCGGAGCGACATTTGAGAGAGAATGACACACTCAACTGCCAGGGCACACACAAGTCAACGAACGGCATATAGGTACAGTAAATGGTAGATTTACAGTCAGTACATAGTAATGACAGATTGTGTAGTCGACGGTGACCTATTCACTCTTGACTTAAAAACTCCCAGGTTATAGCTATCCGGCAGGAAATTGCACTTCTTAGCTGTAGGCACAATGAAAGTATTCTATTCTTTAGACTGTTTCTATCTCACTACAAAGCAAAGCGTTCTCTTCATTTCAAAGTGCATTGATTGCCACAGTGGCCCATTGTGTGTTAAAGGCCAGCTACAGTATGCCAGATTTTCGGGCCCACTATCTTGAGTGAGTTGAAAACTAGAATCAGTCACCTGTAAAAAGTTACCCTAAATAGTCAAATAATGTGATGATTGCCCCGACAATAATAGCCACTCAAACAAAATTCACTTTCCGAAATACAAAACGACCCCTAAATTATTTATTTAAAGTAAACAATAAAAACGTACAAAAGACAGCACTCATCCCTCCCGACCGTCGCATCGCAAATATTTGTCGTTCTCAAATTGTTTGCTGTAGCAATATTATATTCCTATGTAGCCCGCGGTCTAGAAACTCGATAGCTATGTTGTTACAGAGTTATTTTTATCGTCAATTTTGTGTTTATAACCAATTATTAGCTTTTTACGGTTCCGTACCCAATGGGTAAAAACGGGACACCATTACTAAGACTCCACTCTCCGTCTGTCTGTCTTTCACCAGTCTGTATCTTATGAACCGTGATAGCTAGACTGTTGAAATTGTGTTGGCTTTTACCGTGGTCGGTCCGTGGATGACCTTTATATATCAAGATTCCTCCGAGCCTCAGACAGCACGCTAAGACGTTGGTCCTGGGTGTAGCCCGGAGCCAGAACATCTGACAGAGTTCCGTGGGACTAGCGTCTTACCTATTTACTGGGTTGTCAAGATCAGATATGCAATCGCTCCATCTGTGTGAGTAACTGGAAGGCGACCCTAACATAGTTGCGGTATTCTAGGCAGACTGATCAGCATTTTATTCGAATGATGTAATGTTTTGTTGATCGAATGATGCCGTAAGCGCTACCCTGGGCTAAGTTTAAAATCCTGGGTTAGATCCCTATATCAGTGTTGCGGACGGTACCGGGTGGTGAAAGTACCCACGATCGCCCTGGATAGTATCCCCCACTTGGGTTTGACGTGCGCTCCCTACATACTGAGAAAATTCTGGTTTGTTATATGTATTTTCATTATACTTATTAGCAATTATCTCGTAAACGCCTAGACCGATTATTTCAAAAGGATAAAGTGATTTTTAACCGACTTTCCAAAAAGGAGGAGGTTCTATGTTCGACTTCAAGCATGTTTTTTTTTTTTTTTGTATGTTCACCGATTACTCCGTCAATTGTGGACCGATTTTGAAAATTCTTTTTTTGTTTGAAAAAGTATGTTCCGGAATTGGTCCCATTTTGGTGAAGATCTGATGAAGAACTTCGGAGATATACAACAGAACTCTTCAATAAATAACGGCAAATCTCTAGGGATTGCTGCAATTGCATGTCTGTTTGTTGTTTATAACATTTCATAACATAACATCACGCCAGTTCGCTCTTAAGGGGTAAGCAGATCTCTCATTTCACCGGTTATGTTCAAGTTTCATGAAATCTATTCTGGCGAAATAGTTCCCTTACTAACTTGCCTATTAGGTACGTACAACTAAAAGGTGAAAAATAAAAAAACTTTTTGCAAAAAAATACTACCGACTTCGAAATACAAAACTACAAAGTGAAAAATAACTTAATTTTTTGAAGTCGGTGTCCTAAACGCAAAAAAATGGTACCTACGAAAGACACCGACTTCAAAAAATTAAGTTATTTTTCACTTTGTAGTTTTGTATTTGGAAGTCGGTAGTATTTTTTTGCAATTTTTTTTTTATTGTCTTAGACCTTTCATATGACACCAAATTAGTTAACATATCTCCATGAACACAAATCACATTTTCAGATTGCGTCTTGATTACGTAATTAAATGACAAACTATGAAATCGTATTTTTTATATAAAAAAGTCTATCTTATCTATTATTACACGTTAAAACCAGGATTCTAATATGACTATACATGCTACATAGATACGAAATAACATAATTAGAACACTCTAATTGGATTCTAACTAGAAATAATTAACACTTACAGGCTGGCATGGACATGGGTACTTGCATGGGCATTGCATTGAAACCTGTTACGGCATATGTACTTGTTACTTAATTATCTTGCAGATATAGTTCGTCGCCGACAATCTGGTAATGGCAGTTTTCTGGTGGTCGCCACTGTTGATTCTGGCTCTCAAGATTTGCAGTGGTTTGGGAATAGTACGATGGGATTGTCCCAAAAATCAGATATTTGTCAATTATATCACTCTTTATCACAAATGGAGCTAAAGCTGGTAAAATATTGGTGAAGTACCACTCTAGATTTTCTCGAATTCAAGTTGTAATGTCACGTACGCACTAAAACGATCGTCGTTAAATGAACATGTCGTTTAAGTATGACCCACCACCATATCTATGTCTGCTATCATACAGCATACTTAGTTGCGTTCTGCAAAAAACCTTTTCATTTTTATTACTATCAAAGTATAGGTATACCTGCTGCATTTCTTAATTTAGGAATCCAAGTACGCTTTTCAAAACAAAACAGAAAAATATCCCTTTGAAAAACCCCAAGCCAGAAATGAAAACTAAAAAACATGTCAAAGAAAAATATCAAACGGGGCTCAAAATAAAACAACCCAGAACCCAGCTTTAATTACGTCTAGCCTCGAAGCTAAAAAGAGACATAATCCTAAAATCCAGTACAAAACGGCCATCATTACGGTGTCATTCCGAATGGCCGTTGTATAATAAAAAAACTTTTTGCAAAAAAATACCACCGACTTCCAAATACAAAACTACAAAGTAAAAAATAACTTAATTTTTTGAAGTCGGTGTCTTTCGCAGATACCATTTTTTTGCGTTATGGACACCGACTTCAAAAAATTAAGTTATTTTTTACTTTGTAGTTTTGTATTTGGAAGTCGGTGGTATTTTTTTGCAAAAAGTTTTTTTATTTTTCACTTTTTAGTTGTACGTACCTTTTAGGCAAGTTAGTAAGGGAACTATTTCGCCAGAACAGATTTCATGAAACTTGAACATAACCGGTGAAATGAAAGATCTGCTTATCCCTTAAGAGCGAACTGGCGTGATGTTATGTTATGAAATGTTATAAACAACAAACAGACATGCGATTGCAGCAATCCCGAGAGATTTTCCGTTATTTATTGAAGAGTTCTCTTGTATATCTCCGAAGTTCTTCATCAGATCTTCACCAAATTAAAATGGGACCAATTTCGGAACATACTTTTTCAAACAAAAAAAGAATTTTCAAAATCGGTCCATAATTGACGGAGTTATCGGTGAACATACACAAAAAAAAAAAAAAAAAAAAAAAAAAAAAAAAAACAATCTTGAAGTCGAACATAGAACCTCCTCCTTTTTGGGAAGTCGGTTAAAAATAAGGTCTCTACTACCTGCCACTTTCAGACTTTAACCTTTTAGAGCACTTTGACATTTAAAACGTGAGTCTAAATACCATTGGGCTTGCTAAATACTGCTATAAAATGTACTCGTTATGGATATTCTTTCTGTGAATAAGAAGTTAATTTTCTTAGGGATTGCTTACATGAAAGGTCTTTGAGTGTGTAATTTTTCAGCATTCGAAAAAGTAAGGTACTTTCTACTTGTTTATGATTAGATTCAGTTTATAATGCCAGCTTTTTCGTAAGGTTCATAAACAAGCATTAATATAATTGAAACACATTCGTGTTCCAATATTTATCGTTGTTGTCTTACGAATTAAAAGAAACAGTTGAAGGTGACAACTGAGGAACGGGCAGCGGGTGGGGGACGAAGCCCGCCGCGCGCTATTGCGCAACGTCGCGCATAGTCTCTGGCTACGTGCGCTGCTAGGCCATACCTACACAGTCCAGGCTGAATGTTTGCTTACTTCCTACCTATTTACATAAAAGTAATGAGTCCTTCTCATCACATATTTTGCGCTATTTCAAAATAATATTTGTAACTGTGGTATTATTTAAGAGCTAATAATAAATAATTTTGGCGGAACCCTGATGATTATCGTACGGAACCCCTAGGTACCGCGGAACCCAGTTTGGGAATCCCTGATCTAGCGAATAGTTGTGAACAGTCTAGCTGCCCATCCAGGCTTCACACGGGTGTACTTATGAAGAAAATGAAACTTGATTTTTCTTCCATAGCA
The DNA here is from genome assembly GCA_964057195.1 of Orthosia cruda. NCBI lineage: Eukaryota > Metazoa > Arthropoda > Insecta > Lepidoptera > Noctuidae > Orthosia > Orthosia cruda. The sequence goes on from OZ059854.1 coordinate 1,670,814, forward strand.
TCCAACAAAAATTATTATCCAAATAGGTGCAGCCGTTCTGAAGTGATTGCGCTTACATACATTCGGAAAATGATTTTTATAGCTGTATTTACTGACTAAACGGATCTTTGCAAACTTTACTAAGGATTGTTAAAGTAATTTACATATGTATATGCTTCTACGAAATAATATTTTTTTCATTTAATGTTCTGTGTTGTTGTTTATCTTAATGTGGTGGTTGCCCAGCGGCTAAAATCTAGCCTCTCGTGCTTGTGGTCATGGGTTCAAATCCAACCAAGCACCTACCAATATGACTTTTTAAATTCATATCTACTTTCTTAGTTTATTCATACGATGTTTTCCTTCACGATTGGACATCGCTGACGACGGTGAAGGAAAACATCGTGAGGAAACCTGGACTTATAGTTAATATTAGTTCGAAATCGCCAACCCGCCTTGAGCAAACGTGGTGAGTGAGTATCGATGTATCGTATCAATTTTTAATTGGGTTACTAGGTCAATACTAAAAAAAAACGATTTTTTACTGCAGAAATGTATCCTCTCTTTCGTTCAACCAATCAGCTCCGGCATTAATTAATATAGACGGATGCTTTTTAATCCACTCACTCACAAGCCCACATTGTACACTTGTACAGCCCCTACAAGAAAACCTGTGCTATTATCGATGTGTACACAGCCGTATGAAGCGTTTATAATGAGAAAAGCTCCTAAACGTGCAGGCGGCCATTTTCTTTATGACGTCATGTTTCCCGCGCTTTTTATCGCGATACATGCAAGGGTAATGAGTTTCTTGCGTGCATGTTAAAGACGCGGGGTACGCGCCTTTTTGCTTTTTAATGTATTTTTTTAGAATGGTTTTGGGCACGATGTTAATTTATGGGGCGTTTATTTTTAAAAACTTAGTAGGTTACTGTGTAGTTGCTGTGATTACTAAGAAAGAAAAAAATGAAAGCATGGAACTTTGTTTTACTTATTTATTTTATCGTTATTGACGTGACACAATAAAAACTTTCATGTTTCTTATACGTTTTTTTTAAATTAACTAAAGGCTTTTTAAGTCAATATTTTTTTTCGTATTTTTTTAGCACACCTTTTAATTTCATGCTCATATCATAGAGGTGCATACAAAAAAATTGGTCCGCCATCTTTGGTAGTCTGCCATATTAGATTTAGAAAAATAATTATGTTACCTAAATAACTGTTTATCGTAGCAGATGGGGTTCTGTAGTTTCTGCCTACCCCCATGTATAAAAAGCGTTAGTTTCTATATGTGTATATAAACCGTCTATTCTCAACCAAACCATCTCAATCAGTTAGGTATACTAACTAATAGTTAATTAAAAGCTTGTAATAAGGATAGGATATTCCCACAACAATAAAAGCAAAAAAAAACTTTATTAATTCAACCTTTAGTTTTTTAGCAACCCGATCACTTTGGGGTTGGGCAGAGTAATCACAAAGTCAAACTAATACCGCTGAACCCTCTGACCTGTATGAGGGCCTTGTGATAAATCTCCCTGTATTAGACCCCTCGTCTTATTTCCAAGGGATTTTTACAAAGTTTCCCGAAGCTAAATATTTGGTAAGCCTTTTGTGGGTTGGTAATTTTGAGGTATTTGAACTTGGTAATTTTGTTTGAGCTCTTAAGCTTAAATGCCTGTATTTCGTATCGATTTTCAAATATTTATTGGTCGCATTATACATAAGGTCTTCGGTTCGATTTCCCGGTCAAGAAAACTGTTATTGGGTTTTTCAGTAGCAGATCGGTAGCTACATTTATGCCCGGTAGTATATGGACATAGTGTGGCGTTCAAAAAAGGATAAAACACTTAACGCCACGTTAATACGTATAATATTGTTTTAAGGTAAAAAAAGGGATTCAACGGAAATAAATCATAAAAAACTTTTTTGCAAAAAAAATACTACCGACTTCCAAGTACAAAACTACAAAGTGAAAAATAACTTTATTTTTTGAAGTCGGTGTCTTTCGTAGGTACCATTTTATTGCGTTATCGACACCGACTTCAAAAAATAAAGTTATTTTTCACTTTGTAGTTTTGTACTTGGAAGTCGGTAGTATTTTTTTGCAAAAATACTACCGACTTTTATTTTTCTCTTTTTAGTTGTACCTACCTAATAGGCAAGTTAGTAAGGTAACTATAACGCCAGAATAGATTTCATGAAACTTGAACATAACCGGTGAAATGAGAGATCTGCGTACCCCTTAAGAGCGTAGTAGCGTGATGTTATGTTATGAAATGGTATAAACAATAAACAGACATGCGATTGCAGCAATCCCGAGAGATTTGCCGTTATTTATTGAAGAGTTCTGTTGTAAATCTCCGAAGTTCTTCATCAGATCTTCACCAAATTAAAATGGGACCAATTTCGGAACATACCATTTCAAAAAAAAAAAAAAATTTTTACAATCGGTCCACAATTGACGGAGACATCGGTGAACATACACAAAAAAAAAAAATAAACGAACGTAATGTCGGTTAAAAAATAAAGAAAACCGCAGTCACCAATATCGAGACAGTTGTTTCAAATATTTAGTAATGAATAAACTAAGGAGTGAAATATTAGCTAGTTTTGAAAATAATACACTGAACACAGGTGGAAACGAATCATTGACGTCATAAAGCTAAGATATAAACCGTGGAAATTTTAAAGATAAAGCTACTACGTAATTGCTACGTTAATTGCTAAAAATTCGCTTGACGAAAAAAACCGCCTTCAGTAGTACCACTCCAATACTGGTTAATAAGTTGAGACAGCTCCGCAGATCTCGTAGCTAAGGCCGTGGAAGAAATATACGGCACCCGTTGTAAAATGTACGGAATCACGAAACTGCAGGCTCAAAAGAGGTCAAGTGCCCTGCCCGAACGGTGAAGCCGGAGTCGACTTCTATCAACTGATATCTACAGATAAGAAAACGAACAATCAAAATTATGAAAAAACTGCTGATCCGATTTTGATGAAACTTGCACTGTTCCCTAAGTTGAAAAATACTCAATCCAATAAAAAAAAGAATTATCACAATCCGATAAGCAGTTTCGGATAAATGCAAGGACAAACATACATACAAACAAACATACAGCCCGTACAGAGTAACATATGTGCATATTGTGCAATTCCAACAATATTACATACAAACGTGTCGAATTGATTACCTCCTTTTTTTTGAAGTCTGTAAAAACTCTATCTCACTTTGCCTTACCAGGGAATTGAACTCAGGACCATGTTCCGCAGTACCGCTTGTAACTACCAACGAAGCAATCCGAGCAACGATATTTATTAACCGACTTCAAAAAAAGGAGGAGGTTCTCAATTCGACAGTATTTTTTTAATTTTTTTTTATGTGTGTTACCTCAGAACTTGTTACTGGGTGAACCGATTTTGATGATTCCTTTTGTATTTGAAAGCTGGTGTTTGTCATGTGGTCCCATTTAATTTTCATCAAGATCTGATAAAGAACTTCGGAGATACACACCAGAACTCTTCAATAAATGACGGCAAATCACTCGGGATAGCTGCAATCGCATTTATGTTTATTGTTTACACCATTTCATAACATAACATCACACTAGTACGCTCAAAGGGGTACGCAGGTGTAAACAGTTCACCTTGGTGTACCCTTATACGACCGGTTTTGTTTAAGTTTAATGTTATTGGGTAAATCTATTCTGGTTTCACTTTGGGCAATATTGGTACCTAGCCTATATAAATTATGTAGCACAACTAAAAAGTGAAAAATAAAAAAATACTTTTTACAAAAAATACAACCGACTTCCATAGAAAAACAAAAAAGTGTAAAATAACTTCAATTTCGGAAGTCGGTGTCAAAAAACGAAGAAAATAAAACAAGAACACCGACTTCCGAAATTGAAGTTATTTTACACTTTTTTGTTTTTCTATGGAAGTCGGTTGTATTTTTTGTAAAAAGTTTTTTTTTATATTCCTAGAATATATTCCCGTGGGTTAATTTTCGATATTCAAGTGATCTAAGCCTATAGAAAAAGCTGTCCTACTGATATCTAATCTATCCAATATCTTGAATCGAGCAATTCTTGTATATATGTGTATATATAATCTGAATCTCGGAAACGGCTCCAACGATTTTCATAAAATTTTGTATGCAGGCGGTTTCGGGGGCAAAATCGATCTAGCTAGGTTTAATTTTTAGAATACTTCTTTTTCTATTTTCACCCGAGCAAAGCTCGGTCGGCCAGGTACTTATAAATGATGGGTGGATGTATGTTTGTTATTCAATTAGGCCAGGACGGCGGAACGAATCAGGATGAAATTTGGCACGGCGACAGATTATAGTCTAAAATAGCACATAAGCTATCCTGGTATGATGTTCCCTTGGGATAAAAAAAACAGTTTTCACACAGACTAAGCCGCAACCGGAAGCTAATATTACACAAAATCGAACAAAAGCAACATCCCCATTTATATTGAGTACGAATACCAGTGGAACAATAATAAAAATGAAACTAAAACTCTGAGCGACCGCCATTTATGATTTAACGCGAACGCAGAAGCTTTCAGCAACAAAGCAAATACTTCAGGGCTGGCTAATGTAGTCTCGGATTTACAAAATGGCGTTTTCAGTGCAGAAATCTGGAATCTAGGCTTTGTTTCAGCAGGTTTTATGTATTTTTGAGAGGTTTTTAATGTAGTAGTATCAGATTTGTTTGTTTCTTTTTACGGCGTGTTGTGAAAAGTTAGCCAGAAATGTAGAGAGATCAAACTTATGTTAGTGCCAATGTGGGTCATGGTGATATACTCGTAGCTTAAATAAATGAATATAATTTATTTGAAGACATATATTAACTTAATACAATTGAATATTATAAAAAACAGCCTATTTACAAAGGGCAGAGTGAAAAGGCCTCATTGTGCATCAAAAAAATCACCCATTTCGATGTCAATGGGAAACGTGCCCAGAACGCTGGCAGCGTTGCCACGTTGGATGGCAATGCTGATTATCTGGCCTAAGAAAAGGCCAGCCCTCAGGTCACGTGAAGGGTCGTCGAGCTTTGTGCTAATGTCTCGTAAAATTCGATGCGCACCGGACCCCATGGACCCAATGTTTTAACCCCAAACGGCTCAAACATATATCTTGCAATAAGTTTGTTATATTTGCGCCGTTTGAGGTTTTATGCACCAATGCTAAGAAGATGGGATGGCGCAAGGGTGTCGACACATGTTGGATCCCACACCAAAGGCCTACCCACCTTCCAAGCCATTATGGTCCTCGTAGTACATGCAAGCACAACAGCTACGGGGCACCTTAGGTTAGATACCCGGATACCGGTAATATTATTAGGTATTTACCCACTAAGTTATTTTCAATCTCGGGCAGTGTTATTGGATTTTTCCATCAGAATGTTATCGGTAGCTGGTTTCGTACCTTGTTGATGACAAAAGGCTCGTTTTCAATTACAAGGGGCTTAAACATAACTGGTGAAAGGAGTTGTTCCAGAAATGTATGCAGCCTGGGCCAGTACTATGTACACTATATGTAAAAATCGCTATATAGTATAGTAACCGTTTTCTTTGTTAATTTTACTTCGTTTCAATGCACACTCAAATTAACTTTGTCAAGTAGAGCAACACAACATGAAATTAAACATGGTGGATCAGATCAACAGTCTGCCAAAAATGAAATTTTGAAAATGACATTTGATTGACGTGTCATTCAGTAATATCTGCGTTAAAAAAAAACAACATGAATTCAATTGCAACAGAGAAGCAGTCAATCAATGTCAGTAGTAGCACAAAGTACATAAGCGGCGGCGCTCCGTAGACAGAGAGTCCACTTCGAACAAAGCGCCATTTTGAACGCACACATTGACATTACGATTTTACAGGGAATAATGGGCAATATTGGACCGAGCTCAGTCGCGGCTGTCACGAGTGCTTTGTGCAGGCGTTTGTCACGTCATTCATACAGAAAGTAGGTACTGTAAAGAGGTTGCATTGGCTGGGTTACCAATATTAATTGTTACAGACCGAATATACTTTAAATTAATTCAAAATAATTTAAATTCGTTCTTTAATTAATTTTAAGTTATGTCATTAAATTTTTCAAGATGATTAGTTAGAAATTAAATATCTAGGAAAATAATAAATTATTTAAGTCCATAGACGAAGTTGGAAAGGGTATGAAACTTTTCATATTAATAAAATATGGTTTAAGTTTAAGTCATCTAGATCATAAATATGTTTCCTCCGATTGCAAAGCATAATTTTCGTGTTGTTTAAGTACCTACATCATCTTAGTTTGCGTCTTAAGCATTCGGGTTTTTTGATATTATTAAAATAACACGTTTATATTTTTGTCTAGCTTGGTGCTTTTCACATTTTTATGTTTTTGGTGGGAGCATTATTACACCATTGTTACGTCTTTTTACCATCCAATCTTCGTCGTATGTGGAGTCGTGATCTTTAATGGATATTTGATGCTCTGTCTACCCTCTAAATCATGTAAGCATGATATGATGTATGTTTAGACGAATCGATGTATTTATGTTTGTAACTTATACAAACTACTTTTTTTTTAATTCGGTATCAATATAGTAGCAACCTTAGTGAGTCTGTCAAGTTTAGCTGTCAATTTTCGAAAAGGCGGGAGTGGCCGTTCTGTATACTTTCTATTTTGTGGTAGTAGTAAACTGGGTTGCAAAACTAAAACAATCACTAAAAACGCCGAAACATATCCAATTCAAAGTCAAAGCAAAGAAAGACTCAAAGATGTCACTTCTAAACTGTCAAAGTCTTCACACGTCATGTCAAAAACAACTGACATGGCTGCCCTAAAAATAGGGTTATCTTATTAAAAAACTTTTCAAATGATCACTCTTCTTCAAAATAATTTGATAGTATTATATGGCATCTCCTATTTTTTCCTATTTATCAGTGTACATAGTGATGGCCCAATATCAAACATCTCCTTTAAGTAGATGCACTATTGTTACACTTCTACCTAACCTTTTGGGGCATATAGGCATGATGATACATTAAGTAATAAATTAAAGCGTATATATTCCCCAATGTTAACGCAGTACTGGCCGTGCGCCCGCTCGGAGCCAGAATATCAATATTGAACCTCCTTTTGGACAGTTTTGTTTGCTAAATATTCTTTGATATTTATAAATGCTGTTTCAGTTATGAAGAAAATCTAGCCATAAATTTTTCTGTGTAAAAATATTTTTAAACAAATCGTTTTGGAGGAGTATCCAAAAGTGGCGACAAAATATCGTGCTGTTAATTATTTTTTTAAAGCAAAACTATTTGTTAGACGAAAAAACCATGTTTCGCAAATAATGTACATGAATCAATAATAAATATACCTATATTTACCTATTTATTTCAAACCTTTTAACCTAGCCGTTACTAAGGAGTATGCTTTAGAAAATTACCGTTTTACGGCACTAAAGCGGTGAAAGGCCCTCAATATTAAGTAGTAGGACAGGCAGCATTGCACCTCCATCGAAGCTCTGCCAAATGGAATGAGGTTGTGCAAAGCAATGTCCATGACTAAGACAAACCCACTATCATCTGTAAAGGATGAGAATGGGTATCTAACGGAAACTGGACAGTACACTCTGGGCGTGATGTTTAGAACTCACTTCCCGGAATGTATACTGCGCGACAGCGATGAAGAGGAACCAGTCACAAGGGACGAGCTCACAAGGCACACGTCCAAAAATAACTGGCTCACGGCAAAGAAAGTGGTAGATGAGAATAAACTGAAGCTTGCCATAGCGGGCTTCCAGCCTCTCAAATCCCCTGGTACGGATGGCATCTACCCAATACTATTGCAAGAAGGGGCATCTGTTTTGATACCTCATTTGAGTAAGCTCTACAGAGCCTGCATAGCCTTTGGGTACGTACCCAAGGCATGGAGGGAAGTCAAATTCACTTTTATACCGAAAGTAGGTAGACCGACTTACGAAGAAGCTAAAGCTTACAGGCCAATTAGTCTATCATCCTTTCTCTTAAAAGCTCTGGAGAAACTGGTAGACAGGTACCTAAGAGAGGGACCACTTAAAATCTTCCCTCTGCATAAACTACAGTGCGCCTACAGCCCTGGCAAATCTACAGAAACGGCATTGCACTATGTTGCGAGTCGAGCCAAGGCTGCGCTAGAGGGACAAGAGATCTGTGTCGGGGCTTTCCTCGACATAGAGGGAGCCTTCGACAAGACAACATTTGAGTCCATACGCATCGCTGCAAAGGAACATGGCATCAATGATACCACGTGCAACTGGATTGACTATATGCTGAGAAGCAGAATAGTCAGATCGGAACTGATGGGAGACAGACTTAGTGCAAAAACAACAAGAGGTTGTCCGCAGGGTGGAGTGCTGTCACCATTATTATGGTGCTTGGTAGTAGACTCGCTACTTACCAAGCTCAATACTGGACCATTCTATACAGTAGGCTATGCAGATGACATAGCCATAATGGTTAATGGTAAATTCCCGAACATAGTCTCTGGATTATTACAACAGGCATTGAGGATGACAGAGGAATGGTGTACAAAGAACCACCTCTCTATCAACCCAAGCAAAGCAGTCATTGTTCCATTCACGAGGAAGAGACAACTAGGAAACCTAGGAGAGCTCTCCCTCAATGGAATAAAGCTGCCCTGGTCTACCGAAGTTAAATATCTGGGTGTAACGCTTGATAAAGAACTCAGGTGGAAAACTCATGTGGAAAATATTACGACGAAAGCCCTACGAGTGTTCGGCATGTGTCGTTCCACCTACGGTAAAACTTGGGGGTTAAAGCCCAAAGTGATACGATGGCTGTACCGGACAATGATAATACCTATTATCACATACGGCAGCATAGTGTGGTGGCCCAGAACAAAGCTTGCCTCGTGCAAAGCGCCACTCACCAGATTACAAAGAACAGTGTGTGTAGGCATCACGGGTGCTTTCAGGACAACACCTACGGCAGCGATTAAGAGATATCTCAAAATCCCTCCTCTGCATATGATGGTTGAATTCGAGGCAAGGAAGACATTACATCGACTTGCTGTGGCTGGACTATGGGATGCCTCTAAGCCAAGGACCAACCATACAAAGTTTGACGGGAATGAAGGCCTGGCTCGGGTAACAAGCATGTTATCCGATAAAATGCAAACTATGTTTGTGTTTGAAAGGTCTTTCAAGGTCCAAATCCCTACAATAGAGGACTGGACGAAGGGAATCGATCCACCAGAACAAGACAGTCTGGTGTGGTACACTGATGGATTCAAAATGGAATCAGGTACAGGGGCGGGAATATACGCAAAAGGTTACAAATGTAGCAAAAGCCTAGGGAAAATGGCAACTGTATTCCAAGCGGAAACTTATGCCATAATAACCTGTGCTCAAGAGAATATAGATAGAGGAACCAGAGGTAAATCCATATATATTCTTAGTGACAGTCAGGCTGCAATCAAAGCCATGGCATCCTACAAAGTGGACTCCGGACTTATTCTGGATGCTGTCCAAACCCTAAACAGGCTTGGGAAGCACAACAGGGTAAGACTGATGTGGGTCCCTGGGCACAAAGGAATCCATGGTAACGAAATGGCAGATGAACTGGCAAGAGAGGGCTCAGCAAATGACTTTGTGGGTCCAGAACCATGTGTAGGCATCTCGACGTGCCTCGTAAAAGCCGCATTTAGGGAGTTTGCAGATCACAGACAGCGAACTCATTGGCTATCTAGCACCGGTCTACAACACTCCAAGAAATTCCTAGGCTCTACGTTCAAAGCCCGGGAATGCATTTGGAATATGAGCAGGGGGCAAATCCGCTACCTGCTTGGGGCCTTTACTGGGCACTTTGGAACCAACGACATGCTCATGAAGATGGGTCTAACCGCGACACCCATGTGCAGGTTGTGTGGGGAACATACGGAGCGCATGGAGCACCTTCTTTGCACATGCGATGCACTGGCTGGTAATCGAATGAGTCTCCTAGGGGCTGGATATCCAAGACCAGAAGACTATAGGCTCATATCTCCCAGTCTCGTTGTAAAATTCATGAAAAGAGTTTTCAACGAGATTGGGGAGGAGTAAGGTATCTAGGGGACCACAATAGATCCCAATGGGTCGAAGTGTCCGAGTTGTTTCTCGGCCCCTCCACAAGATAAGATAAGATAAGAAGTAGTAGGACACTGTCACTCGAATAAATTACTGATTGAACGACAAAACTGAATGAAGCCTACCCTGAAAAGCTGATACAACGACAAAACCAAAGGAACCCTACCCTGAAAAATATTCTCAAGGATTATTTTCCTTCCATTTCAGCGATGACTCAACAAACACAACTGTTTATAGCGCTATAGGCTTGTTTATCCTAAAACTCACTTAACTTTATTCATAAAACATTTATGCGGGAGCACATATCCAATATATTCACTTCACAGAACTTACAGACTATCTCGAACTATCAAAAATGGGATAACTTCGTTTTTATGTATCTTCAGAACAATACCTAGTGTGTCTATTTTGAAATGTATGAAAATGTTTCTAGGTTTTTGTAGCTGGAATTTATCCGGTTAATGAGAGGTTATAAGATAGAATAAGTCTTTATTAGCACCGTTTATTTATCTAATACCGAGCGTGTAAACACGAGCAATTTTTGTATATATATAATCTGAATCTCAGAAACGGCTCTAATGATTTTTATGAAATTTATCTAACTAGGATTCATTTTTAGAAAGCGTCGTTTTCTCTATTTTCACCCGAGCAGAGCTCGGTCGCCCAGTTACTTGATTAAAAATTCATGCAACATAAAGGTACAGACGCGAGACGAACCTATGCATTTTCTACCAGTCAACAATGGGTGGTGGAGGTGGTTCACATTCATAATCATCTATCTTGAGACACTGCCAATTTTGGATATTAGATGTATAGTATTACCCAGCGTCTGGCTGATCCCATAAATCTTGGTAGGACAAGTTGTAAGACTTTCCAGCTTTCGCAACTACTGTCGAAGAGGTCCATTTTGCGAGGCGAAAGCTCAGTTGGCTGCAAAAAAGTTGGGGATTCTTGAAAAGGTGAGACGATTCTCACACCTGAACAGCTGCTCAACTTATATAAAGCTCAAGTTCGGTCATGCATGGAGTACTGCTCTCACCTCTGGGACGGATCTGGCAAATACCAGCTTGATGCAATTGAGTCGATTGACAGACGGGCCTAAAGGCTTATTAGCAACGATGCACTGGTCGCGTCAAAGCTCCAGAGCCTCGAACATCGACGCCGAGTTGCCAGCCTGTCAGTTAATTTATCGGTTACATTTCGCGGAGTGTGCGACGGAACTGCACAATTTGATTCCGCCTAGCCCTTTCCATCATTGGACTACAAGACGTACGGCCATGCGCCATCGGTACATGGTGGACATCCCTCCCATACGCACAAAGTGTTTTGCGAATACTTTCTTTGTGCGCACAGCCAAGTAGTGGCATTCCCTTGGAGTCTGTTCCCTGATAGCTACAACCTCGGGGTCTTTAAATCAAGTGTAAATAGGTTAATTCTAGGCCACCGTAGACCACATCATCGCTTAACATCATTTGAGATAGTGGTCAAACTCGAGCCTATAGAAAGATTTTCGAATTACAGCCGATAACGGAAGATATCCCTTCCACGGACCGACCTCGACTAGCGCGTTTCTTTACGTTGAAGATCGACCCGTGCGGCTGTTATGATTTAGTCACAAGTTCCTCCACACTAAAAACATAACGCTTGTCATCCCCGAAGTGTTAGGCAGAGGAGTACCCACTCAATGTAGGGACCGACCCTATTGCCGTCAACAGGGCACAAGTCCGGACTTCGAGATGCTACTGAGAAATATCCAATCACATTTTCACCGACCCGGGAATCGAACCAAGTCCCACATGTTCAGAAGTAGCGCTTGCGACCGTCAGACCAACGACACAGTCAAAAAAATATCTAAATATTTATTTTAATCTAGAAACTTTTCCAGCCTCCTACCAGCCCTGTTTCAGCCAGTTATTAAAATAAAAAACGACAGTCCGAGTACCTCTAACTTTCATTTAGGTATTGTCATGTTCTTTTATTTTCTCTTTCAAATGCAGAACATAAATCTGTCCCAAGTTTTTTTTATTGTACACGCTTTTGTTTGAAAGGGTTTTTAATTTAAGAGTATAATGAAAGCTAGGCAATCTTTGTGTAGATATATTTATACTTTGTTACTAAAGGTCATAGTCGACTTACACGACAACGCTCCCACTCGGTAAAATCATATTCATTGAAATGTGAGCTTCAGGGCGTCCTATGTGGACAAACTTTACACTGAAAACACAAATTAGCAGACAGCTCGCTGTAAGTGAGCTTCTCATTCTATATATATTAGTCTATGAGTGAGCTTTCTGCCATCGTACCACTCGATAGGTGACGTCTCGCATACCCCATGCTTACCACGCGCTTCAAGCAGGCGGCCCGCGCGCTGTACGCACGCTCACTGCTCCTTTGAAGCACGTTACTAGCTTGCGTCGAAAAAGGTAAAGCGAAAGCGGTCGGCGCGGGGACAGCTAGTTAACTTCTAGCTGTAAGCGTGGCAAGCTGGTTGCCTGCTAGCTACCAGCGCGTGGACAGCGAGCAGTCACTTCCGTTAAGGCAGTGTTGTGCGGGAGCGGTGTTGGAGCCGGGTCGTGTAAGTGAGCTATGACCTTTATACATACATAAACTCACGCCTTTTTTCCATGGGGGTAGGTAGAAACTACAGACTGCCACCTGCTACGATCTTTACATATTCCATACTTTCATGGGCCTTCTAAGCTTTACAAAATTCTTGTTAAATCGTGTTTTACTTACCTAAAAGAAATAGTAATGAAGCTCAAAATTATTCAATCTATCGAGATCTCACGATGGATGATGTCTACGACGGAACTTCCGAATCCTGATATGAGTTCCCTTTTGCTTTGAAGACTGTTTTAAACCTCGCATGAAGTAAATAAACTATTACATACATAATATGTCGCAGGTTAATGATAAAATCAGGCTTATGATCAAGAACTGGCAGAAGACTATTTTACTATTTTATATTAAGCCTAAACAAGCAAAATCCTGAGGATTTTGATAAAACAACTGCATTTTCTCAGGTTTATGATAACATCACACTAATATTATAAAGGTGAAAGTTTGTGAGTGCGTGTGTTTGTAACGTCTTCACGCTCAAATGGCTGGACGGATCTGCGTGAAATTTGGCACAGAGATAGACTATAGTCAGGAATAGCACATAGGATTGGTACTTTTTATCCCGGGAATATGTTGCCTCGGGATAAATTTCGTCTTTCATGCGGGCAAAGCCGCTGGCAGAAATTAGTAAAGTAATAATTTTGTCTTTTTTTGAGATTGGTACATACATAAACTCCTAACTGTTTAGTGCTGCGGGAATCCGCTGGAAGCGAGACGCACAGGACAGTTCGACGTAGCGTCACTTGGGCAAGGCCTTTAATCAGTAGTGGACGTCTATCTTCTGAAATTATGATGATTATAATGAAAGTAATACATACACTCTCGCCGTTTTTCCACGGGCATACTACCCTCCTGCTACTATCCTTACATACTAATTTTGCTTCATTTACGTTTCTCAAACTAAAACATATTGAAACCATAACTATAATATTATTATAATTCTGATCTAACAATATTAACATTATAACTACACCAACATGCGGTAAATGTATACCACGTAATCTCGAAAATCCTTTATCTCCATCTCCCTTGTTCCAACAGAAATCTATCAATAATATCTCTTTCACTCCCAATAACATGGCTGTCAATAGAAATGTGTTGTCTATTCCCCGTGGCGTTAGAACCACAAAACCGCACTTTCACGCCGTGCATTATTTATTATGATATCGGCAACATTACTTTCAATACCGAGTGTACAAGGCCGTTCGGGAAATACAAGAGGTTACTCATATTGTTATTGTACCATTGCAGGTGCTTTATCGAAAATATCTCGTAGTTTGAAAGGCGTGGCTTAATACCGCATGTTTTCCTGTGAAAAGTTCGGTAAATCGGATTTAGAGATATCGTGTACTGTAGGAAAAAAATCATCTTTCAACCGAAAGACGTTCACTGCTGAACATAAGCCTCCCCCAAACGTCGCCACATTGACCGGTAGGAATTATAAAAAAAATACCGGCCAAGTGCGAATCTGACTCGCGCACAGAGGGTTTCGTATAAACAGCTACATTCACCGAAATAAACAGATAACATTACTAAAGTTCTTAAACAATGAAAGCATCGAACATTGCTCTAACGAAGAAACAAAATTAACTTAGCCGTTCGAAAAATGTTGTTCATTACATCAATATATATTTTTTTTACTTTTCCGAGTAAATTTTATAAGATTGTCGACTATTACTCGTAAACATGTAAAGCCTACTTAGCTATGATAGTTTTCCTCCATAGTCCAAAGCTGCCATCACCACCTGCTGAAATTTTCTTGAGGATGTAGCTTTTTTACTTGATCAGGGTCCCTACCATAACGTGTCAAAACTCATGGTTCCACTGTGAGAGAATGACGGAGCTAAACAAAACAAATAGTCTGTTCCTATTATACTATTATAGTTTTGACACATCATAGTACGCTTCCAGGCCATATGATTAGTTTAAATACTGATAGTATAGTAGATTCTCAATTCAAATTCTCCATAGAAAATTTGAATAAAGAATCTGCAGTCTGCTTATTGCCACATTAACGATTTTTCTTTTCTTTATTTATTCAAAGTACCTAATCATAATTTAAAAAGATAATATGGTCGCAGATCATTTAGACAAAAAAACACTTAAATGATAAATCCTTATACCTTATACTTCACAAAGTACACGAAGAAGAAAACCTCTTATTTTCTCTGAAAGTCTCGTTACTCTTTGGTACATTCTTCATGTAAAAGTTGACAGAAACAATTTTCTCTTGATATATTATAGAAACTCAAAATATAGATATATATATGCACGGCGGAACGTAAGCCTCTCTACCGCAATAATCTCCGTGTCTCCGTGCTTGCGAAGGGGATTAAGAAATTAATTAAAGTATGTCAGAAACATACCTACATACCCACTGCTTATGTAGATGCCACATGTTGTACATACTCGTTCATTTCGACATACAAAGTCTGAATGGAAAATAAATTTTCTTCTATATTTTTATTCTATCTCTGGCTTTAGCCAGCAGATTCGACCGTCGATACTTTCTTCGTCAACACGTATTCACTCGATGCTGAATGTAGCAATTGCAAGCTACTTTACTCGGACTTTTGTCCTCCGCATCTCACCTTAGCTTTTTATTTCAACCAGGTCGTAGGCCCACTTGAAAGTCGAAAATTATTTCATGGAAACGTATCACCAGGACAAAAAGTATTCTTGTTAGTCAGCTTGTTTTTTTTTCTTTCATGCAGAAAACGCCGACTATGCCAACTTGTTTTTTTTACATAATTAAATTTGTATTTCAATAAATTTGTATTATTTTACAAAGCTAAATAATTAACGGTATCGTCGGGAGTGTCAAGTAAATAATGTGTTACCAACGACACCACTGGTATCAAATGTATCGCTTCTTTCCAATCACGAAGATATCTTGCATTATAAGTTTTTAAACTGTCATGGTCACTAACATTATTGAGTAAGCTCTACAGAGCCTGCATAGCCTTTGGGTTCGTACCCAAGGTATGGTCAAAGTCACATTTATACCGAAGGTGGGTAGACCGACTTACGAAGAAGCTAAAGCTTACAGGCCAATTAGTCTATCATCCTTTTCTGTTCATCATCAATGATACCACGTGCAACTGGATTGACTATATGCTATGAAGCAGAATAGTCAGATCGGAATTGATGGGAGACAGACTTAGTACAAAAACAACAAGAGGTAGTCCGCAGGGTGGAGTGCTGTCACCATTATTGTGGTGCTTGGTAGTAGACTCGCTACTTACCATGCTCAATACTGTACCATTCTACACATTAGGATATGCAGATAACATAGCTATAATGGTTAATGGTAAATTTCCGAACATAGTCTCTGGATTATTACAACAGGCATTGAGGATGACAGAGGAATGGTGTACAAAGAACCACCTCTCTATCAACCCAAGCAAAGCAGTCATTGTTCCATTCATGAGGAAGAGACAACAAGGAAACCTAGGAGAGCTCTCCCTCAATGGAATAAAACTGCCCTGGTCCACCGAAGTTAAATATCTGGGTGTAACGCTTGATAGAGAACTCAGGTGGAAAACTCATGTGGAAAATATTACGACGAAAGCCCTACGAGTGTTCGGCATGTGTCGTTCCACCTACGGTAAAACTTGGGGGTTAAAGCCCAAAGTGATACGATGGCTGTACCGGACAATGATAATACCTATTATCACATACGGCAGCATAGTGTGGTGGCCCAGAACAAAGCTTGCCTCTGCAAAGCGCCACTCACCAGATTACAAAGAACAGTGTGTCTAAGCATCACGGGTGCTTTCAGGACAACACCTACGGCAGTGATTGAGAGATACCTCAATATCCCTCCTCTGCATATGATGGTTGAATTCGAGGCAAGGAAGACATTACATCGACTTGCTGTTGCTGGACTATGTGATGCCTCTAAGCCAAGGACCAACCATATAGTCCGCCATTGTACCTTTGTGCATGAAGTTTAAATAAATAAATAATAAATAAATAAATAAACCATACAAAGTTCGACGGGAATGAAGGCCTGGATCGGGTAACAAGCATGTTATCCGATAAAATGCAAACTATGTTTGTGTTTGAAAGGTCTTTCAAGGTCCAAATCCCTACAATAGAGGACTGGACGAAGGGAATCGATCCACCAGAACAAGACAGTCTGGTGTGGTACACTGATGGATCCAAAATGGAATCAGGTACAGGGGCGGGCATATACGCAAAAGGTTACAAATGTAGCAAAAGCCTAGGGAAAATGGCAACTGTATTCCAAGCAGAAACTTATGCCATAATAACCTGTGCTCAAGAGAATATAGATAGAGGAACCAGAGGTAAATCCATATAATTATATTCTTAGTGACAGTCAGGCTGCAATCAAAGCCATGGCATCCTACAAAGTGGACTGCGGACTTATTCTGGATGCTGTCCAAACCCTAAACAGGCTTGGGAAGCACAACAGGGTAAGACTGATGTGGGTCCCTGGGCACAAAGGAATCCATGGTAATGAAATGGCAGATGAACTGGCAAGAGAGGGCTCAACAAATGATTTTGTGAGTCCTGAACCATTGGCTATCTAGCACCGGTCTACAACACTCCAAGAAATTCCTAGGCTCTACGTTCAAAGCCCGGAAAAGCATTTGGAACATGAGCAGGGGGGCAAATCCGTTACCTGCTTGGGGCCTTTACTGGGCACTTTGGAACCAACGACATGCTCATGAAGATGGGTCTAACCGCAACACCCATGTGCAGGTTGTGTGGGGAACATACGGAACGGATGGAGCACCTTCTTTGCACATGCGATGCACTGGCTGGTAAGCGAATGAGTCTCTTAGGGGTTGGATATCCAAGACCAGAAGACTATAGGCCCATATCTCCCAGTCTCGTTGTAAAACTCATGAAAAGAGTTTTCAACGAGATTGGGGAGGAGTAAGGCATCTAGGGGACCACAATAGATCCCAATGGGTCGAAGTGTCCGAGTTGTTTCTCGGCCCCTCCACAAGATAAGATAACACTAACATTAACATTATAAGCGGGAGTCCGCTCGCGAAATTTTTACGGCACTTTTTCGGGGTTTACACAGCTGAACCACTGGATTCGAAGCTCTCGACAGTTGAAACCCATCCTCCCGGTTGAAATTTTTATATTCGGTAATCTCGATAGCTTCCCTCACCAGTCTAGGGATATAGTGGCGTTCGGTCCAATGACCTAAGGGTTATGTAACTCAATCCAGTTGTTCAATCCTGATTCCAAGAGATGTTGAGCTATGGCCGATTTTTGGGTGTCATTGTTCTACACCGCCCTGATATGCTCTGAAATTCGACAAGCAACCGTACGCTTCGTCTGACCGATGTATGACTTGCCACACTACAATCTACTTAAATACTAAAACACCGGGCTTTGCCAGCGGAATATTGTCCTTCGGCGAGCGCAGCATCTGTGACACTTTTCTGAAAGGAGTGAAGACAGTCTTTACGGCGTATTTACGAAGAATGTTAGCAACCTTATCTGTCACTCCGCTTACGTACGGCAAAAATGCTGACTGCATCTCAACCTCGCACTTCCGGTGCTTACAACCAGTTTTTTGATTAGGTTGTGCAGTCTTCCCTGTATATCCGTTTCTCTGTAGGACCCTCTGCACATGTGTTAGCTGAGCACGTAAATGTTCCTCGTCGCATAGATCATATGCGCGGTTGGTAAGTGAAGTCACTACAGAGTTTCAGTTGTCGGGGATGGTGGTGAGAATCAGCGTGTAGATATCGATCCGTGTGAGTCAACTTCCTATACACTGTGTGACTCAAAGAAGCGCATTATCTATGATGCAATATCTTGCATTATCTATGATGCAAG
This sequence comes from Orthosia cruda, assembly GCA_964057195.1. Taxonomy (NCBI): domain Eukaryota; kingdom Metazoa; phylum Arthropoda; class Insecta; order Lepidoptera; family Noctuidae; genus Orthosia; species Orthosia cruda. Next base: position 1,689,368 of record OZ059854.1, read on the forward strand.
AATCTCTGCTCGTTTCAATTCAATACTTCAGCTATGAACCTTGCAGTCTGACTAAGCTTTTATTTCAGTGTCAGCTATTTTCGACTTTTCGTATTGCTCGGGCATAGCTCAAGTCATTTCTATGTTTCAAGCCTATAAGTTATTGAATCTAACTTATGCAAAGCTATCTTATGAAACAACAACATTAACTTTGATGTATCTTCTATCTTCCACAATATTATTGTGAGTATAATATTATACTGTTTCATTATTTTATCTTATTGTAATCCACAAGTGTTGACATTCAAATGAATTCATGGTGATATGTTTTTTGTAAAGTACTAACTATCATGGTTCATGTGACGCACTTTTAGTGATAAGAACACGCAAACATGGTAGAAAATATCGTGTAATGTAATAACATTCCTAAATATTACAGCCTATACACAATAAAAAATACTATAGAATAAATAAAATATATACACACATAAAAACATAACATAGGGGATGAGTCTTTCGCCATCAACCAGGTACAATTCCATACTCTGGGCTACTACTGAAAAATTTCAGAAAGAAAAAAAACACCTGCCCAACCCAGGACCTTCTCCCAACAAGAGTTGTAAAAGTAATAAGTAAATGAAACACCATAGATTTAGATTCCACAGCTGCCTTGTTCATCTTACGAATCCCATAAATTAAACAAGAAGTGATGAATACTGTGTAATAAATTAGTAAAAAGGGATAAACCAACGGTATTTTATTTAAGTGCTAGCTTGAGTGTTTTAAAGGTAGAGTAATCTAAATAAAAGGATATACAGTACAAAGGCAGGAGTAGCAGAATTCGTAGAAAATTTTAAAATATAGCTGGCAGCGCGTCAATGGTTACAAAATCAATAAAAGCTGGATCCCTATATTCCAAGACATGTCCTCCAGCTTGACTCCAACCTAAATCATCAAATTGATTCTTACAGCTTGTTATATTGATATTAATTAAGAGTGTTTTGCCATTGTCATTGTTACTGAATTGAATCTAGTGGAGATCCTTCAAACTTCTTCTTCGTCGTATCGAGGATTCCAAAATTAAATATATTTAGACCAGAATTCAGCCACGCCAACAGCGTTGTCATTTGCCTCACAAATGTATCTTTTAAGACGTAGATGTTCATCACAAAAGGTGAGGCATTGTTTGGGACGTGGCTCCGCAATCGCACTGTGGGTCATTGGAGTACCCCCCAATTAACTAGGTTGTGCCTGCAGCGACCCACCTGGCTTCGTAGTCGGTTTAGAGATTTCCAGGTGGGCCAAAGCAGTTGGTGGCCCGCAGGAGCTTTTCTGCAGGCTCAATATAGTCAGCTGAAGGTGGGTGTCTGAGGAGCCATAGATTTTTCTTTGTTTCGCTTAACTCTTTGCCGTTAATTGGTTTAGTGAAAGACAGAAAGCTGTTTCGACTTTTTCCTTCAAACCGAGTGACTTGGAATAATGACCTTATTCTATTGACACTCCTCACATATGTAGCAAGATCAGCTCATGGTCAATGTTGCCACAGATATGCTGTCACCCGTCCTCCTAAATGATCGCCAAGAGAACTTTGTTATGTGCCTGAAAAAATCGTACAGGACGATTTATTACCTGAAATTGGGTTGGTAGGTACAGTCAAGGGTCAAAAGTGCAGTCATACTCTCCCAAAACCCAAATGGCTGGTTTTTGTAGAAAAAGTTAAATTATCCACAACTGATTTAATATTTTGTATAGAAATGATAGAAAGTATAGATTATTCCTACTAACCGCGAAAAGTTGAATTCTGCTGCCTACAAAAAAAATGCTTTTTCTGTTTTGGTGACTGCACTTTTGACCCTTATAGTACTTCAATGAATGTACTACTTACAAAAATTAATAGAAAAACAAAAAAAAACTCGACTGCTAAAAAATAATTAACTTAAAGAAATAAACTAAACCCAAATTCAGATTAACGAAAACTAGCAAGTCTTTTCTTATAAACAGTAGGTATACGCTTTTATAACAAGTTGCCAAAGTCAGTTATAGAACTGACCGATGGAAGGTTCAAAAACTACATCAAACGTATCCTTATTAAAAAAGCATATTATAAAATCAAGGACTACGTTGAAGATAAAAACATTTGGCCTTAGCTCCTTCTGCGCATGCAGCTTCCCTGGTAACTTGTAAACGGCACAAATATGTGGATGTCTCTAACTATTCTCAATCTCATTTTTCTTTCCTTCTTTTAATTAGACTTTTACAATGGTTTTCAAACATCTTTATAGCCCTTTGCTAAGAATAGTTACAGCACTGATAACAAAATTTGTGCCACATGTTAAATTTAGTCATGTAATACTATTTTTATTTACCTTTGTATAGATTCTTTTACCGATTGTTTTGTGAATGTGTGAACATTGTAGGCCTTCTAGATGCTAGTTAACATTTGTTAACTTTTTTATAAAATATATAATCCTTTTATTTTATTTTTTTAGTTTCTTACGACTTATTGTCATAAGTCGGGCCTACGTTGTCCCCCCATGTCTAAGTACTAATGCTGTAACATGGAAATATTGTAAAACCAAACCATTTTTAAAAGAGTAACCATGGAGTTTCTTGCCGGTTCTTCTCCATAGGAAACGACCAACCCGAACCGTGCACCTTTTGTCGACGTTTTATAAGTGCCCATGTAGGCCTATGTGAAATAAAAAAAAATGATTTTGATTTTGAAACAAGTACTATTAAATAAATTAGACATTAAATATGATGAGGTGCTGCCAGCGATGACAAACGAAGTTTTGGTAGATTTCTCTATAAGTTTTAGTTTGTCCCCGCCTGCACCCCCTCATAATATTCAATGTCTATTTTAACAGTACATTTATCACCCCCTTTTTTATACGCCATATTTTAAAATGATATAACCATGTCACTGCCACAATTGAGACGAATCCAACGACACCGCATTTTATGTCATAATCCGTCAAGGAGCGTGCTATAGAAATGGACATACATACATACACTCCAAAAACAATAACCTTCCGCAGTCTGGTAAAAAAGCACTTTAATTTTTTTCCTACTATCTTCGATCAACCTACAATCGACCTTTCACCCTCTAACTTTTACAAGCAAAACACCTACCTATAAGTATTCATAAAAATCCTAATAAAACTTTTCCGTATTTTAACGACAGCCACAATCTGAACAACAAAGTATTATAATCTTTATAAGTATTAAAATCCTTTCCGGAAAATTTTGCGAAAAACATCCTCAAAAGATTTTCTTAAATATCCATGTAACAATAAGAAACGATGACCTTTTCGTAAGAACGCTTTTAGGGTTCCGCTTCTTAAAAATGTAGGCTAAAACGTTATTAAAAAAAGGTTGAAAAAAATTGTAGGGTTAATGCCTTTAGAATGACAGGAAAAATAAATCATAGAAACAAGTAACAATTTGTGGTATTTTCTGTTCTGTTAAAAGTTGATTTAGGTAAAGGTTATGACGTCAATCCAGTTTATTTATGTATTCAGTACATATATTGTGCTAAATGGTTCATACATTGAACTAATTCTATTTGGTACTTCACCATGTATAATAAGAAGAAGAATCATTAGCATTAGCTGACTTCAGTTTCGCACAAAATCACAATCACAACCGACATTAATGATCAAAATATTGAGTAGGTAATAGAAATCTCAACGATAAAATACCTGTCCAAAAATGTAGTAAAATTTTAATCACAGTAAGTATTAATAAAATGCAACTGCACTCAAAATGCATCAGTACCTTATAAAATATTATCAAATAAAAACTCCGGAGCCCCTAGAGAAAGAATTCCACTACGCTTGACCGATTTTTTAATAACGAAATCACTGAATCAGCTCCTTGTAAAAGTCCGAGAGAATATTGCAGAGAAGACATTGTTGGCAAAGTTTTTTGTGAGAGTTTCAGGGTATATTATACGTCACACAATGTAGAATGTGAAGTACTGTCGACGAATGACCACTTTCAACCTTAACACAAACGGTGTAAGGGTGAAAAATGGTCAGATCCCAAGTTTGTCGAGAGTATACTTGACGTCTAACGCCTCAATTTCATATTTGTATGAATATGATATTGTCAAAGTTTTTAGGACCTCAATGATTAATGGTTTTCGGAAAAGAATAAGTCATGAGATTTCTTTTAGGAGTCGGGCTCGTTCGTCGGTTAAATGAGTTAGTAAGTTTGATTTGTTGCCTGAGTCGGATGCATAGATGAGCTACGGTTTGTGATTTTAATACCAGCTATAATAATTTTGTAATCAATATTGATAGGAATATTAGATGTTTGATCATGAGTAAAACAAGCAAAAACATAATCAAACTTTAATGTACCCACCGCTGGGATACAGGCCTCAACGTTCTGCGAAAGGTAGATACAGAAGTCACCCATGCGGTAACAATACTGGTTGACGATACAAATAACCCTTAAGAATCTAGTACAGGGATTCCCAAACTTATTTTATCTACTGCTCATTTTAAGAATAAATTATTTTTTAGCGCCCCCATTTTTTTACCTACTTAAAAACCACTATATCTTCAAATTAAATTAATCAATTATTGTGTTATTTATCAAAAATTGTTAAAACATGATTGCCCGCGGTCTACTATCTATGAAAATTACCTATCTAGGAGTACTAATAACTATTAAAATGCGAAAGTATGTCTGTTGCCTTTTTATTTGTTTGTTTGTGTCTACTTTCATTTCGAAACGGAGCGACCGATTGACATGATTTTTATTTTATATATTCAATAAAACAGGATAGATATATGAACTACGCGGAGAGAAATATCGAGTTTGAGCAATCTCTTAACTAATATTAGTTGATGTTCACAAGTTGTAGTTGAGAGTCGAGAGCTCATGCAGTCGGTGTCTAAGAGGCCTCCTAGCTAAATGAAATTACAAAGCACCGTACAAGCCTCTACACAATGCCCCCATTTTTTTTGGTCTTTTACCGCTCGCCTTTAGGCCTGCAGCGCCCACAAGGGGGCGTTATCACCCACTTTGGGAAAAGCTGATCTAGTAGGTAAATACTGTAACATATGAATTTATTTAACAAACTTTTTCATATTTATCTCAGCTAACACTTTCATTGTGATACCCATATCATAAGGCCAATACATAATTATGCAAAATTTCAGTTTAATTGGTTGGGTATATCTGTTTTAGTTAGATTTGACCCATTCATACCAAGTACACTAACTAACAATTAAAGTTAATAAATATATGCTTGTAATAAACAAAATAGTATCCAAGCAAAACTTGAAGAGAAAGAAGAAACAAATGAAAATAAAAGCGAAGAAACCGTTAATATTTTCGTACTTAACAACTCTGGTACTAAAGATTCGTAACAATCTCTTGCGGAACAAATCACTGAAATGAGGTCAGATATTGAGAAGAAATATCTTAATGAAAATCGATACGACTCTCTGAGCGTTGTTTGTGTCCTTGTTGATACTCTGAATAAGTTATTGCTGTAAGCTGAGACGTCCAGATTCTATCCTACTTCTGTTGAAGTTGATACACGAAAGTTTGTGATGGATGTTTGTTAGTTACTGTTTTACGCAAAAACTATTGAACGGATTTGGATGAGATTGGGCACACAGGTAGTTTATACTCGGAGGCTACTTTTTGTCCAACACAAGTTTCTTTGGAATATTTTTCGACTTTTATGCGGTAAAGAAGAATTTAGTAGAATATTATGCTGTACTGTACTAGCAGTTGCCCGTGACTTCGGCCACGTCAAACTCGTAAAACTGAAAGAAAACATGGGTTTTAATTATTTTACGCGCAACCCTAATACTTGTTATAAAATTTTCAACAAAAAACATTAGTCCTGCCAGAGATCCAGCCGTTTCGGCGATAAGCCGGAACAAACGGACAGCCGTACATACTTTCATACCTATTTTTTTTAAATACATTTTAGACAAGATTTATTTCCTTTTCGCAATGGTTTAATTATGTCTTGTTATAATTAAATATGTCTTCAAAGTGAAGGTATGAATTAGAAGAGATGTTGTAGACAGCCCAATTTTGCGCTCAATCTGAGGGGTCAATTAATTAGGGGCTGACTAAATGTTTTGTTGTTTGGGGTCGACAACGACATATTTATACAGACTCGTCCATCGACGATGACAGACGATGTTTTGTTGGTTTGCTGATATCGTACTTACTTTAATCATTTATTTAAACTTTTAAATCTTATTTTTTAATTAATAGATAGGCCCGCGTTTGACTACTATCTCACCCGATGGTAAGCGATGATATGGTCGACGGTGAAGCACGCTTGCCTAAAAGTAACCTATTCAGTCTTGATTTAAATGGTTGTAAGGTTGTAGCTATCAGAAAACACAGACTGCGGCAAGGAATTTTACTCCTTAGTTGTACCTACTCGCAATGAAAGTATTCCCAAAACCTTTGGTGTGTATGGATGGGATGTTCACCACGAATTCCATATTTTTTATCCTTCCCCAGCTCTGTTTGGCTCGGCTTCCAATCTAACCTAATGCAGGTGAATACTAGAATTTGCGACTATCTGATAGCTAAGCTTAACTGTAGGTATTAATAGTGACTACAATAAAAATATTCTCTCGCGTACCGGAAGACGTAGCATTGGAAGGTCTCCCCTCTAGGTTCCACCTACGCGACGACCTGGGCAAGGCTGCGGTCGTCCGGTGGATGCGAAACGCACAGGACCGATCAGTGTGGCGACGCTTGGGGGAGGCCTATGTCCAGCAGTGGACGTCTTGCGGCTGATATGATGATGATGATGAGTATTTTTTTGCAAATAAGTTTTTTTGGAGATATTAAGTAGATATTATTATATTTGGTTATCAAAACTCTGGCTGACAAAGTATCAGCTTGCAATTAGTACAATGCAATTTTATGCAATACCCGACGTCACTTAATGCGTCTCAGACAAAAGTTCGATAGACCTTTATCAAAACCGGTCCAGTAATTTAGATTGACAATATTTTCTGCTAAACAAAAACATTATCTTTTGATTTTGGTCTAATTAAAGAATAACAACTGATTTAATATTCACTCTAGATCCAGCGTCAGACAGCATATTTATGTCACGACATGATGATGATGATGATTTAAAATTAACGTCTGAAACATTTTCTATTGCATTGCTTTTCAAAATGTAATACGAGTAGTTCAGATGTCTCATTACTAAAATGTTCGATACCACATTCCCCAAAACGCATATTCTCTCCCACGTTAGTTTCAATAACCTTGAACTCAAATCAAATGAAAATTCATATCGTCAATACGGAACCCATTTCCTCGACCCAAACACGTTTTTATTACACATTCTTCGTTATTACACTTAAGTACGTCATGACCTATACCAAAGTATACTATTACCCTGAAATGGTCGAATAGCATTCGGGTGTTTCCGGTCAGCGCCATTCATAACCCGAAATGGCAAATCATGTGACAGAGGAAGGCACTTTCACCGGTTTCACCCCTTTGTAGGAGTCACAGAGCGCGGAACCTGCTTTAGTGGCCGCTGTTCAGACACGACATTTGCAAGCCTGTTAGAGTATCACCGCTTACTTATTGAAATCGTTCTCTGGTGACAATTATAGAAAGATAAAAAATAAATCGGTGAAACACAAAAATATGCAGTACAGAAAATAACAATTAAATTGTGAAAAACTAGCGGATGCCTCACGGTTCACACCGCGTAGTTCCCGTTCACGTGGGAATACAGCGATAAAAAGAAACCTTGTCACCTGGGGACAGTGTGTGTTCCCTACGGTAAAAGAATTTTTGAAATCGGTTCAGTAGTTTTTAAGTATATTCCTTACATACCAAAATACAAATATTTCCTTTATAATATTAGTATAGATAAGCAGTTACCAAAAAAGGAAATGTTCACCGACAAAAAAATAAATAAGTTAATTAACAATCATAATTCTAAGTCATTTCTTCCACTCGAATCATCCTCAACTGAGGCTCAAATAAATTGACGGCTAAAAGTTGTTTATTGACATTAACTTCCTCGATCCATTAGTTATTTTCCGTTGTCATGGTGACTGAGTCAAATCGAATGGAGGATTTTCCTTCAAAAGGACCTATAGTCCATTCGCGTTAAGAAAATAGTGAGTTATCGTTGTCTGCCGGCCCCTCGACCAACCGGGTCGCAATCTTTCTAATTTGTTGCAATCCGATTGGTCGAGAAGCCGGTTGACAACGATGACTCACTACTTTTTTAACGCGTATGGACTATAAAGAATAATATGGGTGTTTGGCTATAAAAGCTAAAACTTGATCTGTGCATATCGAACGAATAATAGTAATGGCATCCTCTTGTCGCTGCCAGTGTGATGGCGTAGCATGGCGGTTCCGCGTTCTATAGAACGAGCCAAGGTCGAACAGGTAGAATATGAAAGCGAGACAATAAATAGGGACAATGTCGATATTTTTTCGTTCCATTTTGGGGTGAAATGGGGAAAGGTAATCGTCAGGGGTCCCCGGAATTTAGGAGTGCCTTGTAACGGCCCTGATGGGCTGGTATTGGGCGGGGAATGGTTTTTATTGAGTGGCATGAAGCTCGGAAACAATGATAATTTATTTGTAGTTTTTATGTTGTCTCGGGTGATCTTTAAGATTAAGCAATGCATGTCGAGGTTGATCCGTGGATGGGTGACCATCTTTACATAGCGAGATTCCTCCATGCCTAGGAAAGATCGTTAAGCTGTTGGTCGCAGCTGAAATTGTAGATCTATGACAATAATTACGGATTACGGTATTCAGAAGCCAGGGAATCTGACACCAGTCTTTCCAAGGGGTAACGTGTTACCCAGTTACTGGGTTGTGAGGTTCAGACAGAAGAGACTGCCTCTTCATGTAATATACTGGTACCCAGCTGCAGCCAGTTGTACTGGAAGCTGACCCGAATATAGTTGTATAAAGTGTAGGCACTTTGATTGATTTTGATATTGACAATAATGTACATACATACAAAAACTCGCCTCTTTTCCCATGGGGCAGACAGAAACCACCGAACACCACGAACCTTACATACTGATTTGCTTCTTTTACGTTCATACAGTACAGGAGTGCAGTGGTGGCCTAGTGATATCGGCCGCGACTTATAAGTTGTAGGTCCTGGGTTCAAACCCAGACAGGCGCTTTATGTAAATTATTTCACCACCACTGCTCTCAAAACGAACCAAGGTAAAGCCAAGGTGGAACCAAGGTACCATTCTGGACAAATGGTAGTGAGTAATCACGATGCGACTCACATTTTCTCTTGAGTACCAGGGGCGAGTACTCTGGAGGCGTGACCTACCGAAGATGGTCCCAGACACCTAGTAAGGGGTTGCCTGGTATAGTGTGCCGCCTTATATAACGTAATGTTGGTGAAGGTGGCCACTATAGAAAATCTCAGTAGACTAATGGGGGTATGCTCTCAAAACGGTGAAGGAAAACATCGTGAGGAAACCGGCATGTCTTATAAACAAAAATTCGAATACGTGTCATCCACCAACCCGCACTGGGCCTGCGTGGTGGATTACTGCGTATTCCCTCTCACAGAGAGAAGGCCTGTGTCCCAGCAGTGGGCACTTCAAAAAGGCTGATGATCATGATGACGTTCATATACGCACGCTGGTTATTACTACACACCAGAGGCCCTAGACAAGTGACTTTCTAATATCGAAAGCGTGGCGATAGCGATTGTCAAAAAGACAATATTGTATGGGATTGACAAGCGATATCGAAAAACCGGCTAAGTGCGTGTCGGACTTCGCACATTTAGGGTTCCGTACCAAACCGCAATATTAAGTTGGTTGTAATAGGGAAAATGAGGCAATTTTAAAGAAAAATCTGATTTATGAATATATTGGTATTTGTTAGTAAAATATACGTAATAATAGACATAATCACCAAATCTCAAGTTCATAGGTCAATGGCAAGTTAATAAGCGTGGCCGCGTTCTCAAAGTTAACATGTTTTGCTTGATGTGCTTGTCGACTGTATACAGATAGAAGCGCATCAATTTTAACAGTTGTACTACGAATAGCAGTCCCAGTACTGTCGAATATGTTTTTATTTGAATTAAGTAGGTATTTATTTTTAAAGTGAATATAAATCTAAATACTCTGTAAATATTTCAAGTTTCTACCTGTGGTCGTTATTATGATCGAGAAAAACGGAAAAATTCACGTTTGTTGTATGGGAGCCCCCCTTAATTTATTTTATTTTAATTCGATAATAATATTTTTTTAAAGTGAATATACAACTAAATATTCTGTGAATATTTGAAGCGTCTACCTGTTGCTGTTATTAATATCCAGCAAAAAAACGGCAATAAATCACGTTTGTTGTATGGGAGCCCCCCTTAATTTATTTTATTTTAATTCGATAATAATATTTTTTTAAAGTGAATATACAACTAAATATTCTGTGAATATTTGAAGCGTCTACCTGTTGCTGTTATTAATATCCAGCAAAAAAACGGCAAAAAATCACGTTTGTTGTATGGGAGCCCCCCTTAAATATAAATTTTATTCTGATTTTAGTATTTGTTGTTATAGCGGCAACCGAAATAAATCATCTGTGAAAATTTCAACTGTCTAGCTATCACGGTTCATGAGATACAGCCTGGTGACAGACATACAGACGGACCGCGGAGTCTTAGTAATAGGGTCCCGTTTTTACCCTTTGGGTACGGAACCCTAAAAATCACATGATCAATCCATTTTGACATTTCGACTGTCGCCTTCGCTTGTCTAGAGCAAATAAATAATAATGAAATAAATGAATAAGGTATGTCTTTTTAAGGTAGCGATTCCAATCACGTCTGTCTCTTGTACTTCGTTTTTTTCTATTAGATTAACCATTACCCATTTGTTGTTTCTTCCTACCCCCATGGGCAAACCAGGTGTAAGGTGTATGTATTAATTAACATACATTATCCTATAAAGCCTGGACTAATGAGACACAATTATCTTTGCTGATTGTGGTTCTCTGGGGAGCATACAGGTGTCGATAGCTGAATTCGACCTCATAAACATAAATAAACCCCCCCCTTTTTCCTGTAGGGGTAGGTAGAAACTATTCAAAAGGAGCGTCCTCACTGGGAGCATTCTTTCGAGAGCATTCGTAAACAAGCAATCGTAGGCGAGCAACAAATGCTTCCCAGCGAGCCCAGCATTCACTTTCGAGCAAAACTATGAACGTTCGAGTCGAACATTCCCTTGCGAGCTTGGAACATTCGATTACGATTTTAAATGTCATTCATTTGATAATACGATTGACCAAGAAGGCCACAAACACTTAAGATCAAGGAACTGTTCCTTGCTTACAAGTGGCCAGTAATATTCCTACATATATACTCATTCATTGCATTATCTAAGTACTCGCTTTCAAGCGTTTTATTTGCGTGAACATTCGAATGCGAGCCGTTTCCGTGAAAATCGTTGCGACGTCCACACCGACCGAAGTTCGCGCTTGCGTGTAAGCTTTGTAACGCTCGGCTCAACGTCCACACCACTCGAATATTCGACGTCGAATGCTCATTACACGTGAATGCTCTCAGTGAGGACGCTCCTTACTACTATTTATTTTTATATATTCATTAATAATTTTACTTCTTTTACGTTGATACATTTGAAGGCTGCGTGTGTGTTTTTGTACACATCGATCGCGTTATTTACGCACTATCACTAATGTCAATTTGTATTTAAAAAACTGCCAAGTGCGTGTCGGGCCACGCGCGGTAATAGGTTTCCGTAGCTGAACAATAATGCGGTCTAAGAAGAGGGCTTTTTGTTGTTTTTTCATGAACATTCAAAGTGTTTCGGCAGCTCACGCCAAACGCCGCTGCGCCGCCGCCCACTCCAATGTGTTATTCGAGCGTAAACATTATTAATTTAGAAATCAATGTTATTAAGGATGTTTTGGTATATTTTTCATAAACTTATATTAAGCACATGTTTTACACAACTAACAACGTTATTTAAGTAATTTTTCAATGAAATTTGTTTTTTTTTACTTTTCCAAGTACTTTTTATGTTGGTCAATTATTACTCGTAAGCTTGTAAAGCCTACTTCGCTGTGATAGTTTTCCTTTTAATTTCGTAATATATACTACTGCCGTGAGTTATTTCACATAGTCAAAAGCATCCATTTTGCCCGTAATAATTTTGGATGGCCTATCCAACGATACTCCACACCAGGGGATGGAAGAGAAAATAAAAACATCACCCATTTACGTGTACAGGAGTTTTCTTGGTTTTGTTTTACCACTTTGTCGGCGTGATTAATACGTATATCCATGCCAAATTATAGTTTTCTAGTACTAAGAGTCGCTGAGTTAATAGCTGCTGTCATGTTATTTACACGCACAACCAATAAGTAACTGTTCATATCAAAACTAGAAAAAAACAAAACACAGTTTTAAAGCCTACAACATTTGACCTCACGCCCTTTCGCACCCCCAAATGACTCAGCGTTAATCCATTAGTTACGGTGATCAAGATTGCTCATTTCTTGCTAATCGGCAAGACTTCGTGTTTCCACACTTTGGAAAAGCCAATTACCGGCAGTTCCAGAAGGTCTTGTAGACAATGTTTTTGGAACAAATTAGACTTGCAAATCGTCCGGATTTTGGGACTCCCGTCTAATTTTAGGCGACCCTACTTATTTATGTATGGCGCTTAGCCGGAAATGCATAGTCGTCTAACCCGAAAGGGTTGATTTGTGTCATTCGTTTAGGGTTTTATGTCACGGACATCCATCTAATCAGGGTTTTGCAGAGCTAGTTATTTTGAAAATGGGTGTGGAACTGTAGGCCAGATTTCCAGGTCGTTTTGCGATTTTAACAGAACATAAAAGTTGGGTAGTGAAGCAGATTCAGGTCGGTATCTGCGCCTTGGGTGGTTTCAGTGTTATATTGGGACATTTTCCGCTATTGTGTAACACAAATGTTTAAAACTGCTAACGTATCGAATTTGGTGTTTTGGAAAATTTGATTTTGTTACAAAGTTACAATGTAAAGATTTTATATTATTTTATGTACACAATAAAGATTTAAGAATGTATTTTGTCACTACACAATATAACACTACTCTTTATTTAAACTACAAATGCCAATAGTCAATTGACCTTAGACTGTTGAAAAAGAAAGTGGTAATACAACGGAAAATATTGCGCGTCACTATGTTAAAATGGACTTCGTCTTTTATAACATATATTTTTTAAACAAATTACTATAAGTAGCAGAAGAAAAAACAAAAATTCACGACAGGCGAAAGATATTATCACCATAATTACACTCACCGAGACATGTCACACACGACACATCTCATTTTGCAGTGACAAAATCATTAATAACGTACCTTAAGAGATTATACTTATGAATGTTTCTCGTTTCTTGCAGAGTGGTGGCGTGATGTTCTCACCCCTGGGTCGTCTGCGGGTGGCGCAGGCTGTCAGAAAACAGGTGAATATTAAACAGTTACTGTCGGATTAATTAGAGAAGATGGTTTGATAACAAAAGGAGAAATGACCTGTCATTGACGAAAGAGAATTGCCGTGATGTGATCATTAGAGTAGGGCAATTAGAAGGTAAAATCGCATAGAAAGATTGTGTTATGAAATCGAAAGCTTTCGTAAGATCTGAAGATTGATTCCCTGAGGGACTACTGCGAGTTTTTTTTCTCATTCGATCGTGTTAACGTAGCAAACGTTTATATCGAGACGTAGGGTAAAAGCTGGATAGTTGCCATACTTTTTCAAATTACTGTTTATCTCTTAGTACAAAAAGAAAAATACTTTATTTGTAATACTGGCTGGTATTTTGGTTTTTTATCTACAAATTCATGAAAAGTAAAAAACATTATCTATAATATTGCCAGAGTATTAGCGATTTTTGCGGACCTCTATATTTTGGGAAATCTATCCCATATAGGGAATAGGTGCCTAATACATGTAAATTACGTTTAGGATAGAGCCCCGCCGAGACACAGGTCTATCCAGCAAAAACTTTGATCGCATTTTGCCTTCCCATGCAATCGCACAGAGACATGGGACACGGTCAACTTAGTGATAGTTGAAGAATCTTTTGATATATTGATAAATGATAAATGATAAATGATTTTATTTCTGTAAGTTGGTTTATACAAACACTTTTACATGTCGAACATATTTTTTAAAACTAGATGAGGTCGGCGTTTCCTATCTGACTACTCTGAGAAGAAAGGCCGAAACAAACTCAGAGGTCACAGTCTCTTTTAAAGTCCAGACAAAATATTGGTTAGATCATGTGAAGACCATGTAGACTGATGTCTGAAATGGTCTTTTGAGGAAAGAACCAGCCAGATTGAGTGGACCTGTCCAGTCAGTGCACGCATTTGTCAATAACCGAGCAGCTCAACTCAGAATTTAAGGAGCTCAACGATTCGACGAACAATACCAAAGAAAGGACATTCGGGTAGGCCGCATAAACTACTCAAACTGCCAGACCATGATTAAAACTAAGATAAATATAAATTAAAATTAAAAAGAATGATCCACATAGTCTTCACACTCACAATAATTAATATAAAATAATATAATACTTTAAAAAGTAAATATTCTTGTCATTGCAAGAAAACCATAAAAACAAAAACAAAATTCACGGTGCAAAATATAATAAAAAAAAACAAAATTAATTGGAGCAGCTCAATCCCAAGCCTTTTTGTCTTCAAGGTAATCTTTAGTTGTATAAAACGCTTTCTGGCACAATTTAATTTAAATAAATAGCATGCGATTCATCCGCGAAACTAGAGTAATTACAATAGGGACAATGATACCCCTGGAGCAGCTATCCTGGTTAGCAGGGGTCAATAATTTGTTTCATATGGGGTCCATTTCTTAAAAATAATTACTGTCAAGGTCCGTAAGGTTCAGGTCACACACCCCGCGGCCTTTAGTCGTGTGTATTGAATGTGTTTTTTTTTTACTTTTGATAGGCTCGCGCTTGACCAACATCTCACCTGATGGTAAGCGACGATGTGGTCAACGGTGTAGCACGCTTGCCTAGAAGAAACCTATTCACTCTTGACTTAGATACCCCGAAGTTGTAGCTATCGGGAAACACAGACTCCGGCAGGGAATACCACTCCTTAGCTGTACGCATAATGAAAGTATTTTCAAAACGTTTAGTGCGTATGGGTGGGATGTGCACCATGTACCGATGGCGCATCACCGTACGTCCGTTGTCGAATCAACAACAGTAAAGACAAAGCGCGGTATAAGTTATAACATTACATGCTCAAAACGAGTAAATTATCCTGTAAGGGCCACGCAATATATGTCGGCGGTCCGATATTTGGTGACCCCTGCTATAGAATGTGGATGTACTATAAGTGCGCTTCTTCCTAACACTTCGGCGAATACATGCATTATATTATGTATTATCTTATGTAATATAATTATGTTGCTTACAATACTGTTTGTTATTCATATTTTTGAATCGAGTTACCAACACTTGGGCCATATTTGCGCCTCCTGCTAAGTTTTTTAACATGATGACTTTAAGCATAGTTCGTGTACTTCCAGATGAGCCAGCTGCCGGTGCTGGGCACGGAGGCTGCTCCTCTCCAAGCTCCACTTTGCTACCAGCTGCTCTGTGCGCCACCTCTAGCCCAGATGCAGCCCTGTGCACCTTGTGAAATGCCCCCTCCACCGTATGCTGTATACCCGTTGCCGTTTGATAGTAAGTTTCTATGTTTAACTATGTAGTTTCTCGAAACGGCTTCGCCTAAATGAAAGTTCAAAGTAGGGATGTTAACTGAAAATTAGTTTTTTGCCCGTCAGGTAGATTAATATTGAAATAAAATGAAAATATTGGTGTTGGGGATTGAGATTAATAATGACTCAACTTCAACTTGATATTAACTATATTTAATGTATAAAATGAAACGGCAATTTACAAATGGTTGGACACGCGCGATCGCGACATTAAAGATCGACGTGTGTGCGCAAACGCTGATTTTGGCCGAATGCCGGGGCGGCACGCGCCGCCGCTGCCGGCGCTCGCGACCTCCCCGCGCGCCCCTCTTGCTTAGGGCGCGTTCTTGAATAGCGCATTTAGGCGCGTTCATCCTCCGCGCCGTTGAAACCTTCTTTCAACTCTTCTTTATTCACAGGTAGGGGGCACATTTTATTTACTGCCCTTTTGATGGTGCCGTTAGTAGTGTGGATTTCCGCTACTCTGCAGATCCCGTCGGCTCCGGGGTATAATTTGGTGATGCGACCCATACGCCAGTGGAGCGGCATCAAGTTGTCTTGTTTCAATATAACAAGGTCTCCGACATTGATTGGTTCGGATCCCTTCCTCCATTTTGCTCGGTTTTGTAGCTCGGCCATAAACTCTCGTCGCCACCTCTCCCAGAAGCGCTGTCGTATTTGTTCAATAAGCTGGTACCTGTTGGGTCTAGACGTTTTCACAGGTTGTGAAGGTACAGACATCAGCGGGCGTCCGATTAGGAAGTGCCCAGGGGTTAAAGGATTGGTGTCAGTGGGTTCTGATGACAGAGGGGAAAGAGGTCGGGAGTTTAGGATTGCTTCTATTTGAGTGAAGAGCGTCGCTAACTCTTCAAACGTGAGTGATGCATTGCCAACTACGCGTTTTAAGTGAAATTTCGCGGATTTAACGCCGGCTTCCCAAATTCCACCAAAATGTGGAGAGTACGCGGGAATAAAATTGAATTTAATAGCCTCATTAGCTGCATAATCTGAGATTGCCTGAACGCTGGACTGTATAACCCTACCCAACTCATTGTTAGCACCAACAAAGTTCTTTCCATTGTCGCAGTATATGGCATAGGGTTTGCCGCGTCGCGATACGAATCTGCGCAGACATGATATGAAGGCCTCGGTGGTAAGATCGCTTACAACCTCCAAATGTAAGGCTTTAGTTACTAAACATACGAATACACATAAATAGGCTTTGGTGATACGATTACCTCGTCCTTTTTTGGAAGAAATCATAAAGGGTCCAGCAAAGTCTATCCCACTGGAATTAAAAGGAAAGTCTGGGATGACTCTTACTCTCGGTAAGTCACCCATTAAAGGTTGTGCAGTCTGACCTTTCATTCGAGTACAGACTACACACTGTCTAACTATAGTGCGAGCCAAGATCCTACCGCCAAGTGGCCAAAATCTCTCGCGGACTGACGACAGAAGCAACTGTGGACCTGCATGCATTAAATGAAAATGTTCGTATCTCATCATAAGTCTAGTAAAGTAGTGTTTAGCGTCCAGTAAAATCGGGTGTTTTTTGTCGTACTGATAATCAGAGTGACTTAATCTGCCACCCACTCTTATTAAACCATTGGTATCTAACAATGGATTTAAGGATAACAATTTACTTTTGTGATGCAGTTCTATTCCGTTTTGAATGTGTTTCATATCCTTTGCAAACGACTCTGATTGACTAACTTTAAGCAATAGTGTTAAAGAGTTCTCTAGTTCGTTCGTTTGCAAAGGTCCCTTTATTTTTGACTGTTTGCTTTTACAATTATTAATGAAACGTAAAACAAGTGCATAAATTCTTTTGAGTTTATTAAAACTTGAATATTTTTTGAATGGTATTATCCAATTATTTTTAGACATATCCTCAACAGAGATTAATACTTTGACCTCAGGTAAGTTTTTAAGTATAGTGTGAGGTTGAGTAGGCCAATAAGATTCTTCCTGCTTTAGGAATGAAGGACCTTCCCACCATAAAGATAATGATTGCAGATGTTGTGGGTCAATGCCCCTCGATGCTAAATCTGCTGGGTTTGACTCGGTTGGAACATGCTTCCACTCAAATTCTTTGGTAATTTCATTGATTATGTTGACTCGGTTACGTACAAATGTCTGTAGGACTCTATTCTGAGTTTTTAGCCATCCGAGTACAACCATGGAATCTGTCCACATATATTTTTTTGTAACATTGCATGGTACAGACTGTAATACTTTCTCACTAACTTGAGCCCCTAACAGAGCAGCACATAACTCTAAACGTGGAATTGTGAGCTCCTTAATTGGAGTAACTTTAGTTTTTGCACATAATAATCTTACTGTAATATTTTGTTTACTATCTTGGGAACGTAAATAAACACATGCTCCATATGCCTGCTGACTTGCATCTACAAAACAATGTAGCTCAGCTGACTGTGTTTCTAAATCATTACCCAAAACACAACGAGGTATTATAATATCAGATAAATGATGCAAGTTTTGTATGAAATTGAACCATCTTTTAGCATAATTCTCAGGTACGGGGTCATCCCAATCTAATTTTGCAATCCACAAATGCTGCAGTAAAATTTTTGCTTTGATGATACAACAACTAACAAGCCCTAGAGGATCAAATACTTTACATGTGGTCGAAATAATCGCTCGTTTGGTAACCTTTGAAGCAAACTCAATTCCATTTGGAAAACGCAGCTCATCAGGCTTTGGTGACCACTTCAGACCTAACACATTAGCGTCATCATGAAAGTTAAGACAATTAGATGATTCTGATTTGGCACCAAGCATATGAGAGTTTGTGCGAAATTTTCGTAAAGGGAAACAAGCAGAATTTAATGTTTCGGTGACATTTAAATAGATATGTTTTAATTCCTCTTCGGTTGAGGCGCCTGTGTTGAGGTCATCGATATAAAAATCATTCTTAATTACATTGGCAATAATCTTATCCTGACATTTATCAGCCAGCTCAACCAGAGACCTAGTTGCTAAAAATGGAGCCGAAGCCATCCCATATGTCACAGTATTGAGCTGTAAAATTTTTAAAGGCTGATCGACTTGATCCCTCCACAACACTAGCTGCAGGTGCCGCTGTGATTTATCTAAGGCTACTTGTCGGTACATCTTTTCGACGTCTGCTGTTAAAACAAATTTATGTATTCTGAAACGAATAAGAATGGATAATAAGTCACTCTGTACAGTGGGACCAACAGCCTGGATATCATTCAAAGATTTTCCTGAACTAGTTTTAACCGAAGCATCAAAGACTACTCTCAGCTTGGTGGTATCATGTTGTTCCCTAATGACGCAGTGATGGGGTAAGTAACAACCAAACTTAGGCCTTTCTATTTCGCTTAAATGACCCAACCTACTATATTCTTGTATAAATTCTCCATATTGTTTCTTAAGTTTATAATTTTTATTTAATTTATTTTCTAGGCTCAAAAAACGTTTAACTGCAATAGGAAACGATTTTCCAAGTGCCTGCTCCGGGGCCTCCGTCAGCGGCATCGTTACAGAAAATCGTCCATCTGGTAAACGACAAGTGTTTTTTATAAAATGAGACTCACAATATTGCTCATCAATCGAATAATTATTAGAGCCTGTAGATAATTCTTCTATCTCCCAGAATCTTTTAACCGAATTATGGATATCTTGAAGCGACACCAATTTATCATTTTTTACTAAATTACAATGTATATTATGACTAAAATAAGATTCACCGATAGGGCCGGCAACTAGCCATCCTAACTGGCTTTCCTGTAATATAGGTTTATTCTCTCCTAGGATTATTCTATTATTATTTACAATATCAAAATAGTGGTCTGCACCAAGCAAGATATCTATATCGGCTGGTTCATAAAACAAGGGGTCTGCCAGAACCACCCCATTGGGCAATCCCAAACGCTCAGCATTTACTTGAGCGCCAGGCAGTGTTCCTGTAATCTTAGGAATTACTAGGCAGTTAACGGTTCTATTAAATGAACTTATTCTAGACTTTAACACAATATTGCAACGTTCTTTAATTTTACATGCTGCATTATTTATACCACTAACATTAAAAGAACTTATTTCTGTTGCATGTAACCCTAACCTTTCTTTCAGGTTTTTTGTTATAAATGAAGACTGGCTTCCAGTGTCCAACAACGCACGCGCAAGGTGAGTACTATTGTTATGTGAATTAATTATTTCAACTTGTGCAGTACATAATAAAACTTGGCCTGGCGAGCGTGCTGACAAACTAACAGGAATAGTTGATGGCTGAGTAGCTTCTGTACTTTCTGTGACTACATTAGTAATTGTACTGTTGTTATGCAACATTGAATTATGCTTTTCCTTACAAGTCCGGCAAGAACTATTCAATGGACATTCTGAATTGTTGTGACCGCTACGAAGACAGTTGGTGCACAAGTTATGCTTGGCCACTTCAGACAGCTTATCCTTTAAACTCAAAGTCTTGAATTTATGACATTGATGAACATAATGTGACTTGTTGCAGATAAAACATGTCTTTGTTTGAGGACCAGCCAACGTTGTAAAAGACTTAACATAATTATTTTCCTTACTATGAATTGAATTTTTAGTATCATAATACCGACTACCATTAGCAGTTTCTAAGACATTTGCTCGATTCTCTAAGAATTTCACAAATTCTTCAAGAGAGGGCAGGTTTGTTAAATGACCTTTGTGTTCTTCCCATTTGCTCTTAGTTCTAGGGTCCAACTTAGCTGAGACCAAGAATATAACTAAAGGATCCCAGCCAGTAGTGGGAATATCTAATATATTTAAAGCATGTATATTTTTTTGAATTTGATCTATCAAATATCTTAAAGCTTTGAAAGATTCTTTTTGGATCGGATTGATACCAACTAATGCATGGAAGTGATTATTTATAAGAATGTTTTTGTTATTAAATCTGTCACATAAAGCCTTCCATGCTATTTGATAGTTCGCTGCAGTAAAGTTTATGGACCTCACTATATTACAAGCGCTACCTACTAATGAATTTCTTAAATAATGAAATTTATTTATCAACGGTATCGACTCATTGTTATTAATTAAAGAGTCAAATGTGTCTCTGTACTCTAACCATTTAGAGTAGTTCCCATCAAACGTGGGCAAATTTATGGTAGGTAATTTAACAGAGTTGTTCATTTTGCTACAACTGGAATGTACAGATTCACAATCATTTTCATTGCTATTTGCTGAATTTAAAGTTATTAATTCTTGTGTAAAAGAAATCATGGTAAAGAATTCACCTTCAGTAGAATTTCGCTCTGACATTTGATCATTTAGATTATGAGCAATCTCCTCTATGTCGGATTGGACAGCGTCGAATTTCGACATTAAATCCTGTAGCTGAGTGAGTCGCAAAGACAGCTCCCTCACATCTAAACTACTAAGGCCCGAGGCTTTCTCATCAATTTGATATTTACTAATAAATTGCTTAAATATTGTTAATCTGCTTCGTATTCCACCACGTTTGCGAATCAACAATTTAAATTTTTCGCTACCCTCCACATTAGGAGAGGTAACCGTATCATCCGTCATGTTGAGTGAAAAAGAAACAGTAAATACCACAGTAAAGAATACGCGCGAAACAATGAGTTGAGCGAATCTTGCTAATAGTAGCTACCTACTTAATTATATAAAATGTGCAATCCCACCGGTTATACAATCCAGCAGACAAACAGCTCAAACCACACTGCTGCTGCGAAATCCGGACCGCCAGCGGCGCCGCCCAGCACGTGGCAGCGACAGCAGCGTACCGGACGCAGCGAGGCACGAAGTACTTTGAGCGCGCGGGGCCGTACACGCGGACCCGGAACGCTGGAATGTTCGGCAAATGCTTTGAAATAATGAACGCTAGGAAATGTATTATTATACGTAGGTATTTAGGATACCTAAGACTTTACTAAATCGAAAATACTTAGCTCAAGAGTAGGTATTAAGAACCCTAGAAAAGGTATGCAAGCAATAAAGGAAATGCATATAGCTGCGAGTTGCGACAGAATAGACGCAAACACCCATGCACGTGCTCACACACATTAGGTAAATAAATATAATTGCGATTTGGCCAAGCCCCCTGTAGGTACAGTATAGTACCGGATAGTGACTTAATGGCAGTAAATTGTTATGAATGAACCTGTATAGAGGTAGGTATGCGGCCAGAGTTGCGCCAGTATAGACGCAAATACCTAGGCTAATAAGCCAAAGCAAATCTTGGCGAGCTAGGCATCCACACACCAAATAGAAACAGGGGTAAGGAGGGTATTAGATAAGGAACGGGCTTACTTCCTTTAGGTATGACTACGCCGCCGGCGCTGATTTTTCGCAGCTCAGTGAAGGTGGACCCCCACGATGACACGACGCTTGAAGACAGCGGTTTTCTCGTAGACGTAGCACGGAGCTCACCAGGAACCTTTGACTCGGAGAGACGCAGAGATTTTCACCGACGAATAGCCACCGCCGCCATTTTACGGAACGAAAACGTGCCGCGCCGGTCCTCCACGTGTTCGAAATTTGACTATGATCTTGACAATAGTTCTTATTTGTTCACGGTCGCCATTTGTTGGGGATTGAGATTAATAATGACTCAACTTCAACTTGATATTAACTATATTTAATGTATAAAATGAAACGGCAATTTACAAATGGTTGGACACGCGCGATCGCGACATTAAAGATCGACGTGTGTGCGCAAACGCTGATTTTGGCCGAATGCCGGGGCGGCACGCGCCGCCGCTGCCGGCGCTCGCGACCTCCCCGCGCGCCCCTCTTGCTTAGGGCGCGTTCTTGAATAGCGCATTTAGGCGCGTTCAATTGGACTCGTATTTTTCTTTTGACTCGTTATTATAATGTCGTTGTAATACATATAGTGACGACGATATAATAATGCGTTGAAATATCGTGTGTCGTCACTCCGTTAGTACACTTCATACTGACATAATTCGCATTATTTCGCATTTATCATAAAGTTCAGTAGTGGGCGCTTGTGACGTCACACAAGCACCCACTCCTGAACTTTGATACGCTTTATCTTTGTCATTTTTTATTGATTTGGTAAAGCAAAAAAAAACTTGTCCAATATTATTTGATAATCTCACTGACGGACTAAATAGAATTATCATTCATCAGGCAACATCTCTATTCTGTAACATTACGTTCAACTCAAAGGAGCTAAACGTAAGCCACGTTAATTAAAAATTAACGTAATGAAAAAGGGTGAAATATAGGGTATAAAAACTAAGGGCCGGCTTCGCACGACGTGGGTTGCTCGAGGTAGATAGCTAAGCGGGCAGCAGGACGGACAGGAACTTCATAGAACTTGGAATGCCTCGAGCATTCCACGTCCTATGAAGTAGGCAGGTGAGCAGGCACCACCACGGGTAAGCAGGCACACGGGTAGGTAGGAAGGCAAACGGGCAGGCGCGGGTAGTTACGCAGGCATCAAGGGGTGTGGAGGCCGGATGTGGCTTCATACGCCGAACAGCGAGCCCTTTGATGCGAAGCAATGACCGACGAGGGTAAAGGACCGGAAAAAATGCTCTCATTTAGGTAACACACAGAATATATTACATTTAGTGCACTTCAGAGATTTAACACACATTCACAAGCTGATTATATTACAATTTTAAAAAGATTAGTAGATAAGAAAATACTCTTGGTAATTCTAGTTAATAATAAGACTTTTGGCATTTACTGCCAGAACCAAACTAAAAACTGACGCCCGTTTTTCTTCGTTCTGTGTCATATCTTCTGAATTTCAAATCTCAATTTTAAGTAATCATGACCGGAACAAATAAAAACGGTTCACAGAGGGGGCAGTCTGCCGCTGCTCTTATTTTGAAGATTATAATGTACAACCAGCTTTGTAGAAGGTCGAGAAGAAGAAGCGTCCATGGTATGTTATGTCTATGGCTTAAGAAAATAAATTGGACAGACAGATTTCAGTTCAGATGAAAATGCTGGAGTATAAAATATTCTAAGATTTTACAAATTAGCGGTATAAAATAAGTTGTGGATGTTAAAACAATCGAAGATAACTAAAAGTATGGTTTTCGTACAGTTGATACAATTTTAAAAGATAAAAAGGTGTGGTTTGTATCTATATATATAAAAGCGAAAGGTGACTGACTGACTCACTGACTGACTGACTGATCAATCAATGCACAGCCAAAACTGCTACGCCTAGAAGCATGAAATTTGGCAGAAAGGTTCCTCAAGTGACGTTAGTGTGCACTAAGAAAGGATTTTTGGAATTTCCACCCCTAAAGGGGTAAAAAGGGGGTTGAAAGTTTGTATGAAAAATCTAATTCCTTCGGCCAAAATTCTTGAAACTTAGCACAAATAGTATTCTAAGAAAATGATAAAGATTGTCATTATTAGTTTTTCAAAACTACCCCCAAATGATAATTTAGGGGGTGTTGAAGTTTGTATGGCAAAATCTGATTTCTTGGATCAATAAACTTGAAACTTGACACAAATAGGTTAGCTAAATGAATAAAAAAGGTTGCCATTATTATTTTTTGAAACTACCCCTAAAAGACGATTTAGGGGATGTTATTTTTTTTGAAGAATCTTATTACTTCAGTTAATAAATTTGAAACTTGACTTAAATACCAATCTAAATAAACAATAAAGGCTTTCATTGTTCGTTTTTCGAAACTACCCCAAAGAATGATTTAGGGGATGTTATTTTTTTTTGAAGAATCTCATAGCTTAGGTTAATAAACATGAAACTTGACATAAATACCAACCTCAATAAACAATAAAGGTTATCATTATTAGTCTTTTGAAACAACCCCCAAAGTCGATTTCCCCTAAATCGACTTTGGGGGTTGTTGAAGTTTGTATGGAAAAATCTGATTTCTTGGGTCAATAAACTTGAAACTTACTACAAATACTAACCTATATGAATAATAAAGGTTGTTATTATTATTATTTGAAACTACCCCCAAAAACGATTAAGGGGTGTTAAATCTTTTTTGAAGAATCTTATTACTTCAGTTAATAAACATGAAACTTGACATAAATAAACAATAAAGGCTTTCTTTTTTAGATTTTCGAAACTACCCCCAAAAGATGATTTAGGCGATGTTAATTGTTTTGCAGACTCTTATATCTTCGGTTAATAAACTTGGCATGAACACCAACCTCAATAAACAATAAATGTTTCGTTATTAGTTTTTTGCAACTACCCCCAAAAGACGATTTAGGGGGTATTACAGTGTTTTTGAAGATTCTTATTTATTGGGTTAATAAGCATGAAACTTGACATAAACACCAACCTCAGTAAACAATAAATGTTTCGTTATTAGTTTTTTGCAACTACCCCCAAAATACGATTTAGGGGGTATTACAGTGTTTTTGAAGATTCTTATTTATTGGGTTAATAAGCATGAAACTTGACATAAACACCAACCTCAGTAAACAATAAAGGTTGTCTTTATTAATTTTTCGAAACTATGCCCAAATGGTGATTTAGGGGGGTGTTGAAGTTTGTTTGGAAGAATCTGATTTCTTGGATAAATAAATATGAAACTTGACATAAATACCAACCTAAATAAACAATAAAGGTTTTCATTATTCGATTAAGGGGTGTTAAATCTTTTTTGAAGAATTGTATTACTTTAGTTAATAAACATGAAACTTGACATAAATAAACAATAAATGGTTTCATTTTTAGATTTTCGAAACTACCCCCAAAAGATGATTTAGGGGATTTTATTTTTTTGCAGAATCTTATGTCTTCGGTTAGTTAGCATGAAACTTGACATAAATACCAACCTCAATAAACAATAGAGGTTTCGTTATTAGTTTTTTGCAACTACCCCCAAAAGACGATTTAGGGGATATTACAGTGTTTTTGAAGAATCTTATTTATTGGGTTAATACATTTGAAAGTTGACATAAATAATACCATCCTAAGTAAACAATAAAGGTTGTCTTTATTAATTTTTCGTAAATATGCCCAAATGATGATTTAGGGGGTGTTGAAGTTTGTATGGAAGAATCAGATTTTTTGGGTAAATGAACATGAAACTTGACATAAATACCAACCTAAATAAACAATAAAGGTTTTCATTATTAATTTTACTTATCTACTCCCAAAATACGGTTTAAGGGGTGTTAAGTTTTTTTGAAGAATCTTATTTCTTCAAAAAAAAATTTTTTATACTTGGCGCAAATACCAACATAAGGATACAATAAAGGTTGTCATTATACGTTTTTCGAAACTAACTCAAGCTAAGAATCTTACTGGACAGGGTTTCGTTTTTGACATGGGGTTCTAGTGGAGCACTAAGGCGCAATTTTGCGGCCATTCAACCTTTAAGGAGCTGAAAAGGTTAAAAATTAGTTTGTATGTAAAATCAAATTCCTTGGGGATAAGGTTGATCCTCAAAATTTACATAAAACATTTTTGAAACTCTCTCCCAGATAGGGTTAGGGGTTTTAAAGTTTTTTTTGAGGAATCGCACTGCGCTATCTGACTAACATAAACGATAAATAAAAAAGAGAAGAAAATAGTGAATAGCATATTTAGGTTTTTCAAAACTCGACCCCCAACGGGTCAAAAAGGGGTTGATAAGTTTTTAGGGGAGGATTTTACTTTGTGGCGGTAACCTAAAATTTATTATTCTTTAAGTCAAATAACGAATCGTCCCAATCCAATAAACCCTGTATATCTACGATACCCATTTTTTATTGTTTTATTAATAGCTAATTTTTGGTCGCCTTCACTAACTGCATATAAGAATATCATTTATAGCATAAACGAAATCACGCGAACGAAGTCGCGGTCAGAGTGCTAGTAGTATTATAAAACGTAAATAGACTAAAAGAAGTGTATCTGTACTGCAGAATACCACAACTTAAGGAATATATTACTATCTTATTTATTTATTTATTTTAACTTCACGTACATAGGTACATAATAGTGGTACATAGGTGGACTTAACGCCACAAGGCATTCTACACCAGTCAACCTTTGGGTTAAATACCACTACTACTACTACTGCCACTACTACTACTACTATCTTCTGCCAGCGGCTTTACCAGCGTGAAAGTACCTATTTAACCATTGCTAATGTAGGGTATGGTCTACCAGTATGCCACGTCTCTTCAGCCGTTATGATAAGGTTACTTTCACATTTTATAATATTAGTATGAAAGTATGAATTTGTAAGCGAACGACCCAACTACACCGTAAAGCATCTGTAATGCTAGAAGCCTCAGCAATTCTTTGCACTCCTGAGAATCTAGCTTTGCTTTGTATAAAAGTTGAAATTATACGGCGAATTTCAAACAGAAACTCTGTTTTTCAACAGAAACAGGTATTGTGAAGTTTTGTTTTGTTGTCTCGCGCTTGACCACTATCTCACCGATGCATGGTAAGCGATTATGTGGTCGACGGTGCCTAGAAAAAACTATTCGCCCTTGACTTAAAGACCCCTAGATTGTAGCTATCGGGAAACACAGCACGCAAAATTAAAGTGTTCCGCTTAGTTAAAGTTAGAATAAGGACAACATTTAAAACAGTGTTTGGAAGTTACAAAACCTTTGAATAGTAACTTTCGAGTTACAGCTCTTATCACTACTGGGACACAGGCTTCTCTTTGAGAGGGAATGGCCTTTAATCCACCATGCGGGCCTAGTGCGGGTTGGTAGACGTCACGTCTTCGAATGTTTGGTTCTAGGACATGCCGGTTTACTCACTATGTTATTCTTCACCGTTTTTTTTTACATAAAAAATAAGCTAAATAGTTAATTTAACTAACTATTCTTTTTGTACAACAAGTCTAGATTATGATACGGATGATGACAATTATACTTAAATCTAACTGGTTGCTAAACGTGTACCACACTAGAATACATTTCTTTTACCTGTAACATCATGAATAGTACAAGGTTATGGAGGTGACCTAGGCCCTGAAGTGGAACAATATAAGTTGATGCAAAAAAAACCTGTTACTTACATAAGTGGACATTGTTTATTACAAAATAAATTATTACTGATAAAAGAGTGGAGGAAATTGTCTCATTTATAAAGCTCATAACTTTCACCTAACTAATCTGCATCATTCTCTTTTTCTCCAGCCACCCCAGCAATCTACGGGCCACCAGCTCAGTATGCCCTGGTACCAGCTCCATACAGCACCCCCTGCTGCGAACCGTCGTGCTGCGCCCCCCTGGACAAGCAGCCTCGGGTGCCGCCACCCCCGCTACATCCCGCATTCATCTATTAAACCCATCCCTGAAGAAATATATTGAAGGCATTGAATAACATATGAAAGGAAAGGTTAAGGTTATTGATATAAGAAATATTAATAAATAGAAGGAAGAAGTGGTTGTAAAACATGATACCGATACAGAAAATATCTATAATCACGTAAATTTTGATGAAAATCAAGCAAAAGACTACGTAATTGATATAAAATATGAAGTAACGCTTTTGTGTGATTATATCAATTTAACTAATATAGGTGAAAACAATGTTGGCAATAATATAAACAACGAAACTATAGTAACATATGTGATACGACAATCGTACGGAAAGTAATAGATGCTAGAAATTCACGAAATGCCAGATTGAAACAAAAATAAGATCTAAAAATAGAGCAAGATAAGAAATCTTTGCGAGATAAGGTATCAATAGTGATGCATTTTGTTTCAGCGATAAACTTAGTATATATTTATTAAAATAATATATCTTATTCCATCTCTACAGCCCCTTTTTCCACTGTCAAATCTATAAAACAACATTTTATCAGATATGTTCCGATGTCAATGTCTTTAATATATTTCTCCATTAAACATCTCTCGCGAAGAAGATTTATTTACTAATTATATTCAGCTTCTTCGATGTATTCCATCTTAATTGCTCAAGTCTTCCAATCCAGTTCATGCTCATCTATCTTCAATACATTACTCCTCGATAAAGAAACTATTTGTTAGAGATTGCCTGTGACTAATCTATGGACCTCAAGCAGAGAGATGGTCAAGTGTTCAAGTTAACTCGCGGGTTTGTTTCTGTTTCTCTGAATGTCTGGTCGCTTTTATTCGTTAGATTTAAGATTAGCTTCAAACTGTTATATTTAAGGAACCGTGGATTCGTGCTATCGTTATTAATTTTAGTGAATCTTATTGGTGTATCAAATTGCTGGTTACATAAGTACGTCTTGGCGTGACTTGAAATGTTAGGAATAAGTAATGATATCATCTATATACGAATCCAATTATAGCATGCAATTTGTCTACATCTCTGTGAAAAAATACGAAACGTCTGTTAACTGGATCTCGATTTGAAATTGCAATTAAATGATCAGATTTTAAAAGGGTATTAAAACAAATCCTTTAATTGGTTGATTTATAATAATCTGCTGAAAAGCCCAGGCAAGATCAATTTGGTACATCTTTAGCTATTCTCATTATTAGTGTTAAAATATGAAAAAATGACTTAGGTACGGATATCTCTGTCTTAACTACATATTTGAACGTTAAAACTAATTCTATTGTGGTTGTCAAAACTTTAAAAAATATGATGTACATGTATATTCTCGTCAAATTGTCAATGGTCTTTTGGAACGAATAAAGTAATTCTACTATATAGTTTTTCATATCAGCACCTGAGTCAAGTATTTTAACACTTTATTTAATAATACAATAAATGTGCGATCTGAGCACAACGAATTAAGCACAAAATCGATTAGTAGCTAGTTTTAGATGACGTTACCTCTGATAAAAGACAGATTTGTTATTGCTTGTTATCCTTTAAAAGGATTTTTGTTTATCCTTAGAGTAAGTTGTTTTTTGAAACCCCAATGTTGGTATATAGGCGTCTTGGAATCGAAAATCGGAATAAAGATTTTGATAGAACAATTTGTAGAATAATCAGTACTTGTAATTGAATAAGTGGATATTCGTGTAAGAGATATATCAAAGTATGTTATTGCTTATATGAGCTGTATAAGAGAAGATAGTTAGCGAAGTATTTAGAGATCTTGGCGATTGGCTGCTTGCCTACTTGAGGGACCTAGTTTGAAGATAATAATAGTTCTTTTAGAGTCAGATTTCAGTTCCATTCCCAAGACGCCTGTGACCTTCGTGATCTAGAACAGAGAAAACAAAAAATATTTTTTAATATTATTTAGTTTTTACATGTTGCTGTTGTAATAAACTGGGGTCCAAGATGTGATAAGGAAGTGTGAAATTCAAAGTTGGATTTCAAATTTTGAAGATCACATTTCTAAACCCGTTATTGTTGTGTTGGAAATAAGAGTTAACTCAGTTTTTATGCACACATTAAACTTGCTATCTTATAACATGTTTGAGTAAGATAAATATACGGAAACATACAAAAGTAGAAAATAAATAGGAGAACCCTTGTAATACTTACAAGATAAAGCAAATGGTGAATCGAATAAAAACGTCGTCGCCAATATCTTAATTAAACATGTTAATTAAGCAATCACTAATACAAACTTGTTTTTGAAATGTTATTGATCGAACAGTAATCTGTTCTCCACAATGTGATTAACAATTAGACTTACGTAACGAAACCACAAAGCAATGATGTCGTCAAATATGTGATACGGAATAATTTGAGAAACGATGGCAATAGATTTGTTTAGTGTCATTAGACGTAGATTATTTTAAACCTTCATTTTCTCACGACCCGTTGCATCGTCGTTAATATTAACATTAAAGAATTTAAATACTTTAAAGATAAGGTCTCTTGCATATGTGATAATTTCAGTATCACGCGAGTTTTTAGTCCTGTCGTGAATGTATTCGAGTGTGTGGCTTTTACTAAGCTAGAATTATTTCTGATGCAATTGGGTTTCCATATATAGTACCAGAATAATAATAGGACCAAACAGTGATTCCCTTAAAATCAGAAATGTGCAATATCTTCGCGTCTGTCTAGACTAGTATATCACAAATCTCTATACGTAAAATTGTTGTACTAATATTAATCATTTTGATATTGTATTCTATCACTTTTTTATGGCTGCTAGTTGTGTGATGCTTCGGTGAATGAATTTGCAGCTTTTTTGATTTTGCTACTCTATTTTCATCTTTATCAAGCTTTTGATCTGATTCTTTGAATATATTTCAATGATGTCACTGGTTAGAAAACACAATCACGTTCCCTTTATCTGTTTCATTATTTTCTTCATCTTTAATTGATTAATATAAAGTAAATTAACTACTATTCGCTTAACACTTTTGGTATAACCTCTATCAGCAAGTTCATTCACCCGAGCACTGTCGATGTGGTCGTCTGCCTTTAGTCTTAAGGCTTTCGTCTCAATTACTATTGTACATCATAATTATACGATTAGTGTTACTGGAAATGCTGTCAATTTATCGTCTTGGATTTTTACAATATATGTATATGTTAAGTATAGTACTTAATGCGATGCTTAGCTCAATATATCATTTGTATCTTCGTGTGCTTGTAACTTGAGTTCCTCGACTTTGTGTCACCTCAGAACTAAAGTTTATATCTAATCTACTGTCGTGTCGTAATCTATCTATCATATTGGTTCATGCGGTGGAGTATTTGCTGTTGATCCTCAAAGAAATTGGTTTATTTTTGATGTGTTTGTAAAGAGAGATGAAGAAGTAGGGAAAATATTTTAAGTCTTGAAAGAAGACAGCGTTAGAATAAGAGAAGAGGAGTCGAGTTCAGAGACACTATTTGAGAGAGCACAATCCCGCCATTCCATCGATATGATTTCCAATTTCTTCAAGGATTGGAGCTAATGACTTATAGTCAGCGTGTGAACTAGAAAAGCACTCATCGTATACATTTCGATGTTGCACTATCGATGTTTTGAGTACAAGGAATCTATATCCAAGGTAAATTTAAGGTCTATCTTTATCACTTTCATTGCTTTTCAAGTTTTTGGCGTAAATGTATATAGTTCAGGCAAAATTGGTTTTTCATGTGTATCATTAACTAAACATTACTTTGTCTTTTTTTACCTTATTCTAAATCCTGTTAAGATTATTTATTTCAATAAGAAGAAGAATTGATTTTATATTAGTATTTTTGTATCTATTACGATTGTTAACATTTTATGAAAAGAGTAAAAATACAGCAAAAAATAGGAACATATTTTTATCAATAAATATTTCTGTGTTTACTTAATGTTTAAATCGAAGTTATTTCTTATGTATTTACGCCAAAAACGATCACTAAGAACATAATACGTGGCCTAGATACATACTGCCTAACATATCGGATAACGAATCACTACGCTAAAATTAGTTATTTTTGTTATATATAAATGTATATAATCTCTCGCTAGGTGGTTGTAGTTGTGTGGACGAATGTAATTTAGACAATATTAATGTAATTATAGGCTAGGAAGATAAATGTGTATTTATTGAGATTGTCACTTATCTTAGGATCGGCTTAGTATTGTGAATTGTCTTGATTAGGACTGGCTTTAGACTTTAATATAAAGATAAAAAAATATATAAAAAAAATAATGCTTGAGATTTTGCAGAGAATCTCTAGAAAGAAGATACAATCAAAAGAAAGGCTAGTTAACACAGTCGCAAGTATATCATAAAAGAACATGATATAATTTCTAGCATCAATAGCATCCTAGAAACTGTGAAAAGTGTAGGAAGACTTCCATAATATATATTAAGAATAACAACATATATGACTGTCTGTAAGATCCATATCTTTATGATCATTATTGCTTATAGACAACAACCTAAATAGTTACCAAGGCTATGTTATATATCAGGTAATGATCAAACATGAAGTATTTTTACCAAGAGTACTAAAGCCAGTTCGATTAGAGACTTCTCTGTCGCCATTTGTGAACCGTAGTTGTAATTAACTTTAGTGGGAAAGCTGTCAATAGCAGTAGTAACACTCACTATATCACTGTCGGTATTATTACCATCATTCTGATTATCTGTTGGTTTAATATTAACTATGATGGTCTTTTAAACTTTTCTGAGGCTTACATTTTCAGGATTGTCTTTTATTTATGTCACATCTTTGTTTAAACCTACTTCGTTTGTTAAATATTGGGCAGGAAGTCCTGTTAAGATTGGATTAGCGTAAAGTTGCATAATATCGAATTCATCAGAAACTAATTATATTGCCCACGAAAAATATTTGTCAGGAGTGCTTGATTCAACAAAAGATTCGTAAAATATCGTCAAAGTTATTGGCAAAGTATCCAAAAAAAAAACAAAATTCTTGAAATTGCTGTCGGCAAGTTGATACTGTATACGTATCAATTTAGGTTGACTCAACTGTCAACATTTTAAAAGGTTGTTTTTAACGGTTGTCGGTTGCTGAAATGTCTTCATCTATTATTTGAAAAACGTCATAAACAGGTAGCTATAGATTGCCATTTGCTAAAATCGAAGAAAAAGATTCTTCGTCTGCACGGCGTCTTACTATCAATTTATTTATTCGTTTTTATTATTACTTTTTATTTCTCTTTTAAGAGAAAGGCTATATCCTTCCTAACCGTGTCCACATCATAGACTCATGACATACAGGGACAAAGACAATACAGTTGTTTTCTTAGTTATTTTTGTAGAATGGTCATCAGGAGATGGTACATTACGTCCACTTTTAATTTGCTTTAGCGGGTAGACAGGATTAGTGGATATGCTAAAATAAGTCTTAAGTTTTGGTCGATTGCGTACATTTTTTGAAACTACATAAACTGTTTTAGGTTTCAAACCTAAAACAGTTTTGATATAAAATATATAATAGTATAACTTTAATTTGGCGAAAAAGGGCAACATTGAGAAATGGGCGTCCCAATTCAAATTCAAAAAGATTTACTTTACGATCGTTCTTTTGCTTAAGATCGTCTTTGCCATACATTTATACAATCATGATCGTGTTTGTTGCTACGTTTGCATGATTTCTTCTAGTATTTTCAAAGCATTTTCTATATCTATTTATACTTGCATATTAACGTTTATCAAACCCTTGTTTTTTTTTTCAAAATCAGCGCAATCGAGCAAAACTACATCTACTTCTAATAGAAAACTCTCGATGTTTACAAAAACTGAAATATCCAAAAAAAATTATCTATTAAATAATAATTATTACTTATAATATTAATAAAAAGGAATAATCGTAACTTTTCTCAACTCCAGTGTCCGCTGCAAAAAGCTTAATAACTTAAATAATAAGTTACTTCTAGCGATCGTTTAAGGATTGTCCAGAAACATGGCATCTGTGAACGTTATGTTGATTTTGTCCAATTTTCGAATTGTATAATATGCTGTTTGTTTTGTATAGTGGCGTTATGATGGGGAAGATTTAAATAAAAATCTTTAATTATAAAAAAGATTATTAAGAAATCTTGAGAGAGATTTTAGAATAAGAGATATTGCTCTTGTTTACAGATGTTAAAGAATACAAATATTTCTAAATAAAGCTATCCAGTGATGTTCATTTTACAAAAATATTAATCACATAAAATGGGCAGTCTCTAAAAGAAAGCCAATAATTTAAAATTAAAATAATGACGGCTGACTGAAGAATTATTGTCACGATAACATTTTAAATTTATTTAAATAATAATTATCATTATTATTATTTGAATTTAATAGTAATAAAACTTGGGACTGAAAATTAATAATGAAATCGTGGCGTCACTGTCCAAACGAACACATTTTTGATAAAACCTTTACAAATTTGTAGTCCAACGTTTTTTGTTACGATAGTTTTACCCTTTTTAGAGATACGTATAACGCGAAATAAAAGAATATTATTTGTTGAATATAGAAAATATTTCATAGCAATATTTTTATTGTTAACTACTTTTAAGGTACCCTCTTAAAAGCTATGCGACATAGTAAACGGCTTTTTATATATCGACCAGTGTTTAGTATGTATGGCACATAATAATTATTATATATTATTATTAAATAGTGAATTTAGATAACTATTAATGTCACTTATCAAGCTGTCTTTATACTATATGTAGCAAAAATATATATGACTATATCTATCCTATTCTATACATGTTAGTACGTGACTCTGTATATTTCCTAATAACTATTAAGCGTGGACAAATTTTAATGTCGTTATTAATTTCTATGTTTAATAATAATACTAGAATATCTTCAATAATAATAATTCTAAAATAAGTAACGCGCGCTATCGTGATCATTATTCAATCATTACGCACATAAGTAAAAATAATAATATACGAATTAATTATAAGTAATATTAATAATTACAGCATTGTACCATCGAATGTAATTGTTGATTGTTATATTATAATACAATTATTGTCTAGTTATTATGTATGTGATATTGTTATTGGAATAATAGATATTTTAAATGCTATTAAAGTAATTTATCTATTACCCTTCTTGTTGACTTGTGTGTGTAATAGTGTTATTAATTAAGACACTAGATTTAAGTGAGAATTTTAATGGTAATTTCAGAAACTGGTCAAAGTATTCATGGTATTATAAAATTAATAATATCAACCCTAATAACTGCTTGATGTGTTCTCGTAAGGATAAAAGTTACATTTTTGGACATACAGCCTTTTGTCATTGGAAGATTTTATTACTTATTTCACTTTAATATTGTTGTTTTAAAACATGAATAAAATTATTCAAAAACAATTATTTTTATCAACATTATCACATTCTTATAATTCGTGATTAAATGCTGAACACATTTTATATAATCAAATTACACTATTCTTCAACAAAACTGTTCTCGTAACTATTAAAAACTGCATTTGAAACATAAAATAACATGTTTTGAGACAACATTTTTACATCCATATAGAGTTACCAATATACGAAAAGTATCTGACAATAATAATCGTTATTATTAAATAATATTTGATGATTATTATTATTATTGCCAGAGAGTTGTCTTTTCGAATAAAGCTTGTATGTAAACTTAGTATGATCTCACATGAAAATAATAAATTATAAAATGATCTATTTTATTAAAATATCTCTCCTGGAAACTGTAACAGAGTTTTTCTTTTTAAAAGTAATCTAGAAGCTCTCATATCACTTGCAATCTGCGAATCACTGTGAGAGGGTCGGTCATGAGTTCATATTTATAATATTAGAAATATATATATATATATTATATACAAACTCATTTTTTTTAATTCGCGTCTGTTGTGTCCCACTGAAGGGAAAAGGCCCTCCTTTCGTTTTTAAATGTTTGATGTCTTATGCTACTTCTACCAATCCTTTGGACAGGAGTCTAACTTGGCACGCTATCTTCTTCTGGGCCTACCAAGTAATTTAAATAACAAATATAAAAACAATATTACAACTGTCCTACAATAAAAAAACGCACCTCTATTTCGTGTGAAGAACAAAGACAACAATGTATCAATCTTATATTATTTTGCCTGAAAATATAATTTTGTAGAGCTGGTAAAGTGATAAGTTATAAATGATTGCTCATGACCCCTTCTATAGAGCTAAGTACAATAATTAATATAATATTGAAGCAATAACGAATAAATTAATCTAAGTCACGTGTAATAAATTTAATTAATGTACAGTTTGTTGTTTTCTTTTAAAACCCTGGCTCTATAACCCCGTCATAATCTATATCTATAAAAGCGAAAGGTGACTGACTGACTCACTGACTGACTGATCAATCAACGCACAGCCAAAACTGTTACGCCTAGAAGCATGAAATTTCGCAGAAAGGTTCCTCAAGTGACGTAAGTGTGCACTAAGAAAGGATTTTTGGAAATTCCACCCCTAAGGGTGTAAAAAGGGGATTGAAAGTTTGTATGAGAAATCTAATTCCTTAGGCCAAAATTCTTAAAACTTTGCAAAAATAGTATTATTTGTAAATGATAAAGATTGACATTATTAGTTTTTCGAAACTACCCTAAAATGATGATTTAGGGGGTGTTGAAGTTTGTATGAAAAAATCTGAATCATGAAACTTGACATAAATACCAAACTAAATAAACAATAAAGGCTTTCATTGTTAGTTTTTCGAAACTACCCCCAAAGCATGATTTAGGGGATGTTATTTTTTTTTGAAGAATCTTATATCATGGGTTAATAAACATGAAACTTGACATAAATACTAACCTCAATAAACAATAAAGGTTATCATTATTAGTTTTTCGAAACTATGCCCAAATGATGATTTAGGGGGCGTTGAAGTTTGTATGGCAGAATCTGATTTCTTGGGTCAATAAACATGAAACTTGACAAAAATACCAACCTAAATAAACAATAAAGGTTGTCATTATTAGTTTTACTTATTTACTCCCAAAATACGATTTAGGATGTGTTATAGTGTTTTTGTAGAATCTTATTTCTTGGGTTAATAAATTTGAAACTTGGCACAAATACCAACATAAGGAAAGAATAAAGGTTGTCGTTTTCGAAACTAACTCAAGCTAAGAATCTTACAGGACAGGGTTTCGTTTTTGACGTGGGGTCCATTCAACCTTTAAGGAGCTGAAAAGGGTAAAATTAGTTTGAATGTAAAATCAAATTCCTTGGGGATAAGGTTGATACTCAAAATTTACATAAAACATTTTTAAAACTCTCTCCCAGATAGGGTTAGGGGTTTTAAAGTTATTTTTGAGGAATCTCACTGCGCAATCTGACTTACATAAACGATAAATAAAAAAGAAAAGAGTGAATAGCATATTAAAGTTTTTAAAAACTCGACCCTCAACGGGGCAAAAAGGGGTTGATAAGTATTTAGGGGAGGATTTTACTTTGTGGCGGTAACCTAAAATGTATTATTCTTTAATTCAAATAACGAATCGTCCCGATCCAATAAACCCTGTATATCTACGATACCTAATTTTTGGTCGCCTTCACTAACTGCATATAAGAAAATCATTTATAGCATAAACGAAGTCACGTGAACGAAGTCGCGGGCGGAGTGCTAGTATACTAAATTCTGCCAGCGGTTTCGCCCGCTTGAAAAGTGTTTTTTTTTTTTATCGCAAGGGATCCTTTTATCGGGATGAAAGTAATCTATTGTAGTGAAACTTTGCAAGACGTAGGTAATTGCATCACGTCTTTTTTTAACCGACTTCCCAAAAAGGAGGAGGTTCTAAGTTCGACATTATGTTTGGTTTTTTTGTGTATGTTCACCGATATCTTCGTCAATTGTGGACCGATTTTGAAAATTATTTTTTTGTTTGAATATGTATGTTCCGAAATTGGTCCGATTTTAATTTGGTGAAGATCTGATGAAGAACTTCGGAGATATACAACAGAACTCTTCAATAAATAACGGCAAATTTCTCGGGATTGCTGCAATCGCTTGTCTGTATTGTTTTTATACCATTTCATAACATAACATCACGCCAGTACGCTCTTAAGGGGTACGCAGATCTCTCATTTCACCGGTTATGTTCAAGTTTCATGAAATCTATTCGTTGCGTTCGCTTATTCATGGCGTTATAGTTACCTTATTAACATGCCTATTAGGTAGGTACAACTAAAAAGTGAAAAGTAAAAAAAAAAACTTTTTTGCAAAATAATACTACCGACTTCCAAATACAAACACTACAAAGTGAAAAATAACTTTATTTTTTGAAGTCGGTGTCCATAACGCAAAAAAGTGGCACCTACGAAAGACACCGACTTCAAAAAATAAAGTTATTTTTCACTTTGTAGTTTTGTATTTGGAAGTCGGTAGTATATTTTTGCAATTTTTTTTTTTGAGTTTACATGTTGGCAGGCATTGAGGTAATAATGTATGTTGGCAGGTGACATAATAAGAATTTTCAAATTACGATTGACAAGAAAACATAAGTCAAAATTTCTGATGAAAAAACATCATTACAAGAAAAATCCTGGTAGAATCATTGAGTTATTATGTACTACGTACTAGAGAAGCTATCCTAAGCAAAGGACATGCTCCTTTTTGACAAGAGTTTAAACTAAAGTTCGCTGCAGCGCTGAAACAATAATTAGTCGTCTAACAAAACAGTATAAACACGCAGCGCTAGAGCGCTTGTAAGGTGTACTTTTCTCACGATCAAAAAGACGGAAGCGCCGTGATTTTCATAGCGCTTAAGCGCTTCGTTCAACGTTCTGCAACAAATTTTCACTTGTATAGACTAAACTGCTGACTGACTACAGAAGTGGTACCTACATAGCTTTATACCTAGCAAGCTTCATTAGAATTCACACTTTTTTTCTAAATTTATTATTAGTTGAAATAACCTTAGTAAAGTAAAATAAATTTAGTTTTTTCTTTATTTAGGTTTACGTAGTGACATACACCAGCCCACACTAGGCCCGCGTTGTGGATTACGACACATTCCCTCTCACAGAGTGGAGGCCTTTGTACCAGCAGTGGGAACATAATAGACTAGATTATGATGAGGGAGTAGTTGTCCCCCGTGGTTCACTCCCGTCAACAGGCTATGTACCTACCTACTCTACTCTACCCTATCTATCCTACCTACTCTACCCTACCCTAATTACCTACCTATCCACCTATCCTACCTACCTTACCCTACACAACATTTCTTTTTTTTTTTGGTTGGAAAATCATCCAATGACTTTCCAAGAAATCGGGAAAAATTAGCTCTGATTGTGAGTCATGATCCTATTGTGTTATTATAATATTAGTTTTCTGAATCATCGTGGTCGTGATATGTCAATTATTCGTTTTAGATTTACCTTTAAAAAAACTAGGTCAGAGGTATAAAACTTGACTGGAACCCAATGATTTTATACACGGTGTGACGAAAATAGGTTGTCTTTTTCCAAAAACTGCTTTTGCCCATGGAAAGCAACAAATTATTGTTGGCTCGGCGCAAAATGAACGTCATTGTGGGCTTTCCTAAGTGTAATGACATTTAAAACTTTGATTTGGACATTTTTTTGCCCGTAATTATCCTTCTTTCTTTCAACGCTGTGGACAACCAGACTAATTCAATAAGTACATTATTACCTCAATGGGTAGAATGAACAATAGTTTTTTGTTTGGTGTATTTATAAGCCATTATTTTTTGTTCTTCTTGTGTGCGATCGTGCCGTCCCGCGAATATAGCGGAGATCATGTAAGCGGACTTATCAAGAATAAACTGGTGTGTATTGTGGCGTTTTCCTATTTTTCTTTGGAGCATCGCTTTCTCTGATATCTGGCTTTTTTTTTGTAATGTGTTTTTAATATTCATTTCTTTTTCTGTAGATATCAGTTATTAGAAGCTCGTGACCCCTTGTGAGCTTGCAGACTTCATGGTTCCGTACATTTTTTCAACGGCCTGTGTTTTGATACGAGAATTGCGGTGCTGTTTCTGCCCGTAAATCCAGCTTTGGAGCGGTCCTACTGAAGGCAGATTTTTTTTGCCTGGCCTGGACCGTCGACGAGTGTCTCATATATATTTTTTTATAATATATATTTTTGTGTTAGAATTAACCTACCAATTATCTGATTGTTTGATCTGTCAAAATTCTATTGATTAAAACTTAGTTTTATGTCGTTAAGGATTTGTTTCCACCTGGATGTATAAGCCAGAATCTAACCGGGTGCAAGTGCGTTGAGGATAGGTATGTGTGTTAAGCGTAATACTTTCAATCTTAGTAAAAATTTAATTCCTAAGTTTTTTTCTTATACATAATTAATACGATATCGATAACTGCTTTTACATATATTTTACTCTTTTGTATATTTTCTGTGTAGTTTTACATTAAAACAAAAACCTTTAATGCGGCGTTAATGTTTCGCATTTTTTATAACGCCACACTATGCGTTATTCCAGACTATAATTTATTTATTTAATACTTTAATCACACAAACGTACAAAGGCGGCTTTAATGCCTTAGTCAATTATTATAAGCCATCTCTGTGCCAAATTTCACTCAGACTCGTTCAGCTGTTCTGGCGTGATTGAGTAACAAATATTCATCCATTCCTCCATCCAAACTTTCGCGTAAGTGATTTAGCTGTTGATATGATTCCCGCATATGATTGGTCAATTTTTCATACTCTTTTGTGGGATCAAACCCCTTGCCTTGCCGAATTTACTTACGCAATTAGGCTGCAGCTCTCTAAACCAACATAGCCCGAAGAATTACAAAACTTAAGTAGCAGTGACATGAAATCACTTAGATATAGAAGTAGTATGATCTGTAATAGGTGCCAGACATTATTTGACTCATTTCAACTTTTGCAAAAGTGTGCCGCGTTTATACTTTCAACAGTTTGGTCAATCGCAAACATCTTTAAATCTTAAAACTTCCCTTTTATCTTGTCCATTAAAACAACACATGTCCCACTAGAGAACCACGTGGCCGTCTAATTTCTTAGTCCTACTCACGAGACAGTTCACTAACCCCGTGACGTCGGCTGCTGGGCCCAGACAGCCAAATCAACTGGCCTTAAAGCGTCATCTCATTTCCATCTGATTCAGACGGCGCGGCGTAACTCATCATGACTTAGAACAGACGAATCGATTTCTTTGGCGGTTGACTGTGTTCTTACTTAGAAAGAGCTCATACAATTATTTTCTTATCACGCGGGTAAGCGAAACAAAAGGGGTGTTTTATACATAATATCTATGTAAAGACTATCTACTGCTATATGATAGCGGACAGGTCGTTATGGAAAAAGAAAACGTATTGTACTACAGACATTATAATACAATTAGGTCGAATTTTGCTTAAATATATAAACTTGACAGCAAAACTATTGCACACGTGAACTTAAATCGGAGATATTCTTAAAAAATAAAGTTTTTAATCAAATAATACTGTATGCGTCTTGAAGAACGGTAAGTTCTTTTTAGACATAGAGTATATAGGAAGTGAAACAAGAAGTCTTACTTAAATGGTTTTTTATTGAGTGAACTAAAATCTAAAAACATAATTCTTACACGCTAGTTTACATCGCTATCGATAATTAACCTATGTCTGTCGAAATTTATTAGCAGATGTAAAAACTCATGGAATAAGAACGTGAAATTATATGGCAACGTCGACATTTGAGTGTTCAAGTGCGTTCTTTTAACACAAAATAATTAAAATATTGCTAAAACAAATGCATAATTGATAATTAAGTATTCCATTGATCAATAATCGTCATGGATCTTATGTTTAGTTACATCAAGAAAGGATAAAAATTTTGGCACTTACGTAAGGCTTAGCACGCACTGCGATTTTTATTCGCGTATTATTTTTTGGTACTATATGAGCGCGATTTTTTTGCGCAGTGCGTGCAGCTTCATACATTTCCATAGGTAATAGAATGGGCGGAAAAAAAATTCGCGCGAATAAAAATCGCAGTGCGTGCTATGCCTAAGAAGCAAAGTCATCCCAATTTTGACAGTTGATTTCTACTATATTCTGTTTTGTTGTAACCAGTGTGAAACTTTAAGTAAGTTTTGTTGTTTGCATTGTTATTACTTAAATATTTAGGATCTCCAACAAAGGATAACACAATAAAAAAAAGTTAAAAGAAAAAAAAAAATGATTTTCCGGTATCAAGTTTGTGTACCCTTTCACTTACTGGTGAGCACAGCTTGTACGAAAAAAGCGACAAAACAAAATTATATTAATAAAAAAAATATAAGCCATTGCAAAAAAAATAGTAAAAATTGAAACAATAACTATTACAAAAACATAAATTAACTCTTCACCTTCTCTATGTCGGCGATTGAAAGAATTGTGATAATCTTTTTATTCCTGGACAAGTTTACACACTCGTTATATCAGTGCTTATCATAACTAATATTATTTAAATTGAATTGATTTTCTATCCTTCTTTGGTTTCTCGTATTTTAGAGCTTGATCTCATACTCATCGTGTTTATAAGAGAAGACTCGCAGGTTACGTAGCAGCTCTTTAATCGTTTTGTCAGTATGGACACTAGTCTGTGTGGTAGCAACTTCGCATCTCTCTCCCTCATAAACAGCCGAGCACTCGCAAACCGGTTCATCTTCTTCATTCAGCGAACAGGGAGCGTTGTGTAAACAGTACATATGGCACGCGTTAACTTCGCAACGTTCGCCAGAGTAGCCAGCATTACATCTGAAATAATGAAGATAACTCAATAAAACTAACTTATTTGGGATTAGATTTACCTAACAGGTGAATAAAGGGTATGAAACTCTTTATAAAATTGATGTAATTTCTTTGCAACGCCAGTTCGTGCAAATACTCGTATGAAAAACTTTTACAATGGTACTTGTCGGTCCTGATAGGTATACTTTTTTTTTGCCGTTATGAGGCATACCTAAGGATTCTATAATGTGCCCACTACTGGGACACTGGCTACTTCTCTGGCTAATATAGCAAATAAAACAGGCCAAGTGCGAGTCGGACTCGCGCACGAAGGGTTCCGTACCATTATCGCAAAAAACGGCAAAAAAATCACGTTTGTTGTATGGGAGCCCCACTTATATATTTATTTTATTCTGTTTCTAGTACTTGTTGTTATAGCGGCAATTGAAATACATCATCTGTAAAAATTTCAACTGTCTAGCTATCACGGTTCATGAGATACAGCCTGGTGACAGACAGACAGACAGACGGGCCGCGGAGTCTTAGTAATAGGGTCCCGTTTTTACCCTTTGGGTACGGAACCCATGCTACAGTTTGCCATGAAGAAACAATGAAAAGTACATAAAAAACAATAATGTACTTTTAATTTTCTTATTTCATGGTTGATCCTGTAGTAAAAGTTTGAGTACTTTCACTCTCTGAAGTGAATGAGTGAGTTAAAATCATCCTGTACAGATTCAAGGTAAATAAACAAAGTTTTAACCCCCGACGCAAAAGTAGTGTACATATATGTTGGTCTATCTGTGGGATTCGATTAAGTTTTTTGTTTATAAGGTGATTTGTTTTGAGAGAGATCTTAGTTATGTTTGATAAAAAATCGTTTAGCTGTTATGTTGCTGTGTTTAGTTATGCGCATTTTACACCTTTGATTGGGGTCAATACACCATCGCAAGATTTATTGTTATGATAGTGTATTGAAAGTTGAATGTCTAGTTGTAGGTATAAAAAATTAATTAAAAACTAAAACAAAGCAACCCAATCTGATTGCTTCAAGAAGCTTAATGTGAGTAGTAAGTATTTTTATCCAAGCGTCATACTACTGTAGGGAGACCACGGAAATACGAGTCCTGGTTAGGTATCCTAACTTTATATTTTGAAACGTACAAGATTCCTTCT
Organism: Orthosia cruda; assembly: GCA_964057195.1. Classification (NCBI taxonomy): domain Eukaryota; kingdom Metazoa; phylum Arthropoda; class Insecta; order Lepidoptera; family Noctuidae; genus Orthosia; species Orthosia cruda. The sequence goes on from OZ059854.1 coordinate 1,733,285, forward strand.
GAATAGCGGTGACAGTGATAACGTGCATGCTAAGGATTGTTAACACCAGATCTATCTATCTACACTGACCTTTAAAACTTAGTACTACATTTTTGATGTTGCAATTTCTCGTAAACTGTAGAAGCCAGAGTTTTGAAATAAAAGACGATTATAGAAAATTGTATAAACTGCCTTTGAAATAATAATTTGCAAGGTATGCCGGTTTCCTCACGAAACAATATAAGACTTTATTACGAAGCTACGGTAAACCGCGGCTGGCGCTAAATGTATAGCTACTCCTTAATAAAATGACGTGATGTGTGATGTGTGTCGTGGTGGCCCAGTGGCTAAGACCTCGCCTCTCGTGCTTGAGGTCGTGAGTTCAAATCCGGGCAAGTACCATTGTGATTTTTTCAAATGCATATGTACTTTCTAAATTTATCTTGGACATCACAGGCAACGGTGAAGGAAAACATCGGTAAGGAAACCTAGGCATATATAGTTAATGTAAGTCTAAAATAGCCAAGTCAGACACCACAGGTGGCCCACCCTCACACGAAAAAGAAAGAAGAATAAAATGAACACGTTTTACCTGCATTTAGGTTGTCCCGCAGCACTGACACTGCAATCTCCTTGCAAACAATAGTTGTGACATATGGATACATCACATCTCTCACCAGTGTAACCCTGTACACATTCACATCGAGACTCCCCACTAACTTTCGTACCGTGGAAACAAAACAGGGATTCATCTGGGGTTTCAGGTACCAAAGTCTTTAGACTTTCGCAGTTTTGATGTCCTTGAGTTTTTTTCTCAATTATGTTGTTGGCTGCTACAATTTGATAACTCCATCCATAGCTGGCTCTGTCAATGTTTGTAAATAGCTTGGGTTCCACGTGTTGGTTCTTAGACAATTGCCAAATTACCTCTTGATCACTGCCCCTCCAATAGATAAAATCTTTTGATACGGCTAATGAACCCGGCCTTGATTCGTTTTTGACAATATATAATGTCATCCTGTTCTTTCCATTCAAATCAGCACTTTCAATATATACCTGTGCATCATTCTGCTCAATCCAGTACATTATTTGTGTCTGTTGATCTATAGCCAAGCTTTGCCGATAACCAACAGTACTGTCTATTAAAACTTCTCTCACGGAACCATCAAAACGAGCCCTCTCGATCTTAGAGGTTGTGACCCAGTAAATATACCTGTAATATGTTAATAAGTTTTTAATTATATAATGTTCAATACTAGTTTTGCTGAGTCATAAAACTACACACAATGACAAAAATAGCAGAACATTTTAAAACATAGTTCGATAGTTGTAACTTTAAATAAGTTTCTGAATGTGTTTATTCGTTTTTTGACACTGGCTTCCGAAATTAATATTATCTTGCCCTTTAAATTTAGATGTTGGTTGTAAAAAGATTTTTATGGTTTTGGTAAAAAGGATTTTTATTTTACACCGTTTATTTGTTGTTGATCACAACTTAAAATAAATAGTCAGCAAGTTCTGGAGTTAGGTACCTATATCCAGCCCATAGTTAAATACCAGTAAAACGGGGTTACATTGAGATCTGGGACAACCTCTTTAACTCCGTGAACGGAACGCACCTCTATTTTGATGTCAGCCATGTTTTGCATCAACGTCAGCGCAAGAATACGTTTAGGTATTTGTTGCAGAAAAATATTTAACATTGTACAGTGAGAATTCTTTAAAAATAAATTGTAAATTTGAGTTACTTTATACTGCAATGAAAAACAATTGGGTATGAAATCAACCCCATTTTTAGGGTTCCGTACCCAAAGGGTAAAAACGAGACCCTATTACTAAGACTCCGCGGTCCGTCTGTCTGTCTTTCTGTCTGTCTGTCACCAGGCTGTATCTCATGAACCATGATAGCTAGACAGTTGAAATTTTGACAGATTATGTATTTCTGTTGCCGCTATAATAACAAATACTAAAAACTGAATAGAATAAATATTTAAGTGGGGCTCCCATACAACAAACGTGTTTTTTTGCCGTTTTTTGTGATAATGGTACGGAACCCTTCGTGCGCGAGTCCGACTCGCACTTGACCGGTTTTTATTTTAACGTTGATAGAATTTTCGCCCAAACTATGGATTCAAAAATATGTTTTGGTAGAGAATATAAAATTTTATAAGTCGCCAACACTGCATTTTTTTCAAATTTTTTAAATATAATTGTCGACTTAGGTCAGTTTTAATGTCTAAATTAATTAATTGAACCTTGTTTTACGGGGGTAGTGTGACGTTGCAAAATCATTTTGTAGTCTAGTGGTGACATCTCTGTGCTTATCCACTCGATATGTCACTATTGACAACAACTCGACTAAATTCTAACAAATCGACACTATTTAGTCTATGGTCGATATTGATCGATAGAACGTGTCGTTGAAATTGAAATTCGGAGACCATCATGACCATGGACATTTGTTGCAGAGATCGCGAGAGAGAGATACTGGATTTGGCAGCGTTCCGCCTGGCACTAGCGGAACAACAGAACGAGATCTCTTGCTGCGCAGCCGCCACAGATTGACGGAGTTTCCCAAGGTGATTCCCAGGTTCCATTCCTGGATTTGCCGAGGTAAGTCGCACAAGATAAGTCGTTGTTCCTTATGTGGGGGGATATTGTTACAGATCTGGCTCCTTTAGGCTAGCCTGAAGAGGGACTGGCGGACGACCGTTGGTGCGTGCTGTCGGACCCGACGAGTGTGCGGACAGCGTGGCCAACCCATTGCAGAGGTGGCATACGCCTATTTCGTCCTCATTCGAGGAAGCCCAAACAAACGTCCAAACGTCTTTCGCTATTGTCTGTTCCTGACCCGATTCTGTTCCGATATCGTCCCCGTAGGACGCGCATCGCCGTGTGGTTCTAGTGCTGGGCAAGTTGAACCAGTTCCAAGGAGCTCGTAGCAAGTACAAGTAATGTTTATTTTACATTGCGTTATATTTTGAGAGAGTTAGTGACCCTCATACGTTCATTTATAGATAGGAAGATCTAGTATTGAGTTGTTGTTATGATATTGAAGTGTAGGATGTGTTTTAAGTATAACCCTATATGCTGCACTGAGCATGACTAGATCTATCCGTAATTAATCTACTTATACGATTGAGCTACAAAGAGAATTTCAAATTGGTCATCTCTCGAAACCCATAAATACTAGAACGACCCTGAGTTTGTGTAAATGTGTACATGCAACATTGATCTCATGTTACCTGCTCAGCTTGGAACCGGAGACAAGTTTTGAGCAGGAACTTTAGGCTTTGTGTAACGTTTTATAGCGTTTGGGAATATTCAACCATCTATTGGATGGGTATACCCGTCTACTTGATTTAATAAATATTGTATTTCTATAACATAGTATTTGTTTAATTTGAATATTTCCCTATATTCCATACCTACTAAATGTACGATAGCACGGTAGGAGGTCTACCACCTGCCGGGTTACAGTAGGTACCTATCTTGCTTTGGGATTGACATAAACCAATGTCTCATTCTGTGTCCCAATCTCTATATATTTCTTACTATATAGGAATTTTACTGGTATATTTTGGAAATTCAGAGTCTAATCCAAACAAAATGACGATGTGTGGATTGTTCGCATTCTCTCTTTATTTTTAACCGACTTCCCAAAAAGGAGGAGGTATAGAACCTCCTCCATTTTGGGAAGTCGGTTCGACATTATGTTTTTTTTTTGTGTATGTTCACCGATATCTCCGTCAATTGTGGACCGACTTTGACGCCAAAATAGATTTCATGAAACTTGAACATAACCGGTGAAATGAGTGATCTGCGTACCCCTTAAGAGCGTACTGGCGTGATGTTATGTTATAAAATGGTATAAACAATAAACAGACATGCGATTGCAGCAATCCCGAGAGATTTGCCGTTATTTATTGAAGAGTTCTGTTGTATATCTCCGAAGTTCTTCATCAGATCTTTACAAAATTAAAATGGAACCAATTTCGGAACATACTTTCTCAAACAAAAAAGAATTTTCAAAATTGGTCTACAATTGACGGAGATATCGGTGAACATACACAAAAAAAAAACAAACAAACATAATGTCAAACATATTACCTCCTCCTTTTTGGGAAGTTGGTTAAAAATAGCTTGATCTCTGCGACAGCTGTCGTTATTAATACAGTAACAATAACGCTTGACACGCTAACAATAATGTATACGTCAGTTTGACATATGTCGCAGAGATCAAGCTATCTTAGAAGAAGTATAGTTACATACCCTCCACAGCTATCCACTGCTATGTCATTGCAGTATTTATTCGACGAAAGTAACAAAGTTGCGTCATTACGATATTTAGAACATGCAGGATGTAATGAAAATGAGTGAATATTCGAATTTTCCTTCCAAAAGAGTGATGCCGTGACCGGGTCGTAGGCGATCCTCACGATGTATCCGGCTTTGTTAGATGTTGTAACTAAGTGTTCTATTTTCTTAGTTAATAAGTCAAAGCTGGATATTAATATGTTTGGGTCTTTACGGTCGACAAACAGAACCCTGTAGTGAACTGGATCGTAAGTTACTGAATCAATATGATTAGCCGACGGAATTTGTTCTGAGTGCGTTAGGTTTCCGTTTTTATAAAATTCTAATCCTTTCTCTTTGCCCACGACGATGTCTGAAACATGAAAACATTAATATTAAACTATGTTGATTGCTAAATTAGATTGGCCCTTCTTTTCATAAAACATGCAAAAAAATATGCCTGCATTTTATAAATTGCAGAGTAAAATACTCATTAGCTCTAGTTAAAAATGAATCTGTCTAGCATTTTCCAATGTTGGAGTCGGCTGCCAGTCTAACCAAATGCAGCTGCCTATCTGACGTCCACATCCCAGTAACTGGGTAATACGGTAGTCCTTGACAAGACTGGTGTCACACTTTCTGGCTTCTGACTAACGTAACGATTGTCAAAGATCTTCAAATGACAGCCGGAGCTAACGGCTTAACGTGCTTTCCGAGAAGGGGATGCTTTCCGGAATTCCGTAACAACTTTACTGATTTTCCAATTCCAGAATTGAGAGGAATAATACCGGAATGCCGATATTATTTTTGACTATGAAATGTACGTGACACGTGCATACTAAAGTCGTCACAATCTAAGAAATCCGTTGCCGTTTCTCATTTTACTTGCCGCAATAACTTTCTACGTAAGAAATTGAAAATCAAATTCATAATCCTAATGTATTACTATGTTACTCATACACTATAACAACGAGTATCTTTCGCAAGCTTCAAGTTTAATTATTATTAAGTATTTTTATAGCTGTCAAAACGGGTCTTTTATTTTTTGACAACTTTACGATTCAAATATCGTGTGTTCATATTATTTATGTTTAATTCTATTGTGTGATAAATCGCGTACCGCAACAATTTACTCAGACGCCTAACATCGACCAACTGGGAGGCCTCATCTAGCGTTCTCCGGGTACTATTCGGTACACAACTACCGACGCAACGGCTGAAAAGCAGACAGCTTCCTGAAGACGGTGGTTCCCCGAAACCCCGTAACGGTGGTAACGTGTCAGAGACCTGGCCGAAGTCCGCTGCAGACTGTGGCAGAATAATTTTCCCCCAACAACAAAATTATTTACCTCCAAGCTAGGATCTTTACGCAGAATCTAACATTCCGTGGTATACATGGAAGTCCCTGAAAGGTAGAAAAATGTAACTCTAACCTCGCAAAACGGGTCTCATCCGTTCGGTCTACGATAAAAGAAGCTAATTTCGCCTTATAACATCAACTAAATGCTTATGAAATTCCTGCTAAAATCGGTCGAGCTGTTTCGGAGATTAGCCGAAACCAGCAGACTGACAAACAGTTTTTTTTTTTGTTGTAACCGTACATACTTTTATATGCATTGAATAAAAAGCTATATTTTTTTTTAAAACCTCATTATTTACCATTTTTATATCTCCAAAACTGAGACTAAAATTTTGTCAAAAAACACAGAACATAGTTCATAACGTAATAAACAGGAAAATCTGTAAAATATTATGTTAAAAAATATGATTCGTTCGAAAAAAAAGGTGGCAAGGGAGGAGTGAAGCCTTTACAAAAGATTGAGACAGAACAGGCCAGAAAAAATACACTTACCCCATTTGAAACAGTATGCCACGCCCATCAGCAGAGCTAACAACGTCAGCACACGTGTGAACATCTTGTACAGCAAACTATTTACTCTTAGTGAACGTTCCTTGAATACTAAGCAAACTGTTAATTTTCTGCGAGCTCGCCGCTATAAATACATTTAGTCACATGGCTGGTGCCACATGACAATTGCCTGTTTTGAACGAATTCCTCTGATAAAACCGGGACCCATACGGTATGATTATAACAGGTAAAAAACATTCATCATTAATCGTTAGTTTCTGCCCGCAGCTTCGTCCGCGCCAAAGTGTTTTAATTATCCAAGTCGTTCAACGAAGTATGGGAATAAGCAAATTTTGCTTTCTTTTTAATAGACTTCAAAAAAGAGGAGGAGGTTCTCAATTCGTCGAAATATTTTTCTTTTTTTGTATGTGGGGAACATAAGAACTCAAAGAAGCCTAGACAAATTTGAAAAATTCTTCTTTTGTTTGAAAGGGTATACTTCCCAGGTGGCCCCATAGTCATCAGGTCTGGATCTGATGAAGGGATCCTGGCATAATCGAGGGAAATCCTCAAATATTATAGGCATAAATAAAGCGATTTTGGTATTTTCATCAACAATACAATCATTTGCACTCAAAAAGTATCATTTGGTGAAGTGGAACTGATGAAGAAGACCACAGATGGCCACTGGAACTCCTTATACTAAGTATGTCACGGGTATAAGATATATCGAATAGTTAACCGACCATGATGACGTAAATACTTTAAAATAAATGGTACTGATGAAATTGGTACTATCGAACTGATCTGGTGATGAAACCGGAAGGTAGGCACCGGCACTTTGAAATAAAACAATGTATCCTATACTCGGAATTTTAATTCGATTCCAGATTTGACAATTTCAGTGTTGCAACGTTATGACAAGTACTAAATAGTGACGTTGCAAAATTATTCGATATGGAAATGGAATATTTCCGGATCGATTCTTCTCGTTTATAATTTTACTCTCGTAAACTAAGTATATCAGGAAATTTAATATTTCTGAACCGATAATTTAGTTTTGACGATTAATTAACGATCTGAGACTTTTCTTTTATTATTTTGTGTGAAATAAATAAAAAAATGTGATCATGAAGGAAAATGACAAATAAAACAGATAGATGTATTATGGTAATAATTTATTTTATATATTGTCGCCGTCATCGCTATCGCTATCGCTGTCACTTTCTGTAACATTTATTATAAATGTGTCTGTGATATTGTCAATTAACAGATCTAGCCTACTCATGTTTTCCTCTTCTTTGACAACATGGGATACGCATTTAGACCATTCGGTAGCCGTAATTTTTTGAATGCCTTCCTGAAATAAATTTTCTCACGTCTGTCAATTTGAAAGTTTTATTATTATGAGCTACATGCCCCTTTACCTGCGCCCATATCAATTCGATAGGGTTTAGCTCGCAATGGTAAGGGGGCAGTCTTAAAACCGTGATCCCATGTTGTGCTACCATTTCGTCTACAGCGTACTTATTAAAAGACTCGTTATGTGGAATCAGATCAAGTGTTTGTATTGTGGCTCATTGTTCGTAAACTAAACAATTGTAACAGCTGAAACTATGTGTGTGATGAGATTGGGTACCAAACTATGTAATACAATAGCATTTGAAGCCATTTGGTCTACACAGTACCCAGAACTCAAGTGTAAAGATACATATTTTATGTGCCGCCGGCCGGGTCATTTTTTTTCGGGCGTGATTTTGTAAAGCTTTTGGGATGAAAAAAATGTATGGGGAGGTGTGATATTTTTATTGATTATTGTGTAATAGGGTGTATTGCTGTAAATAAAATAAAAACTTTGTGAAAAAATGGTTTATTTTTTTATTTGTGTACACAAACCTGAGAAAATTTTCCTTACACTGAATTTACACAATATTTACAAATAAATTACAAGGTAAAAGTGGATAAATCCCTTTGAAATATGATAGCCTATTTCATAGCGATTCTAACATCATAAGTTTCATACATGGGTCCCATACAAAACTTCCGAGAAATCGGCGTTTAAAAACGCCGCGCTGATACCGCGAAATCGCCCGCGCGGACTTTGACAGATAGGCGGTGTCAGGAGTTAGCTCGACGTACCAATGGTTAACCATATCTGGTTCGTAATGAATATTTTTATTTAAAAGCCAATCTTGAATGGCAGCTTTTTTCCAGCTCATTTTGTTTTTCGATTGTTTATCGATTTTTGTGTTCATCACTACACTATTATATGTGGTATCATTATTTCACAAAATGACAGTAGCGAATGTCAAATCTGAAATCGAATTAAAATGCTGACTATAGATTTGAATGGGCTCATTGATATCCTCATGACATTTACTTTGGCTATAAATAATTTTCATGGTAATTGGAGGTACCTACCAAAACCAAAAAGAGATAAATAAAAACATACATAACAAAAAACTCAAACTGACTTCCAAAACAAAACACTACAAAGCGAAAAATAACTTTCTTTTCCGAAGTCGGTGTCTTTGGTACCTATCGATTTCACAAAGTTTGACTTTTTTGTTAAAAAGTTTTTTTTCTTTCTTACTTGCGGGCTTTGACCGGCCCGTTAACATGACACCAGCCTTCTTAAGGAGCACCGTGTTTCTCAGTTTGTTGGTTGCGGTGGTGAGATATACAGCTGCACCGGTAAGACGGCACCAAGGTAAAAAAAGCGCTTGAAAGCGCTTGTCAGATTGAAACAGGATTAGTTAAAAATTAACCGGGAAACAAATGTATGAATACTGAATACTTACACTTATATTATGTTTTTTGTAGGAATCTTAGTATCTTTTATTTTTATTAGTAACGAGGTTTTTTCGTTTGCTCTTCTCCGTGGCCAATAAAAAATTATATACAACATTAGTAGTTTTCTATCAGCCAACCGAATCTCGTAATCGATTAAGAACTTCATATCTTTTACAAACATACAACTTAACAAACTCACCCCTTACCATATTATTTAAAACAAAACACACGTTACATATTTATTGTGGATTAGTTTCGTAGATTAGAACGGGAAAACGAACAGTTGGCTAATTAGATTAAACTTATTTGTGGTTAATTAACAATGTTGACGAACAATAATGTAGATCATACCTATAAAGTTGTTTTTCAGACTAATTGGCGGTTTTCTGGTGTTTATCGCATGTCAATCAATAAGAAATGACTTTGTAACTACATTGCGCAATTAATATCAATAAATAAAAACATACGGTCAAGTCCAAGTCAGTTTCATGTACCTAGGGTTCCGTACTACTGAAAGCGCGTTTTGTTTCCGACGTTATTTCATTCCTTACATCATGCCGAAGGAATGAAGGCTTGAGCGAGGACCTAACCACTATACTAAATAGTATATATAATAACTTGGATGAATGAGCATATTGCAAAAAATACCCTTTCACCCCGTGAAAATCCCCACTAGATTACTTACCACAACAAATAGTAGAAAGTCGATCATGAATATACTCTACTCTGCCTGTCTAAAGATTTGTTTCTTTGTACATTAATTGGAAATCACATATTAAAAAGATAAAATCAAAACTATCCACATTTGCATACCTTAACAAGACCTTTTGTTAAAAGAAACACTTGTTACCTACTATGCCTATGCGTGGCTCAGTTACGGCGTGATATTATGGGCAAACAACTAAGGTGCACCAACACTTTTCACATTGCAAAAAAGATTTATAAGAATCCTAGTAAATATAGACCGACAGCTGCAAACCTCATTTGCAAGAGCATAAAATACTTTCCCTCACCTGCTTATACATTCTAGAAATGTACAAATTCATTCGAAATTGCCAACTATACAGTCATGATATACATTATGTCATAAAAGTAGGTTAAACCTACAGAGCTTTAAGCTAAAAATACATTCTATAAGTACACTAGTCATGTAAATGAAAATATACGAAAAATATAAAGTATATTACCAGATATAATTAAAGAAAAAACAAAAATCATTTCTATGAAATAAATGCTATTATAATGTAAATAATTATTTTAATAACAAATTTTAAAATGTAACTAATCTAAAGACTATCTACTAAATATATTAATCCATAGTTAAATAAAGGCATTCTTCCTCTCTCCTATTTTTGCAGAGCACGACATTGTCCACAATGGTCAAAATTGAATATTGAGATACTTTTGTACTAGCGAAATTTCTTGTTTCTATGTCAACTGCCTGTAGGTTTTCAATCGTATGGCGAAAACTTGGTACGCGAGTCTGATTCACACTTGACCAGTTTTTATAATTTATTCCAGTCTTTAGTACTAGCACTGCTGTTAACACACACTGTTTTTAGCTTTGTGTGGTTTTTATGATCGAGCGAAAACTAACACTAAAAACGCCAAAAATACAGATTTCTTGAGAAAACTTTAATTATTAACTTTTTTGTTCTTTTAACGGTCATAGTAGCCATAATTTAAAAACATGTCTATTGTCTTTGAAATAACAGCGGAGGTTTATTAATAGTATTCCGGTTTTTATCCCACGTGTACGGAACCCTAATAATTAAATGCTGTTCGCTCGTTGGTAACCGTGTCCCTCGATAACGGCGGGACCGATTCGGGTTTTTCGAATGTTCTTAATAGTTCGAGTATGGATCTGAAGCAAAGAAAAATTTGAAATTTCAGACAGAAAGTACTCCAGTCCGTCATATTTCCGATACAGTCCTTTCAGGGCCTTCAATATTTACGCATCCTCCCATAACGGCTTTATTTCATGTTGTCAGTATTATGCAGCTAAGATAAGAACAACGAAAATGTTTAATAGATGCAAACGATCATATTTATGATATACAATCTAATTTTCGGATAGCTACAACCTGGAGGTCTTTAAGACAAGAGTGAATAGGTTACTTCTAGGCAAGCGTGCCTCATCGTCAACCACATCACCGCTTACCAGTAGGTAAGATATTGGTCAAACGGGGGCCTATTAATAATAATATTAAACAAGAGATATTTAATGAAAGAAAAACTGGTCTTCAAATTGGCAAGCGATTGGAAATACCAAGAGGGACCACAAGAGGATATACATGGATCTTATTGATGATGTTTTTCAGAAACGCAAGGTACGTAGTACCTAACTGGCGTGCGTTTATGGCTAGATGAAAACCAATCTGCCTAGCCTTTTCCCAACTATGTTGGGGTCAGGTCCCAGTCTAACCGGACGCATACAATAGCAGTATATTACATGGAGCGACTACCTAACTGACCTCCACAATCCAACTGGTTACCACGATACTCTTTGGCAAGACTGGTGTCAGATTCCCTGGCTACTGACTATGCGTTATGAATTTCAAAGATCTACAAATGACAGAAAAGGGAAAAGAAGCTAAATGAATACCTAAAGGATCGATGCAGGTGGCATTCTGTAGTTATTGCCTGCCCTCAGAGGAAAAACGCGTGAGTTTATGATGTGAGTATCTAACTGGCAACAAAAGGTCTTGTTATCGGTGTTTACATTATTATTGTTGATCCAAATGAGAGGAGCTCGTGGCTTAATAACAGCCGCACGGTTCGATCTTCAAACTTAAGTAACGCTTGACGAGGTCGGTCCGTGGCTGGGTGACCATTTCAACATACCGAGATTCCTCCGTGCCTCAGAAAGCACGTTGAGCTGTTGGTCCCGGCTGTCATTTGAAGATCTTGGACAGTCGTTACGGGTAGTCAGAAGCTTGAGATCTGACACCAGTCTTGCCAAAGGGTATCATGTTACCCAGTTACTGGGTTGTGGAGTGACCTCCATAGGATGATGAATTCAAATACAAATTCAAATCTTTATTGCTCAACACAGTATATAATTATACATTTCCAGATGTTAGGTGAATGCGCAGTTCACTGTGTTGTACCAGTTTAGGCATGCAAAATTATTATTTAAATTATACAATGTCACAAATTATTATTAATATCATAGGTACCATGTCGTAAATCATTATCTATATATCTATATATATAAAAGCGAAAGGTGACTGACTGACTCACAGACTGACTCATCATACAACGCACAGCCAAAACTGCTAAGCCTAGAAGCAGGAAATTTGGCAGAAAGGTTCCACAAGTGACGTAAATGTGCACTAAGAAAGGATTTTTGGAATTTCCTCCCCTAAGGGGGTAAAAAGGGGGTTGAAAGTTTGTATGAAAAATCTAATTCCTTCGGCCAAAATTCTTGAAACTTAGCACAAATAGTATTCTAAGTAAATGATAAAGATAAACATTATTAGTTTTTTGAAACTACCCCCAAATGATGATTTAGGGGATGTTGAAGTTTGTATGGAAGAATCTGATTTCTTGGGTCATTAAACATGAAACTTGACAAAAATACCAAACTAAATAAATAATAAGGGTTTTTAGTATTCGTTTTTCGAAACTACCCCCAATACATGATTTAGGGGGTTTTAAAGTGTTTTTGAAAAATCTTATTTCTTGGATTAACAAATTTAAAAGTTGACATAAATACCATCCTTAGTATATAATAAAGGTTGTCATTATTAGATTTTGGCAACTACCCCCAAAAGACGATTTAGGGGGTATTACAGTATTTTTGAAAAATCTTATTTCTTGGTTTAATACGTTTGAAAGTTGACATAAATACCACCCTAAGTAAATAATAAAGGTTGTCATTATTAGTTTTTCGAAACTCCCCCCAAATGACGATTTATGGCATGTTATTTTTTTAAATCTTTTATCTTGGGTTAATAAACACAAAATTTGACATAAATATCAACCTCAATAAACAATGAAGGTTATAATTATCAGTCTTTTGAAACAACCCCCAAATTCGATTTAGGGGGTGTTGAAGTTTGTATGGAAAAAGCTGATTTCTTAGGTCAATAAACTTGAAATTTGCCACAAATACTAACCTAAATGATTAATAAAGGTTATTATTATTTAAAACTATTCCAAAATACGATTAAGGGGTGTTAAAGCTTTATTGATATATAAATATATCTTATCTTATCTGAGGAATCTTATTACTTCAGTTAATAAACATGAAACTTGACATAAATAAACAAGAAAGGCTTTCATTGTTAGTTTTTCGAAACTACCCCCCAAAGATGATTTAGGGGATGTAATTTTTTTAGTAGAATCTTATTTCTTGTGTTAATAAACATGAAACTTGACGTAAAAACCATAATCAATAAACAATAAAGGTTGTCGTTATTAGTTGTTTGCAACTACCCCCAAAAGACGATTTAGGGGGTATTAAATTGTTTTTGAAGAATCTTATTTCCTGGGTTAATACATTTGTAAGTTGACATAAATCCCATCCTAAGTAAACAATAAAGGTTATCATTATTAGTTTTTCGAAACTTCCCCAAATGATGATTTAGTATGGTGTTGAACTTTTTATGGAAGAAACTGATTTCTTGGGTCAATAAACATGAAACTTAACATAAATACTAACCTAAATAAACAATAAAGGTTTTCATTATAAGTTTTTTAAAACTATCCCCAAAAGATGATTTAGGGGTGTTAAAGTATTTTTGAAATATTTTATTTCTTGGGTTAATAAATTTGTAAATTGACATAAATACCCACCCTAAGTGATCAATAAAGGTTGTCATTATTAGTTTTACTTATCTATTCCCAAAATACGTATTAGTGGGTGTTAAAGTGTTTTTGAAGAATCTTTGTTCTTGGGTTAATAAATTTTAAACTTGGCACAAATACCAACCTAAGGTAACAATAAAGGTTGTCATTATAAGTTTTTTTATTTAAACTAACTCTAGCTAAGAATCTTACTGCACTGGGTTTCGTTTTGGACGTAGGGTTCTAGGGGAGCACTAAGTCGCGATTTCGCGGCCGTTCCTTTAGGGAGGTGAAAAGGGTAAAAATTAGTTTGTATGTAAAATCCAATTCCTTAGGGATAAGATTGATACTCAAAATTTACATAAAACATTTTAAAACTCTCTCCCAGATAGGGTTAGGGGTGTTAAAGTTTTTTTTAAGGAATCTCACTGCGCAATCTGATTAACATAAACGATAAATAAAAAAGAGAAGAAAAGAGTGAATAGCATATTTAGGTTGTTTAAAACTGGACCCTCAACTGGACAAAAAGGGGTTGATAAGTTTTTAGGGGAGGATTTTACCTACTTTGTGGCGGTAACCTAAAATTTATTATTTTTGAAGTCAAATAAATAATCGTCCCAAACCAATAAACCCTGTATATCTACGATACCCAGTTTTTTATTGTTTTATTAATACCTTCTTTTTGGTCGCCTTCACTAACAGCGTACAAGAAAATCATTTATAGGATAAACGAAATCACGCGAACGAAGTTGCGGGCGGAGTTCTAGTATATATATATATAAAAGAAGAAACTGACTGACTGATCGATCAACGCACAGCCTAAACCGCTAGGCCTAGAAGAATGAAATTTGGCAGAAAGGTTTCTCATGTGGCGTAAGTGAGCACTAAGAAAGGATTTTTGGTAATTCCACCCCAGTAAAAAGGGGATTGAAAGTTTAACATTATAAGCGGGATATTTACCATGTTTACTGTTTGTAGCGAGTTTCCGATATTTCGGTGCTGTTACAAGCACCATGATCACGGATAAACTGAAGTCATTGCGGGTGGGTGTTTATGAGGAGACAAAACGGTCTACCCTCTTTCTTGTTCGTTTTTTGCACTCGGTACCGCTACCATTGTCACTCACAACTCGATTCTGTTCTCGACAAACGAAACTCACTGTGTCCGCTCGCGAACTTTTTACGGCACTTTTTCGGGGTTTACACAGCTGGACCACTGGATTCCAAGCTCTCGACAGTTGAAACCCATCCTCCCGGTTGAAATTTTTATATTTGGTAATTTCGATAGCTTCCCTCACCAGTCTAGGGATATAGTGGCGTTCTGTCGAAATGACCTGAGGGTTATGTAACTCAATCCAGTGGTTTAATCCTGATTCCAAGAGATGTTGAGCTATGGCTGATTTTTGTGTGTCATTGTTCTTTACTGCCCTGATATGCTCTGAAATTCGACAAGCAACCGTACGCTTCGTCTGACCGATGTATGACTTGCCACAACTACAATCTACTTTATAAACACCGGGCTTTTCCAGCGGCGAGCGCAGCATCTGTGAAACTTTTCTGAAAGGAGTGAAGACAGTCTTTACGGCGTATTTCCGAAGAATGTTAGCAACCTTATCTGTCACTCCCCTCACGTACGGCAAAAATGCTGGCTGCCTCTCAACCTCGCACTTCCGTTGTTTACAGCCAGTTTTTTGGTTGGGTTGTGCAGTCTTCCCTGTCTATCCGTTTCTCTGTAGGACCCTCTGCACATGTGTTAGCTCAGCACGTAAATGTTCCTCGTCGCATAGATCATATGCGCGGTTGGTAAGTGAAGTCACTACAGAGTTCAGTTGTCGGGGATGGTGGTGAGAATCAGCGTGTAGATATCGATCCGTGTGAGTCAACTTCCTATACACTGTGTGACTCAAAGAACCGTCAGCACGGGCCCCTATTTTCACGTCCAAGAATGGAATTTCCCTCTCTTTTTCCATCTCGTAGGTAAATTTGATTTTAGAATGTATGCTATTAAGGTGTGCCAAGCATAATTCTACCTCATGTTGGTCTCCTTCAATGATCCCAAAAACGTCATCAACATACCTTTTCCATAATTTAATATGTATAGATGCAGTGGAGACCGCCAACTCTTCAAAATGTTCCATCCAAATGTTGGCCACCACTGGAGCCACCGGACTACCCATGGCTACACCATCAATCTGCAGGTAGTATTGACCTTGGTATATGAAGTAACTGGTAGATAAACAGTGATGAAGTAATTTCACGTACTCTACAGGGATGTTATTTTCTTGCAATTTCATCTCAATTACCTCCATGCAGTCCGCCACTGGTACATTGGTAAATAAGGACTCAACATCGAAGCTGACCATAACGTCATTTGTTTGGAGATCTATGGATTGCAAGATGTCAATGAAATGTCGAGAGTCTCTTACATAAGATGTTGAATGTCCAACTAATGGTAGAAGAACAGAAGCTACGTGTTTCGCTAGGTAGTATGTGGGCGAGTCAATCTGACTGACTATGGGTCGTAGCGGAACATTTTGCTTGTGCACTTTTGGTAAGCCATATAGTTTTGGGGGCTGTATATTTCTTGGACGGAGCAAGTACTTAGCCGTATCATCCGTGATAATATGTTGATACTCCTTTATTATTTTGCGTGTACTGCGGTTCACTCGTGCCGTCGGGTTGTAGTTCACTTCCTTGTAGGTGTTCACATCACACAATAAGTTACGGATCTTATTATCATATTCAGTAACGTTCATAACCACAGTAGCATTACCTTTGTCCGCTTTAAGTACAAGTACGTCCTCATCCTTGCGGAGGTCACGTAGTGCGGCCAACTCTTCAACAGTGATATTAGATGATGGAGGTTTAGCGTGACGTAACGCTACGGCGGTGTCCTGTCTCAGCACATCGGCATCACTCGCGGGTATCATATTACGTCGTATCGCTTCCTCCACACCTCCGATCACCTGTTCGTAAGGTATGCGTTTCGGAGTAGGAGCAAAATTCAACCCTTTCTCAAGGACCCTAAAAGCACTCTGCGATAATTCCTTGCCAGACAAATTAACAACCGTTCGAGTAACTTGTGAGTTATCATTGTAGGGGCTCACCGGTTTTTGTTTTTGAATTAGTGATTCATATTTTTGTTTCTTTATCAATGCACCAAACTCTCGTGAACGTTCAGCTTGCGAGTAGGTAATACGATCACAAACATCGAAATCACTAGCTGTCAGCAAAGCACTGCATTCAAGATGTAAACAATATAACTCACGGCGGATCACATCCAAATGGTATCGGGTATTGCGGATAACCTTACGCAACAATTTAACACTCGCGTTACGTAGAATGCTCGCTGAGCCGTGGATGTCCTGACGAGGCCTTAGTCTCACACACACAGGGATAACGTCTGCATCCCTGCATTTTATCAGAAAAGTCAAGGACTCCTCCAAACAACCACACCTTTTCCGCGCACGTTCTAGAGTACCAGTAAACATGGTAAATATCCCGCTTATAATGTTAATATTAGTGTTAGTGACCATGACAGTTTAAAAACTTATATGATTGAAAGTTTGTATGTAATTTCTACAGTTTGAATTTAATTTTACTCTTGGTTCATAAAAATAATTAATGTGTTTATTGGTTTTTCTAAATTCCAACCCTAAGGGGGTAAAAAGGGGGTTGAAAGTTTGTATGTAATTTCTACATTTTGTAAGATGGGCACTTGAAATTTTAGATTTACACTCTTGGTTGATAAAAAGAATTAATATATTTATTGGTTTATGGAAATTCGACCCCTAAGGGGGTAAAAAGAGGGTTGAAAGTTTGTATGTAATTTCTACAGTTTGTAAGTTGGACTCGTTGAATTTTAGATTTACGCTTTTGGTTTATAAAAAAAAATATTTATAGGTTTTTGGAAATTCGTCGTTCGGGTAAAAAGGGGGTTGAAAGTTTGTATGTAATTTCTACAGTTTGAATGTTGGACACGTGAAATTTTAGATTTAATCTCTAGGTAGATAAAAAAAAACATGTATTAATTAGTTTTTGGAAATTCTACCCCTAATGAAGGTTAAAGGTGGGAATTTGTTGGGCTATATATTTGAAACTTGGCATCAATACTAACAGAAAATATTTCTTCGGTTTGGAAGGTGAAAACCTACTATTTTAGATGTTTTATCTAAAATAGTAGGTTTTCGCTCCTGATTAATAAAAAAACAATGAGTTTAATTATTTCCGGAAATGCCACCCCTAACGGGGCTAAAAAGGGGGTTGATAGTTTGTATGTAATTTCTATAGTTTGTAAGTTAGAGTTGGAGTTGATAAAAAGAATTCATGTAACTAAAATGTTTTAGTAATTCTACCCCTAAGGGGAGTAAAGTAGGGGTTGAAACTTTATATGAAATTTCTTCGGTTTGGAAGGTAAAATATCTAAAATACATATATACACATTATAAGGAAGGTAAAATATCTAAAATACATATATACAATATATATAATAGTAGGTTTACGCTCTTGATTAATAAAAAAAGTAATGACATTATTGATTTCTGGAAATTCTACCCCTAATGGAGGTTAAAGGTGGCAATTTGTTAGGCTATATATTTGAAACTTGGCATCAATACTAACAGAAAATATTTTATATTTTTTTATTGATTTTAAAGTAAAGGTACAAGTTTTTCAAAACTACTCCTATAAGGGATGTTAAAGTTTGTATAGAAAATCTCATTTCTTGGATTAATTAACTTGAGACAAATACTAACCTAAGTAAATAATAAAGGATATCATTATTAGTTTTTCGAAACTACCCCTAAAAGATGATTAGGGAGTGTTGAAAATCTTGGTTTAATAAACTTGAAATTTGACACAAATACTAACCTTAATAAATAATGTGGGTTGCTATTAGTTATTCGTTTTTCACAACTATCCCCAAAACACTATTTAGGGTGTAATCAAGATTTTTGAAGTATTTTATTACACATAGCTTCTTTTAATGATGTAGGTGAGCACTAAGGAGGGAGTTTTGGAAATTCAACCTTTAAAGAGACATTTATTTGTATAAAAACTTTTTTACAAAAATCTATTATAGAATAGAATAGAATAGAATAATGATTTATTTGCACAGAAAGTAGGTACAAGATATGTTATTATAATATTAAGTGATCCTTATACTTTCTACCTTAACTAAGGCATGCAAAACAGTTTTATTAAACAAATCAAACTTAATTAAAACAATACAGGCATAACACTAGCATAGTACAAGCACAATGTCAAAACAGATTGAAATTAAGTTTATAAATATACATTATTAATTATTAGGAAGAATTCCAGTCGATAGTCTTATCATTATTATTCAAGTCAATTATCATCTTAGTCAGAAATGTCAGGATTAATTTAAGTATTCATCGTTAAAAAATTCGCAAATCGTGTAATAACATTTATTTGTCAACAAATCTGTCAATTTCTTTTTAAAGACTGGAGTAGCCTGTGTTTTTATTTTATCAGGTATTTTATTAAATATGATCGGGCCCATACATAAAACACTTTTCTTTAATAAAGCGGTGTCATAAGTACCAACATGTAGCATGTTTTTATATTGTTTCCTTATTGGCCTGTTTCTATTATCGGATACTTTATTAAAAAGATACATATTTGATTTAACAAAGACAGCAATTTCGAAGATATAAAGTGATGGTAATGTTAGTAATTTCAGGGACTTAAACATAGGTAGGCAGCTATCTGTTACTGTTAAATTAGACATTGCCCTTAAACATCGTTTCTGAGCCTTGAACACCTGTTCTCTCAGGCTACAATTGCCCCAAAATATTAAGCCGAATCTCAAAATCGACGCAACTAACCCATGGTATGCAACTAACCTTGTGGCCATGCTCACTTTTTTAGACAGGTTATAAAGCACATAAGCAGCTACACTTAGTTTTTTGCACACTTCTTCTGCTTGTGGCTTCCAAGTTAGTTGGCTATCTATCATTATACCTAGGAACTTAGCAACTGTTACTTGGTCAACTTTTTGTCCATTATGATATAGATGTAAGATTTCTGGTGCAATTCGTTGATAAAAATGCATAACATTCGTTTTTGGAATATTAATCAATAAATTATTTTGGTCAAGCCAGTGTATAATATCCGTTAACGTATTATTTATATTCTCTTCGTATGTATTTCTGTCAAAGCATTTAATCAAGGCAGTGCTATCGTCAGCGAAAAGGACCATAGGATGTTCAATGTGTCGTGGCAAGTCATTAATGTACAGTAAAAATAATAGAGGGCCCAGCACACTGCCCTGTGGTACACCAAACCTAATTATCCTAACTTTAGATAGAAATTTAATCTCACTCTTAGTTTTGAGGCATATTTTTGTGATCTCTGTATGCTGCTTACGGTTGCTGAGATAGGATTTTAAGAGTTCAAGTACATTTCCTCTGATTCCTATGGCATTTAATTTATTTACTAAGGTTTCGTGATCAACACAATCAAATGCCCTCGTCATGTCCGTAAAGATTGCACAAACTGGTACTTTTTTATCAATATTTTGAATTATAACATTTATCAGATCATAAACGGCCATATTTATGCCTTTATTTTTTTGGAAACCCTTTTGTTCTGCACATAAAATGTCATATTTAGATAGAAAATTATTGATCGAGTCATAGAGGATTTTTCCATAACCTTTGCAAAAATTGGTATTAATGCAATTGGTCTATAATTTCCGAGATCTTTCTTATCGTTTTTTTTAAAAAGAGGTTTGACTATTACGGTTTTTAGGTTGTCCGGAAATACACCAGAGCTAATACATATATTTAGTATGTGACTTAAATGGGAGGCGATATCAACTGATACGAATTTTACGACCTTCGTTGATATACCATCATATCCAGTGCTATGTTTATTTTTTAATGATTGTATCGCTCTTAAAACATCTTGCGGTAATACTGGATGCATAAACATTGAGTTTGGGTAACTTGTCAAATTCTTAGTGTCCAGTGGTGTCGTCATATTTTTTTGTGTTTGGTCTATAAAATAATCATTAAAAGCGTTGGCAATTTTGAAATAGGTTCGGCAATTCGGTATTTATTATTTATAACCTGCCAAGATGCTTTAGATTTATTGCTTGAGGTGTTAATAAAATAATTGTTTTGCAAATTGATGGTTTGCTTCTGTATTTCCATAATAAATATCTTTGTTTTCGACTACACACTCACATGCCACGTGAGACCCATTTAATGTTTTTATTTATCCTAACATTTACCAATTTATATGGAAAGCAAAGATCGTACAACCAGCGAAACTGTTCCAAAAAATAATCGTATGCTTCATTAGCATTATTGGTTTGGTAAATTTCAGTAAAAGAAAGGCATTTAAGGTAACTTCTAAACCTAGTCATATTTTCATTGGAAAGGTCTCGTTTTTTTATCCGCCAAGAATTTATTCTATATGATTTCATTACCTTAAGTTCTAATAGTTGAGCAGTGTGGTCAGACAAGGCTAGGTCCAATACTTCTGATTTACACTTTAATTGAGAGCTGCGTGCAAAGTTGTCTAAGCAAGTATTGCTGCCGAGCCTGGTGGGTTGACGAAGTTCTAACTTAAGATTGTAGCCCAATAGAAAGTATTCAAAGTCTAAACTCAAGCTATTTCTTTTTAACGTGTCTATGTTGAAGTCCCCACACATGACTATTTTCTAAAAACACTACAAAGTGAAAAACAACTTTCTTTTTCGAAGTCGGTGTCCATAACGAAAAAAGTTGGTACCTACTAAAGACACCGACTTAGAAAAATAAATTTATTTTCACTTTGTAGTGTTTTAGTTGGATGTCGGTAGTATTTTTTTGTAAAATAGATTTTATAAATTTCACTTTTTAGGTGGACCTAATAGGCAATTTGCCTTTAGTAAGGTACTTAATTATTTTTTGTGTATGTTCACCGATATCTCCGTCAAACAATACTGGACAAACGGTCCAATTCGGTAGTTCCAAATCGAGGTTGAGGTCATCTTAGTGCCGTAAGATTATTCAAAAAACCGTTGACACACCTAAAACATCTTCTGGGGGTAATTCTCTGAAAAACTAATTATGACAATTTATTATTGCCCAAGGAATAAGATTTTTAACCGACTTTCTAAAAGGAGGAGATTCTATGTCCTCTAAACCCTAACTTAAACCGTAGATATCTACGATATCCCATTTATTATTGATTTAACAATAGCTTTTATCGATCGCCTTCACTAACTGCACATAATTTAGTTGAATAAAATACGAAATCATGCGAACGAAGTCGCGGGCGGAGTGCTAGTTAAAAATATACAGTGCTATACATTATTACAAAAATTATAGAATGTCATAAATTATAATTAAATTATACCAAGTCATAAGTATCATTCAAATTATACAGATTTATAACGTGTTACTCAAATATACAATTAAAATGAATGAGAGAAATTGATTGCTTAAATTAAATAATGAAAAGAGATCACAAAATAATTTCAGAGTGTAAAATGTCATAATAATAAACAATACGTAAAATAATGTGAGTCTAGTACATAGGACAACACATAATAAATTAATTACAGTAAATAAATGAAAATAAATCGGACTTATGTATTCATACTATTATTATTGTAGAGATACATTTCTCTCTGACATGTACTCGTGTATTGTGTAGTACGTCTTATTCAACAGTAACGTATTCAGTTGCTTTTTAATCATAATACCATCGTTAATATTTAATATATCATTACGAAGTTTATTGTAGATTTGTGGTGCCATTCCTAAAAAGTTATGAAATACCGCTTTTTTGTGTTGTCTACCGCTTATCTAATTTTTATGTCGCGCGCTGTGTAGTGTTTCAAATAAGTGCAAGTTTGTTTTTACAAAAAGAGCTACTTCATATATGTGGAGGCAGGTTACTGTTAATATACGAAAATATGCAAAGACTTGTTTACAGCTCTCCGTGCTCTCAATGCCGCATATCGCCCTAACACAGCTTTTTGCGCTCTAAAAACAGTGTCCATGTTTGTGGAGCTACCCCAATATATAATCCCGTAGCGTAAAGTAGACGTAACATATGCATGATACGCTGTAACCAAAACTTTTTGGTGTACTTCCTTTGCGAGATTTCGCAAAGC
Source organism: Orthosia cruda (assembly GCA_964057195.1). Classification (NCBI taxonomy): domain Eukaryota; kingdom Metazoa; phylum Arthropoda; class Insecta; order Lepidoptera; family Noctuidae; genus Orthosia; species Orthosia cruda. The sequence goes on from OZ059854.1 coordinate 1,756,125, forward strand.
ATATGAATTACTGGCTCAGGCGTTTACATACATTGTCAGTGTGAGTTTTCCACGACATATCTCTATTCAGCTCCAGTCCCAAGAATTTTGTAGTTTCTGAAATTATATTGTCTCGAAATGTTATGTCAGGTTTTTTATGGTTGATCCTTTGCTCAGATGTCATTATTTTAGTTTTGCCAATATTAATGTTTAAATTATTCGCGCCCATCCTTTCTATTAATGCTTGGACAGTTGTTTATCTCTCCCTCAAGTGTCGTCGCATCCTTATTATCACTAAAAACGACCGTGCTATCATCAGCAAACAAAACCATCGGGTGAAGAGGATAGGCAGTCGCTGCGTGTAAAACACTGGTACTCAGCTGAATCCGGTAAGACTGGAAGCTGACCCCAACATAATTGGGAAAAAGACTACTCAGATTGATTGTTGAGCTACATGGGTATATCGAAAGATGATCATTCCTCGTTTCTATTTTGCTACGTGTGGACGTTTGTTTGCCTCTCTTAGTCTTTTTTTTTGTATTGTTTTATTGTGATTTTCTGGCGGACAAGTTGGCGATTTCCTGCTACTTATCGGTCCCTCTCTTACTATCTTGCGGGATTGTCCATTTACTGTGGCGGCCATATTTGATCCTGGTGTTGTGTTTCGCTCGTGTTCCCCCGAAGATGAAACAAATCAATCGTCGGGTCTCTGCAGTACTCATAAAAATCGTGAGTACAAACATACAAACGAAGAATCATTTGGTGGGATTCGAACCTGCGACACCCAGCGTAAGCGCTCTTGACGGGCCCGCGGCTCGGATCACTGAACCAACTCGACACGAGAGTGGCGCAGCGAAATACGGTGTCAGTAGCTTGATGCTTGTGACGTCACATTGGTGGCCCTGTACCACGATACATAGCGATAGTCAGAACGACACTTTGAAGCTATAGTTTATTTTTTGTTTCGATTTGCTGCCTACTTTTCCTGAGGACCCTCAAAACTTGAACTAATAATAATAATGATGGGTCACTCGCCTAACAAAACAAAGCTCTAGCCCTGATTTGAGGACAACAACGTCAGAGGCCGATCCAGAAGTTACATGGAGGAAACGTAAACAACCAGAATGCGTGTTTACTGACAATTTAAACGCGCTTGCTTCAGAGCTAAGATCGACCTTGAAGTCTTTTCGCAGCAATGTTGACTCCAGCCTGACCGCTATCAACTCCAGCATTACTGGTATGAAAAGCGACTTAGAACTTCTCACCACGCACACTACAGAAATTCGTAATGACATCAACTTTCTGCGTGCTGAACAGGAAACTTTTAAGCGGCAGATGATAGCCCTAGATGGTAGGAACAAGGACTTGACTCAGCGCATTGACTCATTGCAAGGTTCGCTACAGTTTACCTCAAATCAATGCGACGATGTCATGAAGAAGATGTCAACATTGGAAGACTGCTTCACCTCTTCGGATCGTACCAATAGTCTAGTCGCTGAGCTTCAGGCTAAGATCGACACGTTATAACAGCAAGCCAGAGCCTGTTATGTTGAAATGTGTAATGTCCCGGAGAGGCGGGGGGAGAATCTGATCACACTTATAGCATCAATTGGTGAAAAAAAAAAACCGATTACCCAAAACGATATTATTTCCATACATCGCGTGCCTCAGAAAACTTTGAATAAAGATAGACCCAAAAATATTGTGGTCAAGTTGTAACGTAATATCGGTTCGGGTGGCTGGTCAAACTTTTTATATACTATTTTATATTCATTTAACGGTTGAGGGTGGATTAATAAAAATCAAAAACAGGAGGCCTGTTCCCCCGAGTGCCGCAGCCAGCCAACTCCACTCCACGACGCCATGCCTCGAGCGGACCGCCTCAGCCTTAGCCGAACCCTCGGTCTTAGCCGAACAGTTGGTTTAGCTGGACAGGCAACCCCAGCCAGGCAAACAACAGGCAGCCAGACAATCTCTGGTCCCCGCCAGACACCTCCTGTCATAGGAAGAGAAGCCCGTCGGGAAGATGGGTTGGCTCAATGTCAACCCCACGCCACGTTGTTCGTGAGGGATAATGAGCCCAGCTTGGGAACACAATCACGCCAGGGATCACACCACGGCAGCTACATGCAGCTTCTAGGCCGCTTATCCACGACCACACACACGCGGTCACTGGCGGCCGTTTATTTTAGGCCCCACTGATTCCGTTCATCCACGGCCGGCGCAGATGGGAAACGATCAGCCGCACGGAGCCTGTCACTCCGGTGATGATTTCAGTCCACTCACAATCACAGGGCTCCACTCAAACCGTTCTCCAAAAACCCACGCCAACGCCACGCAGTTCGTCCGACAGAAAAAAGATGCGGCCGCGGCTCGTTCTCATACCACGACACCAGCTTCGAAATCTCAAACATAAATCTTAACAAACCTTTTCCAATAATTTCTATTCTCGAAGAACTTACACGGAACAATTACTTTCCAAGGAAATACACTCCCCTAGGTCCAAATCTCACACTTCCAAATATCTAAAGCCCAATTTATAAATAAAACTAGAGGACGCCTCGCGGTTTCAAACGCGTAGTTCCCGTTTCCGTGAGAATACAGGGATAAAAAGTAGCCTATGTCACCCGGGGATAGAGTAGCTTCCCAACGTTGAAAGAATTTTTGAAATCGGTCCAGTAGTTTTTGTCCCTATTGGGTACAAACAAACAAACAAAAAAATGTTTCCTCTTTATAATATTGCTATAGAAGTACATGAAAACACTATTAATCAATGACGGCATGTAAGACGATTTTGAACGCACCCTGACGCTTCGTTTCTCCCAGATAATCTAATTTTTCTCGAAGGTTCCAAACCAAAGCTCCAAATTTAAATATGAGCGATCCCCGAAAGGGCCCGCAAAGGGAAACGGGACAACATCCTGTAATCCCCAAAACTAAACTCGGACTCCACCCGATCGCCTGTCAATAAAAAATGATTTTAAATATGCACCCGGCTCGCTAACTATTTGCGTGTTTCCGAACGCAAAAGCCAAATGTCAGACGTCAACCTGTCAATTTGTCAATTAAATTAAACAAATCATTTGAGGTTAAATGTTTTCAAAGTAATTTTTCACATTCTCCCCCTAGAGGATGAATGAAATTCAGTACAATTATCTTTCCCTGTTTTTAACAGATTAAAAATGAATTTGTTATGTTCCCTTTTTGTGGCATAGAATGTCACTTTTTTGAGCAAGTGGTACGAAAATAGCTATTTATGCAACTGTTACGTTATGGACGGTCTTTTAATACGAGTGCCATTTTTCGGTACAAGCGTAGCGCGTACCGAAAATAGGTGGGCACGAGTTATTAAAATACCAATAACGTACAGTTGCATACAAGATTTTATCTACGAAGGAAGGAATAAAACACAGATATAGACAAATAAGTATTTTATTTAGTCCTTATTTAGTATAAGGCAAAGATCTTGTAGCCGCAACAGCCAAATAGTATACGATACCTTTGTTCTAAACTTGTTTCATTTTTAAAAACATCATTTACATTGTCCCGATTTCGAAGTAATATTATAGGTACCTGGCTGTATGTTCAGAATGTCTTTGCTTGTGTTTTAGAATTTATGACAATTCGCATAATGCAACCCGATGTCGTTATGGGTATCATAATGAAACCGCTGTCAATTTTGTAATTCGAATATCACGAAACATAAGTAGATAAATACATTATCGATATCGATAGATACCCGATTTCTTAATTCGAAAAAATAAGAGTGTTTTTTTTTTTATTTGGACCTTATGTTTTTATCATTAAAATCAATTTGAAATTATGTACTTATTTAATTATGCTCATTGAGGCGGGCGGACTTCTTTATAATATTATCTTATAGAAATATTAGGTACATAACTAATTTTCTTTTTTTTTTTTTTCGATATCTATCTATAAAGTCAATATCCGACCCAATTACATCACTAATTGAGTAGCAAAGAACTTTCGAGAACAAAATAGTGAATACATTCAAAATTTTTCAAATTCCAAAAGGCAAAGAAACTTGGAGCGTGCGTGCGAGGATCCAGAAACGAACCATACCATTCTCCGTGGCTCCTAAGCGCGCTCGTAACGGCTCCTTTCGCAATTGAGGTCCTTCATATAGATTATTTATTGCAGCTTATTTACGTTGGTTGTTTGTTCCTATCATTGAATAATTTGATATTACTTTTTGGTAGTTGAGTAGGTTGTTTGAAAATACTCATCACACTAATATTATAATGGCGAAAGTTTATGAGTGTGTTGTTTTGTTTGTGTGTGCATGTGTGTATTTGTATGTTTGTTACTTCTTCACGCTCAAACGGCCGGACCGATTTGGATGAAATTTGGCACAGATATAGCTTATAGTCAGGAAAAGCCCATATAATATTTTTTATCCCGGGAATATGTTCCCTAGGGATAATTTTCGACTTACACGTGGGAGAAGCCGCTGGCTAAAGCTAGTATTAAAATATTTGTTTTTGGTTTGTAAATATTTAGAGATTTTAACGAAGACTTTCTCCGTAACGGTAATACTGCAGTATTGAAGTTTTTAATTGGCGCTGGTTATACATCTTTATTACAACCGCTTGCCTCTACCATATATATGTCGCATCAAGGCTGGCCGATAGATGCAAACCATCGGGAAGTCAGGATGTGTCCCTTTAGGTTAAGACATCGTGTGTGGGCAGGTCGGTGGGTACAATCGTGCAAATGAAATCACAGAAATTATTCGATACACTGGGTTTATTTTAAATAGTCACAGTTACAATCTTGCTCACTAATATTACGGATAGACACTGATTCTGCGACGTGTTAGCTCTATGGTTGTCAGTACTGAACTCCTCTATTCCCCTGTCCCCACCGCGCAAACGGTTAGATAAAGCGCACCAATGCGTAGTTTTTCTTGCTTTGCCGCCAGATGGCGTGCTTGCGATTTGTTTTGACGTCCGTACTATTGACTAAACCCGACAAATATATATATATATATATATGTAGGCCCGATTTTAGATGTTGTGAGCCGCTGAAACCGTTTTATTGTTCATGTAACAACAAAAAACCCTCTTCTTAATCTGCATTATTATGATACTACTAACCCTATTAATGCGCGTGGCCCGACACACACTTGGCCGGTTTTTTATTGTTACGATAGTTTTACTCATTACAATATTTTTATTTTTTACTATTTTTAAGGTGGCTCTTAAAAATTGAATTTGAAGTTGAGTATAAATTTGTCATACTCTAATAAAACCTGAAAACTTGAAATACTTTAGTATTAAAGTAAGGTTTTGACATTTCCATGGTTTGTGACCCGTCAGAGGAGTGTAACTCATCACGCCATCTCCTGGGCCTACAAAGTATTTGTTTTTGTTAGCCGTTTCTGTCCCACAGCTGGGCAAAGGCCCACTCCAAATCCTTTCAAATATTCTTCACCTGAACCACCTCGGACCAGCCTCTGTAGTGGGCGTCTAGGTCGTCTAACCACCTTTTTCAGAGCCGGCCTCGGCGGCGCCACAACAAATATATTATAATTGTCCTACAATAAAAGAAAGTACTTAACGAATTTCATGCATTTTATTCCCAAGTTGGTTTATTCTGTTAAAGAGGTGGTGCCAAATGCACCTTTATTTTGTGTGAAGAACGTCAAACAAAGACAAAAATATTTAAATTTTCATATATTATTTTATTTTGTATGGATACTTAACTAGAACTTAGCTTAACCCATAATAGAGCTGATAAAATGAGAAATGGTAAATGACCACTTCTATAGAGCTAAGTACAATAATTAATAGTCCTACTCACGAGCCAGGTCACTGACACCGTGACGTCGGCTGTTGGACCCAAACAGCCAAATGAACTGTGCCTAAGCCTAAAAGCATCATCTCATTTCCATCTGACTCAGACGGCATAACTCACTATCACGACATAGAACAGACGATTTTACTTTTTTGGCGGTTGACTGTGTTCTTACTTAGAAGAGATCATACATGTTTTTGCTTATCACGCTGGTAAGCGAGACGAAAGGGGTGTTTTATACATAATATCTATGTAAGTACTATCTACAGCTATGAAATAGCGTGACTAGCAGACAGGTAATTATGGAAAAAGAAAACGTGTTGCGCTGACCCCAAGTAACATGGAAAAGGTTAGGAAGAAGAAGATCCATGTGTTATCGACAAGTTTGATCACTAAGCGTATTTTAATACAGACATTCTAATACAATTAAGTCGAATTTTGCTTAAATATATAAACTTGACAGCAAAATCATCGCACAGGCCACCTATTTTGAACTTAAATCGCAGAAACTATCAGAAAATAAAGTTTTTAATCAGATACTGTATCTATGCGTTTTGAAGAATGGTAAATTCTTTTTAGATTTAGGGGATTTTGGAAGTAAACGAGGTGTCTTACTTAAATGGTGTTTTATTGAGTGAACTAAAATCTAAATACATAATTCTTACAGATTAGTTTACATCGATATATATCTTTAACCTATATCTGTTGACATTTATTAGCAAACGTAAAAACTCATGGAATGAGAACGTAAAATTATATGGCAACGACGACACTTGAGTGTTCAAGTGCCATTCCATTTGATCAATGTGTTCATCACGGATCGTATGTTTAGGTACATCAAGAAAGGAGAAAATTTTCGACACAAGATGTAAGAAGCAAAGTCACCCCATTTTTGGCTGTTGGTTTCTACTAGGTATATTCTGTTTTGTTGTATCAGTGAAACCTTTCAAGGGTTTCACTGATTTGACTTCTCGTATTTTTAGACCTTAATCTCATACTCATCGTGTTTATAAGAGAAGACTCGCAGGTTACGTAGCAGCTCTTTCATTGTTTTGTCAGTATGGACACTGGTCTGTGTGGTAGCAACTTCGCATCTCTCTCCCTCATAAACAGCCGAGCACTCGCAAACCGGTTCATCTTCTTCATTCAGCGAACAGGGAGCGTTATGTAAACAATACATATGGCACGCGTTAACTTCGCAACGTTCACCGGAGTAGCCGGCATTGCATCTGAAATAATGAAGATAACTCAATAAAGCCAATTTATTTGGGACGACTTATTTGAAACAGGTGAATGAAGCGTATGAAACGCTTTATGAAATTGATGTAATTTCTTTGCAACGCCATGGCTCCAATGGCCAAGTACTCGTATGAAAAACTTTCACAATGGTACTTGTTGTCCCTGATAAGCATACCTAAGGATCTTATAATGTTCCCACTGCTCAGACACAGACCTCTTCTCGTGAGAACCCTTATATCGCAAAAAACTGGCTACAGTTTGCCATGAAGAAGAAAATTATAAGTGCATTTATGTTCGCTTAGAAAACATAAATGTATTTTTAATTTTCATATTGCAACATAACAATAACTTTTACTACAGGATCAATCCTGTAGTAAAAGTTAATGAGTACTTTCACTCTTTGAAATATTCCCAATGAGTTAAAATCATCCTGTAGATTCAAACTAATTTTCAACGTCCGACGCAAAAGGAGTTTTGCTATTTGTCTGGCTGTGGGATTTAATTTAGTTTTTTGTTTGAAACGTGTTTTTTTTAGAGTGATCATAGGGGTATCGAATGTTAAAATAACTACGGATAAAATGTCACTGTTTAAAACATCGAAAATTAAAATAACGATTCTATTGAAATATTGAAAATTGTTATACCTAAGCATAAAATGTCTCAGATTAGAATGCTGACTGATTCAAATATCGACTGATTCAAAATGTCGATAGTCATTATACCTATGTTCAAAATGTCAACATTTAAAACACCTAAGTTCATTATATTTACGGTAAAAATACATACTCGTTAGAATATCGAAAAAAATAAAATATATATGTGGTATGACTGGAAAAATGTAGGTAGATTTAAAATTGTCACACTCTGCCAACGCATTGCGATTAGTTATTTGTATGTCCTTCACTGCAAACATTTAACGTATTGTTTAGCGAATATTATCATGTCGGAAAACGGATTAGTAGTTTTCAAGTGCGGTTGGTCACAGTTCTAACCTTACCTATTTCACCCAGTTCAAAATGACGATTTATACCTGCAATCTGCCGCAGAAATGTTGTCACCATTGTCTAATTATCTAGTCGCAGGCAGATTGTAGGTATGTAGGATTGTAGGTACGATTGTAGGTTCTTTAGTTTGACCGGGTGAAATAGGTTAGGTTAGGTTAGAATTGTGACCAAATGCGCGTATGCCGGGCGAGCGAAGCGAGCGGTGCCGGTTCCAAGTTGCTCGCAGAATTTTGCACCATTTTCTAATTATGCAGGTTTTCGCATTATTCGAATCATCAAATTACCCTGTAACGTACATAATAAATAAACATCGATATTTTGGGCATTCGACTTTCTGTACATCGATATTTGGGGCATTCGATGCTCTGTACTTTCGATATTTAGGTCTTTCGATGTCACTTTTGTAGATAATTAGATTTTAGATATATTGGACGTAGGTTATCTAACCATTCGACATTATAAACTTATGTTATTTTAGTTTTCGGTTAAATGGTCATTCGATATTTAAATTTTTGATGTATTGAAGAGTGACAATTTTCACTCCCGACGGAAAAAGAGGGGTGTTATAAGTTTGACGTGTGTTGCTGTGTATCTGTGTGTCTGTCAAACAAAAACAACAAAATCATTTTTTTTTTAATGGTGATTGTGTCGAGAGTGTTTTTAGCTATGTTTGAATAAAATCGGTTCAGCCATTCAAAAGTTATGGGCGTTTTACTGTTTTAATCGGGATGTTTTCGCAAGATAAATGTGTCGGGGGGTTTTTACATTTTGAAATTTCACTTGTAACCGTAGGTATTATAATTTTCGATGTTCAAATATGTACCCGATCATATCTATGTTTGATGAAAATTCGTTTAGATGCTATGTTATGTTGCTGTGTTTAGTTATGCGCATTTTACACTTTTGATTGAGGTTTTTTCGCACGATTTCGTGTAACGATAGTCTATCTATCTACACTGGCAGTTTTCAAGGATCATCAAAATCGGTTCACCTAGTAAAAAGTTTTGTGGTGACAAACATGATAAAAATCCAAAAACCTATGTTGGTAACAAATGCTAGAGTTGATTGAAAAAATAAAAAGTTATTTTAAGAATTTTTCAACAGAGCCCGAGGAGGCAATACTTACCAGTTATTAAAATGTAACGGCGTAAAATATACTTTTAAATTAACGATTTTTGTATTTTTGGCGGTAAGTTCAAAATCGTTATTTTTAGGTTTCTATCTTATTAAAAGTTAAAAACGTTATTTATAATATCTATATTATAACTATAATTTTAAAAGAAGTTTATCAAATTTTCTATAAACGTTTTTAATTCCAAACATCTACATATGCAATATCTGGATGTTTTAAATTAACAAAATTTCAAAATTTAATAAACCCCGACACATTTTTATTTCATGCTACATAACTTATCTATTATATAGTAGACACGCTTCGATCGGCAATCTATTTAACACGTAATTATGACACGATATCTTGCGAACACACCCCGATTCAAACAGTTAAACGCCCATAACTTTTGAACGGCTAAACCGATTTTATTCAAACATAGCTAAGAACACTCTCGATTAAGGCACCTTTTAAACAAAAAAAAATCTAAATCGGTTCACCCGTTTGGACGCTATGATGCCACAGACAGACACACAGATACAGCAACACACGTCAAACTTATAACACCCCTCTTTTTCCTGTGGGGGTTAAAAACGTCAACATCTAGATATTGCAATTTTTCAAACCTAATACTTTTTTAGGAGAAATTGCAATTTTAAAAGTGAGTTACCAACCTTCAGTTTCCCACCTTAAAATTATCGCATAATTAATGTGACAAATTGTCAAGCACGCGTAATCTTCTGTGACTGGCTGTTGAAAATTCATTCAACCAATCACAGCAGCTAACGCGTGCTTGACAATTTGTCACATTAATTCTGCGATAATTTTAAGGTGGGAAACTGAGGGTAAGTTTTGAAAGCCAGTGTAGTTGCTTAAGTTAACGTTAGCAAAAGCGAGCAGGAGGTTCAGCTCACACCGAGACGCGACGCGACGCAACGTTGCGCGAACTTATTGAGACAGCGAAACAATCATCATCATCATTATCTTACCCGACTGCCGAAATGTGTTTATCGGTCTATGTATGTATGCATGTTTGTTCCTATGTGGCGTTCCAGAGACCAAACGCGTTGGCCGATTTTGATGATTCGTTCGTCAATCGATGCCTCTTAACCTTGCAAGTATCACTGGCTACATTAAAATTGAAAACATAGATCCATCGAGTGGGGTATCAAATTAAAGGGTTTTAAGAGGCGATATTACAAACATATAACACTTATATGTTTAAATGTACCTTATTCGAATAAGATGTTAACTAAAAAAAAAAACTTAAAATCAAAACACCCGAGTGCTTAAAAAGCGAACTAAAAAGACGTAAACAAGAAAAAAATCATGCTGTGCAGTGACGAAACAAAATAGAACTTCATTTACTATCCCGTGACATCTCGATGCATCTCACATTGCGTCACTGCGCGGCATTAATCTAGCATTGTCACGCTGCTTTGCATTTCGGTTGGAGCTGACCCTAAATATCTTCGTTAGTCTATACCAATATTATAAAGAGGAAAGATTTTTTTGTTTGTTTGATTGTTTGTTTGTACCGAATAGGCTCCAAAACTACTGGACCGCTTTCAAAAGTTCTTTCACCGTTAGGAAGCTACTCTATCCCCGGGTGACATAGGCTACTTTTTATCCCTGTATTCCCACGGGAACGGGAACTACGCGGGTAAAACCGCGAGGCGTCCTCTAGTCCTTAATAAGATGAATATGTTTTACCTGCATTTAGGTTGTTTCTCAGCACTGACACTGCAATCTCCTTGGAAACAATAGTTCTGACATATGGATACATCACACCTCTCTCCTGTGTAACCGTGTGCACATTCACAACGAGACTTCCCACTAACTTTAGTACCGTGGACACAAAACAGGGAATCATCTGGTATTTTGGGCAACAAACTCTTTAGATTTTCGCAATTTTGATGTCCTTGAGTGTGTTCCTCAATTGTGTAGTTGGCTGCTACAATTTGATAAACTTCGTCATAGTATGTGTCAAATTTAGTAATTAGTTTGGCCTCCACGTTTTGGTGTGGATTTTTAGGTAATTGCCAAATAGCTTTTTGATCAGTGCCCTTCCAGTAGATGAAATCTTTCGATACGGCCAATGAACAAGGATTTGTCTCGTTTTGGATAAAATATAATGTTATCCTGTTTTTACCATTAAAATCAGCACTTTCAATAGTTACCTCTACGTCACTCTTTTCAATCCAGTACATTCTTTGTGTTTGTTGATCAATGGCCAAGCTTCGTAGATAATTATTTTTTCTGTCTACTAAAACTTTTCTTTCGGAGCCATCAAAGCGGGACTTCTCGATGTTATGATCTGCGTTCCAGTAAATATACCTGTAATTTGATACAATTTCAAAAAATTCAATACGGTTTTTTTGAGTCACAAAACTACACACAACGACTAAAATAGCAGAACATTTTAGAATGCAAGCAATATTAAAACAGATAAGATATTTAAACACTTTATTTAAAATTGTTTCTGATTTTCTTTCTTCTTTTTTTGACACCGATTTCCGAAATCCAAAAAAAAAAATTTTTGCACTTTGGCATGTTGTAAATTGTAAATCTGTTGTGTTTTTGGTATTTTATTTTTCATTATTTAGTTGTAGTATATATATGGTTAGAAACATATATATAGGCCATAGTTAGATACCTACCTTGTTTTGGGATTGACATAAACCCAACAATATGTCAATCCTGTGTCTCACGAAACATATCAATCAAAATACATGTTCTATAATACTCTCAATGGATCTTTGTGTGTCTGAATTGGCTGCAAGAGCCTGCGCAGTAGCTATTTGTGTGACAATATTGAAAGTGAAGTTATCGTTGTATAACTGTCTCTTTCACTCGCTTACGTTTGTCGCATCATCCTATCTCGCTTCCTCTATGCAGTTATTTTTTTCTTGCGCATTAATTGACAGAACCAACTTCAGAGACACAAAGATCCACTGTGAGTATTATACTATGTTCAACAGGAGGTACAGAGGGACCTTACTGGTATATTTTGGCAGTTCAAGATCCAAAGCAAACAAGTTGACTAAGCAATTCGCACCCTCTATACACCGTGAAATTTAATTGGTTGTTTTCCCGCGGCAGAACGACTTGCCTTAAGGAGTACTTTCGAAGCATAGAGTTAAAGTAAAAAAATAACGATGTTTTTGTTTTAAAATAATTTAAAAAATATTCATCAACTCGAAAACGTGAGTTACAATAGTAACTTGTAGGTACTAGGTACTACTCGCGTCACCACCGGCAAAGAAAAACGATGCACAAGATAATGTTCAAACCAAAATAAACTCTCGCACGTAGTGATACGTCATAAAATAGTATGCAAGGAACAATACCACCGCTAAGCCGACAAAGCAAATACCGATTTATTAAATGTTTAAAGTAAAATAAGCTCTCGCGTGTAGTAATACGGCATAAACTAGCCCGCGCGCAACATTATCAAACGGAGCCGCCTTCGAACCTAATCCTTTTGACAGTGATCCTGACCTACTTAGCACCCGGGTCAACGCCCCGCTGTCGTTCGGCCGTAGATATCGGGAGGTATTACTATTGGTTCGTGATCGCTTTCGAGTTAAGTTTTTCACAATGTTAAATATGCCAGTTTTTGTTTCTAATATTTTACATAACTACGAAACGATTGTATTACATAGAAAAAACCATTTCGCTGCGGGAAAACAACCATTTAAATTTCACGGTGTATTAATTAAGCTAAGATTAGGAATAATTGATTTTATTATAAAACCTGTCCTCCCATATATTTTGATCCGCTAATTTTGCCGGTGTTTGTATGATTATATAATTAGTAACGTACCCTCCACAGCTGTCTACGGCCACATCACGGCAGTAGCCATTCGACGAAAGTAACTTGGTTTCGTCATCTTTTTTTTTAGAACATGCAGGATGTAATGAAAATAAGTGAATATTCGAATTTTCCTTCCAAAAGAGTGATGCCGTGACCGGGTCGAAGGCGATCCTCACGGTGTATGTGTCTTTGTTAGATGTTGTAACTAAGTGTTCTATTTTCTTAGTTAATAAGTCAAAGCTGGATATTAATATGTTTGGGTCTTTACGGTCGACAAACAGAACCCTGTAGTGAACTGGATCGTAAGTCACTGAATCGATATGAGTAGCCGACGGAATTTGTTCTGAGTGTGTTAGGTTTCCGTTTTTATAAAATTCTAATCCTTTCTGTTTGGCCACGACGATGTCTGAAACATGAAAATATAAATATTTAAATTATGACGATTGCTAAATAAGATTGTCCCTTCTTTTCATAAAATGTGCTCCTTATATAAAAGAGAATGTTTATATTTTTTTAATTCAAGAATAAAATACTCATTAGCTCCAGTAAACAAAGAATCAGCCTAGCCTTTTCCTATGTTGGAGTCGGTTTCCAGTCTGACCAGATGCAGCTGCCTATTTGACCTCCACAACCCATTAACTGGGTAATACGGTACTCCTTGGCAAGACTGGTGTCAGACTTTCTGGCTTCTGACTATCGTAACGACTGTCAAAGAGATTCAAATGACAGCCGCGGCTAACGGCTTAACGCGTACGGTACCTCCGTACCTCCGGAGGTACCCCTTTCTGAGGTACGGAGGAAAATTGCTATGTAAAGATGGTCACCCATCCACAGACCAACCTCGGCAAGCGTTGCTTAACCTTGAAGATCGACCCGACCGTGTGGCTGTTATTATTAATGTACGAGCTTTAGTAAACAAACATGTTTTTTTTTTTTATATCTTCGTCAGTGACGCAACGGTACAGACTTTAAATTTGATAATTAGAATTAGACGTCCAATATAAACTCTGGTATCCAAGTCCTACCATAGAAAACGTCGTTATAGCGAGAGCTTCGATCAACAATAATCAACTAGATAACGTACAAAATCTGTTTGTTAAAGAAGAATTGTTTTATTTGCTTATCCCTAGATAAAAGTACGAGTAGATACAGTGTATAAAATACTTAATTTACGTTAGAAGGTTAACCACAAACATGTTTGTTAAATGTGTATGTCTTATTTGTTGTGCTTAACATGTCATCAAAATTTTTCTTAAAATTTTAATTATCTTCATCAATTTTGATTCGGTTTGTATTGCGGTATATATAACGATACAAAAATAATGTTTTTCATGCATATTTCCCATAAATTTCTAAACTTTCTACTTGCATTCCCACCAGTCTACTTTCCATTCGAGATCTAAAACCTTCTAACATTAAGCAACAAACATATAAACTCACATATACAAACAACCAGACCAGAACAACTATCTGTAAGCCATGCAAATATTTGTTCCGTGCGGGAATCGAACCCGCGACACGCAGCGCAGCAGCCGATCGCTCAACCACTATTCCAACTGTGTTATCAATTAAAACCTTTTAGTAAAATTAGAACCTTCAAGAATCAAGCTAAGCGTGTTCTAAGAATTAAATAGTTGTAATTTTAAAAATATTTTAACAGCTTGTTACTGTCGCACTGCTGGGCAAAGGCCTCTTCTCATACAGAGAAGGCATTCATAACAAAGCTTGCCCCCAATGTCAACGCGGTACTGGCCATGCGCCCACTCGCTGCCAGTATATCAATAATGGACCTCCTTAGGACAGTTATGTTTGCAAAGTATTTTTGATACCATATCCATATCGGTTAATAATATTTTTCCTGTGTAAATCTTTAAACATTTAAGTTGTTTTGGAGTACTATGCAAAAGAAGCAAAATAATCGTGTTTTTAATTATTTTTTAAAGCAAATGTATTAGTTATGTTTCATAAAAAAATAATGTACATGAATTAATAAAAATACTTTTATTTTCTATCCTTTTAACCAAGCCGTTACTAAGGCTTTAGAAAGTAACCGTTTTACAGCACTAAACCGGAGTAAGGGCCTTAAGGCGGTTTAGTGATTTCAAAATTATAATATGTCCTCCTAACATTTCGCTGTGGTTTCGCTCCCGTCGTTTATTATTTTCAGCTTTTCACGAATTTAGCACAAATTTAACACTTTCAGTTGCACCTTGATTTATCAAATGTCCCCCTTCTACCATCGGACATCTAGACGCACTGCAAGTTACCATCCTTACCTTGTTGCCATTCCACCAATTCGCACCAAGCGCTTCCAAATATCCTTCATAATGCGCACAGCGAATGAATGGAACTCACTACCTGCATCTGTGTTTCCGAACGCATTCAACCCGAATCTCTTCAAAGTTAGAGTAAACAGGCTCCTTCTGGGTAAGCTCACTCCATCGCCGACTCTGTCTCTGTCACCTATGACTTAGACTAGAGTCAAGAGCAAACCCATCTCAAAAAAAAAAAAAAAAAAATTTTTTGATTTCTCAATCCAATTATCACTTTCTCACGTCCGGAGCTTGTAGTATCCAATCGATGGAAAAAGGCTCGTTCCCTTTAACGTTTGACTTAAAAATATAACTGTCGAAATGTGGGTGTACTATAGGTGCCTCTGCCTAACCCTTTGGAAAAACAGGTGTGATTTTATGTTGAATTAATTTTATACGTTGTCATGATCAAAATTATTCATTAAATATTGAAAGTACTTTTATTTCTAACCGACCTAAATATTATATAAGAATAGATTAGAATAGACAACATTTAATCGAAAAAGACACAGAACAACAGGAATGATCACAAGTAACAGAGAAGAATAGTAGAAAAAAAGTACAATCAGAAATTGCGTTGCTCGAAAGGAAAGAGTTACAAACTCAGCATTTGTTTTATATCTTTGTGCTGTATCAAGTTATGTTAGTAATCTAATATTTATAAATAAAAATAGTATTTTGTAAAAAAATTGTTGGCGTGTGTTATTACTTCCCAGAATTTGATCCTTACTAGCGACAATGTTAGATGATGTATCTATGTGATGTTAATACAGCGTGTGTTTGTATTCCATAATCTACGGGTTCGATCCCTTGCTAGGAATATTGATTTATCAAAAATCCAATGAACCAGTTTTAGTTTTTATCAAAATGGGCCTGGCGAGACTCCTTTAAGTTTCGCTATTTCTCATAGTTTTGGATTTGGCCATCCACGATCACTTGGAAAATTCATTCTGTATAGTTTTAAATCAATCATGTGTATGATAGTCACTTGCCTATAGTGTTACATCACAGAATAATGTATGATTAAACCGGTTTATATTGTTTATTTTATTGTTTGATTTGCTATTTTATTATTTCTCTTACTATTTTTTTTTTGTGTAACTAGCTGCTGCTAACCCGCTGCTTCGTCCTTTTTATTATTTTTGTGAGGAATCCTAATTCTTTTTCTACGCTAAAATAATACATAGGTTTCTCCTTATAACATTAGCTAAATGCTAATGAAATTCCTGTCAACATCGGTCGGGCTGTTTCGGAGATTAGCGAGAACAAACAAACATACAAACAGTTTTTGTTGTTGTAAGATAAGTTGTTATTTTGACAGTACAAACAGATACTTCGATTTTATTTATTTGCATTGTTTTTTTTTGCTAATTTCTCGAAAGAATATAATATTTTTTAGTGATATTATATTTTTTTCAGAAAACAGATGAAAATGTACCATTCTCTTATCTCCAAAACTACTTACTGACCCTAAAATTTTGTCAATAAAACACAAAACATGGTTTATAACATACGAAACAGGCAAATGTGGGATCAGGCAAATGGGACAGAACAGGCTAGCAAAAAAACTCTTACCCCAGTTGAAACAGTGTGCGACACCCATCATCAGAGCTAGCAACGCTAGTACACGTGTGAACATCTTGTACAGAAGACTATTTACTCTTAGTGAACGTTCGTTGAATACGAAAGCAAACTGTTAATTTTCTGCGAGCTCACCGCTTTAAATACTTATAGTCACATGGCTTGTGCCACGTGACTATTTCCTGTTTTGAACTAATTTCTTTGATAAAAGCGGGACTCGTATGGGTATGATTATAACAGGTAAAAACATTAATTATTAATTACTTACATCTGCCCGCGACACATTTTTTTGTGATCGATCGGAGTGCGTCATAAGTAAATATTTATTTTTCTTCTTTCTTACTTACTTACAGCCTTTGACAGGCCAGTCAATATGACACCAACCTTGTTAAGGAGCATCGTGTTGACCAGTTTCTGGGTTGAGAAGATAAAGTATTCAACTACACCCGTTAAGACGGCACCAACGTAGTTGGTAAAGGGCAAGTCATATTGAAATAGGGTTAGTTTAAAATTAACCAGGACACAAACGGATTAATCGGGACGCTTAGATTTTATGAATTGAATGAATGAATTGAATTTCATAATTATGCTATTTATTTATTTTTTACTAGCTGACCTACCTACCCTGCCTTCCCTGCTTATCCTGCCTACCCTGCCTTCCCTGATTATCCTGCCTACCCTGCCTACCCTGCCTACCTTGCCTACCCTATCTACCCTGCCTACTTTGCCTACCCTGCCTACCCTGCTTTCCATGCCTACCCTGCCTATCCTGCCTACCCTGCCAACCCTGCCTACCCAGCCTACCCTGCCTACCCTGCCTACACTGCCTCACTGCCTACCCTGCCTACCATGCCTACCCTGCCCACCCTGCCTACCCTGCCTACTCTGCCTACTTTGCCTACCCTGCCTACCCTGCCTACCCTGCCTACCCTGCCTAGCCTGCCTAGCCTGCCTACCCTGCCTACCCTGCCTTCCCTGCCTACCCTGCCTATCCTGCCTAACCTGCCAACCCTGCCTACCCAGCCTACCCTGCTTAACCAAGCTATTCTGCCTACCCTGCCTACCCTGCTTACCCTGCGTACCCTGCCTACACTGCATACCCTGCCCTATCTACCTACCTTCTATTTTTTATCTATCAATATCAATAGTTTTCTCAGCGCACGCCAAATAATGAATTTTATAGGCAACATTTTCCTACCTTGGGTTACATTTTTGCAATTTTCATAAGGGTCTTTATTTTTTTTGAAAATATATTATAGCCTATGACACTCAGGAATAATGTAGCTTTCTACTGGTGAAAGAATTTTCAAAATCGGTTCAGTAGATCCAGAGATTACCCCTTACAACATCACAAACTCACAAACCCACAAACTTTACCTCTTTATAATATTAGTATAGATAGTATAGATAATATTTAGGCATTCATTATTGTGTGTAGTTATTTAATTGAATTTGTTTATTTCATAAAAGTGGTACAGTCTGTTACAAAGTAGGATGACAATTTAGGAATAGTTTACATCTGTGATGAGTAGGTAACAATACAACGTAACTAACTTTTTTCGTGGCTTCTTCCCCGTGGGCAGTAGGACATTCAGCGATAGAGTAGTTTTTATTAGTAAACCGATTCTCCTAATCTGTTTAGAACTTTCTAACTTTTACAAACATATACATTAACAAATTCACCTTTTACCATATTACTCAAAATATTCAACGGATCATTAACGGAAACAAAACACATGGAATATTTTGTTATTGTGGATTAGTTTCGTAGATTAGAACGAGCGAACTGACGGTAGGCTAATTAGATTAAACTTATTAACTTAAAACAATTATGTAGTTACCTAAAAAGTTATTTTCCAGAATAATTGGCGATTTTGTGATGTTTATCGCGAACAGCCACTTCCTCCGTGATATCGCGAGCATGGCAATAAGGAATGAATTTGTAACTACATTGTGCAAGTAATATCATTAAATAAAAAAATACGGTCAGGTCCGAGTCGGATTCACATACACAGTGTTCCGTAGGTACTACTGAGATACTTTGCTACTCGCGAAATTTCGAGATTCTATGTCAACACCAATAGAATGTCGAAACCTTGGTACGTCTGACTCACTCTTGACCAATTTTTATAAATCATTCTAATACTTTTGTATTAACACTACTTTAAACACTTTCAGTCTTATTACAAAAAGCGGTTTAACTAAAAATCCAGGTTTAAATCTCTATAAACTGTGGTTTTCACAAAAATGATATTACAAATAATGGTTCAGCGATAAACCATAGTCCAAATCATGGTTTAACGCTAAACCTCTGCGGCCCCTAGTTTAACGATGGTCTAAGTCATATCTGTCAAAGTTTCTCTTTTAGGTTATAGCATCTTTTTTATTGTGTTGTGTTATTTTTACCCGAAAATGGATATTAACATGGTTGATTTAATTAATTATTGAGGATATTACTTTTTCTCGGTACTCCAATTCTCAGATCGTTTTTTTTTGTTGGTCCATCACAATATATTATTATTTAAATTATTAACAAAGAGGCAATTGTTCTATTAGAGACTTCGATAACTTAAATATTCCAAAGCTTAGTGAACTTTGTTCAGCTTGCGATGGTTTTGTTTAATGTTATGGTTTCATTTAACGCGCGAGATTGTTACGTTTCGTTACACGTACGTAGATGTATTATTAGTAATTATTAAGAATTTAAGTAATTTGCTTAAATCTATACAAAACTTCAATTGATACATAACAAATGTTTATATCCATGCAAAATAACAAAGTCTCAATATTTTTAACACTCTTATACGTAATTTAATCCTTATCGTATTATCAAAACGTTTTCTTTTCTGGGCATACGGAACGTTGCAATAGAATGATATTATGGTGAAGGTTTAAACCATGGTTTATTTCGTTTTTTGTAATAAGACTGAAGCTGTTTTATGCTTTATATGGTTTTTACGATCGAGCGAAAACTAACGCTAAAAATGACAAAAAAAAACAGGGTTCTTGAAGAAACTTTAATTTTCAACTTTTTTTTTTTTTAGCTTCTGGCTCGCCTTTGACCACTATCTCGCCTGATGGTAAGCGAGTGAAGCACGCTTGCCTAGAAGTAACCTATTCACTCTTGACTTAACGACCCCAAGGTTGTAGCTATCAGGAAATAAAGACTCCGGCTGTAGCGTTGTAAGGATCTCAACTGAAAATAGTCGAATGATACTAAATATCAAAATTTGTAAATTAATACGGTTAATAGCTACATCTCTAAAACACGGTACAACTCTAATTTGCCGGAACGCTATCGCTCTTTCGATCCTCACGATTCTGGTGCCCCGATTTAGGGGTTCACCGTACGGCTGAGGGCTGACCCCTTGCCCTTGCTTACTACTGTGCCTGCACGCTACCTACGCATGCTGCCTACGCACGCTGCCCAGGTCTTGGCCTGCCTACCTGCGGCCTACCGCCACGCGAGCCGGTGCCTGCGCAACCCTAGCCACTACAGATCCGGCGGCCTACCGCTGAGCCTGTGCTGAAGGTCCCCGTGTCTACCGCGTGCTGCCAAGGGACGGTACCCTTTATATGTATTAACTGAGTGATGGTTATCGGTGCAGATCTACTGTGACTTTACTTAACCGCGACCTAGCTGTGGAACAGTAGGTACCTGATTATATGTATTAACTTGTCCAGCTGTTTTCTTTGCATCAACCTACTTACCTACCAGTTAGCGGCCTGCGCCGGCTACCTAGCACAGGACCTAGTCGTTACACGGCAGGGAATTCCACTCCTTAGCTATGCGCACAATGAAAGTAATCGCAAAACGCTTTGTACGTATGGGTGGGATGTCCACCATGTACCGGTGGCGCATTGCCGTACGTCTTGTTGTCCGATGATGGAAAGGGCTACGTGGAATCAAATTGTGCAGTTCCATCGCACACTCCCCGAAATGTAACCGATAAAAAACCGACAGAATGGCCACTCGGCGTCGATGTCCAAGGCTCTGGAGCTTTAAGGCGACCAGTGCTTCGTTGCCGATAAGCCTCTTGGCCCGTTTGTCAATCGACTCGAGTGCATCAAGTTGATATTTGGCAGATCCGTCCCAGAGGTGAGAGCAATACTCCATGCATGTCCGAATCTGCGCTTTATACAATTTGAGCAGCTGTTCAGGCGTGAAGTACCGTCTCACCTTTGCAAGGATCCCCAACTTTTTTGCAGCCAACTGAGCCTTTGCCTCAATGAATCGACCAAAATTGAGGGTCGATGTTAACGTAACACCAAGGAGGTCGAGATGATCCGTTATCCGTGATGTAACCGTTACATCACGGATAGATGGAGCCGGGTGGAATAGTTTTTTTTTTTGCGTGAAAAAGACACGCCTGGGTCTTAGCAGCATTGAAACTGACTAGATTGGCATCGCCCCATTCGGAAACTGCCTCCAAAGACAGGTTCAACCATGGCCTCCCGGAGAGACCGGATCTTAGGTCCAGTAGCCCGTTCGCCGGACACGTATCTCTCAGCAACCGTGCTTAAGCCCCTGAAGCCAAATTAATGATTTAGAATAAGCTCTTTATCTTCTAATATTGGTTTCAATAACAGTTTGTCGAATAGGTTTGATAACACGGGCAACAGTGAAATAGGTATATATGATGATGCTTCATGGGATGGTGTTTTCAGGCTTCGCCATCATAATGACTTCAGCAACCATAAATGGCTTGGGTACATGTTTTAAGATAAATACAGCATAGATAAGCTTGGTCAGCTTTACTATGGCTTTACGCGGGAGGTGTTTCAGATTTTCACCTGTAATGAGGACGGACACTTTTTCGAGCTAATGTTATTTTGAATTTTTCTCATTACTTCTTTAAGAGACACAAGCTTAATTCTTTAGATTTGTGATACATTTTCCCATAAGGGGGTAAAAAGGGGTTGAAAATTTGTAAGAATAATCCAATTCCTTTCACCAAAATTCTTGATAAAGGTTGTCATTATTAGTTTTTCGAAACTACCCCCAAATGATGATTTAGGGGGTGCTTAAGTTTGTTTGAAGGATCTCATTTCTTGGGTTAATAAACTTGAAACTTGACAAAAATCCCAACCTAAATAAACAATAACCCCCTTATTAATAAACACGGAATAAAGTTAAACCAGGAATAACAAAGGAATAACCATACATTTTCATAGGTTTATACTTGGTATAACTTTATTCTGTGTTTATTAATAAGGGGGTAAAGGTTTTCATTATTAGTTTTTCGAATATTCCCCCAAAAGACGATGTAGTCAATGTTTTTTTTAAAGAATAAAATTCCTTGGGTTAATAAACTTGAATCTTGACACAAGTACCAACCTACGTAAACAATAAAGCTTATCATTATAAGTTTTTCTAAACTAACCTCAAGCTAAACTTACTGGACAGGTTTTTGTTTTTTCATCACACTTGCACGTAAACAGTATCTCAACATGCAGGTTAACTTGGGCGTAATGCCCCATATAAAACCCTTGAGTTTTCTTTTTTTCATGAAACCCAAGGTCGGTAAGAAATATTTTATTCAACACACTTACTCATAAAGTGGCTATAATTTCACCGCAATTAGGCACATAATGACACCTGTTATCAAACTGTGACTTTTCATTACTATTATTCACAAGTGAAATAAAGAGGTTTTTCTTTTAATTTATTGGTTGAGTTGCTTTGTTCTTAAAAAAGTTTCGATACAAAAAAGATCGTGCACAATAGTACAAATGCAACACATTTCATGCAACTTCGTATTTAAATAGATAATTTCAACTTGTACGTGTTTAATAAATAAAACTTTCACTTAAATATAACTTTTGTTTTTGTCTGTAATAAACAAAACTTGAAATTCCCCATTTTGTACGTGGCTAAAACGCTATCCCCGAAAAGACAAAAAAAAAGATAACTCATTATTTTTAGTCCTATGGCCGATCGCCATTGTTAGATGCGCGCGCATAGGAAAACTCATTAATTTTGTCCGCCATTGCGAAAAAAAATTCAAAACTCGTTTTCACTGTGGGAAATGATTTTTTATTATTATTTTCTTCACAAGTGTGTTGAAAAACGTCGTATGATACACGTGTGTATTGATGATTACCGTCCTCGGCTCTGTTAAGACCCTCACCTAACGGCTCGGGTCTCAATGGCGCCTCAGCGGTAATCACCAACATTACAAACTTGTACCATAATGTACTATTAATTTATAGCACAGCACACAGGTCATGCAAGTTCAACCAAGGAGTTTACACGCAATTGAAAAATGTGTTAAAATGTTATCTAAACAGGAATTTCTTTGGAATCTCGCTACATGTTACTTAAATACGCAACTAATGTTCTTAATAATCGATTTTAATAGTTATTTGTATCAAAACGTCGAAATTATTTAAACATTTTTTCAACACACTTGCTCATAAAGTGGCTCTAATTTCACCGCAATTAGGCACATTTCACAACTAAACACATCAACACGGTCTAGGGATATTTAAAAAAAAGCGAATTACTATCAATGTGTTAATTATTTATATGACATGTATATATTTAAAAGATACGTTATTTAATATTCTACCATTTTTTAATAATGGTTAAGGTACTTCGATTAAAATTTCAGGATTTTATGAAAAAAAATATTGAAGCATAGACGGAAACCGTATATGAATTAACTTTTAATTTATGAGTAAAACTGAAAAAAATAGAAAAATCATTTAATTTGTGTTTATAAACTTGAAGTTAGTAGTCTGAGAAAGCGCCCATGATGTTCATAACACATCGGCAACGATTCGGCATGCTCAGAACAAGGTTGCGGAATATTGTCCCATGTCCTTCTGAGGTGCGCAAAAAGTTGATCTTCTGTAGCCAGATTTTCAGGAACTTCCTTCAGAGCTCTTCTTTGCAGCATATCCCACGCATGCTCAATGGGATTTAGATCTGGCGATTGAGCAGGCCAGTCTAAGGCCCTAACATTGTGTGTATTTAACCAAGCTGCTACCGTTCTCGCCTTGTGTGCCCGGGCATTGTCGTGCATGAGCAGGAAATCTTGCCCCATTTGTGTTCTGTGGGGCAAGATTACGGGCCCCAGCACCTGTTGGACGTATCGTTCTGAAGGACGGACGGATCTCGTTTGGGTGCGGGGCAATATGACGGATATTGCCCCGCACCCAAACGAGATCCGTCCGTCCTCCAAGACGAATTTCTGCCCAAACCATAATTGTTCCTCCTTGGTATGGGTGAACTTCCTAAGGGTTCTGAAGACGGCTCCATCGTCCAGGAACTCGCCAAACACGCGTCCTTCGTGAATCTGGATGGAAGCCGAACCTGGATTCATCCGTGAATAGCACATTGGACCATTGCTCACGGCCCCAGTCCACGTGGTTCCGAACCCATTCTAATCATCGTCCACGATTGCCTCTCCGTAAAGGTGGGACCCGGAGTGGTCTACGAGAGCGTAGATTGCTTTCATGCAGTCGCCTTCTTACAGTTTGGTCACTCACAAGCACTTGGTGTTCCACTCGCAGCCTTTGGACCAATTGCGTCGCCGTTGCATTTGGTTGAGCTCGCGCAGTAATTTGCAAAAATCGGTCTTGTCTGGGGGTAGTGATGCGACTTGGCCCCCGGTGCCTCTCCGCTACTTCACCTGTGGCACGATAGCGTGTCCACAATCATGAAATTACTTTTTGGTGGGTCCCTATGGCCTCAGCAACATTACGCTGAACAGACCCAGCTTCCAGCATTCCCACAGCTCGTAACATCTCCGCCCTCGTCAAATGTTGGCGTTGCATGGCTACAATACCTCAATTTTAACTTTATCTTTCGTTTAAAAATGAAAAAAAAAATGTAACTAAATGTAATTCGTATTGTTTTCTAAATTTCGCACAAATGAAAATTCCCTCTCCTACACATCAAGACATTTTTATGCCTCCGAAACAAAAGAATTTTCAAAAATTTGAATTTGGAATTAGTCTGAGATAAATTACAAACAAATCGGTGTATAAAAGATTCCAATGCGGCCAGTACTTTTCGAGTTATTTAATTGAGTATGAAATATCCCTAGACCGTGTTGATGTGTGTATTATTCACAAGTGAGATAAAGATTTTTTTTTTTAATTTATTGGTTGAGTTGGTTTGAGGAGCTCCTGGCTAAATAATAACAGCCGCATGGGTCGATCTTCAAGGTTAAGCAACGCTTGACGAGGTCGGTCCGTGGATGGGTGACCATTTCAACATAACGAGATTCCTCCGTGCCTCGGAAAGCACGTTAAGCCGTTGGTCCCGGCTGTCATTTGAAGATCTTTGACAGTGGTTACGGGGGTAGTCAGAAGCCTTAGACCTGACACCAGTCTTGCCAAGAGGTATCGTGTTACCCAGTTACTGGGTTGTGGAGGTCAGATAGGCAGTCGCTCCATGTAAATCCGGTAAGACTGGAAGCCGACCCCAACAATAATTGGGATAAAGGCTAGGCAGATGATGGTTGAGTCGGTTTGTTCTTAAAAAAGTTTCGATACTAAAAAGGTCGTGCTCACTAGTACAAATGCAACACATTTCATGCAACTTCGTATTTAAATAGATAATTTCAACTTATGCGTGTTTAATAAATAAAACTTTCACGTAAATATAACTTTTGTTTTTGTCCGTAATAAAGAAAACTTGAAATTCCCCATTTTGTACGTAGCTAAAACGCTATTCGCGAAAAGCCAAAAAAAAGATAACTTATTATCTTTAGTCTATGGCCGATCGCCATTGTTAGATGCGCGCGCATAGGAATACTGATTAATTTTGCCCGCCATTGCGATAAAAATTTCACAACTCGTTTTCACTGTTGGAAATGATTTTTTTGTATTATTTTCTTCACAAGTGTGTTGAAAAACGTCGTGTGATACACGTGTGTATTGATGATTACCGTCCTCGGCTCTCTTAAGACTCTCACCTGACCCACACCTCGGGTCTCTATGGCGCCTCAGCGGTAATCACCAACATTACACACTTGTACCATAATGTACTATTACTCTCTGTCATGACTACCTACGTAAGTATTTGCCCTTAACGTTTCTGAACGAAACATTTGTATAATCTGTGGTGTGTGCAAAAACTCGCCAGCCGCTTAAACAAAAGTTCACGTATTTCGTAATAATAGCTGTGCTGACTTGTGTATTAAAGCTATAATTCATAATTATTACTCGCAAATGTGATGTAAAACTTTGTATGTTTCACGGGCGGTACAGGAATTACGAACCTCGACTCAGAAAGCCCTCAGTCTTCGACTTCGGGCTTCTACTAGAGCTTCGATCGTAATTCCTTACTTACCGCCCTTAATACACAATGTACTATTAATGTAAGGTTCAAGGGCAACACTAAGCAGGAATTTTCGGCAATACTACCTTTAAGGAGGTGAAAAGGGGGATTTTTTTTTGTATGTAAAATCTAATTCCTTGGGGATGAAGTAAATAAGTTTTTTTTTAAACTACACCCCAGATAGGTTTAAGGGGTGTTAAAGTTTGTTTGAGGAATCTTACTGCGGAATCTTACAAACATAAACGATAAATAAAAAAGAGAAGAAAAGAGTGAATAACATATTTGGGTTGTTCAAAACTCGAACCTGAACGGGGCAAAATGGGGTTATTACGTTTTTACGGGAAAGTTTTTACTTCGAGGCGGTTACCTAAAATTTATTATTCTTTACGTCAAATTACAAGTCGTCTCAAACCAATAAACCCTGTATATCGACGACACCCATTTTTTATTGATAATAATAGCTAATTTTTGGTCGCCTTCACTAACTGCACATAATAGAGTTATTTATAGGATAAAAGAAACTAGACGAACGAAGTCGGGGGCGTTGCGCTAATTAATCATAAGTACCTGGGCGACTGAGCTCTACTCGGGTGAAAAAAGATAAAACGACGTTTTCGGAAAATTAGAGTTTTTGCTTAAATGAAACCTAGCTAGATCGATTTATCGCCCCCGAAACCCCCTGCATACTAAATTTCATGAAAATCGTTGGAGCCGTTTCCGAGATTCCGATTACAAGAATTGCTTGTTTGAAGGTATTCGATGTAAAATAATGTCTAATGTCTATGATATAATTATGTACGATACAGTCCTGTTACAAATAGACGGACAGCGGAGGTTTTGTATAGTATTATTAGTTTAGTATTCTGGTTTCGTTTTAGTATATATAATCCTACGGGTAGGGAACCCTAATAATTAAATGCTGATCGTTCGTTGGTAAGCGCGTCCCTTGATAACGCTGGGACCGATTCGAGTTTTTTAAAATTTTCTTAATAGTTCGAGTATATATATGGCTCTGAAGGCAAAAAAAATGAAATTTCAGATTTAAAATTCATCAGTTATTAATATTTCGGACACCGTCCTTTCAGAGCATTCGATATTTAATCATCCTTCCATCACAGCATTGTTTTATGTTGTCATTATTATAAAATTGACTTAGTTACGAATACCCATTTTTCATAAATATTTATTTCTTTCTATTTATGCACCTATCTTGTTATCTATCCACCACCGTTCGGTTTACCGGCAGAGAATGCCTCAGGCATTAAGTCCGCCTATGTACCTGTATTTGTATGAAACTTTAATACATACATACACTAGTTTTTGCCAGCGGCTCACTCGTAAAAGTCGAAGGAACATATTCCCGGCATAAAAAGTTTGTGCTATTCCTGACTATAATTTATCTCTGTGCCAAATTTCATCAAGATCCGTTAAGCCGTTCTGGACGTAACAAATATACACACTCACAAATTTTCGCCTTTATAATATTATACTTAATAGATGCGAACGATCATTTATGACACATAAGATATTCAATAAAGCACCAAATTCAAAGTGTTCAAATTAGCAAGTGAGTAGATACATCAAGAGGGACGCCCTAGAAGGACGCACATGATTGATGTTCTTCAGAAATGCCAGGTACGTAGTACAAAATCAATCTGCCTAGCATTTGCCCAACTATGTTGGGGTCAGTCTCACTAGATGCAGATGAGAACCATTGTTTTACATGGAGCGACTGCCTATCTGACCTCCACAACCCAGTAACTGGTACCCCTTGGCAAGCCTGGTGTCAGATTCCCTGGCTACTGACTATCCATCACGAATCTCAAAGATCTACAAATGAGAAAAAAAGGAAAAGAAGCTAAAATAATACCTAAAAGATCGTAGCAGGTGGCATTCTGTAGTTTCTGCCTGCCCCCAGAGGAAAAACACGTGAGTTTATGTATGTGAGTATGTAAATTTGCAACATAGTGACTGTTATCGGTGTTTGCAATAATACCAACCACATGGGTGTTACATATTATTATTTGTTTAATTTATTGTAGACTAGAGGACGGCTCGCGGTTTCACCCGCGTAGTTCCCGTTCCCGTGGGAGTACAGGGATAAAAAGTAGCCTATGTCACCCGGGGATAGAGTAGCTTTCCAACGGTGAAAGAATTTTTGAAATCGGTTCAGTAGTTTTGGAACCTATTCGGTACAAACAAACAAACAAAAATATCTTTCCTCTTTATAATATTGGTATAGATTAGCGGACGCCTCGCGGTTTCATTCGCGTAGTTCCCGTTTCCGTGGTAATACAGGGATAAAAAGTAGCCTAGCTATGTCACCCGGGGATAGTGTAGCTTCCCAACGGTGAAAGATTTTTTGAAACAGCTCCAGTAGTTTTTTGGTTTATTCGTTACATACAAAAATACAAATCTTTTCTCTTTATTATATCATAGTATAGATATAATATTATTATTGACCCACTTAGGTGTATCAAACGATAAGTTAAGCTTGCTTAAGCTCAGAAGGTATTCATTCCATATCTTTAGATACATGGTAGAAACAATCGTTGGAAACGGATTACTTATCACTTATCTACAATGTATAAATATATCATACAGTATAAAAGATCCTAGCAGGTGGCATTCTGTACTTTCTGCCTACCCCCATTTGATTTAAGGCGTGTGTGTAAGCAGTGGAGGTCACATTCGCACACGTAGCCCCCGACGCAAGTGTGCAAGGTAACACCGGGGTTTTAGTCAGTAAGAGTCTGACGGGTTACATCCATGGGGCTGTCAAACCTTACCTTATTGCTTAATTTTACAGGTTTTTAGGTTTCAGTAGATTATGACAAATACTCAACATCAAACACTTAATTCAAAAACCAGGCCCAGGATTTTATTAACCCCCGACGGAAAAAGAGGGGTGTTATAAGTTTGACGTGTGTTGCTGTGTATCTGTGTGTCTGTCTGTGGCATCATAGCGCCTCAACGGATGAACCG
Source organism: Orthosia cruda (assembly GCA_964057195.1). Taxonomy (NCBI): domain Eukaryota; kingdom Metazoa; phylum Arthropoda; class Insecta; order Lepidoptera; family Noctuidae; genus Orthosia; species Orthosia cruda. Next base: position 1,785,262 of record OZ059854.1, read on the forward strand.
ATTTTGATTTAGTTTTTTTTTGTTTGAAAGATGATTGTGTCGAAAGTGTTCTAAGCTATGTTTGAATAAAATCGGTTTAGCCGTTCAAAAGTTATGGGCGTTTTACTGTTTGAATCGGGATGTTTTCGCAAGATAAATGTGTCGGGGGTTATTTAAATTTTGAAATTTTACTTGTTTATCTCTAAATAGTATGCTGTCCGCGTCTGTCGATGTCATTTCTATTTCAACGTTAATTTCTTCTAAAACATGCAACGGATTTTGATACGTTCACATATAATAAAAAACAAATAATTGGTACCTACGAAAGACACCGACTTCCAAAAATAAAGTTATTTTTCACTTTGCAGTTTTTTTATTTGGAAGTCGATCGTATTTTTTTGTAAAAAGTTTTTATTTTTCACTTTTTTGCTGTACCTACTTAATAGGCAAGTTGTTTAGTAAGGTAGGTACGTATAACACCGGAATAGATTACCCGAATATCGTAAAACTTGAACATAACCGGTGAAATCTGCGTACGTATCTGGCGTGATGTTGTGTTATGAAATGGTATAAATAATAGACAGATAATAGAGACATGCGATTGCAGCAATCCCGAGAGATTTGCCGTCATTTTTGAAAAGTTGTGTTGTCTTCGAAGTTATTCATCAGATCTTCACCAAATTAAAATGGGACCAATTTCGAAACATACATTTTCAATCATAAAAATAATTTTCAAAATCGAACAAACATAAAAAAAGAACATACATAATGTCGAACATAGAACCTCCTCCGTTTTGGTGAGTCGGTTAAAAAGAGCGATAAACAAGGAATATTTTTGTATATAATTTGTCCCGCAAAGCCGGTGCGGGTCGCTAGTTAATTATGAAAAAGGAAACACTGACACGGCACAATTAAAATTATTTATAGCCCATACTTGCTAATGGTTATGCCGAGTGGGAATCAAACTGGTGTCCTAGCAGCTAACCGTCTAGCCACAGACGACATCAAATTAAGTCGTCAAAGTTGGCCAAAAAGTCGATGGACCACCGGATTACAATCTAACGAGCCTTAGTCCAGACTCTAGACAAACATTATGAGATAATGTTTGTATAATTGTGGTTCTGGTTTTTATCCAGACAGATCGAAAACGAATGATGTATCCCTGCAATAAAGATTAAAAGAGTGACCATGGAGTTTGAGTCAATGTGTGTGATGTGTGGAAAAAGACTTTCAGAGAAGTAAGGAAAAATAAGACATTAAAATCTATCAAAAACGCGACTGCGCGATCAACAAATGAGGAAACAAGTAATTTAGTAAATAATAAAATAAGTACCCATGAGGAATAAAAATATCTTTAATATAAGTTTTTAATTCATCATCATCATTACAGCCAAAAGACGTTCGTTGCTGGACATAGGCCTCCCCCAAGCGTCGCCACACTGATCGGTCTTGTGTGTTTCGCATCCACCGGACGCCCGCAGCCCTCACCAGGTCGTCGCTCCACCTAGTGGGACCTTCCGACGCAACGTCTTCCGCTTCCCCACTACCACCACCACCACCATCAGCCTTTTTTAATGTTCCCACTGCTGGAACACGGGCCTCCTCTCTATTAGGGGAAATAATCCACCACGCGGGCCCATTGCGGGTTGGTGGATGTCATATGTCTTTGATTTTTTGGTTCTAGGATATGCCGGTTTCCTCACTATGTTTTCCTTCACCGCTTTTAGAGCAGTGCTCAATACAACATACACATATACACTGTGGTAACATCACTTGCCAATACTTATCCGATGAGCCAAAACACGAGTCCTTGTTATGGAGTTTCTATGATCAATCGACTGTATCATCAGAACAGCTCCATCGTACCGTGCATTGTGCTATATAAGAATCCCAAGTATAAGCAAAAAAAAATCGATGGCTAATTTGTAACCAGATACACATACGGAAGAAGCAAATGAATAAAAAAAAGTTATTAGAATTCATATTTGTTTCGGGATATTTACATGTTAATGATTGTGACCATGTCAGCTTAATAAAATCTAAAACCCCGACTGCTTTAGAAGCGAAATAAAAAGACGTAAACAAGAATAAAATCAGGATACATCTGGGTTTGGTCAGCCAGCTCGTGATATGTTTCCTCCGACTGCACAGCATGATTTTCTTCTTGTTTACGACTTTTTATTTCGCTTCTAAAGCAGTCGGGGTTTTTGATTTTTTGTATTAATATTTTTATTTATAACCTTGTAGTTCGCTTTTTTTTTAGTTTTACTTTTAAACATATAAGTGTTATATAGTTTTGAAATCACCTCTTAAAACGATTTATTTTGATACCCCACAAAATGGTTTAGGAAGAAAAAAATAATTGGGCCCCCTACAATATGACACCCAAAATACGCCATTTTTCTAGTTTTAATGTAGCCACTGACACTCGCAAGGTTAAGACGAATCGATTGACGTAAGAATTATCAAAATTAACCTACGTGTTTGGTCTCTAGAACGCCACATAGGTACAAACATACATACATACATAGACTGATAAACACATTATCCTCCTTCAGGAGTAGGGTTAAAAGTTTGTTTTTTGAAAGGATGTGAACGAGTAATAAATAACATGACTTAACATCACGCCTGTATCCCCGGTAGGTTAGGCAGAGGTTCATCTACAGTACATACACCCACGTTTCACCAGTAAAGTTTAAATACCATGTAATAGAGGACCTATTGCCATCATCATATCAGCCGAAACACGTCCACTGCTGGACACAGGCCTCCCCCAAGCGTCGCACTATGGGACCAAACAGTATTTTCCATCTCAAAAGTGGTTTTGTCGAAAGTCGTAAATCCATAGATTGTTTTATGGTTTTATACTCTCAAAAGATGGAACTTACGAATAAATTACAAAATATAAAAAAATATAAAGTTTTACGTTTATAAAATGAACCTCAAACATTGGGCATAAATATTTTCATGCCAATTAAATTACCGTTAAGGGAGTTCAACACATAATTATTCGGAAGTTTTCCAAGGAAACATATTAGTGTTATACATCATTAGATAGCTTAGAATATACACTTTGCAACCACGTTCAGTTTTTGTAAAAAAAATATTTTTATTTAATTTTTTAATATTTTTTTAGTGAAGTAAAGAAAATTTAGTTTTTGTTAATTTCAATTGGAGTTTTCGTTGTTGCCGAAAGCAGCCGGTGTCAAGTTAATTACTCTATTAGAGACCTTATCTACTCAGTAATATGAGGATTTAAAAAAAACTTGCGCGTTTTTTGCGCCAGAGGTGATTTTGAAGCAATAATGTCAATCGGGGAAAAATCCTCGAAAATTACGGTTCTTCTTTTTTATTATGAAATATTATATTTAGTTATTATCCTTTGATGTCTATATTGTTTTTTCTATTTCTATGATAAAAACATACATTTGCAAATTAAAAAAACTGCTATTATATTTGAAAGAATCTTCCCATGGCAATTTTGTTTGGGGTGGTCACCTTAACCACAAGTATGATAAACTATATTGCTGCGGAAGTTCTATTTATCTGTTGTGGTAAATAATTACAATCAGTACTGATTACACTATTTCGATGAGAACTGTTATAATCAATTGTCCCATGGTTTTTGCACAAGGCACTAAAATATTAGTCCTTTAAATACCCGTGTATGTTCAGCATACGATTCATCAAAGTGTTCAGATACTTCTTTTCAATAACAATTAACGCATAAAAAACATTATTATCTAACAATGAGTGAATTCGTTTGTGTTCGACGCGATCTTTGTGATCAAATAATAAAGGGGAAAAGTACTTCAGACCTCAAAAAATATTTATTGGAAAATTTTCAACTATCGGAAACTGACGTTAAGGACGCTGTTACATTTTCGACGAACTCAAATTTAGGTATCTAGTAGCACACAACAACATTACGCGCACGCACTCATTGAAACTACTGAGCGCTCGATTTTATACATCACCCAAATAATATTGGTCCTTGTTATTATTTTTTTATTTTATTGAAGTTGATTCAGGAAGGTTAGTTGGCATGGCACTTTGGCAATGCATTTGGTAACTATTACAAACCATCGTCGTAAAAAGTAGGTTCTATATTCAACCGACTTCAAAAAAAGGAGGTGCTCTATCTATTCGACCCGTATGTATCCGCGATTTTCTTTAAAACTACTTATCCGATACTATCGGGTTTACGTCGATTAATGTATGCGTTTTCAGGGAAGGTTTTATTGTATAATATACTAGCTGACCCGGCAAACTTTGTTTTGCCATAAAAACACCAAACATTCATCTACCCTACCTAACACTATCTACCCAACTCTACCTACCCTACCCTACCTACCCTACTCTACACTCTACCTACCCTACCCTACCTACCCTACCCACCCTACCCTACCCACCCTACCCTACCTACCCTACCCTACCTACCCTACCCTACCTACCCTACCCTACCTACCCTACCCTACCTACACTACCCTACCTACCCTACCCTACCTACCCTACCCTAACTACCCTACCCTACCTACCCTACCCTACCTACCCTACCCTACCTACCCTACCCTACCTTCCCTACCCTACCTACCCTACCCTACCTACCCTACCCTACCTACCCTACCCTACCTACCCTACCCTACCTATCCTACCCTACCTGCCCTACCCTACCTACCCTACCCTACCTACCCTACCCTACCTACCCTACCCTACCTACCCTACCCTACCTACCCTACCCTACCTACCCTACCTACCCTACCCTACCTACCCTACCCTACCTGCCCTACCCTGCCTACCCTACCCTGCCTACCCTACCCTACTTACCCTACCCTACCTACCCTACCATACCTACCCTACCCTACCTACCCTACCCTACCTACCCTACCCTACCTACCCTACCCTACCTACCCTACCCTACCTACCCTACCCTACCTACCCTACCCTACCTACCCTACCCTACCTACCCTACCCTACCTACCCTACCTACCCTACCCTACCTACCCTACCCTACCTACCCTACCCTACCTACCCTACCCTACCTACCCTACCCTACCTACCCTACCCTACCTACCCTACCCTACCTACCCTACCCTACCTACCCTACCCTACCTACCCTACCCTACCTACCCTACCCTACCTACCCTACCCTACCTACCCTACCCTACCTACCCTACCCTACCTACCCTACCCTACCTACCCTACCCTACCTACCCTACCCTACCTACCCTACCCTACCTACCCTACCCTACCCTACCTACCTACCCTACCCTACCTACCATACCCTACCTACCCTACCCTACCTGCCCTACCCTACCTACCCTACCCTACTTACCCTACCCTACCTACCCTACCCTACCTACCCTACCCTACCTACCCTACCCTACCTACCCTACCCTCCCTACCCTACCCTACCTACCCTACCCTACCTACCCTACCCTACCTACCCTACCCTACCTACCCTACCCTACCTACCCTACCCTACCTACCCTACCCTACCTTACCCCTACCCTACCTACCCTACCCTACCTACCCTACCCTACCAACCCTACCCTACCTGCCCTACCCTACCTACCCTACCCTACTTACCCTATCCTACCTACCCTACCCTACCTACCCTACCCTACCTACCCTACCTACCCTACCTACCCTACCTACCCTACCTACCCTACCTACCCTACCTACCCTACCTACCCTACCTACCCTACCTACCCTACCCTACCTACCCTACCAACCCTACCCTACCTACCCTACCCTACCTACCCTACCCTACCTACCCTACCCTACCTACCCTACCCTACCTACCCTACCATACCTACCCTACCCTACCTACCCTACCCTACCTACCCTACCCTACCCTACCTACCCTACCCTGCCTACCCTACCCTACCTACCCTACCCTACCTACCCTACCCTACCTACCCTACCCTACCTACCCTACCCTACCTACCCTACCCTACCTACCCTACCCTACCTACCCTACCCTACTTACCCTACCCTACCTACCCTACCCTACCTACCCTACCCTACCTACCCTACCCTACCTACCCAACGACAAAAAATGAAATTAGGGCTGAGGTAAAGGCACAGGCGGACAGACTATACCAGCTCGTCAAAGAGCTGGAAAATGCCAGACAACCCCCAACAGACAAGACAAAGTTGACGACCGGGACCCAAGTCCAGGAGGCGCAGAAGACCAGGGAAGCTCCTATCCCTTCTCCAGCGGCCGTCAGAGAGGTGGACACCGAATCCCTCAGGAAGGCGCTGGAGGAGCACAGTCGGAACTTGGCCGAGAATAGCGCAAAAATGGACAGGCTGAAGGAGGCACTACAAACTGGCCAAGAGCACATGGAGAAACTCTCCTACGCCAGTGTAGCGGCAAGTCGGCCTGCCATACAAGTGCCAAAACACTCACTCACTCACTCACTGCACTCGATCGTAGTGACGGCCAAGGACGAGGAGGAATCCGGAGAGCAAGTCCTGGATAGGATCCGGAAAGTAGTGAACGCCAAGGAGGGGGGCATACAGGTCGAAAAAGTCCGCAAGGCGAAAGACAGGAAAATCATAATGGGCTGTCGTACGGAAGAAGAAAGACGTAAGCTTCGAGAGAGGCTTAGCAAGGCGCCTGAGCTGGAGGCTCAGGACATTAAAAATAGCAACCCGCAGGTGGTAATTAAGGAGGTGATGCAGTACCTCACTAACGAGGAGGTACTAAAAGCTCTGCAGAAACAAAACTCCAGTATCTTCGCGAACCTCAAGGAAGAGCACAGTAAGGTGGAAGTCCTTTATAGGAAGCGCGCCAGGAACCCGCTTAAGTGTCAGGTAGTGTTGAGGGTCGCCACAGAGATCTGGCGGCGCATGCTCGAGGTCGGATCGGTGCACGTGGACCTTCAGCGGGTAAGAGTCGAAGACCAGTCCCCGCTAGTCCAGTGCTCGCTCTGCCTCGGGTATGGGCATAGCCGACGCACTTGCACGGATACCGTGGCAAAGTGCAGCCACTGTGGCGGACCTCACATGAGGACGGAGTGCGCGGACTGGAGCGCTGGTCTACCACCGATCTGTTGCAACTGCGTAAGGGCTAAAAGTGAAAACACGCATCATCACGCCTTCAGCTCAGAGTGCACAGTTAGGAGAAGATGGGACGCGATAGCCCGCTCATCCGTAGCGTATTGCTAAGGGCGCCCCGGAGACTCCTGCCCAACAAACAGCAAGACCATACCGAGTGGCCCAAGCGAACCTTCAACGCAAGGAACTGGCGACCACCGAACTCTTTCTAGAGGCCAGTGAACGAAAGATCTCGTGGGCACTGATTCAGGAGCCTTACGTGGGGGGGAGCACGAGGTATGAAGAGCTACCGTGGTGCGAGAATCTACCAGTGCGAGGTCGATGGAAGTGGGAGGGTTAAGGCTGCGATAGCCGTCTTTGATCATGACTTGGACGTCATACCCTACCCGAAACTTACTACAAATAACATCGTTGTGGTGGGGATCCGAACTAAAGCCTGGGAAATCGCAGTAGTCTCTTACTACTTCGAGCCAGACCAACCCATAGGGCCATACTTGGACCAGATGACCCGGATCAATGCGGAAGTGGCCAACGGTAGGTTGCTGATAGGTGGCGACGCGAACGCGAAAAGTGCCTGGTGGGGCAGCATCAAAGGAGATCCCAGGGGAGAGGAAATGTCCGCTACCCTGGACGAACTCGAGCTTCAGGTACTAAACACTGGTGACGCTCCCACCTTTGACACCATCAGAGGAGGTAGAGAGTATAAAAGCCACGTGGACGTCACGGCATGTTCGCTCGACCTTTTTGACCTGGTAGACGGCTGGCGGGTCGATACAGGAGCAACATCCTCGGACCACAACACTATATTTTTTAATGTAAATGTAAAAAGGGAAAAAGGTGTTAACATTACTAGAACAACTAGGATGTTTAACACCAGAAAAGCGGATTGGGAAGCTTTTAAAAGTAAATTAGATGAATTTAAAATTAGAGATAATGTCAATTTAGAAAGAATAAAACAGATAAATAGCAAAGTAAATTTAGAAGAATTAGTAGTCAAATATATAAATATTATCTTAGAATCAAGTAAAATCACCATCCCAAAAATAAATATTAAAACTAAACTTACCTGTCCGTGGTGGTCCGAGGAGCTCACTGTGAAGAAGAGGGAGGTTATGACGAAGAAAAACCGCATCCGCAATGCTGCGCCGGTCCGGCGAGCGAAGGTCGTTGGCGAGTACCTGAAAGCTAAAGAAGAGTATGAGATGCAGGCAAAGAATGCCCAAATCGCCAGTTGGAAGGAGTTTTGCCGGAAGCAGGATCGTGAGGGAGTTTGGGAGAGTTTCTACAGGATCATTGGTAGGACCGCCAAAAGGCAAGAAGAACTGACCCTTTGCAGCGATGGTGCATTCCTCAATCCGAGTGAATCGGCCGCCCTACTAGCGGATACGTTCTACCCCGAAGACAGAGTAGACCAGGACAACGCTGACCACAGGCTAATTAGAGAAGCAGCCAGCCGAGTAAATGAGTGGGCCCATGATGAACATCATGATCCCCCATTTACGACGCTGGAGCTGAAGTCCGCCGTGGCGGGTTTCAATCCCAAAAAGGCACCAGGAGGGGATGGACTGACTTCTGATATCTGCAGTCGAGCGATCCACCAGGACCCGGACGCTTTCCTTGCCCTCTACAACAAGTGCCTCGAATTGGCACACTTCCCGACCACCTGGAAGGAGGCTACAGTCGTAGTCCTCAGAAAGCCGGGCAAGGATAGCTACACCACCCCTAAGGCATACAGACCAATAGGTCTACTGCCTGTTCTGGGGAAGGTCCTGGAGAGGATGGTCGTAGCGCGTCTAAAATATCAGCTTGTACCGCGGTTTAGTACTCGTCAGTTTGGCTTCATGCCCCAGAGGAGCACCGAGGACGCCCTCTATACGCTAGTGGAGCACGTAAAGGACAAGTTGAGGCTGAAGAAGCTAATTGTCCTGGTGTCATTGGATATAGAGGGCGCCTTCGATAGCGCCTGGTGGCCAGCCATAAGGGTCAGACTGGCTGAGGAAAAGTGCCCGGTTAACGTCAGGAGGCTAATAGACAGCTATCTCGACGGTAGGAAGGTCAAGGTTCGGTATGCCGGGGAGGAATGCACGCGAGAGACTAGCAAGGGCTGTGTCCAGGGGTCGATCGGTGGTCCAATTCTGTGGAACCTCGTTCTCGACCCACTACTGCAGGACCTTGAGCAGCGCGGAATCTTCGTGCAGGCGTTCGCGGATGATATCGTCTTGGTCGTGGATGGGGACACGGCGACTGAAGTCTCAAGCTCTGCCAATGCAGCCCTCGCCCATGTTCAGGGTTGGGGCGTCCGAAATAAGCTGAGGTTTGCACCGCACAAAACCTGTGCGATGACCATAACCAATAAGCTTAAGTACGACACTCCAATACTGAACATGGCCGGGGTCGACATCGGTATGGTCAAGAAAATGAAGTTGCTGGGTCTAACCATAGACGATAAGCTCACTTTTAATGAGCATGCCGCGAACGTCTGCAAGAGGGCAGCTAACGTATACAAGCGACTGTCCCGAGCCGCAAAGGTGAGCTGGGGATTAAACACGGAAGTCATACGCACAATTTACACAGCAACGATTGAGCCCATAGTAACGTATGCAGCCGCAGCCTGGGCACCCGCTACAAAAAAGTTGGGTATACGGAAGAAGCTAGGCTCTGTTCAACGAGGATTTGCTCAGAAGCTCTGCAAATCTTACCGTACTGTCTCTCTGAACTCGGCACTGGCGCTGTCTGGGATACTACCTCTAGACCTGCGCATACAAGAGGCAGCCGCCCTGTATGAAGCGAGGAGAGGGTCATCCCGGTTTGTGCCAGGAGACAGGGAGATTGAGAGTGCGGTAAGGTTTGCAGAAGCCCCTCATTCAGCTACGCAATTGCCCCTGGAGTTCATGTGCCTGGCAGATCAAGAGTTACTAGACAGTAACAATGTGCAGGCGGTGCGAATCTTCACCGACGGCAGCAAGATTGAGGGGAAGGTCGGAGCCGCATTATCCATTTGGGATAATGATGGTGAAGTCCGGAGTCTCAAGCTTAGCCTTGCCGCGTACTGCACAGTCTACCAGGCGGAACTCCTTGACCATTTGCAAAGCGACCGAAGTGATCCTCGCGCGGCAAGAGGCGAGCTATGGTTTGTACAGCGACTCAATGTCAGCATTGCAGACGCTTGCAAACCATGGCTCTCTCCATCCCCTGGCAGTTCGCGCGCGCGCCAACCTGGTTCATGCCCTGGGCCAGAGCAAAGCTGTGTCTTTGTTCTGGATCAAGGCCCACGCCGGCCTGCCGGGGAATGAGCGAGCGGATGAGTTGGCTAAGGAGGCAGCATTGTCGTTACGGAGGAAGCCGGACTACGACCAGTGTCCGGTTTCATTTATCAAGCGAGAGATCCGTTTGGAATCGCTTGATGAATGGAATCGAAGATATGTGTCGGGCGAGACTGCCTCGGTGACGAAAATGTTTCTTCCGGATGCAATAGCGGCTTTCCGTATTGTACAACAGGTGCGGCCCGAAGGCGTCCTCACGCAAGTTTTGACGGGGCACGGTGGGTTCTCTGAATACTTGAATCGCTTCAAGTGTAAGGAGAGCCCATCGTGCGTCTGCGATCCAGGCGTGGCAGAGACTGTCCAGCACATACTCGTAGAGTGCCCGTTATTTATCAGGGAACGCTACCGACTGGAATGTGAGCTGGACAGGAAAATAACGAGGGAGAGCCTGCATGGGCTCATGGACAAGAAATTTAGGGAAAAGTTTTTGGAATATTGCATTAGAGTAGCCACTGCGGTTATACATCGAAATAAAACCTGAGGCGCACCGTGCTTCATTAATATTTCTGTATGATATTTAAATGCAAGCACGGAATGCAGCCAGGACACGTGTAGCCGGCAGTATTTCATGTTAGTACCTAAGCTGTTAATTGTGTAAGACATTTCTGTATATTTTGTTTGCAAAACTACACTTTTGTGTTTTTGTATCCCTATTTGCTATATATTTGTATTTCTCTGTGATAACAGCACTTTTGCATAACCTTATTTATAAATAAATAGTATATCTTGTAAAACTGTGATAAAAATCCTTTTTGTAATTTATATTTCTGAGATGAACAGAATTTCATGTATATTTTAGGAATTTTGAATCTTTTCTTTTTACTGTGATAAATAAATAAAAACATGCCCATAGTTAGTTAAATGAACCCACACAGTATACATGACGATGAATGCAAGATGAACTAAAGTATGAAGAATAAAAGTGCGAGAGGCATGAAAGATTGAAAGTAATGAATGAAGTTTGCAAATAATAGGCACCAATATCGTTGGTGGGGATTAGTGTTAAGAAAAAAAAAAAAAAAAAAAAAAAAAAAAAAACCTACCTACCCTACCCTACCTACCCTACCCTACCTACCCTACCCTACCTACCCTACCCTACCTACCCTACCCTACCTACCCTACCCTACCTACCCTACCCTACCTACCCTACCCTACCTACCCTACCCTACCTACCCTACCCTACCTACCCTACCCTACCTACCCTACCCTACCTACCCTACCCTACCTACCCTACCCTACCTACCCTACCCTACCTACCCTACCCTACCTACCCTACCCTACCTACCCTACCCTACCTACCCTACCCTACCTACCCTACCCTACCTACCCTACCCTACCTACCCTACCCTACCTACCCTACCCTACCCTACCTACCCTACCCTACCTACCCTACCCTACCTACCCTACCCTACTTACCCTATAAACCTCACGGAGCCCGAGACCTTTCCAACGAATGCAAAACCGTGGAAATCGGTTTGCGCGTTCTGGCGTTATAGCGTCAGGTTATTGTGACTGTCAAATAATAACAGACAAATAATTAGCAATAAATTAAAATTGCGACTATAATTTGAGATTTAAACTATCCTATCTCTCAAGTTGGATCGAAGTGCACATGGTGTGCGAATTTTATTATAATCGGTTAAGTGGTTTAGGAGTCCATTGAGGACAAACATTGTGACACGAGATTTATATATATTAAGATTAGGATATGATAAAGATCTTCGGAGATAGACAATGGAACTCTTCAATAACAAATAGCAAATGACCTGCGATTAGTGTGATCGTATAGTTATGTTTTGTTTTCACCATACCATAATATAAAATGTGTACGCTTGTACGTTTTTAGGGGGTTAACAGATTTATTTAGTATACCTACCCAATATGGGGTACCAACAAAAACTAAAAAGAGAAAAATAATAAATTTTCCGTGTCGAAAAACTAAAAACAATAGATACCGACACCGACTTTCGAAAAGAGAATTAGCTTTCACTTTGTTGTAGTAAGTAGGTATTTTTTAAAATACGTAACGTAAAATAAGTAGATACCTAAAACGAAATAATTTCCGGTCACAAGGATTAAAAAAACCGGCCAAGTGTGAGTCGGACTCGCGCACGACGGGTTCCGTACCATTATTGCAAACAACGGTAAAAAAACACGTTTTTTGTATGGGAGCCCCAATATTTATTTTATTCTGTTTTAGTATTTGTTGTTATAGCGGCAACAGAAATACATAATCTGTGAAAATTTCAACTGCCTAGCTATCACGGTTCATGAGATACAGCCTGGTGACAGACAGACAGACAGACGGACCGCGGAGTCTTATTAATAGGGGAAACCCTAAAAATGACTTGAACATTTTGCATTACATATTATATAAAATATTACCATCAAATTTTTTTGGAGTTAATGAGCATCAGCTAATGACATACTACCCAAAAACCATGAAAATGTCACCCATGACGAAAAGATGTCAAATTTTCGTCGGCGCCATCTTGTATTTTGGTTTTGACCCCGTATTCGATATGAGCGACCCCAAAATCCATGACAATGACACCCATGACGCAAAGATGTCAAATTTTCGTCGGCGCCATCTTGTATTTTGGTTTTGACCCCATATTAGATATAAGCGACGCCAAAAACCATGAAAATGACACCCATGACGCAAAGATGTCAAATTTTCGTCGGCGCCATCTTGTATTTTGGTTTTGACCCCGTATTCGATATGAGCGACCCCAAAATCCATGACAATGACACCCATGACGCAAAGATGTCAAATTTTCGTCGGCGCCATCTTGTATTTTGGTTTTGACCCCGTATTCGATATGAGCGACCCCAAAATCCATGACAATGACACCCATGACGCAAAGATGTCAAATTTTCGTCGACGCCATCTTGTATTTTGGTTTTGACCCCATATTAGATATAAGCGACGCCAAAAACCATGAAAATGACACCCATATCGAAAAGCGGTCTAATTTTCGTCGGCGCCATCTTGTATTTTGGTTTTGACCCCGTATTCGATATGAGCGACCCCAAAATCCATGACAATGACACCCATGACGCAAAGATGTCAAATTTTCGTCGGCGTCATCTTGTATTTTGGTTTTGACCCCGTATTCGATATGAGCGACCCCAAAATCCATGACAATGACACCCATGACGCAAAGATGTCAAATTTTCGTCGGCGTCATCTTGTATTTTGGTTTTGACCCCGTATTCGATATGAGCGACCCCAAAATCCATGACAATGACACCCATGACGCAAAGATGTCAAATTTTCGTCGGCGCCATCTTGTATTTTGGTTTTGACCCCGTGTTCGATATGAGCGACCCCAAAATCCATGACAATGACACCCATGACGCAAAGTAGTCAAATTTTCGTCGGCGCCATCTTGTATTTTGGTTTTGACCCCGTATTCGATATGAGCGACCCCAAAATCCATGACAATGACACCCATGACGCAAAGATGTCAAATTTTCGTCGACGCCATCTTGTATTTTGGTTTTGACCCCATATTAGATATAAGCGACGCCAAAAACCATGAAAATGACACCCATATCGAAAAGCGGTCAAATTTTCGTCGCCGCCATCTTGTATTTTGGTTTTGACCCCGTATTCGATATGAGCGACCCCAAAATCCATGACAATGACACCCATGACGCAAAGATGTCAAATTTTCGTCGGCGCCATCTTGTATTTTGGTTTTGACCCCGTATTCGATATGAGCGACCCCAAAATCCATGACAATGACACCCATGACGCAAAGATGTCAAATTTTCGTCGACGCCATCTTGTATTTTGGTTTTGACCCCATATTAGATATAAGCGACGCCAAAAACCATGAAAATGACACCCATATCGAAAAGCGGTCAAATTTTCGTCGCCGCCATCTTGTATTTTGGTTTGACCCCGTATTCGTCATACATACAAACCGGTTCAAATCATAAATCTCCTCCCACCCATCCACTTCTAACCTTCACCGCCGCCAGCTTAACCTTACCCATCCAAATCCTAACCTTACTAAGAGCTGCTTAAACCCACCCATCCATTTCTCAACCTTATCAACAACTGCTTAACAATACCTATCCAAATCCCGATCATACCCAACATAATTTCTAAATCACATTCTAATAATAAAAGGAAACTCAAACATACTTTTATTTCGGTCCGGTAAAATATCAACTCCTTTCGATCACGACATACGACTAACGCATGCACACTACAATATTTTCTATTACTTTTATCGTATTTATTTTTTGCAAAAAAGCGATACGCTCGTCCTTCCACGAGCGCTTCTGAGCGCGGAATGATACGCTTCGAGTGCAAAATGTATGAAGAAGTCGGCAAGTGTTTTTATTGTAGCTAATAATTAAAATATATATTGATTTGGGTAAAAAATAATTATCTGAACCTGTAAAGGACTATATATACCGCAATTTTTTTATAATTTTGAAGATAAAAAATGCTGTAAAATTAACTAAACTGGGACCTATTCGGACCCTACTTTTTTAATATTTTTGCGATTATCGTGATGGGCAAAACGTATTTGTGCGAAAATTTTGTATGATGTCATGCAATTTTTCTGATGCCAATCTGGAGCTGAATATATTATCTTTAAATTAAGACCATGATATCTTCACATCTGTGATTGCATATACCTTAAAATTGTACCTGAAAAGCACTGTTATTTGTAGAAAAATGTAATAGCGTCCTTAATACTGTAATAGAGAGTATTCAAAAAAATCTAACATCGAGTTGCAACCAGAAATGGACCAAAGCTCAAAGAAAGCCGGACCGGTTCGAGAGCCTATACTCAAATTGGTTAAATGGTGAGTTTAAAGTATCATTGAATTCTTGCAGTACCTCAACCACTGTAAATTCTGGTTTGAATACTTCTGGTGAACGTGGAAGACCAACAAAACAATATGACGAGTGCTCGGAAAACACAAAGAAACGAAAAAATATGGAGCTAGTCCAGGAGTATGGAATGGAACATGTCCGTAACGCTTATGTGCAAGGTTTAAGATCCATGGGGGAAAATGACGAAGCGTCGATTGTGACTATTATCAGAAATAAGGAAAAAGAAGAGAAAAAAGTTATTCTACAAAATATACTCAATCCAGATAACGCACTTTCCTTTACAAAAGAGGAAGCATTGAGTATATGCATTGAAACTGATTTAACCAAAGCACAATATGCGTACCTAAGAAAAAGGCTCGTTGATAAGAATTTAAGTTCTGTATTGCCTTCGTATCAAACGCTAAGTGAAGCAAAAAAGGCTTGCTATCCGCCTGCATCCAGCATTACGGTGACAAATATAAGCGCAAAAATCAACCTGCAAGATCTCTTAGACCATACAGTCTGCCGTATTATAAGGATAAAGTCAGGATCGACTTACAATCGTCTCAAGCTTTTCACTAAATGGGGATGTGATGGATCCTCCGGGCAAAGTGAGTATAAACAAACTCTACCGGAAGAAAACGAACAAATATCGGACGCTAATTTGTTTATAGTGTCCCTTGTACCACTGCGACTAGTAGACGAAGAAACTTCTACGGTCATATGGAAAAACCCTACTTGCTCATCTGTTAGATATTGCAGACCAATTTCATTAGAATTTGCAAAAGAAACTCCCGAAAAAACTACAGCGGTTGTCAGTGAAATTGAAGCCAAAATTAATCAATTGATTCCAACTCTTGTGTCAATAGAAGACAAAGTCATCGAAGTTAAACATCAACTGTTTATGACAATGATTGATGGGAAAGTTGCTCAAGTGTTGACAAACACATCATCCAGTGCTACCTGCACTGTTTGTGGAGCAACTCCCAGACAAATGAATGATCTTTTAAAAGTATCAACGAGAGTTGAAAATGAAAATGCGTTTAAATACGGATTGTCGACGCTACACGCATGGATAAGATTTATGGAAATGATCCTCCATATTTCTTACAATTTCGGTTTTGAGAAGTGGTCTGCAACAACTCCAGAAAATAAGCAACTTAAAGAAGACAAGAAAAAATTTGTCCAAAAACGTTTCCGAGAAGTGCTTGGCTTGCATATTGATAAACCACGTCAAGGTTCCGGTAATAGCAATGACGGTAATACGGCAAGGAGATTTTTCCAAAATTACCAATGTTCTGCAGAGATAACCGGAATTGATGAAGAATTAATCAAGAGACTATATGTAATTCTTCAAACTATGTCATCGGGATTTCCTATAAACGCAGAAAAATTTGGTCAGTATACATTGGTAACCGCGCAATTATATGTAAGCAAATATAACTGGTACTACATGCCATCTTCGGTCCATAAAGTACTTATACATGGTGCTAAAATAATAGAGCATTATGCAGTTTTGCATATAGGACAATTATCCGAAGATGCCCAGGAAGTTCGAAATAAAGATTATAAGAAATATAGGTTACATCACGCTAGGAAGTGTTCCAGATCAGCAACAAACGAAGACGTTCTGCATATTTTGTTATATACATCTGATCCTTATATATCTAGCTTAAATAAACCAAGTTTTCTAATATCCAAAGAATTATTTGATGAAGCTAAAGAATTGTTGGAAATAGAAAGTGATGAGTAGGATAAGTTTAAGTAATAATTTTTTTTGTCATGTAACTGTTTGTTTAATAATAATAATTTAGTTTTAAACTTATTTTAAGCATAAGTGTAACTTTTATTGCTATTTTAATATAACTGTATGATTTTTTGTATGAAATTTCGTATAACTTTATCTTTGTCATTTTTTTTCGGAAAAAATATTTTTTTTAGAATGATGATGTTTGATTTCTTTTATTGCCTAGATATTCACAAATACGTGAAAAAAAAATCAAGGAGATAAATCACAAAACAACAGAGTTATCGATTTTTGAGATGGAAAATACCGGTTGGTCCCATAGTGCGTCGCCACATTGATCGGTGCCGTGCGTCTCGCATCCAGCAGATCCCCGCAACCTTCACCAGGTCATTGGTCCACCTGGTGGAAAGCTTTCTAACGCAAAGTCTGCCGGATCGCGGTCGCCACTCCAGAAACTTTCTGCCCCATCGGTTATCCGTTATGCGAGCAATGTGTCCTGCCCACTGCCACTTAAGTTTGGCAATTCTTCGGGCTATGTCGGTAACCCTGGTTCTCTTACGGATCTCTACATTTATATTGTCATCAACCGTGCACAAATCCAGACTCCAGGCTGCTTCTAAGAAATTCCAGATGGAAAAGCCAAAAAACACTTTCCTCAATCCGGACATCGAATCCAGGACCTCATGCTCAGTAGCGTTTGCAGTTATAACAAGCAGTGCGAAGCAAAAAAGAAAAAGATAATATTCATTAAAAACTCATTTTTTAAACAAGCTTTTATCTTATTCTTCTCATCAAACCCTTTCATTTGATACCCCATATCATGGCAGTGCACGAAAAATAATCGCTATCTTGGCCCATCAGCCATATTGGATTTAAAATAGCGTCACTTAGCTAACCATGCATTGTCATCTATACCAATTTTATAAAGAGGGAAGATTTTTTTGTTTGTTTGATTGTTTGTTTGTTTGTACCGAATAGGCTCCAAAACTACTGGACCGATTACAAAAATTCTTTCACGGTTGGGAAGCTACTTTATCCCCGGGTGACATAGGCTACTTTTTATCCCTGTATACCCACGGGAAAGGGAACTACGCGGGTGAAACCGCGCGGCGTCCTCTAGTCCAAAATAAACGTTTAGGTATGCAAAATTTCATCTTTATCGGTGGAGGATAGCATATTTGAACCGAACACACTTACATACATACATACATTGCACGTAAAACAAAAGCTTGTAATAACTAAAGATATCATTTTTAACGTCCCTTTGGCCACTTGATTTTCTTATGTGGTTGAAAGATTTCATGAGCTTTCTTCAATTTTTTAAGATTTACTTGAGAGATTTTGATCCTTAATGTTTGTCCTTGCAAATGTGAATACAACGAAACGATCATGCAATAGAGTTTAAAAAAAAACTTTTTTGCAAAAAAATACTACCGACTTACAAATAAAAAACTACAAAGAGAAAAATAACTTTATTTTTTGAAGTCGGTGTCCATAACGCAAAAAATTGGTACCTACGAAAGACACCATAAAAATAATTTACCATTGTATTCATGCAAACTCCCAACCAGTAAGAGCCCCTGCAAACTAAAGACTTTTTATCCGCCGATAGTTTGGTCGGATTGAAAATAACAATAATTACCGAGTCTTTGTCCTAATGTCCGCAGTTGCATACTTCCTCATACCGACCAAACTATCGGACGATAAATATGCCGTTGTTTGCGGGCTCTTATTTGAACAATCTGGTTTAGTGAGCCACATCGTTACTTAACTGGGTGTTAGCCCCGCTTGGTCTCTAGTATAGGTACAATTGAACAATCTAGTTTAGTGAGCCACATCGTTACTTAACTGGGTGTTAGCCCCGCTTGGTCTCTAGTATAGGTACAATTGAACAATCTAGTTTAGTGAGCCACATCGTTACTTAACTGGGTGTTAGCCCCGCTTGGTCTCTAGTATAGGTACAATTGAACAATCTAGTTTAGTGAGCCACATCGTTACTTAACTGGGTGTTAGCCCCGCTTGGTCTCTAGTATAGGTACAATTGGAGCCTGTTCTCGGTCGCTAAACTACGCTTCATGTCGTACGTCGCTCCGAATTACCACTAGGTTGTAGTAACCACCACCGCTACCACCATTTGACTATTCATTGGCCGCAATCTAGTTATGGGGGATGGAGGAACATTGGATGTTGCAATTTGTGCAGATAGAATCGAGTATACTTTATTGTGTTTATGAGATAGTGGTCAAGCGCAAGCCTATCAAAAAAAGGTAAGTTCACTAATTTTTTTTACAATAAAGTATATTCGATTCTATCTGCACAAATTGCCATCTCTTTTACGAAAAAACTTAATTCAATGGGTACAATGGCGGTCTTATCGCCCGTAGATAAAGTTAACTTTGGGAAAAGGAGTAGATATTGAAGAGCTCTTAAATGATTTGGTGAATTAATTGTTATTGAGTTTAGTGTGAAGATTGCACGAAATGGCCCTTCCAAAACGTTTTGTTGAACAAAATTCTAAGGAACCTTACCGGTGGCGCGATAGGCAATATCGTACAAGTATTTTTCTAAATTTAAATAAAAAGCGGTAATTGCATCAGATTGGGTCTGTGGACATATTTGCGATTTTGCTTAGCAAAAATCGTGATATAAATCTTATCGCGTCGATCTATCAGGAAGGTCGCTAACAGAGTACATATATTTATTTATTGAGAATTTTCTCCAACTTCGTATCTTCTCTTAACTGACAGGTCAAATTCAGCGGCATCCTCTTTACAAATGAGACTTAATTTCAAATATAGTATTAATTAATGAATTATCTTATTAATTATCATCATCAGTCTCTAATGTTCTAACTGCTGGGACAAAGGCCTCCTCTCTGAGAGGGAATGGGCCGTAATTCACCACGCGGGCCCAGTGCTGGTTAGTGTATGTCTCATGTCCTCGAATATTAATTCAGCAGACCAAGACAACAAACAAGCTTTGCTATAAAATTCATTCTTTGGCGTGCGCTGAGAAAACTATTGATGATAGATAAAAATGATTAGGTATGTAGGTAGGGTAGGCTGGGTAGGCAGGGTAGGCAGGGTCAGCCGTGGGGCTGACCCTATCCCTTAGCTGACGCTAGTATGCTAATATTATAACGAGGAAAAATTAGTATTTTCGTATGTAACGAATAAACTTAAAAACTACTGGACCGATTTCAAAAATTCTTTCACCGTTGGGAAGCTACACTATCCCCGAGTGACATAGGATACTTTTTATCCCTGTATTCCCACGAGAACGGGAACTACGCGATTGAAACCGCGAGGCGTCCGCTAATTTATCTAGACTAGCGGACGTCTCGCGGTTTCACCAATTAATCAATTAGAACGGCTGCACCTATAAAAAATATGGTTAACTCTTTGTGTTGTGTTTGTAATTAGTGAGGACAAGGTTTGTGTGAAAGAAAAAGAAAAGAAAATGTTTCCGGTGCCGGGCGGGTAACTAGTTAAAAAAACATAATTTGAACACTTGAAACATTTCATTCACAAAAGTTTTGTAACACATAAAACTTTTTGAGCAATACCATTTATATTTAAACTGTAGCCACTGATAGCTCAAAACGGCCTTGAGGCTCTTTCCTCAATGAGTGCCGTGATGTTTTCCTACAATATTTAACTTTATCGCATTAAAATACGAGTAATAACAAACCGACTAAAACGTAATTAAAGTTCTTTGTTTAGAATTCACAACGAATAATTTGGTAGTTTTCCTTGTCGGACTCTGTGTTTCCTGATAGCTACAACCTGTGAGTCTTTAAGTCAAGAGTGAATAGGTTAATTCTTGGCAAGGGTGCTTCACCGTCGACCGTATCTCGCTTGCCATCAGGTGAGATAGTGATCAAACGCAAATCTATGAGTAATAAAAAAATCTACGCTCCCTTTAGAAATACTGTTATTTGATTTTGAGGACTGAATTAAATTTAGCCATATTCTTTTACTCATTAAGTTAAGTTTCCTCTCAAACTATAAAATAATCGCTGATCATACCTTTTACCGACTTACATGGGGATGATTTGGAAAGATCATAGCGAAAGGCTTCTAAAAAAATCATAAGTAAACGGACCGCTTAGCCCTCTTTCTAACCTTTAGGCATAAACGTTGAAATATATACATCATCCCTGAGTTACGTTAGTGAATCCCCACAACCTCAGGTGCAGCTGAAAACCAGTGTCAGGCACTGGTTGCCTGGCATTTATGCAGAACTGGACCTATTTTGTGCAGCCGTACACGAACAGAAAGCTATTGTTTTTTCAAAAAACTAGAACATTCGTTCTAGTTTTTTGTTGCATGATAAATTGTTTATCTTATATTCATAATTATTCTTTATTGTACACAAAAGGGGGAGGGTCATGCGTTTCACAAACTCGTGCTTTGTATCCAGCAACATGCCTCGCTTCGCTCGTTCATTCGCTTGCTTGCTTGGTTTGGCTTTGTAGACGCAGGCCTACCTTGCCTTACTCCTTCTGAGGTGGCAAGGTGGCGTGGTCTTGAGGGAGAGCGCTACGGTCGTGTAGATCTTCAAGGCAAGTGTGGTGATGAACCTTCTCGTGGTTGCCGCCCCGTTATTGGTCTAATTCCATATGAAATAGACGCAACAGAAATCACCAGGCGACTTATCACAGGGGTGGCGAGGTCATGCCCCTGGGTGTCCACCGTCGAACAAGATCAGATGATGGATAGAAATGACCTCCTGCGTGTTTTTGCCGTGCGCGAGGACCCGTACGGGGGGATGAAGGGATCCTGGTGGTTAAGTGGAGCAGGCTGCACACAACACACCACTTTGGCCTGGATTTCCTCTCAAACGGGAGGTCGTGGGGTAGCTACCCACGATCAATCGGCTGAGGCATCCCATAAGCGGGATGTCAAGCGAGGATCGGTTTAGTGGGGGAGGGGGGGGCAGCCGGCGTGGCGTGGGGTTTCGGGATGAGTTGCGGCATAGTCTCGTGCCGTATACATTCCCGTGATCTTCCGTCGCGTGCAGGTTCGTCTACTTTTCACTAAGCTGGTCCTATACCGAAGGAGTAGCTCTGGCGTCGCTCGTTGAACGAGCGGCGTCCCCGACTGAGGGCTCCGTGGCGGGTGGAGAGCTCCAACGGTGAAATATTTGATACCATACTCATGGATAAAGAGACCAAACAAAAAAATAAAAAACAAAGCTGCGTCCCGCTCGTCGGATGCGCTTACACAAAACACACCAAGGGCTGCGTCTTCAGATGCGCCTTTTACGACTGCAACCCTTGGGTTAGTCGTAAAAGTCGCATCACAGGATGCGCCTAAGCAACAACCGCCTAAGACTGCGTCCTCAGATGCACCCAACACACATAAACGCTCGGCTGCGTCAAAGGATGCGATGAGGAAGGCAACCGCAAGGGATGCACCACAACAGGCTGCGTCCCAAACGATCCCAACCTCATCTGCGTCTATGGATGCGCCCCCTAACACTACCCTGACCGAAAAGCCAAGGACAGTTCTCGCTCACGGCGACTCGAAGAGCACTGCAAAAGTAGATGCGCCCAAAACACGGGTTGCGTTAGCGGCTGCGGTCTCCGAGAGGGACCTGACGAAGCTGGCCGAAGGCCATATGGCAGGTTCATCTAACGCCAATAAATGGCAAACAGCAACAAACAAAAAGACGCCCCCCAAGGTGATGTCTGCTACGGCTGACACACCAACAGGCGAGGCTGCCACCGGCGCTAAGCGTAAACGCAGCACGAGGCCTAGAGGGCGTAAAAAACAGCAAAAAAACAACACCGAACCACCGGCTAGGGCGCAGAAGCGTTCGCGTCCCGAGGATTCCGTCACACCAACTGGGGTAAGCAAGAAGAGCAAACCCGCTCGCTCCCATATGGTTGATGGAACCCTGGTGAGCTACGCCGAAGCGGCCGCGTCGTTCAGGAACAACGAGCTGTGTGTCGCCGTCATGACCGAGCCCTTCTTGGACATGACGCAGGAGCAAGCGGAGGGGATCCGACAAACCATTGAGGACCAGCTCCGGGCTCTGCTGAAGGCAGTTCCTGAACCAGCCACTCCAACCCAAAATACCGCGATCCACTTTAGAGGTCGGGCCCACTACGCCGAAGGCGTTCTCAAAACATGGTGCGAGGACGACTTCACACTGGCCTGGCTCAAAGGGGTCATAAATAACACACCGTCCCCGTTACCGGAGACCAGACTCACCGTTCGGCCCCAGGCCGACATACCCAAGAAGGCATTGTGCATGCTGTATGTCCCCGAGAACAGCGAGGACACTTCAGACCTTCTTGGGATGTTGGCGAGGCAGATACCCCAATTTAAAATTTAACACCTGGACTCTGACACACGCAAGGGTCAGTCAGGAGCCACCGTGCACCTGTCTCTACTTTCGTGTACCGGAGTCCATGGTAAAAACCATCAAAGACAAGCAGAGGCGAGTATACTACCTTATGGGTAGTATATACATCCGGTTCCTGAAGGAAGGTGGAACCAAGGAGGATGCCGCTGCGCCTTCAACCTCAACTGCGACCTCGACTGCGCCTGGAGCGGAGCTTGATCCGCCGCTGCCTGGGCGTTCCCCGTCGCCTCCCGCGACGGGGACCGCTGGGGAGGCGGTGGAGCTGGCGACTTCCATGGCAGCGCTTGAGGTCGATTCAACTGAGGGATCAACACAGGATCCACCCTCACCCGGACTAACTTCGGACGAGGACTGCTTTCCGCCGGAGGGGAGAAGTAGGGACGAGGACAGCGATCCCTGTTCCTCTCCTTTGAGGGAGGACTAAGATCCTGCAGACCAACCTCCAGCACAGTCAAACTGCGTCGGCTACTTTACGCAGAGTGCTGGAGAACCAACAAGAGAAGACCATCGCCCTCATCCAAGAGCCGTGGATTAGAAGTGGCAAAATATGCGGTCTTGCTAACATCGGAGGTAAGTTGCTGCTAGACACCTCCGTAAGTAATCCGCGTACCTGCATATTGGTCCCAAAACATGTATACCCTTTTAATTAACGAATTCTGTTCAAGGGACCTGACAGCAACCAGGCTTTTCAGAACCGAACAAGAACGCCCAGACATTGTACTAGCCTCGGCATACCTGCCAGGCGACGCGGACGTGCCTCTACCAGAGCTCGCCTTGCTGGTGGAGTACTGTGAAAGGGAGAAACTAGAACTAATCATCGGCACAGATTCCAACGCGCATCACACGCTCTGGGGTAATGTCAAAACCAACAACCGAGGTGAGGAAAAGCTTGATTTTATTCTTAGCAATAACCTTGTACTACTTAACAAGGGTTCCGAACCCACCTTCATAAACGCAAGATCGCAAACAATAATAGACCTAACTTTAGCAACTTTAGGTGTATCCAACTCCATCCAGGACTGGCATGTGTCCAATGAGATATCATGCTCAGACCATAGATGGATCCGTTTTACAATTAACTTCAACTTAACCACACCACAGCCAAGAAGGGTTCCTCGCAACACAGACCAATCGAAGTTCGTCAGACTTATAGGTACTGAACTGGGTAGGTTACCCTCTCTTCCGGCTGAAATAACGATAAACAATTTAGACGAACACGTAAACAAAATCACTTCCATCCTATTTTTGAGCTATGAACAGTCGTGTCCCCTCACCTTACCCAGGAGAGGAATCAGGCAGTCCTGGTGGAGTCCTGAACTGGAGAGACACCGACACAAACTGAGAAGGCTATTCAATGGAGCTAGGAACACACGGTCGCCAGTAGACTGGGACCGTTACATAACAAACCGCAAAACATATAAAAAACTAATTCGCCTCCGAGGTAAAACAAGTTGGAGGCGTTTTTGTACTAACATTGAAAACAACAACCAGGCAAATAGGGTCAAAACTTGTCTTGCTCAAGAGGCAGACCTTTCTATAGGATGCCTGAGAAAACCAGATAACACTTACACAACAAACGACGCAGAAACTAGCGAAATACTCCTAACTACCTACTTCCCGGGCTGCCAGATTGCCACCCAGCAAAGCTGGGAACCGTACAGGGAAAGGGCTACGAGCAGCTTAGACTGGGAGGTGGGGTTAGAAGTTATCGACAAAGATAAATTAACGTGGGCAATCAACACCTTCCTGCCTTTCAAGGCAGCGGGGATGGACGGTATCTTTCCAGCTCTGCTCAGATGGAGCGGTGCTCTGCTAGCTGATTACCTTGTTAAGGTCTTTCGGGCCTGTCTGGCTCACCGATAAAAATAATATTTATTCCGAAACCAGGTAGGGGCGACTACACCCAGCCCAAATCTTTTAGACCCATAAGCCTCTCCTCTTTCTTTCTAAAGACACTGGAGAGGCTGGGGGACAGGAAGATAAGAAACCAGATTTCGATACAAAAACCTCTGCACCCGAACCAACATGCCTACTGTGCAGGCAAATCAACTGTCGCCTTAACACAAGCCGCAAAAACCGTAAAGCGTTTAGGTATCCAGAACTACGGAATCAGATTCCTATCTGATAGTCTGGCTGTGCTCAAAGCTTTAGAAAACAAACTAACCAACAACAAACTAATCTTTGAATGCCACTTCGCCCTGGAGAGTATATCAAAATCCAATCGAATCACCCTCCTCAGTGGATCAAGGGGCACAGTGGATCCCTAGGCAATGATGCCGCAGATGAACTTGCGAAAAGGGGTTCCGAGATGTTGGTGCTAGGCCCGTACCCACTTATCCCCTGGCCTTTCTCGCAATTTCGTGCGTGGATTCGTCAAAGATCAACAGAGTTACACAATAACAGATGGTCACGGGCTACAGACTGTAGACAGTCAAAAATGGCTGTGCCGATAGTAAACCCGCGTCTCACCAAGAAACTCCTCAGCCTGAGTAGAAATAACCTCAAAATAATTATAGGGACATTAACGGGCCACACCCTTCTTAACAAACATTTATTCAACATAGGCGCCACGGACAGCCCACTTTGCAGGGGCTGTTTTAACGCCGAAGAATCAGCCGCCCACGTAATCCTGGAATGCGAGGCCGTGGCTTCTCAACGCGAAGAAACCCTCGGAACAGTGAGGTCGCTCCGTGAAGCCTGTGAAGCTCCCAGGAAGCTTCTGTGCTTTTGGGCGGAGATGGGCTGGCTATGTTAGCCAGTACCCCCACGTACAACGGACCAAATGGGAGTCTAAGTGCGGAAAAGGGAGTCCTACTACTACTACCTTGTACACAAAACAAACATTTACAAATACAGAGAGAGAGAGAGGAGAGTCGCTTGAGTTTACCATTGTGGTGAAAGGATTAGTCAGCTAGACTCTGCGTTACCGAGTGCTAGCTGTCCAGGGTGCGCCGGGCGTTTGAAGAAGGACAGCTTATGTACAAAGGCGAGCTTAACTGGTTTGTTGTAAGAGAACCCAGTTATGACTGGGTTCTCTTGTTAACAGTGTTATAGAGAGATTTGTACAATTAGGACAGTTAATAAAAGCGCGCAACAAAAAAAACTTAAAAACAAATGAAAATTTCAATTCTTACTAACTAAATACACTATTCAAATACATATCTTCTGTATTTAATCTTTTGTATATTTTGCTAAATAAACCTATTTTACAAGCTTTTATTTACTTTCACCTGAACGGTGTCTGTCTGTCTTTCTTTGGTGTTAAGATTGCGGGTTTCCGCTTCTTCTTCTTTTCGTTTCGATGGCACATTTAATTAGATTGTCTGGGCCCAGTAGGTGGCCACGCTTATTGCAGCGTCAGAAGCACCGTACAGGTCTTCCAGGGTGCAAGTGAATGGACAGCCAGGACACTCCAGCAAGTGGGACATAGTCTGTACAGGGGCACCACACTTGCACCGGGTGTTGGACGAATCTATAATCCCCCATTTTTCCAAATTATATTTGCAGCGGCCTACTTGGGTACGTAGCCGATTCAATGCCTTCCATACAGGCCACTGCAATTCATGACCAAGCGGCAGATGCTCCTTGGGCTCAACAAAGTCATGGGGTGGTGACACTTCTCCACCCACAACTTTCTCTTCTCCTCAGGCGGCCTGTCCTGGATTGCCTGTGTAGTTCGCAGGAAACTCCTTCGACTTTTCAGTCTACCCGCAGTTGGTGAATAATCGTAGAGGGGATGTCGGGAATCGGATTCCTGGTGCTTTTTTTCCAACGCGCATGCGACATCCCTTCGTACGGAAGGTGGTGCTATGCCTGCTAGTGGGTAGAGCTTATTAAGTGGAGTTGGTTTTAAGCAGCCCGATATTATCCGACACGTCTCATTTAGGGCAATGTCTACTTGCTTGGCGTGAGTGGATCGGTGCCAAACTGGGCACGCAAACTCGCCAGCAGAGAAGCATAGAGACATACCAGTTGTGCGGAGAACATCGGGTGCCGCTCCCCAGTTGGTGGAAATAAGGCGACGGAGCAAGCCATTACGGTTTCCGACCTTCTGCTTTGTTACGTAGCAGTGTGACTTATATGTTAAGGTCCTATCCAAAGTCACACCCAGGTATTTGGGGTTCGAGCAGTGTTCGACCCTAGTTCCTCGCCACGAGATGGCGAGTGTCCGATTTGCATGCAAGTTGCGAAGGTGGAATGCGCACGACTGAGTCTTGGATGGGTTGGGCTGCAGAGCATTGCGGTCATAGTATTCTCCCAGTAAGTTGAGTGCGATTGTCAGTGTGTGCTCCACGGCTTCGAAAGTTGCTGCTTGCGTTGCTAAGGCCAAGTCATCCGCATAAAGGAACCGCTCCGTGTGTTAGGTGTTGGGCTGGTCGTTCGTGTAGATGTTAAAAAGCGTCGGCGCCAACACACTGCCTTGAGAGAGACCGTTTTTTTGCCTTCGCCATCTACTCTTGGTGGACTGAAAGCACACCTGGAAACGGCGGTTGTGCAGGAGCTCACTCAGTATGCGTACAAAACCCTGGTCCTTAGTAAGGCTCCTGACCTTCCCGAGCAGTCTTTTGATATTAATGGTGTCGTAAGCTGCCGAAAGATCAACGAGTACGACACCAGAGACTCTATTAGCTTCGAACCCATCCTCTATATATTCTGTCAGTCGGAGAACCTGGCTAGAGCAAGACTTACCAGGTCCAAATCCTGCCTGTTCAGGGATTAGAGCCGAGTCAATTTCTGCTGTGAAGCGGTTTAATAAAAGTCTTTCAAATAGCTTATATGTGTGGCATAATAGAGAAATGGGCCGGTAGCTTTTGGGGTCGTCGGAGGGCTTACCTGGTTTTGGTAGTGCAATGACTTTGGTCTTCCTCCATAATTTGGGAATGTGTGCAGAAGCCATGCAGTTATTAAAGAGTGCCAAGAGCCACGATACAGCCAAAGGTCTAAGATGTTTTATCTGATCAACAGTTATATCATCGACTCCAGCCGCCTTGCCATTTTTTAACGCCTTGATGGCCGGAATGATGTCTGTCAGAGTAAAAGACTTGCTGATTTCATTTGAACTTTCAGGGGCATTAACAGACCTTTTGGCTCTTGGGAGTTTATGGGGAGGTTTTCCGTTGAGTAGCAACTGTTGGGCTATTTTGTTGGCCGTGACGAAGCCCTGGTTGACAGGTTCCGGCGGGTCACCAGTAAGTTTATGTATTGTGGACCAGGCCTTCTTACTGTTGTGGGTCATGTCGGTGTCTGCTACTGTAGTGATCCATTTTTGTTTACGGGATTCACCTACCATGAACACCAACGCATCCCCAGCAGCAATTGTATCCTCGGCAAAGGGGTCATTCTCGTAGAGGTCCTCGTAGGTCTTAAGAAGATCTAAAGATTCTGGAGTAAGGCCGGATATGTATGAAGTACGGCAGCCTCTTGGTATGCATTGACGCGACACAGTCCATATGGTATCCACAAACTGTTCATAGTTAGAAGGTTTAAATTCTGTGTCGCGCAAATTTGCATCGACATCGGTAGATAATTTTTCCCAGTTTGCCTTCGAGAAGTTAAAGCGTGCTTCATAGGGGACCTGTCGGGGCTTAATTGCCGCTCAAATCTCACACGTGATGGGCCTGTGTTTGGGATTGGTCGGAGGACGAGTTTTGAACACAAAGAGTTTATGTTAGTGCTGACGCAAACCAAATCTGGGTTGTAGCCACGTTTCCAGCGTCGACTATTAAAAGATGCAGGTAGTTTGGCATCCTGTATGAGGGATAGTTCTGATGCATCAGCCCACTCCTCGACTAAATTGCCGTCTGCGTTAGTATCGCGGTACCCCCAGGATATACTATGACTATTGAAATCACCAACAACTACTTTAGTCTGTTGGATGTCAAAGTTAGGTGGTTTGTGGAACTGAAAAGGTTGGTTAGGCGGCTTATAAACTGATGTAATTGAGCAAATACTTAGATCCACTGTAAGGATTTCCGTGCAATTTTCATTACTCCAGGATGCAGACAGAATAGTTACGCAGGGTTTGACAAAAATAGCGCTTCCGTATTGTGTGTAGGGTATCTCCAGAGCAAGATTCATTCCGGGGATGTTTGGCCTTAGATGTTTTGGTACCACGATGCGTTTCCTGGACACAGAGAATGTCACAGTCTATATTCTGACAAAGTTGAGAGAGCAACTGAGACTTGTTTTCAGAGAACCCTTCGATGTTAATTGAGGTGATAGTGAGGGCGGGCTTCGAAAGCCGGTGTTGGATGCCCTTAGAGATGACTCTTTTGTTATATTTCGGCCTTGATAAGGACCGTGGATCATAGTTCTGAGAAGAACCGTTTAGATGTGCCATCGTGGTGAAAGGATTAGCCAGCTAGACTCTGCGTTACCGAGTGCTAGCTGCCCAGGGTGCGCCGGGCGTTTGGAATCGTAGTACGATTTAGATTAACGCCACTCGCGGAGGCTCCTTTCATGCACCCCATTTCCGCTGGATGCGAGACGCACGGGTTCGGTCAATGTGGTGACGCCTGGGGGAGGCCAATGTCCAGCAGTGGACTTCTTTCGGCTGAAATGGTGATGATGACGTACGGTGTCTGTAATCAAATCTTGCAGGTTAAATTTGACTAGCTTCCCAGTGTCCGATTGAGCTGAACTTTTGTATACTCGTTTGTTTTTCGTGACAGTGCAGTTTTTAATATAAAAGTATGTTTGAAAATAAAACTTTTATTAATATTTAAGCTAGGCCTCCCAACGCTAGGCAGCGTTGCTGGCGACAGCTGCGGTCTCACAGGTGGTGAGCCGCATACGGCGCCTTGGCCTGGAGGTGGCCCTCAACAAGTCGGAGGCCATGGTGTTTCATGGCCCCCGGCGGGCGCCGCCGCCCGATGCCCACATCGTGGTCGGGGGGGCTCGAATCGCTGTCGAGTCTACCATGAAGTATCTAGGATTGGTGCTCGACAGCCGGTGGGATTTCGGCCCCCACTTTCGGCGGCTGGCGCCCAAGTTGTTGGGCGCGGCTGGGGCGCTGTCAACGCTGCTTCCCAATCTGGGGGGCCCGAGCGCCGCCTGTAGGCGGCTCTACGTAGGGATCGTGCGATCGATGGCCCTGTATGGGGCCCCGATCTGGGCGACTGACCTGACGGCCGGCAGCATCGCTATTCTGCGAAAGCCGCAGAGAGCGATGGCCGTCAGAGTCATCAGGGGGTATCGCACGATCTCCTACGAGGCGGCTTGTGTACTGGCCGGATCCCCACCCTGGGACCTGGAGGCGAAAGTACTCGCGTCACTGTATCGGTGGCGCGAGGAAGCGTGGGCGCGGGGCGAGGGGCTGATGCAGCGACATATGGAGTTGCGTCAGTCTCAGCTTCGCGAGGTCCTGGTGGCGGAATGGCGGAACAGGATTTCACGCCCTACCGCCGGCCTCATTACCATCGAGGCTGTCCGGCCAGTGCTCGAGCGCTGGCTCGGGAGGAGGCACGGCTCCCTGTCGTTTCGGGTGACGCAGTCCTGGGACGCGGTGGTATCCTTCTGCGAAACAGTCGTCTCGCAGAAGGAGCCTGCGGAGAGGATGAGGGAGATTTCATCCACTAACCCGATCCGCAGCAGACGCGCCGGGCGTCGGCGGAGGGCGGACAACGCTCTCTTCCAGCCCCCCTAAATGGGTCCAGGGACGACGGACTCGGGGAATTCCGTGGCCCCCCAGATATCAGGACCCGAGGTGGTGGCGAGTAGTGTTCCACGCGTGCCCCTCTTAGACGTCGCGGGGGGAGTCCAATACCTCACTCCCCCCCCAACCCGAGGTCGTGGCCCGCATGGGCGGGCCGGCACTAGCCGGGGGTTGCGGAAGTATCGTTGTTCCCGCGATCCCCGGTTTAGGTGTGAGATGGAACACCGGGGTGGTTTTTAGTCAGTAGAAGTCTGACAGACCCCTCCGCCCCCCCCCAGGACGGTGGACATCCATTGAGGATTTTACAAACAGAAAAAAAAAAAAACAAAAAAAAAAAGGCCTCCCAACGCTGGCGTGTCTACTTTGAAGCGTTTATTGGAGATCGTCCGGAGATAGCGAAAAATCGGGCACAGTGGAATGCTATGGGGGAGATCTTTGGCCAGCAGTGGGACTACATGGATCAACCAAAACAATATATATGGGTCATATTCAAAATAATTGTAAGTTACGGATAGGAAACAAATATGAATATTATTTTATTGTAACAGAAAAATAACAGAAAGGAATGATTAGGGCAAGTTTAAATAGCATACATTTGTAAAATAAATAATTAACATTGATCTAATTGAAACACCTGGGATAGTAGAATACCATCACCACTATCATCACTACCTATACATACTTCAAATAAAAAGAAAAAAAAAAGTTTTGGCTAACCTGCGGTGCAGTAAGTTGAATAATATTTTATTATCATTAATTCATATATGACACTATGTGAATAACGCCTAATCATTCATATCTGTTACGTAACAGAAAAAAGTGATGGATAAAATAACGTATATGAATTAATTGCACGTGTCTAACCTACAAATCTATTTATTTCCACATTAAGTTAAATGTTATACGAATATTTTATATTTATAACAATTAGCACAATGCAGTTATTTCCTAGTATGGGTAATAAAACAGTAAACTTACTTACCGCTATTTTAAACGTCTCACATTAAATATTTACTTTTAAAAGTCTAATTTTCTTCGACAACGAAACGAGCTGAGAAACTATATTGAACAAAATGGGCGATCATTTATTTTTACGTCGTGTAGTGACAGGTAGTGGACTAATTTTGCCAGTATATCAAATTTCTTTATTACCATGGAAATAATGTTAAAATAGCATAACAGAGAAGAATAACAGATATGTGTAAAATCAGGAGACTCATTAATAAATTAAATTTGAAGAATAATAAATAGTATTTTATATTTTGTTTAGTGAAGTGTTGAAAGTTTAAACAGTATTCTCTGAATATAGTTTTTTTTTTTAACCTTTGTGTAATAGTTAATAATTAAATTATTATTTTTAGTTAACAGTCAAAGACGTGGACATTGAGTACTTGTATGAAACGGAATCTACGCAATGTTTGGTTTCATTTTTTTTTAATGAATTGTTTAGCTATATAAAATGTTTCGTTGTTTTTTATTAAATTCAAATAAACATTTAATCTGTTTGTTTATGAAATTCTAGTCAGTTGTATCTCGTTATAAAAATAATTGGGTTGGACACTATGACAGTATAATTATTACAATTATTTTGAATATGACCCATATACTTGTTTTTTTGTTTATTTCATAGAAACACAGCTTCACAGCCAGCGAGGCCGGGCAAAGCCTGAAAAATATTATTTTTAATTTATCGTTGTCAAGTTGTTTCTATGATCTGCCTGCTATCTGATGCAAGGGACTCTTGTTAAGGTTTATTTGTTACTGGCAATGCATGCTGTAGTGCTTCTTAGTGTTCTTAATTGAATTAAAATGGTGCCAGGAGTTTTAAGATAAATATTTGTTTTTATTTTTATTAATGAATGTGTATTTATGATTTAGGAAGTGTTCTACATTAAGATTATTGTACCTTTTTTCCAAGCTATGTTGGGGTTGGCTTCCGGTATAACCGGCTCAAATAGGCCTCAGAGCACGGAGTCGTTATTGGGAAGTTGGTGCTTTACAGTTTTATTTTATTTTAATACTAGGTTTTGCCAGTGGCTTCGCCCGCATTATAAGTGTTTTCTTATCCCAAGGTGTTTTCTTATACCGGGATAAGCCATGTGCTATTCCAAACTATAATAGAATATAATATACTTTATTGTACACTAACTATTTTATAGGAAAAGGTTAATTATACGGGTACAAACGCGGTCTTAACGCTGACAAAGATATCTACCAGACAACCTTTGGATGGACTGAAAGAACTTATAATGAAAAAGGGGGTAGTCTGTGGTGTACTACTATTATATTAAAACATAAATATATACAAAAATATATTGTTATAATAAATATTATCCATAAACTTAAATACACATATACTTACTTATTATACTTAAATATATACATACATAATATTACATGTAATATAATCTATGCCTGTGCCAAATTTCATCCAGATCAGTTCAGCCGTTTTAGCGTGATTGAGTAACAAACATTTCACTTGTAGATCATAGGCTGACGAAAGATTGAGACATCATTCATTATCAAACCTTTTTCCAACTAAGTTAAGGTAGACATTCAGTCTATCTGGATGCATGCCTATCTATCCTACACATTTAAGACTTGGTCTTCGGTTGGTCACTGCAGAGATAACCTGGTAAATAGGGTATCCTTGACCTGTCCCAATCACGGTGCCAATGTAGAATTCCCAGTATATGTAACACCTACTTTTCAACCACCTGTACCTTCCACAACCCGAACGAAGCCAACGACAGAGCTTTCCAGGTGGCTACATTCTGGTTGGAAAAATATTGAGTCAAAAACGACACGTAAAGAAGAGTAAGAATCAAGACTACGCTCTCTCCTATCCGAAAATAAAAACAATATTTATTATGTAAGTCAATTCATTCAGAAACAGGATTCAAACTCCATAATTTCACCCATAAAATCTCATTAATTTTAGTTTCTCAACTAACAAACAAACTCCACATAACTCGATCCATGACATACGCATTAAGCCATAAACACACTCATGTACAAGCTGGTAATAAATGTAAAAATGTGGCCAAAAGTGTCCAGTGTACAAAGGCCATTAAACCCGAGCCGCGGGTAACGACCCTGGGAGGATGTGATGCTTAGCATATGTTTGATACACCCTCGTGATGGGAACGATGAATTTTGGTACAGATTTGTTCATATGAAGTGCCGAGGCGTAGTGACATGGGAACTTACCATTGAATAATTGGACTTAAAAAAAAACTGGTTTTAAGAATCAGTTAATAAACGTGATCTATATATATATATATCACTAGAGGACGCCTCGCGGTTTCACCCGTGTAGTTCCCGTTCCCGTGGGAATACAGGGATAAATAGCCTATGTCACTCGGGGATAGAGTAGCTTCCCAACAATGAAAGAATTTTTGAAATCGGTCCCGTAGTTTTGGAGCCTATTAGGTACAAACAAACAAACAAACAAAAAAAATCTTTCCTCTTTATAATATTGGTATAGATATAATATTACAAATGTGAATGTAAGTTTGTTTGTTACGCTTTCACGCGAAAACTACTTAACCGAACATCATGAAACTTTGTACAAATATTCTTGGAGGTATTAGAAGTAACTTATGATAATTTTGATTGAAAATAAAAATACAAAAGATATCACTTTTGCCGCGATAACCGACATTCACGCGGACGAAGTCGCGGACAAAATCTAGTATATATATAAATATAAAAGAAGAAACTGACTGACTGACTGATCGATCAACGCACAGCCAAAACTGCTAAGCCTAGAAGCATGAAATTTGGCAGAAAGGTTCCTCAAGTGACGTAAGTGATAAGCACTAAGAAAGGATTTTTGAAAATTCCACGCCAAAGGAGGTAAAAGTGGGTTGAAAGTTTGTATGTAATTTCTTTCTACAATTTGTAAGTTGGTCTCGTGAAATTTTAGATAAGCTTATTATTTATTTATGCTTTATGATTTGTTGTGTTTGAAGAGAGAGAAACGAGGAAGGTTTTTGTATATAATTTGTCACGGTTGAAGTCGGAGCGGGTCGCTAGTATTGTAATATAATAATAATACCAGCCTGTTACTGTCCCACTGCTAGATAGAGGCCCCTTCTCATACAGAGGGTGGAGATTAATCACCACGCTTGCTTAAGGTGGGTTGGCGATTTTAAACTTTTATCACCTTTAAGTCCAGGTTTCCTCAAAATGTTTTCCTTCACCATTGTCAGCAATTTCCAAGATAAACTTAGAAAATACATATTGATTGAAAAAAAACAATAATGTAATATTGTTTGTTGCTCTATAATGTAAAACATTTTCATCTAATGCCACATTTATAAATGGTTGTTGGTTCTTGTAGGTATAGGGAGTAGGTACTGGGTTCTACACCTCTCCGGGGTTGTCGGGTCGCTCAGATTGGGAACTTTGTCCGCCCACCAAGTGAAGCCAGGAAAGACGGTGGCAAAGTGATCATGTGCACAGCGAGGTGAGGGGGAGGCGTTATTTTTCAGTCTCCCCAGGGATGTGTCTTAACAGGCCCAGCATAGACACAGAGGGGGCTCCAGGGTAGTCTTTGGAGAGGTCACGGCCCTTTCTACGTTACTGATGATGATCACCGATGTGGTTTTTGTGAGGTAAAATCCCACTTTCTCGGTCTTTTCTCCAAAACTACAGGCGCCTTTTGAAGGTTTCCCCAAAAATAAGGTGGACCTCTCTTAACTCTTTAAACAACACAGGCGTGAAGGTATGCTGTTTATAAAATTAAATACTGGTTAATATTAATTAATATAGGTGATAATAAGTTGTTTTTGCGCTACTAATTAACAGGAAAAGATAACAAAATAAATGTGTGTCATTTTTCCTCAAAATAACGGGCAAGCATTAACAGGTGCAGATACGAGCACTGGTGACCCAGTGGAAACCGGCCTGGACTTACGTGTCGTAGGTTGTGGGCTCGAACCTAGGCAGTAGGCGATTTACTGTGTAAATTATTTCATCACCACTACTCTATGAACGGTGAAAGAAAATAAAAATAAAATCGTGAGGAAACCGGCATGTTCTAGAACCAAAAATTCGAATACATGTGACATCCACCAACCCGAACTCGGCCCGCGTGGTGGATTATGGCCCATTGCCTCTCTCACAGAGAGGAGGCCTGTGTCCCAGCAGTGGGATCGTTAAAAGGCTGATGATGATTAACAGATGTATTTTGCTTATCTTACTTCCTAATAATCCTACTATTATTATAAACGTGAAAGTTTGTGAGGATGGATGTTACACTTTCACGCAAAAACTACTGAACGGATTTTGATGAAACTTTACAGAAATATAGCTCATACATCAGAATAACACACGGGCTATAATTTATAAAGATATTGGATGAAGTACTAATCACACTAATATATTGTATTATAAATGCAAAAGTTTGGATGGATGTATGTTTGTTACTCAATCACTCCAGAACGGCTGAACGGATTTGGATAAAATTTGGCACATAGATAGATTATAGTCTGGAATAGCACATAAGCTACTTTTATCCCGGTATAATTTTCTCTTAGAATGATAAAACACTTTTAACGCGGGCGAAGCCGCTGGCAGAAGCTAGTAGTCATAAGTCTGCCATATATGTGAATGGGAGAATAGTAGGTTTCAGAACTAAATACAGTACCTATTTGGAGTGTTTTTAATTATGAATTGACTTGCGTTTGAGCACTATCTCACCTGATGGTAAGCGATGATGTGGTCGACGGTGAAGCTCGCTTGCCTAGAAGTAACCTATTCACTCTTGACTTAAATACACTAAATACTAATTGTAGCTTTCAGGAAACATTTGTTTTATGCTAAACCTACACAAGAATGAGAGAACTGCAACAAACTATTAACAATCTACAAATTAAACCTACCAACACGACACTCATAGACAAACACACAAAACCTACTTGGACCTCTGCCCACCCCGAGTGAGAGAGATTTTAAAATGGCGACTTCACGCCCTTTAGGCGTGAAGTCTCCATTTTAAAATAAGCATACGCAATGCGTATTTTATTGGACTAGCTCGCATTCTATTCCCACAGTTAGCTACAGAATAAAAGTACTAAATGAAACTAGCGACAGTGGCGACATCTATTGTAGAGATGCACTCAACTCACACCCCTCCCCAACCCCCCATTTCTCCTATCAATCAGTACTGTAGCGCAAATGTGAAAAATCGAAAAAAACCGCCGAGAAATCCGCCTGTAGACTGGTTTAGAGTGAGACGGAAGATGTGCTTGTGTAAAGTGGGAGTGGGATAGAGAGAGGATAGTCTAAATTATTGTATTATACATAATAATATTCGGGCGGTTAGGTGTATATGGAAGGTTGTTAGAAGCGAAATTGGTAGACTGATTTAAATTGTGTTGTGCGATTGTTGTGACGGGGTAGGCAGATTAAGACATTTATGTAACCACGTAGGTATTTGTTTCTCTTTTAAACCAATTTTCCAAAAAGGAGGAGGTTCTATGTTCGACTTCAAGTATTTTTTTTGTGTTTGTTCACCGATTTCTCCGTCCATTTTGGACCCATTTTGAATATTATTTTTTTATATAGTATGTTCCTAAATTGGTCCCATTTTAATTTGGTGAAGATCTGATGAAGAACTTGGGAGATATACAACAAAGCTTTTTAATAAATAACGGGAAATCTCTCGGGCTTGCTGCAATCGAATGTCTGTTTATTGTTTATACCATTTCATAACATAACATCACGCCAGTACCTACTAAAAGGGTACGCAGATGTGTACAGTTCACCTTGGTACCCTCTCTTTTCACCGGTTATGTTCAATTTTCATGATGTTCGGGTAATCTTTTCTATAATTATAGGTACCTTACTAAAGAACTTGCCTATAGCGAAAGACATCGACTTTCAAAAAGAAAGCTATTTTTAACTTTGTAGTGTTTTTATTTGGAAGTTGGTAGTATTTTTTTTTTAAATATTTTTTTAATGCTGAAACGTTCTGTGACTATTAAACATTTAGGTATGGAGAACTAGGTTGTTTATTATGTAGTTATAATAGAGGTTCATTCTTATCGCTATTCTTCCCTTTAGTTGCTTACATAAACCAATGTATTTAAAGGAAGAAGGATCATAAGTATACCATAAGGACGGGGATTGGTTGTTTGCCGGATAGGCTCAAGATTATTAAATTAATACCTCATCATCAGCCTTATAATGTCCCCACTGCTGGGACACAGACATCCTTTTTGTGAGAGAGGGAATGCCCAAGCAGCATATTATTGAAAATTACATAAAATACAGACAGACACACATAAGAATGTATCTGTACTAACGGATAAGATGATTCTTGCTGATAATGAGGCTGTATCAGGGGCGATCTCTACAATACTACACAGCACAGCTAACTAATGGCTGTATAATGTAGAAAAAAGCAAACAAAATGCATCTTAGTAGAATTTGAAAGAACTTTTGTCCAGCCTTTGGCTACGTATAATATTACTAGCTGGTTAATAAGACCAAAGCTTATAAACGGCTGCTTAGTACGATAAAGTCACATCTCTTCTAAGCTGAGAGCTGTATCAGAGAATCAAATTTTGCCATTGGCTTTTTAATGGTGTATACTAATTCCATTATTATTTATTTGTTTACCCTCGCATTGGAACGCCTTGCAGCAATTACACCAATGGAGCACAAATTTACAAATACTGAGTACAAGTGCAGGTTTCCTCACGATGTTTTCCTTCACCGTTGTCAGCGATGTCCAAGATAAACTTAGAAAGTACGAAAGAATTGAAAAAGTCACATTGGTACTTGCCCGGATTTGAACCCACGACCTCAAGCGCGAGAGGCGAGGTCTTAGCCACTGGGCCACCACGACATATAATGCAACCACAATGAGCTTAATAGTAGCTGGTTAAAAGCATTTAAGACTGCATGAGCTGTAATTTAGTGTAACCTTACTCCACTTTATTTTCAAAGCTTGATGTGTAAATATTAGCTATTTTACAGCCTCTAGAATTATTTAAGAGTAAACATAGGTTAGTAGTGCTATGATAACGTCAATTTTGTCATTACCTCGCAACGCGATTTCATTAAATTGTCTTGCGAAAATAAAATACAATTTTAATGGCTCGCTAGTTTGGCATAACAGGCGAGAATAAGTAGCACCGCAAAATCAATTGAAGTATACCTACCTAAGCTAATTGAGTACGAAATACCCGAAATAAGTTAAAGCTTTTTAAGTAATTTATACAAAGTAAAGCGCCTGCCTGGGTAAATAATATCTACATATTTTGAATCATTACTTCTTACCGATAAGAGTCTTCGAGTTAGGAGTCTACTTTCCTAGTAAATACATACTTTTACTGTTTCTACAAACCTCATAATTGGTGTTACACGGCATTTTAAACCTAAGAACCACTTGCTAACAGGACGTGAACTGCAGTGGTCTTTAATGAAATGACTCTAATCGTTTGCATACCCAGATGCAACACAATTTGGCAAAATGGGATTTTATAGACCCGTCTAAAACTCAATATGAGTGCGGTGGCCCTGTGCAGAATACGATAAACAAGCTGGAGTGCCCTAGTTACCCATACACCTAATGAACTCCACTGTCTCTGCAATTAACGTGGGCACCACCACTGGCCCGTAAATACAAGTATACGTAAATAGTTTTTCATTGACCCAAAAAGAAGAACCTAAGAATCTAATTTAATCTATTCTTACAAGCAGTTAATTTTAGAGTCTTAAATAAAAATAGATCGGTCCTGTTTCTATCTGTTTCGGTTTCAGGAATCAAATTATTGTCAGGCATGAGGATGTTCTCGGCTTTATTTCAGGTATCCTCCCTAGTGAGACGATTCTGTTTTAAGGCGCAGAATATTCGCCCTTCGCCCTGCATCCGTTAGCTCAGCTGCAACTCGGGGTGGCGGATGCGCGGCGGCGCGATTGCAGCAGGTCCCGGGGAGAACGACGTGGACGTCGATGACTCGGACTGCCTAGAGCTCTGCTTTATACGGTACTCCGCCACGAGTACAGCAGCAGGTATTTTTGGCATTTTACAGGTAATGCTGTTCACACCAACAGCGATGCCCACCAAAACATACCCTAGCTTCTCTCCCCTCAAAAACGGGGCACAAAATAAACATCAGGAAGACTCAGGAAATGAGAACTGGTGTGGAGAACCACTCACCGTTGCTGATTGGCACAGAGGCAGTGGAACGTGTCCACAAATTTACATACCTCGGGAGTGTCGTGTCAGAGACTGGGGGTAGTAAACATCGCTTCTAGGATCGCCAAAGCCCGAGCAACCTTCGCGCAGCTGAGACCTGTTTGGCAATCGCGGAAACTGACCCGAAGGATTAAACTCAAAATCTTCGGGTCCAATGGCAAATCCGTGCTGCTCTTCGGGTGCGAAACGTGAAGGTCACAAAGGACATCTCACGCCAAATACAAGTCTTCGTCGCATTCTCGGAATTTACTGGCCCGAATCCATCTCCAATGTAGAGCTGTTAGAGAAATGCCACGAGAGCCCGATCGACCGCCAGATCAAGCATCGCAAGTGGAGATGGATTGGCCACACGCTCCGAAGGGATCCCGATCTATGTGATCCACCACCAAGCAAGCTTTGAAAAAGAAAGCGTGGCCGTCCCCGTCAAACCTGGTGTCGCACCGTGTTGATAGAAGCAACGAGCATCGGAATGACATGGAGCAAGGTGAAGCGTGAAGCTCAAGACCGATCGCGATGGAGGACATCTGTGGACGCCCTCTGCCCCATCTAGGAGTTATAGGACATTAAGTCAAATATAAATAACATCGTTTTTCTCAACACAAAAAAACACTATCTGAAATCCTCCCATATACTACAATACTATAATCGTATTGTCTCCATTTTCTTAGAGGACGCTTCGAGCGAGCCCACTACACACCCCTGCAACTGTCTACCCGCCACAACCAAA
Source organism: Orthosia cruda (assembly GCA_964057195.1). NCBI lineage: Eukaryota > Metazoa > Arthropoda > Insecta > Lepidoptera > Noctuidae > Orthosia > Orthosia cruda. The sequence goes on from OZ059854.1 coordinate 1,826,183, forward strand.
TCCAACCATACTCCCTTCTAACACTGTCGAAAATCGCCCGCCAGATTTTGCTACATAAGTCTTTTAGTGTTAAGCTCTCGATATCCGAGACCCGACGGCGCGGTCGCTCGAAGGAAACCTCACTACTTAATTTAGGGTTAAAATATACTTCACCCGATTCTGGTTAACGGGGAGAGAGGCTCAAGGTCATGTGGGACTCGTCACGACTTGGACTGGGGCTGACTGGTGATCAATGGTATTGGTGTTTGGGTGTCGGTGCTGTAATATATAGAAGTTAATTGTGGCTGGTTATGTTGTGACCCAATTCTGGATATGGGAGAATTTTAGCGTGTGTTTATTTTATTGGGTCGTTACGTTAATCACCAAAGTTGGCATACAGAACTTTGATTTCGAAAATGTGTCTGAGAAATTTTTTACTACATAAATGGGTTAAGAAATAGGAGTAGTAGGCTGATAGCAGCTGGATAAGAGTTGCCAACTATCCAGATTAATGACGTGTAATTGGAGAGGTCTGTATCCAGTCATAGACCGCTATAGGCTGAGTAATGATGGAAGAATGATGCAATTTACTTCAGGAATTGAGTAATATTTTGGCTTAGCGGTTTTAACTCACCACATTGCCGGATGGATTATGATAAATGAGGAAGAAGGTGCGCACTGCGAGCTGTTCCATGACATAATAACAACTCATTACGACATTACGAAACCCAAGCTGGGTGAATGTGACACTAAGCATGCAATTCTAATGTGTTTTGTCATAAAGGGCGTGAGATTTTAAACTGTGTCTTTTACTCTCAATCTAAGGGTTCGTTCAAACAGAACATCCGTATTTATAAGATCGTTTTAATGGATCCGCCGTCGCTACTGGTGCTGATGTTCACACCGCATTTACAGTACCGTTTTAACGGATCCGTCGCTACTAGGGGTTATGTTCACACCACATTTACAGTACAGTTTTAACGGATCCTTCGCTACTGGGAGTAATGGTATGCCCCGCGTGGTTTTGATCCTATAAACGGATCAGTATTTTAATACTATTGTGTGTGTGAAGTCGCTCATATAACTACACACGTCATAAAGCGGACCTGTAAAACGGACCTCTATGTGAACGAGCACTGAACTGGCTTTTCTACATAGCTTTTACTCTCAGTATATTGTGGATAGATATTTACAAAAACAATCCTCATTAAAATCCGAAAGTTTACAAAATTGCGTTAAAGAGAAGAAAGAGTTTACAATCTGACGCGATTTATTATAAAATTACGATAATTGCAATAATAAACACCAAGCTTTAACAACAACAACAAATCATTCAAACACCCGTTACAAACCCGCCAAAAGCCTTAACTGAAGCTGAAACGAATGCAGGCGGGAATAAAAAGTGATAATATAAACATATATAATTATGAATAAAGAATTAACGAGCGACGCCGCGGGATAACTCACTGCTCTCCATGTGCCCGGACTAGTACAAACGTGTACAGGGACACTGCAGTGCTAATGCAGAAACTATTTCATTTATGAAAACCATTTCTTTCGACCTTGAAAAGACTGCCATAGATTTGCGTGATTAAAAGAAAGCCTTAAAGAGATGCTGTTAGGAAATATGCGCAATTAAGTCTAATAAATCTGTTATAATATTAACTTGTTAAATGTCTTTAAAATAACAGAAAAATACCGGCCAAGTGCGAGTCGGACTCGCGCACGAAGGGTTCCGTACTTGGTAAATTGCGGTTTACGATTTATGACGTATCAAAAAAACTATTTACTAGATCTCGAAAAGATCGTGAATGTTTACATTGCAATGTACATCATATATTTTTTTAGTTTTATCATCCCCTTATTTTAGAAGTTACAGGGGGGACACTCATTTTACTACTTTGGAAGTGTCTCTTGCGCAAACTATTCAGTTTAGAAAAAAAAAGTATTAGAAACCTCAATGTCATTTTTAAAGGCCTATCCATAAATACACTATCCACACGTATGATATAGATGAAAAAAATAATTGAGATTCAGTTCTAAATATGGGGAACCCCCAAATTTACTGTTTTTGTGTGAAAATCTGAATGCGGTTTACAGAATACATCTACATACCAAGTTTCAACAGCATAGTTCTTATAATTTTGGAAAAAAAATGGCTGTGATATACGGACGAACAGACAGACATACAGACATGACGAATCCATAATGGTTCCGTTTTTTGCCATTTGGCTACGGAATCCTAAAAATGGGCAGTCATTGGGACTGCTGACAGAAGTTAATAATAATTAACATAACTAGCTACCTGGAATTTTAATACCTGTCTCACTTAACCTTGAATTACAATGTAATCTAGACCTACCACTACGCGTCTTATTATTTCAAAGTTTGGAGTTTTAACTAGCACATCAGTTAGCATGTCGGATACGCAAATCCATAAGTTTTGCCCCTACTAAAAATCGCGCAACGTGGCTAAAGACGTTTTCACTTTATATTTTCATTTCATACACATTATTATAAAAATTAAACTTGATCGCTATTATAAATTGTGGTAGGACTTTTGTAAATGAGTTACCCCAGACCGGCGAGCACGGCATACTGTGACAGGCTTGAGTCATCATTTTTATCAAAGTTTGGGAGCCAAAACCGTGATAAAATGCGTGACACTCGCCTATTACAGAGGCCATGCTCGCCCCGCTGGTAGGGCAATCGTAACTTTCCGATATTATGGGCATGTCCTTTTTCTTAATCCTCATGACAACACTTTTCTTCGCGCAAATACTTCTGTTTCAAACCAATAAAAAGTTAACAACATCCACGGGGACAAAGTGCTGACACAGCTAGCTACTGGTCATCGCAAAACATACGACTATTTGCAATACTGTCTGTACAATCAGAATGATGATAAATTTATTGTTGTCATTGCTCGCAGGACGGATGAGAACCAAAGTTACCGACATGGCACGAATAATTGCCAAACTTAAATGCCAGTGGGCAGGGCACATTGCTCGCAGAACGTATAGCCGATGGGGCCGCAAAGTGTGGAGTGGCGCTCGCGAACCGGGAGACGCAACGTTGGAAGGCCTCCCTCTAGTTGGACCGATGACCTGGTTAAGGATGTGGTAATCCGGTGGATGCCAGACGCATAGGTCCCACCAGTGTGGCAACGCTTGGGGAGGCAAATGTCCAGCAGTGGACGTCTTTCGGCTGAAATAATGATCACCATGACATGAAATAATGCTGAACAAAACTAACTCTAGTATCTAACGTCGCGAAATGAAGTGAGCTTTGTGGTACAGATTGCAGCTTACTTAAAGAACGAAAGAGAGAGGCCACCCGTCTTTGACCTGGTAGTTCAATATAGAAAGAGACCTCAAGCAAGCCCAATGACCCGAACAGACAACCAAAGACAGAACAATTCGGCGCAGGAAGAGGAGACCCAACCCCAAGTAATGGGACCAGGGAAGAAAGGAGGAGGCTGATCTCGTTTATTTATGGCATTAATATAATATTGTATTTATTTATTATATACTTTATTGTACACCACAAAAACATACAGGACAAACATTTACAAAAACAAGTGTACAATGGGCGGTCTTATCGCACAGGGCAATCTCTTGCAGACAACCTTTGGATGGACTGAAAAAGAGGAGTCAGTGTACCAAATATCATAAATAATTTTACTTATACATAATAAAATAAAATACATATATACAATACTACATAATATACTATTAAATCTCAAATATATGACAGAGAAAGGAGAAGAGCACCTATATTTGCAACAAATTGAATTCTGTTTCTGAACTCTTTGTAGGTCTTGGCTTCCTTAACGATCTTATTCCATTTCACTCTTCTATGGCCTTCCTTCACCAAGATGTTTTCCTTCCTAAGCTCTACAAATCTTCCTTGACACAATCCTTACAACAATTTCTAGGTCTTCCTCTAGGTCTTTTCTGATGATGACATGATTTTAACACTAATAGTGCGTTACCAATGTTCATAATATTATAACTGTAGGTCATGTAATGAGGCAATAAAGCGCCTGCCTGAGTTAAAACCTACGACTTAGAAATTGTAGGTCGCGGGTCAAACCCAGGCAGGCGTTTTACATTATGTAAATTATGCCATCACCACTGCTTCTAAACCGGTGAAGGAAAACATCGTGAGGTAACCGGCATGTCCTAGAATAAAAAAAATTACATGTGACATCCGCCAACCCACACTGGGTCTACGCGGTGGATTACGACATTCTCTTCCCGCAGAGCGAAGCCCTGTTTCCCAGCAGTCATAATAATCATAATTATTTCAGCCATAAGACGTCCACTGCTGGACATAGGGTCTCCAGCTGTGGGAACATTAAAAGGCTGATGATGATGATGAGGTCATTTATAACTCCTCAGAGCACGAATTTTCTGTTGGGGTTAGCATTACGATTAACTCTCCTTAGCACTGTTTTTCCTTCGTTAACATCTATACGACACTGTGTTAATCACAATCTAAAATTTAAAACAAATAATTGAATAGCAACTTAAAGAGCTATATATTATGAACCCCAATAAAAGGTGCCCTCAAAAAATGCCACCCTATACTGCTTGTATAAATACGGTGTACCGGAGAGGATGGCAAAACCAAAACACAATTTTTTTGATTTTCCTTTCCAAGTAGTCGTCAGTACAATATTTATTTTTAGAATTAACTATCCTTGAGAAAGTTGTTCATTTACATGGGCAGAAGTAGTTTTTTAAATATGATCACACCTTTTCGTTACAGGGTGTATAGCAGGTACACTCATTAGTTAGAAGTCGAACTTATTCATTGTAACATGACTATACCAAAAAAAAAACATACTTTGGGACACGTAGGAGTAGGTGTTGTTAAATAAATTTGCCTTATGACGTTTACTTCCTAGAATTTGATACTTATTAGCGACACTACCGGATGGTGTGCTTTACAGAAGATGTGTGTGCGCAGCGAAGGAATATAAATTTTTCAAAAACCCAATAATGCAGTTGTAGTTTTTATTAAAATCGGCTCCGTGACTCTTTTGACTGTTTTTCGCTGTTCCTCATAGTTTCTGGTTTGCTCATCCACAGCCACTTGGAAAACTCACCCTGTGAACTTAATGAAACTAAGTTCACAACTAATCTTTTTTTCAATCCATCTGCTATCACCCCTAAACCACGCCATACAATACGCCGAAAACATGAAAAGCCATTAACAATTTAAACAACCTTTCTTACTTCAGATGCACAAATACATACAACATGACCAGGGCATCAACTACGCAGACCCATGATAATACCCGTATGTACTCGTAGTTTGTTTTATTTATAGCACTAAAATAGTTGACAGACTTATATATGGGCGCTTTAGAAATTACTACGCTCGCATTAAATTCGTGGCTCGGAGACTAGTATATAGCTTTTACCCGCGACGACGTCTGTAAATTTCGCGCAATATTATTGTAGGCATGTGGGTCGCCTCACTTAAGAAGTTATTGGTTCACCATACAAACTTCCACCCCCTTTCCAACTCCCTAACGGAAGATAATCGTCTTAAAAACTATCATATGTCCTTCCCAAGATCACAAACTAAATCTGTACAAAATTTAATGTAAATTGGTTTTGCCATTTAAGCATGAAAGGTAACAGACAGACAGACAAGCAGACTGACTGTCGCGTTTATAGTTTTACTAGCTGCTTCATTGCCGTCAACTGGCTAACTACCCTACCCACTTACTCAACCTAACCTACCTACCTACACTACTCTACCTACCCTACTCTACCTACCCTACCCTACCTTACTTTTATCCTATGTCCTTCCATACGATGCCATCTATCTCCTTGCCAAATTTCATTGAAACCACTTTGAATTGAATGGAAAAATTGGAAGTGACTAAAGTAATAGAGAGACAGAGTTACTTTCGAACTTATAATATTAGTATGGATAAGTATGGATCTCTATATACTCTATCTCTATCGTTCGCAGCTGTTTGTAGAGGCTCTAAGACATACATCCTTATGTTTAGGCATTGAGTAAGTTTCATTCAGTTTTGGTTTGTAATTACTTCTAGAACTATATATTTTATACATATAGCACTTTGATAAGTAAGTCTGGTGAAGAAAAAATCTTTATTTTGCATGGTATGTAGTTTTGTATGGGCAGAGGTCCTGGAGTTTTGATGAAAAAGGCTGATGGTCGTGTTAACTTTAACTTTTCATGTTGTTGAGGTCTTGCTGTGAAGAATGTTCTGTCACTTGTTCTGGTGTAGTTGCACGCGTTTTAGAGGCTACTATTTTAGGGTTCCATAGTCAACAAGGAACCCTTATTGTTTCGCCATTTACGTCTGTCCGTGCGCAGCTTCGCTCAGAGACTCTTGGTACTAAAAAGCTATAATTTGGTATGATGATACATATTAATCATGCCGACAAAGTGGTAAAATAAAATGGGGTTGGGTATCGTTAGATAGATCATTTATAATATTACGCGTCTGTGAAAACCATTTTTCGATTCAGGGATCCGTGAGCGTAAAATGAAGCTTTAAATAGCAATTTTTTGTTAGAGTCCAGATCCCTCCCCCCTGCCAGCCAAATGGTTGCTTTTAGATATGTGAAAAAAAATCACGGCTGTGGATATAATATAATGAAATTAAAAGAAAAACTATCACAGCTAAGTAGGCTTTACAAGCTTACGAGTAATAGGCGACCAACTTATAAAATGTACTTAGAAAAGTAAAAACTTGTATATTGATGTATGGGGACTACAATTTTCGAACGGCAAAGTTAATTTTGTCCCTTCGTTGAAGCAATGTTCGTTTTAGTAATGTTACCTATTTATTTTGGTAAATGTAGCTGTTTATACGGAACCCTCTGTGCGCGAGTTAGACTCGCACTTGGCCGGTTTATTTATAGTTTCAAGTTCAGTAAGTAACTTACTGAACTTGAAACTATAATATAATGCTTTTGAATTCTGCATTAAATTAAATTTCACACCAGTAAGTACAACATCTTCACATATCCTGTTTTATTTTGTTTGTAGTAGATACGGAATATATTTGAGAGCTGTGACTGCTAATGAGAGCTGCTATTTAAATGAAAATATTAATAGGCAGAATCAACTTCGAAATTAGATCGTAGCATTAACCTACCCTCATAATCATAATTTCAGCAGAAATACATACGACATAGGCCTCCCCCAAGCGTCGCCACACTGATCAGTCTTGTGCGTTTCGCATCCACCGGACTCTCGCGGTCTTGACGAGGTCGTCGCTCCTAGCCTAGCCTCGAGTCAGATAAAATCATCGAAATCTCTGGATGAACCACAAAGCCTTGAGTTTCATGAAGCTGTAAACTACCGTCTTATCTACGATAACACGCAGTAGTCTCTTTTCCTAAGTAACTTTTTATGAGTAGCACATGATAAGTGGCTGAAAGAAATCTATGCAGTCAGTTTTCTGAGGAGCGAACGTCAAAAGTAAATCTTTATATAAACACATCAACACGGTCTAGGGATATTTTAAAAAGCGAATGACTATCAATGTGTTAATTATCTATATGACATGTATATATTTAAAAGATACGTTATTTAATATTCTACCATTTTTTAATAATGGTTATGGTACTTCGATTAAAATTTCAGGATTTTATGGAAAAAAATGAAGCATAGACGGAAACCGTATATGAATTAACTTTTAATTTATGAGTAAAACTGAAAAAAATAGAAAAATCATTTAATTTGTGTTTATAAACTTGAAGTTAGTAGTCTGAGAAAGCGCCCATGATGTTTATAACACATCGGCAACGATTCGGCATGCTCAGAACAAGGTTGTCAATGTCTTGCTGCGGAATATTGTCCCATGTCCTTCTGAGGTGCGCAAAAAGTTGATCTTCTGTAGCCAGATTTTCAGGAACTTCCTTCAGAGCTCTTCTTTGCAGCATATCCTACGCATGCTCAATGGGATTTAGATCTGGCGATTGAGCAGGCCAGTCTAAGGCCCTAACATTGTGTGTATAACCAAGCTGCTACCGTTCTCGCCGTGTGTGCCCGGGCATTGTCGTGCATGAGCAGGAAATCTTGCCCCATTTGTGTTCTGTGGGGCAAGATTACGGGCCCCAGCACCTGTTGGACGTATCGTTCTGCCGTCATATTGCCCCGCACCCAAACGAGATCCGTCCGTCCTCCAAGACGAATTCCTGCCCAAACCATAATTGTTCCTCCTTGGTATGGGTGAACTTCCTGAGGGTTCTGAAGACGGCTCCATCGTCCAGGAACTCGCCAAACACGAGTCCTTCGTGAATCTGGATGGAAGCCGAACCTGGATTCATCCGTGAACAGCACATTGGACCATTGCTCACGGCCCCAGTCCACGTGGTTCCGAACCCATTCTAATCGTCGTCCACGATTGCCTCTCCGTAAAGGTGGGACCCGGAGTGGTCTACGAGAGCGTAGATTGCTTTCATGCAGTCGCATTCTTACAGTTTGGTCACTCACAAGCACTTGGTGTTCCACTCGCAGCCTTTGGACCAATTGAGTCGCCGTTGCATTTGGTTGAGCTCGCGCAGTAATTTGCAAAAATCGGTCTTGTCTGGGGGTAGTGATGCGACTTGGCCCCCGGTGCCTCTCCGCTACTTCACCTGTGGCACGACAGCGTGTCTACAATCTTGAAATTACATTTTGGTGGGTCCCTATGGCCTCAGCAACATTACGCTGAACAGACCCAGCTTCCAGCATTCCCACAGCTCGTAACATCTCCGCCCTCGTCAAATGTTGGCGTTGCATGGCTACAATACCTCAATTTTAACTTTATCTTTCGTTTAAAAATGAAAAAAAACTGTAACTAAACGTAATTCGTATTGTTTTCTAAATTTCGCACAAATGAAAATTCCCTCTCCTACACATCAAGACATTTTTATGCCACCGAAACAAAATAATTTAAAAAAAATTGAATTTGGAATTAGTCTGAGATAAATTACAAACAAATCGGTGTATAAAAGATTCCAATGCGGCCAGTACTTTTCGAGTTATTTAATTGAGTATGAAATATCCCTAGACCGTGTTGATGTGTGTATTTCATAAGTGCGTGATTTAGGACCCCAACGCTATTCTCCGGGATGAGGGGAAACATTTTAACTTCATTAGCATACGTTGGGTAATGTGGTATCTTACTCCAATAATCTTTTGATATAAACGATTTACTTCAAGATACGAAGGATAAATCTGATGAAACTGAAAAAGTTATTGAAGAATCAAACTTAAATATGCGCATTTAAAATATAATATGATAATGTATTTAATCAAAATTCCACATTATTTATATAAAAGAAAATTCATATTTTTTACGCAAACCCTAAGCAAATAAAACGACGTTGGTTAAATTTATGATATCTAAGATCTTAGTGTCTTAGGACATAGAGAACATAGTTTTTTTGCCGTCTCGTCTCAACTAGTCATAATTTAACAAGAAAACGTGCCGTCGACGAAATGAAACATCTATATTCATGCTCTATAGCCTTCTAAAATACGAGCTCGAGTTAGACCGACACGAGCGACACGAAACACGAAAGTACACAAAATTATCTTATTAAGTTCTTTTGAGCGGAAATCTTTTGACTGAATTACATTCGACGAGCGTAGAGACAGGCTAGTACTAGTAACCAATGAGGGCTGATGCGATTACTGGCTGACTCATAGCCAAAAAAGAACACGATGCGGCATTCCAATTGCAACTGTGTGTAGTATTTTCTCCCGATTATCAGGGAGCGTTTGAAGGATGCAACTGGGGGGTAGGAGGGTGGCGGCGGGGGAGCGCGCGCCGCCCAGTCGAGCCGTGGCTGCCGCGCACACCGCACGTAAATGGCGCGCTAGAAACAACCAAATGAGTACTCCGCGAGACCAAACGCGAACCCCGTTCACCACGAGACGACCGGCCAGATACTGTTGACTGTGATCATTTTGTAGTTTAAATTAATTAATCATCTAGTATAAGAGTGTTTCGGACTGTACCGGTTTGTGGCTAATGTGAGTTCAGATCTTGAGGCGTGTGGCTGCGGGGCACGTGCCCTAGATTTGGGTGTCGTCGCCGGAACGCTCAAATGCTGCATTTTTACGTTTATTTACAATCAGGCAATGCTTCAGTAGTAATAGTCGTGTAGCCTAGCTTTAAACGTAGTTAAGTAGTGCTAGTGTTATTACTGTCATTAAAGTGTATCGTCGCGTAAAGTGTTGATGTCATCTGTATCGAACGCATGCGATCTCGCAAAGCATTTGCGATTTTGACTATGTAGTGTTCATGTATCAGCTTCATGCGATTAATTGTGATCAATAAATCATTTAAACACTCTTTTTCATGTTTTTAGTATCACCCCCCGTCCGTTTACCGAAGACCAGCCAGTCTTTTGCTCTGAGTGTCTGCGTATATTTATGTGGCGTAGCCGGTAGCGTTGTAGTTTGAGCCCTATGACTTGATGTTTAGAGTCTAGATTTGAGTTTGGGGCTCTGAATAGAAACATTAAACCCGAATGTCTGTAAATTCACGATCTTATTTCTTCATTTTTAGTTAGCTCCTCCGCAATGCTTCGCTAGTGGCTATATACGTTTCACTATATGTAGTTTTGGAGTGTGTAGTTTGTGTAGTTCGAGGTTTGAGTGACGTTGTATCGCGGGCGGTGAGCGATGCACGTGGCTACCTGGAGGTAAATAATTGCTCCCACGTGGCTGTGAGCTCAATTAACCTCGCGGTGGGGTCGGCACGCACACTTTCACTGGTGGAAAACCTGAACAACTAACTGTTGTTATAAATACAACCATTTACTGACGTCATCCTCCATTCGGTGTCACTAATTACTGATTTTCGAGTTGATTAGCGTTTCTATTAACAGTTTTGGCATTGGATTCAGTTCATTTGAATTTTAATGCGGTTTTTGACTTTTCTGGATTTGGTTAGCGGATACCACCAAATCAAAACATTTTAGATTTTTCCTGAAAAGTGTTACCTAATATTTTCTAAGACAGAAACATACAAAATCCGTTCAAATCGGACAAATCAGGTGATTTCAACCAGATCCAGGACCATCAGTTTTATAAATCTAAATGAATTAATATTCTCTTTGGATCATTTGGTAGAACATTTTAGATAGGTGGTGTGTGTGCGTCTGTGCGTGTAGGTGTTTGTGTCTGGCGGGGTGGATGGGTGCGCGGGGAGGGTGGGGGTGTGTGCCCCGGCGGCGCGGAGGGGGGGTTGCGGGCCGGCACATGGGCGATCGATGCGGGGCGCCTTACCCGCGTATCATTTGCGTGCCACAGCTTTACTCCCCTCTCTCCAGTCTCCCCTGACTCCAACGATGACCTACAGAGTCCAGAATTCCGTCAGATCATTTCTGTTATATCGCACGTGATTCTCACATGGGGTTTTATTGAGAGGTTATTTTCTTATGTCATGTTCATTAGCAATTATGTTTATTTTATTTAATTGTAATTGGGCGGTAGATTGCATTTTCATTTCTTTGGAGTAGAGGAGTCGTTTGGGGGTTGTCTTTTTAGTTTTCGATATGATATAAATGATTGTTGAAGACATTTTGTTTAAGTTATGAAAACTTGATGGTAATGAGATCTGAAGATAACTTAATTTAGCGGATAATAAGATGAAGTATTTTAAAAAGTTAGTTTATTTGCAGCATTTGAGTAAGACATTAAATATTTAAGTATTAATCTGTACGAAATTAAGATACTTCATTTGTTTTGTTATGTGTTTGCAATTTATTTGTTCACATTTTTATTAGGACGCATACATATTCTATAGATGAGAGGGATAAACTTGGGATAATTCAGTTGATCGAATGCAGTGTCTTCGTGCAAAGTTGCACGTAGACAGTATCTATTTTGTTTTCAATATCTTAGACATTTTCAAATTTAAATGAAGCCAGATAAATATTGGATGTTTATAGTAAACTTATTATTACTTGTAGCTGATTATAATACTAGAGGATTCGTAACTAATAATACCTACCTAAACCCAACTTTGAATTAACTGTTACTAAAATTATATTGTTATCAGTGAAAATTGACTCCCATATTACTTCGTTAGTCTAATGTTCACAAACGCTACTACTGAGTATATGGTGTTAGGTTCGATTCCCGAGTCGGGTTATAGATGTTGGGGTATTTCATCTGGAATCTCTCATTAGCAGGCTAGACTTGACCCTTATTCAATGAGATTTAATCATAAATAAATAAATTATTTATTTATTTTCAGACATGAGTAGTCCAAAACATAAAATAACATTCATAAACATTAAATTATATTAAAAAAACCGGCCAAGTGCGAAGGGTTCCGTATCATTATCGGCAAAATGCCAAAAAAATCACGTTTGTTGTATGGGAGCCTCAATTTTTTGTTATAGCGGCAACAGAAATTCATCATCTGTGAAAATTTCAACAGTCTAGCTATCACGTTTCATGAGATACAGCCTGGTGACAGACAGACAGACGGACAGTGGAGTCTTATTAATAGGGTCCCGTTTTTACCCTTTGGGTACGGAACCCTAAAAATTATCCATTCCAAATCATAGCTGGCGAAATTTGGGTTTATGACAAGTACAACTCTGCCTTACCTTTCTAAGATATAGGCATGAACTTTTTGACGATACTTGACCCAAACATTTCGCATCTGATTTATTTTTCTAAAACCCCTTCTAACGAAAGCCGAGTATCTATGACGAAAAGGTTTCGCAGGAAAAATGATGAGTAGATTGACTTGCAAGATACTTGAAGATAAGATGCTCTATATTCTGGGTCCTTCATATTTCTATCTTACTACATTTTCCGATAATTTATGTAACAATTTCTATCAATGCTTGACTGAATATAAGATCGGGCAAACTAGGTAAGTATCTAATTGATTATTAAGAGATTACAAAAAATTTAATCTTCTTCTCGTGTGAGGATGTGGTCACCTCTGGTGTCAGAGTTAATTAAGCCGCCTCAGGGAACCCCACAGGCCTCTGATTTGGCTATTTCAGACTTACATTAACTATTTATAAGTCCAGGTTTCCTCACGATGTTTTCCTTCACCGTTGCCTGTGATGTCCAAGATAAACTTATAATTTTTAATAAGATTATGAAACAACGCAGATGCTTTCAGATTCGAAGTTTTCGAGATAATTATGCATCTTGATTTGATACAGACATGATTGATATAATTATACAGGATTCAAATTTAACTACAGAATCAGCAATTTCAATGAGAAATAGAATGTGGTCTATAATGTATCGTTTGTGTTTGCAAATGACTATTAAGGCAGTCGTAATTCCAATAAAAATACTAAATTAACACTAATACATTCAGTCTCACGAGAAATGTAATTGAACGTCAAATCTAATACAGACAAATGGATGTAAAATATAAAAATACATAAAACAAGTGACTGCTCATTAATATCTTGACACTTCCGATCTTACGTCAGTTAACAACAAGTTAAGCAACTGATTTGCAAAATGCTCTTTACAGAATATGAATTAAGAATCTCTTTAGCAGATGCAAAACAATTCGAAGATTTTTATGAGTATGTGATCTACGATTGAGAATTTAGAAAAATACATATTGGCTTAATAAACCAGGTTCTACAATTAAATAAGGACCATCTTCTTCTTGTTATTTTAGATTTTATGAAAAACTTTTCAAATATTTTGCCCGGCCACGCTAATGGCCAAGATAACAGCGTCAATAGCGCTCATTAGGTCTATTAGAACCTTAACAAACTTGCGACATCAATTCTACACCAAACCGAAACAATAATTCAAAAAACTAATTACTTTTTATTTACCGTCCCAAATCTACAATATCCCATCCACCGTTACATTTCCTTTCACATCACAGTAGGATCTCATTTACCTAATTTAAAGGGTCAACCTTCCATTGATGGCGTATTAATGGGCTCGTGAACAACCTCTGTTTCCTTCCCGGTATTATTCGAGCTCCAAATTATTTGGTTGAAAATTTTCACGGTAGAATCTCTCTTCCGCTGTGTTATGGGTTCTGTAAGCGGCGGTGCAGCAGGAAAATGGTTCTACACAACCATTTGGATATTATTATCTTAGAGTTAATATGTTAAGTATTTTGATCCATGTATATAAATCTGCTATATTGTATGGTTAATGAAGCCTTTCACAACAAACAATTTATTTGTATCTATCCGATTAAATGTTTGTATTATCGTGAACGTAAAATGCTTAATTTCTGATAAAATTCACAATATTTGAGATTTTAATTTTAAAGATCTCAGAAACTCATTTCAATGTTCTTAAACAAGATCGGTTGTGAAATTATCCTCACACTTGCAAAAACATTAAGAAAACACATTATCGACATATCAGTAATATGAAATGAACGCCAATTTGTAGAAACTGTGTTAATCTGGTCGCATAGTAATAAACTCAATTTTGACATTACATAATAATAAGTACTGAGCATAAATCTGGCCATAAATTTGTTCGTTAAAGTTGCCAAATGTGGTTTCTTTTGATGCGCAACTAATATCGAATTTTCGATGCGAATCAAATTCAACTCGTCTTTATCTAATATGTTTTATGTTTCACCTAGTTCAGATCAGCCGCCATATTTTTATAGTCCAGACATCATAAAAGTAATGAAATGAAACAAAACACATCATAACGATAAAATATATGTCGTCAGCAAAACGGACAATCGTTATCCACGATTGATTAGTTTTAGACTTATTTATTGGTTTGAGGTAAAAATCTAATCTTATTTAACAAAAAAATACCTATATCTTGCATTTATTGTTACTATGCTGCAAGAATTAACATCATATTTAAGCAATAAGATGAGTTTGTCCTCACGAGGAACTCTTTAGATTTAGTTACTAAATAATTTCAAGAGAAAGGAAAAAGTAATAACCCTCTACTTGCAGTCGGGTAAAAAGAGATATAATATATATGGTAGTCCTATTATATTCTCACATATAATAACTCGTCTCTATTAGTTAGGGGATTGTTCACCCTGGCACCCTGTTTCCAATCATGTAATACTCGTACAATTACCGAGTACGGTGAGCTTCATTTTTTTGTTAGGGAAATCCTTTTAAACTGCGTTTAGAAAGTATAGTTATCATAATTAAATCGAAATCGTTAATATTTAATAGTCAGTTTCTTCATAAGCCTTTACATAATGCTAATTCACACTAATCACACTAATATTTTATCACATTAAAGGCGAAAGTTTGTGAGTGTTTGTATGTTTGTTACTTCTTCACGCTCAAACGGCTCGACGGATCTGGATAAAATTTGACACAGAGATAGATTATAGTCAGGAATAGCACATAGAATATATTTTATCCCGGTAGTATGTTGCCTTGCGATAATTTTCGGCATTAACGCGGGCGAAGCCGCTTGCTGAAGTCAGTATACTCATAACTGCGTGCGTGTATGACTATGTAGATGTATGAACTTAAATGATACAAAAGTAGTATGAAAGGATCGTAGCAGATGGTGTACTGGTTTTCTGCAGGTTTCTGCGTAACCTCATGGAAAAAGGGCGAAAACTAACACAAAGCCTATGAAATGAAATTCTTATAATCAACATTTATTTAACGAAAAAAAGCCAACTATTATAATTCATCCGCTACACAACCTTACCCAACAGATAGTCTCTGCCAATTCCTATTGATAATAATATGAATATCTCAAGAATTAGTGGTCCGGAGAACTCGCCCGACTGAGTCCGACCTGATTATAAATGTCTAGACAACGAATATACAGATCGATAGGCACTCTGGCTTCCTCATACTTAGCCTAAATCATAATTTTTCTAGACTTTTCTCTTGGAATAAGCTTGCCTTGCGAACTATGTGTGGTGTAACTTTAAATGACAAATTCAGAAATGATGTAATATGAAATATGTTGAGGTTTAAAAGAAGATGTAGTGACAAAAATTGAAAAGATTATGCTTAGGTTGTTGAGAATATGAATGAAAGGCGACTTATAAAAGGTTTTAACAAGGCAAACGTGAGTGAGGAGACGCCCTAGAAGGACATAATAGTAGTTTATGAAACTGTTGCATAATGAGGGGTATTAAAACATGAGTGTGTGTTTAAAAACCGAGCCGTAGGCGAGGTTTTTAATAGTTTTCACACGAATGTTTTAATACCTAGTTATGTGCAGTTTCATACACTAATTTATCTACACTCATAAATTGGGATTGAACCTACAAAATACCTCTTTTTGCATTTTCCATGCCATGAAATCGTGATAGCATTTGTCATATACTTTTTTCGACTTTGCTGGTAATAAATTAAGAGTAATTTCCTTCGCCGCATCTAAAATATCGGGTGGAGTCAAATTTTCTTCACATTCACTGATATCAGACATTTTTAAACAATAATTAAAATAACTCATGAAATTCAGTACAGCAAAACTTGCAAAACGTATGAATGGCGCCAAAACCCAGCACTGAGCACTAAGGCTTGCACGCACGCACTGCGATCTTTATTCGCGCGATTTTTTCCGCCCATTCTGTGACCTATGGAATTGTATGAAGTTGTTCGCATTGCGGTAAAGAAATCGTGCGGAAATAATACCGCAAGAAATTCGTGTTTTGCCACAGAATCCACCGCACTACGGCGCGAATTTTATTCGCCCGAATATTTTGAGCTCTATGAACAATTAGAAGGAAACAAAATTCGCGCGAAGAAAAATCGCAGTGCGTGCTAAGTCTAAAGCGGGCATTGTCATAGACAATTTAAAATTGGAATCAAATCTTTTTATAATAGGTACTATAAAATGGCATTACAAAAAAAAATTATGGAAACTCCTTAGTGATTAACTTCTTGGATTTGTCCTGTATCGTAATAGAAAAAAAATTGTTTTATAGCATTATTTTGTTAGAGAAATAGTGTTATAATAAGATTCTATTTTTAAATTTCGGTATTGTGTTTATAAAGTATGCCAATATAAACTCGTTTTGAATTTTATAATTCGAATATTACGATATGAGAGTAGATAAATGGACCTTATAGGTGATGTTCTTCAGAAAGGCCAGGTGCGCAGTACTCGTAACCGGCGTGTGTGTATGACTAGATGTATGAACGTGAGAGAAGCAAAAGAAGTGTGTAAGGATCGTAGCAGGTGGCCGTTCTGTAGTTTCTGCCTACCCCCATGGGCATAAGGCGTGAGTTTATATAAGTAGATATGTTTTCGATATGATGATATAGTAGGTCGATATTTGTGTCAGACAAGTTGTGGTCTAAATTGGGCGGATATGAGTCTTCTTTCCTGCTTTTTATTACTTGAAATAAGTAGGTAGGTCAACTATTTATTGCCTGTGACTTCGCTTGCTTAGGTACGAACATAAATCAACCTTTTCTTGGCCCTAAGTGTGATAAAATTGTCACAATTATATTTTTTGTTCTAGATTTTTAATTGAAACCCCACATGAAATTTCGGCAGCACATGTCAACATGATACATTTCGTACTTTTTAACAATTGGTATCGCTAATAGAACGTGTCTGAGGCATTTTGCCTTTTGGAACAGTTTCGTAAAATCGGAAAAACCTTTCAATCAATCTTTTCACAAAAAAAATCAACCATTTTCCAAATCAAAACACTAGAAAGTAAAAAATAACTTCATAGTCAAGGCCATTAAGCGGCACTTGTGAACGAACGAAGATACGAAAATTTAAATTTAAAAATAATAATTGATTTTACTGTTCATTCGCAAAGTTAGATTGTTATGGAGAATAACGGGCAAGAAACTGCACAATTCAATTTCAGAAGTCGGTATTCCTGTTTTCGTTTCTTCGTATTTGGACACCGACTTTCTAAATTGAAGTTATTTATCACTTTGTGGTATTTTTATTTTGAAGTCGGTTATAGTTTTTTGTAAAAATGTTTTTATTTTTCTTTTTTTTGTTGTGTACATAATGGTCAAGTTCTATACCAAGTCCTATAGGTACCTTACGTACCTACAATGCCCAAAGTTATGCTTGAATAGATTACCCGAATTACATAAAACTTGAACATATCCGGTGAATTGAGAGTGTACAAGAGTTTACTGTACACATATGCGTACTCCTTTAGAGCATACCAGCGTGATGTTATGTTACGAAATGGTGTAAACAATAAACAGACATGCGATTGCAGCTATCCAGAGTGATTCCCGTTATTTTTTTTGGAGTTCTGTTCCATATCGCCGAATATCTGCCTCAAATCTTCACCAAACTTAAATGGGACTAATTGTTCCCGCATTCTTTCAAACAACAAAACCGACCAAGTGCGAGTCGGACTCGCACCCGAAGGGTACCATTATCGCCAAAATGGCAGAAAAATCACGTAGGTTGTATGGGAGCCCACTTAAATATTTATTTTATTTTGTTTTTAGTATTTGTTGTTATAGCGGCATTAGAAATACATCGCCTGTGAAAATTTCAACTGTCTAGCTATCACGGTTCATGAGGTACAGTCTGGTGACAGACAGACAGACAGACGGACCGCGGAGTCTTAGTAATAGGGTCCCGGTTTTACCCTTTGGGTACGGAACCCTAAAAATAGATATGTCCAAAATCGGTCCACAATTGACGGACAAATCGGTGAACATACACAAAAAAATATATAATTAACATACAGACGAACATAGAACCTCCTCTTTTTTTTGAAGAAAATAAATAATAATACCTAGTTTAATAAAACTAAAAACACATGCTTTAATAGAAAAAAAAAAAAGTTGAAAATAATTGTCAATAAATTTAAATTAAGAATAGTGTGATTAACAAAAAAAATGTAGTAATAAACTAGGTAATACATCTTTGCTTTCGAGTGCAATATATAAAAACAAAAACCTATTATTACCATTTACGACAAGCCAATGGCACTTTCATCTCTACCTACCCCATTTCCCCTATGACGTCACACCTCTGCATACCTTAAAACCTGATCTCATTAAGAAACTTGCGAACTCGTCGCGAGCCAGTGGATCCCAAAGTTTGCAACTTTTACGAAGTTTATGTAAAGTTCTTTTCAATGTCAACAAACTGTTACTGTTCTCTAAGGGAATAAATTTGTTTTCAGGTAGTCAGGTGATAGTGAAGTTATGGCATAGATAATATAATAGAACGTAGTAATAGTGGCATTTTTATAACTTCTGTATGAATTGTGGCAGCGTGACTAATTATTATATTTATGAGGTTTACTTTTTTTATTTGAACAGATTATTAATTTATTTACATAGATACAAGTATATACAATGTAAAAAATACTTAACTAAAACTACAAAAATATACACTTAAACCAAAAACTACTCACTAACTAAACCTAAAAATATACTGAACTAAAAAAGGTGAGGTTTACTTAGATTCACTAGATTATTTACAAGTCCGTGATTAGACCTGTCGTACTCTATGGATCAGAATGTTGGGCTGTGAAAAATATGGATGAAAAGAGATTTCATGTAGTAGAGATGAGAATGTTGAGATGCGGAGTGACGAGAATGGATAAAGTGAGAAATGAGTATATTAGCGGAAGTTTGGAAGTGGCAGTGACAGAAAAGTTG
Source organism: Orthosia cruda (assembly GCA_964057195.1). Lineage (NCBI taxonomy): Eukaryota > Metazoa > Arthropoda > Insecta > Lepidoptera > Noctuidae > Orthosia > Orthosia cruda. The sequence continues at coordinate 1,845,724 of OZ059854.1, forward strand.
TAAGGAAAACGTTTATCCTGGTATGGTCATGTGATGAGGAGGAATGAAACACAGGTTACTAAACGAGTTATGAATATAAATGTGGATGGATGGAGAGGGCAAAGAAAAGATGGATGGACTGTGTGAGAAGTGATATGAAAGAAAAGGGAGTCAGTGATGGCTTAACGGGGGACAGGACGGTATGGAAGAAGAAAAAGTGTTGCGTCGACCCCAAGTAACATGGGACAAGGGCAGTAAGACGATGGTGATGAGTTAGATTCATTAGAGCTTCTCTTAGTCGAAACGTGGTGTTATTTTAAGTAACTTTACTTATTATATGTTCCACGTATTCCTCAATTTAATTATTCTATAAATATTACTTTTGTTTCTCCACAAAAATAAGCTTATTAGTTATTATCATTTCAGTTTAAATGCATTGAAAAAGGTAACAAAAATAGCAGTAAAGATAAGTTCTAGATAAGTTGAGGCTGTAAACTAATCAAGCTGTAGCCGCTACATTGTCAGGTTCTGTTAGCAATAACGAGTGTCAAAATATAAGGGATTGACCACAATAAATTTCGGTATAGCGTGTTAATGTACCTAATACCTCTCGGACTTTTCACAATCATAGCGATTTTATATAAGTTGGTAGAATGTGACTGTTTCAGATAAAAACACTGAAATTGTCCTAGAAAATCTTTTTATTAAATTTTCTTTTCTTACGTGTCAATATTGAAATGACATTGACTATAACAAATCAATTTTCAAAAATAAACAATGTCTCATAAAACTGCCAGCAACAGTGACTTTGTCTAAAGCCTATTTTCAACGTCGCTACCAAGCTGGTAATAGTCATTAATTAACCATACTTCTGCTTATAAAACAGAATACGTAAGAATAAAAATCAATCTGCTTAGCATTTTCTCAATTTTTTTCCACCGCACTATTCCCAAACCACTACTTGTCTCCTGCTTGGTATGGAGGGAAGTGGACATTTGTATTTTTCCTACACCTCCATTATTCTTTTCTGATTAATTTCATTGCGGGATCCAAGACAGTTAAAATCATTCGCCGGGAATTCGTCGAGCTTCCTTGCATCGGCACTTTTCTGGTGTTCGCCACTGTTGATTCTACCTTTCAGGAGTTGCAGTGGTTTGGGAATTTTTCATTTTAAGTAATAGCATTGGCCACCATGCGTTATCAAAAGCCCCAGAAATATCTAGAAACATCCCAATTACATACTTATGTTCAGATGTATTAACTATTTTCCTAACAGTAAGGGCCGCGTCTACGGTAGATTTTCCAATAGTGAAACCGAATTGATTATTATGAAATTTTGGCCCGTCCGGTAGCAACCGTGGAACGATAAGGCGCTCCAGGAGTTTTCCCAAAGATGGAAGTAATGTTATGGGCCGGTACGACTTCGGGTCGTCCGGGGGTTTGTCGCCACTTTTCGGGATTATTCGTATAAATCCGCGTCGCCAAATACGAGGAAATACGCCCTCCGCAATACAACGGTTGTAAACGGTTAAAATCGCATCACCGGCTGTTTTACACGCTTCTATAATCATCCGATTAGATATTTTATCTTCACCTGATGACTTGTTGAGTGGTAACCTCTTGACAACGTTAATAAATTCGTCAGTGGATGGAAGGTCTGACGCTGGTGATTCAGGTGGCACAGCGGCCCACGCTCTGATCTGTTGATGGTATTCGTTGTCATTAGCTAGTACGTCATCAGGTATAAGAGTATTCAGCAAAACTTCAGTTGTTTCCTCAATACCGGTAGTGTGTTTATTATTTACTTTAATATTCTGGACAAACGCGAGGTCGACTGATCGATTGGCTTTAAACTCATGATATAAAGGAGACCACGGACCTTCTTTATCTAATTATTCTACTACTTTACGCAATAAATTACCCTTTGATTTTTCCACCGATGCTCTGTAGCGGGACCTGGCAACTCTAAACGTATTTAACGCAATGGAAAAAGGGTCACCGGTAACCTTACGTTTTTTAAGCTTGTTAAGATGTTTACGCGCTCGGCGATAATTTTTACGCTGTTCAGTTAGGTAGTCACACCATCAATCAATAGACGAAAGTCTATGACTAGTGTGTGTTGTCAGTTATGACATATGACTCTGAGATGTGGTCGCTCACAATGGGCCTCATCAGTAAGCTTACAGTCACCCAAAGGTCAATGGAGAAGGCCATAATCGCAGTATCCTTGCGTGATCGAATCAGAAATATAAAGATCCCCAAGAGAACCAGAGTTACCGACATAGCCCGAAGGATTGCCAAACTTAAGTGGCAGTTGGCATCGGCCATCTGTTTTTTGAGCACATTGCTCGCAGAATAGATGGCTGATGGGGCAGAATAGTTCTGGAGTGACGACTGCGAACTGGAAGACGTTTCGTTGGAAGGCTTCCCACTAGGTGGAGCGATGACCTGGTGAAAGTAGCGGGGATCCGCTGTATGCTGGACGCACGGTACCGGTCAATGTGGCGACGCTTGGGGCAGGCCTGTCCAGCTATGGACGTCTTTTAGCCGATATGATGATGATGGTGATGATGATTTGCCAGAAAACACATAGTTCACAAGGGAAGATATTATACCTATCCTAAAAGTCAAGACTGGTCAGATTTTCTGGCTTCTGGCTACCAGTAACGACTGTCAAAGATCTAATCTGCAAATGACATCCGGAACCAACAGCTTACCGATAGAACAGATTGAATGAACCTTTATACAACATATAATTACGCCAGTACACGGCAAAAAGGTAATAGACAGAGGTTCGCACGTACAAGTATATTCACAAAATGAACCTTACCCACCAGGACATAGTGCTCGTAACCTTGAAAGTCATCGTACTATCTCAAGTTCGAATCCTGGGCGTGGACCGGTACAGACATCAGCCCGTTATTTATGACCTGATAACACTCAGACGTAAGAAAAACATCGGAGTAAAGTAATTATTAATACAAAGGTGTTTCGGTAGTGTAATAGTGGTTGTGTAAATAGTAACCTTCTTCCATTCTGATGATATCTGATGCCCGATTTTTGCATTAAGAAATTAAAATCGATTATTTGTCAATCTCAACTTAAGGCTGCCTGTGTACCTTCGCGCGGAGCGGAGAAAAGAGGTGCGGAGCCAACCGATCGAATTGCATAAAAACATATGCTGAACACCTCTTTATTGAAGTTAACTTTAACCACACAAAATTACTTGTAGGTGTATATTATAGCCCCTCTTGTCATATAGATTTTTTTCCTTCATTTGAAACAAAACTTGAATATTTTTCTTCGTTATATGACCATACGATAATACTCGGCGACTTCAACACCTGTTTAATCAAGGATGATGTGCGCAGCCGTAAGCTCCGGTCCCTGGTCTCTTCTGTCAACATTCATATCCTTCAGCTTGACGCCACTCATCATGCTCCCCACTGTAACCCCTCACTTCTGGATCTTATTCTAGTGTCCGATCCAAGTAAAGTAGCCACTCACGGGCAACTTTCTGCCTCCTTTTCTTACCATGATCTTATTTTTCTTTCTTACAAAGTTCGCCCTCCAAAACGTAAATCTAAATTTCTCTTCCTTCGCAGTTTCAAGAACATTGACCTGGATCGCCTGAGGGATGATGCGAGCAACATTGATTGGTCTCCTGTTTATGAATGCAATGTTTTGGACATTAAGGTAGCAGAGTTTAACAAGATAGTGTTGCAACTCTTTGATGAACATGCGCCGCTCAAAAGGGTCAGAGTAAAGCATTTTCCAGCTCCCTGGTTGTCTGACAACATCAAGGGCGCAATGGCGAAAAGGGATAAGGCTAAAAGGCGGTACAAAAAGGATCCTACGGATGCGAACTGGTCTCTGTACAAGAAACTGCGCAATCGTTGCGGTCGTATGTGTAGGGATGCTAAAAGGCGTCACATCCACTACTCTGTTCAAAACTTCAACACAGCACAAGTATGGCAATTTCTCAAATCCCTTGGTATCGGCAAAACTGCAGATGACAGCACGCCTGATATTGACCTCAACACAATTAATTTTCATTTTTCTAAATCACCTGTTATTCTTGACGACAACGTTAAAGCTTCCACTCTGAACAATCTCTCTAAACTTCCTCTGCCATTGTGTACTCCATTCTCTTTTCAACCAGTTACAGAAGGGGATATAAAGCGGGCCGTCAAATCTATATCCACAAAGGCGGTGGGTGATGATGGTCTGCAACTCCAGATGCTCCTTCCAATCCTGAATGAACTCGCTCCTGTCATCCTGCACACTATCAACTACTCCCTCTTTTCTGGCTGCTTTCCTTCTGCATGGAAGAAAGCCCATGTTCTGCCTCTACCCAAAGTCCCTAAACCCTCGTCAGTTACCCAGTTCCGTCCAATCTCCATACTTCCAATCCTATCTAAAGTCCTAGAAAGTGTTGTTAATAATCAGCTGTCTCATTACCTTTCCTCTAATAGCCTGCTAAGTCCTTATCAATCTGGATTCCGTCCTGGCCACAGCACTGTATCGGCCTTAGTTAAAATAACTGACGACATCCGACTGGCCATGGAAAATAGGTTCCTTACAGTTTTGATTTTATTGGACTTTAGCAGTGCTTTTAACTCAGTTGATTTTGACATCCTCTTAGGTATCCTTTCCTCTCTAAACATGTCTCCTTCTGTGATTGCATGGTTTAATTCTTATCTTCGGGGCCGCTCGCAGTCGGTTCGCTCAGAGGATGCTTCCTCTGACTGGTGCGATCTCGCGGCGGGTGTTCCTCAGGGTGGCGTCCTTTCTCCTCTTCTTTTCTCGGTTTTTATAAACGCTATCACGAAGGTCTTATCTTCACACTTTCATCTCTATGCAGACGACCTGCAGCTTTATCGTCACTTTAAAATCGAAGAGCTCACTGAAACTATCGATGCCATCAATAATGATCTTGGAAACATCTGCCAATGGGCTAAAAGTTTTGGACTCCTAGTGAACCCAGCAAAATCACAAGCTCTTATTATTGGTGGCAGATACTTCATAAATCTTTTGAATAGCCAGTCTCTTCCCCCTGTTTTGTACGATGCCGTCGCTATAGAATATTCCAAAAAAGTTAAAAACTTAGGGGTTTTCCTTGACTGCCACTTATCTTGGAATGTTCACATTGCAGAAGTAAGCAGGAGGGTGTTTTGCTCGTTTCGGTCCCTGAAGCGTCTCCAGAAGTTCCTGCCTTTTCCGACTAAAGTTACACTTGCTCAGTCTCTCCTTCTTCCTCTTCTTGACTATGCTGATGTCAGCTTTCTTGATGCGACTGAGGAACTTCTTGATAAGCTCGAACGTCTACAGAATTTGTGCATCCGTTTCATATTTGGCCTTCGAAAATACGACCATGTGTCGGAATTTCGGAGGCGGTTGAAATGGCTGCCTATTCGACAGCGCCGAGATGCTCACACTCTTTCATTACTCTTTTCTGTACTTCATAATCCTAATTCTCCTTTGTATCTTCGAGAACGCTTTGAGTATCTTGTTCCGAGAGGAAAACCCTGTCGTCTGTCATCATCTCTTCTCCTTCGTTTTCCTTCCCACTCTTCAAGTCGTTACGGTGGATCTTTTACTGTTCGCGCTGTGCGCCTCTGGAATACTCTGCCACACTCTATACGGGATAGCCCTTCATTGGAGGTTTTCAAGAGAAGAATTAAGGAATATTTCCTATCAACATGACTCATTAATTTATGTATTTACAATTGTAATATTTTAGTTTTGTAATAAATAGGTATATATTATGTTTATGTATTGTGTGTTGCACACGTATTTGTTTAGTTTATTTAGTGAGTAAGTATTTAAAATTGTTACGAGTTATAATAAGCTTTTGTTGTGCACATGGATGTACTATCCTCAATTGCATATTTCTCTACGCAACTGAGGTTTGCTGTTAGAGAACCCAACTATGGGTTAAGCTCGCCTTTGTACATAAACTGTCCTATTGTATTTGTATGTTTCTATGTTTTGTGTACAATAAAGAATAAGAATAAGAAAAACTCCGCTCAGCTTTAGTGGGGATTTGAAAACAGTTTCAAAATTCATATATATTGACACGGAGCGCGGCCGTGGAGATGAGAAATAGAGCTTTAACTAGTGGTGTGCAACCAGGGTAATTAACATAATTACGATGAAATAAATTATTAAATCTAGTATAGGTAGACTCAATTAAACACAGATCATTGCAGGTGGCGTTGTGTGATTATGTACGTCCATTATAACACCAATTAATAAACACGGTTTATTTCAGTTTTAAATCGATATGAAAATGTAATAATGTAGATATTTTACTCAAAGATTTTGAAATACACATAGATACAATATACTTTAATAAAGTTCATCGGAGCTTTATCGATAAAATACCAGCTTATTAGACGCCGAAACAGTAACTGCTATTCACTTTGAAAGACACATTTTTAGTTCAATACCGTAAGGTTATATTCACCAGACAAAACACAAACAAATAATCCAAAACCATTTCAATCCATATTTAATTTACTTTCCCAAACAAAACCTTCTTTATTTTCTTCTAAACTATCCCAATCCGGCTTATCAAAGAAAAGTAATTCACTGCAATTGACGGTATTCACAATTTTCTCCGATTTCAGCACAAAGAAAACAAAATAAGACTACTTCTGAGAAACATCGCTTCAAGGTGACCGCGGTGACATTGGGGCAGACCATCAAACGATTGGAACTTAATATATTATTTAGTTTGAATGTCCCACGGTTTTGTTCGCGACAAAAATTGTGTATGGATGTTGATATTTGATTCACTTTTATTCCGCCATTAGAATACTAATTTCACTCGTGGAAAACTGCTTATTTCAAAAGGAAATTCTTAGTAACTGCTTCTTATACCTACCGGTTAAAACTCAACTTAAAGAATTTATTTTAAGTAAACCACTTACAGGCACTTTTAAAAAGTCGAACCGGTCAGTTAGAGCTACGAATTTAGTTGCTTATTATAAAGTCTATAGATCTCAAAGGAGAAGAACGTGCAAAAAAATCCACTTACGCTTTTTTAATCAATCATCACCATCATCATCAGCCTTTTAGTGTTCCCACTGCTAGAACACAGGCCTCCTATCTATGAGAGGTGATGGACCCCAATCTACCACGCGGGCACTATCACATGTTTTCGAATTTTGGTTCTAAGACACGGCGTTTCACGATGTTTTCCTTCACCGTTTTTAGAACAGTGGTGATGAAATAATTTATACAAAATAAAGCGCTTGCCTGGGTACGAATCCACGACCTACGACACATAAGTCGGGGCCGTTACCACTGAGCCACCACTGGTTTAGTCGGGGCCGTTGTTACTGGGCCACCACTGCTCTCCACTTAAAACTTACCTACTTACTTAAAGTTTTAAATCAATAAATATTTTATTAAAAAGTTGAAATTAAACATATAAAATTACAATACATAGGCTTACCCCCCTTATTACATGGGCTTTTTAAAATAAGATGCAACAAAAAAAGCTTGAAAGCTTTTACACTTCTGTCTTCGCCATCGGTGTTGTTTTTTCGGCTGACGCAAAACTTGAAGTTATAATGGTAAGACCTCCTTGTCTCCTTGAGTTCGTCCGTAAAACCATCTTAATCCATTTGATGCTGCAAGGCTCAGATTAGCCAGTCAGAGTCGGTGAAATAAACAATACAGACCCAGTCAATATTCATAGTGATTTCTTTAGTTCCAATTAAAGACCACAAGAGGAAATAAGGTATATTGTAGCTACTGGTAAAAAAATATAGGTACACAATAATTTCCGGTTCTTTTGTAGAAATTTCTATTACTACTGAAGCTATATAAAATCTAAGACATTCCCTCAAGGTGACCGCCCCGACATTGCCTGCCCTATCAGATAATTGACAAACAGTCTCAAAGGGGCCAATTTACTTTTTTGTTCTTTCATTTTTTGATATTTTGCTTGAGATCATTTTGATAAATGAAAAGTAATTGAATTACTGATACGATGGGTCTTGTCACGCTAAATCTTTTGCTGAAAACGCAAAAAACTGATTTGATTTGTGTATAAATTTACCATTTGGAATAAAATTCGTTGGCTTTTTTATCCAATCATCTTTTTTCAAACTATTAGGTATTGTCTAAGATTACACTAGCTTTACTAAAGCCAAAATAATGCACGCTATCATTTCTAAAATTGTCAAAAAACATCGCAGGTTTTAATATTTGTCAATTACTAAACTATAACAAGCTAAATCTGTGACCATGACAGTTTAAAAACTTAAATAACAAGCTACTTTTCCGAAAGCACGGTAGAATCAACTTTTATTAATTGTAAATTTTAATTTTTGTTTGACGTTCAAAAGTGCCGCTTATTGGCCTAGTTGAATAAATATATTTGACTTTGACTTTAATAATCCAATCATGTGACCTGTCACTCTTTGATTTAAACTAGGGGTATTCTCAAATAAGATTGTTATAATATAACTTCTTAATTTAAAGGGACTTACTCATTTATAAGACAATTCAATTAAGAATCTGTTAACCAGTCGCTAGACAGAGATTTATAAATAAGGGTGATAGAAAGATTATACCGTCTTAGGAATATTTGATTGATCATTCTTTTCTTTATCAACTTTCAATTTCAAACATTGAAGTTTCTCCCCAACAAAATAATCCACAGACAACTTTTCAGTTCAGACAACTTCTTAATTTAAAGTCTACCGATATTATGAAAGTTCATATAGATTACTGATTGATCATTTTTACAAAATATCTGTTTTATTTTTTATATAAACGTTGCCCCACACTAGGAATTTCTTCTTGTATCGTGGGTGCATTTAAAAACATTTAAACTCGCACACACAAGACACCCAGGTCAGGAACAACTAACTGTAGCCCCTACAAATATTTGTTCCGTGCGGGATCGAACACGCGACAGGCAGCGCAGCAGGCGATCACTCAACCACTACGCCAACCACATGGTTGGCGTAGTGGTTGAGTGATCGCCAGGCTAATGTAAAGGCTTGACGACATCGGCAATCCTTTACATTAGCCTGACCACACCATTTAACTAGGATTTGACACGAACGAATACCCGCTCCTAAGACTTCAAGCAAAAGATACAATGGCAGACTGAAAACCTCAAGCATTCTCTAACAGTTGACGTCATATTTAAATTTCAAATACAAATACTTTCATCAAAAATATTCTCCAACCATTTCACAACGTATCAACCTCAAACAGACCACATCAAACCCGTTTATATATCCCAAAAACCCTTAAAACCATGTTTACGCATCTGTTAAGATCTGCCGCATAACTTTAACAATACATCCCGGCACTATCCCGCAGTATTCGGCACTATTCGGTAGCATGCAGACTGGCGGTACTAGCACGAGCAATAGTGACAACTGATGTATATACGTTTGTCCGAAGACCATTAAATTCGTAATAATACGATGCAATTGCAACGCTGAGTCGTTGTGATTCCACGACGAATAGGGTTGGCATGAAGACAAAATTTTACGAAAAATGTTTATTTATTTATTTATTAAGTACAACCAGGTCACTTCTTCTTAGTCGTTGTCTTCATTTCTGAAGGTCGTGCCCGTCTTAAAAAGCCTTGACGGAGTCAACGACGAGCTGCTTCCAAGCCATCCTGTCTTCGGCTCTTCTCATAGCACTGGTCACAGTAAGACCCGTAATGGTCCTGATCAGGTCAGACCAGCGAGTAGGTGAACGTCCGCGTGGAACTCTGAAAGGTCACTTAGAAATGTTAATAACAATGTTAATAACTAGGGGACTTATACATATGATAATTATAGCGTACATAAGCCTCACTACTATAAAGTTGCTGCCTTGAATAATTAAATCGTTAAGTTGGATAATTTTTTTCCGGTAAAAGGTCTAGAAGTTGGATCATGTGAATTTGTCTTAGAAAGCTAATATGCCAAAGTAAAAATCGACGTAATAAAAAAATAAAGAGGGTTTTTTATTTATGTTTAGTAAGATAAAAACTATTACTAAACAGAAATGGAAATCAATAGGTAGAATTTCAGTTGTAAAAAAGTACGACACGAGAAGATCTACCAACATACAAATTTTTTCCTCTCTTTTGTTAAGTATTTTAACCTGAATTTCAACCGTACTCATTTATGCCTCTCAGCTATTGTTTTGCACTAACTTTGAATATACTGTGAAATGTAAAATTAACAGGCACGATTCTCTTCAACATTACTAACTCACGTAAAAAATACTTCCAACAAACAATATACTATTGCTGCGATTTCCTCGTCCTAACTTCTACGCCGAGATTTCCCCCTTTAAAACTCTACGTGTGACGTCACCTGACATTCGCAATCCTATGATATATACAGGTGGTTGTTTTCTACCCACGTGACATATTCATACACTCTTACCTACTTGGCACTTGAAATGTTCTGAGAATTTAATGATAATGTGATCTTATTTCTAATACATCTTGAAATCTTCAAAAAAAAAACACTTTTTATTTCTTCTTTCATGTCCTGATCTGAGCATAGACTCTGGACAAGTGTCATTTGATGTCAGCGAGGACGGTGGTTGAAATATCAAAATGTACGGGATTGATCACGGTACATTTCGATAGCGCTCCAATCGCTATAGCGACGCTTTGACGAAAGAATGTTACTTTTCTAGAGCCTCCCAATTGCCGTGTTTTAGGACGTTCGCATTCTAATCAGAGTCTCAATCAGATAAAATGGGTGTAAGTTTGCGCATATGCCACAAACTGACCAACCACCATATAGAGCGAACGGAACGTGGACGCGTCATGAATTGGTCAGTCGATCCTTGTGTCAATTGACCAACCAATCGCGCGCTTGGAACGGTCCTAAACGTTCCCCGCGCCCCGCTTCACTACCTTAAAAACGACTTCTGCGCATCTAACGACTCTTGCCAACTTACGTGCCGGGGATTATAAGTATTTTTTTTATCTGATTTCAGCAGGTCTGAATACAACAGGATCAGAATTGGATGCAACTGAATATCAGTATTTTACAAGAAACGGGTGCCTCTTTGAAAAGTATTTACGTCAATTCTACCCGCGTGTTTGTGTGTTTAAAATTTATTGACGCTGAAATTAGATGGAATCTAGATTTTCAATACCTTTTTAAATTTTTCTAATAATTGTCTTTCAGATTTAATTTTGAAAGCATACTTACTTATCATATCAAAATCCTTTTAGCCTGTTAAAAGACAAGAACACTGACCTCAAAAAAAACCAAAACTAAAAATCCGAATACTGTCAACCCTACACATCTGTGACTTAATATCTTGGGGTGTGGTTGTCCCCACCCCCCCTTGGCAAGCTCTACAGTATACATACCCGTTATGTCCCGGCTATGTACTGTATACGCATTTTAACACCAGTTTGTATATAGTGTATAAGCAGAAGCACTAGTATTTGACCGATTTGGCTGGAAGCTGGGGTATAATGTGTTTGAGTGCCTACTAGATTTATGGGAAGTCTGGAAAGATTTATCTTGAGTTTTTGGTGGGGGTTCAGTAGTGGGAAAATGGTGATCAGGGGATGGTAGGTTATATTGTGGAGTAAAAAAAAACTATAGAATAAACTATTTTTCTAACCTTATCGCATTATGCTGATGTTTAAATCTTATTCTCGTGACTTCTTAAGTAGATACAGATATAAGAAACAGAATTATTGCAAAACTAGCGCATAGCAGTGTCAATAAATGTCAATTATTTTTTCTAGGGAACGATGTACCCGGTATAAAACGTACCGTTGTTTAACCCAGGCCACCCGTGTTCAGGGGTGATTGATTAACAAACATCCAAACATACAGACTGTCACATTTATATGTTTGTAGGATGCGTCTCGATAGTCTCAGCCTGGAGCACATACTTGTAAGGCTCTTGGATTCTCACTGCCAAACTAATAATTAATTTTTATGTAGATCACTTTTCAAAGCTTGGCTTTGACAGTTCAGATAAATCTAAAAGTGAGTTTTGATGCTTTTAGTAAAAACCTTGATACAGTTTTGGGTTTATTCCAAAAACATTCAATGAGTAAATACACCAAAACTCAATAATATATGATATCACCATGTTTTACAGTATAATTGTTTGTTTATCAGATCAATCTTTGACCTAACCTATTGTAAATCTAATAAAAGAACCCATAATAATACCAGCATTGTTCACAAAAAGCCCCATATCTATTTCAGTGTAGCGCGCTACGCCGTAGCACAGCCTACGACGTAGCCTCGCCTTCGGCGTAGCAAGGCCTACGGCGTAGCACAGTGCTACGGGAAACAGAGATTTTGTGTTTTTTTCTGTATTCTCGTTGTTTTGTTATTGACGTGTGATGGGGAGGAATGAGGAATTGTTCTGAGGATAGTTTCGAGTATGAACTTGGATGCTACTGAGGTCAAAAAAAAATGGATGGATTGTGTGATTGATGATATAATATGTGGTTAGAAAGGAAGTACCTAACTATTGTGAAGACCGCAAATAGATGTATGAAAGAAGAAAATATGCTGACCAAAAATACATTGAAATAAAGTCAAGAGGATGATGGAGACGATCCTCGGAAATGATTAACTGAATCTTTCTGTCTGTTTATCTGTTGATGCAAGTATATAAACAGCCATTTTACGGTTCCGTATCCAAAGGGTAAAAACGGGACCCTATTACTAAGACTCCGCTGTCTGTCTGTCTGTCCGTCTGTCACCAGGCTGTGTCTCATGAACCGTGATAGCTAGACAGTTGCAATTCACAGATGATGTATTTCTGTTGCCACTATAACAAAAAATACTAAAAACAGAATAAAATAAATATTTAAGTGAATAATATAATAATTAATAATAATAATATTTATTTTATCCCATACAGCAAACGTGATATTTTGCCGTTTTTTGCGATAATGGTACGGAACCCTTCGTGCGTGAGTCCGACTCGCACTTGGCCGGTTTTTTGACAATAGTAAACTCTTACTTCAATTAACTACAATTTAACTTATCTAAACTAACAATAATCCATAACCAAACTTATAATAGTTCAGTTAAAGTTGAACCACATTCCGCGACATCCCAGTTATCCCAGCGCTGGGCAATTAACCCACTGTATTCTAAACATGACATCGCCCCATTTTTCAATGTTTCGCCTTTCTAGAGATATGTTTTGGTATAAAAACTGCAATTTTTCTGTTTAAATGCAGTTTTCAAGCGAATGTTGTTTCAAGTTATATTTTAATGTGCCCGTTTTATGTAAATTGTTGAATAACTGTGTAGATCGAGTTTTGATAGATGTTTTTTTTAATTGACTTTTTAACCCCTGACGGAAAAAGAGGGGTGTTATAAGTTTGAGGTGTGTTGCTGTGTATCTGTGTATCTGTGTATCTATGTATCTGTGTGTCTGTGTATCTGTGTGCCTGTCTGTGGCATCATAGCGCCTCAACGGATAAACCGATTTTGATTTTGATATTTTTGTTTGAAAGGTGATTGTATCGAGAGTGTTCTTAGCTATGTTTGAATAAAATCGGTTCAGCCGTTCAAAAGTATTGGTTGGCGCAGTGGTTGAGTGATTGACTGCTGCGCTGCGTGTCGCGGGTTCGATTCCCGCACGGAACAAATATTTGTAAGACCTTCAGATAGTTGTTCCGGCTCTGGGTGTTGTTTAAGTGAGTTGATATGTTTGTAATCGCACCCACGATACAGGAAGAAATTCCTAGTGTGGGGCAACGTTTTTTTTAAGAGGAAAGAGGAGAGGAAAGAGGAAAGTAATGCGCGTTTTACTGTTTAGAACGTGATGTTTTCGCAAGATAAATGTGTCGGGGGTTTTTTAATTTTGAAATTTTACTTGTTAGTGGTTAGTAAGTTTCTGATTGAAAAATGTAGTAAAAAGTACCAGATAAAGTATCAGTTTTAAAGGTTAAATGGAAAGAGTTTTTTGATATTCTGCTTTTTTAAATATTATGTGATTATATCGCATTCTTATTCGATCGATATATTCTTGACATAGCGATCGTGGTCGTTACGAGGTAACTCGTTATGTGACCCGCTTACATATCATGTATAATAAATCCCAATATAGTATTAGTAAAAACTAACTGTGCTCGCGGCTTAGCTCCCGTCAACTACCTACTACCCTACCCACTATATCCTACCTACCTATCTACCCTACCAACCTTACCTACATACCTACCCTACCTACCCACGAAGAATCTTAACAACTTCCGCGAAGAATCTTAACACCGCCTTTCAAAAAATGACGTCAAAGGCATAACGACATCTATCAAATATGGAGTTCAATAAAAACTAAGTAATATTTCAAGTTACGCACAAATTTTATGTATATTATCTACATTGGTTTCCTACATTTTACGTGATGCGTGCACAACAAAACAGAAAAACAGAAAAAAATCCAAAGATGCTGGAAATGGTTTCTGTTGGTTATTCTTTAACAGTCTGGCTATTTATTTTTTTATATTTTCAATGTACAAAAACGATTTTTACAGATTTATTATATGTATTAATTATCTGTCAGATAATTTAACTAAAACGTATATGAGGGTGATCTTTTAAGGAGTTTGCAATGCGAACAGCTCTGCCTTGGCAAATTAAATTGCTGATTGAGCTGTATCGCTACTCATGGGGGCTCAATTTTATGGTGTTACTGACACAGGACATGCCATAAAATTAAACACTGTTAAACACTAATTTGCAGTATAGAGAAACCACAAGATTCACAAGTCCCTTCAAGGTCGACTCTAAAACTAATTCAATCCCACCACAATCAGGAAATGCTTCCATAAAAAACTACTCACTAATTCAATTACATAATCCCCGCACTAGAGTACATAACACATTAAATCTGCGCCCAAAATACGACATGCCCCATGTTCGGACACGCCCGGACATCCATACTAATATCATAAATGAGAAATTAGCTCCGTCTGTTTGTCACTTATTCACGCCTACACCTCTGAATCAATTTGGACGTTTTATACACTGTATGCATGAGTGTACAAAGGCGGCTTTGGCATACGTTATTATAAATTTACAGGAAGTATATTTAATATTATATCTATTATTTTTAATGTTGAGTTTAATATACCAAAAGATACTTTATTGGACATTGGAGAAGGACATAGGTCACTTTTAAACCCAGAAATAAGTTTCCTTGGTATAATTTCTGATTTTAACGCGGGTGTAGCCGCCAGCACAAGCTAGTAACACATTTTCGTGGCCGAAATAGTCGTATTTTCCCCTATGTTCGGACACGCATATTACTCATACAACAACTGAACTTAAAATCTGGGTCAAACTTTCAAGTGTCTGCCACCCATTAGTGTCATATTTTTAATCTGTTCACACTGTACATCCATCTTCTTTTAGCTTGTGTTTTTTTCTTTTTACGGTTTTGCCTTTTAGAGTCTGATGATTAAAATAGTAATTATTCCATTGCATTATTTTCATCATGTATTATGATGATGTGGAAGCAGACTCCAACGTATTTGGGAAAATGCTAGCTAGATTGGTTGTTGTATCATGATGATCTTTGTTAAATACAATAAGCAAGTGCAAAATGAGACTTTAACGAAAGGATAATATACAATGTGTCCGGACTTGTAGTTTTAAGGACGTAAAATACACTTCATTTTATCGATAAAAACACCGCACCTAAGGAGTTTAATCCCAAACTTTTTTATTGCATTTCCTCAAAGTTTGTAAAAATTATAAGGCAAAAATGGGGTTATTTTTAAGCAATAATAAAATAAAAACCAATTACTAACTAGCTGTGTTTCTTTTTTTTTCAATATGTAGACCAACTCAATAACTAACAAAATAAACATAAAAGACATGTGTCCTATTTTTGGAAATGCAATAATAACTTGGGAATTTACGTTTAAAATACGACTTCTATGGCTCAATACAAAAACATATTTTGAGTGTTAGATGTATATTTTTTTTCAATGCTATGGCCGCAAAAATAACATTAAATATACGTCCCAGTAAGAACTAGGTCCAAAGTTATGGTTCTTAGATTATGTGGATATCGAAATAAACAAGTGAGGTACTAAAAATGCTCTATCTTTGAGGGTGTAGTGATTTCATCCCTTATGTGGGGTGTTTTTATTGATAAATTTAACCGTATTTTATAGACTTATAGTTTTATTACTACAAGTGCCAACGGCTTCGCCCGCGTTAAAAGTGTTTGTTTTATCCCAGGGTACATTACCGGTATAAAAAGCATTTGTGCTATTTCAGACTATAATCTACCTCTGTGCCAATTTTCATCCAGATCCGTTCAGCCGTTCTGGCGTGATTGAGTAACAAACATACGTCCATCCAAACTTTCGCATTTAAAATATTAATATGGATATAATCATCATGGTCACACACGGCGGGTTGGATAGTTTTCAGACCTATATTATCTTACTAGCTGTGTCCGCGCGGTTTCGCTCCCGTCAACTTCCTACCCTGCCTACATACCCTACCTACCCTACTAACCTTACCTACCCTACCTTCCTACCTACCAATTTTTTTTCTAGGGTGTTTCTTCCGCGGATAATCTTAACACCGCCATTAAGAAAATGACGTCAAATGCACAACACCATCTATCGAATACGGAATTCAACTGTCCATCATCATCATCATCATCATCAGCCTATTAATGTTCCCACTGCTGGGACACAGGCCTCCTCTCTGTGAGAGGGGATGGGCCGTAATCCACCACGCGGGCCCAGTGCGGGTTGGTGGATGTCACATGTCTTCGAATTTTTGTTTCTAAGACATGCCGGTTTCCTCACGATGTTTTCCTTCACCGTTTTTGAGAGCAGTGGTGATGAAATAATTTACACAAAGTAAAGCGCCTGCCTGGGTTCGAACCCACGACCCGCAACTTGTAACTCGCGGCCGATACCACTGGGCCACCACTGCTCTAATTCAACTGTCCGAGTATTTGAATTGCGTGTGTTGTGTTATTTTACTTCCTGAACACTTTAAATTCATTTATCTTTTAATAGAGTGAACCGATTGCGATGAAACAAAAACTAAGTAATACACAACTTTTACTTTTTGTTTTTAGTTACGCACAACTTTTATGTATAAAAGTTATCTATATTGGTTTCGTACATTTTACATGATGCGTGCACAACTAAACAGATAAATAGACAGATATTCCAAAAATGCTGGCAATGGAACACTCTGGCTATATTTTTTTTTAAATATTTTCGATTTACTAAAACGACTTTTCTACAGATTTATTATATGTATTGATAATATTGATTGATGATTGTAATAAGATGTTATAACATGCAATAATTTCTTAAATTAATTTGCTGAAAGCAGTAGATACCCTGTACCAGAAGACCATTTTTTTGTTTTGGGATATCATCCAAGCTCGCCCCGCACACCCTTCAGTTACTTGTGCTAGGGCCGCGGTAACTCTTTTTCAAATTTACCCGTGACCCAGACAGGCATTTGCCCTAGCGGACCCCGTCAGTTTTGCTGAAATATCTTTGAGGCGCTCGTGGAACACTACGCGCCGCCGACTCGGGCCTGGTCCTTATCGGATGGTGAGCTATCCATTACTCGCCGTCCGCAAGCCCGCGCCTACGGTGTTCGGGAATCGGCTTGCGACTCCCGACGCCCAGGGCGTCTCCTGCGGTGGCCTGTGGCGTGAGGGCGTCTCCGTTGCATCTCCCTCACGCGTTCCGCCACCTCCTTTGCGAGCATTACTGCTTCGCAGGTACCAGAAGACCAATAATCTGAGCAAAACGAATAAATTCAGTAGATACAGATTTCCCAAAAACTTAAACAGTACCAAAAGACCAACACATTCACCCAATCTCACTCAATTCCTTAACCTCACCATGGCGGTATATTTCTGATTATACACGAACTAAACTCTTGATGTCCCCCTAACATTTCACTATAAAACTTTTGGTTTTCCCGCGACTTTTCCTCAACCGTTTGGTTAGTCGTAAAGCTTGTGCATGTTTGGGGCTATAAAATACGTAAACTGTGTTGTTTCTTCTACTGCTTGGGGTTTACCCAAATTGGTGATAGCGTGATGCGTTTCCATCACTGTTATCAGCCTTGTAGTAGTAGAAGGAAAACATGTAGGCCTCTCCAATTTGTGCAAAGTTCGACGGCAAAAGGCGACTAACAAAAGGACAAGGCGAGAGTGGAAACGCCAGAGCTTAACGTCTTATTAAGACATCTACAGATCTTACGGGTGATGTTCATGAGTAAGTCGGTGCGCAGTACTCCACTATAACTGGCGTGAGTGTATGACTAGATGTATGAACGTGAGTAAATCAAAAAATATTTTAGGATCGTAGCAGGTGGCGTTCTGTAGTTTCTACCCGCATAGCAAACAGGCGTAAGTTTGTGAAGGGATGAAGTCATACCGTATCATCATCTTCATCATATCAGCCGAAAGACGTCCATTGCTGGACATAGGCCACACCCAAGCGTCGCCACATTGACCGATCAAAATAACGTTATTCAGGTACTTAATTTGTACTCTAACCCAATATTGAATCATGCTTTATGGTTCACGATGAGCAGCATTCATGGAGATTTTTTTTTTTAATTTAAGTAGAAGTAAACAGTTGCACAATAAGAAAATGTCATACTATATTTAATATTATCAACATTTATACAATTATGCTACCCACTACGTTATTCACGGTTTACAAAAGTATTTAAAACTAGCTAGTAACACAGATACAATACTACAACAGTAATTGTCCTAGAATGAGTTCCAGATATGAGTATTTGGATTTTTTAATAATATATAAAAGAAAAAAGGAAAATAAATTTGTGTGCGTATATTATCACACTTATAGACGAAACTCACACGTAAATAAAGTCGTTGTCACAATGAAAAATCCGTAAAATACCAATAAAAATATTTACGACTTTAAAAACCTCGAAACAGTAATTCCTTATTCAATATCAAGTAACGACTTTATATGAAGTTAGAAGTAAAAACGGGTGTAATTTTTAGTACAGTTTAGCTATAAAAATACCCCCTAATTTGCTGCTAAAGCCTCCAGGTGGCGACACGATCGGAATCGTCTTTTTATACCCGATTACCCATTTCTACGATGTGCCCCCTTGTGAAAATTATGCCCCTAAAAAAATGACAACAGTTATAAAAAAGGAATTTTTAGCGACTTTACCATATTAGATATATATTTTTTCCCTACCACGGGTTTTACGATGTCAGTTTACGATCTAAGGTTTTACGATATTTTTATATGTACCCAGACAGAGTTATGGGTGGGGTAATGATAACAGTTATCAGTGGGTAGTACAATCGGGGAATTATTATCGATTCATCGGGAGAACGCGGATGAAGCCGGGTTGAAACGTGATGGTTTGCCGTAATAATTTTATTATTAACAACATACGGTACACGCGATGTGTTTGTGATGGTAGACCGTAAGGGAACATATTTTATGTTGAATGAGGATGTTTTTCGCACTTTGGTCCGTAGCTTGGATTTTTTGATTTGTTTTTTTTTGTGAGTGTCATATTTGGACCTTGTTTTCCTTATCTTGTATTTTGTGTTAATATTCGGTTAGACTGTTGGAGCTTTGTTGCTTAGAAATAGTTTTATATCAGTCAGATAAAATGGATTTCTGGCAAGTATATCGAACTTCATCTTAACCCAGTTGGCATTATTTTTGGTCCTACTTTTATTCCTTCTAAAGGAGAATTGAACGTTGAACCTCCATCAAAGATTTTTTTAAACATTTGAACAGGTGGCCTTTGAGCCAACTCTGGACTATAGTACAAAAAGACTATTCTAACAATAACTCATTTATAAAATTATGAAGTAGTTTAGAAGTTACGAGGGAACAGTGAATGATCATATTCTTAAAATATTTTTTTTTATTAAAACTAAAAAACACGCTTTAATAGAAAACCAAACTAAAAAGTACAAAATAATTATCAATAAATTTAAATTAAGAACAGCGTAATTAACAAAATCAATATTGTAAAAAAAGCGTGGGGTACTTTTTAAGATATTTTCAAAATGACTCTACTTTTACATATAAAAAAATTATTATATTTTCTTTTTAACCGACTTTCAAAAAAGGAGGAGGTTCTATGTTCGACTTCTTGTATGTTTTTTTTTTTTTTTTGTGTTTTTTTTTTACCGATATCTCCGTCAATTATGGACCGATTTTTAAAATTCTTTTTTTTGTTTGATAGACTATGTTCCGAAATTGGTCCCATTTTAATTTGGTGAAGATCTGATCAAGAACTTCGGAGATATACAACAGAACTCTACAATAAATAACGGCTGTCGAAGAATCGCATTCTGTGAGAATCGCATGTCTGTTTATTGTTAACACCATTTCATAACATAACATCACGGTAGTACACTATAAGAGGTACGCAGATGTGTACAGTTCACCTTGGTACATTCTCATTTCGCTGGCTATGTTGATGATATTCGGGTAATCTGTTCTGGCATTCTTACCTACCTTACTAAAGGCAAGTTGCTTAATAGGTACAACTAAAAAGTGTAAAATAAAAAACTTTTTTACAAAAAAAATCTACCGACTTCCAACTAAAAACACTACAAAGTGAAAATAACTTTCTTTTCCGAAGTCGGTGTCCATAACGAACCGGTTAAAATTATAACCCTAATTTTGGCTTCGCCTTAGTCAAGTGAAAACTATAAGTACAATAATATTAAATCACTACAATTAAGTAGATAGCCAGCTGGAGCATTGTAACACGATAGCCCAGTCCCCACCCTCTTACAATTGCGTGGGAGTCGCACAGCTGATACCAACTAAGTTTATTATTATTATCGCAATAATGACATAACTAGAGGACGTGGGCGTAAAGATTTGTCTATAAGTATACCTAGTCCTTGGAAATAAGTATTAGTGTTTTTATACAAGGTATATTATGCGTTTTGACCCTTAATAATAAATAACAGTGGCGTTCACCTGTTTACCTTCTTCTATCTGTTTGATTGATTTTTAAGTAATTTCGTTTTGACCAACTGATATGACATTTTTAAGTAGATCAGATGGGCCACGGCTTAATTTAGTTTTCTGACCGCCCCAGGCTAACTTTTAATAAGCGTCCCCCCCTTGCTTGTCCAGTCTGTGCCTTTTGCTTGCCCGGGCCACGAACATACCTACATATTTTTTTATATTTCATCTTTTCGCGAGTGTCTTAGTCCCCTATAGTTTAAAAAGAGATCGTCAGTGAGACAGTCTATGGCCCAGTTTTTTAATCCGTAGTTAATTCAACCAATGATTAAATATGCTAACAAATGATAGAATAATTAACTATTGAATTTATTTCGCCACTTGTGATGCCCACAATAGATGAGTAAACACATTTTACTGAAATTTAAAAGCATTGGTTAGCATACTTTACTTTACTTTATAACCATTGGTTAAGTTAACTACGGATCAAAAAAGTGGGCCCGTCTAAACTTTATTCTGTAAATAAGTGGTTGTTAGTAGCAAAGGCAAGCTTGGCGTCCTCGTCCTCGCGCCCCAGGCTATAGCCTGTTTAGCCTGTCAGGCCCTGAGAAGGGCAAACCCTGTATTTTAAGTAAGTTTGCATTTTAATCGGACTAAGATTAGGATACATTGTATGGCAAAAAAACCTGAAATCCCACTTTTTTACAAGTTTTGGCATTTATTTTCGCTAAAACAAGAGTGAAGCAAAATTTAAGTGTTTTTAACCACAGAAGTTGGATTTTTTGAAAGCTTTTATGAAAGGTATGATTTCATTTTAAAAGATAATTTGTCTTTTTTCATCGTTCCATACTTAAAGGCAATAATGAAAAGTGAGTGAGATACTCCTCTGCTGAACTTACTTTTTATACCTAAAAAAAGCTCATACCAACATCTTTATCTAAACTCGACACGCGTCTGCTAGAAGTGTGTCCGCGTCAATAGTGCAACGGTCAGGGTTTGACTTTACGACCCCAAGCTCGCCAGTGCGACGCCTAGCCGCTGAGCTTCTTCAATTTATAACTGCAGCTGAACGGAGGATGCACTCGGATAATTAAACGTACATAAACTCACGACTTTTTCCCATCAGGTAAGCAGAGACTACAGAATGTCACGTACAACGATCCTAACATACTTATTTTGCTTTATTTACGTAGGTGCATACACCTGGTCATACACACACGCCGTATTTTTTAACCGAATTCCTAAAAAGGAGGAGGTTCTCAATTCGGATGTTGTTTTTTTTAAATATATATTCGGGCTAAACTCCGTCATATATTAACGGACTAGCAAAATTATTTTTTTGTTCGAAAGACGATTATTTATAAATGGACCCATATTAATTTGGTAAAGATCTGAATATACAACAGAACTCTCCAATAAATGACGGCAATCCTCTCGGAATTGCTGCAATCGCATACCATTACGTCACTATGCTCTAAACGGGTAGGCAGATGTGTACACCCTGGTACATTCTCAGTCCACCGGTTATGTTCAAGTTACATATTTTTCGGGTAATCTATTTTGGCATCACTGTGGGCATTATAGGTACCTTACTATAGAACTTGTCCATTATGTACCACAAAAAAACATTTTTACAAAAAAATACAATCGACTTCCAAAAAATAAAAACACTACAAAGTGAATAATAATTTAATTTAATTAATTTCGCCGATTTCCTCACGCTGTTCTCCTTCGCCGTTTTGAGAGCAGTGGTGATGAAATAATTTACACAAAGTAAAGCGTCTTCCTGGGTTCGAACTCACGATCTACAACTTGTAAGTCGCGGCCGTTACCACTGGGCCACCACTGTTATCAAAAACTGCGTGTCCATTACACTGAAAGAAATTTTAGTTAAAAGTTACCAAAGGTTTGGTTGCTGGTTACAAAATTATGGGGACTTGTGAACTTTGTCTTAATACTCGTAGCAACTTTTGATATTTGCAAATTAATTACAAAATTTGTTCGGTTATCCCTTTTTTACAGTGTATCTTGTCAAGACTTGACATCAAATTAAGATCACCACTTGCTCACCATGAATAAAAGAAATAAAAATCTATGAAAATGAGCCTGAATAGGACCATTATATATTTATACAACCTCTCAAGAAACGTTCGCCTGTTACAATATTTGACTTACATTAACTTAGCTAGCTCAAGCGTCTATTTTGAGCACACCCCTAACGTCACGGCTACCTGCCAGGGGTTAATTGAGGTCAAACTTCACCTAGTCTGACTTAAATGTCTAATTTAGGTAAAATGAGGTGCTTAGAGGTGAACTAGTCGTAGTTTAGAAACTTTGGGTATATTTTAGTTAGTGGCTTTCGTGGCAAAGATACGTCATTGTATTTTTTATAAGTGACTTAGTCTAACCTTTTAAATAAGTTAAAATGTCGCCCGCAACGTGTGTATTATTAACTAACAAATCTAAGATGAAACAGCTTATTTTAAACAAGCTTTTACTAACGAAAATTTCCCCGTTTCCGAAAGTAACAGACAGACAGGCTTTAGTATTAGTATGAACTATATGTAAATTATGTGGACTTTCTGTGTGCTAAATAAAATGTAACCTATTTTCAACTTATATTTCAAAGACGGACTGAAGTCGGAAAGTGCTGTGATCTGCAACCATATAAAATAAAAAGTTTATTAAAAATATCAATAAACCCGCCTGCTTAAAAAGCGAACTAAAAAGACGTAAACAAATAGAAAATCATGTCGTGCAGTCGGAGGATACATATTCGCGAGATGGCTGACCAAAACCAGATGTATGTACTCGCAGGGTTAAGACGAATCGATTGACGTAAGAATCATCAAAATCGGCCAACGCGTTTGGTCTCTAGAACGCCACATAGGAACAAACATACATACTTACATACATACATAGACTGATAAATACATTACCCTCCTTCGGCAGTCGGGTAAAAATAAACTGGCCAAGTGCAAGTCAGACTCGCTCACTGAGGGTTTCGTACATTAACCAAAGTAATTAAATAATATCACTGAAGTTCATAAACTATTAGGGCACCGAACATTGATCTAACGATAAGATAAACAGAATTGAGGGGCAAAATTAACTTTGCCGTCGGAAAGCTGTAGTCTTCATACATCGATATAAGTCGCGGTCAGTTTACCAACTGTAAATAAGTTAATAATCATTTTTTTGATGTAGGTACAAATTTACAGGTTTCGGTTTTTTTCCTTTACTTGTGCTATAAGACATTGCTTCTTGCCAAATTTTATGATTCTAGGTCAACGGGAATATGCGTAATTCACGGTGTTACTGACACAGGACATGCCATAAAATTAAACACTGTTAAACACTAATTTGCAGTATAGAGAAACCACAAGATTCACAAGTCCCTTCAAGGTCGACTCTAAAACTAATTCAATCCCACCACAATCAGGAAATGCTTCCATAAAAAACTACTCACTAATTCAATTACATAATCCCCGCACTAGAGTACATAACACATTAAATCTGCGCCCAAAATACGACATGCCCCATGTTCGGACACGCCCGGACATCCATACTAATATCATAAATGAGAAATTAGCTCCGTCTGTTTTTCACTTATTCACGCCTACACCTCTGAATCAATTTGGACGTTTTATACACTGTATGCATGAGTGTACAAAGGCGGCTTTGGCATACGTTATTATAAATTTACAGGAAGTATATTTAATATTATATCTATTATTTTTAATTTTGAGTTTAATATACCAAAAGATACTTTATTGGACATTGGAGAAGGACATAGGTCATTTTTAAACCCAGAAATAAGTTTCCTTGGTACAATTTCTGATTTTAACGCGGGTGTAGCCGCCAGCACAAGCTAGTAACACATTTTCGTGGCCGAAATAGTCGTATTTTCCCCTATGTTCGGACACGCATATTACTCATACAACAACTGAACTTAAAATCTGGGTCAAACTTTCAAGTGTCTGCCACCCATTAGTGTCATATTTTTAATCTGTTCACACTGTACATCCATCTTCTTTTAGCTTGTGTTTTTTTCTTTTTACGGTTTTGCCTTTTAGAGTCTGATGATTAAAATAGTAATTATTCCATTGCATTATTTTCATCATGTATTATGATGATGTGGAAGCAGACTCCAACGTATTTGGGAAAATGCTAGCTAGATTGGTTGTTGTATCATGATGATCTTTGTTAAATACAATAAGCAAGTGCAAAATGAGACTTTAACGAAAGGATAATATACAATGTGTCCGGACTTGTAGTTTTAAGGACGTAAAATACACTTCATTTTATCGATAAAAACACCGCACATAAGGAGTTTAATCCCAAACTTTTTTATTGTATTTCCTCAAAGTTTGTAAAAATTATAAGGCAAAAATGGGGTTATTTTTAAGCAATAATACAATAAAAACCAATTACTAACTAGCTGTGTTTCTTTTTTTTTCAATATGTAGACCAACTCAATAACTAACAAAATAAACATAAAAGACATGTGTTATACCCTAAAAATTTCCTATTTTTGGAAATGCAATAATAACTTGGGAATTTACGTTTAAAATACGACTTCTATGGCTCAATACAAAAACATATTTTGAGTGTTAGATGTATATTTTTTTTCAATGCTATGGCCGCAAAAATAACATTAAATATACGCCCCAGTAAGAACTAGGTCCAAAGTTATGGTTCTTAGATTATGTGGATATCGAAATAAACAAGTGAGGTACTAAAAATGCTCTATCTTTGAGGGTGTAGTGATTTCATCCCTTATGTGGGGTGTTTTTATTGATAAATTTAACCGTATTTTATAGACTTATAGTTTTATTACTACAAGTGCCAACGGCTTCGCCCGCGTTAAAAGTGTTATTTTTATCCCAGGGTACATTACCGGTATAAAAAGCATTTGTGCTATTTGAGACTATAATCTACCTCTGTGCCAATTTTCATCCAGATCCGTTCAGCCGTTCTGGCGTGATTGAGTAACAAACATACGTCCATCCAAACGTTCGCATTTAAAATATTAATATGGATATAATCATCATGGTCACACACGGCGGGTTGGATAGTTTTCAGACCTATATTATCTTACTAGCTGTGTCCGCGCGGTTTCGCTCCCGTCAACTTCCTACCCTGCCTACATACCCTACCTACCCTACCAAATTTTTTTCTAGGGTATTTCTTCCGCGGATAATCTTAACACCGCCATTAAGAAAATGACGTCAAATGCACAACACCATCTATCGAATACGGAATTCAACTGTCCATCATCATCATCATCATCATCATCAGCCTATTAATGTTCCCACTGCTGGGACACAGGCCTCCTCTCAGTGAGAGGGAATGGGCCGTAATCCACCACGCGGGCCCAGTGCAGGTTGGTGGATGTCACATGTCTTCGATTTTTTGTTTCTAAGACATGCCGGTTTCCTCACGATGTTTTCCTTCACCGTTTTTGAGAGCAGTGGTGATGAAATAATTTACACAAAGTAAAGCGCCTGCCTGGGTTCGAACCCACGACCCGCAGCTTGTAACTCGCGGCCGATACCACTGGGCCACCACTGCTCTAATTCAACTGTCCGAGTATTTGAATTGCGTGTGTTGTGTTATTTTACTTCCTGAACACTTTAAATTCATTTATCTTTTAATAGAGTGAACCGATTGCGATGAAACAAAAACTAAGTAATACACAACTTTTACTTTTTGTTTTTAGTTACGCACAACTTTTATGTATAAAAGTTATCTATATTGGTTTCGTACATTTTACATGATGCGTGCACAACTAAACAGATAAATAGACAGATATTCCAAAAATGCTGGCAATGGAACACTCTGGCTATATTTTTTTTTAAATATTTTCGATTTACTAAAACGACTTTTCTACAGATTTATTATATGTATTGATAATATTGATTGATGATTGTAATAAGATGTTATAACATGCAATAATTTCTTAAATTAATTTGCTGAAAGCAGTAGATACCCTGTACCAGAAGACCATTTTGTTTTTTTTGTTTTGGGATATCATCCAAGCTCGCCCCGCACACCCTTCAGTTACTTGTGCTAGGGCCGCGGTAACTCTTTTTCAAATTTACCCGTGACCCAGACAGGCATTTGCCCTAGCGGACCCCGTCAGTTTTGCTGAAATATCTTTGAGGCGCTCGTGGAACACTACGCGCCGCTGACTCGGGCCTGGTCCTTATCGGATGGTGAGCTACCCATTACTCGCCGTCCGCAAGCCCGCGCCTACGGTGTTCGGGAATCGGCTTGCGACTCCCGACGCCCAGGGCGTCTCCTGCGGTGGCCTGTGGCGTGAGGGCGTCTCCGTTGCATCTCCCTCACGCGTTCCGCCACCTCCTTTGCGAGCATTACTGCTTCGCAGGTACCAGAAGACCAAGAATCTGAGCAAAACGAATAAATTGAGTAGATAAAGATTTCCCAAAAACTTAAACAGTACCAAAAGACCAACACATTCTCCCAATCTCACTCAATTCCTTAACCTCACCATGGCGGTATATTTCTGATTATACACGAACTAAACTCTTGATGTCCCCCTAACATTTCACTATAAAACTTTTGGTTTTCCCGCGACTTTTCCTCAACCGTTTGGTTAGTCGTAAAGCTTGTGCATGTTTGGGCCTATAAAATACGTAAACTGTGTTGTTTCTTCTACTGCTTGGGGTTTACCCAAATTGGTGATAGCGTGATGCGTTTCCATCACTGTTATCAGCCTTGTAGTAGTAGACGGAAAACCTAACAAAAGGTATATACAAGGCGAGAGTGGAAACGCCAGAGCTTTACGTCTTATTAAGACATCTACAGA
Source organism: Orthosia cruda (assembly GCA_964057195.1). NCBI lineage: Eukaryota > Metazoa > Arthropoda > Insecta > Lepidoptera > Noctuidae > Orthosia > Orthosia cruda. Next base: position 1,873,500 of record OZ059854.1, read on the forward strand.
TCTTACGGGTGATGTTCATGAGTAAGTAGGTGCGCAGTACTCCACTATAACTGGCGTGAGTGTATGATTAGATGTATAAAAGTGAGTAAACTAAAAAATATTTTAGGTTCGTAGCAGGTGGCGTTCTGTAGTTTCTGCATACCCGCATAGCAAACAGGCGTAAGTTTGTGAAGGGATGAAGTCAAAATACCGTTATCATCATCATCATCATTTCAGCCGAAAGACGTCCACTGCTGGACATAGGCCTCTCCCAGGCGTCGCCACATTGACCGATTAAAATACCGTTATTCAGGTACTTAATTTGTACTCTAACCCAATATTGAATCATGCTTTATGGTTCACGATGAGCAGCATTCATAGAGATTTTTTTTTAAATTTAAGTAGAAGTAAACAGTTGCACAATAAGAAAATGTCATACTATATTTAATATTATCAACATTTATACAATTATGCTACCCACTACGTTCTTCACGGTTTACAAAAGTATTTAAAACTAGCTAGTAACACAGATACAATACTACAACAGTAATTGTCCTAGAATGAGTTCCAGATATGAGTATTTGGATTTTTTAATAATATATAAAAGAAAAAGGAAAATAAATTTTTGTGCGTATATTATCACACTTATAGACGAAACTCACACGTAAATAAAGTCGTTGTCACAATGAAACATCCGTAAAATACCAATAAAAATATTTACGACTTTAAAAACCTCGAAAGAGTAATTCCTTATTCAATATCAAGTAACGACTTTATATGAAGTTAGAAGTAAAAACGGGTGTAATTTTTAGTACAGTTTAGCTATAAAAATACCCCCTAATTTGCTGCTAAAGCCTCCAGGTGGCGACACGATCGGAATCGTCTTTTTATACCCGATTACCCATTTCTACGATGTGCCCCCTTGTGAAAATTATGCCCCTAAAAAAATGACAACAGTTATAAAAAAGGAATTTTTAGCGACTTTACCATATTAGATATATATTTTTTCCCTACCACGGGTTTTACGATGTCAGTTTACGATCTAAGGTTTTACGATATTTTTATATGTACCCAGACAGAGTTATGGGTGGGGTAATGATAACAGTTATCAGCGGGTAGTACAATCGGGGAATTATTATCGATTCATCGGGAGAACGCGGATGAAGCCGGGTTGAAACGTGATGGTTTGCCGTAATAATTTTATTATTAACAACATACGGTACACGCGATGTGTTTGTGATGGTAGACCGTAAGGGAACATATTTTATGTTGAATGAGGATGTTTTTCGCACTTTGGTCCGTAGCTTGGATTTTTTTATTTGTTTTTTTTTGTGAGTGTCATATTTGGACCTTGTTTTCCTTATCTTGTATTTTGTGTTAATATTCGGTTAGACTGTTGGAGCTTTGTTGCTTAGAAATAGTTTTATATCAGTCAGATAAAATGGATTTCTGGCAAGTATATCGAACTTCAACTTAACCCAGTTGGCATTATTTTTGGTCCTACTTTTATTCCTTCTAAAGGAGAATTGAACGTTGAACGTCCATCAAAGATTTTTTTAAACATTTGAACAGGTGGCCTTTGAGCCAACTCTGGACTATAGTACAATAAGACTATTCTAACGATAACTCATTTATAAAATTATGAAGTAGTTTAGAAGTTACGAGGGAACAGTGAATGTTCATATTCTTATTTTTTTTGTTTTTTTTTAATCTAAAAAACACGCTTTAATAGAAAACCAAACTAAAAAGTACAAAATAATTTTCAATAAATTTAAATTAAGAACAGCGTAATTAACAAAAAAATAATATTGTAAAAAAAGCGTGGGATGCTTTGTAAGATATTTTCAAAATGACTCTACTTTTACATATAAAAAAAATGATTATATTTTTCTTTTTATATCTGTCAATAAAATATTATAGCAATTGACATAAAGCACCCCTCGCTTTTTTACAATGAAATATATTATTTTGTTAATCACACTGTTCTTAATTTAAATTTATTGATAATTATTTTGTACCTTTTAGTTTGGTTTTCTATTATAGTATTTTTAATTAAACTATTAATTATTTCTTACTTTTTAGTTCAATCTCTTATCCTGAAGATTCTGGTAAGGATAATGGGACAAAATATTTAAATTATTGCATTGTTCCTGATAAGTGTGCAAAGTTTCAAATTAAGCCGACGTTTTGAAGGAGGTGAAAATCACGTTCAAAGATTCTGTTACATAGATACATACATACCAGGCTAATAAAAGCGTGATAATAAGATAAAAACCGGTTAAAATCATAACCCTCATTTTGGCTTCGCCTTAGTCAAGTGTAAACTATAAGTACAATAATATTAAATCACTACAATTAAGTAGATAGCCAGCTGGAGCATTGTAACACGATAGCCCAGTCCCCACCCTCTTACAATTGCGTGGGAGTCGCACAGCTGATACCAACTAAGCTTAAATTATTATCGCAATAATGACATAACTAGAGGACGTTGGGCGTAAAGATTTGTCTATAAGTATACCTAGTCCTTGGAAATAAGTATTAGTGTTTTTATACTAGGTATATTATGCGTTTTGACCCTTAATAATAAATAACAGTGGCGTTCACCTGTTTACCTTCTTCTATCTGTTTGATTGATTTTTAAGTAATTTCGTTTTGACCTGACATTTTTAAGTAGATCAGATGGGCCACGGCTTAATTTAGTTTTCTGACCGCCCCAGGCTAACTTTTAATAAGCGTCCCCCCCTTGCTTGTCCAGTCTGTGCCTTTTGCTTGCCCGGGCCACGAACATACCTACATATTTTTTATATTTCATCTTTCCGCGAGTGTCTTAGTCCCGATCCCTATAGTTTAAAAAGAGATCGTCAGTGAGACAGTCTATGGCCCAGTTTTTTAATCCGTAGTTAATTCAACCAATGATTAAATATGCTAACAAATGATCGAATAATTAACTATTGAATTTATTTCGCCACTTGTGATGCCCACAATAGATGAGTAAACACATTTTACTGAAATTTAAAAGCATTGGTTAGCATACTTAACCATTGGTTGAGTTAACTACGGATCAAAAAAGTGGGCCCGTCTAAACTTTATTCTGTAAATAAGTGGTTGTTAGTAGCAAAGGCAAGCTTGGCGTCCTCGTCCTCGCGCCCCAGGCTATAGTCTGTTTAGCCTGTCAGGCCCTTAGAAGGGCAAACCCTGTATTTTAAGAAAGTTTGCATTTTAATCGGACTAAGATTAGGATGCAGTATACATTGTATGTCAAAAAAACCTGAAATCCCACTTTTTTACAAGTTTTGGCATTTATTTTCGCTAAAACAAGAGTGAAGCAAAATTGAAGTGTTTTTAACCACAGAAGTTGGATTTTTTGAAAGCGTTTATGAAAGGTATGATTTTATTTTAAAAGATAATTTGTCTTTTTTTCATCGTTCCATACTTAAAGGCAATAATGACAAGTGAGTGAGAAACTCCTCTGCTGAACTTAGTTTTTATACCTATAAAAAGCTCATACCAACATCTTTATCTAAACTCGACATGCTTCTGCTAGAAATGTGTCCGCGTCAATAGTGCAACGGTCAGGGTTTGACTTTACGACCCCAAGCTCGCCAGTGCGACGCCTAGCCGCTGAGCTTCTTCAATTTATAACTGCAGCTGAACGGAGGATGCACTCGGATAATTAAACGTACATAAACTCACGAATTTTTCCCATCAGGTAAGCAGAGACTACAGAATGTCACGTACAACGATCCTAACATACTTATTTTGCTTTATTTACGTAGGTGCATACACCTGGTCATACACGCACGCCGTATTTTTTAACCGAATTCCTAAAAAGGAGGAGGTTCTCAATTCGGATGTTGTTTTTTTTTAAATATATATTCGGCCATAACTCCGTCATATATTAACGGACTAACAAAATTCTTTTTTTGTTCGAAAGACGATTATTTATAAATGGTCCCATATTAATTTGGTAAAGATCTGAATATACAACAGAACTCTCCAATAAATGACGGCAAACCTCTCGGAATTGCTGCAATCGCATACCATCACGTCACTAGGCTCTAAACGGGTAGGCAGATGTGTACACCCTGGTACATTCTCAGTCCACCGGTTATGTTCAAGTTACATATTTTTCGGGTAATCTATTTTGGCATCACTGTGGGCATTATAGGTACCTTACTATAGAACTTGTCCATTATGTACCACTAAAAAATATTATTACAAAAAAATACAATCGACTTCCAAAAAATAAAAACACTACAAAGTGAATAATAATTTAATTTAATTAATTTCGCCGATTTCCTCACGCTGTTCTCCTTCGCCGTTTTGAGAGCAGTGGTGATGAAATAATTTACACAAAGTAAAGCGTCTTCCTGGGTTAGAACTCACGATCTACAACTTGTAAGTCGCGGCCGTTACCACTGGGCCACCACTGTTATCAAAAACTGCGTGTCCATTACACTGAAAGAAATTTTAGTTAAAAGTTACCAAAGGTTTGGTTGCTGGTTACAAAATTATGGGGACTTGTGAACTTTGTCTTAATACTCGTAGCAACTTTTGATATTTGCAAATTAATTACAAAATTTGTTCGGTTATCCCTTTTTTACAGTGTATCTTGTCAAGACTTGACATCAAATTAAGATCACCACTTGCTCACCATGAATAAAAGAAATAAAAATCTATGAAAATGAGCCTGAATAGGACCATTATATATTTATACAACCTCTCAAGAAACGTTCGCCTGTTACAATATTTGACTTACATTAACTTAGCTAGCTCAAGCGTCTATTTTGAGCACACCCCTAACGTCACGGCTACCTGCCAGGGGTTAATTGAGGTCAAACTTCACCTAGTCTGACTTAAATGTCTAATTTAGGTAAAATGAGGTGCTTAGAGGTGAACTAGTCGTAGTTTAGAAACTTTGGGTATATTTTAGTTAGTGGCTTTCGTGGCAAAGATACGTCATTGTATTTTTTATAAGTGACTTAGTCTAACCTTTTAAATAAGTTAAAATGTCGCCCGCAACGTGTGTATTATTAACTAACAAATCTAAGATGAAACAGCTTATTTTAAACAAGCTTTTACTAACGAAAATTTCCCCGTTTCCGAAAGTAACAGACAGACAGGCTTTAGTATTAGTATGAACTATATGTAAATTATGTGGACTTTCTGTGTGCTAAATAAAATGTAACCTATTTTCAACTTATATTTCAAAGACGGACTGAAGTCGGAAAGTGCTGTGATCTGCAACCATATAAAATAAAAAGTTTATTAAAAATATCAATAAACCCGCCTGCTTAAAAAGCGAACTAAAAAGACGTAAACAAATAGAAAATCATGTCGTGCAGTCGGAGGATACATATTCGCGAGATGGCTGACCAAAACCAGATGTATGTACTCGCAGGGTTAAGACGAATCGATTGACGTAAGAATCATCAAAATCGGCCAACGCGTTTGGTCTCTAGAACGCCACATAGGAACAAACATACATACTTACATACATACATAGACTGATAAATACATTACCCTCCTTCGGCAGTCGGGTAAAAATAAACTGGCCAAGTGCAAGTCAGACTCGCTCACTGAGGGTTTCGTACATTAACCAAAGTAATTAAATAATATCACTGAAGTTCATAAACTATTAGGGCACCGAACATTGATCTAACGATAAGATAAACAGAATTGAGGGGCAAAATTAACTTTGCCGTCGGAAAGCTGTAGTCTTCATACATCGATATAAGTCGCGGTCAGTTTACCAACTGTAAATAAGTTAATAATCATTTTTTTGATGTAGGTACAAATTTACAGGTTTCGGTTTTTTTCCTTTACTTGTGCTATAAGACATTGCTTCTTGCCAAATTTTATGATTCTAGGTCAACGGGAATATGCGTAATTCACGGTTGTATCTCTTGATTGCGTTGATCTAGAAGCTTGATGTTTTCACAGCTGCAAGGGGTTGCAAACTTGAGTATAAGATATTAATTTCAACTCGATACCTCCATGCATTCCCAAGATAAAGGGTCTTGACAGACAGACGGACAGACAGACGGAAAACAAAGTGATCCTATAAGGTTTCCGTTTTTACCCGACTTCCGAAGGAGGGTAATGTGTTTTTGCGTTTTGAGGGAAGGAACCCGAAAAACGTTTAAAATTCTTCCATATCTACCAAACTCTAATAAAACCTTTCAAATTCGTAACACTCACATCTTTACGAAACCGTTTCAAGGAACCAGCTTTAAAACTCGTAATTTGAGTTCCACAGTAATGGTAAAATATATAAGGATACATTATCGGCATCTAAATAAGGAACAGGATGTTTTCGAGCACTTACAGACTGCTTCAGAATACAGACTCTTAGACTAATCTGTGCTACATCTAAAGAGTGATTTCCGACTCTGTGAGGTGGGTAAATGTATAATGATTGTGTGTAGTTTTGTGTTTTCCCTCCACTAGGACAGACAATTTTTTTTTTCGGGTTTTTGGTTCGCTGTTGTTTTAAACTTAAAATTAAAAAGGTGCGTGTCGGACTTCGCACCTTTAGGGTTCTGTATCAAACCGCAAAATGAATTTGATTGTAATAGGCAAAATAAGGTAATTTCAAAGAAAAAGTCTGACTAATCAATATATTGGTATTTGTTAGTAAAATATACGTAATAATAAATATTATCACCAAATTTGGGGTCGATAGATCAATGGGAAGTTATAAAATACTACGAAACAAAATTTTGTAAAAAAAATATCTGACTTTGGTGGCTTCTCATTCCATTATTATTTAAAAGAAAAAAATCGGCCAAGTGCAAGTCGGACTCGCTCACGAAGGGTTCCGTACCATTATCGCAAAAAACGGCAAAAATATCACGTTTGTTGTATGGGAACCCCACTTAAATATTTATTATATTCTGTTTTTAGTATTTGTTGTTATAGCGGCAACAGAAATACATCATCTGTGAAAATTTCAACTGTCTAGCTATCACGGTTCATGAGATACATCCTGGTGACATACAGACAGACAGACAGACATACGGATCGCGAAGTCTCAGTAATAGGGTCCCGTTTTTACCCTTTGGGTACGGAATCCTAAAAACAGAGTACTTATCTACTCAACGAGCTCTAAACAACGATATTCGATCCCCATTCGATGAGGTAGGTCAAAATTTGGTTTTCGCTCCCCCCTTAAACTGTATGGGAGCCCCCCTAAAACATTTAAAATATTTTTTGGCTATTTGTATGACGTTGGGTCATTAAGATGCTAGTGTGAAAATTAGAAGACTGTAGCTCCAACTGTTTGGCTGTAAAACCTGTGTGAGAGACGACAGACAGACACGTGAGTGACAGCAGGGCTCCGTTTGAACCGTTTGGGTATGGTGCCCTAAAAAAGCAAAGTCGTTAACAGATTCGATATATCGCTCCTAAAAAAACTCCTGGCCAAGCAGACCAATTTGAACACACAAGAGAACTAAAACATGCCATAAAAAAATTAATAAAAAAAACAAAAATCCCGACTGTTTAAAAAGCGAACTAAAAAGACGTAAACAAGAAAAAAAACATGCTGTGCAGTCGGAGGATACATATTCGCGAGCTGGTTGACCATAACCAGATGTATCCTCCGACTGCACAGCATGATTTTTTTCTTGTTTACGTCTTTTTAGTTCGCTTTTTAAGCAGTCGGGTTTTCTGATTTTTTTATTAAACTTTTTTTATTTACAACTTTTTTGTTATTATTTTTAATAACAAAAAAGTTGTAAATTCAGTCTCGCGCGCGAGTTCTATGCGAGTGGTCGCAGTTGTGTGATTGCCCGATAATGTCCGTCGATACGATTAAGTGTGCGAACTGTAATGTGGTGATTTCGGAAGTCCTAGCGTTTATTCGTAATAAACATGACGTTATGGACAACGAAAGTCTCATAAGAATATGTGTGTCGGCGTTTTCGGAGGAAGAAATCGACGAGGCAAAGAAATTGTTATGCAGCACGACTAATATTGGTAAACGATTGAAGTCGAGGCGAAAAGACAAAAAACAAAAGGATTTGGAAGACATGATTGCGGTTTTCAAAACTATTGACCCCGATCAATTGCCGGTTTTCGTCGCCTACGAGCTGCATAAACTGCCCCCTGTGTGTTTCGACCACGTAGATGTCACGAAAATACTAAAGGACCTGTTAATTTTGCGTGCTGAATTAAATGATATTAAAAATAATGCTGTCACTAAGAACGACTTGGAAGTGGCCTTGAAGGAGAATAATATCATACAATCATCGGATAATCAGTTACAAAATCCGATATTTAACTCTAATGTGAATAAAATTAGAGGTGGAGGGTATAACTTAGACAGCGGCCCGTTTGGATTGTCGCCGCACCTACCTTCTTATTCACAACATTCACAGCTGTTAGATTCTGACTCACATTCGCTAACGCTGCTAACAAGTGACGATGGCGGGCCGAAGTATCGCTCTCTCGTTCACTCACATGCACAGGTGCTTCCGGCAGTCGTTGAGTCTGCTACCACGCCGATTAACTCGACATTCTTAGAAAACACGGATGACAAGGATACAAATCTCTTGCAATCAATGCAGAGTAATAAAACTATGGTCGAAGTATTAATGCAAGGTGAATGGCCTGATAATCGTCCTAAAGAAGGTTGGACGCTGGTTCAAAATAAAAAGTCAAAGAATCGGTTCGAGGGAAAAACGGGAACCGCAAGCCCGAATGCGAACTTTAAGTTTAGGGCTGCTGATTCTAAAATCCCGCTTTTTATTACAAATGTTGACAAAGAAACTACTGAAAAAGATATTTGCGACTACATACAAAATAAGACGCAAGAAATAGTGCAGCTTCAGAAAATCAACATGAAATCTGAAAGACCGTATAATGCCTTTAAATTGTTTGTCTCAAAACACAAATTAAATAAGTTTTTAGATGACAAAATATGGCCCGAGGGTATTCGGTTTAGACAGTTTATTTACTTTAAGAAAAATATTACAGAAGTAAATAAGCAGCACAGTGTTGAAATTAAAACAAACAAATAATGGGTTGTACGTCGAACGTTAAGCTATGTACATTCAACTGTAAAAGTATTACTCGATCAGCTGATTGCGTTCGTCAACTATGTGCACGAGCCGACGTGATAGCGTTACAGGAGACCTGGCTGCTGCCCCACGACGTGCCCTTCCTAGCGACCATTGATGGAGACTTCGCGTACACTGGGAAATCAGCCGTGGACATCTCTGCCGGTGTTCTGGTTGGTAGACCATTCGGTGGTGTGGCGCTGTTATGGAGGAAGTCGTTATTTGCGTCGGTTTCGGTAATAACCTGTGCCAGTGATCGTATCGTGTGTATTAAAATAGCACAGGGCGAGCGGTCTTTGCTAATATTTAGTGTTTATATGCCCACCGACTGTGTTGAAAATCGTTCCGAGTTTACGAGTTGTCTAAGTGAGATTATCTCAGTGATTGAGAGCAGTGAAGTGGAGTCGGTTTTTGTGTTGGGAGACTTTAACGCGCACCCAGGGACACGATTCTCACGTGAGTTACTTTTAACCTGTGTTGATCAATCATGGTCTTGCATTGATACTGAACTATTGCCGCAAGACTCGCATACTTTTACTAGCTCAGCTAATGGTTCCCTCCGCTGGCTAGATCACTGTGTTGTCACTGAGGCCGCCAGACATTTGGTAAATAATGCGTCAATTCTGTACGGCGTTTACATGTCGGACCATATTCCGTTATTAATAGAGTGTAACATTAATTTAATTAAACCTAAAATTATTGGATCCAACATTTCTTGTGACAAGGTTGTGTGGGGTGAGAGGGATTTAGAACAGATAAATAAGTATTTTGATTACTGTAATAGCAACCTAAAACAAGTAGATTTTCCTTCAGAATTTTGTAAATGTGCTGATAATATGTGTCACTTACCTGAGCATCGGTTGGTGATAGATAGATTGTATGATAAATTAATTTGTATTTTGAAAAATGGAGCCGAACTCACTCATGTGAGTTCTGTTAAAAAGCGTCATAAAGGAAATTATATAGTAGGGTGGAACAAACACGTTCGCGAGGCTCACCGTGAGGCCCGACTGTGTTATCAAATGTGGCTGTTATACAACAAACCTACTTCTGGATTTATTTATGAAAATATGTGTAATTCGCGAAATCTTTTTAAAAATAAACTAAAATATTGTCAAAACAATCAAGAAAAAATTAAAATGGATATGCTAGCATCTTGTCATCAAAGTAAACAATTTAATAAGTTTTGGAAATTAACGAATAAATTAAAACATAAATCGGGGATTCCGGTGAGCGTCGCGGGCGTGAGCGACCCTACTGATATAGCTAATGCTTTTCAAAAACATTTTAATGTAAACTCGCGTTTGTGTGGCTATAGCGAACCGTCAAGTAGCGGCGCGGGGGCGGCCGTGACTGGGGCTCCCCCTGTCAGGTTCTCCGCTAAAGAGGTCGCGAGATGTATACAGAACATGGTGAGAGGAAAGTCCCCCGGTCACGATGGCCTCAGCGTCGAACACCTTAAATACGCTGGGGTACACTTACCACGAGTACTCGCTATGATTTTTAACCTGTGTCTAAGTCATAGTTACTTACCTGTGGAACTTAGTAATACGATCGTAGTGCCAGTAATAAAGAATAAGACTGGTGACGCCTCCGATATCTCCAACTATAGGCCGATATCGCTTGCCACTGTTTGTGCTAAAGTATTGGATAGTCTGCTTGATAAAATACTAGCTAAACATATCGATCTAGAGGATGGACAGTTTGGTTTTAGACCGAACTTATCAACGGATAGTGCAATATTATGCCTTAAGCAGACTGTCCAATATTATGCAGACAGAAAAACACCGGTAGTGGCATGTTTCTTGGATTTATCGAGGGCGTTCGATCTGGTCAATTATGACCTGCTCTGGCATAAGCTGGCTCACGACACTACTGTCCCGGCTGATGTTATATCTTTGTTTAGGTATTGGTACAGTAGTCAAAAGAACTCAGTTAAGTGGGCAGGCTCATATTCTGACATGTATGGGCTGGATTGTGGAGTGAGGCAGGGGGGTCTGAGCTCCCCCCGCCTTTTTAACCTGTACATTAACAAACTGATAGGTAGGCTCAGTAGCACTAAAATCGGTTGTCACGTGGACGGTGTTTGCGTGAACAACATTAGCTACGCTGATGATATGGTGCTACTGAGCCCATCTATCGGTGCGATGAGAAGGCTACTTAAAATCTGTGAAAGTTATGCGGTGGCTCATGGGCTCAAATACAATACCAATAAGAGTGAATGGTTAGTTTTTAAATCAGGTACGTTAACCTACGAACAGCTGCCTGACCTCTCACTCTCTGGGTCTCCCTTAGCTCGAGTTTCGAAGTTCAAGTATTTGGGCCACTGGGTCACTGATGACTTAAAAGACAATGTAGATTTAGACAGGGAGCGCAGGTCGCTGGCTGTCCGTTGCAACATGCTGGCCCGCAGGTTTGCACGTTGTACTGATTCAGTCAAGATAACGCTTTTTAAGGCCTTCTGCCAGTCGTTTTACACGTGCAGCCTGTGGACCGAGTACACCCAGCGGGCATACAGCGACCTGCGCGTGCAGTACAATAACGCATTCAGGGTGCTTTTGGGGTTGCCTTGGCGATGTAGTGCGTCAGGGATGTTCGCGGAAGCATGCGTCGACGGGTTCGCCGCAATCATGCGGAAGCGATGCGCTTCCATGATGGCGCGTTTGCGCTCCTCCTCCAATGGCATCCTGAATGTGTTCTCAGACCGGTGGGACTCTCCCCTCTTACGAAGGTGGGTAAGTGTACAGACACACTGACCCAGTTAAATTCGCTGAACATGGAACAAGCAGTTCAATGTTCATTACCAACAATAATGAGCCATGGAACTGTGTGTATTGTTGTTATACATTATTGTAATTTTAATACTAACATTAGGCTAAGTTTTACTACTACTAACATTATATGGATGTTTATCTGAAATAAAATATTTGAATTTGAATTTGAATTAATTAGGTACATTTAAACATATAAGTTTTATATATTTTTGAAATCACCTCTAAAACCCTTTATTTTAATACCCCACACGATGGGTAAGGAAGAAAAAAAAATGGAGCCGTCACGGGACGCCTGGTAGATGTGAAACATCGACGTTATTTCGTAAAAGTAGTATGCAGAAAAGAACAGATTGTGGTAGGAACTAAAAATGTCAATAAAATAAAATAAATTATTAAAATATGCAGAAAAAAATTTTAAATGGCTTCAATATATTAGTGAACTCAAGAATCTTAGCTAGTTATTTCAATATACTACTAAAGATCGTAAATTATAAATATAAATAATGAATGTTTCACTATAAACTCCATTATGATTAGAAAAATTAATTAATTTTTTAAAGTTTAAATTAATAACAAATAAGAAAAAGATTCGTGCGCTGCACGCCATCAGCTGATTTTAAAATAAAGTTCTGTCAGTCTTAATAAATTTATTCTCTAAGCAATTGTTTTAATGCATTAATTTCAATAAGAATGAAATTAAAATTAATAATTAATTTAAAAACATGATATGCAATGAAATTTATGTGAATTTTAATCTACCTAGAGAGTAGATTTTACATTTACTGGCGCTCAATACACACCAAATATACGCGTGCTAAATGCACAGATAAATGCATACTTTAATTATAAAAATATAATTAACTTACTGATGACTTGATAATGTGTCATAGTGTGATTTTGCTTTCTTTGCAGGAGGCTGATCACTTCCACTCTCTAAATTATCACGGTCAGACATTTTATTATCAGAACAGAAAAATGATTTATTTACCAGAAAAACACAGGTTATGAGTACTGTAATAAACAGAGTATACATTATAGGTATCCGAGCTCAGTGGAGCGAAAGAGATGGCTTAACGCCGGATCGAGTGAGAGAGAAACGCACAGTCGATTGCGCGTGGCGACGCGTCGCCACGCCAGAAATCGGTCTCACGTGCGCCTATAGATGTTTCACATCAAAAAATGTTTTGCCACCACAATATGGCGCCCAAAATCCGCCATTTTTATCTTTTCTTATTTGTATGTAGCCAGTGACACTCGCAGGTTTAAGACGAATCGATTAACGTAAGAATCATCATAATCGGCCAACGCGTTTGGTCTCTAGAACGCCACATAGTAACAAACATACATACATACATAGACTGATAAACACATTACCCTCCTTCGGCAGTCGGGTAAAAAACACAAGCGCATACACAAGTGAAATATAATTATTGTTTTGTACAATCAAAATGTTTTTATGGAAAATGGTTATAAGGCCCTAACAAAACATCAGTTTTTTTTAATAACCGCCAAATGTGTTTCATTGTGTTGTTCTGAACTATATTTAAAAGATTTTAAGAGGCTTTGATAAGGCCTTATTTCTATTCTATTCTTTAATACCGTTCCAAACATAAGCAAAGGCTTACCACAAGGCATTGGAGGGAGTTATGTTTCATGAAAATATCCTTAGCCCCTTGAGTACAATTGGGAACTTTGATGCCCAGAAACAATCGTTTTTCAATTGTGTCTGCTAATTAGCACTCAAGGGATTAGATGCCTACATAATTTAGTAAAACTAGTTTGTATTCTAATCTAGATAAAAAACACATCGGTTAGGTACACATAGGCTACACGTGCCAGCATACTTGTTCACAACTATGACCTTCATAATATTTCAGTTAAACCTAAGAATCAATCTATTCCAAATACGAAGTTCAAACAGAATTTCAATATCATCACAAGTGCGTCCTTATGTACGTGTACAGCAAGCTAATAGCCCTTGTTATAGGAAACAATTGTACCCTTCAGCTAAATACAATTTATTTTCTTTCTTTACTGAACGCGTGACTGAAGCAATTTCAGTTAGTTTACGATACACGTGGCAACGTTTTGTAGACTACGCTTTCTTGTTGTCATTACTTTCTTTATTATCGTTTAGTTTAATGTAGAAGTGTGTAAATCATTTGTTTTTATGGTTGTGGAAGACAATTGTATAGACCGTCTATTTTTCACTACAATAGTAAAATAGTGTAGCGCGTGTGTGTTGTAGTGTTATAGTGTGTAGCGTAATCAGGTGTAGAATAAAGTATATACCGTTCTCTTCTATTCTGTAGTGGGGGTCAAGCTTCTGGCTTACTCTTTATTTTCATTTTTAACCCCCAACGGAAAAAGAGAGGTGTTATAAGTTTGACGTGTGTTGCTTTATATCTGTATGTATGTATGTGGCATCATAGCTCCTAAACGGATGAACCGATTTTGAGTTAATGTTTTTGTTTGAAAAGTGATTTTATCCAGAGTGTTCTTAGCTATGTTTGAATAAAATCGGTTCAGCCGTTCAAAAGTTATGGGCGTTTTACTGTTTGAATCGGGCGGTTTCGCAAAATATCGTGTCATAATTACGTGTTCGATAGATTGCCGATCGAAGCGTATCTACTATGTACTAGATAAATTATGTAGCATAAATACAAATTTGTCGCGGGTTTTTAAATTTTGGAATTTTACTTGTAACGCAAGCATTTATATATAACACATAAGTACACACACACAATACTGCTCTCTATGGAGAGGCCTGCGCTACACACGCTTTTGAATTTTGAGACTCATCGTCTAGAAATCCAGTTGAGAATCTAAAAACAAATCATTTGCTGAGAAATAGATCTGTCTATTTAAAATATTAATAGCTGGACTTTCTTCTTTAAAGACATTAAATTCACAACATCACATAACACCACGTCTGTTCTTCCCGAAGGCTAGGCAGAGGCGCACCTTTAATACACCGATATTTCGCCAGTTGTAATAAGGAGTGAGCTTATTGCTTAAATTCTATCTATATGGCCCAGAAAATATTTAATAAATCCATTCCAGGGAACACTTAATTAAGGGGGGACAACCAAATACAAGTATTCTTTGCTTGCAACAAACCATGACATACACACGAATTGTATTTATAGGCTCGCAATACAAAAATTCAGTTATGAATCTAGAAACAAATCTATTGGTAAGGAATAGATTTATCTATTTAAAATCTTACTAATATAAAAAAAAAAAATGAAAGTTTGTATGGATAGATGTTTCTGTCACACAGACAACTACAGAATGGAATTTATTGATACTTTGCAATAATATAACTAACACATACACTTAATAAAGATATTGAGGGAAGCACTAATTCCACACGGGGTCTTGCTAGTTTTGTTTTACTAGAGGACGCCTCGCGGTTTCACCCGCGTAGTTCCCGTTCCGAAAATTTTGAAATCGGTCCAGTAGTTTTGGAGCCTATTCGGTACAAACAAACAAACAAACAAAAAATCTTTCCTCTTTATTATAATACTAGAGGACGCCACGCGGTTTCACCCGCGTAGTTCCCGTTCCCGTGGGAATACAGGGATAAAACGTAGCCTATGTCACCCGGGGATAGAGGAGCTTCCCAACGGTGAAAGAATTTTTGAAATCGGTCCAATAGTTTTGGAGCCTATTCGGTACAAACAAACAAACAAACAAAAAAATCTTTCCTCTTTATAATATTGGTATATTGGTATTGATATATTGGTATAGAAAAGCGACTCTTTGATTTTTTTTGTTTTATTGCCATGTCTCCTGTGCGGGTCACAAATAAATATTTTTCTTTCATTCTTTAAAAATATGAATTTCAAGACCCCAAAAAACCCCAAAAAACATGTGGAAAAAGCTCCGTTCGGGAACACATCATTAGGGCGGACACCCAAACACGCGTCGGATCGTGCGGAGACGCGCCGCCGCCGGTGCCGAGACTTGGCGGCGCCGCCCGAGCGCCCAAGGCTGTCTGTAAGGTTAAGGACTGGCCGCACAGCCAGACCAGATTGATTGGGTTTATAGGTCTAACAGGGCTTTTTTGGTTAAAATATCTGGTAGTACATACAGTTAAGAAAATTAATTGATTATCACCTTAAAGTTGTATTTCATTTGCATGTCATAAAACGGTGCAAACGTACTTTAATGGATATAATATTGTGTTTATTATTTCCTGTTTTAATTTTATGGATTTTTTCTAGCATGATATGGACCATAACAGCATGTTGTTAGTAGTCATGAGGTTAAGTAACCTCACTTATTTTGCCAGATGTATTGAAGTCTCATGTAAAATGGAGGGTCTGTCGAAGGTTATAAACTTTATTTTAGGTTTTGTTGGTTATGATACCGGGTTGTGATTGAATTTTGATATACGGACAGCATCATCTTCTTTTCTAAAGCATTTTAAAGCGTGAGGGGTGCCTAATGGAAAATTGCATATGTGTGTTTTTTTGCTAAAGACTGTGTTCAAAAATATAGTTCATGATTTCTCGTTTTAAAAGGCCAATGTGACATTTTAATTTGAAGTGATTTTATATGAAGATTCTATTTGGGCTTTTAATATCTTCACATTCTGGAAATCGATGACTCCATGCTGTCGTTTTAACACTTTACTGCTTTAGGTCACTCGTTGGCAATTAAATATTACGTAAAGCCTCCAAGGCTGTCTGTCAATGATCTGCCTGGCCTGTGAGCTAGCAGATATATTGGATTAATAGGTCTCGTTGGAAAGTCGACTCAGATTCTCTCATCAAAAGGCGTGAGATATCGTCTTATCTAAAGAATGAAACATAATCTTATCATGTGTTTTGTGTGCATTGAATAAATGGTTTATCTATCTATATATCTATAATCTAGATTTCTTTTGGTCCTTCAAAGTTTCATGATACAACACATCGGTAATATGTGTAGGTATGTCAATAAAAGGTGAGACGGCACTTAACGCCTGAACAGCTGATCAACTTATATAAAGCGCAAGTTCGGTTATGCATTGTGTACTGCTCTCACCTCTGGGATGGATCATCCAAATACCAACTTCAGTAGATTGACAGACGGATCAAGAGGCTGATAGGCAACGATGCACTGGTCGACTCAAAGCTCCAGTGCCTTGAACATCGACGCCGAGTTACTAGCCTGTCGGTTTTTATCGCTCACATTTCGGGGAGTGGGCAATGGAACTGCACAATTTAATTCCGCCTAACCCTTTCTATCATCTGACTACAAGACGTACTGTAACGCGCCATCGGTACATGGTGGACATCCCACCAATACGCACAACGCGTTTTGCAAATACTGTAATTATGCTTTCAGCTAAGGAATGGAATTCCCTGCTGGATTCTTTGTTTCCTGGTAGCTACAAACTAGGGGTCTTTAAGCCAAGAGTGAATAGTTCTCTTCTAGGCAAGAGTGTTTCGCCGTCGACCACATCGTCGCTTAACATTAGGCGGAATATTGGTTAAACGCGAGCCTAAAACAAATAAAAAAATAAAACAGTCTGCCTAGGTTTTTCTCAAAGAACCCCAACGGGTCAGCTAGTCCAGTCTTACTGGACGGACGTATTACGTATACGATAATAGTATTTTACAGGGAGCGCCTGTCTATTTGGCCTCCGCAACCTAGAAACTGGGTACAGTAAACGTTTACATATAGGTAAGTATCTGAGGTTAATAGTATCTGCGATACAAGTAGGTCAAATTGAAGCCACGTGGAGTGATAAAAGAGTTTATTGCAAGTGCCCATAGGTAAACAAGTTTATAGGTGCAACCAGATAAACATCTATATCTATTATTTTATCCTGTAACATTCTTGAACTGACTCTATTTGAGTGACTCTGTTTTAGCTAGATTGGTTATAGCAATTAATAAAAAAAACCGGCCAAGTGCGATTTGGTGCGAAGGGATCCGTACCATTATCGCAAAAACATAACCCTTTCCATGCAGCTGGGTAAAAACAGCAACAATAACACGTTTGTTGTATGGGAGCCCCACTTAACAATTTATTTTATTCTATTTTTTGTTATATCGGCAACAGAAATACATCATCTGTGAAAATTTCAACTGTGTAGCTATCACGGTTCATGAGATAAAGCCTGGTGACAGACGGACAGACAGTCAGACAGACGGACCGCGGAGTCTTATCCATAGGGTCCCGTTTTTACCCAAATTAATTTGGTGCAAAATACCACGCGCATTGAATTCAGGAGACTGCTGAATTAACATGACAGAATACTTAGACAACGTCGATGTGTGGTTTAATACTTGATATTTTTATTAAATTCTATATATTATATATTTTAATTCCAATAAATAACATTATGAGTAGAATTTCGACTTAAGATCAAAATATTCTAATAAAAGATGTTAAACTTTATGAGGGCTTTTTTCAAAAGCGTGAAAACGTTTCAAGACCCATTGTGAAACACACAATAAGCTTTTACAGTAAACAAAGGTCGATCAGCACCATTAAACCTTCATAGTACCTACACAATAGTACTCTAAAACCTAGAAGTCTTAAGATCTATATCATAATAATGTGTCCTAGCCTTGCGAGGCGACCGAGATGACCTTCGCAGGATTCGTAGTAAACAAATTGTGGCAGAACATGACTCATTCGTCTGTAGAATAGTAAATACTAGAAAATAGTGAAATTGGGATGTTCACACGTAAATAATGGAAGGCTGTTTTTGTCACTGTTATGGCAAAGGCCTCTGCTTGTACAGAGAAGGGGTTCTTTTTAGGGTTCCGTACCAAAATGGTAAAAAGGAACCCTTATGGTACGACTCAGTCTGTGCACAGCTGGAGATCTCAAGAAATATTAATGCTATCAATTTGAAATTTGGAATGGTTTTAGATGTCGTTTGGCCAACTATTTTGCAAGTAAGTTTTTTTTTATGCAGCGTCTACTTAAAGGGTGTCTTAAAATTCGAAGTGGGGTTACTAAGGCATGTGGGGTATAATATGATGTGAAAGTGCAGTATTAAAATTTTCTGATATGATGAAAATTTAAAAACATTTTACGTTTCACATCCAAAATGTCCTCCATACCTTCTCTCAGGTTGCTTTGGGTAAAACACAGTTCTACGTACGGAACCCTAAAGGTGCGAAGGTCGAAACGCACTTGGCCGGTTTTATATTGGGTGGAAACCTTCAAAAGGCGCCTGGACATTTGCATACCTAGAGCCCAAGAAACGAGCATTATTGAAGTTAGTGCATGTTAGCGATTTACGACTCAGATTGATAGCTTCAAAAACCCTTTAAATGCAAACTAATGTGAAGTCT
The DNA here is from genome assembly GCA_964057195.1 of Orthosia cruda. Lineage (NCBI taxonomy): Eukaryota > Metazoa > Arthropoda > Insecta > Lepidoptera > Noctuidae > Orthosia > Orthosia cruda. Next base: position 1,892,619 of record OZ059854.1, read on the forward strand.
ATGTTATGTTTATTCTTCTTCCTGCCCTTATCCCATGCTACTTGGGGTCGCCGAAACTCATTTTCTTCTTTCATACCGTCCTGTCCGTCCCCGTCACGCTATCACTGACTTCCTTTTCTTTCAATGTATGCTATTTAATGCTTATTGCTGTTGCAATTTCAAAAACTTAACATGCTAGTATTATATTATCTGTGACTTAACACAATGTTAACAAATGTTAATGGAAGTTTAACATCATCATCATGCTCTTATTCCAACTTATTTGGGGTTGACACATCCGGTCTTTTTCCACACATAATGGCGTTATCTCAATAGTCTGGACATTATCCTTCCCGTCATTTGCCATATCCTCAATTTCTCTGCATCTAGCAGTGTCTTTCCAAGCTCATGAAAAGATGCTCAAGTAATGCCTTTATCTAAAAAGTCCTTCTCTGAGTATCGTCCAATATCCGTCTTTCCATTCCTATCCAAAGTCCTTGAACGGTTAATCCACAACCAAATAAGCACCTTTCTCTCGAAAAATAATCTCCTTAACCCCTTCCAGTCCAGCTTCCGCCCTGGTCATAGCACAACTACAGCGCTTCTGAATATTACGGAAGATATAAGGTCTGCAATGGAGATGGGCAATCTAGCGGTTTTGGCTCTACTGGATTTCAGTAATGCCTTTAATACCGTGGATTTCGATGTTTTACTTGGCGTCTTTTGCTCTCATAACATATCTCCATCGGTTGTTGAATGGTTACGTAGTTACCTGTTTGGTCGCCGACAACGTATTTGCATCGGAGAGACCTTATCTTCCTGGTGTAATACATCTGCCGGGGTACCTCAGGGCGGCGTTCTATCCCCCTTACTTTTCGCAGTTTTTATTAACTCAATATCCAACCAATTAATTTCTTCCTACCACCTTTATGCAGATGATTTTCAAATTTACACGCGATCTCCTATTGGTAATCTATCTGAGGCTATCTTGTCTATAAATAGTGATCTGGCCCGTATATGCGACTGGAGCAAGATCTATGGACTTACGGTGAACCCTATAAAAACGCAAATTCTGGTGGTGGGCAGTTCAAGGTTGGTCTCAAGGATCGACTGGACGACTCTTCCTCAAGTTTATTTTGATAACTCTGTTGTACCCTTTAGCGAGAAGGTGAAGACCTTGGGGATATTTATTGACAAGAACTTCTCTTGGACTGTTCAGCTACAGGAAGTTAGCCGCAAGCTATTCGCATCTGCTGGATCTCTGAGAAGACTGCGTAATTTTCTGCCGACTGCTACCAGGATTGCGCTTGCACAATCTCTTCTTCTACCCATCCTTGATTATGCTGATGCCAGCTATCTTGACCTCACTGAAGTACAACTTCATAAACTTGAGCGACTTCAAAATGTTTGTATAAGGTTCATATTCGGTTTGCGCAAATATGACCACGGTTCTGAATTCCGCGAAAAACTCAAGTGGTTGCCAATTCGCCTTCGCTGGAATGCTCATATTCTATCCCTTCTGTATAAGATACTATTTTCCCGTTTACTCCTATTTACCTCAAAAACCGATTTCAGTTTTTATGTGACTCGCACACGAAAGTTCTTATGTCATCGGATAACATGAAACTTAAAATGCCAATGCATTCCATTATCTTCCTAGACAAATCTTTTACTGTCCGGCCGCTCGTCTATGGAATGCAATGCCTGTGACAATAAAACGCGCGCAATCACTACCGATCTTTAAAAGACTGGTAAAGGAGCACTACCTGTCACTGTGATCTTATTCTTGTTGGAGTTACATTGTTTTCTTGCCTGTATAAATGTATTTATATATCTATTTTAGTATTTTATATTTATGCATCTATTTTAGTATTTTATATTTATGTATCTATTTTAGTATTTTATATTTAGTGCTTCCTATGTTTGTAACTTATTTAATTTTAAAATTGCACCAAGTGCAACCCCATGTCGCGTCCAGGCTATCTCTCTCCATTCTGGGTTACCTAGAAAAGATCGCAGAACGCGATAAGGCCGCCTGTTGTATGTTTGTTGTTATTTTAAGGTTTTCGTGTGTAATATTTTTATCTTGTTGTACAATAAAGTATATAATAAATAAATAAATAGTCCTCCTATCTAGCTATATTATCTTTCACAAAACGTTTCAATCGGTTCTTTGATCTTCCTTTAACATTGTAACCATTCAAAGTCTTCATGTTCCTCATTGCTCCTCATCATAACTTCATACCATGATGATTCATCATCATATTCCTGCCCTTGTCCCTTGCTCCTTAGGGTCGACGCAACATATTCGTTCTCTTTGTCCATTCCTTCCTGTCAACCGTCGCGGTATTGCTAACTCTCTATTCTTCTTGTCATATTGAAGGATATACGTAACCCGCTGCCATTTTATTTATCCTTTGTTAATTCACCTAACCAAACATGAGACTTAAAATAATATTTTAGAAATTGTGTGCAATTTCAGTTTAAATTAACCTGACGATTTTTGACTTTTCATGAGAGCTCTTAATTGCCAGGCTTTGAATATACCCATTTTAAGTTTCGATGCCTTTAACCTTTGAATTCTGGTCGATACTTCACTATATGTGGAATCAACCCTGAAATAGTATTAACAAACTTATGCATACAGCCTCTATCCATTCCCCTTCAAATTATGAAGCAGGATATTTGCAAACTCTTGCAACAATCCCCTTACTATTGAAACGTCAGTCTTGTGATGAAGATTTTATGGTTGATATTGCATTGACCGAAAAATTCTTGAAGCCTTCGCGATTTCCTTGAAGTTATCCGTTTATAAACCATTTTTCTTTCCTTCTATATATTGATATATTCGGTTAATGTTACGGTTGACGATAGGTCCTCTCGTCAATAGGTCATAATATATAGTTCCTTATTTATGAAGATTGCAGTAGATTTTTGTCTGTTGAAGAAGCTTGGAAGGCATACGGAGGAAGTTTCGTAATAGGTAGATGAGTTTGAAGGAGGGTGCATGATTGGATGCATAGTTTTTTGTGAAATATGACTGTTACCGTTGAAGGGCGTCCGAGGGAAAATGCGCGATTGTCAATGCTAAAAGTTTGTATCTTTCAGCTTACGATACTAAGCACTTTACATATTATCATTGAATTAAATTTTGAAACATGTGATTTCATATTTAAACAGCAGACTTTTTGCCTATTACATCTGCTCCTCCTGTAGTGACAGTTATTAAATAACTCCGTATATACACTTTCCGATGTATAGACTAGTTTAACATAGTTTTAAATAGGAACTTAATTATTCTTAAAAAATGACATTATCACTGGTTTATGCGATCACAAATTTGAAGAGAACTGGCGATGTGAATTGTGTGTCAAAAGTGAATCATAAAATGTGTTAACGAAAGGTTCAATAATTACGTTTATAATTTGGTTCCAGCTGTTTCCTGATTTTGGTCTCATTTTTTCGTTGATGATAAGGCTATTATATTTACCAATTATTTTTCAAATATATTGTAATAATATTTTATAAACTGACCCCCCAAATGTGACACAAAATAAATGAATTCGAATTTGACTCAATAGATTTATTTATTTTATTTAACTTACACACACTATCTTACAGGTTGAACCCAATACAATAGAGTGGTTAAAATCATAATCCCAGATAAGTTTTTACATAAATGTATAATAATTATCTACACCTAAACTTCTAAAACTATTAAAATCTTCTAAAATAAAATAAAAATTCAACAAAACTGTTGCGAATTCACTCAAATTGCATGAAAAATGTCTAGCCTCTCATGCAATTGGTTGAGCACACAGATTTTGTTGGTGAGAGGTGTTTTTGTCAATAGATTGTTTCTAGCAATGTACACATTGACATAAACTTTCAATCACAAAAAATATACTTTACACGTGTAATAAAATTAGCCTATAACCCAAAAACGCTCAGACACGACCCAGACGCCATAAATAATTCACAAAAAATCCCCATTTTAATACTAAACCAAGCAATTATCATGACAAAGCCCGAGTAGCCACAAACAGCCCGGATATTGTATAGCCAGGCTATTTATACATAGAAATTGGACTGTTCTTGTCTGAATTGGACTGTTCTTGTCTATTTCCTTGTAAAATACTGCTTTTATTCTGTAGAAGCCATTTATTATGTTTTGTAGGTTAAAGTTTTACGTGTTCTGTAATAGTTCATGGTAAGTATTGAATCAGGGGAAAAGAATTTGGTTGGAACTATTCTTTTTGGTTCCGTTACTTAGGGAAATATATATTATGTCTTGTGGTCATAGTGAATGTGTCTTATATTAAAACCTTATAAGTTCCGGGCTTCAATTCTCATTTCAAAACATGTGTTTATGATTCTGTCAAGACTAGGTATTTCAAGTCGTCATGCCCATTTTGGGCCACCTTGCCTTGCTTTTTTAGGCCAATTTGGCTCCAAAAGGTTCCTTCCTATTCATTTCTCTAATTTATTTTATTCACTAGCTTTTTCCCGCGATTTCGCTCCTATAGAACAGAAACCATGCATTATCATCATCTTCCTGCCCTTGTCCCATGTTACCTACTTGGAGTCGGCGCAAAACGTTTTTTCTTCCTTACCGTCCTGTTCCCCATCACACCATCACTGACTCCCTTTTATTTCATATCACTCCTCACTGAGTCCATCCATCTTTTCTTTGGCCGTCCCCTCCCTCTCCATCCATCCACATTTGTATTCATAACTCTTTTAGTAACATGCGTTTTATCCCTCCTCATCACATGACCATACCAGGATCTACGGTTTCTTTTAACTCTGTCACTGGCGCCACTTTCAAACTAGCTAATTACCATGGATTATATCTAGGAATATATGGGATAAAAATTAGCTTATGACACTCAGTGTACCTTTTGTATCACTGAAAACTTACCTCCATTACAAATTATAGACAAAACAATCGGAAGACGTTCTCAGCTGGAGATATTTTATCTGTGCCTATCCCAAACAAATCAATTAGATAATTTTAAAACTCTTATCTCGGACAACAAATCAAATCAAGTCATTACAAAAGGTCTTGTAGTAGGTAATAAAACCATTTTAAAATTAGCCTCACAGAAATAGTATCTATAATAAACAACATAGCTTTCCTCCTCCAGGCAAAGGCAGTTGACCCCCGCTAACCCTTTATATCTGTGCCTAGCAATAAGTCTAAGTAGCCATGTTCTCCCAGCCTATGAGTCTACCAGCAACACTATATCATTTTAATAGTACACTAAAGAATAGCCAACATTCCCTCGAATGCAGTAAAAACATTAATCTGGAAAATTTGGCATCAACGTTGTAAATTTTAATAGGATCTCCTTTAACAATGGGCTCTGGCCGTGGTTTATATCGTGGTAGATTAAAGTATGTTTGTTTTGATGAGTCCTGGCTAGATAGATATGGCTTATCTGCCATAGTTTTGTCACCTTCAGCCTAACAGTTCATTGCTGGTTACTGGCCTCATTAGTTGCCATACGGCTTGATGTCCATTTTCGTATATCTTCTTTCAAAGGGACGCAGACAGGGTTATAATTTTATTAGGTAAATAAGCTACTCGTTATTAGTTAGTAACTTATGTTCATCTTGTACACTGCTAGCATTTTTCTGGCAATAATGTTCATAAACATGCATATTGCACCACTAAGTTAATATATATATATATTTAATTTGATGACAATTTAAAAAAATTAACCAACTTAAAAAAAAGGAGGTTATCAATTCGATAGGTACGTATGTATGTAACATTGTTCGCAATATGTAGGCTTCTAAAGCTGTGTGCCAAATTTCTTAAGTGTATGTATGTATGTTTGTCCACACATTTCTCCGATACTAGTCATCGGATCATGATCATTCTTTTTTTTAATTGAATTAAGTATCTCTCAACTTAGGTCATTCAATCGGTTCTCAAGATATGGAGCATACAACCAAACTCCTGAACGACAAAAAGCACGAATGTATACGTTGAGTTATTATGGGTATTTTGTCAATCCTTTAGGTACCTTACTATGGAACTTGCTCAATTTTTAGTGATGGTGAACCAAAACTATAAAGAGCGAAATAAAAACTATTTCACAAAAAAATAAACCGACTTTCAAAAAAAAAACGATAAGAACATGAGGTGCGAAAGTCACCGACTTCCGAAACGAATGTTATTTTGTACATTTTAGTGTTTTATTTTTGAAGTTGGTTTATTTTTTTGTTTAAAAGTTTATAGTTTTTTTTTTGCATCATGTTGTTATCAGTAGTGATCATAATCGAAAATAATTAACAGTATCTAAAAGGTTTAAGCAAGTACATTGTTTTCGAATCAGAGCAATGACGAGTCCTCTACCGGTATGACATTAGGATACTCCATAGTAAAAACCATAGCGTCATAAAAATATCGCCTAGGGTTGTTAATCTCGGACGTAAGATAAGATAAGATATATTTATTTGCTTAAACATGGGTACACATACAATATGCATGCAAGATAACAAAAAATAATAAAAGATTCCTACATGTTTGCCACATGCTATGGCGTGCAAATATTATGCAAGTTAAATTATAACCGAAAACAATGAATAGATTTAAATATAAATGAATTCCTTAACCTTAATTCAATGAAATTAAAATAATAATATCAATAAAAAAATATCAAACAGCATTAAAATTATTAAATCTATGTAAAAAATATAAATCATGTAAATAGTGCATGTCAAATTACTGTAAAAATGAATCAAATATAAAATAACACTACATTACGTAGTAATTTACCTGTACCTATCCTTTGATTTATGCCCACGAATAAATCTCCATACCTTCTTATTTCTCAGATCATACGCAAGATAAGACTCACAAATAAAGCCACTTAGACTAGACCCAGAGTAAGGCCTGTTTGCCTAGAGATAACGTAAACACTAACCATGACGTCATCAATACGTCCAGTAGGTAACCTTGAAGAAATTACAGTTATTGGTCCGTTAAGAGCCGTCACAGTAGGTTAACTGTAAGAAAATGTATTAAACGTTGTGACGTAAAAACATAATATTACCTATTGAATTTGACACCTGTGAATGTACAAAGAAACTAAGTTATTAGAAGCAAAGCAAAAATAAAATCTTTGAATTATATTAATTTTGATATAAGACTGACTAATTAAAAGGGAAACAAAATTGTTTGTTCCTATTAATGAGATATACATTTAATTTAAAAAAATAATTGTTCGGGCACATTTGGTCATAATAATGAATTAGGTAAAGGAGAATGCCCATGGACAGTACTAAAAAAAATTTAATTGTTTCACAATCATTTCTGGACAATAAATAAAACAAAAATATTTTAAGTATTTTAACTTCTTTTCAAAAAGATTCCTAGTGGGGTTCATTTTCTTGAATTAATAAGTATTTTTACTTCCGTTTCACAGCTCAAACATATTCCGCCATTTATGTTAGGGTTGAGGCATGTTGACATGATCTGACATCGATTAAAGAAGAAGATTGAAGAATCGTTTTTTTTATAATCTACCTGAAACACTGAATCAATCCATCCGGATTCGCCTCTTTAATGTTAAGAACAAACTTATTTTGAAATAAGTGTGGTTTAGTTTAATGCAAACTAAGATAAAAATTAATCATGTTTATAGAAATCGATTATATTACCGATTTGGTAACATGCCTATAATTGTCAGTCATTTCATTTGACAGTGACAGTAGTCGTCTTTTCATTTGTTTTGTTTGTGTTTTGTTGCGTCAAGTTGAGTTTTATGTTCCGCCGTTACTAAATACTTATCACTACAACACCGTCATGTGTTTGTGAAAATAGTGCTTAATAAGACAGGACTTTATATTTGTGATTTCCGACATGGCTACTGTTCGAAGTTGGTGTCACAATTGTTCTTTGATGTTGGCGCCATATATGCGCAGACATAACATTTTGTCGAAGATTCTTGATAATTTATTGGACCATATTACGGGCTTGGATCTACACCGGTAAGTAAGAATAACATTATATATCTTTACAGCACTTGAACAAATGTCTAACGAATACAAATCTTAAATATGTTGACATAGAGTCCATATTGCTGTGAATCTACTGTAACCTAAAAAGGAATATATTTTGTTCAATATCTCTTAACTCCCGCAATGAAAATTGACTAAAGTTGGTACGTGTAATTAATTAAGGTAACATAATCAAATAAAGGTGTTTTATCAGGACACTAAAATGTTTCGGTCAGTACATTTCTCCATACAAAATGGGCATTCTCCTTTGATTGTAAAATGGTAAAACAGGTACATTTGGTTGTAAAATTATGAAAAATGTAAAATATTGCAAAGCAAGTTGCATTTGAGCATCTTGATCCCTTTCTGAATATGCATTTCTAATCCATTAATTCCAACATTTCCATACCACCGACTCTAATTGGCAACAAACTGACTGAATAACAGTCTAAACAAAGGTTTATCTAGAAAAAAAGAAAAGGTTTAGTTGTAGATATTATACTTTGACCCGTACTCTGAGAAGGTCGATTTCTACTATCTGATGTGTATCTTAATAGTAAAAGCCTTGCCACCATGTAAATATAGGCCTTTTAACCTTAATAGCGTAATACGCTTTATAATTCAATCCGAAAGATTCTGAATGATATTCTTCCGAATATGCTTGAAAACTCGTCTCCTTGACAACGTAAAAACGTAATCAGTTAAAATTGAATTTCAACAAGTAAAATTTCAAAATTTAAAAAACCCCCGACACATTTATCTTGCGAAAACATCACGATCTAAACAGTAAAACGCGCATAACTTTTGAACGGCTGAACCGATTTTATTCAAACATAGCTAAGTACACTCTCGATACAAACACCTTTCAAACAAAAAAAACTAAATCAAAATCGGTTCATCCGTTGAGGCGCTATGATGCCACAGACAGACACACAGATACACAGATACACAGATACACAGATACACAGATACACAGATACACAGATACACAGATACACAGATACACAGATACACAGATACACAGATACACAGACACACAGATACACAGATACACAGATACACAGTAACACACCTCAAACTTATAACACCTCTCTTTTTCCGTCGGGGGTTAAAAACTAAAGGTAATGCCATTGATTGGATATCCGGCAAAACTTATCCCATTGAATACCTATAGACACATCTTACATCAATGATGGTATATATATAAGAACTACCGACGTCTGCACGGCAATACAAACACAAGCTGACCAGCTTGAGTGAGTGCGTCTGTTTGCAACACGAACGTAAGTTTGAACAGTATGTTTATATCTTTCTGACAACGGGGTCCTATTTATATTTCTGTGATCTTTTAACTTGCTCAGTGATAGAAATAAAGTTCCAAGTTCCATAGATCCTATGTAGGTAGTAAAATATCGCCATGTTTTTATTTCTTTATAATGAGTATGACGTCACTATTGGCAAAATCTCACTGTCTTGCATATATCTTTTATTGAAACACAAACGTTCTGATATATTATTTCAGCTATATCAATTCACTTGTTTTGTTTCAGTACCTAAAAACTCGCAATAAATATAGCTTGTTCAACTCAAAGGTGACTTCATACACCAACAACATTAAAATCGACCTAATTCTTCATCTACAAACACAATACCTGCGTATATTCTCTTAGTCACCTGATTCCACCTAACACGTATTCTCACACTCACAGGATTCCTAAGAACTATTGTCTAAATATAACGCAGATATCGATTAGGCGACTGTATACGCGAAGTGTAAAGTAGGTGATATATTATTATGTAACATAGTCGATTTCATTATTTATATTCGTGAAGCACTTTACCCCTTGAGTGCAATTGGGAACATTGGTTCCCAGAAACAATTGTTTTTCTATTGTGTCTCTTAATTTGCACTCAAGGTATTATAATATAAAATATTTTATTTTGTCACATTGTGTAAAAAGGAGCCTAATAAAAACAACGGCACAGGGGGGTGACCATAAGCTCTTAGAGTAAGGTTATTTTGAGTGTCCGTAAGGGACAGATGTTTACAAGTCATATACATCTGTCCCTTACACACTCTCAAAATAACCTTACTCTAAGAGCTTATGGTCACCCCCCTGTGCCGTTCTTCAAGGTTATCCAACAATGGCCGAGGTCAGTCTGGGATGGATAACTATTTACTACATTCTGAATTTTTCTCGGTGCCCCGGAAAGCATGCTAAGCCGTTGGTTCCAGCTAGTTGTTACGAGGCAGACAGCCTGAAAACCTGACATCACTCTTGCCAAGGGGTATCGTGTAACACCTTCGATCAATAATATACTAGATAAACAATCCCATACAAAATTTATCTTTAAAACTGACGCCAATTGTGTTTAGGTAATTCTAAGAATTCTAATTGAAATAAATATACATTAATGCAAATTCAACCTTAATTGCAATATTAAAAGTTGCATTCACAAAACTACGTATGTACAAAAAACAATAAAAATTTATGAGCTTGCTTCGCTGCTCAACATACAAACAAATGTATTAAAGTCTATATTACAAAGTTCCAGAACAGTCGATGTTTGTTACAATAGTTGGCGCGTTGTTGACACAAACGTTGGTCAAACAATCATAATATTTGTTAATTGATTTATATTTACTATTTAATTCATAAAACACTTAATGATATTAACATACCGAAAAAATATATTCCTTCCAAAATCAAGTTGTTACGGTGGTTATCTGCACAATTTTTTAACGCACACTGCGGCATTTTTAACGTATCTATGTTGACTATGATTGGACAATACTAATTTAAAATAAGACCACAACCATATTTGTGGCCATATTTTTCGGTCCGTTTTTGAAGCGCTGGCCAATAATACACCAGATGCCCATCTGGTGTATTATTGATCGAAGTGTTACACAGTACCTAACTGGGCTTTAAAGAGGCAGTCCGTCTGTGTGAAATACTGGTATTCAGTTACATCCAGTTACAATAAAAGCCGGCCCCGACATAGTTGAGAAAATATTCCGCGGATTTATAGATTTTTGAATCCACATATCCACATGTCCATCTGAATATTTTTCAGATTAGCATTCAAAAGTCTTCTGTAGTTTCAAACTTACTGAGTCACTAGCTTTACCCACGGCATGGCCTTACTTAATAACTGGTACCAAAAACAATCCATAAAATTCAAATCAAATGTATCGTTCAAAATGATGTCAACTTATCTATCGTTTTCCCCAAAATTCTAATCAAATTAACACACCTCGCTTTTAAAACCGATTAAATTCACGAAAAGTCATTTAAGGTAACACGATTGATAATCTGCTTGCACACTTGAGCACCCCTAGTTTAGGGTAACCAGGGGTGCCCTACCCGTTTATTAGGTGACAACACGAAATTACTGACTACCCTCCTAATAAATATACTATACAGGATGTAAGAGAATGGTGTGGTCATATTTTAAAAACTTCTTCTGACCATCTCAATGAACAACGTTACCTAGGTACTCAAAAAAAATTGTAGCTCGCATTTTTTTTTTAATTATCAATTGGCTCGCGTTTGACCACTATCTCACCTGATGGTAAGCGATGATGTGGTCGACGATGAAGCACGCTTGCCTAGAAAAAACCCATTCACTTTTGACTTAAAGACCCCTAGATTGTAGCTATCGGGAAACACAGACTCCAGCAGGGAGTGCCACTCCTTAGCTGTACGCATAATAAAAGTGACCCCAAAACGTTGTGTGCATATGGGTGGTATGTCCACCATGCCACCCATATGCAATTTTTTTGGGCATTGCCTATGATTTGTTTAAAAAAAGTTGTTCATATACATGGGCAGAAGTAGTTTTTGAAATATGATTACACCTTTTTGGTACATCCTGTAAAGTACACAGGATACTTAGGCGTCTATTCATGTTGTTCGGTACGTTGACAAATAAGGTTTCATTGTTGTGTTTAATTTTGTTGAGTGATGGTTTCTGAACGTGTAGAACGTGTTCTTAATATGTGTGTGTTTACCTAAAACAAAAATAGTTAAAGAGTTTGACATTTAGTTCAGGTATTCTTGAAACTCATTTCTAGCCTTTTCCTTGTAATCGTAAATATATTATGCAGTTTGAAGGAAATTGTTACCCATGAGTCTTCTCTGTAGTTAACAAATGCTTTTTAACCCCCGACGGAAAAAGAGGGGTGTTATAAGTTTGACGTGTGTTGCTGTGTATCTGTGTGTCTGTCTGTGGCATCATAGCGCCTCAACGGATACACCGATTTTGATATAGTTTTTTTTTGTTTGAAAGGTGATTGTGTCGTGAGTGTTCTTAGCTATTATTGAATAAAATCGGTTCACCCGTTCAAAAGTTATGGGCGTTTTACTGTTTGAATCGGGATTTTTTCGCAAGATAAATGAGTGGGGCGTTTTTTAAATTTTGAAATTTGACTTGTAAATAATTAATATGTTAATGAATTGTAAAAATTCTAGGAATGACATTGACATAATTTGATTATTATTATTTATTCAACTTTTTTCAACAGGTTTGGCAAAATATGAGGAAGATATCATTTGATTCAGAATACAAACTAAATGCATATGATTTTGGAAAAAAATAAGGTACCGCTCGCGAAAATTGCCAAAGTTAAAAACAATTTAATGAAAAAAAAAGAAAACCCACTTTTTTGTTTTCAGTAAGGTTTTTGCATATATCTCTTAAACGAATTAAGATTTTTGAAATCTAAAAATAGGTTTTCAAAGAACAGGAAATTTCCTAAAAGATAGTCCCAACTCTTGGAACGGAATGAAAATACGGCCCAGAACGTACGGGTACTCTGGTTTGCGCAAGCCAAGCCCACTTCAGACACTTTAACAATAAAAAAAATATTTAAACACATTAAATAAGAAAATTAAGAAATGATTTTTTATAACAGTTACTGGATAGATGAATTGTCCACTCGCAAATATTTTTAATCACGATTTTTCAATTAGTTATACAATAGTTAATTAACAAGTTTTTGCTGTTTTTGGACATGACAATGCAAGTGTGATAATTGTTAAACTATGAATCTGAGATTGTTTTCTTTCCTTGGAACTATTTTGAAAGTCTTCAGAAGTAGTTTTTAACCCCCGACGGAAAAAGAGGGGTGTTATAAGTTTGACGTGTTTTGCTGTGTATCTGTGTGTCTGTCTGTGGCATCATAGCGCCTCAACGGATGAACCGATTTTGATTTGGTTTTTTTGTTTGAAAGGTGAATGGGTCGAAAGTGTTCTTAGCTATGTTTGAATAAAATCGGTTCAGCCGTTCAAAAGTTATGGGCGTTTTACTGTTTGAATCGGGGAGTTTTCCAAGATAAATGTGTCGGGGGTGTTTTTTAAATTTTAAATTTTACTTGTACTATAAAAAGCTGCATGGCAATGTTCTTTTTTTATCTCCTGTCATTTAAAAAAATATATAATCAAATACGTTGTTTAGTAATTGTATTTCTTTTTTTGGAATTCTTATCTTTGATGCAAATGACGTTTTTTCTAACTTTCGTAAGCCTCTAATCATACAGAAAAGGCTTGTAAATACTTTAAAAAAAGTTCAATGAGGAGTTGTTTTCAAGATAACTAAAGGAACTCTAGGCTAAAGGAAACAGCCGCTCAAGTGGATCTTTGGATAAGTTACGCCTAACGATGTCTCTCCGTGGATGATAGACTGTACATTACATACCAAAACACCTTCGTGCCTCAGAAAACACGGTAAACCATTGCCATATCATTATTTGCGGGTAGGCAGAAGCCTAAAAGTCTGACAAACAGTCTACCGAAGGGAATCGTATTCCGTAACTAATTTGTGGATTGTCATTGGTGAGGAGTCGCTCCATGTAAATAACTGGTATTTAGCTGCATTTGATTAGACTGGAAGCCTACTCCGACCCACAGTTGGGAAAAGGTCTGGCAGACGATTGTCATGAAAACTTTAGTTAATAAGTAAAATCAAAATACTCCCAAATCATTTCATGCTACATAATTTATCTAATTTTAATAAAAAATACTATATCGCATGAATTTACAATACAAAATATTTTGAAATACAAAATACAGTATTTCAACTATTTTTATTTAAAATACGAATTACAAAATACAGTAACATTCGTACTAATAAACTTAATTAATACACAGAAGTTTCGTGAAAATAACCGTTTGAAATGAAAATGACAATTGACAAGATACTTGACAATTTGACGAATGCGGTCGCCATTTTGCTTACGAAAGCTATCGAGCGCTATTTTCTGCAGAACGCACCTATTATAAGATCACTAAATGTATGTATTTATGTTCAAATGTATTTTGAAGCCCTTATGGCTTTGAAATACTAACAACAAAATACCTCAGCGGTCTGATATTTGAAATACCAATTACAAATTATATTTTTAAGAAGCCATTGAATTACAAATCCCAAATACAAATTTGTATTTCAACCAAACCCTACCCTGCTAGTAGTAGACACGCTTCGATCGACAATCTTTTGAACACATAATTATGACACGATATCTTGCGAAAATACAAGTAAAAAGCGCTTAACTTTAGAACGGCTGAACCGATTTTCATTAAACAAAGCTAAGAACACAAATCAAAATCGGTTTATTCGTTTTGGAGCTATGATGCCACAGACAGATACATAAATACACAAACACACAGCTACACACGACAAACTTCATAACACTTTTTCTGTCGGAGATAGAAATTTAACTTAGTTACTGAAACTTTCAACATACAAACCGTAAAGTACCGACTTGTAGTGTCCTTCATCTTCGTTTAAATCAGGGTTAAAACCACCAGTAGGTAACTTAATACTGATAACCCAAAAAGTGTACAAAGTCCACAAGATCGCGTTATCAATTAGCAGACGATCCATCAACTCTCTCCTCATCTAGATTGAGAAGATTTAGAGGTCATTGATCTTTTTATGTAATCTTCTTCATGGTTATATTTGGATTTTATGTCATAGATAGGTAGGTACCCCTCTGCTTAACCATTCGGGGAATACTGTCGTAATGTTGTTTCTATAGCGTTAGGGAATTTATAGAACACTAGCGGACGCTTCGCGGTTTCACCCGCGTAGTACCCGTTCCCGTGGGAATACAGGGATAAAAAGTAGCCTATTTCACCCGGGGATAGTGTAGCTTCTCAGTGGTGAAAGAACTTTTGAAATCGGTCTAGTAGATTTTATGTTTATTCGTTACATACAAAAATACAAATCTTTCCTCTTTATAATAAAAGTATAGATCAGTATAGATTAAAATGATGTTAGGAATGCAAGTGTTATTAGTGTATGAATTATTAATTGGTTATTTAATATATTTTCTTTAATTTTGACATTTTAATTTAATTTTGTATTTTTTTATATTTTCTCATTTTAAAGAATATCTTTATTTTAATTTTCATTTATGGACAGTTGTAATTTCGTTTGATTTCTTTTTAAATGTTAATTTAATATCTTACAAATTATATTATAAATAATTTGCTCGCTTGCTTACAGGCAGATTACAATTACTTTTAGGTACCTGACAACTCTCGAAAAAACATGGCGGGAGAAGCCACTCAGAGCGCCAGTATAGAGACCCCTCCTTTTTCATTGGCTCAAGAACTCATCCGGCCGAGTACCGCTTATAACATCCAATCGAAATCAAGTATTTTGACATAAGAAAAATAAAGTGTTGTCAATCGAATAAAATTGACCTGAGATTTGAATCAGAGCTAAATGTTGCCAATTAAACAAAACCGAATGATTAAGTTAAAATGTGATTCGTCCGCAGTTGCAAGTTCTACTCCTCCTTCGTATATAATATATAGATACAGCAAAAATGCTATAAATACTTTTATCTACTCTCATATCGTAATATTCGAAATATAAAATTCAAAACGAGTTTATATTGACATACTTTATAAAAACAATACCGAAATTTAAAAATAGAATCTTATTATAACACTATTTCTCTAACAAAATAATGCTATAAAACATTTTTTTTCTATTACGATACAGGACAAATCCAAGAAGTTATTCACTAAGGAGTTTCCATCAATATTTTTTTTGTAATGCCATTTTATAGTACCTATTATAAAAAGATTTGCTTCCAATTTTAAATTGTCTATGACAATGCCCGCTTTAGACTTAGCATGCGCTGCGATTTTTATTCGCGCGAATTTTGTTTCCTTCTACCTGTTCATAGAGCTCAAAATATTCGGGCGAACAAAATTCGCGCCCTGGTGCGGTGGATTCTGTGGCAAAACACGGATTTCTTGCGGTATTATTTCCGCACGATGTCTTTACCGCAATGCGAACAACTTCATACAATTCTATAGGTCGCAGAATGGACGGAAAATAATCGCGCGAATGAAGATCGCAGTGCGTGCTAAGCCTTAGCGCATGCGCGGTTAATGCGGTGATGTGCTGGGTTTTGGCGCCATTCATACGTTTTGCAAGTTTTGCTGTACTGAATTTTATGAGTTATTTAATTTATTGTTTAAAAATGTCTGATATTAGTGAATGTGAAGAAAATTTGTCTCCACCCGATATTTTAGATGCGGCGAATGAAATTACTCTTAATTTATTACCAGCAAAGTCGAGAAAAGTATATGACAAATGCTATCACGATTTTATGGCATGGAAAATGCAAAAAGAGGTATTTAGTAGGTTCAATCCCAATTTATGAGTGTAGATAAAGTAGTGTAAGAAACTGCACATAACTAGTTATTGAAACATTCGTGTGAAAACTCATGTTTTAATACCCCTCATTATGCAACTGTTTCATAAACTACTATTTCAACACACTTGCTCATAAAGTGGCTCTAATTTCACCGCAATTAGGCACATAATGACACCTGTTATCAAACTGTGTCTTTTTCATTACTATTATTCACAAGTGAGCTATAGAGTTTTTTTAAATTTATTGATTGAGTTGCTTTGTTCTTAAAAAAGTTACGATACAAAAAAGGTCGTGCTCAATAGTACAAATGCAACACATGTCATGCAACTTCGTATTTAAATAGATATTTTCAACTTGTACGTGTTTAATAAATAAAACTTTTACTCAAATATAAATTTTGTTTATGTCTGTACAAACTTGAAATTCCCCATTTTGTACGTGACTAACTTGTGGCTAAAACGCAATCCGCAAAAAGCCATAAAAAAACAAACATTATTTTAGTCTATGGCCGATCGCCATAGACTAAAAATAATGTTTTTTATAGTTAGATGCGCGCGCATAGGAAAACTGATTAATTTTGCCCGCCATTGCGAAAAAAAATTCACAACTCGTTTTCACTGTTGGAAATGATTTTTTTGTATTATTTTCTTCACAAGTGTGTTGAAAAACGTCGTATGATACACGTGTGTATTGATGATTACCGTCCTCGGCTCTCTTAAGACTCTCACCTAACGGCTCGGGTCTCAATGGCGCCTCAGCGGTAATCACCAACTTTACACACTTGTACCATAATGTACTATTTGGCAGTCAATATACATGTTCCTCGTTAAAACTAGGTACTAAGATACACCAATATTGCTGCTTGAAATTGAAATACCAATTGCTGTAACTATTATAAAATGCATATTGGACTTACTTTTGAATGCTAACATTAGTAGCATCTTATAAATTTCATGAAGAAACACGTTTTCCAAAAATGGCCTTTTCGATTCAGCTAGTGTACGAGTTATAAATTAAGTGATAATAATAATTAACTTTATTAATTCATTAATTTTTTATTGTTTTATTATGAATTTTTGAAATAGCTTTATCTTTTCTTTTTCTTTTAATTCAACAAGTTTCTTGTGTCGATATATAACTAGCTTTTGCCCGCGACTTTGTCTGGGTAGCATTAGTATAGTTATCGGCACGAAACTTGGCAAGGTTTTGGTGTAGTGGGGGTAAGTTCGCGCATAGTGCGCCTACTGACCAACCACCATATAGACCGAACGGGACGTGGATGTGACGCGATTGGTCAGTCGATCCTTGTGTCAACTGACCAACCAATCACGCACTCGGGACGGTTCTCAACGTTCCCCGCGTCCCGTTTGGTAACCAAAGAGACCTAAAAAACGACTTGTGCGCATCTAACGATTCTTGCCAAGTTACGTGCCGATGACTATACTTCAATATAGCCTATTTTTGATACCGCACAATAATATTGTAGGTGTGTGACTTGAGAAAGTGTTAGTTCACCATACAAAGCTCCACCCCTGTTTCCACCCCCCTAATGATGATTGCCGGGATAAAAACTATCATATATCCTTCCCAGGATCTCAAACTATCTCCATACCAAATTTCATTTATATCGGTTCAGCGGTTTAAACGTGAAAAGGTAACATACATACAGAGTTACTTTCGTATTTATAATATTAGTAGCTTCTGCCAGCGGTTTCGCCTGCGTGTATTATACATATAAACCTTCCTCTTGAATCACTCTATCTATTAAAAAAACCGCATCAAAATCCGTTGCTTAGTTTTAAAGATCTAAGCATACATAGGGACAGACCGCGGAAAGTGACTTTGTTTTATACTGTGTAAGGATTAGTATGGATAAGTCTAGACCCATGGACCCATGGCCTAAAGCACGAAAGGTGAAGTCTTAATCACTGTATCATCACGACACTTCGTTAATTACTTAACTAAATTCTTGATACACCATTTTGAATTCTATTATCCCGTCTAACAGTTCTATTCTTCATGTGTTTCAGTTCCCCTGTCCTCCATTTTATGGCGTTTCCAAGGGAAAGAAAAGTTGGGGCCCCGTAACTCTTGTAACTACTTTATGAATAGGCTTTTTGTGCACAAGTAATGGTGCAGTTATTCTGAGTTACTATGATGGAAAGACCTTTATTTTTCCATGGGACTTCCCTTTGATTGTGTGATTGGGTTGTTGGTTGAATATAGTTAAAACATTTTAACATTTTGTGTCAATGTGTTTATAAGTCTATGTCTGTATGTATGTATATTATGTATGTTTGTTCCTATGTGGCGTTCCAGAGAACAAACGCATTGGCCGATTTTGATGATTCTTACGCCAATCGATTCGTCTTAACTCTGCGGGTGTAACTGGTTTGACGAGTGTTACATTAAAAATGGAAAATAAAAAAAAGCCGATTTTCGATTTTGGGCGCCATATTGTGGGGGACCGAACCTTGTTTTTCTTCCTGACCCATCAAAGGGGGGAGGGGTATCAAAGTAAAGGTTAAGAGGTGATTTCAAAAATATATAACACTTATATGTTTAAATATGTACATAATTCTAAAAAAAAAATACTAAAAGGTTATAAATTAAAAAAGTTAATTAAAAATATCAAAAAAAAGACGTAAACAAAAAGAAAATCATGCTGTGCAGTCGGAGGATACATATTGCGATCTGGCTGACCAAAATCATATGTATCCTCCGACTGCACAGCATGATTTTCTTCTTGTTTACGTCGTTTTATTTCGTATTTTATCGTTATAATGCTTGCAAATCTGTAAAGACGGAAACACACTTAAGTGTCATGGCATGGCGCCTTCTAACGCAGCGCCTACAAAAAATATTTTTACAAAAAAAAAAGAACCGACCTCCAAACTTCTTTTGTTTTTCACTTTTTGGTTGTGGTAAATATCTATAATGCCCACAGTTATACCAGCATAGATTACCCGAATAACATGAAACTTAAACACAACCGATGAAATTAGAGTGAACCAGGGTGAACTGTACACATCTGCTTATTCCTTTAGAGCGCACTGCCGTGATGTTATGTTATGAAATGGTGTTCTGTTGTATATCTCCGAAATTCTTCATGCGTTCTTGATCTAATTTAAATGGGAGATGAAAAGTAATCATCAATATCAGTTCACTTAGTAAAAATTTCTAAGGTAAATACACTTAAAAAAAATACAGAAGAATTGAGAAATTCCTCCTTTTTGAAGTCGGTTAAAAACTCGTTGAGTTATGACGTAGGCTGGAATAGAGTCGTTTGATTGGTCGCGACTTTAGTGTGTTTCCGTCTTTAGAGCAAATTTTTATTTATTCACGTAAACTTCATGCACAAATGTACAATGGTGGACTGCCGTAGGCATTCTCTACCAGTCATTCAAGTGTGGTGAGTGAGTTGTGATTTAATTTGATTAAATATGTACATACTTAAACACTACACAAAACTAAACTATACTAACTTATACTAAACCGAACTACTTAAATAATATATGTTAAATACAGATCTTCTGGTCCCAAGCCAGGAGTTAAACACCGGGGCCCATAGCGGCGTTGGGACTCCTGGATCCTGTCTGAACCTGTATCCCACGAAACCGCGGTTCGCGGCAGTGGAAAGCAAGGGATTTGCTCCTTATTGGTAGATATACTGGTTCCTACTACGGGTATAAGGTGGCACAAGGTGTTAGGGAAGGTTTACAGAGCGAAAACACATGGAATATCATTAAGCATATTGTAATAGGAAGGTATAACATGAAGATATGTAAAAAACAGGACAACCGTACAAAAGACAGAACCAAAACTCAATTCTAAAGCTAGTTCAAACTAGACAGTACTCTATCTAGCCAGTAGCTAGTGTTAGTACATGAAGGTGATATATCTTCAACACACCCTCCTCAATTTATGTACGATACAATCCATAAAAATAAACTTATCTTTACTTTCGCACACACAATCCTAAAGCACTTGTTAGTAATTCATGTCTTACGCGAGGTAAAGGTTTGGTGAGGACATCTGCCAACATCTTATCAGTTGACAAATATTCCAACGTTATGTTTTTATTGTCATGTAGCACATCCCTTATAAAGAAATGTCTAATGTCAATGTGCTTACTTTTCGCATGATGTACACCATGATCCTCAGCAAGGCAAATAGCACTTAAATTATCAGCATGCATTCTTACCTTACAGAGTTGATGTAACCCTAGTTCTTTCAACAGGCTATTCAAATACATAGCTTCTTTCATAGCTTCTGCCAAACTTACAAACTCAGCCTCACAAGTAGAAGTCGCAACGATGTGTTGCTTGTGTGAAGACCATGATATGCTTGCTCCACCTAGAACGAATAAATAACCCGTAAAGGATCGTCTATCGATAACGCAGTTACCCCAATCTGCATCTGCAAACTCTTGTTTGCATAACCCTGTCGACTTAAACGCCAAACCGTGAGTTATCGTACCTTTTAAGTATCGAAGAACTCGCTTCGCAGCCCTCCAATGAGTTTCCTGCGGGTTTTCTGCAAACTGTGCAAGTTTTGCCGTAGCGTTAGCAATATCAGGTCTTGTCGCTACACTTTAATACATGAGCGCTCCAATTAGTTCTCTATACGGAAATTGTTTCCCTTTAGTTACTTATTTTTCACTAATAACAGGATTTCCAATTTCCATTGGAGTCCGAATAGGATTGCAACTATCCATAGCAAATTTCTTCAAAATATCTTTTATATACTTCTCTTGTGATAAGAAATATTCATTGCCATTTTTCTTAATATCTATCCCGAGACAGAAGGTTGCTTGGCCAAAGTCTTTGAGCTCAAACTTCCTCGCTAATTCCTGCTCGAATTTATCTATATACATTCTATTTTGCGATGCAATCAATATGTCATCCACGTATATAACGACAAAAAGATCTGATCCGCCTTTATTACGTTTATGATACAAACAAGGTTAATTTATTGTAGGTTTCAATCCCATTTCTCTCAGTTTCTCGTCCAGTTTTATGTTCCACTGTCGTCCAGCTTGTTTGAGACCATACAGAGATTACTTTAGACGACAGGTGTCACCACCTTCTTTCATATCTTTAAGCATTTTTGCAGATTTTTTACCTACTGCAGAATTAACGCCATCTGCGGTTTTTTATTTTCTCTAAACCTTCTTTCAGCAGCTCTGGGATCCTCATATAAATATCTTCGTTCAGATCACCGTTTAAATAGGCGGTATTTATATCTATCTGGTCAATATCCATGCCCATTTCGACAGCTAAGGCGACCAACAAACGTACAGTTGCTAGTCTCGCAACTGGGGCGAATGTCTTATTATAATCTAGGCCATATTGCTGACTGTATCCTTTAGCTACTAGTCTAGCCTTCTTTTTCTCAGTACTGTCAACATTTAGCTTTGTCGTTAGCACGTATCGACAAACCACGATATTACGATCTGGAGGTTTCTTTACAATTTCCCACGTGTCGTTATTTACAAGACTTCTTATTTCTGAAAGAATCGCTTCTTCCCATTTGACCTTTTCGTCAGGTACCAAAGCTTCCTTTAACGTGGTTTCAATAGCTCCAGCAAAATCATCAGTGTCGACGTATTCTTCCGTCGATGTATCATTGTCGCTACTCTCTCTTATCTCAACCATATTATACGTTTTACGAGGGCGGCCAACTTGTCCTCTCTGAATTCTTGGCCTTCCAAGACCTCTTTTAAGAATAATGTTTCTGTGACTAATTTCAGTAGATACCGTATTTTCTGCACTTTCTTCATTAATCACTGGTACATTCGGGTGAATATTTAAAGGAATTTCTTCTCTTGAAGGCTCATCACTAAACGGCACATCCGACTGTTCTTTAGTTTGGATTTCTATATCCACCGTCTTTCTCACAATACTCTTTTCACATTGTGGTTCAATTAGTGATTCATTTGAGACCTTACACTCAATTTCAGTTAGCTTACCTTCCTGAAATTTTATATCTCTCGACACTACGATTCTTCTACTCTCAGGTATCCATATTTTATAGCCTTTAGCATCAGCTGGATAACCCACAAAAATGCCGAGTGAACTACGTGCAGCAAACTTATCCTTACCTGGTTCCTTTTCCAAGACATGTACTTTGGTGCCAAACGTTTTTAAATATTTGACATTCACAGGTCTCTCAAACCATTTTTCGTATGGAATTTCACCATTGAGACTGCTTGTTGGGCACCTATTACGCAAATAGCATGCAGTAGCTACTACAGCTTCTGCCCAAAAACTTGGTGATATACCTAACGATAAGATTATCATTGAGATAATATGTACTACGTACTAGAGAAGCTATCCTAAGGAAAGGACGTGCTCCATTTTGACAAGAGTTTAAACTAAACTTCGCTGCAGCGCTGAAACAATAATTAGTCGTCTAACAAAACAGTATTAACACGCAGCGCTAGAGCGCTTCTAAGGTATAGTTTTCTCGCGATCAAAAAGACGGAAGCGCCGTGATTTTCATGGCGCTTACGCGTTTCGTTCAACATTCTTCAACAACTTGTCACTCATATAGACTAAACTGCTGACTGACTACAGAAGTGGTACCTGCATAGCTTTATACCTAACAAGCTTCATTAGAAATAACAAGTAAAAAAAAATTGTTGAAATAACCTTAGTAAAGTAATATTTTATTAATATTATATTAATAAAATAGTACATTAATTTAATATTATATTTATGTACTATTTTTGGGACATTCCCACAGCACTATTCCCAAATCAACAGTGGCGACCACCAGAAAAACACCGAGGCAGTGAAGCTCGACGAAGTTCCGGAGAATGAATTTAACTGTCTTGGAGCCCGCAACGAAATTAATCAGAATAGAATAGTGGAGAAGTAGGAAAAATAAAAATTTCTAGTTCCCTCCATATCAAGTAGGATACAGATTAAACAAGGTCTATAGGCACAAAGGGTCATTTACAACTGGGATAAGCCTAGTTGCCTGGCACCACGGATAAAAATTAGCATTTATATTAATGGGTGTATTTGATTCCAATAATAAATAGGTACCTATGGCAAAAACGCTTAAACGCACGGACATTTGTTCTAGTTACCACAAGATCCGTATAGTAAACATCTTCTCATGCAGCCTGTACATTATTCAACATAGTATTGCTTTCATTCTGCCAAAGAATACACTCCCATAAGATATGATGGGCAGATTGTACATATTCGCAGTCAGATGTAGAATACTGACATAAAGGCGAGGCAACGAGCTTGAAGGAAAATAATTTACTTTTAAAGTTACCTTGCCCTGTGAGATATTGGGCAACACAGTGATCCACCTCCAGTCACGTCCTGGCCAATCGCACGCGAACAGATGGAAAGAATTGGTGGAGGTGCCTTTGGTGGAATTATTATCCCACCTACATTGCCATTTGGATAAAAGTTCCTCCCAGACGTCAATATGTGGTTCAAATAATCTAGAGATTTTCTCACGGTCACTCCACGTCCATGGTTTCTAGTGCTTAATAGTACATTGCAGCACATCATTGCACATCAAGGTTGACCGGAAGTATGCCAGCAAGTAACTGTAAGGTCTCAGTACTAACCGTCCTGTTTGCTTTGCATAAGAATATCAAAGCTAAACGCTGACTTTGAAGTAATTTACGTCGTTCCATTATTTAGGTACTTGCTGTCTCCCGTGACTTCGCTCCCGTCAACTGGATACCTACATACCCTACCCTACCATAGACACCTACCCACCTATCATACCTATCAATTTGTTAAACTATTTATTTGAATAACCACAGTCAATTCCTTTCTGAATATACTTAAAATTGTTAATTTCCGCTATAAAAACCAAAGTCTAGCTGACTTTGGTTTTTACTACCTACTACTATTCTACCTACACTTGTTACACAAATTGTCACATCTTAATTTTTAGTCTATATGAGAAATGTGGCATCATGGCGCCCACCAAATATTTCAATTTAAAAATGATTATCTAGTTACTTATTGACGAAAAGTTATTCCTTTGCATTTCGCTGTATTAGTTGAATTATAAGTGCAATATCTTAAAACACACGACCGCATATTTCATGCGTTTGAACGTTTTTTCGTTTAAAAACAAACAATGACATAGGCGCTCAAGATCTAGCAAGCAACTGAGTGAAGTGCGGCCGGCCGACCCCACATGAACGGAATACAGCAGTGATGTGTGGTGACTTCTCTAGTGCGTAGTACATTATTACCTCAATGAAGATCATGCACCTTGCCATCTCAATTAACGTACGGTTCATCCGTTCAGCGATGCCGTTACTTTGAGGTGAGTATGGCGTCGTAAAACGTCTCTTAATTCCTTCATTTTCTAAAAATTCATCGAAAAAATTATTTTTGTATTCTGTTCCGTTATCCGTATGTAAATATTTAATTTTTCTTCCTGTAAAATTTTTGACATGATGTTTAAAAATCTTGAATTTTGACAAAACGTCACTTTTATTTTTCAGCATAAAAACTTCACACCAACGAGTACAATCGTCAATAAAAGTGATAAAGTAAAAAAAAAAAAGAAAAAGGAAAGTAAAGTTTCCTCCATTCGATTGAACTCTCATTGGACCGACCACATCAGAGTATATTATTTGCAACTTCTCATTGCAGCGTGAATTGGATTTCACAAAAGGCAACGACATCATTTTTCCTTTAGCACACACATCACAATCATGCAAGTTACTATCGATCTTTATCGGATAAATATCTGATGTCTTTAGTAATTTCATAAGATCCCTAGCATTCAGATGTCCCATACGCTCATGCCATCTATACAAATCAACACTTTCATTACATACCACAGACGCTGAAGCGTTCTGCTCCCTCAAGTTATATAAATCGCCTCGCCGATCAGCGGTCAGTTTTACCTCACCTTTTTTAACTACATAGGCTACGTCACGCTTGAATGTGACTTCACAACCTCGTTCAGTAAGCTGGGCGATAGAAATTAAATAACTACGTAAATCGGGCACCAATAGGGTATTTTCAAATTGAATTTTACGCGTTCGATCATCATTGCATGCTAATAACTTAACTGTACCTTTACCTTGCACGGTTGTCAAAGAATCTGTGGCAAATTTTAATTTTTGACTCGCAGGACGTACCTCAGCAAACCTTTCCGCGTCATTGCACATGTGAGAAGTGCAACCACTATCAAAAATCCATTCCTGACGGCGCTTCGCATCAACAGCGATGCGACAGTCATCTGAAACATGATACTCGTATATGGTTAAGGCTTCATAACTTTCATGACTAGTGCATGACTCCACACATCGGGTTTCTTGAGCCTTCTCCCTTTTTTTTGTGCATTCCGATGCCTTATGGCCAAGATTGTGACACTTAAAACATTTGAACTTAAATGTTTTTCCAGTAATTTTCTTTGAATTTTTGTCCAAATACATGGCGCCTTCTATTTTGTCAACTTGAGCGTTTCCTCTTGAACTATCCTCTTCGATGATTTTAACTCTTAGTTGCTCTGGCTTTGGGAGCTCATCTCTAGACTCTATAGCACATCTAAAGTTCTCATAACTTCCCGGCAGACTATACAGCAGCATGATCGTTAACAAGTCATCATGGATTTTTATATCCATTTCTTCCAATTTGTCGACGGCTTCGAAAAAGGAATCAAGATGCTCACATACCTTTTGGTTTTCACCCATCCTTTGTAACATGAGCCTTTTCATTAAATTCGCTTTCTTTGCAGGTCCTCTTGATGCAAACAAGCTATCTAATTTTAACCATACCTCTCGTGCAGTCTCCACCCTTTTTACATGACGAACTACACTTGGATCTAATGCTAATATCAACTCAGACTTCGCTTTTCTGTCAGTCTTCTCCCATGTCAATATAGCAGCATCCGTAATAGGTTTTGGCTTTTCGCCACTCACATACTCCCAGAAGTAATTTTTTATTAACAATGCTTCTACTTGTACCTTCCAACTCTCGTAGTTGTCCTTCGTCAATAATTCTATTCGTACATTCATTTTTCTTCTGACATGTACTTTATAATTTTACAATTTCGAATTATTTTCACAACACACACAACACGCTTACTGCCCTGGGCCCATAACCTTTGTTAGGGAAGGTTTACAGAGATTAAGCATATTGTAATAGGAAGGTATAACATGAAGATATGTAAAAAACAGGACAACCGTACAAAAGACAGAACCAAAACTCTATTCTAAAGCTAGTTCAAACTAGACAGTACTCTATCTAGCCAGTAGCTAGTGTTAGTACATGAAGGTGATATATCTTCAGCACAATGGTTGGCCGGTAATATTATTCGAACTTACCTTAGATTCCTGCGGTAGACTCCTGGGCGTCGATCAATCTCGTGCTGTCGTGGATAGGAGAATATATATATAATAAAGGACAATAAGGAATAGACTGACGGCTGTCTGGACCGAAGAATCCGGCCGGCGTCCACCAGGCAGCACGTTACCCGCAAAAGCACTTCGATGCGCGTGAAATATATACAAAACCGACAGCGCGGGCGTCCCACTAACCGATTGCGAACGGAGGGCGCTATTAGCTATTACAAATCAACGAAATATCGCTCGATTAGGTTATCAAAATACCAGACACCGATTTTTTTTGCGTGTTCAATCCAAATTTTCTAACTACTCTCTTAGTGTCAGCTGTCAAAATCGTTGACAGCCCACCGATACAGTGTTGCAAGTAAATACTAAAAAATGGGACGAAACAATATATATACAAAAAAGGCGTCGAAGTACTCCTCTGCATCGCTATCATCCGAGAACGTGCCCAGAACACTGGCAGCATTGCCACGTTGAATGGTAAAACTGAATCTATGTGCAAAGCACGAGCCATCCCATCTAGTCACGCACACTGTCTATCAGTCCGCGAGAGATTTCCTCAACAAGAAGACGTGCTGTCGTGCCCCATTTGATTGGATTTATAGTTTCATAATATCCATTCGCACATGGTTATTATAGCTAAGTTGCAGTTTCTCATAGAATATCTATTCAGTCTGATCGAAAACTCCTACCTATATCAAAAATAATACTTAGAATTTATATAAGCTTTGACTAATAGGAGAGAATATGCAGCGCCTGTTGAAGACAATTTACGTAAAATAAAACATAAAAATATCGAGAGTAGTAGGTAATGGCTAAGCCAAGGCAAGAAAAAAACAGCACGGCGAACATAATTATTTTGTTTAGGTACTTTCAAACTCGTGGAATTTATAATTGCCTTCTAAAACATCGATACTTAACGTTCCACACGTAACCTCTAAACCAGAATCAAAAAATGTTAAACAAATAGCATTAAAGCTCTAAACTTATCCCGAATCACCCCCAACCTTCGAAGTCGGAGGAAGTCGGTACAAACACAAACTTCTCAATTAACTGAGAAACAATAAACAAATACACTCTATTATTTCTAAAAGTAAAACATCCATTATAGAAGAAAACAATTCAGTGTTTTGTCATTTTTCCATTTTAAGTTTCCACCGACCTCTAGAAGTTTGAAGGCGATAAAGTTGCAACTTTGAAGTCTCGGGTTCTAAATTTTAATGATTTTGTTTAGATTTTGAATCACCTTAGTTTTGCTTTTGTTGAAAGTATCTTGCTCAACATTCAATTTAGGTTTTAACCCCTGAAGGCCAATTCTTGTACTTAAAAACTTGTAACTTGAAATCTTAAAATTTCAATCTATACAAAGTTTAGGATTATTGTCGGTCTGACGTGTCGCATGACAGTCAATATTTGTTTGGCTCAAAACATTGTCACTTCCACGGCATCGTCGGTGTCAACGCTAGATTACTTTGGCTGTATTATTGTTTTTGGCAATTTGATTGGAATGCGAAATACCTTAGAATTACCCTTCTGAATTCATGTACGAGTACGTTACCCCAACAGACAAGTGGCTCCTAGAGTGATATGAGTGGAACGTATAATTAGTGCGTAATCTGCTGTGAATGTGCGACACATAAAAAATTAGAGCGTGTCGTTTTTTTGAAAAAAAAACGGAAAAAACTGATTCGGCGCCGAACCGACGGGTTTTCATAAAAGCGCGATTTCTCAATAATTATAAATATTTTTTTAAATCTAATTCCGGCACAAATACGCACTTATCAAGAGCTACTCGTATATGTTTATTATACAGGCGCACATACAATGGTTTTAGAGATACACGATTCTGCAAAACGTTACTCCAGCAGAAAAGGCAATATCTCGAAAACCTGATGACGCACCAATTATATTTTCGGCGCACATTTTTGCACAACTATAAGCTTTCTGCCCATGCACAATATTTCTCAATCCGATAATTCATTTAGAATTTTCCTGCTGGAACAAAGTTACTCCAGCAGGAATCGTATTTTTTTCGTTGTTTTCAAAAACGACGACACGCACTAATATTTTATGTGGCGCACATTCACAGTAGATTACGCACAAATTATCTATTTCTTCATAAAACTGTATAGTGTGACAATATAATTAAATTATTAAAACCACAAAAATAAAAATGAGCTGTTGCGCCTGAGCTAGGCCGAGCCTGTATTTCAGGACGCAGTACACTTTCCAGACGTTAAGAATAATACAACAGTGGTGACGTTTACATATGATGATATAACTTTAAAGCAAAATAACATTTTTAAACAGACGGTTGTTTGTGGTGTGCTTGTGTTGAGAGTGTTTGAGTGAGTGTCGTGTGGTGTGCTTGTGTTGAGAGTGTTTGAGTGAGTGTCGTGTGGTGTGCTTGTGTGGAGAGTGTTTGAGTGAGTGTCGTGTGGTGTGCTTGTGTGGAGAGTGTTTGAGTGAGTGTCGTGTGGTGTGCTTGTGTGGAGAGTGTTTGAGTGAGTATCGTGTGGTGTGCTTGTGTGGAGAGTGTTTGAGTGAGTGTCGTGTGGTGTACTTGTGTTGAGAGTGTTTGAGTGAGTGTCGTGTGGTGTGCTTGTGTGGAGAGTGTTTGAGTGAGTGTCGTGTGGTGTGCTTGTGTTGAGAGTGTTTGAGTGAGTGTCGTGTGGTGTGCTTGTGTGGAGAGTGTTTGAGTGAGTGTCGTGTGGTGTGCTTGTGTGGAGAGTGTTTGAGTGAGTGTCGTGTGGTGTGCTTGTGTTGAGAGTGTTTGAGTGAGTGTCGTGTGGTGTGCTTGTGTGGAGAGTGTTTGAGTGAGTGTCGTGTGGTGTACTTGTGTTGAGAGTGTTTGAGTGAGTGTCGTGTGGTGTGCTTGTGTGGAGAGTGTTTGAGTGAGTGTCGTGTGGTGTGCTTGTGTTGAGAGTGTTTGAGTGAGTGTCGTGTGGTGTGCTTGTGTTGAGAGTGTTTGAGTGAGTGTCGTGTGGTGTGCTTGTGTGGAGAGTGTTTGAGTGAGTGTCGTGTGGTGTGCTTGTGTTGAGAGTGTTTGAGTGAGTGTCGTGTGGTGTGCTTGTGTTGAGAGTATTTGAGTGAGTGTCGTGTGGTGTGCTTGTGTGGAGAGTGTTAAGTGAGTGTTTGGGGTGTTTAATAGTTTAACTTTATCTTAATGTTCTAAGAAGTTCTTCTGTAGTTTCGTAATCACAAGTAATTAGAAAGTTAAACAGTTTGATTTTGCTTTCACGTTTACTTAGTGCATAGATATTAAGATTAGTATTTAATTTATTATATAGATAAGGACCGCTAAAGCAGAAAAACCTATTTGTAAATAAATACTGGTAATACAGTGCATTCCTTGAAACAGTTTTCAGAGTACTAGAGCTAATTAGCAACGTTTTTGACAGATATATTGGGCTCCAAATTGGATTTAGTTCGAGTTATCGATTTTGTTTTTCTGATCTTTTTTTCTGAAGACCAAAACTGCTAATTGTGATAACCAGTTATTCTGAAGCAGTTGCATCAGATTATCCATCCCCTACATATTTATATTGTACGGGGAATGAAATAGCATTATCCTCTAAGCACATTTCATCCCCAAAAGAGCGAACATTTTTTAAACTTAACCAAAGTTATTGAACTCTCATTGGCCCAGTTTTGAGTGAAAACTTTCCACTTCATGAATAACGTCCCGAGTTCGATTGCCGGCCAGTGCACCGAGCTGATTCAACGTTAAGTACTGTGTTGTAAATCATATTACAGTTTCGTTCGCTTTTTGCTATGCTATTTTAATGTAAGCAAGAGTTTTGTACAGTTGCGATATTTTGGTAAAATTTCGGGGAAATAGAAGTTTAGTTTCGGTTCGAGATTTTGTTTAGATGACCGTATTTTGATATTAAGCAGTGGTGGCCCAGTGGTGGCCCAGTGGTAACGGCCAAGATTTACAAGTTGTAGGTCGTGGGTTCGAACCCAGGCAGGTGTGCCTTTGTGTAAATTATTTCATCACCACTGCTCTCAAAACGTTGAAGGAAAACATCGTGATAAAAACCGCATGTCCTAGAACCAAAAATTCAAAGACATGTGACATCTACCAATACGCATTGGGCTCGTGTGGTGGATTATAGCCCACTCCCTCTATGAGAGGAGGCCTATGTCACAGCAGTGGGACCATTAAAAAGGCTGATGACGACGATTTTTTTATTTGGTATCTTGCATTAGAGAAGCTCGTAGTTAAATAATAACAGTTGCATGGAGTGCACGATTAAGCAACGCTTGCCGAGGTTGATTCGTGGATGGGTGAAAATTCCTGGCATACTCCTCCGTGATTCTGAAAGCACGCTTAGCCGTTGGTCTTCGTTGCTATTTGACAATCGTTACAGCCAAGTGGTATCAAGTCACCCAGTTACTGGGTTGTGACGGTCAGATAGGCAGTCACTCCACGTAAAATACTGGCATCCAACTGAATCCGATTAGACTGGAAGCCTATCCGAATATAATTGGGCCAAGGCTAGGCAGACTTGTTTCCATTAGCGTTAGAAAGTATTCACTCGGTTGGTATTATGATGATCAATATCTGATTTTGTTTGCTTGTAATGAGACTGTTCAACAGTCCCAATTGAATATTTAAAAATAAATATCTACCACAGTTAATAACGATTTGTTTGAAATGTAATATTTAGATCTACTAATAGGATCAAATTAGGCATCCCCTATGAAGATTTCTTTCGAATAGGTTAGCTTACTTGCATATAACACTATCCCAGCAAGAACTATCCACCATCGAATCGTTTTGCTCAATCTGTTGAGCTAAAGGATTCGATAGTGGAGTATAGGTCTACTGAGCATGAGGTCCTGGATTGGATTCTCGGTCGGTAAAAATATTATTTCGTTATTTCACCTGGCATTTTTCGAAAGCAGCCTGTAAACTATTCGATAGCAATATGTATGATCCCTGTTACATACTTGAGACTAAAATTTATTTGGTATTTTTTTAGTAATATATTCGTAATAATAAACATTATTACCAAACTTCAAGTAAAATGAGTTGACTTTGATGGCTTCTTATTTCTTTGTTTCCTAATGTTTTATTTAAACAAAATATACAGTATTTATTAACTCAACGAGATCTCCCACTCGATGTGGTAGGTCCAATTTCTTGCTAAATGAAAACCCATAAAAACTTTTAGAATATTTTTTGACAATTTGTATGCCTTTAGGCCAACATGATGCTTATACTAGGACATTTTAAGACTGTGGCTCCAACCGTTTGGCTGTAAAACCTGTGTGACAGACGACGGACAAACAGATAGACATCTAGCTTCTCCATCTTATCGAGTCAGCTGGTCTGCACGTTTTGCCGCTCCAGGCTACCCATCATAATAAAAGTGGCGATGACACCTGGCTCTATCTTATCCTTACCTCGAATCCATTGTCTCTCACCATGGTCAACATGACGCTCCTGGCTTCTCTCATCACGACATGATTTTCCTTTCCTATATCCTCAAACCTCCTAAACCTAAACCCAAGGTTCTGTACAGGCGTTGTTTTGCCAGGATGGACATTGAGAAACTTAAGGAGGATGCATCTGTGATCGATTGGGAAATCATGATGGAGGCCACTTCGGTAAACGAGAAGTTGGCGATCTTTAATGATGTTGTGGTCAAACTTTACGACATCCACGCTCCCGTCAAAAAAGTGAAACTGAAACGTCCTCCTGCTCCTTGGATGACCAGAGGAATACAGATGGCCATGCGACGCAGGGACCGCGCGTTCCGAAAATATAAAAGGGATCGTATTGATGAGAACTGGGCGCTATTTAAGACTTCAAGGAATAGATGTAACCAGATGATACGCAATGCTAAACGCCGCCACATTCTAGAAAATATTTCTTCTTGTTCTTCTGCCGATATTTGGAAGTTCCTTGGAACACTTGGTATCGGCAAACCGCGACATTTAGACCTTCCAAATTCTATTGACTTAGACGATCTCAACCGCCATTTCTCCACTGTACTTATCATGGATCGTCTAACCAAGCAACAAACTCTGTCTCTTATCTCTGGTTTAACGCGTCCTCTCATAAATCCTTTTCGTTTCGTACCAGTTGAGCCGGGCGAGATCAGAAAAATCATACTCTCCATCAAATCCAAAGCGGTGGGCTGTGATAATATCACTCGTGATATGATCATAGCTATTCTGGATCACCTTCTACCTCCCATCTCCCATATCGTAAATTTTTCCTTGTTTTCCGGAATATTCCCCTCCCTGTGGAGTAAAGCCTATGTTCGCCCACTGCCTAAAGTTGCCAATCCCACTCTTCCAACCCACTTCCGCCCAATTTCCATCCTACCCTTCCTATCCAAAGTGCTTGAGGCTTGTGTCCACAAACAACTTTCAAACTTTGTGCAGTGTAATTCACTCATTAGCCCTCTTCAATCTGGATTCAGGCCCGGGCACAGCACTGTGTCCGCCCTCCTTAAAGTGACTGGCGATGTGAGGGTAGGTTTAGAAGACACCAAAGTCACTGTACTAGTGATGGTCGATTTCTCGAACGCCTTCAATACCGTTAGTCACGACATCCTATTAGCCATTCTATCCTATTTGATGGTCTCTCCCGAAGCACTGGAATGGTTCACCTCTTACCTTCAGGAACGCCAGCAGTCGGTTCACGTTGGGGATTCCTCATCTCACTGGTGTAATTTGGAAACTGGCGTTCCTCAAGGCGGCATTCTTTCTCCTCTTCTTTTTTCTATTTGCATAAATCTCATTATTTTCGAACTTCAGTGTGCGTATCATCTGTATGCAGATGACCTTCAGTTGTACTGTCAGGGGAGTGTTGACGAAATATCTGACGTTATCAGTAAATTGAACAGGGACTTATCTGCTATAAAAACTTGGTCCGATAGATTCGGTGTGGCAGTAAACCCCAATAAATGTCAGGCGATCATCATTGGGAGTCACCGAAGCATCGCTAAAGTGGATGGTACAACTTTGCCACCTGTATTGTTTGACAATAAAATTGTTCCTTTCAGCACTGATGTAAAGAACTTGGGCTTGCACATCGATAATACCCTTACCTGGCGTACTCAAGTCGCTAGTGTGAGTCGGAAGGTCACTGGAACGCTGCGGGCTCTGTATCGTATGAAAAACTTATTACCATCGAACACCAAGGCAATGCTTGTGCAGGCCCTAATTTTTCCTATCATCGATTATGGTGACGTGTGCTACTATGACCTGAATGCAGATCTTCTCAACAAACTTGACCGTCTTCTAAATTACTGCATTCGATTCGTTTTCAATTTGCGTAAATATGATCATGTCTCTGCGCATCGATCGCTTCTAAAGTGGTTGCCTATACGCCAGCGGAGAGAGCAAAGGGCACTAACTACGTTGTTCTCATTTCTCGCCTCTTCTAATTCCCCTAGTTATCTGTCACCTCACTTTAACTACATTTGCGCCAACCACAATAAAAATCTACGGTCATCCCATAACCGCCTTCTTCAATGTCCCACTCACCGCACTGACTTCATTCACTGTTCTTTCTTCGTTCAGTCTATTTCTCTGTGGAATGCGCTCCCCCAGGAAATCAGGATGGCAACCAACCGGTTAACATTCAAAGTTAAAGTTCGTGAGCACATTCGCAAGAAGTTGGCAGTAGTATCGTCACAACTCTAATGTTTTTCAATTGTTAATCTAATATTACTAATGTTTAAGTATATCTTTATATTTAGTTTATTCTTTTGAGTATATATGGTATAATTTTCTTGATTATATTGTATTTATAATTTATATATATTTTTTGCATAAATCTGTTTCGTTTAATTGTTAACATTGCACCTACCACTAGTTGTCTCTGCACCACCCAAAGGTCGACTGGTAGAAAATGCCTAAGGCATTAAGTCCGCCTCTGTACGTTTGTGTGCATGAAGTATTAAATAAATAATAAATAAATAAATAGACGGACAGACAGGCAGACACGTAGGTGACAGTAATAGTTCCATTTGGACCCTTACGGAACCCTAAAAAGAAAAATCTCAGAGTGTCACAAGATAAACTTAACTCATGCCCTAGGCACCAAAACCTAATTATTATCCTACCAACATAGGTGTAAAGTTAGCACAACTTAAGGTGCTGATTGCTACTAACCGATTTTAAAATGAACATAACGTCTAAATTAGGTTAGTCGTAATGTTTTGCATAAAATATTCCTATATCTTTTTACCATTTTCGCAATAATTTCATTTGTAATTTTATTTTATTTTTGTGAAACACAATCGCACCAAAACCACCGAGCGTATTTTTTATGTTTTCACCATGTCAACGACAATATATTTATTTATCGATCTACATTGTGATCTACGCCTTTTTGTAACTCATAAAATAATATTTAGTGTACTAACTGCTGGACACGGCTCGTATTGGTAGGAGGTTCCTCTCTTTGGAGCCCTGACTCTTACTGTAGCTTGGACCCTTTTCCCTGTACCGGTGGGCCTCTATTTTTAGGTATCCGTACCCAAAGGGTAAAAACGGGACCTCTAGAACGAGGTCTGTCTGCCTGTCTGTCTGTCACCAGGCTGTATCTCATGAACCGTGACAGCTAGACAGTTGAAATTTTCACAGATGATTTATTTATAAAAACAGAATAAAATAAATATTTAAGTGGGGCTCCCATACAATAAACATGTTATTTTGCCGTTTTTTGCGATAATGGTACAGAATCCTTCGTGCGCGAGTCCGACTCGCACTTGGCCGGTTTTTTTAATATTTTTAAATGTATTTTTTGATAAATATTTTAAAATGTAATGTAATAAGAACAAAGATGAATAAACGACATAAATTACTACATTTTGAGACGGAAGGGTGTGCAGCTTGTCCGTTTTGTTCCCTCAAGGTCATTGGCTTCTGCCGTCTCTTAAACAGGCAATTCCCTTAATGACGATACTCCAACACCTTCGCTTTATCTGCTCCCCGAAGCACACAGGGTGTGGGCGTATCATTATCAAGTTTAGAGAAATGAGATCTTTGCAATAAGCTTTCTGTGTGGGTTTACTTGTGATACAAAAGTTATATGGGTGATTTCTAGGACAGATTACGGTAATAATGAGATCGATTAGGGTTATTGAGTTTTCTATCTGGAATTTTTCGCCCTGGTGACTGGCTTTTTAGTAATAGGTTATTACATGGGACATAAAATTAACTAACGAATTAATGTAGGTTTACTGTAGGTGCCCACACGTTTGGGGAATACAGGCGTAATTTTATTTTATGTTTTTATTAATATGTCGATTGGATCAGTAGTCGTAAAAATCAGGGTACTAGCACCGTCACTAAACCCCGACGGAAAAAGAGGGGTGTTTTAAGTTTGACGTGTGTACCTGAGTGTTTTTGTATTTGTCCGTAGCATAGCTCCTAATCGGATGTACCGTACCGACTTTGATTTAGTTTCTTCTTTGTTTGAAAGATGACTTTTTAGAGTGTTATTAGCTATGGTTGATGCAAATCGGTTCACCCGTTCATAAGTTACGCGCATTTTACGAAGCGTGTCTACTACTAAAAAAAGTATGTAGTTTAATATATTTTTTTAGATTTAATTTGCTTTATAGAGATATTTCTATTGGGGGTTTTATAAATGTTTAATTTGTCATGTTTGAAATCTTTTATCTAGAGTGGTGATTTTGGCACTTTGTCCTTTTTTCAGTGGTTGTTGAATTTTGCTATCATTGTAAGTTCAGGTGCTACAGGAGTCCCAAAAAGCCTTAATGGGATAGTGGCATTTTGTTGATATTATGGATTAGGTTTCTCTCAAGTGAAAAGAATGACTAGTGTTAAATTTATAAGTCTGAGTCAGAAATCCTAGAAAGCCCTGTGATTCATTTTGGCAATCGTATTTGTGGTTTCTAACTACTGTTACCATAAACGATTTCAAGGAATATCGCTATACTTGCAAAACAGTAGGGTGTATCAGTAGTCAGTACCTATGATATTATATAGAATTCTGTGTACGAACACTATTTTTAACCCCCGCCGGAAAAGAGGGGTGTTATAAGTTTGACGTGTGTTGCTGTTTATCTGTGTGACTGTCTGTGGCATCATAACTCCTAAATGAGACCCAGAAAATTTTAATTATTATAAACACCTCCACTACGCCTTCAAGAACACATACGCAATAAAATTTGACATTTCAATCGAAAATGGCCGACCCAGTTCTAAAATTACAGTTCGTAAACTTTCTATAATAAATATTTCAAGTTAAATTGCAAAATATGACTTATGGCGCTTTTAAACATTTTGCTTGTTCGCGAAATGAAAAGTCTCATTTGCTGCGTAGTCGTGGTTTAATCATCTATGTTTTTGTATTTGGTATACAGGGTATTATTTATATATTAACTAATTTGGATTTTATATAAGTACATAGTTTTTATCAGTGTCATCAACTTACCAATTTTTTTACGCGAGATATTTTTATGGAAGCTGGTGCTTTCTGCTGTACGGCAGCAACAACGAGATACCTCAATATCCCTCCTCTGCATATGATGGTTGAACTCAAGGCAAGGAATGTATTACATTGTCTTGCTGTTGCTGGACTATGGGATGCCTCTAAGCCCTTTGGCTTAGAGGCATCCCATAGTCCACTAACGAAATTCGATGGAAATGAGGACTTGGATCGGGTAACAAGCATGATATCCTATGCAAACTATGTTTGTATTTGAAAGGGCTTTGAAGGTCCAAATCCCTAAGATAACGGACTGGACGAAGGCACTTGGTCCACCAGAACAGACACGAGGAAAACCAAAAATTTATAATCAAATATTTACAAAAAAGAAATAGGCCTCTACAATATGGCGCCAAAAAGTCGGAGGATACATATTTGCGAGCTGGCTGACCAAAACCAGATGTATCCTGCGCCTGCACGGCATGATTTTCTCCTTGTTTACGTCTTTTTAATTCGCTTTCTAAGCAGTCGGGTTTTTTGATTATTGAATTAACTTTTTTATTTATAACTTTTTAGTTATTTCTTTTCGGATTAGGTACATTTAAACATATAATTATTATATATTTTTGAAATCTCCTCTTGAAACCCTTTATGTTGATACCCCACACGATGGGTTTGGAAGAAAAAAAAAATTTGACTCCTACAATATGGCGCCCAAAAGCTGCCATTTTTCTATTTTCCAATTTCAATGTAGCCAATGACACTCGCAGGGTTAAGACGAATCGGTTGACATAAGAACCATCAAAATCGGACAAAGTGTTCGGCCTCTAGAACGCCACATAGGAACAAAAATACATACATACTTACATACATAGACTGAAAAATACATTACCCTCCTTCGGCAGTCGGGTAAAAAAAACCCCGTGCGAGACCAAAAACGCTCTTAAAACTTTATGTGGTAAATAGATTAGCTAGTCTGTAAGGTTAGTAGCAGGATTACCTACGACTGTGGTTGAACTGAGGTAAATCCCAAATCATATCCCTTTACCCAA
Source organism: Orthosia cruda (assembly GCA_964057195.1). NCBI lineage: Eukaryota > Metazoa > Arthropoda > Insecta > Lepidoptera > Noctuidae > Orthosia > Orthosia cruda. The sequence continues at coordinate 1,931,111 of OZ059854.1, forward strand.
CGATGTTGGAATCGCCTCCCACGCTAACTGGATGCAGCTAAATAGTACAGGGAACGCCTGTCTATCTGGCCTTCATAACCCAGATACTGGGTAACATGATACCCTTGCTGGTGATTAGACTTTCGGGCTTCTGACTACCTGTAACGACTAACAACGGTCTACAAATGACAAGGTCAACAGGTTACCGTAGTTTCCGAAGCACGGAGGTCTCCGCATGTATTTGATGGTCACCAATCCAAGAATCGACTTCAGCAGCCATTGCTTAACCTTCGGATCAACCATTGCGACTGTTATAATCATACCTCCAGTCATAAGCATTAGCAATTTTTGGATAAATTGACATTTGATTTTCAATCATATGGAATGCATACGGATTCAGAAACCGTAGGAGACAATAAACAAACCTTTGTTTCATTCGACAATTTGCCCTAGTTTGTTCTCCACAGACAAAAAGCGTTAATCTTTAGTTTTTTTATGTTCGTAGATCAAATAAAACGGTATAGTGAAGAATCGGGACCTATAATAAGCATCGCCCACGATGTGACGGTATGTTATCCTTGTCAAGGAGGTAGGTATTGGTTCTAGATGTGGCAAAAGACCAGTGTGGGATCACTTGCACTTCTTTCGGGAGCTTGAACGTACGTTGTTTTGATTTTGGACTTGCTTGAGAACTTATATTAGGGTGGATTAATTTATTGTTTAATAGAAAATTGTTAGTTAAAACTAAGACGTAGGTACTTAAGCTTAACTGTTAATTAAGTAGTTTTTTGTCGTCAATAAGTTATAGCACCTGAGAAACCGAGCTCTGCTCGGGTGAAAATAAAGAAAGCGACGTTTTCTTAAAATAAAACCTAGCTAGATCGATTTATCTCCCCAAAACCCCCTGCATACTACATTTAATGAAAATCGTTGGAACCGTTTCCGAGATTCAGATTATATATAAATATAGATTCATATATACAAGAATTGCTCGTTTAAAGGTATTAGATTAGATACTAATCTGCTAGTTTGTGTACCGAGGTGAAGATGATTGTAATAATTTGTATCAAATCTATTATCATTACAGAATTTCATTTAAATTGATGTCTATTGCCCGGCTTTCTCGTCTTTTTTTACTAAAGTTTTCATAGTTTGCAATCCACGGTTTAATTCGTTTTCCTCCCCAGTTTCAAGCCAGATGTCACATCCAGTAATCCCCAAACATCTTCGTATCTCAGACAAGATCTCTCCATTAATAGACAATTTGGTACAAATATAACGAGTATATAGGTACGGAGGAGTATATAACTGAAGTCCCTTAGGTTTTCATTCAGTTCTCAACTAACTCTCGTGAAAGGTACAAGTGGTTCCCAGTAAAGTGGTTTAGGTAAAAGTGAGTCGTTTTAGAAGTTTTCAAAGTGGTTGGTTAAACTTGAAAAGGGTGTTTTATGAGGTAAGTGGGGGTTTTTGTGTTTCAGAGTTAATTGTTAGTTTAAAGGTTGGAATGGACTGAGCTTTTAGGTTTCTAGTAATTAATAGTTTTGTGACTCCATTTTCTACTGGAATTTCATGCCAATGAAAATGAACATATTTTATCAAGAATTCTCATATGCTGATAAAAAAATAGAATGGGAGGTACAATTCTTTTTAATTTTTTTTTGTACCTCTTGAAGAATTTTTTTCATTTCCATGGGTAGAAGCAGTTTTTAAAATATGACTCCTCTTTACTGTTACATCTTGTTATGAACTCGTTATTTGAACAGCGTGTTAATGTATACGTTACATAAATAAGCTTTAGCGTTAGAATAAAGTCTAAATGAAAAGAATACTAAGCAATTATGATCAAATCAAATCAATATGAAATTACAAAGTAGTTTTATAAACACCATATAAAGCTGTAGCGTACAATCGTGTTCTGCTCTGAGACGAAATTATAACAAAATCTTTAATCCAGAAGGGCTTCATATAGTATACACCCTCTAGCAACCCCATAAAATATATTAGCAACGAAACACACCCCCATACAATAGAGAAAAATTACAAAAAAACAACTGTTCCGTAGGAACAATAATAAGTTTTAACAATAAAATAATTTTTTTTAGACAAGCTTTTTAGCTTACCGTGCATTGTCATCCAAACCAAAGGTATATACAACATTTCATCTTAATCGGTTGAGGAAAACTGCTTCAAAATTCAGTTGCAAGATTTGACCCGAACACACTTACATACATACAAACATACATACACACATAGCAAGATAATAAAAAGCTTGTAAAATGGCTTCCTATGTAATAATCACTGAAATTCCAATAACAGAAATATAACAACATTTTCTAGTATTGATGTTATAATAAGTACAGCCTGTATATGAAAAGGGTTGAAAGATTGCCGGTGTACGGAAATATATGGGTTTATACTGGTACTTTTAAATCAGCTTGTAATATTTTAAGGATAGCTATTCGCGTTTTTTAAATATAAGCTAGTAAGCAGCACGGTAACCTGTCCAGTAGAGTCCAAGTTTACCGAATGTACTTGTACAAGTTTCGCTACACATATAGGCTGATACTGCTTATCCCAGATGTTATCATCACCGTCATATCAGCCTGGAATGACCCACTGCAGGGTATAAATTATACCTCTTTTCTTTTTTTTTCATACTTTATGGTTTTGTGCGTTCCTCATTGAAATATTGCCCGCGATTTGGAAATATTATAAATAGTAATACAGCTTCTATTTAAAACTTCGTCCGGGGAAGTACCATACTTATTTTTGCCTGAAAAAGCGTTATTTTCATTAAAAAAACTGTGTAAATGAAAAAATATTAAAATTACCTCTGTTATAAAAGCTAAGCTAAAGTATCTTAACATAGCTCTTGGTTTAGAACCAGCTTTAAAAATAGCATAAAATACAAAGTAGCATTCACCAACAAGTGACTCAATTTGTACGGCCAATAATTATCTCTGGATCATCTCGCATCACCGAAACCTTTATTGACAGTTTGATTGAAACGTATAAATTGAGGAAACAAACCACAATGTAACTTGAACTTTTCTGGATTTACGGGCGAGCTATATTAGCTTTATGTTATACTCAAGACTTCATGGTTCAACTATTTTATACCGAAAAGCACGTTAAGCCGTCATCTTTGACAATATTTACGGGTAGAATCCCAAACGTCAAACAATCAAGCTTCCCAACATTGTAACTGGATTGTGCGGGTTAGACAAGGCAGGCAGTCGCTTCATATAAATGACTGATATTCACACTGATAAAAATGTATTGGAACTTACGAACTTTGTCTTACCAGCAACAATAAAAAAATAAATTAAAAAAATCAAGAAACCCGACTGCTTAAAAAGCGAACTGTAAAGACATAAACAAGAAAAAAAATATGCTGTCCAGTCGGAGGATACTTATTCGCGAGCTGGCTGACCAACAGATGTATCTTCCGACTGCACAGCATATTTTTTTTCTTGTTTATGTCTTTTTAGTTCGCTTTTTAAGCAGTCGGGTTTCTTGATTTTTTTAATTTATTTTTTTATGTAACACTTTTTAGTTAAGATATTATTAGAATTAGGTACTTTTAAACATATAAGTGTTATATATTTTTGAAATCGCCTCTTATAACTCTTTATTTTGATACCCCACACGATAGGATTGGAAGAAAAAAAAATTGGGGCTCCACAATATAGCGCCTAAAAGCCGCCATTTTTCTAATTTAAAATTTTAATGTAGCCAGTGACACTTGCAAGATTAAGACGAAGCGATTGACGTACGAATCATCAAAATTGGCCAACGCGTTTGGTCTCTGGAACGCCACATAGGAACAAACATACATACATACATAGACTGATAAACACATTACCCTCCTTTGGCAGTCGGGTAAAAAGAGAGTTTTGCTGCTATTAACTAATTAACTGAACTGTCGTCAAGTAAATGTTTTTGTTTCTATCTTTTTTCCCTTTTAAACCACATTCCTTCTATTTCCGTAACACAGCAGAAATAGCTTTTATCCTCAGCCTGTGGGTATCACAGAAAGGTCGTATCTATTTATAAGAAGCGTGGGTTGCTCATCCACGAGTATCGAATCATTTATTACGTTTATGTTTGTCTTTGATTGACACGATTCCCTATCAATCTGTTCGTCATGTTTTTAATAATAAAGGGATTATGAAAATCCTTAAGGATGTCTGATGTCTTGCACCTACTCTAGTAGGTCATCATCATCATTTCAGCCAAAAGACGTCCACTGCTGGACATAGACCGCTCCCAACCGTCGCCACATTGACCAATCCCGTGCGTCTCGCACCCAGCGCATTTCCGAAACCTTAACCAGGTCATCGGTCCACCTAGTGGGAGGCCTTCCCACGCATCGTCTTCCGGTTCGCGGTCGCCATTGCAGAACTTTTCGGCACCATCGGCCATCTGTTCTGCGAGCAATGTGCCCTGCTCACTGCCACTGAAGTTTCGCATTTCTTCTGGCTATGTCGGTTACTTTGGTTCTCCTGCGGATATTCTCATTTCTGATGCGATCACGCAAAGAAACTGCGAGTATAGCCCTCTCCATTGCTCTTTGGGTGACTAAGCTTTCTGATAAGGCCCATTGTGAGCGACCACGTCTCAGACCCATAGGTGATCACGATCATTCTAGTAGATACGTATTAATGAATAAAATATTCGCTTATATTGTAAAACTTTTAAACTTACTTTTAAAACATAAGACGAAGAAGGGTGTTCAAATAAAAATTTCGCCAGTTATCTGTAAGTTCCATGTAATAGGGATTGAGTTTGTTTTTATCAGTTGTGCTCAAATCTAGTCTCTAAGAATTCAGATAAATAAAACTCAATAAAATAAAACTGACCAACCTGAGAATCGAATCCAGGAATCTATGCTTAGCAGTAATCGCACGTGCAACCACTAGCTTATTGAAGCAGTTCTTATTATTCTAATCATACTAGCAAAGAGTCGTATAACTAGTTATGCCGTTGACACCACAAATGGTGTTAAAATAATAAAGTTTGATTTCCTATACTCATACTTAAATGGTTTTTAATTAGCCTCGTAATTTGAATGAGCCCATTATCCCACATTTGTGTAAGTTTACCAACGTTTAGGAAAATTTATACCCACACATAACCTGCCCCTACAAAGGTCGACGACCTTCCCTTCCGATTTTATTGCTGATCTTGAATAGAAGGGGCAAATCTGAACATTCCCCGTTCTATAATGGAATTGTGTGAGAAATAGTGTGTAGTGGTTGGTATTGTCACGGTCTTTTATAGAGATTGGGGTAAGCTGTGGTAGAGTCTTCATAAAAGGTAGACACTTTTCAACCGACTTCAAAATAGGGAAGGTTCTTAATTCAACTGAATGTTTTTTGTAACACGTTTAAAGATGACTCGTTTTGCAAAGAAGTTTTTTTTTTTTTACTTTGTTAATAAGAACAAAATTCTTAATAATTAATTACGATCTTGCCTAAAAGACTAATAAGCAATTTAACTCTAACTTAATATGTTACGTGATAGATTTTAAAACAAAGTGTAATAGTGTCCATTTACACTTTTACACAAGTCCGTAGCACTTTCCTAGAGTCTGATATAATTTATGAAAACTCTATGTTCATGTGTTATATGTATAGCACAGCATTGTCACTATTATTCATTCGCTTTACACACTACACTAATTCAAAAGGTTTAGTTCTTTTGAGCCTACGCTAGACAACACAGACTTGTGTTGTCTAGCAGCTAGATAGCCTCAACATTCACGTGTCGATGAAGTCTGCGTTCGTGAGCTTCAGCAAATTTTTGGATGATGGTGCTGACGAATTCCATTTTAAGGTCACGGTGAAGATCGTCTTTTTATATGTACCAGGGTGCATTTACAGCATTCCTGAGAACTTTATTTTGAAATTTCTGAATTATTTTGACGTTGCTTTTTTTAGTATAGCCTCAAAGTTGGATACCATACGTAAAGAAGAATAAGAAGATAACAGAATGATCTGCTTTTGCTGTATTAGATATCTACTATTTGGTCTTGATATTATAATCTTATTAATTATGTAGCAACAACATTTGTCAGCAAACTCACCTGCTTGACTCTCCAGAACTTTCTTTTTAATTGGTTGGCCAGAATAAATAAAAAATCGTTTTAGAAAAATCGTTTACTTTGGACCAAAATCTTTTGCACATTTAATTATACCCACCAAACTTCGTGACAGTTTATCAGCGGGACCACTATCATACCTGATGGAAAGCATTCATGTGATCGACATTGAAGTATCTCTGCTTGCCTAGAAGTAACCTATTCACTCTTGACTTAAAAACTGTTCCACAGAATAGCACCTACCGGGCAAAAAAAGGATCGCATGTCCTAATCAAGGCCATAATCTGTCTAGCCGTGTGTCAAATTTTATCCAAATTCCAAACATACAGAAATAGAAGTTAGATGTTACAATAAGATTTCAGTGGAAAACAATCACAAAAAAATGTTTTTTAGGTTTAGGTACATGTATCAAGAACAGGACCAGAAGCTATAAAATTAAATGTTCCCCAGACTGGAAGCCCACGCCAACAAAGGAAAAGGGTTGACAGATTGATAGTATTAAGAACTATTCTTCGTAGGCACTTTTTACACCATTTACCCCTAAATAATTAACCCTATAAACATCTAAGTGGTTACACTAATAACATTAAACCCCACCTGGGGACGGGGTGGCCGTAAGTTTGGAAGGGTGCACTTCCTCCCCGCTTCCTTTTAAAAGTTTTACTTTAAATGTCTACGGTTCCCGATTTAAGTAGGTAGGTAAATTTTGTTCCCGGGGGTTTAAACGATAAGGTAATATCGTTATTATATACCTGTCTGCTTTTACCCCACAGTAGGCAACAATAAGATTAATAAGGCATTGTAATATAACCATTTGTAAGTCCCATTATTGAAGAAATTGTATTGTCTCCATTCCAGTCAGTTGCCATTATGACAGGAACCAACACAAGACGAGGATACATCAATGAGGGGTGTTAATTCGGTAATTAACTGATTTAGGTATTCAAATTATAATTGTTTTAATACTAAAATCATTTACTCACTGACCGACAACACAGCCTTAAGGTCTGGGTTGCAGAACTAAGGAAATATTTAAAAACTTCCGACCTCCCTATACCCAAACAGGGGATGATAGGTACGTCAGTTCGAATGGAAACTTCATCAACATCTTGTGTGTTTTAATAAAGCACTGAATTGAAGACGACGACAGTCACCAACGACCTTGAGGGAACAAAACGCGTACTCTTTTCACACCCGCGCGTCCCGAAAATTCAGCAGTTTTTCTTTACTTTCCTTATTAATCTAAGACTTTAAAAAAAAAAAACAAAAAACCCGACTGCTTAAAAAACGAACTAAAAAGAAGTGAACAAGAAGAAAATCATGCTGTGCAGTCGGAGGATACATATTCGCGAGCTGGCTGACCAAAACCAGATGTATCCTCCGACTGCACAGCATGATTTTCTTCTTGTTTACTTCTTTTTAGTTCGCTTTTTAAGCAGTCGGGTTTTTTTATTTTTTTAATAAACTTTTTTTATTTACAACTTTTTAGCTATTTTTTTAAAATTAGGTTCATTTAAACATATAAGTGTTATATATTTTTGAAATCACCTCTTAAAACCCTTTATTTTGATACCCACACGAAGGGATTGGAAGAAAAAAAAATTTCTCCCTACAAAATGGCGCCCAAAATCCGCAATTTTTTTCTTATCCAATTATTATATAGCCTATGACACTCGCAGGGTTAAGACGAATCGATTGACGTAAGAATCATCAAAATTGGCCTACGCGTTTGGTCTCTAGAACGCCACATAGGAACAAACATACATACATACATACTTACATACATAGACTGCTAAACACATTACCCTCCTTCGGCAGTCGGGTAAAAAGCCTTAGATCCAAAATGTATATAGCTGAATTATCTTTGAGATGTTGAAAATTTCATTAAAATACGCCCCTCAGTTTTGGTGCGAATCTCGTTTTTTTGTCCGTGTTAGACATAACTTTATAACTGTATGTAGGGTAGGTAGGGTAGAAGGGTAGGTAGGTAGCCAGTTGACGGGAGCGAAGCCGCGTGGGACAGCTAGTTAAATATAAACCACATTACCACAAAGTAAGTAAGCGGCGGCGCGACATTACCCACCCTTTAAATTCCCCGCAGTCGATCAAAGACAAATACCCGTCACCTCTGACATTTAATAAACTTCAACACAAAGGACCTAAGACCTAAAATAGCCTCCTTTCAAACTAGAAAGCCTAAATAAAACAATAGAAATATCTAAACTTTGTTTATACCGAGACCTAAAAGGTTTTTCATTGAAAAGCTCTTAGTGCTTCAATAGAATTAACCCTCAAATGCTGATGGTCTCTTGAATAATTTTATTGAAGTTTATTCGGCGTGGAAGGACCACCCACTAGAGCAAGACCCATTAAAGACTATTGTAATAGGTTATTAATATTTAAAGGTCTTAAGTTTATGTTTAGAAAATGTGGGCGTTTAATTTAACAATACATATTTAGTTTAGTTTTTAAGCGTATTTATACCAACTTAAAAAAAATGAGTTAATCAATTCGATACGTACCTATGTATGTAATATTGTTGGAATTGTAGAGTATTCACATAAATTTATCTAAGTGGGCTTCTAAATATGTGTGTTATACTTACTTTAGTTTTATTATTGCGATTATAGTTTTTCGCATACGTAAACATCGGCCAAAATTTCACAAATTAATCCTAACTGATTCTTGTAAGAAGTTCTTTTCAATAAATTATTTGCTGAAGTAGGCTCAAAGTTAAGGCTAATATTATCATAAAAATATAGGTAATAATTGAATGCGTTGGTAAATCCTGCTAAAATCAAAACCCTGCTTTTAGTTTGGCCGTAATCAGCTAAACAATGGCAGTTTCGTTTTAATAATCCATTTTTCCTTTGCGTCTAACGTGCTAAGAAAATAATATCACAGCAAAAACCTAAAATTGGACACATAATTTGAAAGTTTGCTCTTGACTCTAGTCTAGATATATTATATTATATCATATTTAACATTTCAAGGCCATCGTTCTTCCCTTGAGTCTATTCCACATATATACCGCCGTGGCCTAACCCCGAGCATTTCATGGTTGAATCCATCGTGTGTCAGCACTGAACGCCTTGAATTACTTAACTTATTGACGGGCGGTCTGAAAAATGATTTATTAGTTGTAACACTTTGCCGGCGACTTCGTCCGTCTGTGGTGTTGGCGGCTATTTCTAGTTCGACCAGTCATTGGTAAGCCTTTTCATAGTGAAAGTTTTCAGACTAAAACTTATTGTAAAATATCGTATAATAACAACAAAACAAACGACTTAGTAAGTTAAATGTTCTTATTTTTACCCGACTGCAGAGAAAGGGTTATGTTTTCGCGCGTATCTTTTATTTATGTAATATTCTCATGTCTTACAAACAGCTAGATGGATTTATATAATTAAGACATTGTTAGATACGTCTTGACCGCCCAAATGTTCTTACATAAGTGACGTAAAAAAAACAAACGTAGATTTTGGGCGCCAATTTCTGGGATCCCAATTATTTTTTCTTCCAAAACTTTTTAGTGGAGTTGTAAGCGGTGATTACAAAAAAATAGCACGTATTTGATTAAAACTTTTCAAAAACAAAATGATTTAAAAAAACTTAATATAAAAATCAAAAACCTGACTCCTTACGAAGCGAAATAAAAATATGTAAACAAGAAAATCATGCTAGGCAGACGGAGTGTTTACATATATTTAATTCGCTTCTTAAGCAGTCGAGTTTTTGATTAAAAAAAAACTAAATATTGTATTTACATAATTTGTGCTTAATTGTACATAAGCGTCGGACGAGTTGGGAAACTGACTACATGTACAAAGTTACGTATTAGTGAAAGATACCAATTAGAGATAGGGACGAGATAGCTCGTGTGACGAGTTGTCATCACAACCTTCCTGACACTATTGAGCAAAACCTTCTCACTTTCTTTCCTCCTAGAATAAATTGTTTCTTTATTGTATAAATACAACAATATTGCTTTAATACATATTTTTAAAAGTTCTCGTTAACAATCTGTAAGTATATTATTTAGCACTACTTACTAATCGCCGCCTTAACCTCACATTATAGAGCTTAAATCTCCTCTCTTTTACACAACTCTTCCTTATTTCGTGTCAATGTTGCCCAAAGCTTGTTTTCTTTTATATTATACCTTTTTTATTGAAAGAAACAGCAAACAGTTACATTATAAGAACTTATAACTAATTTAACAATGACAATGTTAGTAATAATATAACCCACAACGCTGTCCACAGTTAGACATAAAAGTTTATTTTTATTACAAGTAGGCTCGCGCTAACCACCATCTCACCTGATGGTAAGCGATGCCTGATGGTCGACGGTGAAGCACGTTTGCCTAGAAGTAACCTATTCACTCATGACTTAAAGACTCCGAGGTTGTAGCTATCGGGCAACACAGACTCTGGCAGTGAATTCCACTTCTTATTTGCACGCAATACAATGCAACAAACAAATTTATCTTTCATCCAATATAATTATCATCATCATCATTTCAGCCGATAGACGTCCACTGCTGGACATAGGCCTCCCCCAAGCGTCGCCACACTGATCGGTCCTGTGCGTTTCGCATCCACCGGACTCCCGCTGTCTTGGACCAGGTCGTCGTTCCATCTATAGGCAGCCTTCCAACTCTGCGTTTTCCGGTAGGCGGTCCGCCTCCGGAACGTTCCGTTCTGCGTGCAATGTGCCCTGCCCAATGCCACTTAAATTTGGCAATTCTTCGTGCTATGTCGGTAACTTTGGTTCTCTTGCGAATATCTCTTCATTTCTGATTCGATCACGCAAAGAAACTCTGAGCATAGCTCAATCCATTTCCCTTTGGGAGACTTCAAGCCTACTTATGAGGCCCGTTGTGAGTGACAATATAGGATAGGATAGGATGGAAGGGGTCCACCTTTTGCCGCACTTAGACACGCATTTGACTCGCGTGCAGGCCTCCTCACTGTGAGAGAGAATGAGCCGTAATCCATTACGCGGACCCAGTGCATGTTATTGGATGTCACATGACTTCCATGGGTTCCTTCACCGTTTTGAGTTCAGTGGTTATGAAATAATTTATACAAAGTAAAGCGCCTGCCTGGGTTCGAACCCACGACCTACAACTTGTAAGTCACAGTCGTTACCACTGGGCCACCACTGCTCTTGAGTGGCAATATAATTATACCATGAACAAATCTCAACCTTCACTTCGGTCCTTCAGTCCACAAGAGGAAAAACCCTCAAACTGAAATAGCCCATAAAGGAATCAAGGCAGACACATCGATAAAATGAAGTCATAAAACAAAAATATACAGAACACAGTCCGACAGACGCAAGTACCGATGGCACTAAAAGTACGATGAAGGGTAGAAGAGTACTAAAAAGTGCTGGGACCGTAACGAGGCCTCTAACTGGAGTTAAACCGTGGTACCGAGGTACAACTTGACGTGAGACTATGTCGTAAAAATTGTGGGATTGGTGTGAGGTATGGGCGGACGGCGGTTTTGTAAATTCAGATAAATTTAATTTTATCATCTATGCTAAAATTGTAACTGCTGATTTCGAAAAGATACAATAAAAACTCTTAATTAAAACATTGTTGTCTTACGAACGGTACCTGAATTACTGTTATTCGGTAGCTGTAAGACTACCTGGCAAAGGTCATAATTTATGAAAAGTATTTACCTTTGTATCTGGGATGAAATAGTAAGGCTCGGTCTCTATAATGGGTTGGTAGTACATATCCTGTGTGTGACACACACAGTTTCGATTGGCGGCAGTAGCCGTTATTTTGGCAAATCACCCGTTAAAACTCAATCGGGCGAAGAGCTCTTGCCCTGTTGTGGAATACTGCAGGCTAAAAACACATTTTCATACTCTCACAACACACGCGTTTTCATATTCTGTTATCATCATCACGATACTCTGTCTCTGCTCTAAAACATATTTTATTTTCAATCTGCATACATTAAATCATTACACATAATTATAAGCCTTTTTAATGTTCCCGCTGCTGAGACACATACCTTCTCCCTGTGAGAAAGAATGGGCCGTAAAACACCACGCGGTATGGTGGATGTCACATGTATTCGAATATCCACAATAATTACACATTTCATCTTGATTGTTTGATTCTTGTATGACTAAAACTACGTTCATTAGCTTGGGTCTTACCTGAAAAATAAATGTACGTGTTAAAAAATAAATTACTAACTAATTATATCCCTTGTCACTTTAAAATATGATGACTTAAAACACATTAACCCATTAAAATAAATTACACTAACTTGCTACATCCTGTAACATACCCCATCCACAGAGGGTGTCACCCTACCCTGCCCTTGATGTAACGTCGCAATAAATCAGGCGTATGTAACGGATGGCTGCTCTGCTTACCCTCTTTACTCGCTAAGTTAACTGAGTCATTATGGTAGGTGTTACTGTGTGACACCTATCATAATGACTGTGGGTGTGTGACCTTGAACGGGTTTCCACGTGTTTTTGTGATGTGTTGTGCAGAGGAGCATAAAATTCTTGTTCTACGTGCACTCCTTGGACTTGAATTATTTCAGAATACCTTGAGTACATGCCTAGATAAACTCACGCCTGTTTCTGCCTATCACCAAGCTATTCAGAAACTACAACACCGGCCAAGTGCGTGTCGGACTTTGCACATTTAGGGTTCCGTACCGCAAAATCATGTTGGCTGTAATAGGAAAAATGAGGGAATTACAAAGAAAAATCTGATTTATCAATATATTGGTATTTGTTAGTAAAATATACGTAATAATAAACTATAATCACCAAATTTCAAGTTCATAGTTCAATGGGTAAAAAGCTGACTTTGGTAGCTTCTCATTCCTTTGTTTCACAAAATCTTAAAAACAAAAAATACAGTATTTATCTTCTCAACGATCTCCAAACAATGATATCATCCTCAATGGGGTATTTTTTTTTTTATTATCTATAGGCTCGCGTTTGACAACTTTTTTAGGGTTCCGTACCTCGAAAAGAAAAATGGAACCCCTATAGAATCACTTTGTTGTCCGTCCGTCTGTCTGTCTGTCAAGACCCATTTTTCTCAGGAACGCGTAGAGAAATCAAGCTGATTTTGAATTTATATCAAATACTCAAGTCTAATGTCTCTTAAAGCTGTGAAAAAATAAAACTTCTAAGCCAACGCAATCGAAATATACAGCCGTTTATGTCGCAAATTTTCGACACTCGCAAGGGAATCAAAACCTACAGGGTACTTCCCGTGAGCTCAGAATCTTGAAATTTGGTACGAAGCAACGTCTTGTAGCACAGATAAAGGAATAATTCAGAAAGCCGTAAATTTTTAGTTACATCACATAATTAAAATATTTTTAATAATTTTAAACTTACTACCCCTTTCCTCATGAACGCGTAGAGGTATTAAAATTAAATCCATATCAAATACTCAGGTCCCTTTAAGCTGAGGTTTGTACGGAACCCTCGGTGCGCGAGCCCGACTCGCACTTGGCCGGTTTTTTTGCCCGCCCCCCTTTTGCTGTATGGGCCGTCAAAATTTTTTGACAATTTGTATATCTTTGGGTCAACAAGATGTGAAAATTTGAATACTGTAAGTTCCAACCATTTGGTTGTAATACATGTGTGACAGACGACGCACAGACGGATAGATAGATGGACCCGTGGGTGACAGCAACAGGGCTCCGTTTGAACCCTTTGGGTACGGAACCCTAAAAGTTACTTCAATAGGTACCTTATGAACTGTATGGAACAACACTCGACTCTTTAGAAACTGGGTTTGAATCATCAGCAAAGCAAGGGTATTTGGTACACCAATACTTCTCTAGAGGGCATAGACATAATTAGATTCTAGCAGCGACAACGACAGTACATCCCAATAATTTGGGATTTCTGACAATGGTTATCGCTAATACAAAATCAGAATCGAGATATTTTACTTCAACTAAACCATGAAGGTACTTTTGAATTGTCAGCAAAAAAAAACTATACTCGGAATTTTAATTCGATTCCAGATTTGAAAATTTCAGTGTTGCAACGTTATGACAAGTACTAAATAGTGACGTTGCAATATTATTCGATATGGAAATGGAATATTTCCGGATCGATTCTTCTCGTTTATAATTTTATTCTCGTAAACTAAGTATATCAGGCAATTAAATATTTCTGAACCGATAATTTAGTTTTGACGATTAATTAACGATCTGAGACTTTTCTTTTATAATTGTGTGTGAAATAAATAAAAAAATGTGATCATGAAGGAACATGACAAATAAAACAGATAGATATATGATGGTAATAATTTATTTTATATATTGTCGCCGTCATCGCTTTCGCTGTCACTTTCTGTAACATTTATTATAAATGTGTATGTGATATTGTCAATTAACATATCTAGCCTACTCATGTTTTCCTCTTCTTTGACAACATGGGATACGCATTTAGACCATTCGGTAGCCGTAATTTTTACACACACTGATTGTTTATAGATTTTTGTGTTCATCACTACACTATTATTTATGTGGTATCATTATTTCACAAAATGACAGTAGCTAATGTCAAATCTGGCATCGAATTAAAATTCCGAGTATAAAATGAAACTGGTTGCACATTCGCAAGCATCAGTCGATCTCTGTGGAGAAGAATGTGCAAGAAACTGCACGGACACTTTTTTACATCAATAAGTTTTAATTGCAAATATTTGGTTACATTATTTTTGTTGCAAATTACATTTATTTGAGAACGATGTACTCGTAAAAAGACGTGCACGTAAAAGCATCTAGAGTAAAATAAACAACCTCAATAAACAATCATTAATTAAAAACAGGCCGAGGCAACCAAGTTATTACCCATCCCAACTGATGGCGCCCGTTAACGAACATGATACATGGATTGGCACCACTCAGCGCAACCATCATGAAGGGAACCGAATGATCCAATAATGTGCCACCATCAGAGAGACATTTGAGAGAGCATGATACACTCTTAAACTGCCAGGATTCAGTCAAATCAACGAACGACATAATAGGTACAGTAAATGGTAGATTTACAGTTGGTACATAGTACTTACACATGTGCTGTGCTCTTGTGCAGTTAAATAATACAAAAAAAAAAAAGTTTATACAATAAAAATATATTTATACAGTCTTCAGCAGGTCTAACAATAATGTTTTGCTTAAACTTGTTTTTGCGCCGTAATGGTTGTGGAGGACTAGCATTAAGTCAAGCGTTTTTAGCAACGATGTAATTCCCCAACTTATAATATGCCTGCCGTGTCCAGCTAGTCGTCCAGAGCTCTAGTTATATTTACTACAAGCGTCACGTAGGTCAGAGAACAAATCAAGCCTGCGAATTGTTGCTGAGAATGTATTTTTAACAAGCTTTTATTACCTTGGTATGTTTCTATGAATTTGTGAATCTACGAAACGGAATCTTTAAACGTGATTTTCACCCTCTTCAAAACGTTGGATTAATTTGAAACTTTGCACACTTATCAAGGACCGATGACAATGCAATAATTTTAATAGTGTGTACCATTATCCTTACCAAGATCTTCAGGACTAGCAATTGAACTAAAATGTTAATTAAATAATAGTTACATTATTCTTAATTTAAATTTATTGAAACTTATTTTCTACTTTATGGTTTGGTTTTCTATTAAAGCGTGTTATTATTTTTTCTAAATTATTATTTTTGTATTCATAACACTTTTACCAGAAGTGATGGAATAGATTTCAGTAGATTGGATTAATAATTTTTTCACACCACCTTCTCGATTATATGTCAAGCAACCTTAACCTAAAGTGAGTCATTAGTGGCCGGGGCACAGCCGGTCAATAATGTTGTACTGGATTTAATTATGACCCGCTGGTCAATAATGTGATTTGAATTTGGAATCTCACATGCTCAGCTAAATTGGCAGTATAATACTAACAAACACCCTTTGGTGCCAGAAAGAGGAAAGCTATTCTCGATACCCTTACTACACGTGGATGATATTCTCGATTTCCTACAAAATCATAACGACTGCTTCTTCATATCATTGCCATGTTTTCAAAGACATAATATTGTAAGAATAATTAGATAACTACGAACCATTTTTTAAAAGGAATGGAATAACATTAAAACTGGCATTAATAATAACAAATATCGTACCGCGCCGTAATACCGTAATAGTAATTGGCTGTAACATTAGTTAATTTATTTTAATTAAACTGCGCAAAGATTGCTGTGGATTTTGTGACTAAATAAATAAATAATAAAACCTTTCTGTACTACAGTCGATTTATCTCATTTTATCAAGTTCTAAATATGTTATTCTTACTGTAAATACTTTGTTTTTCGTACTATGGCTATTATTTTCTCACAGTAGGTGTAAAAAGTAGAGTATCCTCCTCTGGGCTAAAGGTGTCTTTGCCTTGGGCTAGCTTGAATCCCTCGCTGCATTCAGGATTCTTGTATTAACTCCCTCGCTTTGCTCGTGAGTTAAATCCCGAATCCTTCATTGCGCTCGAGATTCAATATGACGCCCGTGACATAAGACACAACTTTAGCCCCTCGGTGCATAATCTACTATTTTTTATGTTTAAGGTTGTTAATTAGAACCTATTTCACATTGATCTTTGATCCGCGGGCACAACTTCATGACATCTTAAACTGTGTCACCAATAAAACAATGGCATTAAACTCATGATAATCGATTGTAAACGGTTTTAACTTTCCAATTACAATAATGAAACGGATTCCTTTGACCCAGTTTAGTTAAATATTTTAGCGGGCATTAGGGTGTTTGGACTCGAAATATTATGGGTATTTGATTTCTAAATTATTATGGGAGTGGTCGATGATCTACTTGACTGCGATTTTAATTATTTTTAATTACAGTTGACTAATGACTGTTATGAAGATATAAAATTTATTTTTATGTTTTATACAGGCTGTAACAGAAAGATGCGATCATATTTTAAGAAATTGCTTCTGCCTATAATTAAAAAAGAATACTAGCAATAATTTATTTGATATTTGTACAACAAATTTAAGATTGAAGCCTCCTTTTAAGCAACAGATGCCTGTATTAGGAGACACTCCTTCATAAACAAAAAGTGCCTATTAAACTATACTATTACGAGTACATAATCAAAAACAAGATCATTTGAGTTGTAGCGGCACCAATGCCGCCACTTACGAACTAATGACATGACGTCACACAAATCCTGCATCGCGCAAGTAAAGTTTTCGGCGCGATAAGAACACATACAACAGTCCGACAACAACCGTTGGGCAGTTGCCCGGACCAGACACAACACCCGTCTGGTCGGAGGATCCTCCCTTTTCTACGGAGGTGTGTGGGACTTTACACCCTGTTCCATACCCCAAACTGGTGACCCCGAACATGAACATCAGCGCAGCCTTCGTGCAGAGCTACTTCACCGTGACGTCATCATATCTTCAAGCTTTCGAGCAGCGAGTCATCAGCCAGCCAGTACCCACGGCATCTACGGGGGTATCCTGACCACCAGCATGCAGCGGACGCGCATTCCTGGTCATCACCCCCAGCTTCTTTCATCACCGCTCCGACCCACTGGAGCCAGCAGCTCTGTCCCAACTCACTGGGACATCATCACCGCTCCGAACTACTGGGGCAAGCAACACTATCCCGACTCACTGGGATTTCATCACCCCGACTCACTGGGGCACAACCGCATACAGTTCCGACTCACCGCGAACTCTGCGACTTCCGGTTCCGACTCACGGGAACCAACCTTCCACTGGCCAGGCACACATCACGAGATGTACGGACGACTTAACCTGCTATCGACCTCCGGTCTCCGGAGGGGAGTGATGTAGCGGCACCAATGCCGCCACTTACGAACTAATGACATGACGTCACACAAATCCTGCATCGCGCAAGTAAAGTTTTCGGCGCGATAAGAACACATACAACAGTCCGACAACAACCGTTGGGCAGTTGCCCGGACCAGACACAACACCCGTCTGGTCGGAGGATCCTCCCTTTTCTACGGAGGTGTGTGGGACTTTACACCCTGTTCCACTACCCCAAAGAGTAAAGGTGTGAGGGTGTGTGTTTGTGCCGTATTTATGTTATTATATCTGCTGTAGAAGTGATTCAGTCTCGCTGTAGGTAAGCGTTTAACAACGTTCTGTAAGGAAATCATAAACTATTCCCAAAAATAATTGGATTTTCCTTTCAAAGTTTTAGCCAGCTGACGGAAACTTGTATGGGAAAAACAGTTTTAAAATACGATCGCACCTCCTGCCTTTCCGACACCATTCTTTCTGTTACACAATGTATTTTTTTTTTATCTATCCGATTTTGATGAAATTCTTTTCTATATTTTTCTTTTATGCTTTTTATCCTATGGAATATACCCCCGGACTTTGAGTGATATTGATTTAGTTTTAAGGTAACGTTGTGAACTGAAGATACACTATTAAATTATGCACGAGCTTTTAATATACCTAAACATATTACTTATTGGCTGTAAAATTAGCGCCTGGCTTCAAACTTAGGGCAGAGTTTCACCTTTGTTATATGTTCAAATTCATTTAAGTAGGCGCCTATTATTTCATCTCAGTATTTATAATTTCTTCTCTTTAAGATTTAGTTGATATTTTGTTAACATTATTTTCTTTCCTTTTGTCAAAGATGTTGGCGTGTTGAGGTCTGACAAAACGACTGAACGACAAAACAGAAATAGTGCGGGTCTGACAAATTGCGGTTGACTTCGAACGGAGGGTCTGACCGTCTAACTTCAGAAACCAAACTTGTGGAGACATCGGTATCTTAAGGTTAGACCAAACTATCTAAATTATATTGTTTTACAAAATTAAACTTATTACGAGTAGATGTCTATCGAAAAGATAAATAATTGATTGATTAAGAACCGGTTGTATTATGAACCTTTTTGGCATCTTTGATGATCAATGTCTATACGTAATTCATTAATAGGAAGCACCTTACTTTGAACCATGTCTATCGACAATTTATATCTATCTATGATCTCGTATTTCTAATCAAATCAAATAAAATTGAACTGGATAGATAATATAATTCATTTTCTTTTTATGGTGCTATTTTATTTTTATCTATAGTTTATGAAATTTTCAAATGTGTTCCTTTTTGCTTTTTGCAATATATTCAACTCGTAAAATTTTTGTAAACACCCAAAATTATGATTATAATTATGACAGAAGATAAGCATTTGTTTTTTCAAGTCAAATTCAGTGGCTGTTTTAATTATTCACAAATTGATTCCGTATGGATATTGTCATGTAAAATCGGTGTAGTTTTGTGTCTCAAGTTTAAATTAAACCGGATCTCAGCGAAGCTTGTCTAGATGGCTGGCTCAATATAATATTTGTTGTGTTGTGTTACATCCAATGTAACATCTGCGTTCGAATGCAAAATTTAATTGTTTGAATTGACTGTATCAGAAAACCTAATGAAAAACTAATAGCTACATTGGCTAAACGCACAACCCGTGCGAAGCTAAAGAAAGCCTAGCATTAAATTTAAATTACAAGCTAAACGTACTAAAACTAAAAAAGGAATAATATTTAAACACTTAGGGCTACTTGAGCCATCCTGGGTTATCTTACAAAATCCAAGTTAATAGCTTACCCCGTGTTATTTTTAACATATTTTAATCTAACCTCGTGTTAGGAACCCTGAGTTAAACTTTTCGCGCAAGCGTGTGCCCAACATAGTGTTCAAAGATGTTGACAACGCAAATATTCCGCTACCAAAGCATTGAACGAAGTATACACACTTTGTAGCTATCTTCATATTTTGTTTCTAACTTTAAAAGTTTTGTTTTGAGACAATCTCGCTTGTAGTTTGACATGGAGTATGCTTAGATTAGAACTGAATTTTCGGATGGAGATGTTGCGACGATGACATTGATACTCCTTTCAAATGTAAACACCTTATCAGCTGATCTATGTCGAAATAAAAATAAATAAATAAGATAGACCGTTAAAACTGCTGGTGTCAAAATCACAACTCCCAGTGAATTTAAGCCGATGTTTTTAGAAGACCAAAACTTATCATATTTCTTAATTTTCTGATCAAAGCCCTCAAAGGACCTGTGTAATTTTCTTTACTTTTTGTAACTTTTGCTAAACCTGGTCCCTTCGTTTTAGGCCCGGAGATGTCGCGTTGGCGCGGCTTCGATGGCGCGGGGTGAACGCGCGCCGCGGCTAGGCGCCGATGCGCGCCTGGCTCGTCGTGTGTGCGGCGCTCGCGCTGGCGCCCTGCCGAGCGACCGCTGCGCACCCGGAGCCCGCGCGGCTAGAGCGCATCAAGTCACAGATATTAGCCAAGGTGAGAGCAGCACACACCGCGCGCTGTCCTATTCGCACCCGAGAAACCGCGTGGCTAGAGCGCATCAAGTCACAGATATTAGCCAAGGTGAGAGCAGCATACACCGCGCGCTGTCATACTCGCACCCGAGCAACGCGTGGCTTGAGCGCATAGAGTCACAGATATAAGCCAAGGTGAGAACTGCACACACCACACACTGTCCTGCTCGCACCCGAGCACCCGCGTGGCTAGAGCGCATCAAATCACAGACATTAGCCAAGGTGAGACACCCGAGCAACCACGCGGGTAGAGCGCATCAAGTCGCAGATATTAGCCAAAGTGACAGTAGCACACACTGCGCGTTGTCCTACTCGCACCCGAGCAACCGCGTGGCTAGAGCGCATCAAGTCATAGATCTAAACAAGGTGAGACACCCGAGCAACCGCATGGCTAGAGCGCATCAAGTCACAGATATTAGCTTAGGTGAGACACCCGAGCAACCGCGCGGCTAGAGCACATCAAGTCACAGATATTAGCCAAGGTGAGACACCCGACCAACCGCGCGGCTAGAGCACATCAAGTCACAGATACTAGCTAAGGTGAGACACCCGAGCAACCGCGCGGCTAGCGCGCATCAGTTCACAGATATTAGATCACTGCTTGATAATCTGTGGGTTAAAAAAGTTCTTCGTCTTGAAATACAGACAGTAGAACTAACTTCCAGTAAGGGTCCAAAATATCAAAAAAGGATCCGAAAAATCCCATAGAATCTAAGAGCTTTGCCGTTAACAATGAGATGATCTCTATGAGACAACGGTCTCGACTGCTTATAGAACTTTCACCTATGTTAATCATCGTAAGCACGGAATGGCGTGATACCAGTCAGCATTCTAGTAATAGAATTATCTCTTCTTCTTCTTACCGTGTTGATGGCAAATACAGTTTTTAAACAGGTATTATTTTTGCCCCAGTATTCAGCTAGGCAACACCATACCACCATTCCTTTAACTTGTGTTAATATTGTTCTTCTTCTTCAGCTGGGGCTCTCAACGCGACCGACGCCACTTGGGGCGCCGCCACGAGACGTAGTGCGACAGATATTAGCACGAGCCGCCGACCCGCGGCCCCCTCCACGCCACCACGACTCAGACACCGAACACGCCATGAGGGAAATCATCGCGATAGCACATAGAGGTACCAACATACACACAAACATAGAAACACACTTGTTGACAAGTTGAAACTGACTTAAAAACATTACATAAAGGAAATCATCGCGATGGTGTAGATGTTCAACTCATCTTTGCGCACGGCGTCATGTGTGCGTGTGCTGTGCGTAAGCTTGTAAATACACAACTTTAATTTTATTTCAACGTTATTGTGGCAGTGACGTGGCAGTGCACACAACCACCCATACATGTTTACCCACGCATAGCGCCGCGCGCAAATATGATTTGAACAATGTATATGGGTACTTAGAATTACCAACACACACTGAAAAAACAAATACAAGAACAGAATATGAAACCAAATATTATCCCAGATATAAAGGCTAAGCAACAAGTAGGCATACGGATATAGAATATGACATACAGACAGAGAAACAGACTTGTAAAGAAACTCGCAGACACAACCATATCATTATAGGAATCATCGCGATAGCATCAATTGAGGTACCAACACTTAGACGGACAAACAGACTTATTGACACTCACTGGAAGCAGAAAATGACACGAAAAACTACATTGAGTTGCCCCATACACATGAATATGCAAACAGGTAAAAAAACTGAAGAAAAATTTACGTACTGAAATTAGACCTCTAAATTCACGACGCGACGCTACGGAAATGAACTCTATAGCGCTTAAGAATACTAATAAACGACAGACAAACGAATATTTTGACAGATGAGTAGTAAGACAGGACAATGCAAAGCAAAGTTTGGTACACCTTGTCGTGAATAGGTGTACAAATAAGTCCAAGCAGACCAGACAGATTTAACAACGAGGATGACAAACCAATCAGTTTCAGTCAAGTAAACAAATACTTAGGTACTCCAGGAACCAGTGTGATTCTACAGACCTGTCACCTGGATGAGCCGAACACGACATATTACAGTGCCATAACCCCGACCATAAGATAGTTCATAAGAAAAACTGAAAGACTTTCAAAAATATCGTCACACGTAGTACACAAAAATATATTGTTGACATATCCGTCCCGCATGACGGGAACCTCGTGAAAGCCGAGAAAGATAAGCAAATCAAGTACCTTGACTTGGCTCGTGAGTTTGTCAACATGTGGGATGTATACTCAGCGATCATTGTACCGATAGTCCTGTCATCCAACGGCTTAATAGCCATGAGCCTCGACCAACACCTTAGGAGGCTTGGTCAAGGCTTGATTAAGAAAGTAGTACTTCTGGACACGGCTCGTATTGTTAGGAGGTTCCTCCCTCTAGTGGGCTGAATGCCGATAGCTTGGACCCTGTTTCCGATACCGGTGGATACACACTACATACAAAGTGTAACAATCCGACTAAATTCTGTGGTAAAGAATAATAGGAGTGGCTGACTGATTGTTATTTATTATTTATATTAACGATCTCCCTAAATCAATCAAAACCCCCATGGTTCTGTATGCTGATGATAGTACTGCAATATTTATATCCGATGACCCTAAGACACATGAACATGACATAAACTGTACGCTATCATCTATTGTTAACTGGTTAAATCTTAATGATCTCAAAATAAATTTAACTAAGACATATATAATGACATTTAAAAACAGAAATTCAAAACAAAATACTTTAAATATAAATTACGAACAAATAAAAATACACAAAATCAATACAACAAAATTTCTAGGATTACACATAGACTCAGACATGACATGGAAGACACATATTGAACAAGTATGTACAAAACTAAGTCGTTATTCATATGCCATTTATATGCTTCGAAAGGTTGTAAATCAAACTGCTCTTCTGTCCGCTTATCATGCATATGTTGGTTCTACACTTAGATATGGTATAATGTTCTGGGGGAATGCCACTGAGAGAGAAACCATCTTTAAAGCTCAAAAGAAGTGTATCCGAGCGATTTGTGGATTAAAATCAACTGAAACTTGTAAACCGCACTTTATTAATTTAAAAATATTGACTTTCCCATCATTGTACATCTATGAACTAGCATTGGAAATAAGAACTAACCTAAATAAATATAAAACTTTAAAAAGTGCAAGACTTGCCAGTACACTCAGTGCAATAAGCCACAGAACGGCTATGTTTGATAAGAGTGCATTTTGTATGGGCCCTAGAATATATAATAAGCTACCTAAGTACATAAAAGAATCTAATAATTTCAATTTATTTAAAAACCAATTAAAAAAGTATTTAATTCAAAAAGCTTATTATTCTGTTAATGATTATTTAAATGAGAAAATAATGTAATTATAAACTTATGTAATTTTTCAATAATATTATGTAATGTATAGATGATGCAATTGTTAATTAATAATGTAATATTTTATTCAATTTATTGTAATATTTTGCACACCTGCCATGGTAGGATATGGTCTAAAGAACTTTTATAAAAATGTCACCCTGAAAACTACCCATATTTCGCAAATAAATGATTTTGAATTTTGAATTTGAATTTAAATATGTGTGACAAATATCAAGAAACAAGAATATTACGAACCAAAAACTAAACATCATAATATTCTAATTTACAATTTCTGCTAATGAACGGATTTCCAAGGGCCAAAAAAAGTTAATTTGAATATCAAAAACCCGACTGCATAAGAAGCGAACTAAAAAGCTGTACACAAAAAAAACAGCTGTGCAGTCGGATACATATCCTCGACTATAACGCCCAAAACTTCACCTATCTAAGAACAATTGAGCGGTCAAGACGTATCTAACGATGTCTCAATTATATACATCCGTTTTGCGGTTAGAAAGATATGAAGTCATACATAATATTAGGTAAAAAGACGTAGTGCACCAAACAATATGATCTTCTGAACGATAATAATTGCTTTCTCCACCGTAAAATGAAATAATTTAACTCAACACCTATCTGAAACGGAAACAATGTTTAACCTAACTTCTATATGATCGTAAGTTCGAAAAGTTTTCAAAGATGGCCGCGATGTGTTAACTCGTGGTTCCGCTTTTAAAAACAAGAGTGTCCCATACCTAGTTGTCGTTTTGGGTATGAGTTAGCTATAGAGAACTGCAGTGGCCTATTTGGAAAGTACTTAGTAGTTTGCGAACTTGGGTTCGCAAACCCAGCCCCCCTAGCCAACAGTGTTTCTTTCATTTCAGAGGCAAAGCCCCCCGGAGTAGTACCTGAAAGCCTTACTGCCCCCCAGGGGCGTTTGGAACTTAAACAATAGCAATAGGTTGCCGCTCGCTCTTTTTCGCGCGTCTACAACAGATTTACGTATTTTCGCGACGAATATCCCTACAATTTGGCAAATTATTTAAACCTGGTATCATTTTAGAGCTGGAAACCCTTTATTGACGTGACGTGGCACTCAATCAGCCAATCAGAAATTGAGTAGTGTATGACATATTATAGTAGCCAATCAGAAACCAGAATAGCGCCTAGAAAGAACGACACACTTTCGAGAATATCGCCATCCGTTTTCCTCTAACGCTATCCCACTCTAAACAGCTGTTTATAGATAGTAATTTCGCGAAATTTATAGAATGAAAATTATAGCTGTGTCCTTATCGTTATGTGTACGCAATAAAAAAGCCACTAAGAATAACATTTTTGCTAAGAATATTATTCTTCGTGGCTTTTTACAATGTTACTTTGACAATTTTGGTTCAGCTTATGGCATCTTTTATTTATTAAAATATTAATAATAATTGGAATTGATTTTAAATATAACTTTGTTTCCTTTATTTACTCTGCCCAATCCCCAGATCTCGTAACCCCCACCCCGGAGAATTTAGCCTAAAAGAAACACTGCTAGCCAAGGCAAACGTTTTGTATATAATCGTTTTCTACAATCGGTAACGCCTTCTATGTTTGGTCTGACCACGTGACTTAACGTTCAGATGTGTCATTCCCATACATTAATTCCTTTTCTACTAGAGTTATCGATTGTAGATTGTCAACTTGGCAAACAAACACAAACACAATTTGGCAAAATGGGATTTTAGCCATTTCTAACTTTTGGTGGAGTCGGTTCTCCACATCTCACTGTGCCACGAAGTTATGTCGAGGGTTGTCGGATCAGCTACTATATTTTCTCCTTTATAAGAAGCTTCGTCATTCTGGTCCACCATTTCAAAGAAGGTCGTCTTATAAACAATTAAAATTGAGGTATGTGAAGTGTCAGTCACCACAAGTACGATCTAATTCATCGCGTTATGTTGTAAAACTGTCACAAGTTGCTATTAGTATTCCGGATAACCGTTTCTTAATACTAAGGCTACTTTTATTGCAAACTAACTTCTGCCAGTGGCTTCGCTCGCGTGAAAATGATTTCAAGGGGGCTCTAGACAAATGACATTGTATCAAAGAAAACGTTGCCATATTGATTCGAAAATAGACAACATTTTTTGCCAAACGCTATCAAAATGTCACGTTATCAATTTTGGCATTTCGAACATCGCAACAGCTGATGGAATGACATTTTGTGTAAAGCTTCTCCTCCAAGGTCCAATCTATATCTTTACCAAAATCGGTTCAGCGGTTTAGGCGAGCAAACAAACAGACACATTTATAATATTAGCATGGATGATAACTATGAATATACAATTTCTAGACAAACAATAAAAAAAATACCGTTAGTGTCAGAAAAACAAAATAATATTGCCTTCCATCACAAAACAAAGTGATCAGTATCACCAACACAAATCAAAATCCGACACAAAATATCTGCTACCATTTTGCGCATACCTCAGCGACCACATTACACTCTACAGCTAATTTATAACCTAGCTAACTAGTATTTTATTGAGCCTCAGAAATGGGTCACAAATATCATTGAGAAATCTATAACGTCCACT
Source organism: Orthosia cruda (assembly GCA_964057195.1). Lineage (NCBI taxonomy): Eukaryota > Metazoa > Arthropoda > Insecta > Lepidoptera > Noctuidae > Orthosia > Orthosia cruda. The sequence continues at coordinate 1,957,568 of OZ059854.1, forward strand.
TTGGGTAGTAACTAGCCAATAATATAGCGTCTAGACCTAGCTATTCGAGAGCCAATTATGTGCTTTGGCATAAATACCGAGTAAACCAGACCGATCTAGATTTTTTTAGGCAAAAATCCCGTGATAGACATTGCCTGTTCATCAAAGTCTGGGTAGTGACATCACTTTGTTGTATAATCGTCTGGTATGCTTAGAAACTTTAGTACTAGCAAAAGTTTTGTCTGGTACGAGTTGAGGACCTAGTTTTTCTAGTTCGTTAAACATTATAAGATCGTCTGCGAAATTTTGTTGAGACTGTTCGATAAAAATGTGTTGAAAATACCTAAAATGAATACAGTCTTCTTCTTTCATGTCGATAAACTCAAACCATACTCGTAGTCTCAACCATTCAGATTTTGTGCGACCAATATGTACTACTCGGACAGCTCTGTGATTTGCTACGTTCAAATCCCGTAAGGTGCAGGTGGTCGGGCATGAAGGGTAGACGAGGAGGTGGGCCATATCTTGTGAAGGGGCCCCACACTGGCACTGTGTTTTGGATGGGTCTATGATACTCCATTTGGCCAGGATGTTCCACATCGGCCAACCTGGGTCCGCAATCGGTTTATCGATTTCCAGATTGACCTCTGCAGTTTGTTTCCAGGGGGCAGATGCTCTGCCGGAGTGATGAAGTGTGGAGGATTAGGGTGTATATCTATACTTCTATACTAATATTATAAAGAGGAAAGATTTGTATTTTTGTATGTGTTTTTGTACGAATAAACTTAAAAACTACTGGACCGATTTCAAAAATTATTTCCCCATTGGGAAGCTACACTATCCCCGGGTGACATAGGCTACTTTTTATCCATGTATTCCCACGGGAATGGATACTACGCCAGTGAAACCGCGAGGCGTCCGCTAGTGTTTGCAAAATTCACATCTCTCGTGAGTTGCGCTGGCTTTCGAGGAGTCGTATCGTATCTTCAGGCGCGCAGGTTGAATACTGGCAGGTTGACTCAAACGAATACAGTTATGACTGCCTTATATGTCAGAATGCCTCGTTGGTCTAATGGTCGAATGCAGGAGTGATGTTATATTATGTAACACAGTTATTAACAAATTCAATTCGATTTTCAGTTCAATTTTATTCCAATGAATTTCTAAAAGTAATCCCCCAGACAAAGTTGCATAGTAATACTCATTGCACAGTTAAAACTTACAAAGCGAAAAGTGAATAATTAAACTAGTCTAAAAAGTACTAAAGTATTATAACCCAATAACGACTAGCTGTGAATCTGTTCTTTCAGTTCACTAGTACTATGAGTATTTTTTCCTAGTACTCGGCACTAGTATTTTGTGCTACTCATTGCATAGTTAAAACTTACAAAGCGAATTGTGAATAATTAAACATGTATAAAATGTAACGAATATAGCTGTGGACCTGTTCTTTTAGTTCCCTGGTACTATAGGAGCTGGTATTTTTCTAGAACTAACGCTGAATTGTGTCGGGTTTGTGCTCATATTTGGCCTACTAGGCTGTATTAACATATTCGATTTATGATTCTGTAGTTATCTGTCCATTGTCTGGGCCGTCAGATTGAGGACTAGAATTAGGCTTGGCACTCGATGTACATCATAAATAATCATTGTTTATGTTACGTATGACTACAACGATTTGAGGACTTTTATTTTTCTTTTGCGTTTGATTGAGTTATGGTCCTTTGAGACTTGGTTTAAGTTATTGTTTGTATTATTTAGTTTGGTTTTGTTGTCTGTTTGTTTGTATTTTAATTTATTGTTGTTTTATGATGCTCTTTGAATTATTGGCTGATAATTCTTTGGGTATCTATTTTCTTTACAATTTTGGTTCATTTTGAATAATGATTTGGGAATCAATTATCTGTTTTGGTTCATTCTATTTGCACGTGCGATATTGCTTATTCCACTATATTTACTTAACGACTTCAGACTATGTTACTTTTGTATAACACAAACTTTACTCTCAATTAACACGAATATTTCTCTTAATTAACACAAATTTCACAATTCAAGGTTTAATAAGATTAGAAATTAATTTTACTATTAATTACGTGTTTACGAAATGGCTCATCTTTTTTATAAAATCTGTGATTTCCATTTAATTTTACATTGTTTGTAGTTGTTATATACTTTCTAAACTATACATTTTTGTAAAATTTTTCTTGCAAGTATGTTTTCAGAACAGCTGAGTTTTCATCATTTGAAATGGAACTGAAAATGTAAGTAATGTTTTAAACGTATAATCTAATAATGTGTTTATTGCACTATAGTATTTTGATTGTTTCTCAGGTTCATCAACACAGGAACTGAAACTAGCCTTTTGGGATTGGACTCGCATCATTTGTTGGGTTGTTTGTCAGTAAGTAAAATAAATATATAGTAATATTTTAATCTAGCTAGCAGATAAATTAGAATAGTTAAAATTAGAGATGCCTCGAATATTCGGCAACTATTCGGTATTCAGCTGAATATCGCAAACCATTCGGCCAAATACCGAATACCAAATCATGAAATAAACACATTTACCAAAAAAACTGCATATTTCATACTTAAAATCTATCAGTGGTTAACATTTTTTCCAGCATTTTTTTATAGCATACGATTGCGCTTTTCTTCATACAAGCAAGCATACTTCCGAAAATAACCACTCACTATAATAATATACACTGCGAATTCAAATCAATCTTAGCGAATTCTGCTAGGCTTGGATACTGTTTTGCGTTTGCTGACAACTTGTAAGATGTAGATTGGAACCTGTAACCCGCGAAATGTATTAAGTGTCGCCGAATGTTCGGCTGCCGAATATTTGGCGCTTCGGCCGAAAGCCTAGCCGAATATTTGGTATTCGGCGAAATCACTATTCGTTGCATCCCTAGTTAACATAACCAATCTAGATTAACAAACATTACGGGTAGTCAGAAACTAGAAGGTCTGAACATCAGTGTTGTTACAAAATACTGGTATTTAGCTGCGTCCATTTAGACTGGTAGTTGAACCCGATATAGTATGAAAGAGGCTAGGTAAATATAGCTGGTTGCGCTGGTTAGAACGCAACGCTGATATGCAATAGGCTGGTTCGATTGAGAGGATTGACAAAACGATTTTGGATCAAAATTATTAGTGATGTGTCGAGTGGTGGCTTTCGTAGGTACCATTTTTTTGTGTTATGGACACCGACTTCAAAAAATTAAGTTATTTTCACTTTGTAGTTTTGTATTTGGAAGTCGGTAGTATTTTTTGCAAAAAGTTTTTTTATTTTTCACTTTTTAGTTGTACGTACCTAATAGGCAAGTTAGTAAGGGAACTATTTCGCCAGAATAGATTTCATGAAACTTGAACATAACCGGTGAAATGAGAGATCTGCTTACCACTTAAGAGCGAACTGGCGTGATGTTATGTTATGAAATGTTATAAACAACATGCGATTGCAGCAATCACGAGAGATTTGCCGTTATTTATTGAAGAGTTCTGTCGTATATCTCCGAAGCTCTTCATCAGATCTTCACCAAATTAAAATGGGACCAATTTCGGAACATAATTTTTCAAACAAAAAAAGTAGGTATTTTCAAAATCGGTCCTCAATTGATGGAGTAATCGGTGAACATAAACAAAAAAAAAAAAAAAAACAAACATGAAGTCGAACATAGAACCTCCTCCTTTTTGGGAAGTCGGTTAAAAAGAGGAGGAACTGGCGCGCGCACTGTCATCTTGAATAACAAGCGCTTACTCGAATTGAGCGCGGAGCTGTGCTTTCGACTGGTCCCCGCTGTGGTTCGACCTAGCAATAGGAACGAAGAGAGAAGTGTTTTTGCCGACAATACGATTTGAAGAAGAAGGGGGCCGCGCGATATAGCTGGTAGGTTTGACGTCAGTCAGTTTCTGTAATACACAGGTGAGGTGTGGCAGTCTCGCTCACACCATGGTGTCTACTCCCCAACTCCGTCAACGAAGTTACGGGCCCGTCCGAAAGTACTCCGGAACTTAGGACCCCTAACCGTAATGATACAATTTTTCGGACGGTAAAACTACATCGGGAGTAGGTACAACTGTCAAATTGTTTTCATTCATTAGTAGTTCGGGACCCGAACGAATCATGCGTCCATATGTGACGCTGAGTAGAAAACGCCCATAACGAAGGTTGAAACTACGGACTTTGTGCTTAGGGAGTAGAATCCCTGGTATGACTCTGTGCGGGAGAGAGTACGAAGGTAGGAGTCACATTCAGCCCAGCATTTCACGTTTCTCTCCCTACCCTCACTTAAGTCACAAATATAATCGACATTAGGCGCAAACAATAGTCAAACTGGTCAAAGGACTGGCTAGTGATACACTGATTCTTATTCGAAGAAACACTGCTGCTGAAAAATATTGAGGGCTACAAAAACCACCGGTAAAATTTTTAAACAATAATTTTAGATTATGTTTACAAAGTAGTCTCCATACTAGTTACGTAACATGTAAAATTTTCTAACTCGGTATATTTCAATCGGTTAACAACTGCTACATTCATACCAGTTCATACCACACTATTTGCCTACGCTAGCGCCATGTTAGCTATTATTTAGTGTATAAAGCTGGACACTTTTTCAACTTTCGTCCCATATTTGAGATCATTCTCCGTACCTCTCCCTCCATACTGAAAAAGAAAATTATTTTGAGACACCTACCTACCTTCGTAGATAGGACAACAAAACCTAATTTTTTGCTACCCTCTTACATTTAATCACAACATTGTGTCAATATACCCTTCAAAGTTACGCCACGGAGCCTCGATACCCATCACTTGTGTTACGTATATATTTCTATGGGGTTATGCAACCAAGCCATTTGGGCGTTCGCCAGGGAAGCCCGATTTTCTAGCCAGAACCACATAACGATTTATGTCATACTTTTTAACTGTTTCCAAAATGCAAAACCTTTTGAAATGGGAAATTGGAAATGCCCTCGATGTATTGAAAGGAGCTCTGTAGGAATGTGAAGTAATTTGGAAATGGTAAAACAATAAAATTGCGATGTAAGATTTGGGCCCTTTCTTTTTGTTTACGGCGTAAGCCTTGAAAATACGTCTGGACTCTTGAGGAAAATACCAGAGTATGTGCGATTTCTACCTAACTATAAAAAAAAACTTTTTGCAAAAAATACTACCGACTTCCAAATACAAAACTCCAAACTGAAAAATAACTTTATTTTTTGAAGTCGGTGTCTTTCGTAGGCACCAATTTTTTTGCGTTATGGACACCGACTTCAAAAAATAAAGTTATTTTTCACTTTGCGGTTTTGTATTTGGAAGTCGGTAGTATTTTTTTGTAAAAAGTTTTTTTTATTTTTCTTTTTAGTTGTACCTGCCTAATAGGCAAGTTAATAAAGTAACTATAACGCCAGAATAGATTTCATGAACGTTGATCATAACCGGTGAAATGAGAGATCTGCGTACCCATTAAGAGCGTACTGGCGTGATGTTATGTTCTGAAATGGTATAAACAATAAACAGACATGCGATTGCAGCAATCCCGAGAGATTTGCCATTATTTATTGAAGAGTTCTGTTGTATATCTCCGAAGTTCTTCATCAGATCTACACCAAATTAAAATGGGACCAATTTCGGAACATATTTTTTCAAACAAAAAAAGAATTTTCAAAATCGGTCCACAATTGACGGAGATATCGGTGAACAAAAAAAAAAAAAAAAAAAACAAACATATGTCGAACATAGAACCTCCTCCTTTTTGGGAAGTCGGTTAAAAACCACACCGATGATCACCACAACCGTGACCTTTTAAAATACGCCCTCTGGGCAACCTCTGGCCCTAGACAAAGTTAGAATCCATCGCCGATAGCAATTGGGATGTTTCCTGGGTTCAGTCCGTCAATGAGATAATCAATTAATATTAGACATGTATTTTTTGCTTTATAGAATAAATAAAAAAAAAAAATTTGCAAAAAAATACTACCGACTTCCAAATACAAAACTACAAAGTGAAAAATAACTAAATTTTTTGAAGTCGGTGTCTTTCGTAGGTACCATTTTTTGCGTTATGGACACCGACTTCAAAAAATTAAGATATTTTCACTTTGTAGTTTTGTATTTGGAAGGCGGTAGTATATTTTTGCAATTTTTTTTTTATTTTCACTTTTTAGTTGTACATACCTAATAGGCAAGTTAGTAAGGTAACTATTTCGCCAGAATAGATTTCATGAAACTTGAACATAACCGGTGAAATGAGAGATCTGATTACCCCTTAAGCGAACTGGCGTGATGTTATGTTATGAAATGTTATAAACAACAAACAGACATGCGATTGCAGCAATCCCTAGAGATTTGCCGTTATTTATTGAAGAGTTCTGTTGTATATCTCCGAAGTTCTTCATCAGATCTTCACCAAATTAAAATGGGACCAATTTCGGAACATACTTTTTCAAACATAAAAAGAATTTTCAAAATTGGTCGACAATTGACGGAGTAATCGGTGAACATACACAAAAAAAAAATAAAAAGCAATCTTGAAGTCGAACATAGAACCTCCTACTTTTTGGAAAGTCGGTTAAAAAATTACAAAGATAAATCGCCATAAAGATAAAGACATCCTTAAGAGAACCAAGGTTACCGACATTTCCCGAAAAATTGCCAAACTTAAGTGACAGTGGGCAGGGCACATTGCTCGCAGAACGGGTGGCCGTCGGGCCATAAAGATCTGTAGAGGCAAAGACACAGCGTTGGAAGGCCTCTAGATGAAGCGAAGACCTGGTCTAGGCTGCAGGAGTACCATGGATGCGAAACGCACAGGACCGATCAGTGTGGCGACGCTTGGGGGAGGCCTTTATGTCCAGCAGTGGACGTCTTTCGGTTGAAATGATGACGTTCATACATCTATGGCTCCAGAGAAGTGACATTGTAACGAAAGCGTCACCATAGCGATTGGTAGAATTTCAAAAACGTATTGGATTGACAAGTGCTATCGAAATGCCTCGTGATTAATCTCCGTTGAAGGCGCTTGTCAGTTTGACAAGAGTCTCAAGTGACATTTTGTCAGTCCATATTAAATCAATACATTTTCGAGTTTTCAACAATCGATATCGCTTTGTCTATAAGCTTAGATCTCCAAAAACATTATCATTGAACTGTACATAAACAGTCCGTCATTATCATCATCATTTCAGCCGAAAGACGTCTACTGCTGGACATAGGCCTCCCCCAGGTGATGCCACATTGACGGATCCCGTGCGTTTCGCATACCGTGGATTTCCGCAACCTTAACCACGTATTTTCTAGAAATTGGTTTAGTTTAAAAGTTTTCATCTGCAGTCTATGGTATAAATAAAGTATGTTCCTAGCAACTGACCGTCGACGCAAGCTTGATTGAATAGTTAAAAATTTCCAACTAGCAATGAGTGTAAATCAATGTCCGTTTAGACGTTTCTCTTCTAATTGACAAAAACTTAATTATAATTCAGTATTCGGCGCCAAGAGTATTTCAAGCTGCTATAAATTTTATTGTTGATAGGCTAGTTCGCGCACTATCTCACCTAATGGTAGGCGTTGATGTGGTCGACGGTGAAGCATGCTTGACTAGAAGTAACCTAGTCACCCTTGAATTATATATCCCCAGGTTATATGTATCTTAAAACACAGACTATTCCATATTGAAGATCATGATTATTTGCCAAGTTTTTACTCAAGTTGGTCAGCTTCCTGTACAGCTCTATAACATCACTTGAGATGTGTAAGTACTGCTACCAAACCGAAGGGGCGTGTTTCCAAGTTTACTGTCACACCAAAACAGATAAATTGTAGACTGGTGCACTGATTGGTCGTATTATTGTTTTCAAAATGTTCTTTTTTCAATTTATCAAGAGCTTTTAATCTCTAGAGATGGTTTATAAACTAACACAGTTTGCAATAATTCGGTGACAGATATATTGCATGAAGCTTAAATCTCTACTGCAAACATAGCCAACTCATTTAAATCTCCAAGCTATTAAATCCTTTTTAAAATACCCATTTTTCACACAAGCGCATCCCGCCAATTTAATGGTAACTTCTAAAACTGTCATAAGAAAACGACGAAAAAATACTTTGTCTCAAGTGCCTGCTTGAAAAAGGCCAAGTGCCTACACTTTGGCTAATAAATAATAAAAGGATCACTGGTCGAGGCCATTCCCATATATTTTAGACTAGGTTACACTGCAAGCGGGTAAATAAAAGCTTAAGCTGAGCGATTTGTAACCACCAACGTACAAAAACCGTCGCATTTTCAGTTCAAAACGTGGTCCTTCGAGCCGGAATGTCAAATGTTTACTATTCTCGCTTCGCTATGTTCTTTCTTGCTTGCAAAGAGACTGCAGCCTTATAATTACGCGACGCATTCTTTACATCGGCGGCGATATATCAAAAATTATGCCTTTTGCAAGGCTATAAAATTTTAAAGTTAAATTTCTGCGCTTTGCCGATTTTAAAAGCGGCAGAGCCTTGGAATGTTGGCGCCGATTGTTGCCTCAGTTCTATTATTTGGAACGCTAGTATTATAATTTGGATTGTATAATCTTTTTACTGGAGTGAAGTTTTAAACAAAATATCTAAATGCTGTTAAAAATACATATTAAAACATGCTCAAAGACGAAAGGGCCAATGATTGTGGGCTTGAGTGCTATAAATACTTCGTCATTTACTGCTTCTTCGTCGGTAAAACCTTGACAGAGCGGTCGTGGTGAGACTTCGGGCCGACATGATTCACCTCACGATGCTATGGTATCCCTCTATGTCAGCTGTTACTAATCCAACATTATTTTCACTGTACCGTTAAATATAAAATAATAGTCCTCTTGATATCGGTCATGGTGGGCTATCTCAACAGAGAATAGCCATTTGCGCGGCAGATATAATAGTGCACAAGTCTCTGTTTCCTTACACACGGACGGTAATCCGAATAACGAATTACATAGGTACTCGTAGTACTATTTTCTTTTATATTAATGTTGAACTATTTTCTTTCAGGACAAGCTGAAATAGGAAAAGGCGCTTCACCGTAATGAGATGTTTTGAAACTGAAGCTAGTTGCCGGTCAACGCACAAGATGGCGCTACCAGTCTTATCGCGGAGTACAGAGGTAAGTTTTAAATAATAATGACAGTATCGTTCTACAATGTTATATCACGTATTTATTTGCTTATCAATGATCGTAAAATGGACTTAAGAACCTCTCAAGCATGCTTGTGACCCTCATAAGATGCAGAATTGATGTGACTCTAAGATCATTCAGGAATTTGTTGATTAGTTACCACCCTATTTAGTAGAGTAATAAACCTACTTAAAATGATTCGTAATTACATCCTATCAGAAGACCGTCAATTCTACCTGAATCTCTTCAAAGTTAGAATGAACTTGCATCTTCAGGGTAAGCTCACTCCACCGTCGACTCTGTCTCTGACACCTCTGGCCTAGACTCAAGAGCAAACCCATCTCAAGTAAAAACAAAGTATTACACTCACACAGGTATTTTTTTATCTTAAGATTTTCTAATTAATTCCTATCAGATTGATACCCAATTTCTGTTCAAAGACAAAAGACAAAGATATTTTATTTCAACTAGGCCACCAAGCGGCAATTTTGAACGTTAGATGCATTAAAATTTACAAGGAATACCGATGACCGATGATTCTACCGTGCATTCGGAAAGTAGCTTGTTATGGAGAAGAACGCACAAGAAACTCCATACTTACTCTTTTAAAAAAAATATGTTTTCTTTTACAATATTTAGGTACATACGTACATACATTAATAAATTTATATGTGTGAGGACAATGCTCCCAGAATCACTACATACTACTGTTTTCAAATATTTCCTCAAACATCAATCATGTGTATGATGAACTTAGAAATTTATATACGTAACTACATTATATCTACGTTATTGTTAAATTGCTAGTCGTCGGTGCAATGCGTTATTAATGAACATGAAGGCCTGGGCTCGATTACCGGGTCAAGCAAAAAATCTCGTTGCACATTCGCAGGCGTCAGTAGGTCTCTATGTAGAAGAATGTGCAAGAAACACCACGGACACTCTTTTCCATCATTTTAATTACAATCATTTGGTTACATCATTCTATTCTATTCATTTCGAAAATAAATATGTGAGAACGACGTAAAAATAAATATGTGAGAACGACGTAAAAATAAATATGTGAGAACGACGTAAAAATAAATATGTGAGAACGACGTAAAAATAAATATGTGAGAACGACGTAAAAATAAATATGTGAGAACGACGTAAAAATAAATATGTGAGAACGACGTAAAAATAAATATGTGAGAACGACGTAAAAAAAAATATGTGAGAACGACGTAAAAATAAATATGTGAGAACGACGTAAAAATAAATATGTGAGAACGACGTAAAAAGACGTGCACGTAAAAGCGTCTAAAGTAGAACAAACAATCCAAACATACAATAAGTTCGTAATTAGAAGTAGGCCGAGGCAGTAAGTTATGAACAATCCCAACTGATGGCGCCCGTTCACGAACATGACTCATGGATTGGCACCATTCAGCTCAACCATCATGAAGGGAACCGAATGATCCAACATATGTGCCACCATCAGAGAGACATTAGAGAGAGCATGACACAATCTCAACAGCCAGAGCACACACAAGTCAACGAACGACATATAGGTACAGTAAATGGTAGATTTACAGTTGGTACTATACTCACTCATGTGCTGTGCAGTTATATTAACCAAAGGATTATTGGGTTTTTCAATCATTAATCACTACTGGTGAAATATGGGTGCATCTCTGGTTAACCCAATGGGGGAAAAAGGAGTGGTTTTATATGTTATGTGATTGAATCTAATTTCTGTTTTGAGTTTCTTATTCATAGTTAATCCCTCAACTCTCAGTGTTTTATTTGATGAACTTAGAAATAGGGATGTTTCGTGGGTATAAAAATGATAATTCTTTTTAGTCCGTCAGTGAGATTATCAAATAATATTAGACCCGTATTTTTTGCTCAATCAATTAAATAAAAATTGACAAAGATAAAGCGCTTCCAAGTTCAGGAGTGGGGGCTTGTGACGTCACTTTGTCAGTATAAAGTGTAGCACACTGTGACGCCAGACGATATTTCAACCCACTGTATCGTCGTAATTTTTAGTTTACGTGGAAAAAGAAAAATACGTGTCTAATATTCTTAGGTTATCTAACTGACGGACTAAATAGATATTTTTTGTCAACTACCCTATTACACTAACACTCTTCTTTCTTCTTTCTTTCTTTCTAAGTATAATCGTGACAATCCAAGAAGTCCGATGACGTTTCTAATGTTACATGCTGCGATAGCTTTGTATGTAAGATTTTGAAAAATCAAATTCATAATCCTAATTAATTACTTTGTTACCCATACACTATAACAACGAGTAACATTCAATCTCATCTCATCTCATCAGTTTAATAATGATTATTAAGTATTTTTTCAACACACTTGCTCATAAAGTTGCTCTAATTTCACCACATTTAGGCACATAATGACACCTGATAGCAAACTGACTTTTTCATTGCTATTATTCACAAGTGAGTTATGGAGTTATTTATTTATTGGTTGAGTTGCTTTGTTCTTAAAAAAGTTTCGATACAAAAAAGATCGTGCTCAATAGTGCAAATGCAACACATTTCATGCAACTTCGTATTTAAATAGATAATTTCAACTTATACGTGTTTAATAAATAAAACTTTCACTCAAATATAAATTTTGTTTTTGTCTGTAATAAAGAAAAGTTGAAATTCCCCACTTTGTACGTGGCTAAAACGCGATCCGCGAAAAGCCAAAAAAATAAAACTCTTATTTTTAGTCTATGGCCGATCGCCATTGTTAGATGCGCGCGCATAGGAAAACTGATTAATTTTGCCCGCCATTGCACAAACTTGTCACAACTCGTTTTCACTGTTGGAAATGATTTTTTTGTATTATTTTCTTTACAGGTGTGTTGAAAAACGTCGTATGATACACGCATGTATTGATGATTACCGTCCTCGGCTCACTGCGGTAATCACTAACATTACACACTTGTACCATAATGTACTATTATAGCTGTCAAATCCGACTTCTTAGATTTTCACGACTATAGTTAGGCCTACATTATTGTAAATGGAAATTCTTCTTCATTAAACGTTTTGGGAATACTTTTATTATGCGTACAGCTAACGAGTGGCATTCCCTGCTGGAGTCTGTGTTTCCAGATAGCTACAATAAAGGGGTCTACAAGTCAAGAGTGAGTAGGTTACTTCTAGGCAAGCGTGCTTCACCGTCGACCACATCATCGCTTATAACCTGGTCAGATAGTGGTCAAGCGCGAGACTAATTTAAATAAATAAAAACTAATGTTGGATTAACAAATGGAAATTGAAAAATTCACTACCTCGCTAGTTTTGCAAACCTTGTGTAAAACTGTTATGTTAACCCCCAGGCCACCAAGACACAGGGATGTTAAATAATATCAATATAATTATAAGAGAGAGATAACAGTGACATTTGCCTCATTACAATATTATTTATCGAGTGATTCGTGCGAGTACTTCATTGTTATCACTATCTGTAACGGTAATTAATTGTACTTTTGAACTTTTATTGTGAGTTTACATAAGAACTGTCTTTTGTTACTCGTTTGAGAATTTCTCCGGGCCTCGTTGAGTTTCATTCCCTCGGCGCTGGTCAAGACGTTGCCACTATTGATTATGGGTTTATTCAGATACAATGATTAGCAATAATAATAAAAACCGGCCAAGTGCGATTCGGACTCGCGCACTGAGGGTTCCGTACCATTATCGCAAAAAAACGGCAAAAAAACACGTTTGCTTTATGGGAGCCCCGCTTAAATATTTATTTTATTCTGTTTTTTTTTTATTTGTTGCTATAGCGGCAACAGAAATCACATCATCGCTACATCATGTACATCATCGCTAAAGCTAAAAATTTTAACTGTCTAGCTATCACGGCTCATGAGATACAACGTGGTGACAGATGGACAGACAGACGGACCGCAGAGTCTTAGTAATAGGGTCCCGTTTTTACCTTTTGGGTACGGAACCCTAATAATGTGGCGGACTTGCCCTGTAATTCTGGATATTTTACACACTATAATATTAACTCGTACCAACCTCTTAATTACTTATCTAGCTCATAAACATTTGTTGGGTTGGATCAAATGGTTCTGGGCTAGGGTAGGTTGAGCAACAAAACGGATGCAAATGAGGGTTTGACTTGACCACCTAAGAATGTTTCATCTCCTGTGTCGCTTTTGCCCTGAAACACAATGCGACCTCAGCGTTGTCGCTGAAAACGATGTAAAAGAGATTTTTAAAAGTTCTAGTTATGACAATTAGTCAATACATTTATTGCTTCCAAATATGTCGTGCTATCGATATCAAGAAGAAAGTTTTTATTACTTAGAAATGACTAATTTCTATCCACGGAAATCCTCTGCGTGTGTAGTACTTACAACTAGCGTGCATCGTCACCATCATCAGACTGTTTACCCGACTGCGGGAGGGTAATGTTTTTCAAGCGTATGTATGTCCATTTCTATAGCACGCTCTACAGCCCAAACAGCTTGACGGATTATGACATATGAGGTGTCGTTGGATTCGTCAATTGTGGAAGTGACATAGGCTATATAATTATAAAAAATAGCGCCCCGCCTAATAAAAACGGGGGTGTTTTTTTTAACAATAAGGGTATCAAATGAAATCTACTAAATAGGTCATACCTAAAAAAACTTTTTGCAAAAAAATACCACCGACTTCCAAATACAAAACTACAAAGTGAAAAATAACTTATTTTTTTTAAGTCGGTGTCTTTCGCAGGTACCATTTTTTTGCGTTATGGACACCGACTTAAAAAAATTAAGTTATTTTTCACTTTGTAGTTTTGTATTTGGAAGTCGGTGGTATTTTTTTGCAAAAAGTTTTTTTATTTTTCACTTTTTAGTTGTACGTACCTTATAGGCAAGTTAGTAAGGGAACTATTTCGCCAGAATAGATTTCATGAAACTTGAACATAACCGGTGAAATGAGAGATCTGCTTATCCCTTAAGAGCGAACTGGCGTGATGTTAAGTTATGAAATGTTATAAACAACAAACAGACATGCGATTGCAGCAATCCCGAGAGATTTGCCGTTATTTATTGAAGAGTTCTGTTGTATATCTCCGAAGTTCTTCATCAGATCTTCACCAAAGTAAAATGGGACCAATTTCGGAACATACTTTTTCAAACAAGAAAAGAATTTTCAAAATCGGTCCACAATTGACGGAGTTATCGGTGAACATACACAAAAAAAAAAAAAAAAAAAAAAAAAAAAAAAAAAAAAACAAACTTGAAGTCGAACATAGAACCTCCTCCTTTTTGGAAAGTCGGTTAAAAATATATATATTGTAACAGTTTTATGATCCTATTTTGGCACAAATTCAAGATAAGCTTATAACTTTGATAGCAAAATAATATTTGATTATAATAATAACTTATTTGGAGAACTCGTTCATTACTAAATCTAATTATTATTTTGCATTTTAGTTTTTGTTTTTATAATAATTTGCTTTTTAATGTTCCCACTGCTGGGACACAGGCCCGTAAACCACCACGCGAGTGCTGGTTGGTGGATATCACATATCTTCGAATTTTTGTTTCTAGGACATGGTGGTTTCCTCACGATGTTATCATTCACCTTTTTGAACATGTATGAATGAAACGGAAGCAAAAGAAGTATGGAAGTATCGTAGCAGGTTGAGTTCTGCAGGTTCTGCCTACTCCCACGACAAAATGAAAGTTGTATTGTCTTTCTCATCATCATCATATCAGCCGAAAGACGTCCACTGATGGACATACTCGTAGGTCTCTCCCAAGCGTCGCCAGATTGATCGGTCCCGTGCGTCTCGCATTCAGCGGATCCCCGCAACCTTCACCAGGTCATCAATCCACCCGGTGGGAGGCCTTTCAAAGCAACGTCTTCTGGTTTGCGGTTGCCACTCCAAAACCTTTCTGACCCATCGGCCATCCGTTCTGCGAGCAATGTGCCCTGCCCGCGGCCGCTTAAGTTTGGTAATTATTCGGGCTATGTCGGTAACCCTGGTTCTCTTGCAGATCTCTACATTTCTGATTTGATCACGCAAGGAATCTCCGAGCATATAGCCCTCTCCATTGCCTTTTAGGTGACTGTAAGCTTTCTGATGAGGCCCATTGTGAGCGACCACGTCTCAGAGCCATATTTTATCACTGGCATCACACACTGGTCATAGAATTTCGTCTTGCGACACTGTGGTAAGTTGGATAAGAAGATACCGCGCAACTTCCCGAACACTGCCCAGCCGAGTCGGATTCGACGGTTGACCTCTTTTTCGAAGTTGGCCCTACCCAACTGGACCTACCTCTTTCTAAAGAAAGATCTTGTTACACCTTACACATCACACGCAGAACATAACACGCTCAAAATATCGCATATATCAAACCATAATAGCATCGTAAATATCTGTTGTTGAACTTGAGCAGCCCCATAGATCCACCGCTCTCTCTACCGTTTTTACATTATATTACTGTTGGCTCGCCAAGTAAGCGAATATTAATCGTCGCACCTGTGTGGCTAGATAGGGTAGGCAGAGGTATAGGGACATGACACGAGGCTCTAAGCAAAGTATCATTCATTAATGGTGGCGATTGTTGAAATGCTTATGTCGCAGTCATCTGATTAAATTAGCCAGCCAATTGTCCAATTGGCGTCCGCCTAGGCTGTTCAATTAGCTGGCTAATTTAACCAGATGGCTGCGACACCTACATGATTGTAATGGACTGATCACGTAACATTCCGATAGCGATTCATAATGCTTGGTAATGCCATATATTTTTGACATTTTACCAATCTATCGCGAAGTTATCAACGTTTTAACGAAATTTTAAACCATTGGTTAGCATATTTAACCATTTAACCATATTTAGGCATAACAATTGATACTAATCTTTCATTCTCTCTTCACATTGAGCTTCTACAAAATAGAATTAGAAAACTAATGTACATCTTCAAAACCCTACGCCACGTAGCTCCTGCCCGAATCGTGAAACAAGTTTATTTTGCGCTTTGCCAATCTCTCCTAAGTTACTGCATATCGTCTTGAGGTGGTGCGCCTAAAACGCTCCTTCTAAAACTGGAGAGAGCCCAAAGAGCCATTATAAAAGTCAGTAATTTAAAAAAAATCACGTTCCCGACTGCTGACCTATACAAATATTGTCAAGTATTGACGTTCAGACAACTTTTTATTTTAAATACTGTTCTTATTCAGCATGCTGCGACCCCATACCGAGTTATCACTGAAAGACGTAAGGACCTAATTTGTGAAAGTAAAAAGTGTAATTTCACCCAATCCAAAAGATACAACTATTTCCTTGATCCGACGTTATATCCCTACTAATATTATAAATGCGAAAGTAACTCTGTCTGTCTGTCTGTCTGTCTTTCTGTCTGTCTGTCTGTCTGTCTGTCTTTGCTTCACGTCTAAACTACTGAACCGATTTGTGTGAAATTTGGTACAGACATAGTTTGGAACTTGAGAATGGACATAGGATAGTTTTTATTACAAAAAATAAAATATAAAATAAAATTTATTCCGGACATACAGTGCCATCTATTGGTCAAGAGTCGGCATCAGAAGTCACTATTCCACGCGAACGAAGTCGCGGGCAAAAGCTAGTAATAAAGTAAATAAGCTACTACCTGTTTATCAACTCCCTCAGGCCTGTAAAAAAGAAGTTAATAAGTGGCTCCTTTGCTTAACCTACGACGAGACAGAGAGTCTGTTGGTCTTTTAGATGGTCTTAGTGTTACATCAACACATATTACCCTCATCAAATACATATACAGCTACACAAACACACCATCACTATTACACAAGCACAAACCCACCACAATGGAAAGTATATTTTTTGTTTTATTTTTTTTTTTGTTGTTTTCTTTTAATTATTCTTATAAACAAATTTCAATTTTAAATAGGCTAAAGCACAATTAATTTCTGATATTTTAATTGCAAAATCATTAAATTCCCACTCCATTATAAATTATTATATATTTTAGTTTTTATTTAATCCATGAAATAATTGAATGTTTAAACTAACATACATTTATGAATGAATGAATTATTTATTTTTACCAATTACCCACAAAATTATTATCATTGTTTTATATTAATTCAAATTTAATGCCATTTTATGTTGACTTTAATTTTAAATTGTAATGTCTGGTAAGAACTCAAACTTAATACCGTTTTATTTTAAACTAGCTGTCCCACGCGGCTTCGCTCCCGTCAACTGGCTACCTACCAAGCTAGCCCACCTACTCTAAATACGTTGCGTCTCAAAAAGAATAAATTTTCCCCGTTTTTGGAACATTTTTCATTGATGCTCCGCTCCTATTGGTCGTAGCGTGATGTTATATAGCCTATAACCTTCCTCGATAAATGGACTACCCAACACAAAAAGAATTTTTCAATTCCAACCAGTAGTTCCTGAGATTAGCGCGTTCAAACAAACAAACAAACAAACAAACTCTTCAGCTTTATAATATTAGTATAGATAACCTTCCTCGATAAATGGACTACCCAACACAAAAAGAATTTTTCAATTCCAACCAGTAGTTCCTGAGATTAGCGCGTTCAAACAAACAAACAAACTCTTCAGCTTTATAATATTAGTATAGATTATGATGTTTTATTTTAATTCTTATTTAATTGAATTTTATTTAAAATTGTGATGTTTCATTTTAATTCATATTCAATTTCATTTTATTTTTATTTTTAATTGTGATGTTATATATTAATTTAAATTTAGTTTAATTTTATTTTAATTTTAAGCTGTGTATATAGTCTGATATCAGACTATAATCAGAGTAAAGCCCTAGATTTCAATCACTTTGCACTTATTTGTTGTTATTACTACACATTACTATTACACATTAATTGTCATATCTATAATGTTAACCTTTTGGGGAATGGAACTGGTATCCTTAACACAGGTTATTTTGTAACCTAGCTAGGATGGCAGTTGCGATTCTTATAGTGAATTCAAAACCAGATCTACGGCTCTTATGAATGTATAATTATCTTTTTTGTAATTTGATTGTTGGTTTTAATTGTGTTTTTAACAAATAAATAAAAATAAATAAATAACTATGAATCAAAAAACTAGGCCTAAGCGGGCAGTACAGTTTAGTAAATGTCACATGGTTTTTTTTAATAACGAAATAAGGTCTTATACTTTAAGCATTGCTGATACTTTTGCATCCTCATGGCTTATATAAAATCACTGCTATTTTCACTGAACACTTTCGCCAGTTATGTTTTACTCCCATATATGGGTTCGAGGCTTTACCGTCAACTGGTCACTAATTCAGACTGGGTTGCTACTGAGGATCTTTTAATTTGAAGCCATGCTTTTCAAATTACGTACATATAATTGGTCTACTACTAGACAAATTATATATACGTAGTTTGTGTAATTCAATCGACAATCCATCGAAACTCGTAATTATAACGAATCTTGCGAATACCCTGACACAAAGAGCAAAATGCGTATAACTTTTGACCGGCGGAACAGATTTTCATCAAAGATTTTCATCATAGCTAAGAAGTAAGAACCTCTCTGCAAAGTCATCTTTAAAAAAAAAACATACTAATTCAAAATCGGTTCATCTGTTTAGAAGCTATGATGCCACAGATAGATACACAAATACAAAAACACTCAGATACACAATTCAAACTTATAACACCCCTCTTTTTCCGTGGGGGGTTAATAAAAAGCTGTCGTTCGTAGACCTTACTTTTGGCAGTCGTTACGAGTAGTCAGAACCTCGAAAGTTTCAAAAAACAGAATTGTGGAGGTCACTCCATGTTGAGTGAGCCATGGTTGCCCAGTAATAACGAACGCGACCTACGTATCGTAGATAATGGGTTCGATCCTAGACAGGCACTTTACTTTGTGTTGTTGATCTAATTGTCACTGCTTTCAAAACGATGATGGAATACTTAGTGAGGTAACAGATATGTACTAGAAACCATAATTCGAAGACAAAGACAATATAGATGACATTCATCGACGGTGTAGTGGGATGATTGTTTTGTTTTCCTACTCCTCCTTTATTCTTTACAAATTAATTTCGTTTCGTTGGATCCCCAAGACAGTTAAATTCATTCTCCGGGACTTCGTCGAGCTTCATTGCCTCGGCGCTTTACTGGTAGTCGCCACCGTTGTTTCTGGCTTTCAGAAGTTGCAGTGGTTTGGGAATCATCATTCATCATCATCATTTCAGCCGAAAGACGTCCACTGCTGGACATAGGCCTCGCCCAGGCGTCGCCACATTGACCGATCCCGTGCGTCTCGCACCCAGGACCTACCCGCAACCAATCCTTCTCCAGCGCAGCAGTGAACAGTTTCGGAGAAATGACGTCTCCCTGTCTCACGCCGCGCTGGAGAAGGATTGGTTTCGAGGTCTGATCCTAAAGACGGACTGACATGGTGGCGTTTTTGTACAAACACTTCAATGTACCGGTAGTCGATGTGGCACCGCTGGAGAGATTGCAGTACAGACCAAGTCTCGATCGAATCGAAGGCTTTCTCGTAGTCCACAAACGCTAAACAGAGAGGCAGGTTATACTCTACGGTCTTCTGTATAACCTGCCGCAGCGCATGTATGTGGTCTATGGTGACAAAGTCTTTTCGGAATCCGGCTTGTTCGGGAGGCTGGAAATCGTCAAACCTGCACGCCAGACGATTCGTGATGTCTCTTGAAAACAGCTTTTAGACATGGCTAAGAAGTGAGATGGGCCTATAGTTCTTCAGCCGGGCATTGTCGCCCTTCTTGAAGAAGAGTACCACCACACCCCTGCACGATGCCTGTGGCGTTTTGCCCTCGAGTATGACGGAATCAAACAACTTCTGAAGGGCCTTAAGGGCCGGTTTCCCACCCTTCTTCAGGAGTTCGGCCGTGATTATGTCATCACTCGGCGCTGACGTCCGGGATATCTTCGGTATAGTGTCGGGTCAATCTAGCTCTTGGGTCGTTTGCTAGACTCGCAACGGGCTTGCTGATTGATGTGTATAACTGCCCATAGAATGTCTCGATCTCCCTCAGAAGTTCCGGTTTGGCGGATACAATCCTGCCATCGTCGGTCTTCAGTTTCGTGAGTTGGCTCTGCCCAATAGCCAGATCCCTTGAAAACACCTTGGAGCCTTTACGCTCAATTGCGTATTTAGTACGCTCGGTATTAAAGCGGCGGAGGTCTTTTTCAAGGATTTAGACATCTGTATATTGAGTTGCCGGTATTGGCACGCTTCATCTGAAGATTGCAGAATCATCTCACGCCTCTCCTTCATAAGCTTGAGGGTAGGATCAGAGAGCTTTTTGTTTGTATCTGTACGACGGGTCTTGAATAACTTAGACCCGACCGTATGGACAGCTTCCACGAACCCGTTGCTGTATTCGTCCACGGAGCTCCCTAGGCAATCGAAACGATTCTGGAGTTCGAGCTGAAAGCTCTCGAGGTTTTGGACCTGGATTTTTGCTGGACGGAGAGTGGATTTTATCAGTCGAGACCTTTCAATCTTAATATTAATGTTCAATGTGCCTCTTACCATGCGGTGATCGCTCCCGGTTTTTACCGAATTGATCACAGAGACATCATTGAACATTTGCTTCTTGGTTGATATGATGAAGTCGATCTCATTTTTTGTTGCATTATCGGGGCTTTGCAAGGTCCACTACCTGTGTTCACGTATCATATAGAGGCCCTCCTTCTCCATAAAACTAGCCAGTAGGTGACCCCAGTGGTTCCGTCGTCTAACTCCAAATTGCCCCACTTGCAGCTCATCCTCGTCTCGTTTGCGTTTCGCGTTGAAGTCCCCCATGACAACGGTGAAGTGAGTTTTGAAACCATGCATGGCTCTGGAGATATCCTCATACATGGTCTCTACCTCGTCGTCGGGGTGTGCCGTCGAGGTTTGGGAATAGAGCGGGGGATTGTAGTGGGATGATACACTTTTTATTTTATTTTTTCATCTTTCTCCGTGTCCCGATAAGGCAACGATTCTAGGATCTAGGGTAGAGTACAAGAAACGAGAGCGCGTGGCAAGTCGTCTATGCGTTAGACCGACCAGATTAAGTCTGCAGTAGGCGACCCAATGAAATAAAAACAAAGAAGGAAAAACTTAAATACAAATACAAAGAATGCGTCACAACCACGCAAAACGGTCATCAACAGTTTCATTGCATGAGTGCTCCCAAATAAAAGCCGACAGAGTGGGATGGCGTCGCATCGTGAGGCAAATTAGTGCAGCCTGAAATTTCACTGCAGAATGACACAACCATTCTGCCAAGAGTGTAACAAGGAAGAAGGTGTCTTAACAAAGGGGACGATAAGGTATCTTATGTCACCTTAAAATCATAATCGTAGGGATGATGTTGAGGTAACCCTAAGTTTCTTAGAAAACGTGGCCCATTCTTTATAACTACGGTCAAGTTCAAAGTACTCATTATTAATATATTTTACGCCTAAAATGGATTCAGTGCCTATGCTTCGAGTTCAATGTCGTTCATTGCTCTTTTTAAACTATTATCTCTCTAAATTATTTTTCTGCTGATATAATTACGCATGACTATTTTCATTCATTAGTTAACGGCTTATTATTAAATTATGTTGTAATAACTGCCGATATTAACGAATTGGTAGGTTACTAATTCTCTTTCTCTATCACTCAAATGTTTGCTGGGTGGAACTTCAACTTTGAGTTAACTTCGTCTTCGTACATGAACTTTATTATTAACCGACATTCCAAAAAGGTGGTTATGATGAAGAAAATACTTATAAATAAATGCTTCTGATGAAAGTAGTACTATAGAACTGATCTGATGAAAAAGAAGGTAAGCACTGGAACTCCGAAACAAAACAATGTATCCTAGCGGTGTTTGGGCTTATTGGAATTGTCATGAGATTAACTTTGGCTATTAATGATTTTAATGGTAATTGGAGGTACCTACCAACACTAAAAAGAGATATATAAAAACTTTTTAACAAAAAAATCAAACTGACTTCCAAAACAAAACACTACAAAGCGAAAAATAACTTTGGATTTTGAATGTCATATGCCCGATGGCTAATTCCCCGAAGTCATCAGATCGTACGTCCGAATTGCCAAAATGCCATAGCATCGATGTACCACAATTTCGAATAGCCATTAGATCGGGCGTCCATTTCGCCGAAAAGCCATTGCAACGACTGTCCTATGCATCGAATGTCTATTGGCTCGACGTGCCAGTAAGTCAAAGGCTACTTTATTTAAACAAAATATTCAATAAAAGAAAGTATGTAAAATTAGATAAAAAACAAACCAGCAGGGTTTAATCAACATTAAAATACTTATTATTTGGATAAACACACCACTGATCAACATTACTAATATTTTAAATAATAAAAATGCTATGTTGTATGATTAAGGAGTTGCTTTGGCCACCTTACAGCTCCGTCATGAGACCAGCTCCATAGTACGATATTATTTCAGTGTTTCAAATGTTTAGGATGTGCTTGAAAAATCGATTAATAGTTGCCGAACACACATACGAAAGGAAAGTATCATAAGGCTTGTAAAAATTAAAACATATTCCTTGTTTTTAAGTTGGTCCAAAAGAATCATCAAGGCCCAAAGGGTCACAGGGTACAACAAAGCCCTAAGCCCAAGAAACAACAAACGCAAAGGGTGCGTGTATCAGTTGTTCTTGACATTAAACTCACTGTTTCCGATGGCAAGTAGGAATATTTCTGAGTGCGACTCTCTCTTATCGCCCGCTGATAACCCGGACAACGCTCTCTGGCATTTTATTGCGGATAGAATGTAGTTGTCACGAGAGTAGGTAAGCGAATCTTCTCTTTGGAGCGTGTTAGTTTATTGTGATCATCAGTTTAAGCTTGGCTATAGACTCTTCTTGTTACCTACGAATTGGCATTGCCGTGGTTGGTCTTAAAGTATATGGGATTAGGGCCCTTGTAAATGCTTTTGTTATGTAATTAAATTGGAATTTATATTGGTTTCTCAAAAGTTGTACAAGGAAATCAAAAAACTGAAGAACAGTGGAAGAACCTAGACCCGCTTGACATGCTTGTGTTTATCATATACAAGTATCTTTTTAAGGGTTCCGTACCCAAAGGGTAAAAACGTGACCCTGTTACTAAGACACCGCGGTCCGTCTGTCTGTTTTTCTGTCACCAGGCTGTATCTCATGAACCGTGATAGCTATACAGTTGAAATTTTCACAGATGATGTATTTCTGTTGCCGCTAAAAACAGAATAAAATAAATATTTAAGTGGGGCTCCTATACAACAAACATGATATTTTTGCCGTTTTTTTGCGATAATGGTACGGAACCCTTCGTGCGCGAGTCTGACCCGCACTTGGCCGGTTTTTTTACTTTTATCCTAAACAATGGTATTCTTATTGATCTCGTGTCGATGGTACAAGCATAAGTCATAATATAATACTACGGTAAATTTTGTTGGCCTAATACTTAGTCACTTCAATGGCATCATCAGAGGAAGGTCATAGGTTACTGTGGCTGTAGGTTTTGGGACACAGAGAACAAGAAAGTAGGTGAGGAGAGCCTATCTCCTTATCATTAAATTAGCCTTACACCTGCCCACAACGTAAAGAGGTTGAATCCTCGGGTGGTGCTGGATGTTGATTTGAGTTTTGATGCTAGTGGAGACTGTAAATGTACTAGGTACTGCATCTAGTGCACGATGCACTGTGACTTTTGGTTATAATCATCATAGCTCTCTTAAAAATACTTTTTTTTTTTTTATATTTATAATTCTTAACAATTTGTTAGCACGCCACTGAGAAAAATATCATGAGAAAATCTGGATTATAAATGGTCTTAAATCGCCACCACATGATATAAAAACATGGTAATATATTATTTCTTCTTATAACAAGTAAAATTTAAAAATTTAAACAACCCCCGACACATTTATCTTGCGAAAACATCCCGATTCAAACAGTAAAACGCCCATAACTTTTGAACGGCTGAACCGTTTTTTTTTAAACATAGCTAAGAACACTCTCGACACAATCACCTTTCCAACAAAAAAAACTAAATCAAAATCGGTTCATCCGTTGAGGCGCTATGATGCCACAGACAGACACACAGATACACAGATACACAGATACACAGACACACAGATACACAGATACACAGATACACAGCAACACACCTCAAACTTATAACACCCCTCTTTTTCCGTCGGGGGTTAAAAACATCCCGATTCAAACAGTAAAACGCCCATAACTTTTGAACGGCTGAACCGTTTTTTTTTAAACATAGCTAAGAACACTCTCGACACAATCACCTTTCCAACAAAAAAAACTAAATCAAAATCGGTTCATCCGTTGAGGCGCTATGATGCCACAGACAGACACACAGATACACAGATACACAGATACACAGATACACAGACACACAGATACACAGATACACAGCAACACACCTCAAACTTATAACACCCCTCTTTTTCCGTCGGGGGTTAAAAAGAGACATTTTACTGAAATTTCATGGTAACAGGCAAGCAATATTATAAATCATTGCTAGAGACAGTTTTGTCTGTTAATGAATCATAATTTAAAGAGTCCTAACTCCTAGACAAGAAAGTTTGAAGATTTGCGACATCCACCAACCCGCACTGTGCTCCAGTGGTGGGTTATATCTAAAGCACACTTCCTCTCACAAATAGGAGGCCTGAGACGAAACAGAGAACAGAACCATTTTAGACTGATCATATCTGAACAAAATATTTATAATTGTTAGGTCAAGTGTAATATAATTATTGTTGTGTGTTTGTAAGAGCTGATCTCTTGAGCTACAATTTCGATAGGTGCCACAGGCTACTAATATAGCCCAGAAATGGAAGGTGTCTGTGGGATACTGTAGTGAAGCCCCGGGAAATTGAAAATTCTAGTAGATTAAAAAAAACAAAAGAAAATATATTTGTCAAAAAATCATGTCATTGTTCTAACAAGGGAAGATCCTAAATCCTAAAAGCAAATTATTGTTAAACTCAACAACCTTTCAGTGATAAAAATCAAAGGTTCCCAGAATCTATTTGATCTCGTTTCTACAATATGTTGACTTAGCCTATTAGAATTAGAAGTTATCAATTCAATAATTACCTACTTTGAGATGGATTTATTGTTTTAATATTTCCTCGTCATCAACAGCTGTTATAAACAACATCGAATTTCCTAGAATATTTATCAGTTCTCAGAAATTAAACTGAGTACCTACCTAAAACATCTTAATAGTAATTTAAATAAACAACTTAAATAAACATAATTAGACCCCTGCGCCTTATCCTGCGGGGAATACTGGCGTTATGTTGTTACTTTAAGGAATTTCCTTTTTAACTGACTTTCAAAAAAGGAGGAGGTTCTATATTCGATTTCTTGTATGTTTTTTTTTTGTTTATGTTCACCGATATCTCCGTCAATTGTGGACCGATTTTGGAAATTCTTTTTTTGTTTGATAGAGTATGTACCGAAATTGGTTCCATTTTAATTTGGTGAAGATCTGATGAAGAACTTCGGAGATATACAACAGAACTCTTCAATAAATAACGGCAAATCTCTCGGGATTGCTGCAATCGAATGTCTATTTATTGTTTACACCATTTCATAACATATCATCACGGCAGTACACTATAAGAGGTACGCAGATGTGTACAGTTCACCTTGGTACACTCTCATTTCACCGGCTATGTTCATGGTATTCGGGTAATCTATTCTGGCGTTATAAGTACCTACCTTACTAAAGGCAAGTTGCTTAATAGGTACAATTAAAAAGTGTAAAATAAAAAAAACTTTTTACAGAAAAATTCTACTGACTTCCAATTAAAAGCACTACAAAGTGAAAAATAACTTTCTTTTTCGAAGCGGTGTCCATAACGAAAAAAATTGGTACCTACCAAAGACACCTTCTTCTTCCTTTCCTTGTCCCATTATTTGGGGTCGGGTCTCCTCACTTTCCTGCGCCAAGTTATTCTGTCTTGGGTTGTCTTTTCGGGCAACTGGGCTTGCTTGAGGTCTCTTTCTATAGTGGACCACCAGGTCAATGACCTCTTTTTTGTTCCGGTAGGCGTAGAGCTATTTGCACCACATGTTCCTCATTACGTCTCTTGACGTGCCCATACCAACAAAGGCGGTTTTCGGTCATTTTGTCGGTGACAGGTGACTTTGAAGCTTTCTTATGTGTTCACTTACCAAAGACACCGACTTCGAAAAAGAAAGTTATTTTTCACTTTGTAGTGTTTTAGTTGGAAGTCGGTAGAATATTTTTGTAAAAAAGTTTTTTTATTACTTATTGTAGTAAAGTGGTTAAGTAACTAATCATTTACCACATACCGTCCATATGCAATTTACCACATACCGTCCATATGCAATTTCAACAGGAAAGTTTTGTCTACAAAATAATGCAGAATATGATAGATACTGTTAGTTGTTTGCAAAGCTAACAAAAACCAGGCTCAACTCGATTTTAAGATCCTAATGGCGAAGACGATGCGTTGGAAGGCCTCCCACTAGGTGGACTGATGACCTGGTTAAGGCTGCGGGAATGCGCTGGATGCGAGACGCACGGGATCGGTCAATGTGGCGACGCCTGGGGGAGGCCTATGTCCAGCAGTGGACGTCTCACGGCTGAAATGATGATGATGATGAACTACAGTCAAACTGTGAATCGTGGTATTTGACTACTTTGCGACTGTTATGCCAAAGGGTAAAACAAACGGTAAAATAAAGGGTAAAATTTCGGTTAGGTTTTTTCGTTAATAAATGGACTTTAGAATAAAAGAGAGCCGGTTTTCGGAAACACTCTTAAGATCAACTGCCTGAAAAGACAGTAGTAAAATAGATATTATTCGGATATCATTACTGAGAGTCAGAAGCCAAAGAGCTGACACCAGCCTTGCCCAGGGGCATTGCGTTATCCAGTAACTGGGTTGTGGAAGTTAGAGAGATAGTAGTTCCATGTAAAATATTGATAATAATCTTCATCCAGTTAGACTGGAGGTTGACAACGTATAGTTGGCAAAAGGCTGGACAAAATTTGATCTTCTTCTTCTCGAGTGAGGATGTGGCCACCTCTGGTGTCAGAGTTAATGAAGCCGCCTCTGGCAACACCACAGGCCTCTGACTTGGCTGTTTCAGACTTAAATTAACTATATAAGTCTAGGTTTTCTCACGAAGTTTTCCTTTACCGTTGCCTGTCCAAGACAAATTTAGATAGTAAATAATGAATTTGAAAAACTCACATTGGCCGAATTTGAACCCAGGGCTTCATTGATTTGACGATAAGTAGTCACGTCAGTCTTTTTAACCGACTTCCCAAAAAGCAGGAGGTTCTCAATTCGATTTGTATTTTTTTATGTATGTACACCGATTACTCAAAGACGCCTGGACCGATTTGGAAAATTCTTCTTGTTTTTGATAAGGTATACTTTCCATTTGGTCCCATAGCCATCACGTCAGGATCTGATGATGGGATCTTGGAGAAATCGAGGGAACTCCTCAAATATTATAGGCATATAAGCGATTTTTTTCATTTTCATTAAAAATGCAATAATTTACACTCAGAAAGTATCATTTGGTGAAGTGGAACTGGTGAAGAAGACCACAGATGGCCAATGGAATTCCTAATGCTAAGTTTGTCACGGTTCTACGATATTTCTAATAGTTAAACGACTATAATGAAGCAAATACTTTTAAACTACTGATGTACTGATGAAAATGGTACCATCGAACGATCTGACGATGAAGCCAACAAGCAATGCAATGTATCGTAGTTGTGTTTGGGCTTTTTAGAATCTTCATGAGATGTACTTTGGCTATACATGATTTTCATGGCAATTAGATGTACGTATCGAAGTTAAAAAGAGATAAATAAATAAACATTTTAACAAAAAATCAAACCGACTACCAAAAAGAAATACTACAAAGTGAAAATAACTTTCTTTTCCGAAGTTGAATTCGAAACACGAAAAACAGTAGGTACCAAAGACACCGACTTCGGAAAATAAAGTTATTTTCACTATTTAGTGTTTTTTAGAGCTCGGTTTGATTTTTGTTAAAAAGTTTTTTGTTGTGATCTAATCCTTTTTCTTAGGCTCTCATTTTTAGGGTTCCGTACCCAAAGGGTAAAAACGGGACCCTATTACTAAGACTCCGCGGTCCGTCTGTCTGTCTGTCAGTCTGTCTGTCACCAGGCTGTATCTCAAGAACCGTGATAGCTAGACAGTTGAAATTTTCACAGATGATTTATTTCTCTTGCCGCTATAACAACAAATACTAAAAACAGTATAAAATAAATATTTAAGGTTAACAGTATAAATAATTATTTAATATATATTTATTTAATAATTTATAATTACCCTTCGTGCGCGAGTCCGATTCGCACTTGGCTGGTTTTTTTAACAAATCCATCCACTATTTCCTGCCTCTAGGCACGAGAGGCCGGGAGGTCAATGTTTCTGAACCCGTGGCAAACGGAAACCTTGAACGCAGCACATAATAATCATTTTCACATTAAAATGAGTAACCATTTCTTCAATAATTACTATCTAATGGGGAGAAACACCACGTGCATCGTATCCGCCTTGATAAAGAACTGCAAAATGTACTAAATACAATGTTGTTTCAATACAACAATCATAATAATTTATCAATTTGTTACAATGATTAATTTATTGTTTGCTTAGGAAAATTCATTCATATTGTTCTTGCATGCTTTCGTGTCATGCAAGGACAAAGGGTTTGATATTCTGTTATCAGTAAGTAACATCTTCAGAAGGCCATGATTAATGCTTATGTTTTCTCTATATGAAAAGAGGCCTTTGCAATCGAGGTTATATGTGTTGCAATCTCATTTGTGGTCATTTCTGTTCAGCCACATTAAAAAGAGATCCAATTTTGTAGTCGAATTTAAATCATCACCGATTCCCACTTTCTTTTTCATAAATAAATCCACTGCACCAGCAATGTTTAAAAGAACCAGCCTTGATTGAGAGAATGTCTTGTGCTCTAAGCTTAAATAAATGAATACATCCCTGATATCTGAAAGTATTATCTACCACCGTCCTCCGTAGAAGTAGGCATGTGCTACTGCCAAACCTGCCAATCGGATAGCGTTGCAGTTTTCCGGTTTGAAGTTGCACCAGCTTCTTATTTGCCACCCTGTCTGATATTTATAATCCGCCACACAAGACAGACGCTTTACTTTGTGTACATTATTTCATCACCTCTGCTCTCAAAACGGTGAAGGAAAACTTCGTGAGGAAACCGGCATGTCCTAAACCAAAAATTCGAAAACATCCACCAACCCGCACTGGGCCCTCGTGATAGATTAAGGCACATTCGCTCTCTCACAGAGAGGATACCTGTGTCCCAGCGTGCCCTGTGTGGGTACATTAAAAGGATGATGATGATAACTGTCCTATTTCTGGGATAGAGATCTCCTCTCTGTGAAAGAGACTGGACCGTAATACGCCATGCAGGCTCACTGCGGTTTTCTAAATTAATAATGTTTTTTTATTACTATTAAAACCGCTATTGATCTCGATGTCGCCTGATCCATCGATGTGGTCTACGAAACGAAGAAAACGTACGTGAAACGAACCAGCTCAGAAGAAGCCTGTTAGTTCTTGCTTTGAGGCTGACCCTTAAATAGTAGGCAGACAGTTCTACACTCAGGATCCTCATAATAAATGAGATGGTGACTAGCACTGGTGCGATTAGCCATTTTATGGACGTAAACGCTTACCTGATTTTGTAGGATAACCTCTTAGAACCACGTGAAGGTTCAAAGATTGTACGTCAGCTATCAACACGTAACTGACTTAGTTTATAAACCTAGTTGACATCTTCAACCTGTGATAACAAACTTGTGGGTTACGTGTTTCAAAAAGTAGCGTTTAGACTATGTTGGAAACGTGGTGAAAACTTTGGTTACATAACAACATTAACAACTAAGAAGTAGTCTTTCAGAGATTCGTTACTAGGAGTAGCGATTGTTGAAAATGTCGTGTTCAGTTAGCTTCGTTACCAACTGTTCTAGGTGAATAAGGTTACCATCATATTGTGTTAATTTACGTTCTTTCTCGTTCATAAAGAAAGGAATATTGTGGGTGATTATCATCATCATCTTCCTGCCCTCATCCCATGTTATTTGTGGTCGGCGCAACACGTTTTCTTCATCCTCACCATCCTGTCCCCTGTCACGATATCACTGACTCCCATTTCTTTTATATCACTCCTCACCCAGTCCATCCGTATTTTCTTTGGCCTGCCTCTCCCTCTCCATCCATCCACATTTATATTCATAACTCTTTTATCTTAGTTATCTTTCTGCCCGTATCTCATGTTACTTGGGGTTGGCACGACACGTCTTCTTCCCAGGCTCCCTTGCCTTCCATTCATTCTTATTAGAATGCTATTGGCGTAATTGCTTTAAGGCTTGCAGTGCGAGGATAATCGAACAAATAATTAAATAACATAACCAAGGAAATACCTCACAGTGTCATGGCTCAGGCTCTTGGTCATGCATAGCTTGAGTACCAACGTATTCAAGCTATACATGACCTGTGAATTGAACCCATGAATGCTCAGCAACAATACCACTACAATAACCTGCGCAGTCACTCCTGCATCTAAATTTAGCGTCAAAAACAACCTCAATACAGAAATAAAAGAATACGAACAAAGAATAATAAAGAATTGTTTATTCGTTCCCCTGGCTATCGGGGGAGCAACGTTCTTGGACAATAAACACACACTATCGTGTACATGTGATTAATAATATGTGCTATGCTTTACAATTTGTCATGTTCGTTTGATTGTCACTTATGTGGTTGTACCTAAAGTAAAATACCAGCTTGAGTACGAATCTACGGCCTACAACTCGTAAATTCTGGGCTGTCACCACTGCTCTCTAAAATCCCTAAAAACTCAAGCATATCGTTTATGAATTTTAAATCCTGGTTTGCCTCAAGATTTTTTTTCTAATGGCCGAGACAAGGAATATCAATCGGCAAGACTTTTTCCAACTACGCTGCGGTCGGCTTTTGGTCTAACCGGATTCAGTTGAGTGCCAGTATCTTACATGGAGCAACTGCCTATCTGATCACCAGAACCCAGTATCTGGGTATACCCTTTGTCAAGACTCGTTTAATTTTTTTATGGCTTCCAACTACCGTAACGACTGTCAAAGATCTTCAAATGACAGCCGGGACCAACGGCTTAACGTGCTTTCCGAGGCACGGAGGAGATTCAGTTTGTAATGGATGATCACCCATCTACGCATCAACCCCGACAACCGTTGTTGAAACTTGAAATCGACCGGTGCGTTATTACTTATCCACAAGACAAAGCTTATTAAGGTGAGGCCAAACGAAAGTAATTTTATGAGTTGTGAGTCGCGTAAAGTGAGTCCCGGAATTTACGTTTAACTGAAATTAGTTTAGGCTGCCAGATGGACCGACGTAATTTCAGTTGCTATTCTACGTTTGTACGGGGCGCTGACGCTTGCCTCGCTCCCCTTGTTCCCCTCTTTCACCTCAAGCGCAATTTAGTTGAAATCATGTGCGTGAGTCAGCAGACAACACATTGTCATTTTGCGTCGCCGTGTGGCTCAAACAGGACTTCAGTATTCAGAATGCAAAGTTAATTGCCGCGACGCATTTTACGCAACTCACAAAATACGTTCGTTTGGCCTCCCCCTAAATTACTATATTTTTTCTCCTGCAACTTTGCCCCCGTCGCCTATTCAGGAGTAAAAGTAATACGGCTATTAGAACATTAATAGACTTTAAAACAATGTTCTGACGAGAGCAAACTTCTTTATTTATTCATCATCGTCTTCATCAGCCTTTTAATGTTCCCACTGCTGGGACACATACATCCTCTCTGTGAAGAGGGAATGGACCTTAATCCCCTACCAACAACCCGCAATGGGCTAGCCATTGCGGGTTGGTGGATGTCACATCTCTTCGATTTTTTGTTCTAGGTTTTGGTTTGCCCCACACTAAGATTTTCTTCCTGTATTGTGGGTGCGTATACAAACATTTAAACTCACATACACAAGACACCCAGATCCGGAACAACTATCTGTAGGGCATACAAATATTTGTTCCGTGCGGGAATATGACCCGCGACACGCAGCGCAGCAGCTGATGGCTCAACCATGCTGCCATGCATGCCAACGCCAACCGTGTCGTCAAACTGCTCAGAGGGGTTACCACAAGCTCTTAGAGTACGGTTATTTTGAGATCGCGTAAGGGACAGATGTATATAAGTCATATACATCTGTATCAAGAAACAAATAACCAATGGAACTCTGCAATAGTATAACTTTCTTTTAATTAATACATTTTCTTAATCGTACCTGTATTTCCAGTTAATAAAATTAAGTCTTAAACAAAGCATTCGATAAGACCTCCGGGGTCTGAGCAACCCACGGTCTGGATTTAGCAAAAAATGCGACTCTTAGGACAACACCAACTAGACTGTACTCAAAAAGCCCGCAAGAGTATTTAGTACCTATATTTATACTTCATTCCTATCATGTACCAAGGCATGATCATGTGAGATAGTAGTCAAACACGAGCCTAACTATAATATGAAAAAAAAAACTCGTATATCTAACGCGGCAGAAGAAAAACAACATAATCCACATGCTGGACAGCCCAAGGTGCCCATACAACAGCACTTCTGAAGATTTAATGAACGCCAATGACAATGCTATTGACGTAGTCATCTACTTGGTGCAAATTATCTTAGATACAGTTAACCGTCGACTCGACATGATGAAGTTTCTCGTCTTTCCAACTAACCGCGCACTATTTTTTTTGGGAATACTTTCATTGTGCGTATAGCTAAGGAGAGGAATTCCCTGCCGGAGTCTGTGTTTCCTGATACCTTGAACCTAGAGGTCTTTCATTCAAGAGTGAATAGGTTACTTCTAGGCAAACATGCTTTACCGTCGTAGACCACATCATCACTTACCATTAGGGGAACCAGTGGTGAAACGCGAACCTATCAACATATTACACCGTTACATTTTGGACGTTTCGGAAATCGATGTCTTGGATACCTCATGTTTTATTATTTTGCAACACCGACTGCTGAAACGAAAGTTATTTTTGCACTTTTAGTGTTTTGCTTTGGAAGGAGGGATTGTAATCCCGCAAAACGGGATCACGCATTCCCGCGGGATCCCGCCGCTTTTATTAATCCGCTGGATCCCGCACCTTTAAAGCGCGGATCCGCGGATCCCGCAATTTAAGAATGACAGTTCAGCCTACTAGCGTAGAAGCCGAGAGAGCGTTTTCAGCATCAGGATATATTTGCAGTTCACTCCGAAGCAGGCTTAGAGATGATTCAATAAATACTATTTGCTTCTTAAGAGCGTATTTTCAAAAGTTGATCACCGTAGATTGATTTCATAGTAGTAGCGTCTAAGAGAAAGTTGTGATCTGATTGTAAGTCATTATATGAATAAGAATGAATTAATAGTAGATTATTAACCAAGGGCTGTATGACATCAATTGCATACGAGGTTTTTGGCGCCTGAGCGAAGCGAAGGCGCTAAT
Organism: Orthosia cruda; assembly: GCA_964057195.1. Classification (NCBI taxonomy): domain Eukaryota; kingdom Metazoa; phylum Arthropoda; class Insecta; order Lepidoptera; family Noctuidae; genus Orthosia; species Orthosia cruda. The sequence goes on from OZ059854.1 coordinate 1,991,291, forward strand.
TAACCCGAGTATGCAATTGATGCTTACGCCCGAGATAAATACTCTGCTTTACATATCGATTGTGAGGTAAGTAAACAACAAGACAGCAGGTTTCAATGAACATTTATTAAGAAGAAAAAAATGTGTATTTAATTAAAATTAATAGTAAAATTATTACAATTTGTAAGAGATATGGTCACGTTCTTTTTAGGAATATTTATAGTTTGAATATGAGTTTGTGATGATAAGACTTGAGTTTGAGTGACTTGAGGTTCTTGCATCGTAAATGGCGGCAGTTGACTGGTACTATTTTCTTCATTAAAAAATGGCTCAGATGATGTGCTTTGACGTGGTGATTTCAAGTTTATATTTTCTGTTATTTTAGAAGTAATTTTGCTTTTGTTTGCCATCGAATCTTCGATATAACCTTCGGCCACTTTGCTGGACTTCCAGCCGCCGTGCCTTTTTAACAGAGTGAGGTTGGCTCCCGAATCAGCCAATAGAGTCGCTGATGTTCTGCGAGAGCAATGCCCGGTGTATAACTCTACGTTACTCAGTTTTAAATATGTGGGTATTTGCTTTGGCATGCCTGTAAATTTGTTTTTTCCTATTACTTGTCTGTGGCATTTTCCTTTACTGTAATTAAGAAAAAAACGATTTGTATCCACGTTTTCAGGCCGAAGAGCTTGATATTTTTCAACATAATTTGCAAATTCTTCATGCACAACAAATGACCGGTCAATTTTAGTTTTCGTGTTAGGCAGTTTTATGAGTAGTAATTTGTTATGTTTTTCTACATTTTCTATTGTCAAGTTTGTCAATTCCACGGTTCTGCAGGCTCCCGATATCCCAAAAATTAGAACAACCTGTAAAAAAGACATAAGTTGTATTAAAGGCACCAAATTCGCATAGTATTTTTGTGAAATATTTTGGTAACTTATTAAAAAGGGCAAGTAAATACGTAGGTACCTTTATTGCTAAATAAATTTCATCCGGAGCTTCATTTAAGAATTTCTGTACTTCTTCTGCAGTAAATACCTTCGATTTCTTGCTTTTAAAGCCGTCAGACTGCCTTTTCAAGAAAGCAGTAAGTTTAGAAAAATCTTTCAAATTCACGTCATGTTTTGTCATCATTGTAGATTTTAGCATGGAATAAAAGCACCATAAACTGGAAGGTTGTAGCCTCTTAGATAATTCATCAAAATATGATATAAAAACACTTTCAGAAAGAGATTTCACTTTTTTTTCTGACCGCCATTTCATAAATTCGTCGTATGCCTTTACATATCTTTCTTTCGAGTTCGGCGGTAATATATTTTCGACAACTGTTTTTGCCCTTTCTTTAATAAAATCGGGCGTTAGATCTATGTCTTCGTCACTAGACATGTTTAAAACTTTTGAAAAAGAACTCAAACAAGAAAATTTATTATTTTCGCGATGCTTTCGCGCCTACTAGTAGACTGCCTTTTTTTTTTTTCACGCACGCAAGCGCGTCAAATCTTGCTGGCCAGTTTGATTTTTAAATCGATTCCATCTAACATACGATGTGGAAACAAATAGTTCCATATTTAAAATAAAATCTTTATAAAATAAATTGTCTAGATTCCGATTCGAGTAATTAATGGATACCGAGAAAAAAATATTAACTTTTTAAAAATATTCTTCGTGCAGTATGAGTATGACAGTTCTTTTTTCAAATTCCAAAACCTATGCTGTAATGATAGTCATACACCCCGGCATTCAGGGGTGTAAGGGTGTACTTACAGAGCAAGAGATATGTAAAAATATAAAACTGTTGTTACGAGTAAGGGTAAAATTAAACAAAACTATCAAACTATGCCAACCATTTAAATATGAATCTAAGAAAACAGATTACTAATTACTTATACTTAATTAATAGAAAATAAATAATTTCTGTGTTTCTGTAATGTAAGAAATGTATAATAAAAGTTGATTTTTACACAAAATACTATAGTTTCAGTTTGATTTTATTACATAATTTCAAAGATGCGGGATCCCGCGTGATCCCGTTCGGGATTGAGTGATCCCGCATATCAATCCTGCGGGATTCAATGAGCAGCGGGATTGCATTCCCTATTTAGCAGTTGTTATTTTTTTTGTGAGAATATTAATATTATTATGTAATTTAATATTTACAAATCGATACTGTTTCATGCTGATCAACCCTTCACGGGATTAAAACGAACAAAATGTAACGTTGTATACATATAGGTACGTTTATAATGTAATCCTACGAGTATGTACCTATCGCAAAGGTGACGCTCTGATAACTAGGTAATAAATAAAGATATGTAGGTAAACAGGAATCTAGCCATAACAAGAGAGTTGTAGTTAAATATCATACTCGTCTGATAAACAAGTCTACTTTAGTCTGATCGTTTCATTCGTAACATTACGTTGTATGTATTACCTGGGAAATAAATATGTATCGATCACAATTATTTTATTCTATTTATCGTCCATGGATAGTTAACCATCATTATATAATGTCTCCGGACTTCTAGTAATAAAACTTTAAAGCCGTAATATTCACTTTAATTTATCGATAAAAATGCCCCACATACGAGGTGAAATCACCACAAACTCAAAGATAGAGCCATTTTAGTACCTGACTTATTTATAACGATATACACATTGTGTAACAACCATAACTTTGGACCTAGATCTCACAGATGCGTACATTTATTATTATTTTTATGGCCCTAGAAAATCTATAAATAACCATCTGACACTCACAAGATAAGATATTTTTCTATTGAGCCATAAGAGACAAATTTTAAACGTTATTTCACAAGTTTTTATTGCGTTTACTAAATAATAATAATACCAGCCTGTAACTGTCCCACTGCAGGGCAAAGGCCTCTGCTCATACAGAGAAGGCACCCTCTCGCTTGCTCAATACGGGTTGGCGATTTCAAAATTATATTATATTAACTGTCCAGGTTTCCTGACAATGTTTTCTTTCACCGTTGTCAGCAATGTCCATGATAAACTTAGAAAGTACATATGAATTTGAAAAAGTCACATTGGTACTTGCCCGGATTTGAACCCACGAACTCACGAGAGGCGAGGTCTTAGCGACTGGGCCACCACGACAGATTTTGAATTCTGCAAATTTTTAGGGAATAACACATATCTTTTATGTTTTTTTCTGTTAGTCTCTGTGTTGGTCTACACACTGACAAAAGAATCACAGCCGCTGCACATTTTGGCCTTATATTTTTGCAGAATTTAAGGAAATGCAATAAAAATTTGTGGGGATTAAACACCCCATTTCCTTGTACATAAATTGCTCTATAACAAAACAAAACACCCCGCATAAGGCGTGAAATAACCACAACGTCAAAACGTTGTGGTTATTTCACGCCGGGGTGTTTTATCTACAAATTAAGTGTATTTTAGTGCCTTAATTTTGTTTTACTACAAGTCCAGACACATTGTATAGCGAGACTCCTCCGTGCCTCGGAAAGCAAGTCAAGCTGTTGATCCCGACTTTCAATTGTTTATCTTTGAGAGTCTCTCAGAGACTCAACATTTTCACAGATTGTCTAGAAGCTGAATAACTGATGTCACAGAAGCAGACCCCTTGAGCTCAGCTTGTCGAAATTATGTAAAACATTTGAACAGTTTTGAGCTTTTAAGTGCTAATGAGTGGGTAAAACAGATCACCCTTGATATTCTTAGCTTCTTTTATTTTTTTGAAGGCTACCGTATTATAATGATATCATCACCATCATTAGCCTTTTAAGTTCCCACTGCTGGGACTCAGGCCTCCTCTCTGTGAGAGGGGATAGGCCGTAATCTACCACGCGGGCCCAGTGCGGGTTGGTGGTGGATGTCACATGTCTTCGAATGTTTGGTTCTAGAACATGCCGGTTTCCTCACGATGTTTTCCTTCACCGTTTTGAGAGCAGTAGTGATGAAATAATTTACACAAAGTAAAGTGCCTGCCTGGGTTCGAACCCACGACTTACATCTTGTAAGTTGCGGCCGTTACCACTGGGCCACCACATAATGATATACATTAACCACTATAAAAAAAAAACAAAACAAAGAAATTTGCCCACTGAGCTGTTGAATCGTTTGGATCCAATTAGCAATACTTAGTTAATATAAATAAACAAGATAACTAATTAGTGTTAGAAACTCGGGCTTGTGTGTTTATCATTCTCATTTACGTTACCTCTTAATTAATTAATTTGTTGACTAGTTGCCACCCGCAGCTGCGCCCGCGTTGTATATCTTTCTTATATAGACTACTAGATGCTGTAAAAAGTGTTTTATCATCCCAAGGGAGCACACTGTTCGGATAAAAACTATCCTATGTCCTTCCTAGTGTCTCAAACTATATCCATACTAAATTTCATCTAAATCGGTTCAGCTGTTTAAGCGTGAAAAGGTAACAGACTGACAGACAGAGTTACTTTTGCATTTATAATACGTATTAGTATGGATATGGACTAGCTGTTGCCCGAGACTTCGTTTGCGTCAAACATAAAACTAAAAAAGGATCATGAGTTTTAGACAATAACAATATAATAGTATTTTTTATCAGTGATAGGCCTTATTACGAGCAATATTTCTCTGTAAGTCACAAATCCCACTTTTGAGTTATTATGGAGAAAAAATAAAAACGATAATTTAAAAAACAATAATTACTCGGTGCCTAGAGGTGAATTTCCAAAAATAAAAACAAACAAACATGCGCCTAAACACCCTTCGTCAGACGGTATTTATTTGAAAAATAATCTTGGTCACGGCCACGTGAGTTTTATTTTATTATAAAAAAAATACTTGAAATTGTCACTTGGGTGTTCTACTCCAGCATTTAAAATGTATTTCTTGATCAGTTTACATAATAAACCGCAAAGGGATGTTTTTTGGGTCCAATCAAACACTGTGCGTCTGTATTCCTTGCTTATGAAGTGCTTTTAAAATACAATAATAATCTCCATAATAAAAATTACCTAATATGCTATATTTTTTCTTTGATGTTGTGTATATATTTAGTACCTCTCCACCATCTTGTAATTTTATATATTACTAGCTATGTGTAGGTACTTAATAAATAAATAAATAGTAGTGGGTAATTAGTTCATTAGGTACCCTTGAAGTACCTACGTGACTCCATACACATAGAAATCGCCCGAACATGTTGAAAATGGTCTTCCATTCACAAAATCTTTTACAAAACAATAGGTATGCGAGGAAGTATATACCCTAGTTAGAGAAATAACCCTCTATTGTTTTTAAAGCTGTTAATGAGTGGTCCTATAAGTCGCAGATTTTACTATTATACAGAAATAAAAATCAAAATTTCATCATCAAAACTTTTATCTTAACAAGTAAAATTTCAAAATTTAAAAACCCCCCGACACTTTTGTCTTGCGAAAACATCCCGATTCAAACAGTAAAACGCCCATAACTTTTGAACGGCTGAACCGATTTTATTCAAACATAGCTAAGAACACTCTCGACACAATCACCTTTCAAACAAAAAATAAATAAATCAATATCGGTTCATCCGTTGAGGCGCTATGATGCCACAGACAGACACACAGATACACAGAATTACAGATACACAGATACACAGATACACAGATACACAGCAACACACGCCAAACTTATAACACCCCTCTTTTTCCGTCGGGGGTTAAAAAGGGACTTTATTGTTTGTTTGGAGTAGTCTCTGTAATTACAGATGATCAGCGTTCTAATTGCGTAACTGTTTCAAACGCTCGTAGCACGCCCCTTTCGTTTTGACAACTCAATAGTATTCATTGCGTGCTGTCAGGTAGACAGATTTTAAACATATGAAGCAAAGCACGCGTGTACCATTTTGCAAGCAAAGCACGCAATTATGGTGTAGATTGCGAAAATTCTTTGGAGCCCTATCAAATGGTCTGACCAAATCCGTGCAATGCTGAACACCGAGTTGCACGATGCACTCAACGTCGCCAAGGACAGACACAGATGGAGAATCATCGTCTGAGAAAAGTTGGTCTCCTGTGGGGGGAATTGCGACCCTCAGTAATGAGGAACACGACGCGAGGAGGAGATGGGGGGATGAACGCAAAAGAAGCAAACGTAGTAGTAGGTGTCTTTCTGTAGTTTCTTTTCCCTATGAGAAAAAGCCTCTGGTTTCCGTACGCGTTCCCCTTATTTTTATGTATGTGCATAATATGGCATTGGAAGGAGTAACTCGAGGCTATGATTCAAACGTTCAAATTCAATGTGTTTACGGTGTGCTACACTTTATACTGACAAAGTGACGTCACAAGCCCCCACTTCTGAACTTTGATGCGCTTTATCTTTGTCAGTTTTTATTTATTTATTTATGTACACACAAAAACACTTTACAGAGAAAAGAAATAATACAGATTGAAGAGCACAAAGGTACTGCTTATTTCATTAGAAATTTCTTCCAGCAGACCTGCGACAGGATAGTTGGATGATAAACGAAGACACAGTGTGTAGAAAGAATACGGAAATTTCAAAAAGACAAAAATAACTTAATTAATCATATAAATTACACATATACCTTAACTTAATAAATATAGAAAATAAAAATACATACATATACATCTATACCAATATTATAAAGAGGAAAGATTTTTTTGTTTGTTTGTTTGTACCGAATAGGCTCCGAAACTATTGGACCGATTTTAAAAATTCTTTCACTTATGAAAGCTTCATTATTCCCGAGTAACATAGGCTATAATTTTGACGGGAGCGAAGCCGCGGGGGTCAGCTAGTAATATATAAAATTACAAGATGGTGGAGAGGTAATGTTCTTTGACTTGCTTTTTGAATAGAGATACATTTTGAGAGTCACGGATTTTAGTTGGAAGTGTGTTCCACAATCGTAATGCATGACCAGAGAAGAAGTGGGAATAGAAATGGGTTTTATGGGACGGGAAATTGAGATGTAGTTTAAGGCGAGATCTGCACAGAGCAGAGCAGGGCGAGTAAAAGAAAAACGATCGCGCAGGTAGCCAGGGTATGCAGGGTTAAAAAGGATGTTGAATAGGAGACATAATATTCGAGTGTTCCTGCGAAGACGGATAGGGAGCCACTTGAGATCCTTGCGGAACTGAGAGACATGATCATATTTCCTCAGACCAAACACAAAACGATTGCACAGATTTTGCAAGCGCTCAAGCTTATTTAAGAGCTCCTCCGTGGCATCCAGGTAGCAGGCATCGGCGTAATCTATGATCGGCTGAATTAAAGTATGAGCTAAATAAATTTTAGTTTTGAAGGGTAGGAAACTTTGAAGAGTTTTTAAAGAGTGAAAAGAAAAATGCACCTTACGACTAACTTCATTTACTTGCGCTCGCCAAGAAAGGTTGCTGTCAATTAAGACACCGAGATTCTTAGCCGTTTCAATGTAAGCAATTGTCGATAATGGCGTCAAAGTAGAAATGTCAAGTGCAGCGCGATAACATCTACTACCTATAATCATGCCCTGGGAAGGGTTAATCTGTAAGCCTTAAGACTTAGCCCATTCACTAATTTTCTCCAGGTCACTGATCATGTTATTTGATAAAGCTCAAAATACGGGTCCAATACTATTTGATAATCTCTCCGACGGACCAAATAGAATTATCATTTTTCTACTCAGGAAACTTCCCTTTTTATAGGCATGAGTTAAGCTAGCTGCAAACAGCCCAATATTTGACCGGGTTCGTATTGCACTACCTAATAATTTGAAGAACAAACATGAATAAACTCGACATAAATTAACTTCGTGGAATCTTTTAGAGCTAGCAACAGTTCAGTAGGATGTTATGTTGCCCTAAATAGCTGACCTTAGAAATAAGTCATTTATTACTTAGTAGTGTCTATCTGTTTACTTAATTATAATCACCTACTCGATACATAATAATATTCTGCTTGTTACGACATATTTTCTAACACGACAACTAGATATAACTTATTTCATTACACGTGCGAGAATTTAAGAATAATTAATCTATGATTTTTTATTTCGTGGACTGAACTAACATTTGGGGGGTTACCATTTTACATACATAAACTCACGTCTTTTTTGCCATGGGGGTAGGCAGAAACTACAGAACGCCACCTGCTACGATCCTTACATACTTCTTTTACTTCACTCACATTCGTGCATCTAGTTATACACACACGCCGGTTCTGAGTACTGCGCACCTGGCCTTTTTGAAGAACATCACCTATAAGGTCTATGTATGTCTTTCTAGGGCGCCCCCTCCCGGCGTTTCCATTCACGTCTGCCTTGTAAATACATATCGTTAGTCGCCTTTCATTCATCCTCTCAACATGGCCAAACCATCTTAACATACTCTTTTCAATTTTAGTCACTACATCTTCTTTTAAAACACAACGTTGTCTTGTCGTTGTTACCATTTAATTCATTTATTTATTAAGATTTCATGCACAAAAGGTACAAAGGTGGACTTAATGCCTTAGGTATTCTCTAACAATCAACCAAGGGTGGTGAAGAGATAATATGGCAGGCGCATTGTTTAATAATAAAAATAAAACCAGTTATTATATAGCATACTAAAATAGATAAAATACACATACGTGTATATTGAAAAAAAAAAACACTTATATAAATATATATAATTATAATGTAACAGAAAAGAAGAAAATGAGATGACTTTGCTTAGTTGTTTCAAATAGTGTCGTATACTAAGTGATCGAAAGAGGATTGAAATTCGAAGTACCGCCAAAAATACCCTAGTATATTATGCAACTAATGAATAAAGAACGGATGTATAGCGAGGGCCATAGATGAATAACGAACAAGTGAAGGATTCTAACTACTGAATCACGAGCATAGCGAGTGATTCAAGTGTTAGAATCATGGGCGACGCGAATTATTCATGTCCCTCGATATAAATCCGTTTTATTTAAGAGTTGCATACTATATTTTATACCATGATTACGAGAAAAAGAAAGATTTAAGGAAAAAGCACAAGGAATAATAATAAATAAATAAATGGTATATAACCTTCAAAATTTACAAAAATTGCGAAACCTCTGTTTCACATTTTTTTAAAAATTGAAGCTGAGCTAGGTAGCACCTGTGTTTCAAGGGCCAGTGACCAGTGACAGTGAGACTCTTCCGTGCCTCGGAAACGTTAAGCTGTTGGTCCCGGCTGCAATTTGATGATCTCTGATAACCTTTACGGATTTTGTATCCGTGATGCTAGGCAACTGGACTTATCCCAGTTGTAAACGACCCTTTGTACCTATTACCATTTGTTCTGTCTCCTGCTTGATATGGAGGGAAGTGGAAATTATGTTATTTTTGCCTATTCCTTCGTTATTCTTTTCTGATCAATTTCGTTGTGGAATCCAAGACAGGTAAATTCATTCTCCGGGACTTCGTCGAGCTTCATTGCCTCGACGCTTTTCTGGTGGTCGCCACTGTTGATTCTGGTTTCAGGAGTTACAGTGGTTTAGGAATAGTGCGGTGGGTTGTGCCGAAAATTAGCCTTCACGGATATTCAGAAGTCAGAAAATCTGCAACTAGTCTTCTTGGGGTCCTGACAAAGTTGGGGTAACTTCTTGGGGTTATTAAGGCCTTTGAAACGAACAATTATAGAGTAGATATTCCTCTTTAACTACCAGAAAAGTTATTTGCCCTGTGTTAAGACAGTAACAGAGTGTTATTATTTCTAGATACTACTGGAGGCCTTTTAATTAATATTTTAACTTTATGTAAACAATATAGAATCCCTAACTTTATTATCTTTTTATTTACTCTCAAATACATGTCTTGACATTACCTACTCTAGGTTTAATTCAATACTTACTTCTGATAAAAATATCTGAACGACCATTGTAAGACAAGCAATTATTGCTCTAATTGTAGTGTACGTATCTACATACTAGTTGATGCACAAAGATAATATTTCATTTAAAGGGTAAAGATATTTTATCTTCTTATATGTAAAGACTAGCACTCTGCCCGCGACTTCGTTCGCGTGATTTCGTTTATGCTGTAAATGATATTCTTATATGCAGTTAGTGAAGGAAACCAAAAATTAGCTATTATTAAAACAATAAAAAATGGGTATCGTAGATATACAGGGTTTATTGGATTGGGACAATTCGTTATTTGACTTAAAGAATAATAAATTTTAGGTTACCGCCACAAAGTAAAATCCTACCCTAAAAACTTATCAACCCCTTTTTGCCCCGTTGGGGGTCGAGTTTTGAAAAACCTAAATATGCTATTCAATATTTTCTTCTCTTTTTTATTTATCGTTTATGTTAGTCAGATAGCGCAGTGAGATTCCTCAAAAAAAACTTTGAAACCCCTAACCCTATCTGGGAGAAAGTTTCAAAAATGTTTTATGTAAATTTTGAGTATCAACCTTATCCCCTAGGAATTTGATTTTACATATAAACTAATTTTTACCCTTTTCAGCTCCTTAAATGTTGAATGGCCGCAAAATTGCGCCTTAGTGCTCCCCTAGAACCCCACGTCAAAAACGAAACCCTGTCCAGTAAGATTCTTAGCTTGAGTTAGTTTCGAAAAACTTATAATGACAACCTTTATTGTATCCTTATGTTGGTATTTGCACCAAGTTTTAAATTTATTTTTTTGAAGAAATAATATTCTTCAAAAAAACTTTAAAACCCCCGTAACCGTATTTTGGGAGTAGATAAGTAAAATTAATAAAGACAACCTTTATTGTTTACTTAGGATGGTATTTATGTCAACTTTCAAATTTATTAACCCAATAAATAAGATTCTTCAAAAACTCTGTAATACTCCCTAAATCGCCTTTTGAGGGTTGTTGCAAAAAACTAATAACGAAACTTTTATTGTTTATTGAGGTTGGTGTTTATGTCAAGTTTCATGCTTATTAACCGAAGATATAAGATTCTGCAAAACAATTAACATCCCCTAAATCATCTTTTGGGGGTAGTTTCGAAAAACTAAAAATGAAAGCCTTTATTGTTTGTGTCAAGTTTCATGTTTATTAACTGAAGTAATAAGATTCTTCAAAAAAGATTTAACACCCCTTAATCGAATAATGACAACCTTTATTGTTTATTTAGGTTGGTATTTATATCAAGTTTCATGTTCATTTACCCAAAAAATCAGATTCTTCCATACAAACTACAACACCCCCTAAATCGACTTTGGGGGTTGTTTCAGCCTCTATTGTTTATTGAGGTTGGTGTTTATGTCAAGTTTTATGCTAATTAACCGAAGACATAAGATTCTGCAATAAAAAATAACATCCCCTAAATCATCTTTTGGGGGTAGTTTCAAATAATAACAATAACAACCTTTATTATTCATATAAGTTAGTATTTGTAGCAAACTTCAAGTTTATTGACCCAATCAGATTTTTCCATACAAACTTCAACACCCCCTAAATCGACTTTGGGGGTTGTTTCAACCTCTATTGTTTATTGAGGTTGGTGTTTATGTCAAGTTTCATGCTAATTAACCGAAGACATAAGATTCTGCAAAAAAATAACATCCCCTAAATCATCTTTTGGGGGTAGTTTCAAATAATAACAATAACAACCTTTATTATTCATATAAGTTAGTATTTGTAGCAAACTTCAAGTTTATTGACCCAAGAAATCAGATTTTTCCATACAAACTTAAACACCCCCTAAATCGACTTTGGGGGTTGTTTCAAAAGACTAATAATGATAACCTTTATTGTTTATTGAGGTTAGTATTTATATCAAGTTCCTTGTTTATTAACCTAAGATATAAGATTCTTCAAAAAAAATAACATCCCCTAAATCATGCTTTGGGGGTAGTTTCGAAAACTAACAATGAAATTATTTATTGTTTATTTAGTTTGGTATTTATGTCAAGTTTCATGTTTATTGACCCAAGAAATCAGATTTTTTCATAAAAACTTCAACACCCCCTAAATCATTATTTGGGGGTAGTTTCGAAATACTAATAATGTCAATCTTTATCGTTTACAAATAATAATATTTTAACTAAGTTTCAAGAATTTTGGCCGAAGGAATTAGATTTTTCATACAAACTTTCAACCCCCTTTTTATCCCCTTGGTGGTGGAATTTCCAAAAATCCTTTCTTAGTGCACACTTACGTCACTTAAGGAACCTTTCTGCCAAATTTCATGCTTCTAGGCGTAGCAGTTTTGGCTGTGCGTTGATTGATCAGTCAGTCAGTCAGTCAGTGAGTCAGTCAGTCACCTTTCGCTTTTATATATATAGATAGATAGATTATAGCAGGTGTCCTTCTGTACTTACTGCTTACCCCATGGCACCTATGGGTTATTATAATTATTGTATGTTTGCATCTTATATCTTCTCTGCTTTTGATAGTGCAGTGCTTGATTTGGGGGCAATGTTTAATTTGTAGTAGTCTCTGCCTAGTCCTATGGGAAAAAGTTTTGAGGTGTATGTATATATTTGCACCTTCTCGAATTTGTTTTTTTGTTTCGTTTGTTTGCCCAGAAATATTGTTTTGTCTTTTAAACCATATTAACGTTTTTCTTTATTTCTTCCTTTCCTACAAAGACTCAAATATTCACAAGTAGAAATACTTTACAAGCTATATAAATCTTTAAACCACCTCGTGTTTTCAACCCGGAACTAAATATTTAAACAGCAATCGATAACAACATACTTTATACTCCTTAGTAACTTAATATCATAATAAATAATATTTAAAATAATACTTTATTTATTTTTAGCAAAATGTTTGTGTGTTGTTCGTTATCTTTACCCCCGCTGAAGTTTTCCATGAACTTCCTACTTGAGCCCTTTGAAGACCTTCTGATAAAAATTATATATAATGTAGAATTTATTATTTTGTACAGTCTCCACTGGATACAGATCACTGTTAATTGTTATAGATCAATATCTTTGTACAATTAAACACACATAACATCATACCAGTATCCCCCGAAAGGTTAGGCAGAGGTGAACCCAGTACCCCAACATTACGATATTTAATTCCCCTCTGCTTGTAAGAAATTCGGGATGGAAGCACCAAATATCACTTGGCCCGACACGGGATGCCCGCTTTTGCCACCAGTATACAACACTTGCTTCTGCCTGCGGCATCGCCCTTGTGAATATCCTATATTAACCAAGGTAACATAATCCCAGCATAAAAACTATCCCATGTCTATCCCAAGGTCTTAAACTATCTCCATACCATAATTATTGCATCTACACACACCGATATCGATTTTTTTTATAAATATGATTGAATTTTTAAAACCTATATTTAGGCAGATTTCCTTACTTTACATATTTGAAAATAAAAATCAGATCGCATTTAGTATTTGAGATTAGTGTTATCCATTGTCTCGTGTGGCAGTCTCAATCATTCTTATACAGCGGTGCTTCGGAGTTCACCCACTTTGACAGGTGTAGGTATTATGAATTTTAACCTTTGTTTTCCCCACATCGGTCCCAAACGTTTTTTTGAACAAAATTTGGCAAAAAGTAAGGTCTTACAACACGCAAAAGGAAAAATTCACAAAAAAAAAATGGTAGATTTAAATACTTACAAGTTTTCGCGAAAATGTAAATATCTTGACCGGTTTTTTTTAGATAGACTGAAGTTGAAAAAGTGTTATGCGGCCGAGCATTATCCTGGATCAAAACAAATTGACTTCTGATATAGGGGCAAATCGTAACACATTTTATTCTTAAAAAACACTTCTACAGTGATCTGCAATAAGATCTCCTCCATCGATCACCACCAAGTCCGTACGAGCTCTCAAACATATCCTACCTGAATCCAATAATGTTCCTCTACCATATGCCACAGTAGTTTAAATTATTTACAGATTATGTTGTTCTTGTTCATGATAACACATGTATTGCCGTCCCATAATTCAATTTAAATGACTTCCACACTCATCACTATACAATATTTTAATCTATTAGTCGACTCTATCAAAAGTTATACTTTTTCTTAGTAGGTGTGCCTCATTTTATGGACCTTTGCGGGCATAAAAGAACCAGCTTCTTTCAACATTCTTCGTACCGTAAGCTCACTGTTGCACCTTGAATTTCTTCCAGCTCGTTTCTGGCTTGAACGGCCTTTAAACGCAGGTTTTTGCGAATGTGAAACTGAATTAAACGATTATTCCTGTTGTAAGTATGGGTTTTCAGCATTGTCCTGATCTTCTCACAAAACCATTTGTCTCTCTGAATCTTTGGAAAATGCAATAACTGGTTGAAACAGATAAAAGATGAATTACACACATCATCTGTAGGTTTGATAATATCTCCTCATCTCAAGTGCCCTGGCCCTCTCAGTTTGGATTAAGTTGGGTATAATTACGTCATTAACTTCGAAAAAGATTAAAATTAAAACAAATAACTCAGTATATCAATGCAACTTCATCCAAATTTTTAAACATAATCACAAAGTGGCAATAAGCGAAATTCTCTCAAAATGATGTAAGTTCGAATAAAGTTAAAACAAATGCATGAATTATAAATTCGAAAGTAACTCTGTCTGTCTGTTGCCTTTTCACGCCTAAAACACTGAACGGAATTCAATGAAATTTGGCAAGGCGATAGATGGCATAGGCTACTTAATTTATGAAAAAATAGGTTGGGCAGGGTAGGGTAGGTAGGTAGGTAAGGTAAGTAGGTAGGTAGGGTAGAGAGGTATGTAGGTAGAGTAGGATAGATAGGTAGCCTGTTGACGGAAGCGAAGCCGCGGAGGACAGCTAGTTTATAATATAAGTATGGATCGAGACTTCGTCCGCGTCAAACATAAAACTAAAAATACATCATGGGTTTTAATTGTTTTACGTTTTTCTTTATAAAATAAAAGTCTAAGTTACTCCTAATAACATCTGACAGTGAAAAGCCCGTAAAATCGGTCCAGCCATTTTAGACATTCTGGAACAAACAAACAGACAGACTCCGTTTATATTCCTTGCTTTTGAAGTGCTTTTTAAATACAATAATAATCTCCATAGTAAACCTAATCTACTAGTTTTTTACTTTGATGTTGTGTGTACATATTTAGGTAATATGGTACTTAATAAATACATAAATAGTGGTAAGTAATTAGTTCATTAGGACCCTTCTAGTGCCTACGTGACTCCCTACACATAGAAACCGCCCGAATATGTTGGTTTTCTTTTTTTTTATTAAGGTTAGCTTTGCGCTTGACCACTATCTCACCTGATGGTAAGCGATGATATGGTCGGCGGTGATGCACGCTTGCTTAGAAGTAACCTATTCACTCTTGACTTAAAGACCCCTAAAATGGGCAGATACTTGACCAATACAATAATAAGAATAATTGAATAACCTGAAATGTAGACCATTAGTAAGATTCCTTATAGACCATCGAGAAACATATATCAATTGTTAGCGATGTTAAACATATGCTTCTATTTTTTGTTTAGTGCCATGTGGTACCTCTCTGTTAGTAAAGTAACGTGATCCTTCTGAAATTCATATAATATCCACAAGAAACATACTTATTTCTAATACTCTTAGTCATACTCCAATTTATTAGTGATCGGCGCAGTATATCTTCTTCCTTAAACCTCTGTTAGCCCTATCCCTGAACCGATCCCCTTTTCTATCCATATTATAACAAAACACATTCATCGTTTCTTTAATCTGCTCCAACTCTGGTTATATCCATCTAAAATCATACTCAAACCTTTGAGACATACGACCTCCTTGGAGGCCAGCGCAACTGACGAGAGATGTAAACTGTGGAAAACACCGACACATCCAGCCTCTCCATATTTCATCATTCCGGCAGAGAATCTGCCCCCTGGACATAAACTCTAGTAGCCAATCCGCTGTAGAAAAATCTGGCCAAATGGAGTCTAATAGACCCATCTCAAACACAGTGCCAATGTGGAGCCCCCCGCACGTTATGCCCCAGCTCCTTTTCTGCCCTTCGTGCCCAGCCGCCTGCACCTTTCAGGATCTGAACGCGGCAAATGACAGAACTGTCCAGTTGGCTACATACTGGTCAAACAAAATACGAGTTCAACGATACGAAATGAAAAAAAACCACAACGGTTTCAGTCACCACACCTTCGCTACTTTCAGTATTTCCTTTTCTAATTGAACATGACAAAACATTGTTTTAAATTACTGATCGTTACTTAAAATTACACCCAGACAGGCGCTTTACTTTGTGTAAATTATTTCATCACCACTTCTCTCAAAACGGTAAAGGAAAACATCGTGAGGAAACCGGCATATCCTAGAACCAAAAAATCGAAGACAGAAGAATCCACCAACACGCACTGAGCCCACGTGGTGGATTATGGCCCATTCCCTCTCGCAGTGAGGAGACCTGTGTCCCAGCAATGGAAACATTAAATAGATGATGATGATATGATGACTAAAAATCAGGAGTATACTGCTGTCATAATCTCTTTGACGGCTTTTATGACTTCCACCGATCACGGGAAAAAAGGGGTGATATAATTTCACTGACTAATGCACACCATCCGTATTGTGCTTGTTTAAAAAGACGTAAACGTGGTACTTTTGCTGCAAATTGAAAAAGTATTTCAAAAATATGAAAGCAGCATATTTATTTAAAACATATAATACTAGGTTTTAGCCCAGCAGTGACACAAAATAGGCTAGATAGACGGATACAATAGTAGATATTAACACCAGTTTCGTTAGCGTGATATTCGTAAGTAAGCCCACGGGACCGTACTACTAGGATGAAAATTATTGTGTCCAAATCCAGGCCACGATCTACCCAAGTTCCAATTTTCATGCCAACAAAAAGCTAAACATATTGAGTTTCCTAATTATAATATTAAGTAGAAGAAGAAGAATATTAAAGTAGGATAGTAAGATACTATAATTTTACAACACCTATAAGCTAGACTACTTATAATAGGAAGCTCCCTTCACAATTAAAGATAAAAATGACGATGTTTTGTTGGCAAACAATTCCCACAGATAAGATTTTCCAAAAATAAATTATACCAAAATAACTAATTTTGAAGTGATTGAAAATATGCGTCAATACTTCAATACGAATGATTGGGCTAAGATTTGGTTACATGTTACTTCATATTACGCTACGAATTGTAGTTTTGTTTTATTTTATAAGTGCACTAGATAAAACATTTTTAATTGTGTAATTTTAAAAACTTTACCTAATATTTTCGAAAAAAAACCACTTTATTTCGTGCGAGTTTATCGATAATGATTAAAAAACTCATTCTAATTTTATTTAAAAATACGATATCGCGCAGTAGGTACGGCCATCCGTACGTGACACCCAACCAACACGTTGCGTACCTACTCAAATCTCTCGAATAAATGAATTTCTAACGACTAACGCAAAAACGATCCCATAATCTACAATAGGACAATACCTAATGACCTATGACCATAAACTTATCAATAACAAATATTCTTATTAGATGTTGTATCCACAATTTGGACGCTCCTGATTGGTCGAGCACAAACGTCTATAAAAGGGGATGTCGCAGTGATCTCCGGCGCATTTACCTACAGAAGCAGGTAGCCGAGGGACGTATTATTATAACAATATATAAGACTGATTTTATGTGTGCCTTTAACCCCTTTCAAGATGGGGACAAGTAGTATTAGCGTTTTAAGTGTTATATTATTAATTTCCGTTTTATGGAATCCAACTTTCGCCGCTGGTGAGTAATTTTTATGGTACTTTTGTATTTTTTTGGTTCTGGTTGTGTAATTTTCCTTGATTTTATATTCAAAATTAAAGCTATTGTGTTATTTAAAAGCTCTCGCATGCTCAGAAATCAACACCTGAAATACTTTTTCAGGTACACAGTACTTATAATTATTATTATTAATATACTTTTTAATATTACGCACAGCCACTATTCATAAAAATAAGTGCCTATATTTATTTATTTTGTAATATTTACTAATTTATAACAAAAAAAACTTGAGCTTATCATGGAATAATCATCTGATACATTTCCTTTGATTGTAACGCGCCGGTTTCTCAACACTCGATTACCGGGCTGTTAACGTAATCGACGAATAATCGCCGGTTATCTTCTGTGATTGGCTGTTGAAAATTCATTCAACCAATCAAGGCAGATAAGGCGTCTTGACAATTTGTCATATGAGTAAAATGAGCTTGACGCAGGAGTATTGAGATTGGCACAAGAAAAAAGAAGCCTGTGCTCAGCAGTGGGCGAAGTCGGGCCGCAGATGATGCCGATGATGTATTCAAACCTAGACAGAAACATCCCAGTTGAATTCAAACTAAATTTTAATTCACACCAAAATTTAATTAGTTTGTCAAAAGTAGACAAGGAGTAGCAATCGTAAACATCATCATGAAATTGCTCAAAATCGAGATAAACTACTCATCTTTGCCAGAAAAGCTGATAATTGCCCTAAAACTTGCTAAAAGCTAAAGAAACACCAGGCTGATGAAAAAAATGCTTAATCAATTTTGACTCAAATTCAGATAAAATCTCAAAAAATTGAAATAAATAAACTTTGTCCTTGTGTATGTATTTAGGTGACAATTAACTAATTCATTTAATAAAAATGAAGCAAACAAAAAATATTTAATTTTGATAAAAAATATCGTTCTCTATAACATGAGTCAAAATGATAAGAGCGTGGGAAATAAAAAGGACGAGACTTTGATACAAATAATATTATCAAAATCTGTTTTTTTGTAGCAAAATGGTAAAAGTAGGTGCTATATTGCAGATCTATCTAAAATCTTTCTCAAACCTTTAATAAACGAAGTAAAAGAGACTATCCCTGAACATCCTGACACTGAAAAGCTCAGAAAAAAGTCCATGCATGTATATCTTAGATGTAGTTTTAAAGCTACTGGAGAATTAAAAACGAATATAACACAGAGAATAACTTTTAAATTAAAAGTAGTTACGAATGTTAGCAAGACTAAATTTCACCCACAAAATAACAACCAGAAATTCGCAGAAATTTTCAAAGGTAATAAAGAAAAAAAACACGTTTCACCAAAAAATTCCGCGTTAGGTACAATGGAGGACAAAGTATAGTTACTAAACGATAACATTAACAATTTATTATTTGCTGGAAACATTGATACTGCTCATCTTTGACCTGAGATTGTACTATCTCCTCTCCTGGTCCAATGTCAGTAACGGCTATCAATCCATAGGTATTTATATTAAAGTTAATTGTTGCTGGATTATATTTTGCCACGGTAATTTCTTTTTCTTCGTATATTTTCCATCTTCTTTGTCTAAAAAAAGATTAGGTGTATGATCCGGATGACTCTTGTCGAAAAATCTTTTAGTAATTTACAATAATTATATTTTTAACACAATTTCGTATCAGCTTTCAACATTTTTTATCACCAAAAGCCTTGACAATGGCCGGCTGTTCACTGATGATGAAACACTCATTTATATCACTATTAGTGATAACATTAGCGCTCTTTAGCTTAAAATTATCAGAATTGCGCTTATCAAAACCTTTGTTCTTTGTTATAATTGACTGTTGTGCTGTATTTTGATAAGGATGAGACAATATCATAACTATCGGTGAAGGTCTGTCTGCCACAAGGTTGATACTAAAGGATATGGGTCTATAGGAACAGGAATCATGTATATTGTAGATGAAAATTGCGATTTAAAAGCACAGGATAATTTAATTGCTAGACTTAAAGAAAAGTTTGTCCATTCCTTTCATAATAATCGATCTTAAAAGTAGGCCATCATCATCTTCTTTTTCTTGTCCCATGTTACTTGGGATCAGCACAACACGTTTTCTTCTTCCGTTCTCTTCAGTCAACTGCCATTTTTGAAAATTTGTAATATAAATTCCTATAAATTCCTTTGTATTGAATTCCCGTCGCCGGTACATCAATTACATGCATCCCAGCTGTGTACGGATGTGTCAGTTTAGCGATCGCTCTTAGATTAACTGACGTTAAGAGCTTTGTTCCGTTCCCGGTGCATAACGGATACAAATTCATAGTTCTGTCTATATGGCAATATTTGTTTCGTGTTACGGGCATTCATATTTTGAATCTAGAAATTGTTTGATTTTTGGGAAAATCATTCCCGGCTCTACTGAGAGCCTCTACTGAGACAGTGAGATAGACAAAAGACAGACTAAAGACAAGATACTTTCTTGATCGAAATTAATTTAGAAAAAGTCTAGTAGTCATAAGTAACGAGAAAGATCATTATTTTCTTTTAAAATCTTTGTTACTTCGTCAAGTCTTCCACCATCAACTCTTGAACTAGCTCCAAGGTCTTAAAAGGAACAGTCCAGAAACACAAATATGGGTCGTATATTATTTTAATTTAGAGGTCATTGTGGCGGGTCGCCAAACTCTGCTCCTGTCTTGTCCCCTCTGTGGGGCAAATTGGATAATCGGCTGTTTATCGAGAGGGACCGTGTTTGAGAGGGAGAATGTTCCGCCGTTTGGGAGGCAGACAGAGAGAAAAGCTTTCTAATTTAGAGTTAATTCGAATCATAGTCATGATCGATCATCTCTGGACATTTAAGACTTCTTAAGGAGACAGTTCCTTTTTAAGTTGCATAAACTTTGGATACAAACATGTTGTATTGAAAGAATATATACAGGTTTTTATGTATATCTCAAAATACTTGTAAATCTACTAGCTAGCGACTACCTAATTAGTGCCTGTGTATTTTCTTAATACTTACTTACCCTAATTACACAAAACCCAATCTGAAAAATTTTGCTTACCTTTACTTCAGCATTTGTAATACTAATTATAATCGCTGGTAACACCTCCTTACTTTCTTCCATTTCTAGCTAATCAAGAAAACCTTGAAAGCGCATATGGTCCACTATCATATCTGAGTCATACTGTATGTGCGTGTGTATGTACATTTGACCTCATTGATCCGGGATCTACTTTGTTGTCAACGATCATATTAATATCGGAATTGTACCTTGAACTGCCTGTTTACATATTATTCTAATTATTATTTACTTCTTTGATAGCATTGTGATCTCATTCCTTTAGTTTATCTAGCTTTCTACTGGTAGAAATTTTCCTGACATACATTGATATTGTTTATCGTTATATTAATGTTACCTTGAGTTTTTCTGTTGAGCTTTTCGTGGAAAGGTTATTTTCTCTACAATCTATCATTTAGTCTTTTGCTAGCGATTCGAGCCTTACTAGAACTCAAAAATACCTCAAAACAAAACTTTGTTTTGGACTAAATTCGGGCAATGGCTTCCGTACTGAAGGACTTATATTAATATCGGTTTACAAGTAAACCCAATATTCTTACTCTGGAGCTCAGTATTTACTTCAGTATAAATAGCCAAATTCAATATGTGTGGTCCAACGAGCCAATACTGGTTTGGTCGTCATGTTATTTGTTTAGGACCGATAATTCATATTCTTGAGGTTATCGGTACCTATCACCTTCGAAATTGACATGTTTTTTAATAATTCTAATGGTTTTTTTTTGTACTTTATTAGTAAGAACAAAATTCTTAATAATTAACTACGATCTAGCCTAAAAGACTAATAAACAATTTAACTCTAACTTAATATGTTACGTTGGTAATGGAAATTATTTGATATAATTTACTCGTATCTACTAATTATAATTCGAAAATATACTGTAAAGTTTTAGACTTACTGCGTGACCATCTCAAAATCTCTCCAGTACAAAGAGTCTATTGTCCTTAAGTTTATCAACACCTATAATGTGTTTGTAATTATTCTTAACTGTTATAATTAAGTAATTGACACAAATTACTTTGTTTGTTTCAGATAAATGCTCTTTAGGATGCAAAGGATGTGAGTATATCATTTCTTTTATTATCTTTACATTGTTTTTATTTAAATGACCTCTTAATGGTTTCTTAGGTTTATTATTTCCTTGATTATTGCTTTCTTTTTTAGTATTTGCTTTTTCTTTTACATTATCTTCAAACGAATATATTTACAAAATCATTTTATTTATCTTCACGTTTATTACTATTATCAGAGTCTGAGATTTTTTTTCCGAATACTTATTTTGTCTTCCCTCTTCCAGCCCCAACGACCCAATCGTTCCTCAACGGACATAAATACAACTATGGAGTGGAAGGTGTTGTTACTATCTACCTGACCGGAGCATCGAACCAGGAGACCAGCGTTAAGCTGCTTGGTCAGGTCTCTGTGTCGTCCGTCGGCAACTGCGTGCATGAGCTGGCTGTGCAGAACTTGGTGATCTCTGGCCCTGATGGCAAGGTTTGTAAAAGTCTTCATCAATATTATTTTACTAGTCGAGAGACTTTCACAGCTAAAGGCACTTATCAGTCGTCCAGCAGATACGCGCAATCTTCACGAAGTTTTATCAGATAGTGCTTTTAGTAAGGTTCTCATCGAAACTGATACTCTGCCTAAAATCACCCAACCACATTATATTCAATGATTCCTATTGACATCTCAAAATATAAGAGGGTCGCGTCTCAAAAATCAACCCTTGATTGAGATTAGTTGAACCCCAAGATTGAATCCTGAAATAAAACAATAACTTCACTTCTTATTAAAACATAAGCCTGTATCGATCGGATTTTATTTGTCAGGTCCATTTGATTTGAATTCCTATCAACATCATTATTTGCCACTTAGGTATTTCTGCTGACAGAATTTATTTCACTCCTTTTACCACAAGTATCTTTTCACTATACCCTCCTCTTCCAGAAACACCAAAGCCCGCCCGGCATCGAGAAGCCCATCCGCTTCACCCTGCAAGATGGCCGCACTGGAGCCGAGATCTGTGCCGAGGAGGGTGACACCCGCCGCTCTCTCAACATCAAGAGGGCTATCATCTCTCTGCTGCAGACTGAACAGAAGCCTTCCACTCAGGTAAAGAGGCCTAGCTTTTTATGGTTTTCAAATCGAACAACATTCGTAAAAAAAAAATAGGGCATATTAATTTGGAATCTCCTATAAATCAGCCGCTAAAAAGAGTTGAGATTTTTATAAAAAAGCTCAATAATAGTTAAGACTGAAAACGTAGCATTTCTAAAAAGGAATATGGTGGTATATGGTATGGTAAGTCAATTTAGTTCAAGCCATACACAGTAAATGATGTAACAGGAGCATAATTAACATTTTTCCGTTTATGTAAGTTATGGTTTTAAGTTATCGTTATCATGCAGCAAAAATTTAGTAGAAAGTTTCAATCCTAAATATATAACATATGCTATAAATAATTTGTAGACTGCATTTCTAACCACTCCATTCACTTCCGTCAGGTCGATATCTTCGGAACATGCCCCACAGACGTGTCATCCTCCCAGGAGGGTAGCGCCGTGCTGGTGCACCGCAGCCGCGACCTGTCCCGCTGTGGTCACCGCGAGCAGGGCAAGAACGACCTCGTCACCGGCGTCTTCAACCCTGATGCAGTAAGTATCCTGGCTAAACTAAGAGAGTTCATATGCAATATCATAACCTCTATAAGCAAAATATATAAGCTCTAATCGGCCCTTCTTAGGGCCAAATTCATATTTATATATGCCATCAATTCACTAAGAAGAAGAATCATAACCTCTAGAAATATCTTGTTAGCAGAAGCTTTGTTGTAATAAAAATTGTATTAGACCAACTATAAATATTTAACAGCAATATTTAATTTATTAGACACACTTAATTCCTTATAATTTTTTTTTCTACCTATTTTATCCACTGTAAGGGAAGAGTGTAAAAGAGACACCAAGAAAACTTCTAGATTCTATTCAAAAGATATTCATGATTTCTCTAATGACTTCAATTTCTTTCACCAGGAAATCAAGGACACCCAACTTCTCCAGTCCTCAATGAACGTTGAAACCAAGGTCAACAACGGCGTCCCTGAGAAGGTGGCTGCGACTGAGGAGTACCTGTACAGGCCCTTCTCTGTGGGAGAAAATGGAGCCAGGGCTAAGGTCCACACCAAGCTGACCTTAACTGGCAAGGCTAGGGCTGCTAACAACCCATGTAAGTACTAATGACTATATAAAACCGGTAAAATTGGGAAGATATAACTTATATAAATTATAAGACACATAGGCGAAGAAAAATAGTGTATTCTGATTGATTAGCAAGAAAATCTTTATGATTTCTGAATAGGCATAAAAATTAGTGGTTGTACAGGGTAAATTTTTAAAGATGGCTCTGATAACCAAATACAGAACTATGAGGAATAGCCAAAACATTCAAAGGAAAAGATGCAACATTGTATTTCTAAAAAATCTATATTCCTAGCTAGGAAATCAAAAAGATGGTTTTGAAAAAAGAACGCTGTATTATTACACAATTTTTTAGTGTCGCTAATAAGGATCAAATTTTGGGGAGTAATGATAACATTATTCCTATAAAAACAGAGTTTCTTTATTTTCCCAAAAAAGCAAAAAAACTGAACGAAAGATAATCTACTTTAAATTCCTAACCACCAAATTCCACCATCAGCCCACTGCACGGAGTCCCGCACCATCATCTTCGAGAACCCTCACGGCGTGTCCATGACACAGAACAACATGCAGTCCGCGCTGTCCGCCGTCAGGGAGACCGCCAAGACTGTCGCCACCGAGGCCACCTCCAAGTCTGCCGGCAGCTTCGCTCAGCTTGTCAGGGTAAGGATCACCAGCTTTTTAAGTACCTAGTTAAACAAAAGACTCAAGATAAAGTGATTTTCTACCTTCAAAATCGTAATGATTGTCATAAAGCTCAGAATTTATAGGACTGTCAAGCACTCCAGAGTTGTTTCCAGGGCGAAAATACACATAGTAAACATGGTTCTAACTTACTTGTATAAAATTGTCCAAATTACTTGCATTATAATGTGAAATTCACCAATCAGTTATTAAGGCACAATGGCGTGCAAGCTACTTGTACACATTTATGCAAGTTACAGGCATGTGTTGTGCCTTAAAATTCTGACTTTTTGATCAAATTTATAATTGTTATCGCTTTGTCTAGAGCTTAAGATAGACTTCTCTTTCATT
This sequence comes from Orthosia cruda, assembly GCA_964057195.1. NCBI lineage: Eukaryota > Metazoa > Arthropoda > Insecta > Lepidoptera > Noctuidae > Orthosia > Orthosia cruda. Next base: position 2,016,238 of record OZ059854.1, read on the forward strand.
CTTAATATCAGAAGACTTGTCATTCTCTAAAGCCTCGTTAAGCTTAAAATAATCTCCATCAACTGGTTTCAAACTGGTCACTAATAACATGGAATGTTTCAGATCTTACGCACATGCACCAAGGCTGACCTCTCCACTGTCTACAGCCACGTCAAGGGAAACAACGTTGAGAAGTAAGTTATTATCTGTATTCATTTCCTAAAAAAAAAAAAAAATACTCTAAAGATTGATACTTTTGCTTTGTAGTGACAAAGAAAAATTTAACATAATATATTATGGACCAATAAGTAACGTATTTACTATAGTAATAATTTTGTCGAAGCGCATATAAAAAGAGGGGACGGGAAGAAGGCTTTGGACATCTAAAAATTCGCCCACATCTTCATCAATGGGAAAAGTGTCCAGAACGCTGGCAGCATTACCACGTTGAATGGCAATGCTTAATATTTGCCTTAAAAAAAAGGCTAGCACTCTCAGATTTCATCTTAACTTTACTATAAAAACATACTCAAAAAACACCAACATTCTGTGCTAAAACAAAGAAGCGACTACCAAAAGCCAAAATGCCTAATTTATTGTTCTATAATTGTCCTAACTTCTTTTCCCATTAAAATCGAAACTAGAAACATGCTCTCAACTAATTCTTCTACCTTTTCTTCACCAGGCGTGTGTTCCTGGACGGTCTGATCCGCGCCGGCACCGGCCCCAGCATCGAGGTGTCCATCCAGCTGCTGAAGAGCAAGGAGCTGGGCCCCATCGAGCAGAGACTGGTTTTCTTCTCGCTGAGCAACGCCAGACATGCCAACAATGATGCTCTGAAGGCTGCTGCTGTAAGTTTATTTTGAAAATATCAAGCAACTAGCTTCTACCCGCGAATCCACCTGCGTGGAATTGGTACTCCTCTCTTTATAAATAGTTGCATATAAAATGATATTCTGATGTATACGCTATATTATTGCAAACTCTCACATTTATAATTTTTGTACGATACGGATATAAAAGAGTTAGTCAAAAACGATTGGAAAAGAAGCATTATTCTTTAATCTAACAAATTCAAAAAAATCTGCTTTAAATGCAAGAGTTTAATTAATTGTTGCATTTAGATAAAAACATATACTAGAGAAACAATGCAATCAAATTAATCTCTGCAAGCTGATAGCACTGTCCACCACTGAACTGAATTTTAAATCTGATCTCAGGAGTGTTCTCCAAAATATGTGGGTACCCTACAAGGCTTTTGATTACCTGGATGGCAACTCTAAATAACTTTCTCCTTTGTAGGGTCTCTTGGACCTCCCGAACCTCCCCAGGGAAGTGTACCTCGGAGTGGGCGCCCTCGCCGGAGCCTTCTGCAGGGAGCACGAGTGCCACCACACCAGGAACGACGGCATCGTCGCTCTGAGCAACAAACTCGCATATAAGCTGCAAGGCTGCAGGCCCAAGACCAAGCTTGATGAGGACAATGTAAGTCAACTGAAAGTGTTTACTCTAGGTCGACCTTCTTCATCATCGTTGACCACATCATTGCCATCAGGGGAGATTGTGGTCAATCACAAGCAAGTCAAATGTAATGAACTGTACTCAATGTTTCGGGTTCAACTATAGTTAAAATAATATAAAATAGAATTATCCCTGCATTGTCACCTCGTTTTACATCCATCAAAATTAAACTGTTCATTTCTGAAGCTCATACCTATATATTTAAAATATTTAAATTTACTAATCTTCTAACTTCTCTTTTCCACCACCAGGTCGTAGCAGTTCTGAAGGGTATCCGCAACATCCGTCACTTGGAAGACTCTCTGGTCGACAAGCTGGTGAAGTGCGCCCAGGACGCCAATGTCAAGTCCAGGGTTAAGGCTGCAGCGCTAGAAGCTTTCCAGGCTGATCCCTGTGCTGCCAAGGTAGAGTACCAGAAACAACTTAGAAGATCATATTTTTTTAAAGAAAAATACTGTCGAAAAGGCCGACATTTATAAGACAACAACATTTTAAAAGATCCGAAGCTCAGCATCGCGATAAATATCATAAATGATGGTAATGCCAAGTGCTACCAAAATATCTCGAAATCAATTCCTTATATTTTGGCATTTCAACCATCGCTATTGTTGGTAGAATAACACTGTCCAGAGCTTCTCTGATTTCTTATACTCCACTAAGCCAATTGATAAGTCTTAATAAATTGAAAACAATATTGTTCTGAAAACAGAACAACTGCTTTCGTAAAACTAGTAATCACAGGCACAGCTCTCAATAACATTATTACCACTAGCATCAGTACTAACGTCAAATTGTTCAACAGCTCAAGAAATCCGCTATCGAGCTGATGAAGAACCGTCAGTTGGACTCCGAGATCCGCATCAAGGCTTACCTGGCTGTCATCTCCTGCCCCTGCGCACAATCCGCCTCCGAAATCAAGAACTTGTTGGATGATGAGCCCGTCCACCAAGGTAATACTCATTCTTTACATCCTCACGACTGTATTTTCCAAAGGTGTAGGCAGCGGTATAGAGGTATACGGAACAAAGTGTAAAGTCCCGCAAACTCCGTCGAAAAGGGAGGATCCTCCATCCAGATGGATGATGTGTATGGTGGACAACTGCCTGATGGTTGTTATAGAGCTGTTGTATATGATGATAATGATGATGAATGCTAGATGCAAGTCAAGTTAATGACGTCCTCTACAATGTTCACTATATAAGTGTGTCAGTTTTAATTTCGTCCTCTACTGCTGATCATACATAATTCACACAAAATTTATAGTATAAACAGTTAGAATGCCTTTTATAGAAGAATCTAGAAACGTCAATATTAACAATGTGTCTTTGCTCTTCCAGTCGGCAACTTCATCTCTACGTCCCTCCGCAATATCCGCGGCTCGTCCAACCACGACAAGCAGCTGGCTCGCCAGCACTACGGCCTCATCCGCACGCCCAATAAGTTTAACAACGATGTCAGGTAAGGAGACCACTTCTTAACAGTTTCGTCTTTTCAGTATGGACACAAGGAGCACGTGTCCAGGACCCCGGTTCATTGATGAAAGATCAGAACACAAAAAGTAGTGTGTCAAATAATCTATAATATACGTAGATATGTGGTATTCTGTGCATTGCTTTAAGCTCTCTTGGCCAATTTTGACCAAAAGGCCCGGCTTCATTGATTCATTTCTAATTCCGGGTATATCGGGATTATTTAAAAAAAAATATATACCGATAATGAGACAATTAATTTTGTCTGTTTTTGCAAGAATCCCGGGTGCCTTACTTCACTTAACAATATGTACAAGTGGTACCATAAGTGGTTGGTGGCTACCATATCATTATATAATATCAATTTCTCTTCAGCAGTTTCATCTTGTTACGTAAACAAAATTCGGTCCTCCTGCCAGTTATTTCATTGATAAAATATTTTTTTCTTCTCCAGGAAATACTCGTTCTCTGAAGAAGAATCTTTCGACATTGACGCCCTGGGTCTCGGCGGTACCATCGAGAAGAATGTCATCTACTCCCAGGACTCCTTCCTGCCCCGGTCTGTCAACCTGAACCTGACCTGCGAAGTCTTCGGACACAAAATGAACGTTCTTGAGGTTGGTATTTTCTACAACAGTTTCTTTTGTAAGAGTTCGCAGCTCAATGTGGCATAGAGCCTACCATTTTGGATCTGGTCCTTCTAGGTAAGCGTGCTTCACCTTCGACCACATCATCGCTTACCATCAGGCGAGATAGTGGTCAAATGCGAATCTATCGTTAAATAAAAATAATAAAAAGAAAATGTAGTCTAGTATTTATTAAATTTTTTTTGGTCCAAGATTGAATTTCATAATGTTGTTGCCTACAATTATTTAAATGAAGTTTTGTTTTTTTTGCCACAGTTACCTTGAATAAAGATACATAATTGGCCAATGGCATACCCCTTTAATATTCGTGTATTATAAATTCTTCAAAATATATATTTTTTAAATAATAGAGACAGAATGACATCTAACGGCGTTTTTAAATTTATTTGTGTTTGCGCATTCTTATGTTATTAAGGCATAGTATTCACGTTCATATTTTTTATTATTTTTCACAGGATTTTTCTTTCTAACCATAGTTGCCAATATCTCTATTTTTTCAATAATAACCCACATTTTTTCTACAGTTCGGCGGTCGTCAAGGCAACTTAGACCGTGTGGCCGAGCACCTGTTCGGTCCCAAGAGCTTCCTCCACAATGAGGACCCTCAGAGCTTGTACCAGAAGTACGTCGTGGAGAAGTTCAACCAGTACAAGGAGAAGGTGGAGGGAGGCTTGAACAGAGGACGTCGCTCCGTCAAGAGTGATGTTGACAGCTTTGATAAGAACGTAAGTATTTTCCAGATTGATTTTTTGGTTAAGTCAGTTTAGATTGCCATCTATTTATTAGGCTGAGATTAAGCTCCGCTTTGCATCTTATTTTATTAAGTTACTAGTTGTTGCCCGCAACTTCGTTTGGGTCAATATGTTATAACTAAATCATGGGTTTTCATTTTTTGCGAGGAACCCTAATTTAAATAAAAAATATAAGTTTCCTATGTTGCTCCTTATAGCAGTGAAAGTCCCGTCAAAATCGGTCCTACTGTTGCGAAGATTAGCTGGAGCAAACAAAATAAAAATGAAAACTTTTTCTATAGTGGTATATATAAGGTTTATCGCGAATATCCGTCGAATCGTCTGTTAATAGTTTTTCTTTTCGCCTAATGAGCACACCTATATTTATGTTTAACCTAATTTCCCCCCCCCCCCCCCACAGCTGAAAGCCGAAGCAACTCCCTTCAACAATGAACTGGACCTGGACCTGTACGTCAAACTCTTCGGAACTGATGCCGTTTTCCTGTCTCTCGGAGACGACAAGGGATTCAACTTCGACAACGTTGTCGACCAATTCATCCAGTACCTGAACAAGGGTATCAACGATGTTAAACACTTCCAGGTTAGAATCCCCCGTTTTTATAAAATTAATATTGAAAAAGCTTGAGACATTCTGCCAGTGAAAACGATTGTAGAAAAGTTGAAAATGTATGCTAACTGTTTAAGTAGCTAGTACTTAAAAACATAATTCTTAACATGCTTTTGTTACTAGAAAGTACTTACCATTTGTTTCCCTCTTGCAGCAAGAAGTCCGCGCCCACGTACTGTTCCTGGATGCTGAGCTGGCCTACCCCACGTCTACCGGTCTGCCCCTCAAGCTGGACGTAGTAGGAGCCGCCACCGGCCGCCTGGAGGTAGCCACCAACGTGGACATCCGCCAGTGCCTCCACAGCCCCAAGGACGCCAAACTTGACTTCAAGCTGGTCCCCAGCACTGACCTCGAAGTCACCGGATCCCTATTCGTCGACGCTGATGCCATCTCCGCGGGTCTCAAAGTCATCGTGAACCTCCACAGTTCCACTGGAGCTCATGTCGTCGCTAAGGTTCTTGAAAACGGACGTGGTTTCGACCTCCAAGTCGGACTCCCCGTCGACAAACAGGAGATCGTCACCGCTTCCAACGACCTTGTCTACTTCTTCGCTGAGAAGGGACAGGCGGAGAAACACACCGCCATCAAGATGGACAATGTTGTAAAGGAGAACAAGGGCTGCTTCGACCAGGCTGCTGACATCCTCGGTTTGACTGTCTGCGGAGAGTTAACCGTGCCTTTCACCGTCTCTGGTAAGAATTTAAACTTTAGACTATTTGTCTTATAAACTCTTACAGTTCACAATAATGATTTATACTTACTTTTTTGTACTAAGTCTTCAGCTAATTTAATATTTTTCCTTCAGGACCTGATGCTCAGGCTTCCATCGCCAAGTACATTTCAAGCTACCCCCTGACTGGAAAGACCAAGTTGCGCGTGATGCTGGAGAAGCAGAACCTGAGAGGATACCATATCAAGGGTGTTCTCCGCTCAGACGAAGCTTCCGGAAGGGAAACCTTCGAACTGCTGTTTGATGCTGAAGGTAAAAATCAAAGTATTTCTGTCCTTGATTTACAAACCGTCGAGATTTTTGCTGTCAGAGATATGCCTACTAAAAATAGAAATAATAAAAAAATATAAGTACACCAATACAAACATAATGTACTTGCTATTCTACCGATATCTTTTATAATTTGTGATAAATCATTTAAATTGATTTGAAACTAAGACAATGTGTGTGTTATATTACAGGTGCCAAATACGGCCGCGCTCAACTCAACGGTGAATACGTGAACAACAAACACGAGATCGGAGCTCAACTGTCGCTAAATTCCCCACTGAAGCAAGTGTCAGGCGAAGCTACCTTCAACCGCAAGCCAACAGAACTGTCCGTCGTCGTCAAGGGTAAATACGATGCCAATGAAGTCTATGGCAAACTTGGATTCAACGTCCAAGGAGGCGGCAACCGCAAGGTCTACAAACCCATCGCTGAGTACCAAATGCCAGGAGAGAAGGATAAACACAACGTCCCCGTCTCCGGTCAAGTTGTTGAAGAAGTCAACGGTGGAAGAACCAAATACTCCATTGAGAACATCAAATTGACCTTGCCTAGTGTAAAGGAACCCATCTGCATCGATGGACACTTCACCAGTGCTGATAAGGATATTGAGTTCGATACTACTGTAAAAGACTTGGCTACTCTCAAGGGATCCGTGAAGAAGAATGATGTCAATGTAGAGTTCCAGAATAGATTGAACCCGTTCGTTAACTTCAGGTTGAAGGGGCACTTCGAATATGAACCCGTTGTAAGTATAATTATAAAAAGTCATAATTAATAACACATAACTGCCTCGTTGGTCCTTTGTCATGAGAACCTGGGTTCGATGCCCATGCTCCCCTGTTCGATGGGTCGGGTACAATTTTATTCGGTTTTTTCATCTGGTATTTTCCAGTATAGAATAGAAAACATTTATTCAACACAGACACAACACAACAGCAACAATTACAAAGTAATAGGGCAGAACAGTAAAAAAAGTACAGACAAGGTTCAAGAAGAGCTGAGCTGGGCGTGTCCATACCGAAAGGGTTGCCAACTCAGTATTTGCCAGGCGTCAGACACCCAGCGCTTATTTTCAATTGGCACCCCGCTAGTGATACACGGACGTGGGTAAATAAAATAGATACTGAATATAATGTTAATATGTAGGTGCTGAACTAATGAATAATAAAAATACGTAGCCCAGATTCTGGATTTGTGCCCAGATACGAAATGAGGGTCTTTATAGGTGCACCGCCCGAAGGGTTTACAGGAAATATTAATAATCATGTCGCCCAAATTTGAGATTTATCAGTGGTTTCCTTTTCAACAGATTCGCAATGAAATCGACCTGATCTACGGCGGAGACCTTAAGAACAACCAGAACCGTGTTGTTTTCGGACAAATGCTGAAGTACCACAAGAACTCCCCTGAGGACTTCAACGTTATTACCAAGAACAAGTGTAAGTAGATCATAATATTATCATATTTCCTACTTTTTGAAGATCTTAAAATTTAAATAAGGATGATTTTTGGCTATAAAAAATATTCTATTAGCGTATTAAAAATATTTATATAAATTTTTTTGTTTAATCAAATCAATAAAAATTAAAAACGATAAAGAGTAACATAATTCATAGTATACGAGTCGGGGCTTGTGACGTCACTTCTAGGTAAAAAGTGTAACAAGACGTGACCGTCACTTGAAAGTTCAAAGCACTGTTTCGTCGTAATTTTTTGTTTAACAGACAAAAAAATCATGTCCTATACCTATTATATACATATTACTTAGGGGACATGATTTATGAACAAAACATTTTGGTCATCTAATTTTAGGAATGTACCATATTAATACGCATTTGTAATTAAACTTATATTTATTAAATGTCTTACAGTCGAAATCCACGCCATCCCCATCAAGATTAGATTCGATGCCGACATCGACCCCAAGAAGGTGGACATTGAGCTCGAAGGACAGTACGCTGACAAGAAGGCTGACTTCGACCTTGAAGCCAGACAGCAGATCAAGAAGCCTGGAGACTACAGCATCAAAGCCAAGGCTGTGTACGACAATAACGGAATCGAAGTCTTCTCTAAACGAGACATCGTTTCCGCTGACAAGTCCAACCTTGAGAATTACATTGAGTTCAAGAACATCGGCAGATACGAGTTGTCGGGAGTGTTGTTGCACAAGAACAAGCCTAATGACGTGAATGTTGGTGCTATCGGGCACCTGAAGGCTACTGTTGGTAGCAAGACTCAGGATGTCAAGTAAGTCCCTTTAATTCTTTAAAACAAATATGCCAGAAAAATTATTAAACACTTTACTGCTGAGTATGGTTTTTTGAAGCCATCATAGCTCCAGTTTAAGAGAGGATGGATCTAGATATTATGAATGGCTCTTCTCCTTCCTCGAAATAGAATAATGTCTTTCACACGTCATAGTGTTGCTACTAGTCAAAGTTTCGCAAACCGAAAGTCAATTTCTCGCCCCTTTTCATATTTGTTTCTATATAATGATTGATTTGACAATCATCCCAAGGAAAACTGCTTTCGGGCTAAAAAGTAGGTTGTTAAGACATCATATCACAACTCATGTCCTTGATTAGAATCCAGGACATAGGCTACCCGTGTGCCAAGTTTCATCTTAATTAATTTAGCTGTTAACTCCTGAAAATGTAACAGGCAGACATACAATTACTTAGGATTTTCTTATTTATTAATATTAGTAAGGATATGGAAGGTAATATTTTCTCTTTTCCTCCAGATTCGACGTCGGAGCGATCCAAACCCCGTCCTTGTACTCGTCTCACGCCAAGGTTTCCGACAACGGTGGAGACATCCTGGACTTCCTCCTGAAGACCACTCGTGGAGCTAACGCCAGTGGACAGCTGAAACTCGTCGTCAAGAACGCCATCTCTGCCAACGGAAATTTCAAGGTCACCGATAGCGACGGCAAAGGCAATGGCATGGTCATCGTTGATTTCAAACAGGTGAGAAAATTTTGTAAGAATGTGCTAAGTAAATTTTGAGTATCTTATTGCGTTTCGTTTTAACCCTCGATATAATACGAAAGAATTTGTTTGCTCCGTTTATGACGCATAACAAAAAATACATACATACATAAACTCACGCCTTTTTCCCATGGGGGTAGGCAGAAACTACAGAAAGCCAAAAAAAAAATGTTATATGCAAATCGGGCATAAAATGGTGGGATAAAAAGGGGTGTTGTAAGCTTAGAAGCTCTGTCGCATATTCTGTACATCATAGCTTCCAACTTGATGCTCTAATTTCAATGCTGTTTTAGACCATTGGATTAGAATCGACAAATTTTTATCTGATCAAAAATCAGGCCTTACTTTCAAGATGTTTTAACCAATCGTTCTTAACTCAGGCTCAACGCAAGATCAAGGGAGACTTCAAGTTCTTAGCCAAGGCCCCGCAATACGCTGCGGACGTGGATCTGTTCCTGAACTACGAGAAGGACAACAACGACAAGGTGCACTTCAGCACCAACACCAAGAAGACCGACAAGCTGCTCGACTCTACGTAAGTCTTCTAGACTCATTTCTGTTTTATTGTATGGCTTACAGACAGTTGTTCCTTTGTTTAAATGTTTGTAAACGCTTCCACGTTACCGGAAGAAATTCCTATTGTGGGGTAAAATTTAAAAAGAAAAAAAAGTACTGGCCAGTCATCAACATAGAAGCAGGAATGCCTAGGGTTCGCCAGACATTAAAGCCACGCAATGTGGCTCCTAGGTCTAATGACATTGAAACTCTAATTCTAAGACAAACAGTTTACAATAACAGAAACCCTAAGGCACTCTTGCGCTACCCTGGGTTTTCTTATAACTCCGAGTTAGTAGCTAACACGGTCAATTATGTATGGCAAAGTGAAATCCTTGGTGTAAGTGGGCCTTAAACAAACATTTTCCAAGGGCAAACGCCCCAAGAGAACCACCAAAATCTTACCATAAACAATGTTATCAACAGGAACAAGTTCGTGTACGCTGGCAAGAAGTTCGAGCTGAACGCGCACCAGGATGGAGTGTACTCCCCCACCGGCAAGACGCACGGCGTCTTGGAGCTGGTGCTGCCCACTGACAGGTGCCTCACCCTCAAGGTGGACCGCGACATCACTCAGAGCAATGACGTAAGTAGACAACCACCATCGGAAGACGTCCAATGCTGGACATAGGCCTCCACAAACGCCACATTGACCAAGTTCCGTTTAATAAGCCGTTTTAGAAGTGAAAACTTAAAACGTTTCATTAGCAGACGGTGACGTCAACCCATAATTTTATCCCTCACTAAAAATCGCTAAAAGTGGCTAATGAAGATTTCACTTGAACAAAGTTCGATTTGAAGTGTCGTTGTTCAGTGTTTGTGGAAGTCATGGAGTTTTTTGAGTTGGAGTTTGAATGTAAATACCCTATAGTCTACCATTTGCATCACCTCGATGGGCTAGACTAAGGCCGCTATTTCACCAGCATTGACTCATGCTCATCTCAAAATCATAATGGACAGTTTTCATTGGTTGGCTGGTTTTTTTGACATTAACGTGTAGAAGTCCAAGATCCTAGACGCCTCAAACTTAGAACGTTAAGATTAACTTGGAACGTTCTCGTACTGGCTAACTTGGGGTTTCAATTTCATTGAATACCTACCACACATTTTGTGTAGGTAGAATTCTGTAACGTCTGAGGCGTCTGGGCTCTTCCTCTTTTGAGTACACATATGTCAAGCTGAAGAAACATTTATGCCAAACTCGAGAATTGTGATTGGTTGGCAGATGTGGCCAATTTTGGGTTTGAAGCGAGCATGAGTATCTCGAATAAGGGCCTATTATGAGAGGTGGAGGACTTGACCTAAGGTTTTTTTTTTTGACTTCAAACTTCCGAATCAACCTTTTCACCCACTTTTCATTATTTGTTCACCCACCTTCTAAAATATCTCAATAATCTTCTTCTTCTTCAGAAATTAAACGGCCACGCCGAGGTGGTTCTCTCAGACGCCACCAAGCGCGGAGGACCAGCTTCCACCGTCACCTACAAGGGCAAGGTCACCAACACCAACTTTGACAAGGAGGTCCTCAACTACGAAGGTCAAGTGGAACTGAAGCTGAAGGATGGCAAGCATCTGCTTAACACCTTCGCCGTCAAGAACAACCCTGAGGGAGGAGACAAATTCAAGTTTGCCCTAAAGGTTGGTATCCCAGAATTCTGACAGGGTTTATTTATTCAGTTATAACAAAAAATTGGCTAAGTGTTAATTGGCCCATAACTTGTATGTTACTTATTTTCATTTAAACAAACTTACCGTGGTTAAATAATACAAGACCAAGACAGTAAAGCCTTTATAGTATGGGGCTATGGTTAACACAATCGCCCAATTTAGCCTCATATTCATTGAAAAGAATGTTGCTAAACAGTTGAACAGCATAGCAGTTCCTGGAACACCCCGTAATTTATTTTTACTTACAAGAAGGTTTTCTTTGTTTCGCATCTTTTTTTATCATTTATACAGAACATTGGGACGTTTCTAGCAACACTGCAACAATTTATGTTGCCAGCAATAAGTTTTACAAATACAACATGCCGTTGTGAAACAATGCAGCTTAATTTTGTTTCGTAATGAATATAGTAACTACTATTACCGAATATTTTCCTCCGTCATTTCTGACCATGCCTTTGTCCTCAGTACGATGTGACCGGCAACCTGCTGCCCAAGCCTGTATCCCTGGACGCCACCTACACCTACGCTGACTCCGCGATCCTCAGAGACGACAAGTACCGCGTCAAGGGAGGATACGGAGACGACACCAGCTTCGAATGGTTCGGCGTTTTGGAGGCCAAGCTTCTGGAGGGTGGAGACAAGAAGTAAGTTTTGAATACTATAAATAATATATAATACTATAGGATGACTCTTACAAAGTGGGCAGTGAACTGGACAGTGACTTCAAGGTCGTTATTATAGAGATATATTATCATATTTTTAAGGGTTTAAAAAGTTTCTGATCGTATTTGCGGGACAAACAGTGATCACCCTGAACTGAGATGTTTAGGAGGAGAAAGGGACGGGCTTTGCCCACCAGTGGGACTCAATGTATAGTTCTCGCCAAACTTCTTGGCCGCCCTGAAGTTGGCTACAATGGCTGCGCAAAAGGAAATCTCATACAAAAACAGCACCGTTTCGTGCCTCGCGCATCCGGTAAACCAACTTCAGGGCGGCCAAGAAGATTGGCGAGGGCTCCAGGCATCTACTTTTATTTATATTTTTTTTTTCTAACGTAATTTAAGAACTACTAAAGACTATCGTTAAGTCTAAGGGTTTAGTTTAAGCAAAATATACTACTACTGTTATTGTTCTTGTAATCTGCTAATGTTTTCGTTTTGTGGCAATTAAATACATTTTCTTTATTTCTTCTTCCTAACAAAAAAAAAGAAGGAAGTTCTGTACACGGTCGGGTTTCGACATTACTTGAGAGAATTATCCATTCTGAAATCTAATATCTTCAAATAATTTTCCCAGATTCCTGGATGAATACACCGTCAACGTGAGACTGCCCTTCGAGAAGGCGCATGACATCAAGTGGGTGTCCAACATCCTGTACCTACAGCCTGAGAACAAGGATGTCGTTGAGGTAAGCAGACCTTTGGAAATAAACCTGGATTTTATACTTTACATAAAAACTTTGTTGAAGTGAGAGCCAGAAGAAGGGCGTCGTCGCCGAGGGAGGCCTAGGAAACGCTGGTGTGACGATCAAGGCGTTTACGGTAGATTAGCCGGAAAACACCAGGAAGAGAGGAATGTTTCTTACGTAATAAGTCTACCGGAGTCTAGATTTGTGCCCAGTTGATGGTAATAGGCTCGCTCTCCACATATGGGTGTACCGTAGGTTCTCCTCCGGGATACAGAGCCGTGATTTTGGAGATTAGGTCTCACCTACAGTCGTGTCAATCCAAGAAGTGGATTTGATAGCTATGAAAATACTTAATAAATAATTAAAATAAATAATGCTTACGAATGATACTCGTTGTTATAGTATGGGTAACATAGTAATTAATTAGGATTATTAATTTGATTTTTTTATTTCTTGCGTACAAAGTTATCGCATGCCGCGATAACTTTGTACGCAAGAAATAAAAAAATAAAATGTGAAACGATTAGACTTAAATTGTCACGATTATAGCCGGGAATAAAACATACGAAAACAATCACTTACCGTGTATGACTTCTCGCAGTAGTTTAGGAATAGATTCCACAGTGCGGTGTAGGTGAATACGTTGTGAGTGATGCTCTATCACTCACAGGTATGACTGTCTCTGCCTAAGATCCTCAACTAACCCACAATCTCTCCCACAGTTCACCGTGGTGGAGTCCGTCCAAGTGAACGCCGACACGTACAAGATCGACGCTAACGGCAAGGTGGGACCCCAGAGCGGACAGTCCACCGTCAAGCTGGTGGTGCCCCATGTCGACCCCATCGTCTTGGAAACCAACTACAAGACTTCTCAAAATGGTGAATACGAGTTTTTTATATACAAGATCAAATTAAATTTAAAGTCATATCATTTATTTCAATTTGGCAACTAAACGGCACTATGAAACCTAAAATTTCACTTTAATCTACTGTAATTAGGCCCAGTTGTCTCTACGATTTTGTTGATACAATGTCACTTGACTAGAGCCTCTGGGATATAAGTACAGAAAAAAGAATTAAATTATAATTGTATGTAATAACTACATTACCACCGCTACCGCTCTTGACTCCATAGTCAGCTGTAGTTACTTTTTAAAGCGAAAATCTGAAAGATAATAAAAAACCAACCATAATTTCAAATCCACAACGTTCTAATTAAAAAGTCCTTTAAATAAATAAAAATAGGATTTAGCAGGTACATAATTTAGTTTTGTAATCACAGGAGACAAGAGAGACAACCACGTGGAACTGAAGGCCAAGTACGGCAAGGGCAAGTCCGCCGTCGTGTCCGTGGACACCGCACTGGCCCCCCGGGACAACAAGCTCAGCATCAAGGCCAACGCACCTGGATCCGAGGGCCTGAAGAAACTCGAGTTCACTGTGCATTCCAAGGTGAGTTAGAGGTCGGATGAACGAAAGTTGAAAAGGAAATATAGAAAGCTAGATATATTAGAAAGCCATATAAGAAAAAAAAAATACCACAATAAATGGAACTAAAGGATATTGAAAAATGCTGTAATTAGCTGAAAATATTACAGACTGGAAAACAATTATTCTACCAAAGTCTGAATTATTGTAGTAAATAAATCTGCTACTGCTATAAAAAAAAATGTAAGCTCCTGCTCTATTAAAATCGAGCGCTGGATTAAAGCACTGGATATAAGCAGATTAGTTATAATATAAGATTGCTAGTAGCATCAAAGAAATTTACGACACCAATATTTACTTAATTATTTATGACAAAACTTGTTTTGTTTGAAACCAGTTTTTCTTGTGTAAGTTACGATTTTACTTAATTTTATGTCTTTGCTCTACAGAACCCCACCCCCGACACGTACAGCTCCACCATGCTGGTGGACGCTGACGGCCGCGTCTACAAGTCGGAATCCACCTTCGTGTTCTCCAAGGCTCATCCTCTGGTCGATGTCAAGTACACCAGCCCCTCTTCTCCTAAAACTAGCAGGTAATTTGTTCTTCTTCGTCTCCCATATCGAAATATGGCCAACTTTCATTGACCAGTTTGCAACACTAAGTTGAGCAGTTCGAATTCTGAATAGCGTCTTTCTGCGTTTGGACATATTTTCTTGTTCTTGGGCGGCAATCCAGAGTGTGTTGTCCACTTTGTTACTTGTGCTTCTACCCAGACCCGTTACTTGGGACTGGTCAACTGACAATTAATTAATCTTAATCTGTAAAAGCAATAGTATGTGTGAATAAATAAATAAAAATTAAGTGGTTAACTCTTTTCGATTGATGCTGCTGTCTGTACATTTAAGTATCGCTTTTGTAGGTTTGGACTACAATTTCTATCACGGTCCAGTTCGACCATATATTTTTAATTAATGTCTTAAGAACAATACCATTTCAGAATTACCAGTTGTTGTCACTCCTTTCAAAATTAATGTCATTATGTACCAACAAACACTTTAGACACACCTCTCAATCACACAGTTAAACATCGTCCCAATCTTCCACAGACTCTACCTCAAGGGCAATTCCCTCAGCTCCACTCAAGGCAAGGTCGAAATCAAGGTCGAGAACGTTCGTGACGTGAACTTTGACTGTGTCTCCGAAGCCAACGTGCAGAAAGACAATGTAAACTTCAAGGTCACAGCAAACTCTGAGAAGCTTGGTCTGAAGAACTACCAGGTGGAGATCGCCAGCAAGGACGCTGGAAACGGCAAGCGCTTGGAGTTCCACGCTACCAATGACAACAAGAACGTTCTTAGTGGAAGGTAAATTTACCATTTAATTTTGAATTTATTATTATATCCTGAGCCTTGATGATGACTTCAAGTTCAATAAGCTCAAGAAAATAATTTAATCAAATCACTTGCTTCTGCCAAATGAGAGATGTTTACACGAGCCTACCAATAGGCTTACATTTTTTAAATGTGCTTTAGCTCCCATTTTGTATTTTTTCGCTTTTCAATATCCATTATATTTTAAACTAGCTGTCCCACGCGGCTTCGCTCCCGTCAACTGGCTACCTACCAAGCTAACCCACCTACTCTAAATACGTTGCGTCTCAAAAAGAATAATTTTTCCCCGTTTTTGGAACATTTTTCATTGATGCTCCGCTCCTATTGGTCGTAGCGTGATGTTATATAGCCTATAACTTTCCTCGATAAATGGACTACCCAACACAAAAAGAATTTTTCAATTCCAACCAGTAGTTCCTGAGATTAGCTCGTTCAAACAAACAAACAAACAAACAAACAAACTCTTCAGCTTTATAATATTAGTATAGATTAGAAAGATTTAACTGATTTCTACTTTTCTTTTCTACGTCTTTAATTTTTTGGAGAATTAATTCTTCATCACTGCATCCGATAATCCAAGTTAATCATAAAAACATACCTTAGTTTTTTTGTATCTTGACACCCAGTATTTATTTCATATTTCGTTTTCTAGCACTTCATACATCAGCAAGCAGGAAGGTCCCAAGATGATCATCGAGGGCTCCGGCGCCGTGAAGGTCAAGGAAGAGCAGAAGTCTGCCAACTTCAAGTACATCCGCACCATCCTCGGAGATGGAAACGAGAAGGGAATTGAGGTGCGTATTTTTAACTAGATCCTTCTTCTGGTTATATTAATAATAATAATGATAGGTAACTGATTTAGCTCCAATTTGAATAGTGACTGAAGCTTAGTTTCTTCTCACAGTGCTTATAAGGTACTTATACTGCCAATAACTGCCAAAATCGTATTTTCTCATTGTTTTAAAATTGGTCCAACATTTAGCGTTCAACATTATCCTGGCAATAACCTTTGCAGTATTCGCCTGATGGGTGTTTCTGTTTAATAGCTTCTATGCTCAATGTGTCGATATCTGACTTCGTTTGTCATCAATTTGTCAATTACAATATTTTTATTTGACCTGTTCCCTTGTCTCCAGACTTTCTTCAACATGGCCATCGGCGAACGAAGCTACGTAGCAGAGACGCGCGTCACCAACCTGGAGTACAAGAACTCGTACGTGTACTGCGAGGAGAAGAAGCAGTGTGCTCACGCTGAGTTGAACTCCAAGATTGATATGTCCAGTAAGTATTTAATAAACACTGATAAAAGAGAGATTTTTGCATGGTTAACTTAATGAAGAATTTTATGCAGTATTCAAAATGTGTTAAAGGTCTAAAAAAGGACTGTTTTAATTAATAGGAACATTTTTAGTTTTTGAAATTTCTTATATGAAAAAACTAAACGGCTTACTTGGGTAAACAGGTAACCTTGAAACAATATGAAACTAAGCATTTTATACACATTGGTCAGCTGGCACGTGCCGTTTTGAACGATCAAAGAATAAATTTCAAGAAATTCACAAAAAAAAAAACTGTTTTACATATCATTCCAATTTATAATTTATCACAATTCTATAAGGATTACATTGCATTGCATTATATACTCTGGTTACTGTAATTATAACAGTAGTGTTATTCAACCGTTTCTTTCAATAAGCTAATCTCATCTACCTCCCCTCAGAACCCGGCGTCATCAGCAACGTGGTAAGCGCCGGCTTCGACCTGCGCAAGCTGGGCATCGCGCCGGAGTTCGGTCTGCTCATCAAGGACGAAGTGTCGGACCAGAAGCTGCCGCAGTACACCCTGGACCTGCACATCAATAAGGAAGACAAGAAATACCATCTGCATGTCTACAACACTCCTGAGTTTGGAAGTAAGTAGAACTTAGAAAACTTGTTACCTTTTAGAAATAATATTTACTGCGTTTGCAATTTTTCTGAAACATTGAACAAAAAACACGGCAGTTGAAATAAAGGCTCTTTCAATGTTGCTAGTTATTCTGAAATAAACTTTTTTTAAGTGGAAATAACTTGATTAAAATGGGAAACAAAGATTAGAAGTAGTAGTATTATCTAGCAGTATATAAATTAGGAGCTTCTTAAAATTCTGCTACAGAAAATCTCTCCCTTTGGCACTAAAAAAATCTAACCAACCACCTCTTCTAGATGCCAAGTCCGGAGTCACCGTGACGCTGCCCCAACGTGTCCTGGCATTAGAGTCTGTAGTGAGCTACCCCACCAACAAGGGTCTGCCCTTCCCCGTCAGGGGTGAGGTGTGCCTGGACATGGACAAGAACAAGCAGGGACACCGCGCTTCTGCCAGGTTCCTCGTCGACCTGGATGTGGCTAATGACAAGCAGCAGTCTGCTGTCGCTGAGTTTGGATTTAATCATCCTAAGTTGAACAAGGTTAGTATTTATCTGATAAGGTATTTCTTTAATATTCCAATTCCACCCCCATTTGACTAGGTCAGCATGATAACCCTTCTCATTCCTCCTTTCCTGAGAGAGAGATCAGGCCGTAATCCAGCACGCAGGCCCAATACGAGTTGTTAGATAACTTCGAATTTTTTGTTCTGTTTGGGTCAGGATTTTCAATAATCTTTCCTTTTGCATCTCAGTGATTTACGCTTTGTATTGATTGTCGGTTTGTCAAACAGTCACTGGCCTGTAGACAAATACGCAGACCAGAACCATGAAACAAAAACCAACTACTCAATTCTGATCTGACATCGAAGTTAGTTTTATATTAATAGCATTATCAAAATGCATAATTATATTTTTACCTGGAGCAGTTAAGGATTCTCACCTATTTTCTAGTAGAAATTCTTTACAATAGTCACAGTAAGTAACCCATATCTTTTTCTGATCATAGGAAGCCGTAGTGAAAATCCGTGGAAACCTCCAGCGCCCACAACAGAACTCCGTCAGGATTGAGACCTCTGCATCCATCTCTCACCCAGTCCTTGGAGCCGTAAGTATTTGTTACAAACTGTTTTACCCGACTACGGCGAAAGCCGAAAGGAAGAGCTATGATTTTACCAGTCTATTTATGTATTGTATGTCTGTATTTACGTATGTTCCTCCATAGCTCCTAAACTATTCATCCGTTTTTGATGAATAAGGTTTCAATCGATTCGTTATTAATGCCCAGTTTTTATTAAACTTTTTTATGATACACTTTGAAGGTATTTTGTTGCTAACTATGTAATTCTGCGACTCATTAAAGGAGATCTTTTGTCACTGTCCAGTAAATATTTATATTGTTTTCTGATGATGTTGAATATGAAACTAATGTGATACTTCTTTACAGGATCGCGAATCTAAATTGTTGTTGGAGGGATCCCCCACCCACATCAAGGTCTTGGTAAGTCTACATAACTATTTTGAATTTCTATTCTTTTAAATACAATGTTACTAAAATCGGCTAAATCTTTCGTACTTTTCTGAACAAACTAGTCATTATTTGCAAGTTACCAATAATTTAAAATGCGTGAATGTATCTTCTTTTTAGGCGCTGAGAAAAATGCTCCATAGTGTTTTGAGAACTATTCCAGTTCCAAAATAATTTTATCCTCATCTAACCTAACCTTAATTCTTTCAGATCAACACCCCCCTGGTCAAGGTCATCGACGTGGAAGGCTCCGCCACCGTCAACGACAACCTGCAGAAGTGCGAGATGAAGGTGTGTCTGCTGGAAGGCAAGCCTGTCCGCGTGTCCGCGCTGGCCAAGGACTACCAATACTTCGAGTTCACCACAGGTTATAGCGGTGATTATATTTAAAACTAGCTTCTGCCAGCGGCTTCGCCCGCGTGATAGGTTAAAAAGTAGCCTAATGTGCTATTCCTTATATTTGGTTAATATGAATGCCAACCCCAACGTGGTTGGAAAAAGAGTAGATTGATTAATGCTAGGAGATAATCAATTTTCTTTTGAATAATCTCGGAGTCTGATGGGATGTTTTTTGGACTTATATTGGCTTTCGTCTGTTTGAGAAGAGTTGTTTTGAGGTAGAAATACTGAATGGATCGATCCATTTGATGGCAGTACATACATTTGTTTAGGAAGCACACATTATATACACTGCCTGATTGAGAAAATCCAAAATTGCTTGATTGACAGTGAGGGTGGGTTCGATTCCCACTTGCATAACATTGGCCTTGCCCAAAATTTTCGGGTCCATGTAATCTGTACCTCACTATGTGCAAAGGTACTTACGAAAAATTGATAAATAGCCAAAATCAAAAGATGATTAATCCTGTCAAAAATTAAGGAACATTCAATAACAAAACCGGATCTCCACTCTACACCCTAAGCTCAATAGGGTCACAATATAGCTCAAGAACCACCTTCTAACATCATATTCCCATTACAGAGGAGTCTGACCGCAAGCTGTCCGTCGTGGGTCACCTGCAGCCGGAGAAGCGCGTGGACGTGAGCGCTGACATCATCCTCGGAGGCACCAAGAAGAACCTTCTCCACGGAGCGCTGTTCCTTGATGATAACACGGTGAAGAGCGAATATGGCGCGTCTAAGGATAACTTCAACTACTTCTTGGTAAGTTAACATAGCCCGTCTAAATTGAGACAATATGAATAGTGTTCAAACTCTCTCCATTTGTTATACCAATATGGCCGTAACCCACCACGATTGTATTTCTGAAGGGTTGTCCCAATTAATCCAGGAATGAATATCTGAATTTCTAACCGAATATGACAATAAATGATTATTCAGACAGAAATTTAGACTTCTGAGACTTCTGTAGATTTCCAGATAGCTAGTAATATTTGGCAGTCCCATTTATTGGCCTGGTAGCCTGATTAGGGTTTGTAACAACCAAGGAAGCAGTCGTATATAATAAAGGAACCGTTCATCAAAAAAAAATGGAACCCTTGTAGAATTACTTCGTTTTCTGTCTGTCTGTCCGTCTGTCTGTCGAAGAACTTTTTTTTGGAACACCTGGAGGTATATACCATCAACAACCACATAAGGCATTATAAAACTATAACTCTCCTTTTCTCCCAGTCTGCCCTGCGCAAGGACCTGGAGAACCTCGAAAGCCGCATCAAGCAGCTTGGCGAGAAGGCCAGCAACGACTTCAAGGCAGTTCTGCAGCGCGTGGAGCCTACCTTCAAGAATATCGAGAAGTCCTACAGCGAAGACTTCGCCAAGTTCTACAAGGAGATCGCTGATGATAAGGTGCTGAAGGAACTCTCTGAGGCATTGTAAGTTGAATTCTTTTATTTCCCATTTAATTTCAGAATTCGAGTTAGTATTGTCAAAGGACAACTAACTTTATGTTATATAGGACTAAGTTCAAATTATATTGAAACGGATTCTTTTTATATAATCTAAGTAGCCTATATTGTACATAAAATTTTCTGCTAGTCTGGGGAAGTGTTTATGGTAGTTTTCTAAATGAAACATTTATATTTTTAATTCAGAATTCAAAATCTAACAATCATCCAATTTTGCAAAAACACACCCTATATTTTACAAGAAAAGTTCAGATTACATTGCAACCAAACAAACAACTTTTAAGGATCACAAATGGCTTCTTGAAAACCAACTTAGAATACCAATAGCTAAAGTTGATAGTCGAGTTAGTGGCAAAATGCCTATTCAATATTGGTGCTCGTAATACCTATGCAACTTTTTACCCTTGAAAGTTCCCTGATATAAAGAGGAATAATTTAATAAGGAATAATTTTCCCTCTGCATTTCTAAATCTGTGTCACAACTTACTAAACCAACTCTTAAATTCCAGAGACGTGATCGTGAAATACCTGGCCAAGATCCTGGACGAGGTGTTGACCGGCACCAAGCCCATCGTGGACAACATCATCAACACTTACGTGGCCGTCGCCAAGCAGGTCCAGGAGATGTATGAGAAGAAGGTACGTTTCAATCCTGGTCATCTGTAAAGCTGATGAACCGTATGGAACTTTTATTCCAAAAAAAAAACTGAAAATAGTACTAACTAATAAAAAATTAGTCCTCTCTGAAGAGGGTTGACTACGCAAGTTTGATATCCGCCATTTCTAAGTGTAATGAACCATGCGGTACTTATAGTCTTAAAAGGTTTTGAAACTGAACTCTATGAAAAGTCGAAAATTATCACGAGGGAACATATCCCCAGGATAAAGAACAACATTCCTCTGAAATCCTCACATAAACTCTAAGTAACCCTTCTCTCTCCAGTTCGAGCCGACCATCAAGCAGTTCTACGCGACCTTAGCTAGCTACTTCAAGGAGCTGTCAGACTTAGTCCTGGAAATTGTGGCGCATTATGCTGCCATTGTCTCCGACTTCTACGAGAAGCACAAGCCTGAACTTGAGGAGCTGACCAATACCATCACCGCTATCTTCAAGGGTAAGTACCTACCCTGAGACATTTTGTGGATTAAGGATAGTTTACTGCTGTAAGGATACTCTCTGCATATACGAACTGTTGGTAGAATGCTCTATGGGTTAGATCAATTAACAATTTTTCGATAGATTTCACTATGAATTAGATAAATTGAATATTTTTGAGTATAATTTATTATGAATTAGATGAATTGAAAATTGTTCAGTAGAATTTACTATATGTCTGTAAAATTTACTACCTATCAGTACAATGAACGAACTGTTAGTAGAATTTGCTATTTCCCAGTTGAATGAAGTCTGTCTGTAGAAATTGCACTCTTTTAATAAAATGTACTGTCTATCAGTGGAATCGACCATCTTTCAGTAGAATTTACTATCTATCAATTGAATTAACGAAGTACCAGTAGAACAATGTTATTAATTTTAAATAAAAATATAAATATATTTCTATGGTAGATAATTGTCTATTAAGACGACATTAGGTATATAAAATATTCTTGTACTAAATAAATATAATTTATTTTGTTTTTTAGACCTGACCCGTCTCCTGGTTACCCAAATGAAGGAGTTCCGTGCCCGCTTCGATGCTCTGTTCAAAGAACTTACAAACACCATCAAGGAATTGCCCCTCTTCGCTGTCATCAAGGAGAAGGTAAGCGTTCATACAGCATGATCGGCTTTTGACAAAAATGGCCTTAAAATCCTGCGAATAGAAAATATATAGTTACATACATACAAACATTATCCTAAGTTAAAGGTTTTTTACCATGCAATAAGTACCTACTTCTTTTAAAATTATTTTATGAACGAAGGAGACCTAAAACCAATTTGGGGTGATAATGATAAATACTACAATCATTTTTACAAGAAAAGTATTCATTTCAGGCTCAAAGTGCACAATACTATATTAATAATAGTGCATAGAGAGATAATTATCAGTTGGTGTCATATTTTATTCAAAAATGTCTTAAGGCGCTACCCCAAGCAAAACGCCGCGCTGGCCGTTTTTCGTGCAGTTTTTAGGAGCTATCTACTCGTTATTTAAAATGAAATATCAACTAATAAAAATATATTAAATTACTACCTATTATTGATTCCAAAATTGTAGATTTCTTTTTTTTTTAACTGTAGTATATGTTTCACTAATCTCCTTCCAACAAAATCATAAAAATGAGTAATAATGATTGATAGCATGCATCTAAAATCTGGGCGTATTCACTACTGTAATTCATGCGCCACCAGTGCCGCTAGGCCAGTAGGAATGCTCATATCTCATGCTGATTTTTTGGTCAGGGTACGGTCTTAACAAGGTCTTAGCGAGTTAGCTCCGGCCCCTCGCACATCTTTCAAAAGTCCAGGACCCCAGGATACTGAAATATTTAAAGACATATATACCTAGTAATACTAATAATATTTTGCACTTTGAGCAATGTAAAAAGAATTCAGACTCCTAGTTTTTCGTCTCGCAATACCAGGGAAACTACCGCAATAACTCTGATCTAATGTTCCCTGAAATTCCTCCAGTACCAAGAGCTCGCAGTACCAGAGCAGGCGGTGGCTCTCCTCGGGGACGCCTACAACACCGTGCGCGCTCTGATCCCCACGCCCGAGATCAGGGACTTCACTGACGCTCTGCACTCCTACGTTACCAAGGTAAGTGCTACATTTACTCTACCAAAATCATCCGATAACCGCTTTCAATATTTTAATTTTTTTGACAATCTTTAAAAAAAGACAGGAAAATCAGAAAGAATAATATTTTATAACCAAAATTTTCTGTGAATTTTGTAAGACTCATATGTCAGTCTAAAATTAACTGAACTGGGACAGCATTATCTAAGAAGACAGAATATAATGTGTTTATGAAATCAGTGAATTACTGGATGATGTCTACTTAAAACTTAATAACACCGAAAACATTTGAAAATCACTGTGAAACCAAGAATCAATAATCAAATTATATTTCGTCTCCATTTAGCTGGAGTGATTTTCCCACTGCTGGGAAAAGGTTTCTCCTTTTATAATGATAATTCATCACGAGTATATCCTTGCTTATCACAATCTGTGGCACTTCCCCCACCAGCGCTTCAAATTAAAAAAATCTTCAGCGGTTCCGCTCAGGATCCATCACGAGTATACTGAACTTCTTTTACGATCCCAACACAAGCCCTAGATATTCAGTAGCTCTTCTCAGACTCAAAGTCCTAATCTTCCTCTCTTCCCTACTAGAAACTGAAGCAAGAGAAGTGCGACGACAACAAGGAGCTGCGCGTCATCTACCAGAAGCTGACCACCGCCGTGACGTCACTCATCCAGTTCATCCGCGCGCAACTCGGACAGCTGGGAGTGGGCATCGGACCTGCCAGCTGGAACCCTGTGAGTATACAGAAACATTGAAGACGTTATAGATCTTTTGTTTTAAGTCTTCAACAAATACATAAATAGTAGTAGAGCTATAAAGAAAGGAAATATACGTTTTGGTATTATTTACTTCAAGACATTAAGCATAAAAGCGTAAAAAAGTCACTGCTTAAAAAATACTGACTCAGCATAATGCTGTAGGTATCAAACGAAATAGAACCTTAGTTGTTTGTGATTGAGTTTATTCGAGGAAGCAGTTGAAGAATATGGCGATATAATGAAGGGCACTTGAGAAAATTCATCTTTGCTTCTGCGATGACAAAGGTGTCTGTGACCACTTGCCATAAAATCCTTTCGCTGGTTTTACTGGGTAGTAACGTATATACTGATATCCTCTTTCTCGTCCCCAGGTATCATTCACCCCCGGAACCGTGTCATCCCCGCAGTTTGGTAGCGCGCCCACGGCGAGCCTGCTCAGCAAGCTACTGACTGGCGACGTGCCTGACATCATCGCGCTGGTCAAGGCTTACAGACCCAGGAGCTACAACCCTCTGGATGAAGTGCCCGCTAAACGTGAGTACATTCTGTATTATATTAGGAGCTCGTAGTTAAGTGGTGACAGTTGCACGGGTCGATCTTCAAGGTTAAGCTACCGAGGTCTGTCCATGGATGGGGCCTCGGAAAGTACGTTAAGTCGGTGGCACTGTAGATCTCTCACAGTCGTTACGGACAGTCAAAATAGGACAACAACATAGGAAGAAAAAACAAAGTTCTAAGCAGAATAAAAAGTCGCGTCTTTGAAGTCAGTTAGGCAGTCTCTCCATTTAAAATACTGGTATTCAACTGCATCTGATTCAATTTGTAGCCAAACTAAGAAATTATTTCAAATCATTTACTTGTAAAACAAAGGTAGGTAATTTATAGGATATGTACATATTTCAACACTAAACAAAAGTAAATTAATCAATATATACAAAAGAAAGGTACACTTACACTTTTTAACTAATTAAGAATAGGTTACGCAGATTGAGAACTACGATCTACACTTTATCTCGTATATTGCGATGGAACATGCTTGTCCAAAAGTAATTTAGTCACTCGTTTTAAAGATCCCCAGAACTAATTGGGAAGCCATATCAGGATCCTTTGTTGCAATTATCTAATGGCGCATTTACATTAAGTCGGTTAGACCGTATTCGGCTGCAGGCCGTATTCGGTCACCGACTAATATAAACAGGTATTCGTTTGGCCGTATTCGGTTTGGCCGTATTCGGTCGAGCCCGTTGTCGGTGTCGAGTGCGCCGTGCCCCGCCCGTCGCCCGCCGCCCGCAGCCCGCAGCTCAGTTCGAAGAGCACGAGCCAGTCCGCCGCACGCGCACGATTGTGCATAAAATGGCCTCTCGAAAATTAAGTGACTCGGAAATGACGCACTTGGTAGAACTGTAATCAAGTCGCCGAATTCGGTTAACCGACCAATGTAAACAACTCAATTTAGGTGAGCGTTTCAGTTAAACCGAATGCGGCCGCCGCCTTCGGTGACCGACTTCAAACCGACCTAATGTAAATGAGCCATAATGTTGCCCCTTCTCCCCCCAGTCCGTGCGGTCGTCGTGAACGGTCAGCACATCTTCAGCTTCGACGGACGCCACATGACGTTCCCGGGCAACTGCCGCTACGTGCTCGCTCACGACCACGTCGACAGGAACTTCACGCTGATGATGCAGCTCGCCAACGGACAGCCTAAAGCTTTGATCTTGGAAGACAAGAGCGGATCAGTAATTGAGTTGAAGGATAATGGACAGGTAATATTTTTTTATTTAAAATCTCCAACTGATTGAGCTGATGTTTAGCATACTCGTTTAGTTTGGATGACAATACTCTGTTAGCTAATTGGAATCATTCTGAATCCAATCTCCAAAGATGTCGGACCGGTTATTTTTATTCACCCCCATAATAATATGAATTATCAAATGATAGAGTTTTCTGAGATGAGCTTTTAACTTTTTTAGCCCTTCAACATTTTAATTTCTTCATAGGCTTTCCTTCAAATGTATAACCGAAAACTTGATCTTGCAGGTCACTTTGAACGGTGCCGCCCATGGATTCCCAGTCATTGAGAAGGACTCGTTCGCTTTCCGCGAGGCCAACGGCCGCATCGGACTCGGAACGCTCTACGGACTTATGGCTTTCTGTACTACTAAACTTGAGGTATGTATCAAACCTGTTGAATACTAAAAGTTAGAACAACTGTAGAAAAACCTGTCAAACTTTGCAAACTATATTATAAAAAAAAACTAGCCGAGCCAGATTCAGACACGTATTTTATATTTATTTATTATCTAGTCCGTATTATTTAGTGTCTATAATATTGGCAAAAAAATAAAATAAAATACAGAAAAGTATAAAAATGTCAAAAGTAAAATTGCAAAACACCATCCTCTTCATTTATATTTAGATTAGATGCTTTCTATAAAATTTATTTTAAATAAGCTGAATTTCTGGCACCTAGTCCAGTCTTAGTGCTAGTCTTACAAAAAATTGTAGTTGTCTGTAAAAACTGAAGTCCAAAAATATCAGTTAACAATGTTTTGTTTCAATAGGTCTGCTACATCGAAGTGAACGGTTTCTACCTCGGCAAACTGCGCGGTCTGCTCGGAGACGGCAACAATGAGCCCTACGATGACTTCCGTCTACCTAATGGAAAGGTACGTCGTTAATTCTTCATGCTACTAGGAACTCTTCATCATTATCATCGTCATCAGCCTCTTAATGTTCCCACTGCTGAGACACAGGCACACTCTGTGAGAAAGGGAACCGGCCTTGATCACCAGTTACAACTGGGCCACCACTGCTCTCTTCAAACACTTTTATTTTCATACCATAATGATGAGCATTCAAGAAAATAATGAACTGTGTTCTGTCACTTCGAATTTTGCCTATTTGGTCGACTATCATCCGGTCTACTTAAAATCAAAGTGATGGTTGCCATTTATGATCGAATTTGGTCTATTTGATCGATAATCATCCAGTCTATTAAAAGAGTAAAGCTATACGCTATTTCTCATCAATGATAGTTTAGCATTTAATCCGTAATATACAGTACGGATATTCTACGGACTTCACCATAATTTCAGACATCACAAAACCGTATTCTACTTCTTACTGACTAAAAACGAAAAAGTCCCGTCAAGTAACCACTTTCTCCTTCTAGATCTGCACATCAGAGAGCGAGTTCGGCAACGCATACCGCCTGGCTAAGAGCTGCCCCGAGGTGAAGGCCCCCGAACACAACCACCACCAGATGCACCACATGGCGCTGCCTCCAGCATGCGAGGAGGTCTTCGGAGGAGCTTCCCCACTCAGACCCTTGAGCCTGTTCCTCGACCTTGCACCATTCAGGTAAGAAAGGCGATAAAATATTTTGCTAGGTTTGCCCGAATTCGAAGACCCTGTACACATTTTTTTTTAGGAATACCCTCGTGAATACCTTCCGTCCGGAAAACGCAGGGTTATGTCGGACTCCAACCAACTTAATCCCCACATTTCCTACCGCTACCAAGAGTCAGGGACCCAGGATGTTATTAAATACACGCATATACCCGACTGGTCTCGATCCGCCATTGCTAACCGGCTCCATCATCTATTGCGATCCAATGACTGTATATCCTCCCATTCAGGCATCTTCTATGCGACTTTGGACCCTGGATCAAAATCAGCTAACCTTACCCTTCCTCCACAGACAAGCCTGCATCCACGCTTGCTCCGGCGACTCCGCAGAGGCTCTCCACCAAGCTTGTGACCTTGCTCGTGGCTACGCCGCATTAGCGCTGACCGGCATGCTGCCCGCCGTGCTGCCCGAAGCCTGCGTGCGCTGCACGGACGCCGACAAGCCCAGGAAGGTTGGCGAGAGCTACGAGCTGAAGGTGCCCAACAAGCAAGCTGACATCATCGTGGCTTTCGAAACTACCGTTGTAAGTGTTTATTCAACCTAAATTATTCCAACTGAGCGAAGGCCTTCCGCTCTTCCGTCTACTTCATATCATAGTTACTGTAATAAAATCATCATCATCATTAATTGAAGCCATATTAGACTTAATTTCTGGGTAAAAGCAATGCCTTTCTTCTATAATTAACTTCTCATTTACGCTAGCTCTGTTCAAGTCTTCTGTAAACTTATTTAAAAAAACTTAGTTTTATTGTCTTCCTTGGGTGAAGTTTGGAAATCATTTTTTTTTTTAATATTGCAACTACTTATGTTCCTCTTAATTTTGGACTCTTATTGTAATCCTAACTGGATCCTGAATCCTAATCCTAAAAAGAAATACCCAAAATATGTGTTAAGGAATCCCTTGACTGCAAATAGCTGATGGTGTAACCTCCTCTTCCAGGATAACGAGAAGAACTACAAGAGCATCGTGGTGCCGCTGGTGGGACAGGTGCTGGACGCTCTGAAGAGCAAGCGCATCACTGACGTGAAGGTCTACCTCGTGGGCATCACGCCCAAGATGCCCTACCCCATCCTCTACGATACTGACTGTGAGTATGAGTTGCTTCATCATTCTGTCTAGAATAATATATACTTCTGTATTCCTCGAGTACACGTTAAGTCTTGCAGGTTTATCAGGTAAAAGTGTGAATTGAAAAGCGCTCTTTTAATTTAAATTTGACTTTTTTTAATCCAATGCCAACCTCCACTCATTTAAATTAATTTTCTTTGTTGTTTTTTTTTCTAAATGTTCCTTTCCGAAACTATCAATAACCCCTATTTTCTCATGACAGTGAGGCTGAAGAACCCTAAGCCCGTGTTCGACGACAAGAGCCGCTACCAGAGACTCGCCAAGACCACCAAGCCCGAAAATGCAGGAGAATACAGCCCCTACATCAACGAGCTCCTGTCCCTCATCGACATTCTCAGAATCGAATTTGGTAAGTATTTTTGTGTTTTTAACAGCTAACCCACGTGTAAGTTCGAAATTATCCCAAAGGAATGTACTATTGCCGGGATAAAAATCTATCCTATGTTCTATTCTAGGCCATGACCTATGTGCCAAGTTTGATCCAAATCCGTTCAGCCGTTGAAGCACGATTGCTGACCATACATCCAAACTTTATTACAAGCTTCTAATCAGTTTCATTATCCCGGTCTGTGCGTAATCAAAGTTTGCAAGTTAAATTTATCCCACTTCCCGGTGTTTGAGCTGACACATTTTTCTTCATCATGCTTCTTCATTTTTTTCTCCTCCTTTTTGGGAAGTCTGTTAATAAAAGCTCATTCTTTTTTTAATTGTAAAAATAGTTTTCTCATCTTTTGGTCCACTTAAAGCCCAACCCTTTATTGTAACTATCAAAAAATGAATTGCCTATTATATCAGTTGATAAGCGTACACTAACGTCATATCTCTTCATCCATCAGGTGTTACCAACGTGGTCGCTGGCTACCAGTCTCTCTTCGAGCTGCCCCTGCGCGCCGGAGCCGTCAAGCATACCATCAGTGTGGTCGGAGAGGAATGCATCAGCCAATTCTTCCTGGTAAGTAACGCTGACAACGATGAAGGAAAACATCGTGAGAAAACCTGGACTTATAGT
Organism: Orthosia cruda; assembly: GCA_964057195.1. NCBI lineage: Eukaryota > Metazoa > Arthropoda > Insecta > Lepidoptera > Noctuidae > Orthosia > Orthosia cruda. Next base: position 2,046,010 of record OZ059854.1, read on the forward strand.
TAATATTAATTTGGAATCACTTACTCGCCTTGAGCAAGCGTGGTAATTTAATTAATTAATGCTCGTAAATTTCGATAGCCTTGTCTATTCCATACATTTTTCAATTGCCACCGCGACGGTTTCGCGGATAGGATGTTCTTTGTCTAGAGCTTCTGGGAGGATTTGAGGGAAGTCTATGCCCAGCAGTGCGACAGACTAGACTACATTAAAAAGCCTTTTGTAATAAAGGAATAAGTAGTCATTTTCAGTTTGTATCTTATCAATCAGTATGTGTTTGTAACCGTGTTCTGTTCCCCCTCAGCTGGAGGTGGCCCGCTCCGCGGCCTACAGCCTCGCCTTCGACAACATGGCGTACAGCCACTCGCTCGTCACCGTGACTCCGCCCGGCGGCCTCTCGTGCACCGGCAAGAACCCCGCCCAGATTGTCGGTCAGTACCTATTCATTTTTTGTTTATTTCTCATCTTTGTATCAGCTGAGACTAGACTATTCAATTTTGAACTGTAATGTTTTCTAGTTAAAGTCGAAATTTCAATGTGGGAAAGTTTATCTAATTTTCAGTTGTATAACGGGTTGAAAATAATTTGTTAATTTGTGTTGTGCTAAGAAGGATGCTAAGTGTCGTTTCTCGTTAGCTCAACATATTTATAGTAAAGCTTACTTCGTGGTTAACATATTACAAGCGTCAAGCAAAGCAGAGACCTCTAACCAAGTTTTACTCGTGGCTAAAACTCGAATGATTTTCTCCAGGCTACACCGACAAGGCTGTGATCATGCTGGGAGACAAGAACGTCGGCAAGGACGCTGAGAACCTCAGGAGCTCTCTCACCAAGACACCTGACGCCTGCAGGGACTTCGTCGAGTCGGTGAGTCTACTACCCACCTTATTTATTCAAATAACTTGGAAGATTTACAGCTAAAAACAAACAGCCCTAGAACAGTAAAATTCACCTGTTTTTTTATCTGCGCCAGTAACATGCTCATTGCATTGCTTATAGTCAGTCGCTTGCGAATTGAAGTTACCCAATTGGTACCGCAAAATAAATGATATCAAATTCGATGTCTCTGATTAAAAGGTTTTTTGGATTAAGCATTTCAAGTTGACCTATTTCTCAAACTCTGCTCTAGCAAACTTGTCAAACGTTTATATTATTCAATTATTAAAGTAGGCTTTGACACGTTCTTAACTCCAAATTCTCGATACGGAAACCAGATGGTAGAATACGAGTTTGCTTAGGCCTTGGAAAGAACCGTTACTTACCTGTCCAGTAAGATAAGATGGCCACACCAAGGATCTTCCAGAATGTTACAAACCTATAACCAAAATTTTCCCTTCTTCCTTAGACTGACGGCATTGTGTTCTCCGCCACCAACTTCCACGGGCTGGACGGCGGCAAGCAGAAGCAGTTCCTCCAGACCGCAGCCGCCGCCATCAGCCAGAGGCTGCTGCACGAGAGCATGGTGCAGGACTGCAGCTGCGTGTACGCCGACCCCTTCCGCGTGCGCTCTGTGTGCGTCACCAAGGATAGGAAGGAAGTGGTGAGAGTTATTTTTAATTTAATTAGTCTACAGAAAATATATATAATAGTGGCATCTATGCCGCAACATACGAACTAATGATCTGACGTCACACAAAATCCTGCATCGCGCAAGCAGAGTTTTCGGCGCGATTGGAACCTAAACAACTCTCCGATAACAACCGTCGGGCAATAAAAAATTTTATGGAAGTTTGCGGGACTTTCCACTGTGTTCCACATACTTCAAAAGATGGAAGTAAAAAGGGAGTCAGTGATAGCATGACAGTTGATAGGACGGCGATCCCAGATCTGACAATAGTTGGTATCTTTAGGCTTTTTAAAGTGGCAGTTAGATTTATGATTTTACAACATGTATTATGCCCTTGTCTTACCCTAAACATCTGTCTTACCGACCTCTTCTAACATTATCTTTCGTTGTCCACAGGCTCGCAGACGGAAGTAAGCTCTGCGCCCGAAACTGTGATCGAATCGTGCCAACTACCAAATACTCTAGCGTTATGTAGTCGCGTGCGAGCGAGACGCACATATACAACTGTACGTGCGTTTCTCTCGCACGCTTTCATCAGATAATCTAGCACGGATATATAGAGCATAGTGTAGTGTCCATTGCCGCTTCGGCATTCAATAATTTAAATTCGTTTAGTAGTAGACCAGCGATGGATGGGAGATAGTTTTCTCGTGTTTTATGTTTCCGTGGTAGAGATAATTATTATTCATTGTAACGTCATCAGCAGACTCTGTTGTATTTATGAATTGCCGCGTACCATGAGGTATTGAGTGATCATGATCGACTCTGTATTAGATCTAATAAAATATGTTATTTAATATTTGCTTTTTATTTTGTTTCTTACCTTAATATACAAAATCACCAAAAGCGTATAGCGAATTCATGGGGCAAGCTCATGACCCAATGGCCTCTGTAATGGTTCGACATTGTGGCAGGCACACACCGAGATGGTGAGATGAGCTCTTTAGACATTCACTCATAATTTTTTTTCTTTTTTTCTATTTCTGATGCATAAAATGTTGTGAACACTAGTACCATAATGGGGGAGGACACTGACTCCTGTAACACAGGTCTCACCTAGCACAGGAGTCAGGGTTTCAAATGGAAATGTATAACTCTTTTTATGTGTCAATAAAAAAATAAAAAAAAAGACTTAAAATTTTGAAAATCTCACGACAGCGATTCAAAAATGTATGGGATTTCCAAGCGCTATAGAAATGAGACATGATCAGTACCTTACCTACATTTTGACATTTCGACCGTCGTCATCGCTTCTTCTTCTTTGTGTACTTGATTCCTTCACAAAATATTCTTGGACCAGTATTCAGCCATGTCGATAGCCTTAGCGCTTGCCTCACAAAGGTCTTGCATGGTGCAGATGTTTATAAATAAGGAGCAGGACAGGAGATGGGGCATCGTCTGTGGGGTGGTTCCGCAGTCACACTGGCTGATTGGAGTACCCCCATCTGAAGAAGTTTTTTTTTTTTTTTTAAACAATGCCCCACACTAGGAATTTCTTCCTGTATCATGGGTGCGTTTACAAACATATAAACTCACATACACAAACAACCAGAGCCGGAACAACTATCTGTAGGTCATACAAGTTATACCTACAGCTGCCCACTTGGCTTATAGAATAACATTTTCTAAAGAGCCTCTGGACTTCTGAGGTCTGGTCTTTAGCACGTTACTAGCTTCTGCCAGCGGCTTCGGCTTAAAAGTGTTTTTTTATCCCAAGGAAATTTATACCGGAATACAAAGTTGGCCCACGTGCTATTCCAGACTATAATCTATTTCTGTGACGAATTTCATCCAGATCCGTTTAGCCGTACTGGCATGATTGTGTAACAAACATACATCCGCACTTCCACATACACATCATCCTTTTTCACATTTATAAGAAGTAAGATAGAGAGTGAATATCTCTTTCCATACTCGTAAGGAGGTCTTCGCCCAGCAAAGGGACAGAAACCGGGTGATATTACAAGACTTTGATAAACATTGGGGTGAAGATCTAAAAATAAAAAACATAGGTATGTTAAAAGATCTCTTTATTACAACAATACATTTCCTTTATGAATACAAATGCAACACAATACATTAAACTTTGGCATCAAATCATTATGGAATGCAAGTATTTTATATTACAAAAAATTCTTACATACACTGACATAACAAGACTTATATTTACTTCTTTAACAGATTAAATGACACCAAAAATGTGTTTGGAATGTAACACAGAATTGTGGCAACTTCATACGCCATTTCTAACAACATTAGTGCCCGTGCTGTGTGCGCTGAGCACAAGTATCAGCTGACACTGCCACAGTCGGAATTACCACAGACCATCAATTCCTATGAGCTAATATAAGAATCACATCACATTGAGACAGAGTCAAGGGAACTGTCTGTCTAAAAATGTTCATAGAATATTGACCCCTATAGGCCACAATGTAAAGTCGTTAAGTTCTGTAGGGTGTGCACAAATTGCGTCTTTTGTTTATCTTGATAGGAATGTGTGCATCACATGGTGGAGATAGGACTCAATATGCTACGTATATTTTAGAATGATGAGTCAATTCGCTTCCATTCTGTCCAAGTCTGATTTGACCCTGACACTCTGCTACACTATATTTGGAAAGAGTTCACAATGGCGTCCCTAGCAGTAATCGCTAACCGTCTCAGTGCACAGTTGAATGTACGGTGTATGTTATTTAGTAAATATAGAGAGTTTAGTAGACATTCTTGCGCACCCACTTCATGCGCGCGCCGCGCTGGGACATGATCTTGACGGAAGCACTGGCGGCGCCTTTTACTACGTCTTGGATCTGTAACAAAACGTTATTTTACAGTCAAATACAGCTATATTCTAGTTTAGTGGGACTTATTGCCCCGGGCACAGTCATGGAAGCTCTAATGACCTTTTGAAATCAACCGATGCCAAGAGAGTCTAAAACCATATAAAATTAATGTAGATCCCTTAGTTAAGGGTGGTTTTTAGGATTCCGAACCCGAAGGGTCTAAACATAGCTCTATTGCTGTCACTCACATGTCCGTCTGTCCGTCGTTTGTCACAAAATTTTATTCTGAAGAATTTTAACTTCGCATTGATCACTGAACTTAAAATTAGGTGATGATAATGTTTATAATTACGTATATTTAACCCCCGACGGAAAAAGAGGGGTGTTATAAGTTTGACGTGTGTTGCTGTGTATCTGGGTGTCTATTTGTGGCATCATAGCGCCTCAACGGATGAAGAGATTTTAATTTAGTTTTTTTTTGTTTGAAAGGTGATTGTGTCGAGAGTGTTCTTAACTATGTTTGAATAAAATCGGTTCAGCCGTTCAAAAGTTATGGTCGTTTTACTGTTTGAATCGGGATGTTTTCGTAAGATAAATGTGCCGGGGGGTTTTAAAATTTTGAAATTTAATTTGTAATTATTTACTAACAAATACCAATTATATTCTACATTTGGTACAGAACCCCAAAATGTACGAAGTCCGACTCGCACTTGGCCGGTTTTTCTTGGTCATATTGATGGTTCCACATCAAAAAATTACAACTTAAGTTTTATCCATAATGTTGAAACCTCGTAGTAATAAATTAGTACTCGTAGTAGCTTCATAAACATCAGATAATAGGTTAACAAGCAAACGACCAAATATAATACTTACACTCAACATCAAACTCTGAGCGTTGCCCACCAACATGTCTAAGGCTTCCTTATCTTCTTGTGTACCTGAAAATCAATTTGAAAAATGCTTATACTTCATTCGTTATGTAGTTTCTAAAGTGGAACAGGATGAGTCCCACTCGTATTACGTCACAGGTATTTACAGAGATAAATAAGTATTAAACTTGTGACGAAGAGCTCAAGTAAAATGAACTGTATTACCGTGGCGGCCGAGCGAGAATCCTTTGACTGTCGTCAACATCTTGAGCTGACCGCTGATGGTCGGGATCCTCTCGCAGGTTTGTAGCAGGTTCTAGAAAAACATCCAAATTATTATAACATTTAAGTATTGATCCGCAGTCACCTATCGCAAGGCAACAAATACCTCTTCTCATACAGAGTAGGGGCTTAACTCATCACGGCTGGCTTAAATCGTGTTGGCAATCTACAATTGAAAGTGTAGGTTTAGCAATATTTTGACGATACTTTACGATATAGATGAACATTTTGCTCAATATTCAAGGGTATTCACAGAAGAGGTTGGTAATGAATACTAACCGTCTTGATCCTATGGTCCGTGCACTCGTGCGCAAGTTTCTTGGCGAGCCGTGCGACTTCATGCGACTCTGTTACTATCGACTTTGAAGTCGTTAGGACTTCGCGCTGCTTGTCTGTAATACGAGAAAAGGTTTTCATGGTTTTGAAATTTCCTAGAGTCAAAGTACAAAGGTTCAGTTTTCATAAGTTGCTTCTCACTCTCTACTTTAAATTATAAAAGAAGATAACTAAACTTTTCTAAACCCACTCAATTACAATTATTTTCATAATGAATATTTTATTCAAAAAGGTTGGAAAGACATGGAAAGCTGTAGATAATTGGCCCAATAGTGGGATAGTAAACGTTATTACACTTTCAGACTCTCGAGATACGAAATTTTCTTACCGTTGCTCATGAAATTGGACAGCTTGGCCATGAGCACGGCCATGCGCTTGGCCACGGCCACGATCTCGTTGTCGCGCGACGACCAGTCGCGGATGGCCACGTGCAGGTTCAGAGCCTCGTTCTGTGGGGGACACGATATTACACACTGTTATCCAACTTAATATTATAACTGTGCAAGTCTGCAAGGTTGTTTAATAATGACGCCTCAAATATTCAAACAGATAGATAATATAATAAAAAGAATGTGCAGAAAATACTTAATACAAGCAATAGTTTAGGTATACAACTTACATAGATGGGTTGATTCGGTCCCGGCTGGGTCCTGAAGACATTCTCGCCGCCCAGCAGTGATTCCACTTCCTCGGTTGCTTGCAGAATCTGCAGATGAAGAACATCGTTAAATTAAACAAATATCACTACGGGTGGATGGACAAAAGCACTGTTGAGCTTTTGTTGAGCTACTGTTGAATTGTCGTTAAACTGTTGTAGAGCCACTGTTTGAATGTTGCTAAGCTATTGTTGAGCGGTTTTTGAACTGTTCTTGATCTTATAGTGATTGTTGAGCTGGCAGTGTTACCTTGGCAGTGGTATCCTTCCAGTCGGGCATCCTGCTGGCGCGGGTGTCGGCAGCGGGCGGGCCGCACTGAGCTGTTGTTGAACTACTGTTGAGCTGGCAGTGTTACCTTGGCAGTGGTATCCTTCCAGTCGGGCATCCTGCTGGCGCGGGTGTCGGCAGCGGGCGGGCCGCACTGAGCTGTTGTTGAACTACTGTTGAGCTGGCAGTGTTACCTTGGCAGTGGTATCCTTCCAGTCGGGCATCCTGCTAGCGCGGGTGTCGGCAGCGGGCGGGCCGCACTGAGCTGTTGTTGAACTACTGTTGAGCTGGCAGTGTTACCTTGGCAGTGGTATCCTTCCAGTCGGGCATCCTGCTGGCGCGGGTGTCGGCAGCGGGCGTGGCCGCACTGAGCTGTTGTTGAACTACTGTTGAGCTGGCAGTGTTACCTTGGCAGTGGTATCCTTCCAGTCGGGCATCCTGCTGGCGCGGGTGTCGGCAGCGGGCGTGGCCGCACTGAGCTGTTGTTGAACTACTGTTGAGCTGGCAGTGTTACCTTGGCAGTGGTATCCTTCCAGTCGGGCATCCTGCTGGCGCGGGTGTCGGCAGCGGGCGTGGCCGCACTGAGCTGTTGTTGAACTACTGTTGAGCTGGCAGTGTTACCTTGGCAGTGGTATCCTTCCAGTCGGGCATCCTGCTGGCGCGGGTGTCGGCAGCGGGCGTGGCCGCACTGAGCTGTTGTTGAACTACTGTTGAGCTGGCAGTGTTACCTTGGCAGTGGTATCCTTCCAGTCGGGCATCCTGCTGGCGCGGGTGTCGGCAGCGGGCGTGGCCGCACTGAGCTGTTGTTGAACTACTGTTGAGCTGGCAGTGTTACCTTGGCAGTGGTATCCTTCCAGTCGGGCATCCTGCTGGCGCGGGTGTCGGCAGCGGGCGTGGCCGCACTGAGCTGTTGTTGAACTACTGTTGAGCTGGCAGTGTTACCTTGGCAGTGGTATCCTTCCAGTCGGGCATCCTGCTGGCGCGGGTGTCGGCAGCGGGCGTGGCCGCACTGAGCTGTTGTTGAACTACTGTTGAGCTGGCAGTGTTACCTTGGCAGTGGTATCCTTCCAGTCGGGCATCCTGCTGGCGCGGGTGTCGGCAGCGGGCGTGGCCGCACTGAGCTGTTGTTGAACTACTGTTGAGCTGGCAGTGTTACCTTGGCAGTGGTATCCTTCCAGTCGGGCATCCTGCTGGCGCGGGTGTCGGCAGCGGGCGTGGCCGCACTGAGCTGTTGTTGAACTACTGTTGAGCTGGCAGTGTTACCTTGGCAGTGGTATCCTTCCAGTCGGGCATCCTGCTGGCGCGGGTGTCGGCAGCGGGCGTGGCCGCACTGAGCTGTTGTTGAACTACTGTTGAGCTGGCAGTGTTACCTTGGCAGTGGTATCCTTCCAGTCGGGCATCCTGCTAGCGCGGGTGTCGGCAGCGGGCGGGCCGCACTGAGCTGTTGTTGAACTACTGTTGAGCTGGCAGTGTTACCTTGGCAGTGGTATCCTTCCAGTCGGGCATCCTGCTGGCGCGGGTGTCGGCAGCGGGCGTGGCCGCACTGAGCTGTTGTTGAACTACTGTTGAGCTGGCAGTGTTACCTTGGCAGTGGTATCCTTCCAGTCGGGCATCCTGCTGGCGCGGGTGTCGGCAGCGGGCGTGGCCGCACTGAGCTGTTGTTGAACTACTGTTGAGCTGGCAGTGTTACCTTGGCAGTGGTATCCTTCCAGTCGGGCATCCTGCTGGCGCGGGTGTCGGCAGCGGGCGTGGCCGCACTGAGCTGTTGTTGAACTACTGTTGAGCTGGCAGTGTTACCTTGGCAGTGGTATCCTTCCAGTCGGGCATCCTGCTGGCGCGGGTGTCGGCAGCGGGCGTGGCCGCACTGAGCTGTTGTTGAACTACTGTTGAGCTGGCAGTGTTACCTTGGCAGTGGTATCCTTCCAGTCGGGCATCCTGCTGGCGCGGGTGTCGGCAGCGGGCGTGGCCGCACTGAGCTGTTGTTGAACTACTGTTGAGCTGGCAGTGTTACCTTGGCAGTGGTATCCTTCCAGTCGGGCATCCTGCTGGCGCGGGTGTCGGCAGCGGGCGTGGCCGCACTGAGCTGTTGTTGAACTACTGTTGAGCTGGCAGTGTTACCTTGGCAGTGGTATCCTTCCAGTCGGGCATCCTGCTGGCGCGGGTGTCGGCAGCGGGCGTGGCCGCACTGAGCTGTTGTTGAACTACTGTTGAGCTGGCAGTGTTACCTTGGCAGTGGTATCCTTCCAGTCGGGCATCCTGCTGGCGCGGGTGTCGGCAGCGGGCGTGGCCGCACTGAGCTGTTGTTGAACTACTGTTGAGCTGGCAGTGTTACCTTGGCAGTGGTATCCTTCCAGTCGGGCATCCTGCTGGCGCGGGTGTCGGCAGCGGGCGTGGCCGCACTGAGCTGTTGTTGAACTACTGTTGAGCTGGCAGTGTTACCTTGGCAGTGGTATCCTTCCAGTCGGGCATCCCGCTGGCGCGGGTGTCGGCAGCGGGCGTGGCCGCACTGAGCTGTTGTTGAACTACTGTTGAGCTGGCAGTGTTACCTTGGCAGTGGTATCCTTCCAGTCGGGCATCCTGCTGGCGCGGGTGTCGGCAGCGGGCGTGGCCGCACTGAGCTGTTGTTGAACTACTGTTGAGCTGGCAGTGTTACCTTGGCAGTGGTATCCTTCCAGTCGGGCATCCTGCTGGCGCGGGTGTCGGCAGCGGGCGTGGCCGCACTGAGCTGTTGTTGAACTACTGTTGAGCTGGCAGTGTTACCTTGGCAGTGGTATCCTTCCAGTCGGGCATCCTGCTGGCGCGGGTGTCGGCAGCGGGCGTGGCCGCACTGAGCTGTTGTTGAACTACTGTTGAGCTGGCAGTGTTACCTTGGCAGTGGTATCCTTCCAGTCGGGCATCCTGCTGGCGCGGGTGTCGGCAGCGGGCGTGGCCGCACTGAGCTGTTGTTGAGCTTCAGACAGCGCCTTTTGCAGCTCAGGGTCACTTTTGGCTGTACTTGATGACAAGCCGACGTGAATCACGCGGTTGGCTAGCCTGGATAAAGAAGGGATTTATCAAACTTCATGCTACGATATCTGATAGCGGGATTATAGGGATTCACGAACAATTTCAAAATCACACGCGTATGTGATCTGTGGTCCCCCCGGTGGGTGCCCGCATTGTCGAGGCGGGGGGGCTCAGTAGCCGTGGCTTGGTCACGTACGGTGAAGCGAAGAGGAACCCGAGAAGAGGCCGCTCATCAGGTCTTTTGCCGATAAGCCGACGGCGTAGCGGCCAACATGTAGGTTGCGGTGCTGCCTGGGCGACATCGCAACTGAGGCGGGCCGCTATTTCGTATGGGGCCTCCCAAATCCATAAAATCGCGGCTGAGTGTTGGAGGCCGCGGCGGGAGAGTCGGTATTGCGGTACGCCGCTCTCCCTACCTTCCGCGGCCTGGACGGTTCACCACCGTCTGATGGCGGACGCGGTGTAGCCGCAGGGGAGAAGGAGTGTCTGTATAGTGCTGGCCGCTCTCCCAATCCCCTGCGGCCGAAAAATGTTAGGTAGCCATTGATCTTGACCCGTCACACGGGGATCAAGGGTGCCATACACGGGGTCGTCTGGCGCACAGTGTGTTCTGGTGCGCCGGTGATGGGGGGTACTCCCCTGAGGAGGGTCCGGTGAGTGCTAACGCGTGCCTGTGTTCCCACCATAAGCGGCACAGGAGGACACCGTGGAGTTTTAGTGGGTTAGAGTGCCACATAACTGCGCTATCTCCCCGTGGTAGCGCAGCATGCATGATCATTTCTCAACATGGTATGTGATCAAAATATTCATCTGGAAGCAAACCGCATCATAATTGGTAAAAGCTAGACTAGATAAGGATGAATTGGTATGTTTGAGTCTTTAATTATTCAAAGAAAACCTGACTCGTGGCAATGTTGCGATTCACATTAGTTAGAAGTATTCCAAAAGTTTCATAGAGTTTCGGGTAGAATCTTATTGATTGCAGGTGGATCAACAGTTAGCCCTACAAAGGTGTATAAATCTATAATATCTTACTTGGTGATAGCAGCAGAGGTGTGTGCACACCGCATGGGATCGTTGTGCTTGGTGGACTCTTCACGCATGCGTTCCATGGTCTCTCCTGTAAACATATATAACTTTTAATCAATTCGGAAAACAAGCATGAAGACTTTACCGAAATCCCCGCCAAAATTAATTCCAACGGAGATTGAAGAGCCGTTAGAGTCAGGTCCAAGTGGAATCCGAATCAGGAAAGACCCGGGCATTAAGCGTTAGAAAGATTTGAGGAGAATAGGAAGAAAAACATCTTGGTGAAGGGAAGCCAGCGACAGAGCGAAATGGAAGAAGATCGTTGAGGAGACCAAGATCCCTAAGGGAACCAGCGCCAAAGTAATGAATGGAGATTGAAGAGAAGACAGTTTTTTTATTAATATTAAAATTATTTTCTTTTCCAGGGTTGTCTAATAATAAAAGTATTTTCTCATATTCATGAGTACTTTACCCCAGCACAGAAACTAAAAATTTAAAATACTTAGTTGAGCATACCTATCCTACCGACATTATAAATGTGAAAGTTTGGATGGATAGATGAATGAATGGATGGATGGATGTTTGTTACTCAACCTCGCCAGAACGGCTAAACAGAACTAGATGCAATTTGGCACAGACACAATATATTCTGGAATAGCACATAAGCAAGTTTTTATCCCAGTTCCTTCGAGGTAAAAAAACACTATTCAATCGGGTGAAGCCGCGGCAAGAAGCTAGTCCGTTCATAAATTAGTTGCTCAACAGTCCAAAGCCAAACAAATTCAAGTTGTTTTTACCTGCAGTCTGCACGAAGTCCATGGGGTCCACAGACTGGTCGCACAGGTCTCGTATCTTGGACAACGACTCTGCGTATCTGGCGAGCAGTGTCTTGTAGTTCTCTATGACAGCCTTGTCGTCAGGACACGCAATCCTTTGTTGTGCAGCTTTCACCAACATGGGTGCTAGCAACTCAGCCTAGAAAAAAATAAAAAAATATTGTAAAGTTGAAAATAAAATGAGACAGATTCATTTTCCTCAATGCAGTGTTAAGAGGAAGGAATCGGTCCAACAAGTCGGTAACCGATTCTAACCATCAAAGTAAATTGGTTACCAACATCTTATACCGTAACACGAGTGTACCAACCTGTTCACTACAAGTGTTGAGCTGTGTGCTGACAGTAGTGCCGGCGTCTTTGTCTGTGTCCGCGATAAGCCTGGCAGTCTTAGTGACGCGACTCAGCTGGTCTAGGAGCTCGGCGATCTTCTTCTCCAGGAGGAACTTGCGTTTTGATTCATCTGGTAAAGTTACAACGTAAATAAGTTAGGAAATCTTTCAAGTTCTTTATTAGGCTGTACCTATCAATTAGCAGGTTAACTTCATAACCATGGGGTGATCAGTTTCTTAAGGCAGCTCGAGTTTAATTGTTGTGGAAGGCGGTGATCACGATATCGTCGAAAAGTAATCTCGGCAGAGTGAGCCCTAACCTTCTTGCTTTAGAAGTTGTATTATGGCAGCGGTCAGGTCTACCAGTAATCTATTTCAGTGATGGGCTAGAGATCTTTGACTTTTTATAAAAACACGTGATTGATTGACTTCTAGACGGCTTCAAGGAAGGGTCGATTATTTTTTTCGAACACTGGTTATACGCTCACAACATTATAGAAATTAGGACAACAGATATGTCGATGGCCATGAAGTCCAACGAGTATAGTCGTAGCACTAGCACTACAGAAAATGGCATTCCTAATATTCCTACCTTTCTCATAATGAGCTACTAAGTCCAGGTCCGCTAGCGGAGCCTCAGCATCCATGAAGTCCTGCACCACCCTGGTGACCACGCCGCGCTCGATGTTCCAGTACAACAGAAGATGAACCTACCTTTCTCATAGTCAGCCACGAGGTCCAGGTCCGCGAGAGGAGCCTCAGCATCCATGAAGTCCTGCACCACCCTGGTGACCACGCCGCGCTCGATGTTCCAGTACAGCAGAAGATGAACCTACCTTTCTCATAGTCAGCCACGAGGTCCAGGTCCGCGAGAGGAGCCTCAGCATCCATGAAGTCCTGCACCACCCTGGTGACCACGCCGCGCTCGATGTTCCAGTACAGCAGAAGATGAACCTACCTTTCTCATAGTCAGCCACGAGGTCCAGGTCCGCGAGAGGAGCCTCAGCATCCATGAAGTCCTGCACCACCCTGGTGACCACGCCGCGCTCGATGTTCCAGTACAGCAGAAGATGAACCTACCTTTCTCATAGTCAGCCACGAGGTCCAGGTCCGCGAGAGGAGCCTCAGCATCCATGAAGTCCTGCACCACCCTGGTGACCACGCCGCGCTCTATGTTCCAGTACAGCAGAAGATGAACCTACCTTTCTCATAGTCAGCCACGAGGTCCAGGTCCGCGAGAGGAGCCTCAGCATCCATGAAGTCCTGCACCACCCTGGTGACCACGCCGCGCTCGATGTTCCAGTACAGCAGAAGATGAACCTACCTTTCTCATAGTCAGCCACGAGGTCCAGGTCCGCGAGAGGAGCCTCAGCATCCATGAAGTCCTGCACCACCCTGGTGACCACGCCGCGCTCGATGTTCCAGTACAGCAGAAGATGAACCTACCTTTCTCATAGTCAGCCACGAGGTCCAGGTCCGCGAGAGGAGCCTCAGCATCCATGAAGTCCTGCACCACCCTGGTGACCACGCCGCGCTCGATGTTCCAGTACAGCAGAAGATGAACCTACCTTTCTCATAGTCAGCCACGAGGTCCAGGTCCGCGAGAGGAGCCTCAGCATCCATGAAGTCCTGCACCACCCTGGTGACCACGCCGCGCTCGATGTTCCAGTACAGCAGAAGATGAACCTACCTTTCTCATAGTCAGCCACGAGGTCCAGGTCCGCGAGAGGAGCCTCAGCATCCATGAAGTCCTGCACCACCCTGGTGACCACGCCGCGCTCGATGTTCCAGTACAGCAGAAGATGAACCTACCTTTCTCATAGTCAGCCACGAGGTCCAGGTCCGCGAGAGGAGCCTCAGCATCCATGAAGTCCTGCACCACCCTGGTGACCACGCCGCGCTCGATGTTCCAGTACAGCAGAAGATGAACCTACCTTTCTCATAGTCAGCCACGAGGTCCAGGTCCGCGAGAGGAGCCTCAGCATCCATGAAGTCCTGCACCACCCTGGTGACCACGCCGCGCTCGATGTTCCAGTACAGCAGAAGATGAACCTACCTTTCTCATAGTCAGCCACGAGGTCCAGGTCCGCGAGAGGAGCCTCAGCATCCATGAAGTCCTGCACCACCCTGGTGACCACGCCGCGCTCTATGTTCCAGTACAGCAGAAGATGAACCTACCTTTCTCATAGTCAGCCACGAGGTCCAGGTCCGCGAGAGGAGCCTCAGCATCCATGAAGTCCTGCACCACCCTGGTGACCACGCCGCGCTCTATGTTCCAGTACAGCAGAAGATGAACCTACCTTTCTCATAGTCAGCCACGAGGTCCAGGTCCGCGAGAGGAGCCTCAGCATCCATGAAGTCCTGCACCACCCTGGTGACCACGCCGCGCTCGATGTTCCAGTACAGCAGAAGATGAACCTACCTTTCTCATAGTCAGCCACGAGGTCCAGGTCCGCGAGAGGAGCCTCAGCATCCATGAAGTCCTGCACCACCCTGGTGACCACGCCGCGCTCGATGTTCCAGTACAGCAGAAGATGAACCTACCTTTCTCATAGTCAGCCACGAGGTCCAGGTCCGCGAGAGGAGCCTCAGCATCCATGAAGTCCTGCACCACCCTGGTGACCACGCCGCGCTCGATGTTCCAGTACAGCAGAAGATGAACCTACCTTTCTCATAGTCAGCCACGAGGTCCAGGTCCGCGAGAGGAGCCTCAGCATCCATGAAGTCCTGCACCACCCTGGTGACCACGCCGCGCTCGATGTTCCAGTACAGCAGAAGATGAACCTACCTTTCTCATAGTCAGCCACGAGGTCCAGGTCCGCGAGAGGAGCCTCAGCATCCATGAAGTCCTGCACCACCCTGGTGACCACGCCGCGCTCGATGTTCCAGTACAGCAGAAGATGAACCTACCTTTCTCATAGTCAGCCACGAGGTCCAGGTCCGCGAGAGGAGCCTCAGCATCCATGAAGTCCTGCACCACCCTGGTGACCACGCCGCGCTCGATGTTCCAGTACAGCAGAAGATGAACCTACCTTTCTCATAGTCAGCCACGAGGTCCAGGTCCGCGAGAGGAGCCTCAGCATCCATGAAGTCCTGCACCACCCTGGTGACCACGCCGCGCTCGATGTTCCAGTACAGCAGAAGATGAACCTACCTTTCTCATAGTCAGCCACGAGGTCCAGGTCCGCGAGAGGAGCCTCAGCATCCATGAAGTCCTGCACCACCCTGGTGACCACGCCGCGCTCGATGTTCCAGTACAGCAGAAGATGAACCTACCTTTCTTATAGTCAGCCACGAGGTCCAGGTCCGCGAGAGGAGCCTCAGCATCCATGAAGTCCTGCACCACCCTGGTGACCACGCCGCGCTCGATGTTCCAGTACAGCAGAAGATGAACCTACCTTTCTCATAGTCAGCCACGAGGTCCAGGTCCGCGAGAGGAGCCTCAGCATCCATGAAGTCCTGCACCACCCTGGTGACCACGCCGCGCTCGATGTTCCAGTACAGCAGAAGATGAACCTACCTTTCTCATAGTCAGCCACGAGGTCCAGGTCCGCGAGAGGAGCCTCAGCATCCATGAAGTCCTGCACCACCCTGGTGACCACGCCGCGCTCGATGTTCCAGTACAGCAGAAGATGAACCTACCTTTCTCATAGTCAGCCACGAGGTCCAGGTCCGCGAGAGGAGCCTCAGCATCCATGAAGTCCTGCACCACCCTGGTGACCACGCCGCGCTCGATGTTCCAGTACAGCAGAAGATGAACCTACCTTTCTCATAGTCAGCCACGAGGTCCAGGTCCGCGAGAGGAGCCTCAGCATCCATGAAGTCCTGCACCACCCTGGTGACCACGCCGCGCTCGATGTTCCAGTACAGCAGAAGATGAACCTACCTTTCTCATAGTCAGCCACGAGGTCCAGGTCCGCGAGAGGAGCCTCAGCATCCATGAAGTCCTGCACCACCCTGGTGACCACGCCGCGCTCGATGTTCCAGTACAGCAGAAGATGAACCTACCTTTCTCATAGTCAGCCACGAGGTCCAGGTCCGCGAGAGGAGCCTCAGCATCCATGAAGTCCTGCACCACCCTGGTGACCACGCCGCGCTCGATGTTCCAGTACAGCAGAAGATGAACCTACCTTTCTCATAGTCAGCCACGAGGTCCAGGTCCGCGAGAGGAGCCTCAGCATCCATGAAGTCCTGCACCACCCTGGTGACCACGCCGCGCTCGATGTTCCAGTACAGCAGAAGATGAACCTACCTTTCTCATAGTCAGCCACGAGGTCCAGGTCCGCGAGAGGAGCCTCAGCATCCATGAAGTCCTGCACCACCCTGGTGACCACGCCGCGCTCGATGTTCCAGTACAGCAGAAGATGAACCTACCTTTCTCATAGTCAGCCACGAGGTCCAGGTCCGCGAGAGGAGCCTCAGCATCCATGGAGTCCTGCACCACCCTGGTGACCACGCCGCGCTCGATGTTCCAGTACAGCAGAAGATGAACCTACCTTTCTCATAGTCAGCCACGAGGTCCAGGTCCGCGAGAGGAGCCTCAGCATCCATGAAGTCCTGCACCACCCTGGTGACCACACCGCGCTCGATGTTCCAGTACAGCAGAAGATGAACCTACCTTTCTCATAGTCAGCCACGAGGTCCAGGTCCGCGAGAGGAGCCTCAGCATCCATGAAGTCCTGCACCACCCTGGTGACCACGCCGCGCTCGATGTTCCAGTACAGCAGAAGATGAACCTACCTTTCTCATAGTCAGCCACGAGGTCCAGGTCCGCGAGAGGAGCCTCAGCATCCATGAAGTCCTGCACCACCCTGGTGACCACGCCGCGCTCGATGTTCCAGTACAGCAGAAGATGAACCTACCTTTCTCATAGTCAGCCACGAGGTCCAGGTCCGCGAGAGGAGCCTCAGCACCCATGAAGTCCTGCACCACCCTGGTGACCACGCCGCGCTCGATGTTCCAGTACAGCAGAAGATGAACCTACCTTTCTCATAGTCAGCCACGAGGTCCAGGTCCGCGAGAGGAGCCTCAGCATCCATGAAGTCCTGCACCACCCTGGTGACCACGCCGCGCTCGATGTTCCAGTACAGCAGAAGATGAACCTACCTTTCTCATAGTCAGCCACGAGGTCCAGGTCCGCGAGAGGAGCCTCAGCATCCATGAAGTCCTGCACCACCCTGGTGACCACGCCGCGCTCGATGTTCCAGTACAGCAGAAGATGAACCTACCTTTCTCATAGTCAGCCACGAGGTCCAGGTCCGCGAGAGGAGCCTCAGCATCCATGAAGTCCTGCACCACCCTGGTGACCACGCCGCGCTCGATGTTCCAGTACAGCAGAAGATGAACCTACCTTTCTCATAGTCAGCCACGAGGTCCAGGTCCGCGAGAGGAGCCTCAGCACCCATGAAGTCCTGCACCACCCTGGTGACCACGCCGCGCTCGATGTTCCAGTACAGCAGAAGATGAACCTACCTTTCTCATAGTCAGCCACGAGGTCCAGGTCCGCGAGAGGAGCCTCAGCATCCATGAAGTCCTGCACCACCCTGGTGACCACGCCGCGCTCGATGTTCCAGTACAGCAGAAGATGAACCTACCTTTCTCATAGTCAGCCACGAGGTCCAGGTCCGCGAGAGGAGCCTCAGCATCCATGAAGTCCTGCACCACCCTGGTGACCACGCCGCGCTCGATGTTCCAGTACAGCAGAAGATGAACCTACCTTTCTCATAGTCAGCCACGAGGTCCAGGTCCGCGAGAGGAGCCTCAGCATCCATGAAGTCCTGCACCACCCTGGTGACCACGCCGCGCTCGATGCCCTTCTTCAGCTCGCGGACGCGTTCCATCAGCACACTGGGAGTTAAGGGACTAATGAGATCAGATATTTTTGGATTAATGGGAAGTCTAGAGTTGAAAGAACTTCCGCCGGAGACTGTTTTTCCTGATAAGCTTTGGATCTTTTAGTCAAGAGTGAATAGGTTACATGTAGGCAAGCGTGCTTCACCGTCGACTACATCATCGCTTACCATCGGCTGAGATAGTGGTCAAATGCGAGCCTATCAATAATAATAAAAAACCGGCCAAGTGCGAGTCGGACTCGCGCACGAAGGGTTCCGTACCATTATCGCAAAACCGGCAAAATAATCACGTTTGTTGTATGGGAAAAACTAAAATATTAAATCATCAACTGCCTAGCCTTTTCCCAACTATATTGGGGTCGGCTTCCAGTCTAACCGGATTCAGCTGAGTACCAGTGTTTTACATGGAGCGACTGCCTATCTGACCTCCACAATCCAGTAACTGGGTAACAGCGGTACCCCTTGGCTAGACTGGTGTCAGATCTCAAACTTCTGACTACCCGTAACGACTGTCAAAGATCTTCAAATGTCAGCCGGGACCAACAGCTTAACGTGCGCACCGAGGCACGGAGGAAACTCGGTATGTTGAAATGGTCACCCATCCACGGACCGACATCGTCAAGCGTTGCTTAACCTTGAAGATCGACCCGTGCGGTTATTATTATTTAGCCACGAGCTCCTCATAAAAAACTAAAATATTAAATAAATAAGTTATACAAAAAAAAAAAGTAAGTGATATTAAATAATAATTTATTATAACTTAAATATTTATTTTATGCTGTTTTTAGTATTTGCTGTTATAGCGGCAACAGAAATACATCATCGTGAAAATTTCAACATACAGCTATCACGGTTCATGAGATACAGCCTGGTGACAGACGGACAGACAGACAGGTGGACAGGCAGACAGACGGATCGTGAAGTCTTAGTAATAGGGTCCCGAGTTTACCCTTTGCTACTACTACTGCCAATTAATTATTCAGCAAGTATTGCCGGAGTTCAAAATAACAGATTCTACAAATGTATAATATTCGAGACATAATTTATGTCTGACGGTGATAAAATCAGCCCTTGCGTTCAAAAGAGCAATGACTGATTATTTATTTTTATTATTTATTCATACCTGTACTGCTCATGGTCATACTTCTTGCTGCACTCAGTGAGCAACTGTTCAGTCTCCAGCACCAAGGTCTTCATGTCGTCCTTGTCACTGCCCTTCAAGTCTTCCGTTACCTGCACGAAAGCCACAGGATAAATATTTATATTCTGTTCATAACTTTTTCTCAAATTTTGGACTCGGAACTGTTTTGCATGGCAGTTCTACTCGCAAAGGGTAGACACTTCTTAGGTGGTTTGGTCATGTCGAGAGGATGATTGAGAGGTGACTAAAATAAGTAGATAAATGTTACCTTATTAGCAACTTCAATAAGGTTGCGTACTGCTTGCTGTCCGTGTGTCTTCACCTCAGCCTTGGATACAGGCTTTAGCAACCATTTGGATGCCGCGTCGAACCTGAAACAAACATGTTTCATGATTTAGACTTATAAATATACAAGGCAGGTAGGCAAGGAAGTATTAATCCTATATACAGAGATGATAGATACTTGATTTAATATTTGTTACAAAACTATACTGTTGGAACCTTTTGATCGTGGTGGAGAGGAGTTTAGGTAAATGAAAGTCTGACGTTCAAGGTGACTGTCTATTATTGATTACCAGGAAATATTGTATATTGTGCACTCCTTATACTAAGTTATACAGACGCGAGTTAATGCCACGGCGTGGGGAGGACGACTGACTGGCCGCTAAACTATATGCGCGGGGAACATTCTGTTTTGCCTTGTTAGCATTTCTGTTACCTGTAGTTCCTACATACCTCCCCCCTTTACAAAATAAAAAAAATATATTATTTTTTTATTTTATAACATAATCGCTGCCATTACAATGAAATGAAATGTAATCATCTACTCATAGTTGGCTGGCGTTCGTCTTGCCCACGTGTGCATACATACATTGTTATAGTTATATTTTATTACGTTACCGAGAATTGTTATCGGTAGTCTTACATGTAATACAATATATTGTTTATACATACCATGGTTTTTTATTTTAACTTTCGATACATTGTTAGCGTTAATATTATTTTATTTTCTAAGCACACTACAATTTTTATAGACAGATTTTTACCACTAAGGTATTGGGTATTGACAATAATACCTTACTTACTTTTAATATTCTATGTTACTGTTACACTAAGTCACTAATTATTCACTGATGGATTCACTGTGCCTTTTTTTCATTATTAATACTAAAGTTACACTGTAATCACGCATATGAAGCTTGCGGTATGGTGGACTGCGGGGCTGTTGCGCCTGCAGGCAACACAGTTGTCAATTCCTTCCTTATCCATTTCTTTGCACGGGAACAACATTGTTTGCCACATAGACAAATACACAATATCAGTAGGGCGATACCGATCACCATTATGACTATGCCGAACATTTCTAGCTGCCTCTCCATGTCTCCGACATGTTTTGCATTATTTGCTCCTTGTTGAGCAATTATGACTTGATCATTTTTAGTGTTATAATTTCCCATTGTGAAGACTATTGAAATATGCTTTTTCCACAACTGGATGTTAGTTATTTATTGACTTATCAACACACAAAAATTGGCACAATGATTTCTACATCAATTAGCCTATGGCAACAAAAATCGCACCGGTAGCTTTACACGTCGACCACTGCGCGTGGTATGTCCCATAAGCGGAAGCGATTTATCTTCTGACACGTTCGTATTGTCGTTTTCTATACATTTTTGCAAACAGTCATCCTCAATATTTTGATCGTTATCTTGTAACATGTATGCTGGTTTTAGTCTGTCTATTGATAAATCGCTTTCTCTATTAGGTAACTTAACTCTAAAAACCTTATCATTTCTACTTAAAACTTTATATGGGCCATCATAGGTAGGACAAAGTGATTTTTTTATCATCTCGTTTCTTACAAAAACGTGTGTACATGTCTTTAAGTCTTTACTAACAAATATATTTCGTGAATCGCTTTTCGCTCTTGACGGAGGCCGCAACTTGTTTATTGCTTGCCGAAGCTGTCCTACATAAGTGCTCGGTTCGTTAACCTGTTGGTCGTGCACGTGGAAAAAATCCCCTGGCAACCTGACGGTTTCACCATATACCATCTCTGCCGCACTACAACCCGAGTCACTTCGGCAGGCCGCGCGAAGTCCCAACATAACCGTTTGCAGTTCGTCTACCCAATCTAAACTACCTGTCAAACGTGCGGTTAATGCGTTTTTCAACGAGCGATGCCACCTTTCTACTAACCCGTTACTCTGAGGGTGGTATGGGGTTGTCCTAACTCGTTGTATGCCTAATAATCTCATAAGACTGTTAAAAAGGTCGCTTTCAAATTGCCTACCCTGGTCTGTCGTTATTCTATGTGGGCAACCAAATCTGCATATCCAATGCTCGTAAATAACCCTAGAGACCGTATCAGCCGAAATGTCTGAAACTGGTATTGCTTCAGGCCAACGCGTGAAACGATCTATCATGGTTATACAATAACGATGTCCATGCTGTGACGTGGGCAAAGGGCCTACGATATCTGCGTGAAGATGTTCAAACCTGCTACATGGCGGAAAACTACCTAAATCCGAAATTGTGTGCCTCGTTACTTTCGCTTTTTGACACCGAATACATGCTCTCGTCCATTCGTTAATATCTTTATTCATTCCTGGCCAAAAGTACCTCTGTGCAATCATCTTCCGCGTTGTGCGAACGCCAGGATGACTAATGTTATGAATGTTTTCATACGCCACTTTCCTAAATTTCCCTGTAAGGTAAGGTCTGGCATTACCTGTTGATACTTCGCAATATATCTGTTGCTTACTTTCCGGCATAACTATGTGTCTAAATGCCAATCTACTGCTGACGTCTCGTTCTACTGTAACGCGATCGCGCACCTGCGCATGAGCTAATTCGCTGTAATCGAGCACCGTTGGACAAACAATAGACTCGACGCGTGATAAGGCGTCCGCAACGGTATTTTCTGGGCCTTTTACATACTGTATGTCGCTTGTAAACTCGCTAATATACAATAATTGTCTGGCTCTCCTTGGAATTTCCTTATCGTTCCCTACCTTAGTAAACGCGTACATTAGGGGTTTATGATCTGTGTAAATGGTAACTTGTCGCCCCTCTATCAAGTTACGGAAATGAACCATGGCCATGTAAATTGCAGATAACTCTTTATCGTAGGTACTATACTTCTTTTGTGCCTCTGACAGTTGCTTCGAGAAGTAGCCTACTGGTCTCCATTGCCCGCTTATCTTTTGTTGTAGTACTGCGCCTACGCATGTGTCTGACGCGTCCGTCATGATTGATAAAGGCGCGTCCACGCTTGGGTGAAACAATGTTGTTGCTTTTTGTAAGGCTATTTTACATTGTTCGAAAGCTTCTATACTTTGGTTATTCCATGCTATTTTTGTCTTATCCTTTTTCTTTGCATTGTGTAAATACTTATTAAGTTCTGCTTGATACTCTACAGCGTGTGGTAAATGAGACCTATAAAAATTGACCATACCCAAGAAACGACGGAGTTGTTCTACTGTATCCGGCCTTGGGTAGTCTGTAATCGCCTTAACTTTATCTGGCAATGGTTTAATTCCGTCCTGTGTTACCTCGAATCCCAGAAATTCTACTCTAGATTGTCCAAAATTGCTTTTGCTTAGATTTATAGTTATACCAACCTCGCTGAAGCGTTTAAACAGTTTATGAAGATGCTCCTTATGAATATCTTCGTTGTCCGACGCCACGATGACATCATCTATGTAACAAAAAAGTGCTGACTTACCATTTTCGTTCTTTATGCGTTCTATACCTCTGAGTACATGTTGATCCATGAACCTCTGAAAGGTTTGCGCTGCATTCCTCAAACCGAACGTCATGCGCGGAAACTCCCAGAGTCCGAAAGGTGTTGCTATGGCAGTTTTTTCTATATCTTCTGGTGCAACGGCTATATTATGATAGGCTCTATTTAAATCTAGTCGCGAGAACCAAGTCTTACCTGATAATATATACGTGAAGTCACTAACTCTAGGTATAGGATAACGGTCCGGCTTTGTTATGGCATTTAACGCTCTATAATCTCCGCACGGGCGCAGTTGCCCATCTTTTTTAGGGACAACGTGTAGCGGACTAGCCCACTCTCCCTGTGAAGGCCTACATATGCCTAATTCGTTCATTAATTGGAATTCTTCTTTTACTTTATTATAACGGTCCGGCGGTAGCGGCCTTGGACGCGCGTGTACCGGGGGACCATTTGTTATGATGTGATGCACTACCGCGTGTGCTGGTGGTTCTTTAAACGACATTGGTTTGGTAATGTCTGCGTATTGTTCCAGCAATTCACGGTAGGGATTATCATCTTGTATACTTTTGACTGACGCTTCATCATACCGTATGATTGACCCATTTGACCTTAAATTCGTTACACTATCTATTAGCCTTTTATTATGTAAATCTACAATTAATTTGTGCGACTCAATAAAGTCTGCACCTAAGATTGCTTGCTTGACGTCACTAACAATAAATGTCCATCTAAAAACTCTGCGCAAGCCTAAATTTAGCTCTAGGGATTTTACACCGTATGTTTTAATTTCTGTATTATTTGCAGCGTACAGCTTATAACCGCTTTCAGAACGCACACAATTTTTAACACTACTCACCGGTAAAACGGAGACATTTGCACCTGTGTCCACAAGGAAATTGATTCTTGACTGCCGGTCTTTTACGCACAAACGATGGTTCCCTGTTGGGGTAACGCAATCTCCCACCGAACAAGATTGCACCGCCTTCAGTTTCCCGAAGTCGAGTTCTCCTTCCAGTTGCATGGTTTCGTACATTTCTTTGCCGCTCTTCCGTACGCATAATGGTAGCTACATAGCCAGTCTGGACTCTCTGGAGTGCGGCGTGGTCCTCTTGACCTTGACTGTGATCTGCGCCAGTTTCCACGCTGTACGCGTCCCCTACTACGCCCGCGTATCTCATCCACTTCTCTCCGTAGTTCCTTTAATTCCGTAGTCAATCCGCTCATTAGAGTCGCTATGTCGGGCGTTGCTGACGACGATGTCGAAGAAATGGTGGCTACTTCTCCGCTTTTCAGATTCTCCATGACCTTGTCTGCCATTTCCGCTAGTTTGTCTATTTTTTGGTCCTGACATACCGACAAAACTGCCTTTAAGGATCCAGGCAATCGTGAAATCCACAAACGCTGTAAGGTCTCTGCTGATATCTCTGTATTTTGCGCCAGCTCGGACATACGTCGTAGCAGATGGGAAGGGCGTTGAGACCCTAAGTCCATTTCGCTAACCAACTTTTGAAATTGTCTTTCAGCACTCTCCTCATAGGCCGCCAACAGCCTGTTCTTCAACGTACCATACTTGTTATCGGTCGGGGGTTTAAAAATCAAATCGCTAACCTGTTGTAAAGCGTCTCTGGTCAGTTTTGATATCACCAAATGAAATTTTGCTGCATCCCCTTGCTTCTGTGGTTCCATGGCGGACTCGAACTGTGCGAACCACATCCGTGGCATGTCGGTCCAAAACGTCGGCATCCTGTCCGTGACATTGATGCTATCCAGTCGGCCTGACGGTGATGGTGCTGGCTGGCTCATCTTGTGGAACCCTTAAAATGCCCGCCGATAGGTCCCGAGTCGACGGGGAGTCGTCTTCCGCGCGTGCGCACTTTATCACTTTACTGCTTACCGTTCGTTCACTTTTACACCCTGTCCGTTTTTATTTTCTCACAACCACGTCTCTTAAATCACGTCGGGGTCACCAATGTTGGAACCTTTTGATCGTGGTGGAGAGGAGTTTAGGTAAATGAAAGTCTGACGTTCAAGGTGACTGTCTATTATTGATTACCAGGAAATATTGTATATTGTGCACTCCTTATACTAAGTTATACAGACGCGAGTTAATGCCACGGCGTGGGGAGGACGACTGACTGGCCGCTAAACTATATGCGCGGGGAACATTCTGTTTTGCCTTGTTAGCATTTCTGTTACCTGTAGTTCCTACATATACGATAATGATAGTAGGTATACTTACTGTTTCTGCACGTAACTCTTCTTTTCTTCCTGTAAAATAAAAATAATTGTTATGAGAGATAGCGTTAAATTTCTTTAAACTGAAATTTTGTAACTTAGAATCTTCAAGAAGTTAAGAATAGAGACCTTAAAGATTCCTCTAAAAAGTAAGGAACTTTTAATCAAACAGTTCATATCTAGAATACGTGAAAAATATCGACAGTATAATTAGTACAAACATACCTCAGAGTCTTCCGTTGATCCTTCAATAAGTTTCATGCGCTGGCCACTAGTCCTACAAAATAAAATTCAATGTTATTTTTTTTAGTTTATATATTTAAGTAACCAAGAGCGATACTTAAAAATAATTTACAAAATATGCGTATTACGATTTGTATGGCCAATTATAGGTTTCCCTGCGTAACTGAGATAAATGTATAAAACATGCGAACGCACTAATGCCACAAATTTAAATTACAAGATGCAATACAATATAAATTTACATAAGTTTAAAATAAATCACATTTTTGATATGGTGAAAACAAAAAAGGTTGAATAACAGAAGACAGGAGAAGATAGATGATTGGTTGACTTTCACTCGTCTCCATCCTCCGCCTTTACTATTCGTTTTTTGAATCGTTATCAATTTTAAAGCCCGAAAATATTCACTATCGCTATAAAAGCAGGCCCGAAGATCAGATAAAATATGGATGGACTGTCTGAAAGTACATGGGGGTTGCTGAGATGACAACAAATAGAGAAGTATTGAGATGACCAGTAATTAAGATAGTGGTCAAGCGCGAGCCTATTGATAATAAAAAAAAATAAAAAAATTGTTTCTTGTGCGTTATTCTAAATAGAGTCCCACCGACGCTTTTTTTGCTGCATCATCATTATCAAATGCTTTAATTGAAATAAATGATTTTGAGCTTGAGTACGTTAGCAGACATGATACGTTGAAGCACAAATAATAACGCACGGTAGGGCCAAGAGAATAATTCAAATGAATTTCTTGTTGAAAAATCAATTTCTTTAATCATTCCTGCAAGTTAAAAAGAAGCGCGAAGTATGAGGTTCGTCATTAAAAAACGCATCATCAAGTCATCACTTACTTGACATTCTTGAGCAAGTTCTCGAAGGCAGCGAGCACGTCCTTCCGCTTGTTGAACATCACCCACTTCATCACCTCCGGTTCCTCGGGGGCTGACTTCACCTGCTTTATTAACTCTTCTGTGTTTGTGAGAAGAGCGCTGTAGAGAAAAAATGCACATTGATGCTGAGTCAAGTCAAAGCGACGTGTCGAATTGTCTAAGATATGCGCGCATTCACACGTCTTCACGCGTATTCACTCGCCTTCGCGCGTATTTGAGTTTACCCTAGTCGATCATTCTTCCATACAAACGTAGTCTGGCGATTACTCCACTGTTTAACGGTGTACGTTTAAATAAAAAATGCTATCAATTCGTCTCATCATTATCTAGCCCTATATTGAAATAAAAAAGTAAAAAATAAATATATTTGAAAGTTATGAGCGTCGAAAGTTCCATATTTTAACTCTAATTTTAACGCATCTTTGGGCGCAACTAAATAACATAAGAAGAAGGAAAATTGCAAAACAACACCCTACCGGGATATATTAGTAGTTCAAAAATGCAAATAATTTTATATTGAACAGATACATTTAGTAATTTATTCATGATATCCATATTCCCAAAGGTCTGATCATAAAATTTCGCGCGCTCGCTTTTGTCCTAAATCATCATCCATTTCGCTACAAAATTGCAGAAGTTTATATTCGTACGCGAACTATCTTCTTACTGCTCATCACAGCATCTATCTCTTTCGCACGCGTTGACGGATGAGATAGCATGCATTTTAACCGCGCGCACAAAATAGTTCGTGCCGTCGACTATGGCAACCTTAAACAGTCGTGATGGACTTGCCGGTTGCCGTTGACTTGTTATCATTTTCATTCGATTACATTGTTGAGATAGGGATAAAAATACTATGTAAATTTTTAGGTTGACGTTTCGACTCCGCCTTAGTGTGATAATGCTACCGAAAAGTAAGGCGAACCGAAGCTTTAATCCTGATTAGGACATTTTTCCCTCATTTCATCGCAGTTTTCGGCTTTTGTCTTGATGGAAATAAAATTTATAACTTATACCTAAGGTTTACAGACTGACAGATTATCAGACTTTAGTTTAACTCTAAATAGGTCAATCGAAGGTCTTGATTCTCAAGCCATCCTTTCACTGCTAAACTTTGCAAATAATGAAAATAATTTCGAAATAAATAAACTTCTATAAATTCGCGAGATAATCAAAGTAGACAGAGGTAAATGGTTGATTTTTAAGTTTCTTATTCCAAAGGCGTAAGGTTGATATTTGTTGGGTCGTAAAATCATAGGTTTCTTTGTTACTCACAGAGAACTCTTCACGACCTCGTCGACTTGCTCCTGGGTGCCAGCAGAGAGCTCGGCTGCAGTCGGCACCAGCTCCGGGTGCTCTATCAAGTTGGAAGCGTGGTTGATGTCATCCATCAGATCAGACACCTTCGATATTATTGCCTCCTAAAAATATTCATTACAGTATTTTACTAACAACAAAAATGAAGAGCGGAACTATCAATCGAATGTGTCATTCATTTTGGATTAAATTATCAGGTTGTATTATTCAGAAACGACAGCATTCGCAAAAATAGTTGTAGTAGCAATAAACACGTAGCCTCGCACACACCCGTATTTTACAAGCTTTTATTTAATTTGCAATGTACGTATGTATGTACTTTTATTTAATTTGCAATGTATGTGTGTGTACGGGTCAAATCTTGCACTGAATTTTAAAGCAGTTATCCTCGACCGATTAAAATGAAATTTTCATACACGTTTAGTTTGGATAAAAATGCATGGTTAGCTAAGTGACGTCATTCTATGGATATTGCCATGATTTATGGGTATCAAATGAAAAGATTTGCTGAGAAGAATACGTAAAAAGCTTGTTTAAAAAGAGATTGTTTAATGAATAATTTTATTTTAAATCAGAACGTGCATCTGCACAAGCACATCACTAACTCATTGCAACTAGCAGCGACCATACTACGCGATGCATCCGCTTAATAAAGTATCGTTTTGTGATTTTTACATTGCTTATCTAGCCACTTAGCTACAAACTTGTGTTTATTGCAAAAATAGTACAGTCTCTGTGATATTTGAAAACAAAAAGAATTTAGTAATGGCCATTTGCCTATGACATGGTCACTGTGACCACGTCGCGCGGACACCAACACACCCCCTTGTCACTTCTCCTGTTTTTTTTTAATTTCTATGGTTCCGAGGCAGGGGAGTGTCACAGAAATTCCTAATGGGGATCTCATGCTCAGTAGTAGCACTTGCGGCTTCGAGACCAACGAGACACTCTGCAATACTGGCTGACTAACCACCGATATCATTTTTATTAGTTATAAGTAGGCTCGCGCTTGACCACTATCTCACTTGATAGTAAGCGATGGTGTGGTCGACGATGAAGCACGCTTGCCTAAAAGTAACTTATTCTATCATTTCCAAACATACCTTATCATTAGCATCCTTTTTCACCCCCACGTACAAAGCGTTACTCGAGCTTTCGATGTCCTTCCTGCACTGTTTTAGCATCCCTTTCAGCTCGCCATCCTTGGTCTTCTCAATGCCATCGTCGAGCCCGTGCAGCAGATCTTTTACCTGGACTTTTAACACTTCTGTCTCTTCTTTCACCTGAAATACAGTTAAGGCATAGTTAATGTATGCAATACCGGTATACCCGGGATCTCGTTGCTAGTTTGGCATTGTAGAAAGTAGGCCTTTCTGCTGTATGCATATATTGAGATAAAAACCGTATACTTTCAGTAGGCAACTTCAAACACTCCAAAAGTCTTTAAGCACTCAGGCCCGGTTGATACCAATTGGTACCATTTATTGGTAACACCTTTTTTTTTTATTATCAATAGGCTCGCGCTTGACCACTATCTCGCCTGATGGTAAGCGATGATGTGGTCGACGATGAAGCACGCTTGCCTAGAAAAAACCTATTCACTCTTGACTTAAAGACCCCTAGATTGTAGCTATCGGAAAACACAGACTCCGGATCTGACCACCACCAGACCACCACCACTACCAGACTTGATACCAGACGGGCCTGACAGGTTAGTCAGCCTATAACGTCCCCACTGCTAAGACACAGGTTCATTCTAGAACATTTTCGAAAATATTTTATTTATTTTATATTTTATTTTATTACTTTTAAGAAGGCTTACAGTCTAATTACAAATAATAATAGGTAACTATAATACATTTTCAAGTTGCTAATAACAAGCCTCCACAGATATATAACTTAACGATTAATTCAGGCTATTATGTTGCTACATATTAGTCAAAGAACCACTAGCCGGTGCATTATTCACAAAAAAATGATTTGGCTAAGAGCGTCCTTGCTGTGCTTATTTTAGTGCAAAATAAGTCAATATCATGCTCAGAAGATACATCATTGAAGCTTCTAGCGCTTCTTATAAGAAAAGCATTACGCCTATAATTAGTACTGGTAGAAGACACATCTAGAAGTGGCCGTTTACGTAATCCAATAGTGTTAGTGCGAAATGCTAACTTTGTTAGTAGCTCAGGGCAGTCAATTGAGCCATTCGCTATGTTAATCAAAAAACATACATCATTAATGAGCCGCCTACGATCTAATGGCAGAAAATGGTACCTCTTACAACGGTGACTGTAATCTATAGATACTTGGTGCGCCCTATAATCGAGGTATCTCAGAAACTTTTTCTGGATGCCCTCAATGCGTGACTTATGGATCCCGTATTGAGGGTTCCAAACTTGCGATGCGTACTCCAAGTGGCTGCGCACGAACGAACAGTATAAAACTTTGATAGGCTTCAGAGAACGGAAACAGGCTGAGGCCCTGATTACAAATCCTAGTGCCCGTGAAGCCTTGCCCACAATACCGTCAATGTGTTGGTCAAACAGTAATTTGCTATCTTGTATGATACCTAAATCCCTTATGCTGTTAACTTTGCCCAAGGTAAGTCGGTTGAGACTATAGACCGAATTTACTATAGATTTCTGGCGCGTGAAGGTCATTTGAAAACATTTGGAGACATTCAATTGGAGCAAATTATGTTTGCAATATTCTACAAATCTATTCAGATCCTCTTGTAACTGGTGAGTATCTGAGATATCACGTATAATCTTGTGAACCTTCATGTCATCAGCATATAGCAACACGTAAGAGTGCTTGAAGCAGTTTACAACATCAGCAATAAACAGAGTGAAAAGCAAGGTCCCCAAAACTGAACCCTGTGGCACACCCGAGGGGACCGATGTCCAACCCGAAGTGTAACCTTGGAGAACCACAGCCTGACTCCGATTCTCAATATAAGACGAAAACCATCTATAAAGGTCTCCGCGTATACCGGCTTTGAGCAACTTCTCCAGCAGCAGACGATGGTCGATACAGTCGAAGCACTTGCTGTAGTCGGTATAAATGACATCCACCTGCGCACGTTGATCCATACCACCCGATATAAACTCGTGCGACAACACCAAGTTAGTCGTAGTGGATCTTTTTTTGAGGATGCCATGTTGTTCCCCCCTGAAGTTACTTTCCATAGCCGCATAAACATCGTTATCTTAGATATCGGGCGATAGTTCGTAACATCAGATTTGTTTCCTTTCTTGTGAACAGGGGTGATGAATGCTGATTTCCAAATTTTAGGTACTATACCCTCGGAAATAGATCGATTGAATAGGATACACAATGGGACTACCAAACTAGCAGCACATTGTACTATAAACTCTGGGGGTATGATATCCGGGCCACCTGATTTAGAAAGGTCCAAGGACTTAAGCAATTTCAGTACTCTAGAATGAGATATTTCTAACGTACTGATAAATGCAACACTATCATCACCACTAACACCACTATAAGTCTGCGAAGATGTACCAGGGACGTGCACAGGTTCTTGGAAAGTGGAGTGAAAGTACGCCGCAAATAAATTGCTGATATCCTCACCACTACTCGCTGTGACGTCACCATACTGCATGAACTTAGGAATTGCATTAGAAATTCTCTTAATATATTTTCTTTCACTATTTTGAGAGGAGTGAAGCTATCACCGATGAAAGAAAACATCGTGAGGAAACGCTGGACTTATAGTCTCGAGAAATCGCCAAAACGCCAAGCAACAAACGTTGCTCTAGAGCAAGCGTGGTAATTAATCCTCGTGCCTTTTCTATAAGAGAAGAGGTTTTTGCCCTGCAGTGAGACAGTAACAGGCTAATACTATTCAGTTACCTGATCGTCGAATTTGGCGCTGATGATGGACACACAGGTCTCCTCGATGGCTCCCACAGCCTTGTGCAGTTTGGCCACGTCCACTATACCTTCCTTGCCTATGGACGCGTCTTTTTCAGACACTGATATCTGTGGAGTACACAAAACATTCCCATAATCATCTTCCCTTATGTCGTGTTAATTGAGATCGGCGCAACAAGTTTTCTACCGCCATTCCGTCCTGTCAACTAAAACTTTTTTTATTTAATGGGAAACAATCAGGGTTTTTATCTGATAGTGAATGGTCACCGCCGTGTATGGACATATTATGTAATATACCAGAGGCAACACAGAACCGTTGCTATCCCAGAGTTAAAGCTGAAATGTCGCGTGCTCCTTTTGTTACACCGAGGTCCCTAAACGGGTGCAGTCATCGCCCAGTATTACTTGACCCCTTCTCTTCTTTCTTTTTAAAGGGGGGCAATGCAAGGCACTGACTACTCTGCAACACTTCCGGAACGAATTTTTTTTCTAGACTTTCAAATAAGATCAAGCAAATTGTGCTTCAACGAAAATTAATCACGACAAAGGCTCAATGTGATTTTCTTTTTTTTTACTACTTAGCCCGACACTAGGAATTTCGTCCTGTATCGTAGGTGCGTTTACAAACATATAAACTCAGATATACAACACCCAGAGCCGGAACAACTATCTGTAGGTCATACAAATATTTCGTATCCGTGCGGAAATCGAACCCGCGACACGCAGTGCAGCAGTCAATCGCTCAACCACTGCGCCAACCATGCACCCAGATTCTATTCCCATATATTTTTGACATTTTACCAATCGCTATCGCAACGTTTCGTTGACAGAACAGCAATTGTTTAGAACCTCAGGAGGCTTGAGCCTTTGTAGAACATAACCGAACTACATGGGATGAAACTAAAAAGTCATCGAGGTAAACTACTGACCAAATATGCAGCTTGAGCGGCACACTCAGTACTGTTGCTGACAGCGGAGGCGACGTAGTTCAAACTCTTGAGGAACTCTTCCCGAGACATAGCCTGCTCACTGTTAAGCTTCTCTGTAACAACATATAGTTTTAGTAAGATCAATAGTTAGTTGATGAAAGTCAGAGCATGTATACATCTTGTGAAAAGGCACAAAACAATATTATTAACGACCTTTTCGGCTGAAATATGGAACGCGGGTACTGGACACCCTTCCTACTTTGTCCCTATGGTTTATTCTCGTGGTTAGCCTTCAACCTTCACCCGAGTGAAAATAATAGGAAATTTCTAATATAGGAATTTTGGTATGTTCCAAAAATATTGCAAATGAAAAATGCGCTCGTCATATGAGGTAGGCAGGGTATTTACGGTAGGCAGGCCCGGTAGGGAGGGTAGGTAGGCACGGTAGGTTATGCAGGATAGGTAGGGTAGGTAGGGTATAGGTAGAGTAGAGTAAGTAGGGTAGGCAGGCTAAGTAGGGTAGGTATGAAGGGTTGACGGGAGCGAAGCTGCGGGCAAAAAGATTGCACAAGACCATGTTGATATCATCAGTATTTAATTAATTAATTATGAATTTTAATTATATTAATAAATGTGCATTAATTGAATAAATATACATATCATAATATGTAATGTACAATCTTTGACAATGACGGGTATAATGTTCCTTTGAGATGATAATAACTTTTCACGCGGGCGAAGTCGCTGGCAGAAGCTAGGGTACAATTAAACTTAATTTTCTTGATGTTTAGTACTTACGCAACACGTCTCTCTGAGACTGCAGGGTATCCACACAGTGCACATAAGGCAGGGCTCCGCAGGGCTGCGGCGCCGCTTGCAACAGACTACGTTTAGTACTTACGCAACACGTCTCTCTGAGACTGCAGGGTATCCACACAGTGCACATAAGGCAGGGCTCCGCAGGGCTGCGGCGCCGCTTGCAACAGACTACGTTTAGTACTTACGCAACACGTCTCTCTGAGACTGCAGGGTATCCACACAGTGCACATAAGGCAGGGCTCCGCAGGGCTGCGGCGCCGCTTGCAACAGACTACGTTTAGTACTTACGCAACACGTCTCTCTGAGACTGCAGGGTATCCACACAGTGCACATAAGGCAGGGCTCCGCAGGGCTGCGGCGCCGCTTGCAACAGACTACGTTTAGTACTTACGCAACACGTCTCTCTGAGACTGCAGGGTATCCACACAGTGCACATAAGGCAGGGCTCCGCAGGGCTGCGGCGCCGCTTGCAACAGACTACGTTTAGTACTTACGCAACACGTCTCTCTGAGACTGCAGGGTATCCACACAGTGCACATAAGGCAGGGCTCCGCAGGGCTGCGGCGCCGCTTGCAACAGACTACGTTTAGTACTTACGCAACACGTCTCTCTGAGACTGCAGGGTATCCACACAGTGCACATAAGGCAGGGCTCCGCAGGGCTGCGGCGCCGCTTGCAACAGACTACGTTTAGTACTTACGCAACACGTCTCTCTGAGACTGCAGGGTATCCACACAGTGCACATAAGGCAGGGCTCCGCAGGGCTGCGGCGCCGCTTGCAACAGACTACGTTTAGTACTTACGCAACACGTCTCTCTGAGACTGCAGGGTATCCACACAGTGCACATAAGGCAGGGCTCCGCAGGGCTGCGGCGCCGCTTGCAACAGACTACGTTTAGTACTTACGCAACACGTCTCTCTGAGACTGCAGGGTATCCACACAGTGCACATAAGGCAGGGCTCCGCAGGGCTGCGGCGCCGCTTGCAACAGACTACGTTTAGTACTTACGCAACACGTCTCTCTGAGACTGCAGGGTATCCACACAGTGCACATAAGGCAGGGCTCCGCAGGGCTGCGGCGCCGCTTGCAACAGACTACGTTTAGTACTTACGCAACACGTCTCTCTGAGACTGCAGGGTATCCACACAGTGCACATAAGGCAGGGCTCCGCAGGGCTGCGGCGCCGCTTGCAACAGACTACGTTTAGTACTTACGCAACACGTCTCTCTGAGACTGCAGGGTATCCACACAGTGCACATAAGGCAGGGCTCCGCAGGGCTGCGGCGCCGCTTGCAACAGACTACGTTTAGTACTTACGCAACACGTCTCTCTGAGACTGCAGGGTATCCACACAGTGCACATAAGGCAGGGCTCCGCAGGGCTGCGGCGCCGCTTGCAACAGACTACGTTTAGTACTTACGCAACACGTCTCTCTGAGACTGCAGGGTATCCACACAGTGCACATAAGGCAGGGCTCCGCAGGGCTGCGGCGCCGCTTGCAACAGACTACGTTTAGTACTTACGCAACACGTCTCTCTGAGACTGCAGGGTATCCACACAGTGCACATAAGGCAGGGCTCCGCAGGGCTGCGGCGCCGCTTGCAACAGACTACGTTTAGTACTTACGCAACACGTCTCTCTGAGACTGCAGGGTATCCACACAGTGCACATAAGGCAGGGCTCCGCAGGGCTGCGGCGCCGCTTGCAACAGACTACGTTTAGTACTTACGCAACACGTCTCTCTGAGACTGCAGGGTATCCACACAGTGCACATAAGGCAGGGCTCCGCAGGGCTGCGGCGCCGCTTGCAACAGACTACGTTTAGTACTTACGCAACACGTCTCTCTGAGACTGCAGGGTATCCACACAGTGCACATAAGGCAGGGCTCCGCAGGGCTGCGGCGCCGCTTGCAACAGACTACGTTTAGTACTTACGCAACACGTCTCTCTGAGACTGCAGGGTATCCACACAGTGCACATAAGGCAGGGCTCCGCAGGGCTGCGGCGCCGCTTGCAACAGACTACGTTTAGTACTTACGCAACACGTCTCTCTGAGACTGCAGGGTATCCACACAGTGCACATAAGGCAGGGCTCCGCAGGGCTGCGGCGCCGCTTGCAACAGACTACGTTTAGTACTTACGCAACACGTCTCTCTGAGACTGCAGGGTATCCACACAGTGCACATAAGGCAGGGCTCCGCAGGGCTGCGGCGCCGCTTGCAACAGACTACGTTTAGTACTTACGCAACACGTCTCTCTGAGACTGCAGGGTATCCACACAGTGCACATAAGGCAGGGCTCCGCAGGGCTGCGGCGCCGCTTGCAACAGACTACGTTTAGTACTTACGCAACACGTCTCTCTGAGACTGCAGGGTATCCACACAGTGCACATAAGGCAGGGCTCCGCAGGGCTGCGGCGCCGCTTGCAACAGACTACGTTTAGTACTTACGCAACACGTCTCTCTGAGACTGCAGGGTATCCACACAGTGCACATAAGGCAGGGCTCCGCAGGGCTGCGGCGCCGCTTGCAACAGACTACGTTTAGTACTTACGCAACACGTCTCTCTGAGACTGCAGGGTATCCACACAGTGCACATAAGGCAGGGCTCCGCAGGGCTGCGGCGCCGCTTGCAACAGACTACGTTTAGTACTTACGCAACACGTCTCTCTGAGACTGCAGGGTATCCACACAGTGCACATAAGGCAGGGCTCCGCAGGGCTGCGGCGCCGCTTGCAACAGACTACGTTTAGTACTTACGCAACACGTCTCTCTGAGACTGCAGGGTATCCACACAGTGCACATAAGGCAGGGCTCCGCAGGGCTGCGGCGCCGCTTGCAACAGACTACGTTTAGTACTTACGCAACACGTCTCTCTGAGACTGCAGGGTATCCACACAGTGCACATAAGGCAGGGCTCCGCAGGGCTGCGGCGCCGCTTGCAACAGACTACGTTTAGTACTTACGCAACACGTCTCTCTGAGACTGCAGGGTATCCACACAGTGCACATAAGGCAGGGCTCCGCAGGGCTGCGGCGCCGCTTGCAACAGACTACGTTTAGTACTTACGCAACACGTCTCTCTGAGACTGCAGGGTATCCACACAGTGCACATAAGGCAGGGCTCCGCAGGGCTGCGGCGCCGCTTGCAACAGACTACGTTGCAGTTGTAAGGTGCGGTGCACTTCGCCGCATTCTTGGTTGACGCGACCTGCAGGGTTCACGCTGCGTACCTGTGGAGACAAACTTATATGTAACAAGTTGCAACGTCACGAAAAACAAACGTGTCTGCAGAATTTTAGCTCAATCAAACATCGGGCAGTAGGTTAAATTTAACATTCAACTTTTGATTATATATAGTCTAAGACAAGGGCAACTTGAAGAAGAGTATTTTAATGATAATACTCTGAGAGAAAGCTGTAAAATAGACTTTCCTAACATTTTAGTGGCAGCCTCTAAAGCCCATTTGAATAGGAAGAATAGGCCATAAGAAAATCTAACAAAAATAACATTTTGTATTCCTTTTTTTAATATAAAAATTAATTTAAAAATCAAAAACCCGACTGCTTAATAAGCGAACTAAAAAGATGTAAACAAGTAGAAAATCATGCTGTGCAGTCGGAGGATACATATTCACGAGTTGGCTGACCACCTGATCCTCCGACTGCACAGCATGATTTTCTACTTGTTTAAATATTTTTAGTTCGCTTATTAAGCAGTCGGGTTTTTGATTTTAAAATTAACTTTTTTATTTACAACTTTTTAGTTATATTATTTTTCGAATCACATTTAAACATATAAGTGGTATATATTTTTGTAATCAACTCTAAAAATCCTTCATTTTGATACCCAACTCGATGGGTTTTGAAGAAAAAAAAGATTGAGCCCCCCCAATATAGCGCAAAAAATCCGCCATTTTTGTTTTCTTTTAACGTCACTTATCTAAGAACACTTGGGCGGCCAAGCCTAGATAGGACGACGTATTAATTATAAAAATCCATTTTGTGTTATGCAAGATATGAGGTAATAAAGAATATTACATACATACAACATACATACAAACATATACTCGTAAGATACGCGCGAAAAACATAACCCTTTCCTTGCAGCCGGGTAAAAAGAGGTTAATATTAATGGCGGGGTCGTTAAAACAGGTTAGTTATCACACCCGATGCGAATGAATGGCTGCAGCGTCTGCCTACCTTCAGATATTAATGTGTTAATGTACAAACCAATTTGTTGATAGTATCGTTAAGGTGATGGCACGCTTCCAAAAGTTTTCTTCTCGAGTCGTGATGGTTGGGTTCCTGAAACAATAGTCTTTATTTACAGACTCTACATCTTTATCTTACACCCGATGCCTGAATTAAGAATTTGAAGTTGGGTACTTGTCAAACTTGGGCACTACTCTAAGATTTGTTTGGCAAGTTCTCAACACTAATTACTCAATTCAGAAACAGGTTCTTAAACTTTCTAAGAGATAAATATAACTGTAAGTCACAATATTAAGTCAACATTTTTATCACAGTTTTGGAGAAAAACCGTGATAAAATGCGTGTCTCAAGCCTATCACGGAGGCCGTGCTCGCCCGGTTGATAAAGATAATTTATGTAACATAACAACAATATTTATCAAGTACAATCAACAGTCTTCTTTCAATGACGAAAACGCAGACAAAGTAAAACATTTATGTGCCTGTATTTGCACGTAATATTACTTCTAAAGTCGATTGTATGTACTTCAATTCATAATTCAAGAACATTTCAATCCGCGTATATATTCCCCAATGTTAACGCAGTGCTGGCCGTGCGGCGCTCGGAGCCAGATTATCAATATAAGACCTCCTTTTAGACAGTTTTGTTTGCAAAATATTTTTTGATTTACATATTCTATGTAGGTTTAGACGAAATTCTAACCATAAATATTT
Organism: Orthosia cruda; assembly: GCA_964057195.1. Taxonomy (NCBI): domain Eukaryota; kingdom Metazoa; phylum Arthropoda; class Insecta; order Lepidoptera; family Noctuidae; genus Orthosia; species Orthosia cruda. Next base: position 2,083,955 of record OZ059854.1, read on the forward strand.
CTGTGTAACAATATTTTAAAACATCCAAGTCGTTTTGGAGGAGTATTCAAAAGAAGCGAAAAAAATATTGTGTTGTTAATTATTTTTTAAAGCAAAAATACTAGTCATACGAAGAAACTAAGTTTCACAAATAATTTATATGAATCAATAATTCATTTTATTTTCAAACCTTTTAACCTAGCCGTTACTAAGGATTATTGCTTTAGACAGTAACCGTTTTACGGCACTAAAGCGGAGTACGTTGATTTTTAAGTAAAAAGCTCCAAAAAGAAAAAAAAGAAAAAATGTTTCAATGAAATTTGTTTACATAGAGTCTGCATTGTTCTAAAATTTGATAATTATTTCAAATATTTACCCACTACAGAAATAAATTGAACAATTTTATAGCTCAGATTTTTTACCTGACATACAAGCTCTGAAGTTTTCAGCAAGGTGTACGTAGCGTAACACATCTCGTGGGAGGCTTCCTCGATCTTCCTGCATTGAACTGGTTTCTGAAAACGACCAAAAAGAGTCAATAATATAATTCAATGAGGCCTTTAAAAGGCACATTTTACTAATGTCAAAATAACAGTTAAAAGATAATAATAAGTAATTCTAGTAGTCTATTTGTAGAAGTAGGTTCTCATGGAGAAGAACGGACTAGTAACTCTATAGTTACTAATTCAATTTTTTTTTTACCATACTCGGTATAAATTAGTTCATTAATAATATCTGAGGACGATACAACCAGGAAAACAATACTATACTACTCATAGGTACGAACTACAAAGTATTTCTAGCAAATAACATGTAGATTAAAACAGATAGCGACATTCGTAAATATATTCACGACCGGAACGCAATGTTGGGGAAAATATTTGGGTTGAGTATTCAAGCAGTGTTTCTCAGCTGACGACAGGGAGGTGAGTGGAGAAGGATGAGACGGGTAGAGATGGTTTCAGGTGAGTGAGTGAGTCGAGAAGAATAGGGGTGTTTAGCGATGACTGGTGTGATTGGAGACGAATAGAGATGAGTGGAGAAGAATAGGGGTGATTAAGGCAGACTAGAATGTGTAGCGAAACAAAGGGGTGGAGTGTCAAGAAGAGTCATGAGTTGGGTTTAGCAGCGAACACTGTAGGGGTGATTGCAGACGGCTAAGAGAAGTGATTTGGGTTACCTGCGGAGGTGTCTGGAGAGGACTTACCTTACCAGTGTTGCTCAGCTGCACAGCCACATCGGCTGCAGGATTCAAGCTGCGAGATTACGCGACGGACTGCGGCTTATTACCTTGGTGTTCTGTAACGCACGCGCAGTGTTGCTCAGTTGCACGGCCACATCGGCTGCAGCGTGAAAGCTGCGCGCGTGGGACTGCGGCTTATTACCTTGGTGTTCTGAAACGCACGCGCAGTGTTGCTCAGCTGCACGGCCACATCGGCTGCAGCATGCAAGCTGCGCGCGTGGGACTGCGGCTTATTACCTTGGTGTTCTTTAACGCACGCGCAGTGTTGCTCAGCTGCACGGCCACATCGGCTGCAGCATGCAAGCTGCGCGCGTGGGACTGCGGCTTATTACCTTGGTGTTCTTTAACGCACGCGCAGTGTTGCTCAGCTGCACGGCCACATCGGCTGCAGCGTGCAAGCTGCGCGCGAGGGACTCCGGCTTTTTAACGCTCAGCACCACGGTGCCGCTCATTGAGGACAGCTTCGTAGACAGCTGCTGCAGCTTGTCTTCTAGCTGCCTAAAATGTAGTAAGAAATATAAACAAGATTCTACTTTTTTCGAATTTAAAGAGGAATGTAAGTTTTTAAGCTATTGCATAGCTTCTATCGCGGGCCTTGAGCGTGGAGAAAATAACCTAATACCCCGACTCCGACCGGCACAGCGGTGATACTTTGACTTGGGTGTCGCGACAGGCTCGACGGGAACACGGACTCTCTCACCGCTACATGGCGTTTTTTTTTGCGGGGGAGGCAAACGGTTAAGGGGGGGGAGGGGTAAAACCTATCTTTTTCTCCTGGATGAAGTAGCACGGGCAGGGGGGCAAATTTTTTGTCAGATATGCGCTAACTCCAACCGTTTCTCAGATATGAGGGTTTTAATATTTTTCTTGGTCGTAATTTTTTTTCCTTTTATCGGTCTCTCTGAGCTGTTTCTGTGACAATGGTGATCAATGTGGACCTTATGTTAATGAGAATAAGGGTCACTTTTGCTTGTCAAAGAAAAGCGACCTTATTTCAATGTGAATAAGGGTCACTTTATATTTTTGTTTTGTTTTTTAGAGTTTTATTAATCGGAAATAAATGGTGGTTTGGCTCGCTACGTTTTCGAGTTCTTAACGTTTTTAATTTTTATTAATACATTTTTAGGAGTATGCTAAAATTAACATATTGTGGTTTTGCAACTCTATACAATTTGACATTCAGACGCATTTTCCAGGACCGGATCTAGAATAAATGCTATGCAATAGCTTTACCGCGGCAGTCCCCGAGTGCCACACGTCTTTTTTTTCTATGTATCTTTCTGATTGTCGCTATTGTGTTGTATCTGTGTCGAATAAATTTTTACTATCCTATTCTATTACTTTCTTATTAATTTTAAATGTAACCTTAATTGCTAAAGCAAGCTCTGCTGCGAAAAGCTTTGACGGGCTCACGGACGAGCTGATTCCAAGCCAGTCTGTCGTTGGCTCTTCTTAGGGCAGTGAGCCTTGAGTCCTGTTGGCGCCTTGATCTGATCTGACCAGCGAGTAGGAGAACGCTGCGTGATATTTTTTCGTCCTTTTTTCCTATTTCTACCAGTCTTTCCAGGTTGTCTGGTTGTCTCCGGGCGAAGAGACCCAACTAACTTAAGACTCTTGGTAGCAGATCATGGAGAGTCTGGTTTTGTTGTTCAGCTGGTAGCCATGGTGGGTAGTGTGTGAATTTAATCGCATCCCGGCCCGGTTGTACTTTTTATCGGTGGGCGTCTGACATAACATAAGACTTCATTGTTCCTAGACGGAGGCTTTTCATGAGGATTATCCCACAAAAAAAGGTTCTTTTCCCGGGATACGAGTACCCCATGACACTCGGCGAAAGTTAAGCTTTTATTAGTAAATCAGTACTTCCGAATATTATAAGCGCTGTTAGCAATATAAGACCGTGTTTATACTCTTTATAGTATTAAGTTTTAAAAGAGATGTGTAACTTTTTGGTGTACAATAAAGTATATTCTATTCTATAAAATAATATTAGATTATGCACCAAGGGGATAAAGCAGTGTCTTGCGTCACGGGCGGCACAATTAACCCTGAGCGTAACGAAGCGGGAGGTATGTAGTGAAGCTAGGGATTCTCCTTTCCTCACAGGCTTTATCCTTATCCTTTATCCTATAATTTTCACACCTTTTGCGAGATAATAAAAAGCTGATGTATGTATTGATTTGAATATTGTGTTTGATGCTTATTGTAGATCTGAGCATTGATGATCTGAGAATTTCGAGTTCCTGCTAAATGTTGGAAATAAACTAAAAGGACGGCTTCCGACACAGTCTTGACTCCTACTTGACCTATTGAACAAAATCGTCTTAGGTTTGTTTATCTGTGTTTTGATTTTTCTTGTAGTACATTTATTCTAAACCTATTTTGCCTGTTTTGATAAACTCTGCAATAGAATCACTATCGCTCGACATTTTTTGTCAACACGAATATTGCAATAAAATTCACTGAAACTCACAGAACCAAAAACAATCTTTTATTTCACATTCTTTGAAATTTTGGGTTCTGCTTATGGTGGCCAGTTCGATTTTGGAACAAACCTCTTTACAATGCCATATAGGCATTCTTTCACTTACGACTTCGCCACGAGTATTCACACGAATTTGACTTTCCAAATTCAAATCACTTTACTCCCTTGGGCTTTTCATACAACTTAATGCTTTACTTTACGTTAAGATTGCATATTTTTCTAAAATAATGGAAAAAAATATTAGTAATGCGATAAATAATTTTTTATCTAAATATGATATTTTGAGTATAGAACAAAAGGGTTTTAGAAAAAATAAGGGTATTAATACGACCGTTTACGATTTAGTGAATATGATAATAAGAAACGTCGATGGAAAAGTACCAGTTTGCGCAATTTTAACTGATATGACGAGGGCCTTCGACTGTGTTGACCATGAAACTCTGTTAGAAAAGTTAAACGTCATAGGCATCAGAGGAAATATGAATAATATCTTAAGATCATAACTCAGCAACTTCAAAAATATGTTTAAAAACTAAGCGTGAGGAAAAATATTTATCGAAGCTCAGACTTATTAGATATGGCGTACCACAGGGCACTGTGTTGGGTCCTTTATTATTTTTAATTTATATTAACGACTTGCCTCGATGCATAAAACATCCTATGGTCGTATTCGCTGACGATAGTATTGCCTTGATTAAATGTACAGACCTAAAAACTTATGAACATGACATAAATAATACTTTAACGGACATTATACACTGGCTTGATCAAAATAATCTAACAATTAATATATCTAAGACTAATGTTATGCACTATTTTCAACGGATACCACCGCTAACTTTAAATTACAATTACAATGGACAAAAAGTAGACCAAGTGCAAGTTGCAAAGTTTTTGGGTATATTGATAGATAGACCTGGAAGCCACACGCAGAAGAAGTATGCAAAAAATTGAGTACAGCCAGGAAAGTGAATATGCTCACCAGATAAGTTGCTTACCATGGCTTAGTGGCGTCAATTTTGAGATTCGGGATAATATTTTGGGGAAATTGTAGTCTGAGAGAACAGGTATTCAAGGCTCAAAAACGATGCATAAGGGCAATGTGTAACATGAAAGTTTCAGATAGTTGCGTACCTGTATTCAAGTCCCTGAATTTGCTAACATTTCCATCACTTTACATTTTCGAAATGGCTGTTTATGTAAAATCTAATATGCATCTTTTTAATAAATTGTCTGACAATAGACGACACACACGACCAGTTAGAAGGCAGTATATAAACATGCTACATGTTACTAGTCATAACACTGCATTATTAAGGAAAAGTGTTATATGTATGTTCCCAATTATCTTTAACAAAATACCCGATGAAATTAAAATCGAGTCCATTTCACTTTTTAAAAATAAATTGTCAGTCTTTTTAATTGATAAATGTTATTACTCCATTTGTGAATTTCTTAATGATAAAACTTTATAGTTTACATTGTAATTTTTTTTTTGACATTACTGTATTTTATGCCGATTTTATGGTAAATTCTTTTTTTTTTTGCTATTTTGACATTTGACTAATTTTACACAGTTAAGATATATATTGATTTTCCTTGACATTTGATATATTTTTTGACACTTTATTTAATTTTATCTTGATTTGACATGCATATTTCTATTAGACATTTTGTTGATATTTGGACATTATTAATATTATTCACCATTCCTACATTCTTAACTATTGTGTTTAAATTCCATTGTTATAATTGATTATTTTAATATGAATATGTTTTAATTATTGTATTTAAATGGCGATTTATGTAATAACCTTTAAGTTCTTTACTGTATTATGTTGCGAGTCATTCTATGTTTTACTGCTTTAAAAATATTGGTGTCTGTAATTAAATTAAACAATTTTGCATGCCGTGAGGCAAAATGTATTGGGACTGTTCTACAAAAAAAACAAGATCTAATCTGTATACCTAAATTTAGCAAATAAACAATTTCATTTCGTTTCATTTCATGTTATGTAATTGGACATTGTCGAGCAGGTAGGTAGTGTGAAAATTATATTTATTTTGTAAATTGACTTTTCAATGGTCAGATAACTTTTATCTGAGGAATTAAAATGGCGGTTTGACACCCGTCGAGTAAAAATTATCTGACCATTTAAAAATCAGCCTTAAAGATAACACTTTTACACGTACTCTTTTTTATCTACTGAAACTATACCAGGTCCATCAAAATTACCCTAAATATCCCCGACCGACCGCACCGACCGACAGGGGACGACCGCCCGCCTCCTGGTATTCAAACATGCAGAAACAGATCCTGAGAGAGAACCTAAACACTCAGACCAACCAGAACAGAGGTCTCTAGTGCAGACGTATAAGGGGACCAGACTCTTGCTAAATTGGGGAGATGGTTTGACAAAGAAGAAGAGAAACTGAACGTAGCCTTACTTGCGAGTGCCATCGACAGGATACTTCTTACACAGCAGAAGTTTGTCGATGTCATCTGAGTTTAACACGGGAGTCTTTGTCTTCTTTGAAGACGTCTTCTGGTCCCAGTCGTTGTGTGCCTGAAATGTTTGTTGTATTCTTATAAAAATCCGTAAATTTTAAGTGATGTTTCCGTCTGTGTGCCAAGTTGCATCTAAATCCGATAAAAGATAACAAACTACGCCTGGACAGGAATGGCCTGCGCCTGATGACGGGGACTATCACGGGACACTGCTCACTTAACAAACACTTCCACACAATAGGCATAACTGACAGTCTTCTATGCAGGGCATGCATAGATACCGAGGAAACCGCTGCGCACGTTCTCTTTGAATGCACAGAGGTCACCCAGATAAGAAAACAAACCCTCGGGTCGCCCAGATCATACACAGACGTTCTAAGTAAACCAGGAGCCTTAATTAGCTTCTGGTGGGAGGTGGGCTGGTTGGAATAATCCACCAACCAACGGCCGCCATGGCCCACGCACAATGGTCCACCTGAAGGACCAAGTGCGGAAACCAAACCCCATAACATAGAAGACTTTCGGCTTTATAATAACAGTATGGATTTATTATTTCCTATTAAATGTATAAAATCGTATAATGGTTGGACAGGGCTATTATATTATCTGTGACAGGACGTAAATGACGTCATATCCAAATAAGAATTATGAATGACTATAATGTAAATTCTTCAATTTACCTCCAATATACTAAGTATTTGTGGTTCAGAGATGTATTCACTCTTCATGCACGCCTTCGTCATGTTATGCACCGCACCGGCCACTACATTTAAGTGCGTCAGGTACCTGAAATAGTCTTAAAATATTAGAATACATACACATACTTACATAAACTCACGCATTTTTTTCAATGGGGGCAGGCTGAAACTAAAGAACGCCACTTGCTAAAATCCTTACATTCTTTTGCTTCATTACTACGCGCCTAGCATTTAGTTAAATTAACAAAAAAAAAAAAAACTGCCAATTATTTAAAGTTGATACACCATCATTACTTATGTAACCATCGACGATGGATCAGTCATCCTGATACTGCATCAGACATCGAATCACGGACACTTGTTTGTGTACGTGATTCGATGTTCATCACTCAACCACGCACTCATATGTTGGGAAGCAGCAGATTGTAAAGTAATTTATCTACTCTCATATCGTAATATTCGAATTATAAAATTCAAAACGAGTTTATATTGGCATACTTTATAAACACAATACCGAAATTTAAAAATAGAATCTTATTATAACACTATTTCTCTAACAAAATAATGCTATAAAACAATTTTTTTTCTATTACGATACAGGACAAATTCAAGAAGTTAATCACTAAGGAGTTTCCATCAATATTTTTTTTGTCATGCCATTTTATAGTACCTATTATAAAAAGATTTGATTCCAATTTTAAATTGTCTATGACAATGCCCGCTTTAGACATAGCACGCACTGCGATTTTTATTCGCGCGAATTTTGTTTCCTTCTAGCTGTTCATAGAGCTCAAAATATTCGGGCGAATAAAATTCGCGCCGTGGTGCGGTGGATTCTGTGGCAAAACACGGATTTCTTGTGGTATTTTTTACGCACGATTTCTTTACCGGAATGCGAACAACTTCATACAATTCCAAAGGTCACAGAATGGGCGGAAATAATCGCGCGAATAAAGATCTCAGTGCGTGCTATGGCTTAGCGCATGCGCGGTTAATGCGGTGATGTGCTTGGTTTTGGCGCCATTCATACGTTTTGCAAGTTTTGCTGTACTGAATTTTATGAGTTATTTAAATTATTGTTTAAAAATGTCTGATATCAGTGAATGTGAAGAAAATTTTACTCTGCCCGATATTTTAGATGCGGCGAAGGCAATTACTCTTAAATTATTACCAGCAAAGTCGAGAAAAGTATATGACAAATGCTATCACGATTGTATGGCATGGAAAATGCAAAAAGAGGTATTTAGTAGGTTCAATCCCAATTTATGAGTGTAGATAAAGTAGTGTATGAAACTGCACATAACTAGGTATTAAAACATTCGTGTGAAAACTATTAAAAACCTCGCCTACGGCTCGGTTTTTAAACACACACTCATGTTTTAATACCCCTCATTATGCAACAGTTTCATAAACTACTATTGTGTTCCATTGGTGCAATTGGACCAACCCGCACTGGGCCCGCGTAGTGGTTATGGCCCATTCCCAGGAGGCCTGTGTCCCAGCAGTGGGCACATTAAAAGGCTAATGATGATGATGCAATTGCTACAATGTGTTCCAACGCGAGGATAATGAATAAATCAATAGCATTATACGAGTAGCTTTTTGAGAAAAAATAAATTTGTGTTCAGCCTTCTATTTTTTATTCTGATGATTACAGCCTGTTTATTGTGGTTGATATATAGGGTGTTTATTTTATATGTACTCCATACATGGTCAACTTGTACCAAGCGCAAGTTTGATTATGCATGGAGTAAATCTAGGGATCTGCCAAATGCCAGCTTGATGCACTAGAGACGATTGAAAAACGGGGCCAAGAGGTTCATTGGCAATGAGGCACTGGTCAAATTATAGCTCCTGAGTCTCATTAACGCCGATTTTGCAGCTTGTCGCTTTTTCATCGGTTATATTTCGGGAAGTGTGCTATGGAATTGTAAGATCTAATCTGTTCCTACATCGGACTACAAAATTTATGGCGATGCGCTATGGGTACATAGTGGACATCCCACCCATATATGCTTTAAACGTTTTGAGAATACTTTCATACTTTCAGTGGAATTCCTTGACTAAGTGTGTGTTTCTTGATAGCTACAACCTGGGGGTCTTTAAGTCATGAGTGAATACTACTAGGCAAGCCGATGACCGTAATGGAGCCGAGAAACAATGCACCGACAAATTTCCACGTGTATCAAACGATATGCAGCAGTATCAATGTCATCACGAACGAACTACGGAAATGGCCAGACGTAACACACGTCCTATATAGCACAAACAAAATTTTCGGTGCGGTTTGAACATATACAATAGTACGACAACAACCTTGAACATTTTCGCACCAGATGCAAAACCCGTCTGGCAAGAGGATCTTCCTCTTCAATGGAGGTTACGGAACTCTACATTCTGTTCCGCATAACTCTATAGACAGGCTAAAAGAAACTTACATGTTTTCCTCAACTGCTGGATGATGTACTTCCTCCACATCGCCCTTCGGCCCCTCCTGGTGGTGCGGCGGCGCGGTGAGGGCGGCGGCGTAGTACGTGACGGCCTTGCTGAGCGGCGCCGGCTCCCCCAGCGCGGCGCGCGTGTGCGCCTGCAGCAGGGAGGCTGTGGCGCGGCGCGCACACGCCGTGGAGCCCAGGGGGTTGCAGTATGCCTGCCAAAACAAATGTCATCATCTCTTAAACGTCTTCTATCATTCTTAATTACACTAGTTCTTCATATCGAAGATCAGTTTTGCCAAGCAGTGACACAGAATGTAAGCTCTATCAGTCTGTCTAGCCTTTCCCTAAATATACTGGTCAGCTTCCAGTCTAACAGGGTGCAGCTGAGTATCAGTATTTTACATGGAGCAACTGCCTATTTGACCTCCACAACCCAGTAACTGGGTAACACAATACCCATTAGCAAGAGCGGTGTAAAATTTCCTGGCTTCTGACTATCCGTAATGACTGTGAAAGGTCTACATATCACAGCCAGGACCAACAGCTTACCAAGGGCACCGTCTGGCACCCATGTGCTGGTTTGGTCCCTGGGGTGGTCACGGCGTACAGTGTGTTCTGGTGCGCCGTGATGGGGGGTACTCCCCGGAGGGTCCAGTGACGGACAGCCGCGGCGGATTCGCGGTGAGTGCTAACACGTGCCCGTGTTCCCGCCATAAGAGGTACAGGAGAACACCGTGGAGTTTTAGTGGGTTGGAGTCCTACATAACTGCCCTATCTCCCCGTGGTAGTACAGTATGCATGAGCATTTATCCATGCAAAAATAAAAAAGGACCAACAGCTTCCGAGGAACGTAAAGAGGAGAGATAACGCTATGTGAAGATGGTCACTGATGACCATTGGCCACCCAGTCATGGTTGTGATAGACTGGAATACAGACTGATCCTATAAGACAAACTCATGATTGATCTTATAAGGGTTCCGCTTATAACTCAGACTTACGGAACTTAAAAAGACAACATTTACACTACGGAAGTTTGTGTTCAACAATTAAAATACTCATACTGGTATGGTCACTTACCATTAAGTAGGAAACAGTCGGATATTGACATCATCAAATAACACAATGAAGAAACTCATAATCCACATTACCTTCTTCTCCTTCTGGATCTTCCTGGCAGCTTCTTTGGCTAAAGATGGCATGACGGTGGTCTTGAAGTCGTCGAGTCGTTGCAGAGCCTCGTCGACCGCCAGACTCTTCGTCGCCAATATGTGACTATGTGTGGCGAACCTAGAGAGGAACATGCTATGTTAGGCAAAAATATTTGATTTACAACATTTTTTTAACCTATAATATTGTCCCATTGCTGGGCAACGGTCCCCCATAGCCTTCCAACGCTTCAACAATCCATCAAAAACGAATCCTTATCCAAACCAAGTTGGCATTTATAACGCCACATACAAACTACAAAAAAATCTGACGTCACACAAAACCTATATATATCGCGCTCTCAAAGTTCTCCGCGCGATTTAAACATATACTCGTACGTCATCCCGACTACACCATCGCGCAGTTCCCCACCAGACTCAACACCCGTCTGCTCAGAAGCTCCTCCCCTTTTCAATGGAGAAGGCAGGACTTTACACTTAGCTCCACATTCCTCTATAAATAGTCCTCCAGACCGACTTTTGCCACGGCTATCTCAGCGGAGACTAGCCATCGGAGCGGGAGATATCATAGTGCACAAGTGTCTGTGCTGCAACTGCACTTTCTGTACCCTCACTGACAACAAACCGACACGACCGGAGACCGATTAACTATGAGACAGGGACGGAGCTATGCAAGACAAATATCTCTGACTCTTTTTCAAAGTCGCTTTATGACAGTTTTGACCCGTCATGGTAAGATCCGTCATGTACATTTATTTATTTCAACTTTATGCACAAGTACAGAGGCGTACTTAATGTCTTGGGCATTTTCTACCAGTCGACATTAGGGTGGTGCAGAGATAAAATATGGCAGGTGCAACTAAATGCAAAAACAAATTGAGAAAATAAATATAAATAAAACAACGTAATATAATACTTAGATATATACATACATATAAACAATATTATTGAGAAACCGAATCCAACAAATCAACTCTGTGATGATTCTGCAAACTTCTTGCGAATGTGCTCGCGTGCCTACAATTTGAAAGACAACCGACTGGTTGTCATCCTGATGTTATGACTTGTATACATCTGTCCCTATTTCCCAGTCTCACCATGATAGTTTGACATGTCATGGTACGGGGGCAGGCGTAGGACCAACGGCTTAAAGTGCTGTGCTTTCAGAGGCACAGAAGCACCTCTTTAATCTTACCTCAGCAAATGGCAGCTTTCTGTCAAAGGCAAAGCTTTCGCTCGAAGCGCTTGCTTGGCCTTCTGATCGTGGATGCCTTGTATCGAGCTGTTTATTTCCTTCACCAGAAGATCGCACTCCTGCAAACATATAATGGGCTGTAGTGATATTGGATCAAACAAGATAAAGCTTGAAAGAAACTTGACTTCCGGAAACTATTCCCCTTTTTAACTGAAACAGTATGGTAGCTACGCTAACCGTCAGTTACGATTGTTATTGTATCTCCCATACAAATTTTGGTCAGCTTATAACGTAGTATGGGAAAAATATTTTATTGTTTGGGAATGCAAAGTTGTCAATTTACATAGACAGAAAAAAAATAAGGGTGAGGCCAAAAGAATATAATTTAGTGTGTTGTGAGTCGCGTAAAATGAGTCCCGGAATTTACGTTCAACTGTAATTCGATTAGGTTGTCAGACGGACGAACGCAATTTCAGCAGCTATTCTACGTTTGTACGGGACGCTGACGCTTGCGTCGCTCCCCTCCCTCACCTCGAGCGCAATTCGGTTGAAATAATGTGCGTGAATCAGCAGACAACTCATTTTGCGTCGCCGTGTGGCACAAACAGGACTTTAGTATAAAACCGATTGCAGCGTAAATTCCAATGGAGCGTAAATTCAGCGACGCATTTGACACGATTCAAAACTCACAAAATTACGTTCGTTTGGCCTCACCCTTAATACGATCACACCCTGTAAAACAGATGCAAATAATGTATGTTATAACGCGTATAAATGGGGGGAGAGGAGTAGAACTTATTCCCCATCATAAAATTCGTCCACATCATTGTCAATGGGAAAACTGCCCAGAACACTGCCACTTTGAATGGTAATACTTTGAATGGCTGATTCCTTAGCTGAAGAGAAACCCAGCCTTGTGTCGTTACCTGTCCAAACATATCGATATCCATAATGTCATCGACACTGTTCATCACGGTGACTCCATCGCCGAATGTATCAGGTGGGTTCAACAACCTTGACGCATCCTCGCTTATCTTGCTGCAAAGCAGTTTGATGTCCTGGAGGAAACAAACATATTCAGTTAAATACCCTGTTGGGTCAAAGTCAAATTGTTTATTAGGACATTATGCAGCACTTTTTCATGACAATCATTAAAAAAAAAAGTTGTTTCTACTGTCCATTCGCGAAGGTCGATTTTTATGGAGAAGAACATGGTACTGATTGTCTGAATTTCGGGCTTCTGACTCAAGTGACATAGATCTACGACAAAGTTCTAATGATCCTAATTAACCTAATAACATTTAAACTTTTTTTTTTAATATAACGATCAAATGATAATTATAATGAACTATTGATATAATTTCATTTTACCTAATTTTAAATGGTGAATATTTCACATGAACATTTTGTATAATGCAAATTTGAATTAATATTCAAATAGTATAATATTCAAAATCTATAAGTAACGTTTAATATAATTAGGAAATAGGTCGAATCTATTCCAGAACCGAAGCCTGGCACCACGACTTTACGTAGTCTTTTGGCTGCTACCCCTAGATTGTATGTAAAAACCGAAAGCACCAAGGGAGAGTAACCCCCGCCCACTGTAACAAAGTATAGGCAAGCGAGCCGGCGCAGGAGGCGACCAGCCAGCCGGAGCTGCGGAGTTGAGCATGGGTGCGTATCCATTGTTACGTAAGGGCGAAGGGGTTGCACTTCTCGTAGCGCCGTAGACGATGCAGAAGCAACTTTAGTGTCTTGAGTTTAGGTAACAATAATTTGTTTTTCTTAAGAACGGTGCGTTACCTTAGAAAATTAGGTCAAATGAACGTTATTTATATAAAAGAGAATTATACAAATTGAGAAATATATGAAATGAACGTTATTTATATGTTATTAGAGCAAATGAAGGTTATATGAAATGTAACATTAAATCACATGAAATTAGTTTATTTGTTTTGATAGCATATGAAAATTATATCATGTGAACGTTATTTCTAGTGATATTATACAATCTATTATTATGCCATATATTATACACCCCTACTATACCTCAAAAGAAACCAATCTAGCTACCTTTTCCCAACCATGTCGGGGTCCACTTTCAGTCCTTCCAGATATTTTTAAGTGCGATTGTTCGATCTTCACAACCCAGTAACTGGGTAACACAATGCCTTTCGGTAAGACTGGCTGACAGACTTTCAGGTTTCTGACTATCCGTAGCGAATAATAAAATTATTCATTAAAAAATCTTTTTGAAACATGCTTTTTTCGTATTCTTCTCAGCAAACCCTTTCATTTGATACCCATATCACGGCATTACACAAAAAATAACTAGCCCGCCATCTTAGGTCGTCCGCCATATTGGATTTTGAATGACATCACTTAACTAACCATGCATTGTCATCCAAACTAAACGTGTATGCAAAATTTCATCTTAATCGTTGGAGAATAACTGCTTTAAAATTCAGTTGCCAGCTTTGACCCGTACATACTTATTATACATACATTCCAAGTTAAATAAAAGCTTGTAAGAATGGTGTACTAAATCAGTAAAAACCAATTCTCAAAATAATAATAAGAACAAAAAACTATAACTTACATCAGTAGTTCTCTTGCCAGCGGGTCCTTCGTTCTTCTTGGCAGTCGACTGAAGTTCACCAGATTCCTTCACCAGATCTTGTAAGAAGTCCTAAAGATGTTTTTTCGTTTAGTTAATTAATCCTATCGTTCATTTAACCATTTAAATTACTTAAGTAGGTATTCGAAGTAGAATTTACAAGTGATACATTCAAAACAGTAAAAATATTTATTAAATAAACATTTTTATTCTAAACGTTTTACTTTTATAATTCCCAACTATTGAAAGCTCACTGTGATAAATTCTACACAAACTTTTTGTTGTAAATTCTTTCCCACTGGTGAGTAAAGGCCTCCTACCAGGTATGCAGTAGTGATTTTTGCTGTAGCGAAACTATATTAGAGTTTTAGATTATAAAAAACCAAAGCTTCTGATATTATATAAGCTAACATTATTATTATTACTTTGATACAGACAATATTTTTTAAAGATATTTAAAATAGAAGAACAGATGACAAACCCTGAAGTCCACAATATTGTTTTGTTCCTGTCCGACTCTTGCAGGTCTAGTCTGCAGCAGCGACATCTGCAGGTCCTGAGTAGCTATCTCCAACTCTTCGTACTTGTTTTTGTCCTAAAATTGGGATAGTGATGTTCATTCGCCGCAAATTTTGTAACTTCTCTTTACGAGAAGATTTTCTGCATTCTAACATATCCTACTTCAGCCACATATTTGATTATTGATTGAATAAATGAAGATGGCGTTAGTTGTCATGTAAATATGGTAATCCCGTTATAAAATTCTATAAAATAGGTTTTGAACAGTATCCGCTTAAGTACACTATATTAGTGAAGATAATAGTACAATACGTGTGTGAAAATGTTATCATGACAAACAATTTACTGTAAATAAACATAACTTTTAGATAGTAGCATTAGTGGCCTTGCAAAACTGGTAATTGTTGGCAATATCGAAGGAAAAAGAGCATTAGGCCGGTCGCCAACACAAAGTTCTGACCAATTGAAAGAAGCTACGTCCTCAAACCAATTGTAGCAGGTGGTGATGACAACTTTAGACCGGAATCAGTGAAGGCACATTATTCTCTTAAAGAGTTCCAGTGACCACGATTCTCAGTAATAAGGGACCAATTGAACAAAGTAACATAAAAAAATGGTTTTACTAATATCTTCCAGTTTGCAAAGCCTCGACATAGTTAAACAAAAGCGTTGGAATAGTTGAACTTGCCTGAGGTGCTCTCTGGGACCTAGCATTAGCCAGGTCTAACGCACGAACAGCCTCTTCCAGCCGTTGACTGTAGTTGACGTACTCCTTCCTTTGATCCGCCGTCATTTCACCGTATTCTGCCAAGCTCTGCAATTATATGATCTTAAGTAAGGATTTTATTCTTAAAAAGGAGCAAAGAAAACACAGGCTACGTCGTTACGAAGAGATTACAAAAGATAAATACAAATAAGAAAACATAAACGTATAGGTTACTACCAGGGGGGCTACCATAAGCTCTTAGACCAAGGTTATTTCAGGGACAGATGTAGACAAGTCAGATCCATCTGACCCTTACGCGCAATGAAAACAACCATGCTCTAAGAGCTACGTACGGGCCCAGGGGTCTCGCTCTCAAGTGTCAAACTATCATGGTTCCATTGTAAGAGAAAGATGGAGCTATACAGGACGAAGAGCACTGTCTATTTTTTTACAGCAGAATCATGATTGCGTTATAGTACGACCCCAGAACTTTCAAACCAATGTCAAGAGTGAATAGGTTACTTCTAGACAAGCGTGCTTCACCGTAGACCACATCATCGCTTACCATCAGGTGAGATAGTGGTCAAACGCGAGCTTATCAATATTAATAAAAAATATTTGAAAAAAATATAAAAAACACGCTTTAATAGAAGACCAAACTAAAAATATAAATTAAGAACAATGAAAACAATAAAAAAAAATATTTAATATTATTTTCTGTTTTTTTAGTTTGGTTTTCTATTAAAGCAAGATTTTTTTAAATTTTTTGAAATTTGTTTTTTTTTATTTCAATCGCTTAGCCTGAAGATCCTTGTAAGGATTATGGGCAAACTATTTAAATTATTGCATTGCCATCCATTCTTGATAAGTGTGCAAAGTTTCAAATTAACCCGACATTTTAAAGCGGTTGAAAATCACGTTCAATGATAGATACATACATACCAAACTAATAAAAGCGTAATTAAAGAGACCAAAGCGACACTAATACACCAAAACACAAATCCTACAAAATTATATGTGTTAATACTTACCTATAGCACAGAATCACAGCAGCATCTGTGACGACGCAACGTCAACCGCTTCGTATTTATGCCGCCTTGTTTTAATAAAGCACATAGATTTGTTATTAGTTACAATGTACATACGATAACTAAAAGTATATTAGTCACATTAGGAAAGCATCATAAAGGCAAGCTTGCTTCAGAGGCTCTAGACACGATGGGAATTGGTAAAATGTCAAGAATGTATGGGATTGCCAAGGGCTATTGAAATGTAACGTCACCAATCATTATGGGATTGCCAAGGGCTATTGAAATGTAACGTCACCAATCATTATGGGATTGCCAAGGACTATTGAAATGTAACGTCACCAATCATTATGGGATTGCCAAGGGCTATTGAAATGTAACGTCACCAATCATTATGGGATTGCCAAGGGCTATTGAAATGTAACGTCACCAATCATTATGGGATTGCCAAGGGCTATTGAAATGTAACGTCACCAATCATTATGGGATTGCCAAGGGCTATTGAAATGTAACGTCACCAATCATTATGGGATTGCCAAGGGCTATTGAAATGTAACGTCACCTATCATTATGGGATTGCCAAGGGCTATTGAAATGTAACGTCACCAATCATTATGGGATTGCCAAGGGCTATTGAAATGTAACGTCACCAATCATTATGGGATTGCCAAGGGCTATTAAAATGTAACGTCACCAATCATTATGGGATTGCCAAGGGCTATTGAAATGTAACGTCACCAATCATTATGACACTCGCCATCGCTTTTGGAATAGCACCTTGTCTTGAGTCCCAAGAATAACTGATCATATAATAATATGTAATGCTTTTAAAGCAACTTTATATTTATAATCGTGTTATACAAGATGTGTCTGAAACCCACGCAAAAAAAAAATCCCTAATTTTAGAATTCGGTATTTCCTTAATTTATGAAAAGAAATATCTGCTTTTGTTTTACTGTAATTAGTTCAAATCGTTATTCCTATTTAATTAGATTTTTAATAAATTAATTGTTGCATGATAATTGAGAAAAAGTGCGGGCGACGCGGCGTTGACCTCTATCGTGAAATTTAGGCAATCAGCTGATATGTAGCGCTTTAGAATTTAATTTTCATATCTGTTTTTTGGGCAAAAAGGGAATTAATGTTATTTTTTTAATATTATTTTCAAACGTAGGCCTACCTACGAAAAATTCTAAGATTAGGGGGTCCAGGATCATGTACTCAATCCATCGTTTTTTTTATCGCGTCAGTGTCCGACACACCCCGTACATCGTCAAATATATGATATGTTTTTCTTTATTCCTTATGAGAGAGACAAAATAATGTTTAGCGCTAAATTAAAATAGTGTTCGCTTGTCTAAATCAATACCTTGTATTAAAATATAATAAGTTAAATAAATTAAATACCTTAGCCGTCTCAATGATCTGCACAGTCATTTTCCTCAACGGACTATCGAGATTCACGATCTGTTCCACTTCGATCCTCTTTCCGAGTTTCCCAGCCTTCACATCCTTCCTCAGCCTTTCCACCAGGTCTTCAAGATGGGCGGCTTCCTGGGTCAGCTTGTGGACGGTGGGCTGCTGCGAAGAGGCTAGAGGGGCCCAGGTCTTGGAGAACTTGGTGAGGGATGATGAGAGGCTGTCTGCTGAGGATACGAGGGTGTCCTGGCAGGTCGCGTGGTGGATTGTTGGGGCGATCAGCTGTGGAGAGAACGAAGTGTTTTAGTATTGGCTTCTGGGTGTCATCATGAGTTCATGACCATCGCATCGTGGTGAAAAGTAGACACTGGCGTGAAAGCACAAACGTAATGTAATCTGAAACGTCTATGATCACAAACACTTGCGTGATAATAATTAGATTTTGTGAAGTTTATTGTGTCAACGGGAAGTTTTTTTGTTTTGTTTTGTCGCGGTAACATGCTTTTCCATTGATATATAATAACCAGTTCTCGAAAATGGCAATGTCACGTTGTAATGGGATCGGTCTATCATCACTGACAGGACTATTGTTGCTAATAAGTCTGACATAGTGGTGATAGACCGACTAGAGCGTCGCGCAATGATTGTTGATATAGCGGTCCCCCATGACGAGAACCTCGTGAAGGCTGAGAGAGATAAGAAAAGCAAGTATCTTGATCTGGTTCGCGAGGTTGTCGACATGTGGGACGTGAATACAGCGATCATTGTGCCGATAGTCGTTACGGCCAATGGCATAATAGCCAAGAGCCTCGACGAACATCTGAGGAGGCTCTTGTTGGTTAGCTGGATCAAGGGCTTGATCCAGAAAGCGGTACTCCTGGACACGGCGCGTATCGTTAGGAGGTTCCTCTCACTGGAGCCCTGGCCACCGGTAGCTTGGACCCTGTTCCCGATACCGGTGGGCTACTATTTTTGTATTTTTAAATGTTTTTTATTTTATTTTTTTATAGAATAATATTTAAAAATGTAAAAATATGTATATAACATGAATAAATGAAATAAATTATTATTATTATAAATTACGTTAAACTAGGAAGTTGTGTTGAAGATTTCGTGCTACTATATTTTTAAATTTCAAATAGTGCTGATTTTCAGCCTAATTTGAACTAACGGTTTTTAATTTTGTTTGACTTTGTAAACTTAGTCTTCGGGGGGGTTATAAATACAAACCTTGGCGGTATACACGAGCTTGCCCGCCGTATCGACGCAGCTGGCGCCAGCAGTACAGATGTCCTCGACACACGCCTTCCCTTCCGGAGTGCTGCTGTCCGCGCTAGTGGCCACGTTACTCGCTTCCAGTGCTAGCCTGGACGCTGTGTCGCCTATTGCCTTCGCTCGGGATATCACCTGGATTACAGAACGGGAAGCTTATAGTGAAGACTCAAAGAAAACTGTCGTCCAGTGCGAAAGTGATGGCGCTATACGATCTGTATAGCTCTGTCTCTTTTCGCATAGAAACAAAACGGCAGAAAAATACCGGACAAAATTTCAAACCTGTTCTTTGCCACAAGCACATTGGAGAATGACTTTAAATCAGAAAAAAGGCCATCAAAAATGTGAAAAAAATTCCATGTCGACATTTGACCCTTTTACAAGCAATAAAACATCAATCTACAGCTTGAAGAAATTAAACAAAATGTAATTCAAAGCAAATTCTTTTATTAACATTGAGAGTTGTTCCTAAATCTTTCTGTTAATACACGTACCTGTTTCTCCAAAGACGGGTCGATCTTACAGCTGACCACTCTGAGCAGTTTGATAGACTGGTCACCAAACGATATAGCTGCATCGTTCAGTTTCTGTAGAATATACATGAAGATTCATGAAGTTCCTTATCGAATTCTAGTAACACTTTGAAACGAAATTATATAATAAATGAAAGGCACTCTACATAACACACAACAACAAAAACAACATAACACTCAACAACATAAATCAACATAAATCCTATCCAAACTTGATAGTTCTCAACAAATCCGAGAAAAGAGTATACAATCTCACGAGATTTATTATAAACTTACTGAAATTGCAATAACCCGGTGACATTATATAGAATACTTTAAAAATAGGAATTAGAATTCGTTTATCTACAATTTGTCACAGTTTATCTATCAGATAAGTTTAGTAGAAAATTATTCAAAGGTGATGGAACAGGCAAGGGAAGAAAACATGTTTCTTAATCCTCCTCTGTTCTTCTCTGATTAATTTCTAGACAGTTGAATCGCTTCTCCGGGACAACAACAGAGAACATAAACGACCGTATCTTTTGGTTGCGTTGATTTAGAAGTCTGTTTTTTTTCACAACTCTATGGGATTGCAGACCTTAGTATATGATAATAATTTTAACTTGATACCAGCAGGTGTTCCAGATAAAAAGATCTTGAGACATGGACAGACAGAGAGATAACGAATTGATTCTATAAGAGTTCCTTTTTTTTTTCATTTGAGGAACGGATCCCTAAAAAGGCAATAGAAATCATCATGTCAAATATTATACCTTCACTTCTTCTTTACTCTTGGCGGCGTCACAGATGCTCTTGGTGGCTTTACAGAGTCCTGCCATGTCGTCCACGAACGGCTTGCGGGCGTGTTCGGGCAGTGAGCTGTAGATCGCACTGCCATCTGTACACGCAAACAATAATTATATTTATTCCAGTTAATATAGCTAAATGTAGACTCACTATTTCCAGGTTTTGAGTGGAATTGCCAGCTATGCAAATCGATCGAAATAGGAAGATTTCATGAAACTGATAAAGAGTTTTCAAGCTACAATATTATTCAAAAGTAGTGGTACTTACCAATAACAACGCTCTTGACAGATTCTGCCAAAGAAATAGTAGGTTCCATGGCAGCCTTGTAATCCAGTTTGTCTGCATCTGAAATGATACAGCCAGTCAATAGAATTAACTCGGACAATCAAAAATAAGAAATATTAGCGTATGTAAAACCGTAATCTACCACAAGCTTACCATGGTCTAAGGATCCTTAAAGTCCCCTAAATATCCTAAAGGAAGAACGGTAACCTCTAGTACTACGATGGTATAATAATGTTAAAGAAGCTACACTTGCAGTTGGCAGCCACCAAGGCAGCCACTTGCACGCCAGCCTTGGCCAGCGAGTCCTCCATGTGCTGCTCTCTGCGAGCCACCTCCACGGCGGGCAGGCACACTGCGGCCGTCTTCGACGAGTGGAGCTACAAATTATGTTAAAGAAGCTACACTTACAGTTGGCAGCCACCAAGGCAGCCACTTGCACGCCAGCCTTGGCCAGCGAGTCCTCCATGTGCTGCTCTCTGCGAGCCACCTCCACGGCGGGCAGGCACACTGCGGCCGTCTTCGACGAGTGGAGCTACAAATTAACATAATAATTGAAAAAAATATAAAAAAGGCCTTTTATTCCTTGCATTCGTATGTACAATATTAGCTTAATTTCTAGCAGGTATATGTTAGTGGGTTAGTTTTTAGGGTTCTGTACCCAAAGGGTAAAAACGGGACCCTATTACTAAGACTCCACTGTCCGTCTGTCTGTCTGTCACCAGGCTGTATCTCATGAACCGTGATAGCTACACAGTTGAAATTTTCACAGATGATGTGTTTTTGTTGCCGCTGTAACAACAAATACTAGAAACAGAATACAATAAATATTTAAGCGAGGCTCCCATACACCAAACGTGATTTTTTTGGCGATAATGGTACGGAACCTTTTGTGCGCAAGTCCGATTCGAACTTGGCCGGTATTTTTTGGATGAAATGTATTGGTTAGTTTTCTTATTTTGCAAGAACCCTAGATTGGGTAAAGGCCTCCTCCAAAGACGTCCATGTGTGTCTGTATTTTGCTATTAGGCTCTAATTTGAGCCAACTTTTCTTATGCCTTCGTCCTCCCATCGTGTCAGTGGTCTGCCTAGTTTTGTTTCTTTTCCCCTGTGGACCCTTCCATAAGGTTTCTCTTACGGAAGGGTATATCTATCAGAATTCAATTATTATATATCTATATAATAATTGAATTCTGTTACATAAATATTTAATTCAAGGCTAGTTTTGCCAATTCCTTAGTGTTTGACATTTATACCCTTTAAGAAGCTATCAGACGTTGACGTCGACATAATATAAGACGTTTGCAAAAACAGATTGTCAGTTTTTCGCCCATTTTTTTTTTAAGATTTCTTTATCAGAAATGTGAAATTGAATTTAGTTAAAAATGGAGATCAATCATAATACTTGTATGTGAAAAAACGGCCAAGAGTCTAGCTGACATTATTCTAGTGTTGAAAATAAAAACTCGTAAAACAGCTTAGCATCAGTAAAAGTGGAAATCTTTAAAATGCTAAGGGCTTGCCTCAGAGTCTCTGGTGGATAGTAACCGTAAATTATCCACCAGTTAAATTAATTCTGTTACTTTATGATATCTTCTAGATAAATTAATCTAAATCTATCCAGAGAAAATTTTTAGACAAAAATATTTTCTTTTATCCTAGTGTTACATCACATCACACTAATAATATAAAGGCGAAAGTTTTTGAGAGTTTGTGTGTGTCTGTTTGTTACTTCTTCACGATGATGATGAAATTTGGCACAGGGATAGATTATTATTATATACTTTAATGTACACCTCTTAAATAATTACAGGAAAAAATATTTATAAAAATAAGTGTTCAATGTGCGGTCTTATGGGCGGATTATAGTCAGGAATAGCACATAGGATACTTTTTATACAGGGAATATGTACCCTCGGGGAAATTTTCAACATTCACGCGGACGAAGCCGCTGGCAGAAGCTAGTTATCTTATAAATCTTTATAGGCTGCTTACCACTTTAAGGCCATCTTCTGCAGTCTTCAGTCCCTTCTCGGCGCTGTCTATCATCTCTGTGAACTGCTTATATGCCTTCTTCTCATCTTGAATAGCTTTCAGGTTCTTAGCGTCGGCAGCCCCCACTCTCGCTTTGTCTGTAAAATGGAAAACACTCAAATTGAAATAAGTTATTGTGGATACTCAGAACTAGTTAAAATATCCTTGAAAAATATCGGTCTTTCGACCAATCATCCATCACTACATATTATAAAATAAAGTCTCCCGTCGCGTTTGTATCGTCGCGATAAACTCAAAAACGACTGAACAGATAGTCATGTGGTTTTCACCAATAGAAAGAGTGAGAAACAAGGAAGGTTTTTGTGAATAATGTATTACGGGCGAAGCCGGGGCGGGTCGCTAGTATACTCTATCCTTATCCCTACATAGTATAAAACAAAGTCGCTTCCCGCTGTCTGTTCCTATATATGCTTAAATCTTTAAAACTGCGCAACGGATTTTGATGCTGTTTTTTTTAATAGATAGAGTGATTCAAGAGAAAGGTTTAATATGTATAAAACACGCGGCCGAAGCCGCTGTCAGAAGCTAGTAATATTATAAATGCGAACGTAACTCTGTTTGTATGTTTGTTTGTTACCTTTTCACGACTAAACGGGATAACTGATTTAGATAATATTTGTTATGGAGATAGTTTGAGATACCTGGAAAGGATATATGACAGTTTTTATCCTAGTAGTGTGTTCCCTTTCAATGACACTTTCTACGCGGGCGAAGCCGCGGGCTAGTTTAAAATACAAGTATTCAGCTTCGTCCGGTTAGACTGGAAGCCGACCTAACATAGATGAGGTGAGAGGCTTCTCAAATGATTAGATACAATTTGTTATGGAGATAGTTTGAGACCCTGGGAAGTACCATTAGTGGCATGTACCAATAGATAGGCGTTTGCTTATTTGCCATCCAATGAAAGAAAGAAAAACCGGCCAAGTGCGTTTCGGACTTCGCACATTTAGGGTTCCATATCAAAGAAAAACTGATTTATCAATTTATTGTTATTTGTTAGTAAAATATACGTTAGAATAAACGTTTTCACCAAATTTGTAGTTCATAATATATCAATGGGATGTAAAATTTCTTCTGAACAAAATTGTGTGATAGACTATGGACAGACAGACAGACAGACACTTGAGTGACAGCAATAGGGCTCCGCTTTGACACTTCAGGTACGGAACCCTAAAAGCATTTATTTCGACAATCCGAATTATAAAAATATCTCACTGTATTGTCTCGCCCTGTAACTATTCTGCGTAGCTTTGGAAAGCTTGGCCCTCACTATTTGGACCGATGATCTATTAAAGGTCGCGGGCATCTGCTGGATGCAAGACGCATAGAACCGCGAGATCTGACGCAGTCTAAGGAAAGCCTATTTATTTATTATTTATTTATATATACTTTATTGTACACCAAGATAAGAAAGACAATACAAAATGAAACATTAAAATTAAAACAAACATACAACAGGCGGCCTTATCGAGTTCTGCGATCTCTTCCAGGCAACCTTGAATGGATAGAGATAGCCTGGACACGACATGGGGTTGCACTTGGTGCCAATTTAAAATCATACAAGTATTAGGTACTAAGTACAATTGGGGTCTAAAAACAAATTACAAAAATAGATACATAAATACCCAATAAATAATAACCTTTGTTCAGTAGGGGACATGTTTCAATTACTTCTGCTTCTCGAGTCGATGGAAAACATTTTAGATTTTTTGGAACCAGCACCCATGCCATTCATGGCACACAATATCAATGGCATTCATTAGGTCCTCTTAAGTGCAGGTTTATGGGTAATTGGGGCTCTCCATCACGTGCGTCATATTCTACACAAGAGCAAGCACTCACATTGTGTATCAGACGGGGCTATAAATTCGCCAAATTGTGTTTGCAGCGGCCTACCTGGGTACGCAATCGATCGAGTGCTTTCCATATAAGCCACTGCAGTTCACGTCCAAGTGGCAAATGTTCCTGGGGTTTCAAATAGTTAGGTGGTGGGTGATATTTTTCCCATAGCTTGCTTCTCAATATAGGTGGTTGGTCTTGAAAGACTAGACTATCAGCTCAAAGATAACTTACCCTGGCTCTCTTCACCGCGCAGTGCGTTGAGGAAGTCCTGTGTAGCGTCCACGTGAGCTGAAGAGCGAACTGCTTGAGCGATGGTGTGGGTCTTCGGGTCCCGCACTGGAGTGGGTGGAGGAGCTTTGCGCACTGGTACTGCTGGTTTTGAACCTATGCCACAAAGTTATAAAAAATAGTAGATTGTTTATCAAGGGAGCAAACAACTATTTTGAAGGCGAGTGTTTTTTTTTTATCCAGAGCGGAGCGAAAGGATTCAAAGTATGGTACGAGTGACGTACTTTGAACACACACATTATATTATGCTCGAGACCTTAAGATTTTGTTGCTCCCGAGGTGGACACTCTACTCTTTTTATCACCCTCTATGAGAAAAAAGTAAATGCAACTTATGGACAAGAACGTTACGTTTATTTATTTACATACAATTAGGAACCACAAGACATAACATAGAAATAATTAGATGGTAATGTTTTATTTGAACAGTTATGGAGGTGCATCGTAACAATTTTATTAGTACCATCCGTTACAGTTGTATATACATTTTTTTTATTTGGCTCGCGCACGGTTTTCCAGTTAGTCACTTGTTCAATACAATGTTCCCATGCGGTCCAAATAGAATTACAATCGCTCATTAGCCATTTACCTCATACGTCCGTCGTAATCGATTTTAGCGAAGAAATCCTATTTTGACCGCATGGTTTGTGATTCATCTCTTTGCTGATTGGAAAATTTTCTAACAATATCCACATTTCAAATTCAAATCACTTTTAGTTCCTAGGGATTAATGAGTTTTTTAGTTCCTGTTCCGGTTTGGCTGGAAGTCGACCTTAACATTATTGAATGTTCACCTCATCTCACAAACTTATATTGCTTTATCAACTATCATGACAAAAGACTTACCTTGCGAGCTCTCAGGACTCACGATGTACACCAGCTTGCCTGACGCGTTGGCCAGCTTAGCGGATGCTTCGTGCAGTTTCTACAACAAACCAAATATTACAGCATCCGTGATTATTGACACATCGAAAGATTATGGATGGCGACCATCAGGCGATGCTTCAGAGCGGTTGTCCCTGCCAAAGAAGAATTAATATTGCTTTCTATGAAATAAAGTCTTCAATAAGTAACCTGAATGTCCTAAGCCTGGGAAGCGAATTTTTTATTTAGCTGATAATTTTCCACTGTCCTTTGTCCATCAGTCCAAGTCCTTCAACTCTTCTCTCACACTTCCTCACTTCCTCCTTCTCCACAGCCCTCTCGATAAACGTAAAATTGAAAAAAACGCCCGAGAAAGAGCATTCAGGTCTTTCTCGGGCGTTACGAAGTTATTTTATTTTTATTATTATTGGCGCTTGACCAATATCTCACCTCATCAGGTGAAGAACCTAGAATTAACCTATTCAATATTGACTTAAATACCCCTAGGTTATTGACTTCAGCTTTATTCCAAGCAGTGCAATGTCTATATTGGTTTGGCAGTGTCATCCACGGTCTAACAGGCCCAGCCTAACCTAGCAAGTCCACTAAATGACTCACCCTGGGTTGTCCGGCGCTGTCACAGATGTCGCGGCTGGCATCGCACAGCTCTCGCAAATGCTTCAGCATGGCGGCTTGCCCTGCTGCGTCCTTTGTACTGCACAGACTGTGCGAGTCTGCAAGAAGCATAAAAGTTACAACATCGAAGAAGTAAGCAGAGATGTAACGTACATAACTTGACGTCTGGAAAAAACCCAATAACATGAACGAAACATGTTGGCAACCCGGGAGTCCGGCAAGGTACAGTCATATTTAAAATAATGCTTCTGTTCTTGAAAATTAACATCTTTCTTTAAGGCAGTCATAGTCAATTAGCCCATTACCACCAACTTCTCTAGATTGTCTGATTCCCGACGGGCAATGTGACCAAAGTAGCTGAGAATCCTTCGGTAGCAGAGCGTGGTCAGTCTGTCTTTTATGCTTAGTTGCTCAAGGACCGATTTGTTCGTTCTCTTGGCGGTCCATGGTATGCGGAGCATTCTTCGCCAACACCACATCTCAAAAGCTTCTATCTTTTTCCGTTCTATTGCCCGAAACGTCCACGACTCCGATCCGTAAAGGAATATCGAAAAGACCAGTGTCCGGACTAGTCTCATTTTGGTGACATTGGAGACCTTTCTGTCCTGCCAAATACGTGTCAGCTTACTCATCGCAGCTTTGGCCATTTGATTCCTTCTCCTGATCTCTCTTTCGTTTCCTCCCTGGTCAGTAAGTAGCGATCCGAGGTATATAAACTCGTTGGCAAATTCTAGGAATTAGTTGGTGGTAATGGGCAAGGTGGATGGGAAAAGACTCCGCGGCCAGTCACCTAACCGCTGGTCAGACCAGGTAACCGCCCTCACTGGACTCTCTGTTACAACCGCCCTGAGAGAAGCTGAGGACCGATTGAAGTGGAAGAACATCGTGCATAAAGCCACGAGAACCTTTCAGGGACACGACCTTCAGTAATGAAGAACACGACCAAGAAGACAGTCAATTAGCAAAAAAATGCATTTTCAATACTGAGTTATCATCAGCTGATCAAAATTGGGTGATTTATTTATTTTGGGAATTGAATTATGAGTTTCTTAAGGAAAGTTTTAGAAAGCATGAAAAAGTATTCCTAATACTTTTATTATATTCTACAAAGAAGTAAAGACCTTTTGCCAAGTTTAGAGAACATAATTATAAAGCGAATTACCTTGTACAACTTGCGGCATCAGCTCAGTGATGGTGATCACAGAGCGCTCTGCAGCCGGGTAGTCAGGATTCTTGCCATCTGGAAACAAGGTCATATCCATTTCATTAATTCACAACAGAGAGAATACTTAAAAGTTGAAACGACATTAAAAGTGTAGTCATAGAGCCATCGTCATCAACATTATCAATTAGGCCAAAAGACTGCTGCAAATAAGTGGCCCCCAGTGTCGCCACATTGCCCGGTCCAGTCCATCTCGCCTCCAGCGGATGCCCGAGTCATCCATATTAATATTATAAATGCAAAAGTAACTTTGTTTGTCAGTCTGTTACCTAATCACGCTTAAACCGCTGAACTGATTTAGATGAAATTTGGTATGGAAATAGTTTGAGACACTGGGAAGAACATAAGATAGTTTTTATCATCCTTTAGGGGATGGACAGGGAGGTTTCTTTGTAAGGAATGAGGCATCTGTATGCTAGTATTATATAATTTGTGACTACATTAAGATGGAAAGCATGAATGACATGAAATATAATTAAAGTAAAAATCTTTTTAAAACAAGCTTTTACTGGACTAAAAAGTACGAAATGTATCGCTTATCAATACATATCCAATGAGCCCAAACACGATAGTGCTATCTTGTCTGGCTGAGGAGTTGCTTAGGCCACCTTCCGGCTCCATCGTGAGACCAGCTTTATATTATTTCAATGTTTCCATAGTTACATAAGTACGCCAAGTTTCAGCTAAATCGGGTGCGAAGAAGTGCTTGAAAAACCGATTACTTGGACACATACGAATGAAAGGTAATATGAAGCTTATAATAAAATTATCAATTAAAAAACATTTTTTTAAAACAAGTTTTTTTCGTGTCTTTCTCAGCAAATCCTTTCATTTGATACCCATATCATGGTATCATATATGGTAAAAATAACAAGTCCGCCATCTTGGGCCGTCCGCCATATTGGATTTAGAGTGACGTCACTTAGCTTACCATACATTATCATCCAAACTAAACGTGTATGCAAAATTTCATCTTAATCGATGGAGGATAACTGCTTTAAAATTCAGTTGTTAGATTTGATTCGTACATACATACATACATTGCAAGTATGTAATCCGTGTAACGTGTTAGGAAGATGATGATGATAACCCTGGGATAGGAACACTTACCTTGAGTGGCAGCGGCCAGAGCAGCGACAGCCGCGTTGAGCTGCCCAAGTCGCCGCGACAGCTGGTGCTGTGTGCTGGCTGCATCGGCTTGCTTCCCTTTCTGAGGTACTACCGGCTAATGAAGAACATGACAGATATAATCACTCATTTAAACATTATTTAGAATGATAAAATACTAAAACATTTTTTTTTGCATTTCCTTGAAGTCCTAGTAACGAAAAGGTCCCTTTGCGTTAAAAAGACATTTTACTTTAATACACCACATTGATTGACTGCGCTAGTGTAAATCAATTGTTTTAACTTCAGATAAGTTATTACTTCTACACACGTAACACTACCTTTTTCAACTGCTGCTCAGCGGTATCCAGATGTTTCTTAGCTCCAGACACACTGCTGACGAACTTGATGCGTTGCTTCTCTTGTTGTGGCGATAACACCACTTCTGTACCAAAACGAAATTATTCAACCTTATATTAAACTTATTTTAAATTCAAGGTTCATGGAACATGTAGAAGATAAAAAGGAAAATTATTTTTACAAGTATTATAATACAACACGAAAATAAATTGATAACTTCTTATACACGTTGCAATGAGTTGTGCCATTGCTAGCAACCATTTTCAGTGGACTACAGTGTACTGTATTATTATAACGTGATTGTACACAATAATCAATCTGTAAAAAAACGATAATTCAGAATAACTTGATCACACTTTCGATCAGTCTTTTATTTTAGAGCTATTAGATTAAATGCATGGATAATTATGGAATTAAAGAACTCAAAATAAATTAAAATAATTCATTAAAAAATATTTAAAAAAATGCATTTTTCGTATTCTTCTCTGCAAACCCTTTCATTTGATACCCATATCATGGCAGGGCACAAAAAAATAACTAGTCCGCCATCTTGGGCCGTCCACCATATTGAATTTAAAATGTCGTCACTTAGCTAACCATGCATTGTCATCCAAACTAAACATGTATGCAAATTTTCATGTTAATCGATCGAGAATAACTGCTTTGAAATTCAGATGCAATATTTGACCCGAACACACTTACATTGCACACATTGCAAGTTAAATAAAAGTTTGTAAAATATCTCGCCACTAAAGAGCCAAAAATCTTACCCTGTTGAGCCGTCTTACAGGCCTGTATGAGCTTATCAAGGCTGTCAGCAAGCTGTTTATGTGAGCTCAACACCTGTTGTTTCATCTCTGGACGCTTCTCAAGATGTGGCTGACACGATGACGTCAGATCAGATGCTGTGCTGCGCAGCTTCTCGGCCGCTGATACCAGTTGATTAGCACAGGCTGGCTCGGATATACTCGAACCTGTGACCTACATATTTCGGATTTGTGTTATATTTTTGTGTTTTTTCGGCTTTTCCCGTAGTTTTTCTCACAACAAAGTGTTTTTAAGAAAACATAAAAATAGTCTAGTTTTGTAGGAGAAAACAGGGGAATACGAAATTGAAAACAACTTTTATATGTGGGCAAAATCAGTTCGACCAGTCCCTCTCGCACTCTTTTTGGGTGGATTAGCGGGAACGCGAGAACGAATAGTTCCGTCGAATACTTCAGATTTTGTGGAGCTAGAGTAGAGTTTAAAAGGGACAAAATAGTTTATGAGGGACCTCTTAAACTCACCTGTGCGACAGAAAGCAGCGCCTGCGCAGCGTCGGCAACGCGCGCACCGCGGTTGTCGAGCTCGGCGGCGGCGCCGGCGTGCGGTATCAACTCACCCGTGCTACAGAAAGCAGCGCCTGCGCAGCGTCGGCAACGCGCGCACCGCGGTTGTCGAGCTCGGCGGCGGCGCCGGCGTGCGGTATCAACTCACCTGTGCTACAGAAAGCAGCGCCTGCGCAGCGTCGGCAACGCGCGCACCGCGGTTGTCGAGCTCGGCGGCGGCGCCGGCGTGCGGTATCAACTCACCTGTGCTACAGAAAGCAGCGCCTGCGCAGCGTCGGCAACGCGCGCACCGCGGTTGTCGAGCTCGGCGGCGGCGCCGGCGTGCGGTATCAACTCACCTGTGCTACAGAAAGCAGCGCCTGCGCAGCGTCGGCAACGCGCGCACCGCGGTTGTCGAGCTCGGCGGCGGCGCCGGCGTGCGGTATCAACTCACCTGTGCTACAGAAAGCAGCGCCTGCGCAGCGTCGGCAACGCGCGCACCGCGGTTGTCGAGCTCGGCGGCGGCGCCGGCGTGCGGTATCAACTCACCTGTGCTACAGAAAGCAGCGCCTGCGCAGCGTCGGCAACGCGCGCACCGCGGTTGTCGAGCTCGGCGGCGGCGCCGGCGTGCGGTATCAACTCACCTGTGCTACAGAAAGCAGCGCCTGCGCAGCGTCGGCAACGCGCGCACCGCGGTTGTCGAGCTCGGCGGCGGCGCCGGCGTGCGGTATCAACTCACCTGTGCTACAGAAAGCAGCGCCTGCGCAGCGTCGGCAACGCGCGAGTTAAGGAACCCCAATCCCCCAATATTAGCTTCATCAGCCAATAATTATATTATATTAGAATAACAGCTATATGTCAGCATATAATATCTAGGACATGCGTCATTAGCAGAGATGATTGGTTAGCAATAAGATTAGTATATAAGATCAACATTTTGTAGAATTAAGTAATTACTGTCTTGCTGTAACTGGGATCAAATAAAGTTTATTTTTAAACTCTTCCGTTGTCGCTTACTTAATTGGCGCAGCCGGTAGGATCTCTGTAGTCAGTCTGTCACGTATCCACATCTACGGGAAGCAGCCGACGTCCGTTTCAACGGTTCAGCAGAGATCACCGAACAAACAAATACATTAAGAAGCCACATCAAGCCAGGAGAGGACCAGGAGCCAAGCAGTAATTCAGGGATCATGAAGATAGCTGCGGAATTGTGAGTAAATCTTTTCACCTTCCTCTCAGCTCTGCCATTTGCATCCCAACCTTGTATTAATCTATGTTGTGTGTATTATTAGGGATTGGACAACGCCGTAATAATATTTTATAGATTGTTAGTTGTAGTAAATAGTTAGGGATAATTTATTAATTTTTGTGCTTACTTTTTGTGAAGCTTCGTTATTTCACTTCATAATGGAAGGTATAAACCGTGTTCCGCAAGAGATGGTAAACATAATTCCAGTATTTAATGGCGATGTTAGAGCGTTACCCTTATTTATTAAAAAATGTGAATACATTTTAACAACATTCCAAGGGAGCGTTGTACAAAACAATTATTTATTTCATGTAGTAACAAGTAGATTAACAGGCGAAGCAGCTAGTTTGGTAGGCGAAAGGGACTCTATAAATACGTGGGATGAGCTAAAAATGCTGTTAAATCAACACTTTGGCGACCCACGTACTGAAGATTGTCTAGCAATGGAGTTAGAATCCTGTAAAATTAACAAAGGTGAAAGTTACTTAGATTTGTGTCATAGGATACAGCATACGAGAAGCATTTTATTTTCCAAAATATCAGAGACTATTGCTGATGACTCTTTACGGAAGGCTAAGCAGATAATCTACAGTAATAGGGCGATGAATGTTTTTCTATTCAATTTACCGCCATTCCTAGTTAGGTTAGTTCGTTTACGCGACGTTTCGACATTGGAAGACGCGTTGAAAATTGTTTTAGAAGAACAGAACTTTCAATCAGTCTATAATTCTAAAACAAACGATCACCGCAATTATAATAGATCTAATAAAAATATTTTTTCCGATTTCAATAGTGCGAAGTATAATTCGCAGAGCCTATCCAGTGCAGTTGCACCGAATAACGCCACGAGTAGTCAATTACGATGAACAATTCGCAGCAGTTTAGGAATTATAGGCAACATTATAATCAAAATAATTTCAATCGGACAAATAATAATGATCATAACAATAGGACAAGTAGGTCACAGTTTCCGATGGCGCAACAAAGCCAACAGTCCACGG
Source organism: Orthosia cruda (assembly GCA_964057195.1). Lineage (NCBI taxonomy): Eukaryota > Metazoa > Arthropoda > Insecta > Lepidoptera > Noctuidae > Orthosia > Orthosia cruda. The sequence continues at coordinate 2,116,767 of OZ059854.1, forward strand.
CATATGCACCGCGAACGTCACCTTTTGCAGCGCAAGCATCTCCGCCGGGTTCAAAGTCGAACACTGACGTTACTATGCGCACTGCAAGTTCACGCCGTGTTAATTACACTAATAATCATAGCTATAACGAACCAAGTTTTGTCAACTCAAATAATGAGTTCCAGGAAATTCCTGAAGATCCCAGACAGGGAAATTTTTGTATAACCGCCTCTACCCTAGAGAGCGAATAAAAATTAATTGCAATAAACGTCTTAACTTACCACACATAGTTGTACCAGAATTAAATGCAGTGTTTATGATAGATACAGGCAGTGTTAGGTCTTTCATAAGCCCACACATTGCAAACAAGTACTTTAGGGATCGGTTGCAATATGAACCCTTCGAAGTTGTTAGTACTCACGCATCGAGTGTTCATAGCGAAACGGCATTTATTCCTTTACCAGCTACGTTTTGCAGTAAGGAATTTCATAAATTTTATGTTTACAGTGTTGATGATAGGTATGATGGGTTAATAGGTATTACTACTTAAACAGTTACAGGCAAAAATAAACATGGAAAGTCAAGTTTTACATTTAAAAAATGCGAATATTCCAATCATATACGCACCACCTATGAGAGAGGTATATCAATTGCCATCTCGTAGTGAATTAAGAGTTAGATTGCCAGTCAACTTACTAGACGGGGAAGCTATACTACAATTTAAACAATTTTCGGAAGGGATTCGAATGCCCACCGCATTAGTTAAGTGTATTAAAGGTTACGCATCAACCGTTATTCAGAATTATACGGATGAAACCAGAACCTTAGTGGTAACAGGACCTTTTACGGTCGAACCTTACAGGCAGAACCCATCTGTTCACATTAATTTTACAGAAAATAACATAGAAATAGATAGGATGCTAACAGATAATTTAAAAAAATTACAGTTAGACCACATGAATTCTGAGGAACGTAAAACCATCGAAGGGCTATGTAATGAGTATAAGGACATATTTTATTGTGAGAATATTCCATTAACGTTTACAAATCAAGTAAAACATAGAATTAGAACAAGGAATGAAGATCCTATAAATATTAAAGCACATAGGTTACCTCCCATTCAATCGAAAGAAATTAGGAATCAGGTAGATAAAATGTTAAGGGACAATATCATCCAGGAATCACACTCCCCCTGGAGTGCTCCCGTACATTTAGTGCCAAAAAAATTAGATTCATCAGGACAGCAAAAATGGAGGATGGTAGTTGATTATAGACGTCTCAATGAAATTACTACCGATGACAAATACCCTTTGCCCAACATAAATGATTTATTTGATATGCTAGGCAATAGTACCTATTTTACTACCTTAGATTTAGCTAGTGGATACCATCAAATCGAGGTCCAGAAAGAAGATAGGGCGAAAACAGCTTTCAGTACACCTTCAGGACATTATGAATTTAACAGGATGCCGTTTGGGTTAAAAACAGCACCTGCAACATTTCAGAGGGCTATGGATAACGTTCTAAGAGGTCTCCAGGGCTTACATTGCCTGGTATACCTTGATGACGTCATAATTTTTTCTAAATCGCTGACTCAGCATGTAGAAAAACTTAGAGCAGTTTTTGATCGTTTTCGGGCGACAAATTTAAAAATACAACTCGACAAATCACATTTTCTTAGAAAGGAAGTTCTTTACTTAGGGCACACTATTACAAGTGAAGGATTGAAGCCAAATAATGATAAAATTGATGCAATCTTAAGATATCCTATCCCAGAAACAGTTACACAAATAAAAAGCTTTTTAGGACTCATTGGTTATTATAGGAAATTCATCAAAGATTTTGCAAAAATAACTAGACCTTTAACAGCTTGTTTAAAGAAAGGTCGTAAAATAATTATTAATGATGAGTATAGGGAATGTTTTGAAACATGTTATAAACTTTTAACAAACGCACCTTTATTACAGTATCCCGATTTTAGTAAAAGTTTTATTTTAACTACCGACGCATCGAATTTTGCAATTGGGGCTGTATTGTCACAAGGATCAATAGGCTCAGACAAGCCAGTAGCATATGCTAGCAGGACTTTGAGTGACACAGAAGTAAAATACAGTACTATTGAGAAGGAGCTTTTAGCCATAATATGGGCAGTTAAGCATTTTAGGCCTTATCTATATGGCAATAAATTTATTATCTTTACAGACCATAGACCATTAGCATGGCTGTATTCATTAAAAGAACCCAACAGTAAGCTCACGCGTTGGCGTTTACGCTTAGAGGAATATGACTACGAGGTTAAGTACAAGAAAGGGCCTCAAAATACAAATGCAGATGCCTTATCTAGGATTAAAATTAATGCAATTAACGACGATTTAGATTCGATATTTGTTAACGTAGGTGATAGGAAAGAGCGAATACAAAAAATTATAGATGAAGAGCTGCAATTTGACGAAACGCCCATAGAAACGATAGAACTTTCGGATTCTGATGATGGCGTCACAGCTAATTCAGTTTCAAATAGGGAACATGAAGGTATTCCTATTTTAAATGAAGCTGTAGATACTAAAGCTAGACAAATTTTAGTTCACTCATGGTTTAAAGATAAATTGACAGTAAAGGATATTTCTAATAATAAACAGAAAATTTTTGAAGTTCACTTACCAACAAATAATGACAAATTAGTTAAAGACTTTCTAAAAGAATATATAGATCCTAAACATAAATATCATATTTATTTTGAACATCCATCGTTTAGAAAATCTTTTTCAAACATGATTATTAACTTGTTTAAAAAGGGTTCAGTTAAGCTAACAGAATGTACAGAAAGAGTGATCAATTTGACAGAGTCAGAAGAGGATCAGAAAGAAGTTATTATGAAATACCACGACGGGAAAACCTGTCATAGAGGCATTAGGGAAACTTTAGCTAAACTTAAGAGATATTATTGGTGGCCAAACATGAAAGAAATAGTTACAACAGTTATTAACAGCTGCGAAATGTGTAGAAAAAGGAAGTACGATAGAAAGCCCATTAAACCTCAAATTCAGTTAACCCAAACTCAGAATAGTCCATTCCAAGAAGCTTTTATGGATCTATTATACATTGAAGGAAAATATTATTTAACTATTGTAGATGCTTTTAGTAAATTAGCACAGGCAATAGAGGTACCTAATAGGAGTACACCAGAGATAGTTAGAGCATTAATTAAATATTTTAGTATTTATGGATTGCCCAGTAGAATAAGTTGTGATTCAGGGACAGAATTTAATAACATGTTAATTAAGGAAATGTTAAGTCTATACAAAATAGAATTGCACATAGGGACTCCAAACAATCCCAGTTCTATGGCAATAGTCGAGAGATTCCATTCTACTATCATCGAAATTTACCGATTAGCAAAATATGAAAAAAACGATTTAGATGCAGCTTCCGTTATGACGTATGCTATTATGGCATATAATAACACCATACACTCAGCGACAGATTTTACGCCTTTTGAACTAGTCTTTGGGCATACCGATGCCGGAAATGTATTTAATGTCGATAGGGAGAAAAATTTAACTCAGAAATTATTATTAGATCATAGGAAACGTCTCAAAGTACTATACGAATTTGTAACAGATAAATTAAACACAGATAAACTTAAGGTAAGAGATAAGAAAGGAGGTGAAGAAACACCAGTCCTTAAGACAGGAGATACTATTTACATGAAGAATACTAGGACTAGGAAAGCTAAGGAAAAACCTCGCTATGAAAAAGCCGAAATCACTGGTAAAACCGAACGTAATATAGTGCCTGTAGAATTAAATAAAAGACCAACTAGAGTGGCGATAAAAAATGTAAAACGTCCTCCACAGGTCATGCCTAGTACTTCTGGTACTAGTGATGTCAGGATTCACGCTGGAACTCCAGAACTTCACTCGGAATCCGGGGATAGCGTCGTTGAAGATGGGAGTAGCGGTGAAGAAGAATAATTATTGGACTATATTTAAGATTTTAGATTTAGAATCCTTAAGCTTACAAATAGATAATAATATTCGCGATTTTAGCAATATGAAATCGAAAATTATAGAAAGCAAATTAAGTAATGAAACTTTAGGTATAGAAAACCAAATCGAGTATTTAATAAGACTTACTAAAGATAAATTATATCAAATTTTACCCCTTAATCATAGAAACAAACGAGCTTTGTTCAACCCTCTGGGCTCATTTGTAAAAGCTATATCTGGTAATTTAGATGAAGACGATGCAATTAAATATGATAAGGAAATCGTTTTACTCCAGAATAGAGAACATGCAGTCGAACGTAAAGTGTCATCAATGCAAAAAGCTTTCGATAAATTAGTTAATGACTCAGAAATCATAAATTCAAATATTAAAAGATTAGGCTCACACACTAATGGCATAGAAAAACTAGCTGAAAATGAATTCAAATTTAACAAGTTACTACGAATAATAGATACTATGTACCAAATTTTAAGCAACTTTCGAACTTGTTATGAGAACATACAAGAAATAGAGTCCGCAATCGCCTTTAGCAAACTAAATGTTTTGCACCAGTCTATTATAAATAGCACAGAACTGTACAGCAGTTTAGAAACAATTAGTAAACATGCTAGGACAATATATCCAGTTAGTAAAAGTAATTTAATAAAACTAGAACGTAATATCATAGTCAAATCATATTTAAATAACAATAGATTAGTATTTGTGTTAGAAGTCCCTCTAATAGACAACGAAACATATAATTATTATAAGGTTATTCCTATTCCTATTTTCCATTCTCCAGACACTTTTACCATTATTCCCAAATACCCTTACCTAATGGTGAATCGATTGAAATACATGCCCGTGGTAAACTCATGTACTGAAATTGAAAATGACAGATTTCTTTGTGATGAAAGTAATTTAGCTCAGAATCCAGTCGAGACCTGTATAGAACAAATTATGTTGATGAAGAATAACTACAATAGCTGCGTAAAGAATCGTATCAAGATAGAAAAGCCTAAGGTGCAGAAGATAACGGATAGCCAATGGTTGGTCTACACAGAGGACAACCTGATCATTACCGAAAACTGCAATGAGGAAATCCGCAAATACAACATCTTTGGGACCTATATCGTGACACTGAGTCAACAATGCGAGGCGCAAATAGGAGGAGTAATTGTTGGTGCCGCCACAAACACTACAATTTCCAGTTTCAAGCTCCCATTGGTCGAGATGCCAGAGCTTCAACAAGACATACAGACAAGGACGGAGAAGGTCGACCTAAGAAACGTGGACTTTAGTGACGTGAAAGAATTGTTACAAAGTGCCAAATTTAGTGAAAGTGACGATACAACCCAAATAGTGACAATAGAAATTAGCGTATGGACCATTTTAGAGTATATCATTATCATAATAATTATTGTCGTCATCTCATACAAATTAAATGTTTTTCGTTTTTGCCGAAATTCTCCGAAGTCATCTGCGACGCCTTCGGATAATTTCTCTCTTAGGGAGGGAGGAGTTAAGGAACCCCAATCCCCCAATATTAGCTTCATCAGCCAATAATTATATTATATTAGAATAACAGCTATATGTCAGCATATAATATCTAGGACATGCGTCATTAGCAGAGATGATTGGTTAGCAATAAGATTAGTATATAAGATCAACATTTTGTAGAATTAAGTAATTACTGTCTTGCTGTAACTGGGATCAAATAAAGTTTATTTTTAAACTCTTCCGTTGTCGCTTACTTAATTCGCGCACCGCGGTTGTCGAGCTCGGCGGCGGCGCCGGCGTGCGGTATCAACTCACCTGTGCTACAGAAAGCAGCGCCTGCGCAGCGTCGGCAACGCGCGCACCGCGGTTGTCGAGCTCGGCGGCGGCGCCGGCGTGCGGTATCAACTCACCTGTGCTACAGAAAGCAGCGCCTGCGCAGCGTCGGCAACGCGCGCACCGCGGTTGTCGAGCTCGGCGGCGGCGCCGGCGTGCGGTATCAACTCACCTGTGCTACAGAAAGCAGCGCCTGCGCAGCGTCGGCAACGCGCGCGCCGCGGTTGTCGAGCTCGGCGGCGGCGCCGGCGTGCGGTATCAACTCACCTGTGCTACAGAAAGCAGCGCCTGCGCAGCGTCGGCAACGCGCGCACCGCGGTTGTCGAGCTCGGCGGCGGCGCCGGCGTGCGGTATCAACTCACCTGTGCTACAGAAAGCAGCGCCTGCGCAGCGTCGGCAACGCGCGCACCGCGGTTGTCGAGCTCGGCGGCGGCGCCGGCGTGCGGTATCAACTCACCTGTGCTACAGAAAGCAGCGCCTGCGCAGCGTCGGCAACGCGCGCACCGCGGTTGTCGAGCTCGGCGGCGGCGCCGGCGTGCGGTATCAACTCACCTGTGCTACAGAAAGCAGCGCCTGCGCAGCGTCGGCAACGCGCGCACCGCGGTTGTCGAGCTCGGCGGCGGCGCCGGCGTGCGGTATCAACTCACCTGTGCTACAGAAAGCAGCGCCTGCGCAGCGTCGGCAACGCGCGCACCGCGGTTGTCGAGCTCGGCGGCGGCGCCGGCGTGCGGTATCAACTCACCTGTGCTACAGAAAGCAGCGCCTGCGCAGCGTCGGCAACGCGCGCACCGCGGTTGTCGAGCTCGGCGGCGGCGCCGGCGTGCGGTATCAACTCACCTGTGCTACAGAAAGCAGCGCCTGCGCAGCGTCGGCAACGCGCGCACCGCGGTTGTCGAGCTCGGCGGCGGCGCCGGCGTGCGGTATCAACTCACCTGTGCTACAGAAAGCAGCGCCTGCGCAGCGTCGGCAACGCGCGCACCGCGGTTGTCGAGCTCGGCGGCGGCGCCGGCGTGCGGTATCAACTCACCTGTGCTACAGAAAGCAGCGCCTGCGCAGCGTCGGCAACGCGCGCACCGCGGTTGTCGAGCTCGGCGGCGGCGCCGGCGTGCGGTATCAACTCACCTGTGCTACAGAAAGCAGCGCCTGCGCAGCGTCGGCAACGCGCGCACCGCGGTTGTCGAGCTCGGCGGCGGCGCCGGCGTGCGGTATCAACTCACCTGTGCTACAGAAAGCAGCGCCTGCGCAGCGTCGGCAACGCGCGCACCGCGGTTGTCGAGCTCGGCGGCGGCGCCGGCGTGCGGTATCAACTCACCTGTGCTACAGAAAGCAGCGCCTGCGCAGCGTCGGCAACGCGCGCACCGCGGTTGTCGAGCTCGGCGGCGGCGCCGGCGTGCGGTATCAACTCACCCGTGCTACAGAAAGCAGCGCCTGCGCAGCGTCGGCAACGCGCGCACCGCGGTTGTCGAGCTCGGCGGCGGCGCCGGCGTGCGGTATCAACTCCGTCAAGCGTTGCACTTGACTAAGCAGCTCGGATACCTTGCCGCATGAGGCTGCTGATAGCTCTATCACCTACAATCATTCATTTTCGTTAAAATGTGCAGGAGTTTTTTAAGCATGAACAAACTAAACGCTGAACGTAACAAAAAAATAATCGATGCTCTCTCATGAATGTTACTCAAGATTGAAGAACTGTAGCTTTAAGAAATCAGGCATACATGCAAATTAAATTAAAATAAACAAATAATTGAAAATACTGATGCGGTTAGAGAAAGACAAGTTATGAAGGCAATTTTTCTATTCCCAGGATAGGACGTTTATAAGCTGAAATGAAACTGATGAAAAATACAAAATCTATACAACAAGTATAAATTCAAGCTGAACAAACCTGCTTCTCTTCTGCAGTATGAGTCTTAGGTCCAGCTAAAACCATCACCTTGCCTGATGCAGCTGAGAACTTGGCTGCAGCATTACTCAGACCCTGTAACGTTCTTGTCTTTAGTAACACCTCAAGAAAATCGTATTTTGGAAAGTATTCTTAAGTTTTAAACAATTAATGGGATACATTATTATCTGTGTAAGCATCTAATGAGCCTATAACCCGCAAAGTTGGCAAAAATAAGGATAACGCTTCGTTGATCTGATATGCGTTCTTCATAAGATAGATATTCATAAGGTCGTTTGTTCACGGGGCACCGCACTACACGATTTTTCACACACGACACACTGCAGACGGTCTGTCGTCCGTTCGTTTGTTCATTAGACACGATTCTACAACGACACTGCACTCACTGCAGTGCACTTGTTTTGTTTTTAACCCCCGACGGAAAAAGAGGGGTGTTATAAGTTTGAGGTGTGTTGCTGTGTATCTGTGTATCTGTGTATCTGTGTATCTGTGTATCTGTGTATCTGTGTATCTGTGTGTCTGTGTATCTGTGTATCTGTGTATCTGTGTATCTGTGTGTCTGTCTGTGGCATCATAGCGCCTCAACGGATGAACCGATTTTGATTTAGTTTTTTTTGTTGGAAAGGTGATTGTGTCGAGAGTGTTCTTAGCTATGTTTAAAAAAAAACGGTTCAGCCGTTCAAAAGTTATGGGCGTTTTACTGTTTGAATCGGGATGTTTTCGCAAGATAAATGTGTCGGGGGTTTTTTAAATTTTTAAATTTTACTTGTGTAATCGCGTGAATGACGAACCACGCGTGAGCCGTGCGGTGCGGTGTGTCGTGTCGTCAACAAGTTCATTCTTGCTTTGTACAGCCGCTAAGGCTTAGCACGCACTGCGATTTTTATTCGCGCGATTTTTTTTCCGCGTGTTCTGTGGCCTATGGAGCTGTATGAAGCTGCACGCACTGCGGAAAAAAAATCGCGCTCAAATAGTACTAAAAAATTCGCGCGGAAAATAATTCGCGCGAATCAAAATCGCTGTGCGTGCTATGCCTAAATCGTCACCGCAAGAAAGTCGCGACGACATAGCCGAAAAACCGTATGAAAATCGTGTTGCATGTTCTGCGGTTTCGTGCAATGAACAAACGGTCCATTCAAATATATGGAACTCTGAATCGTGACCACATTTTGCCGTGTCGTGTGTCGCGTCGTGCACAAACGGCCTTTATCTCATTTTTTTAAAGAAGGAAATTGCGTGTAAAGTAATTCGTCTTTGACTTACTTGAGGTTGTCCGACGCTCTCACATAGTTCCCGACTAGCTTCACACAACGCTGTGAGATCGTTTGTCACGGCAGCAGCGCAGGGCCCAGTCTTATTGGCAGACAGCGCACGAGAATCTGCAACGACAATACACGTTTAAACAGCCTTAAAATATTAACAAGAGCTAGAGTTTAAGAGAGATATCTCGCAACTCAAAAAGTTGACATGCGCGACAGATGTCAACCGTGCCATCCTTCACAATAAATCTCCGGTAGTTATTCGCCATGATAACTTCGTCCATAATAGCACACACATAACCATCGGTTTCCCAAAAAGGTCACCAAAACGCAGCCAGGCTACGGACGCTGATTGGTCTGCAGTTCTTTTTCGCCAAGGAAAACGGGGTGAGTCCCTTGTCCACTGCTACTACATCTCGATGCATACACACGTCAGCGTGTAGAAAATATACCTTGAGATTGCATATCTCGCGATTGTGGAGGTTTTTGACATTATTATTATTGATAGGGTTACCACTAGTTGTATACCTTCATATAAATCAGCACAGCCAGATTCTATCACACTACTAATTTAAAGAACTCACCGCTTATAACTTCTCTCAGAAGTTTAGGAATAGATTCGACAGCGCGGTGCGCCGTCGCGTAGTCAGGATGCTCGCGATCTGATGGAAACATGAACGAATTCGTAAACTATGAAAAAATAAACGGGTCTCAAAGTGGATTGAAACATCTGAAGTAATAGGTAGCAGCAGTGCGAATTGGTGGAATGGCAACAAGGTAAGGATGGTAACTTGCAGTGCGTCTAGATGTCCGACGACTTGTATACATCTGTCCTTTACGCAAACTCATAATTACCTTACTCTTAGAGCTTATAGTCACACCCCTGGACACACCACGACACAGTAATGTGGCCGTAGCTTTAAGAAGGTATCATCAGAGAATATTAACTAACCTGCAGTGGCAGCGGTGAGTGCAGCGATGGCCGCGTTGAGCTGCGCCAGGCTGTTGGATAGTCGCTTCTGTAATGGTGCCGGGTCCACTTGCTTCTCCTGAGTCAGTAGAGGCTGCCGACAAAAACAATCTCATGATATTTAGCAGCGTGTTTTAGTTAGCCTAGAATACATTAAAGGTGAAGAGCTTTCATATTGTTACGAGCTGGGTTTCAGGGATAAATTATTTAAACAGCATACTTTAATTCATCATCAGCCTATTAATGTGCAAACTGCTGGGACACAGGCCTCGTCTCATAGAGAGGGAATTTAATTAATCAATCTTTATTAGTCAAACACTTCCTAAACAATTTTATTACTTCACACTTTTTCTTCTTTTTCGCTTCTTGTTCGCTCTGTATCGCTTTAAAATCGAAACTGTCCCATGCCGAACCCGACCGCCCAATATATAGCAAGGGAAATGTCTCTGGAAAATTCTAGACCGTTCTTGATACGTCGAGAATGTTCGGCTCGAACATTCTTTAAAGTTCAATTCAACACGAGCTTTCGAGAAGATTACTTTCGCTATTCGATACGAGATGGCATTGCCTTACCTTGTTTTTTTTTACTGTAATTTTGTTTTTATTTTGTTGTCACAAGAGAAAAATGCTTATGCAAAATTTCATGTCAATCAGACTCTGGGAAGTGTGTAAAATTTTACTTGCAAGATTTGATTACAGACACTGGGACTGTTGAAACTAAATAAAAGCTTTTTCAACACACTTGCTCATAAAGTGGCTCTAATTTCAACGCAATTAGGCACATAATGACACCTGTAAATAAACTGTGACTTTTTTATTGCTATTATTCACAAGTGAGTTATAGAGTGTTTTTTTAATTTATTGGTTGAGTTGCTTTGTTCTTAAAAAAGTTTCGTAACAAAAAAGATCGTGCTCAATAGTACAAATGCAACACATTTCAGGCAATTTCGTATTTAAATAGATAATTTCAACTTGTACGTGTTTAATAAATAAAACTTTCACTAAAATATAACATTTGTTTTTCTCTGTAATAAAGAAAAGTTGAAATTCCCAATTTTGTACGTGGCTAAAAAGCTATCTGCGATAAGCCAAAAAAAAGAAACCTCATCCTTTTAGTCTATGGCCGATCGCCATTGTTAGATGCGCGCGCAACAGGAAAACTGATCGATTTTTCCCGCCATTGCGAAAAAAATTTCACAACTCGTTTTCACTGTTGAAAATGTTTTTTTATTTATTATGTTCTTCACAAGTGTGTTGAAAAACGTCGTATGATACACGTTTGTATTGATGATTACCGTCCTCGGCTCTCTTAAGACCCTCACCTTTCGGGTCGGGTCTCAAAGGCGCCTCAGCCATAATCACCAACATTACACACTGGTACCATAATGTACTATTAAAGAATGGGTATTTGATTGGGCTTGGATTTCTGTGAATGAAAAGATAAGTGACAGCGCTGCTACAATCTGGCATCACAAGAAGCGAAAAAGGGTAACCTCATGATCTCAAAAGTTTTAGTATGTTTTCACAAATTGAATATTTTCTGTAAAACGTTTGTGTATTAACATTTTTATTCAAATCAAGACTGAAAACCCTATTGCCGGAGTGACGAGCTAAAGCAAAGCAGGCTATTGATGCGTGACTTACAAGAGCCACTTGCGCCAAAAAATTTACTCGAAGTTAGTTTCTAACACCAGCTTAAATACAAACTATAACTATGAGTTAGTAAGACAACCTAGGATGCCGCAAGCGGGCCTAAAATAATTACAATTATTATAAGCAACATTATTGCGCTAATGTACATTGCACGTTGCCAGTAAGAATTATTAGCGAGTGAAATATAGTAGATTGTTAACCTAGGGAGCAAAGGCGAGAATGTTTTTTAATCCAGAGCGGAGTGGAGGATTCTAGAGTAGTAACACGATACTTTTTTTTGTAAACGAGGATGATTTTATAAAAACAGTATAATTACCACACTGAGTTCGAGTTGAGCTTCTTGGAGATTCTTCTTAGCTTCAGAAGCGCTGCTGATGAACTTGAGTCGGTTCTTCTCTTGCTGAGCTGGTGTTACATGCAAGTTACCTGTTTTTTATAGGAATTTAATGAGTAAATTAGGACCACATTTTATAATTTCTGTCAATGCTGCTTTCAAAGTAAACTATCACCATGGATCTTATAGGCAACGTACAATAAAATCTCCTGTTAAACCAGTCAGGGTGTAACGGAAATGGGTACACATTTTTATTAAACGGTTTTATCCATGAAAATGAACAACTTTCTTCAAGAAGTCATAGAGAACAGTCAAATAAATGTACCCATACTAATTTTATAATGATTATGTATTGATTTGTATACAAAGTCCAATAATTTTTTGGGAATTTTATAATGATTATGTATTGATTTGTATACAAAGTCCAATATTTTTTTGGGAAAAGTCCAATAATTTTTTGGGAATTAACTGTAACCACTTCGTTGAAATTTGTTCATTTCAGGAGCTGAAGCAGTATTTTAAATATGACTAGCCATTTCCAACCTGTATAATACGATCCAGCATTATACAATCAACTTGTATAACATGATAATTGTGTTATATAGGTTGTTTTTATTATACACGGTGTATGTTATACAGACATACACATACACACGATTAAGTTTCAAATTTACAATTATTGTATATTACGATCACTTTGAGACGCAGAAGTTCTTAAAAGAAACTTACCATGTTGAGCTGTCTTACAAGCATCCACAAGCTTGTCCAGACTGTCACCCAGCTGTTTATGTGAGCTCAACACTTGCTGCTTCATCTCCGGCTTCTGCTGCAGATGTGGCTGACACGCTGACGTCAGCTCTGACGCTGTGCTGCGCAGCTTCTCGGCCGCTGAGATCACTTCCTTCTGGCAGTGAGGGTCGCCAATGGTTGGAGCTGTAGTCTGTTTAACAAGTGGATGTTAAATCAATTTGGTAAATTTGATTTCAGACATGTTTGAAGCAAAACCTTTTAATGTAAAAACTTTTTCAATCAGAAAAAAAGCATCAAAGGTGAGAATATGGAAAATAAAACTTGGACCGGAAAATGTGGCGGATTTTAGCCTTTGTACTGGATGTTAAAATGTTTCGAAATCTTGTAAGAATCATTTCTATAAAAAGCGTATTTGCGACTTTAACATGATCACCGGATACGGAGAATTCCACTCTAGATTTACTCTTTTTAAGTTAAATAATTAGTATTAAGTAAGATTTATATTTTAAACAAGCATTTTGAAAAGAAAGGATACTAAAATGTAATATCACTTGTCTAACACATCCGATAAGACCAAACACGGTGGTGCTTTCTTGTCTGGCTGAGGAGTTACTTTGGCCACCTTCCGGCTCCATCTTGAGACCAGCTCCATAGTACCATATTATTTCAATTTTACATAAGTAGGCAAAGGTTCAGCTAAATCGTATGGCAGGAAGTGCTCGAAAAATTGATTACTTGTTGCCGGACACACATGCGAAGCCAAGGTAATTTAAGCTTGTAATAATAAATTACAAAAGGCAAGAAAAATACTTGGAACAGAAACAATATCCCAAGTCTCTCCTCACCTGTGCAACAGTAAGTAACGCCTGTGCGGCGTCGGCAGCGCGTGCGCCGCGGTTGTCGAGCTCGGCGGCTACACCAGCGTCCGGTATCAACTCCGTCAGACGCTGAGCTTGAGACAGCAGCTCGGATGCCTTGCCACACGATGCTGCTGATAATGCTAGCACCTGATGGCAATATCCTAAGTTTCTCCTCACCTGTGCAACAGTAAGTAACGCCTGTGCGGCGTCGGCAGCGCGTGCGCCGCGGTTGTCGAGCTCGGCGGCTACACCAGCGTCCGGTATCAACTCCGTCAGACGCTGAGCTTGAGACAGCAGCTCGGATGCCTTGCCACACGATGCTGCTGATAATGCTAGCACCTGATGGCAATATCCTAAGTTTCTCCTCACCTGTGCAACAGTAAGTAACGCCTGTGCGGCGTCGGCAGCGCGTGCGCCGCGGTTGTCGAGCTCGGCGGCTACACCAGCGTCCGGTATCAACTCCGTCAGACGCTGAGCTTGAGACAGCAGCTCGGATGCCTTGCCACACGATGCTGCTGATAATGCTAGCACCTGATGGCAATATCCTAAGTTTCTCCTCACCTGTGCAACAGTAAGTAACGCCTGTGCGGCGTCGGCAGCGCGTGCGCCGCGGTTGTCGAGCTCGGCGGCTACACCAGCGTCCGGTATCAACTCCGTCAGACGCTGAGCTTGAGACAGCAGCTCGGATGCCTTGCCACACGATGCTGCTGATAATGCTAGCACCTGATGGCAATATCCTAAGTTTCTCCTCACCTGTGCAACAGTAAGTAACGCCTGTGCGGCGTCGGCAGCGCGTGCGCCGCGGTTGTCGAGCTCGGCGGCTACACCAGCGTCCGGTATCAACTCCGTCAGACGCTGAGCTTGAGACAGCAGCTCGGATGCCTTGCCACACGATGCTGCTGATAATGCTAGCACCTGATGGCAATATCCTAAGTTTCTCCTCACCTGTGCAACAGTAAGTAACGCCTGTGCGGCGTCGGCAGCGCGTGCGCCGCGGTTGTCGAGCTCGGCGGCTACACCAGCGTCCGGTATCAACTCCGTCAGACGCTGAGCTTGAGACAGCAGCTCGGATGCCTTGCCACACGATGCTGCTGATAATGCTAGCACCTGATGGCAATATCCTAAGTTTCTCCTCACCTGTGCAACAGTAAGTAACGCCTGTGCGGCGTCGGCAGCGCGTGCGCCGCGGTTGTCGAGCTCGGCGGCTACACCAGCGTCCGGTATCAACTCCGTCAGACGCTGAGCTTGAGACAGCAGCTCGGATGCCTTGCCACACGATGCTGCTGATAATGCTAGCACCTGATGGCAATATCCTAAGTTTCTCCTCACCTGTGCAACAGTAAGTAACGCCTGTGCGGCGTCGGCAGCGCGTGCGCCGCGGTTGTCGAGCTCGGCGGCTACACCAGCGTCCGGTATCAACTCCGTCAGACGCTGAGCTTGAGACAGCAGCTCGGATGCCTTGCCACACGATGCTGCTGATAATGCTAGCACCTGATGGCAATATCCTAAGTTTCTCCTCACCTGTGCAACAGTAAGTAACGCCTGTGCGGCGTCGGCAGCGTGTGCGCCGCGGTTGTCGAGCTCGGCGGCTACACCAGCGTCCGGTATCAACTCCGTCAGACGCTGAGCTTGAGACAGCAGCTCGGATGCCTTGCCACACGATGCTGCTGATAATGCTAGCACCTGATGGCAATATCCTAAGTTTCTCCTCACCTGTGCAACAGTAAGTAACGCCTGTGCGGCGTCGGCAGCGCGTGCGCCGCGGTTGTCGAGCTCGGCGGCTACACCAGCGTCCGGTATCAACTCCGTCAGACGCTGAGCTTGAGACAGCAGCTCGGATGCCTTGCCACACGATGCTGCTGATAATGCTATCACCTGCGAAAAGTCATTTATAATATATAATAATTTTAATAACTTTCTAGGACAGTCAAGTTAAAACTGTAGTCTAAAAATGTCTCACCTGTTTCGCCTGAACATCTTGCTTGGCATCAGCTTTAGGACTGACGATGTACACCAGCTTGCCGGAAGCCGCTGAGAACTTGGCAGCAGCATCGCTAAGACCCTGCGGCCAAAATATAAATTAAACTATGATGGCCGAAAACGATTCCAACTGCTTTAAAATAGGAACTAAACCATTGGAAGTTTAGTTCACTTCTAGAAAACACAATTATTTTTTGACAGTATATGAAAATAATAACTGTAAATTCTACATTGAGTTTTCTTATGCAGATCGCTAATTCACGATTCGATATTCATCTAATAACCAAAAACCATAACCAAAGAATAAATAATATGCCATAACAGATCGGCCATTTGTGTCTCGCATCCATTGGATTCCTGCAGCCTTAGCCAGATCACCGGTGAGATGAATTTTAAACGATATTTCGCTTGTATACAATTCTGAATGTGTATTTTTTCTGTTTGTCTTACTCAAATTAAATAAAAATGTTGACATAACAAGTAGTTTTTAATTGAATTTCAATTGTGCCATAGTGATTTTTAATTGAATTAACGTTTGGACATTGTAATTTCAATTTTATTTAAATTCCGACAGTGAATTTTCATCGAATTTAAATTTTGACATTATAATTTCAATTTAATGTTTGATATATATATATATATATATATATTGTATTGTTTGTCTAGTGTAACTAATTTTGTACGCCATAAATGGCAAAACATGTAGCCACCTCATATTAATATAAGACCTTCATACTGTACTCATGTTTTACAAAATAAATATATCTTCTCTTCTTCGTCTTATCTTATCTTACCTAGATGAGGGCCTTCCAACGCAGGACCAATAGTGTGGTGACGCTTGGGGGAGACGTATGTCCAGCAGTGGACATATTTCGGCTAAAATTACAATTATGATGATGAGACCATAACTTACCTGTGGTTGTCCAGCACTGTCACACAGTTCTCGGCTAGCTTGACACAGTTCTTTTAAGTCTTGCAACATGGCGGCTTGTTCTGCGTCGGTCTTAGTGCCACAGAGCGTGTGCGAGTCTGCAACATTATTATCCACCCAAACCAATTAATTTCATTTGAATTTGAACCATTCGCGTCGCGTCCGCGTTCCATTCGCTGTATATGGTGGTTGGTCAGTTAACTTAGAACTTACCCCCACTACGCCAAAACTTTGCCAAATTACAACTTAAATTTCTAAAACTCTAAGTTTTCTATCTTGGTGTAAATTATACCAAACCAGGTGAACCAAAAAAAACACACACACACAAAAAATATATACTATCGTTAAATGCACATACATCTAGGTCCATAAAACAAAAAGTTTAACATTAAACCTCTAATGATAAAGAATGTATAATATACAAATGACTGACCTTGTACAACTTGCGGCATCAGCTCAGTGATAGTTGTGACTGCGCGGTCTGCTGCCGCGTAGTCGGGGTGCTCGCGATCTGTGACAAGGTAAAAGAATCCCAGAATAATAAGGACGGAAGTCCATACTGCTGCTACGAATTTGCTTTTAATAAAAATACCTATAATCACTAAAATGGACATAACGTTTCCACTGTTACTAAAAGAGTAACCATGGAGTTTCTTGCCGGTTCTTCTCCATAGGAAACGACCAACCCGAACCGTGCACCTTTTGTCGACGTTTTATAAGTGCCCATGTAGGCCTATGTGAAATAAAAAATATTGATTTTGATTTTGACTGGAAATAAAGTATGGTCTTAAATAAATACTATTTATAAGTCTCTAAAAAGTTAAAACATAATTTATAGTTTTTAGTATAAATAAATTAGTTATTCTGGATAATGCCTGGATAATGGGATAAACCTATTAAAGTATTGTATTGTCATCGGTCCTTGATAAGTGTCCAGTTATTAAGTAGGCAAAGACTCCAGAATTAAACGCGTGTGAAATGTCTCTGGAACATTCTATATCGGTCTTGATGCGTCGAGAATATTCCAGAATGTTCGGCTCGAACATTCTGGAAAATTCCATTCGACGAGAGCTTTCGAGAAGACTCCGCTATTAGATACTTATCTGCTTAATTTTTTTTTTTTACGTTTTTTTGTTATTTTAAACTTGCATTCTCACGAGAAAAAAGCTCGTATGTAAAAATGCCGCTCAATCGGTATCTGGGAAGTGTGTCAAATTTAACCTGCATGATTTTAAATATAGACACCGGAACAGGTGGAAGTAAATAAAAGCTTGTACAAAACCATTATTGTGAATATCTCAGCATTTGCGTGTTTCCTTACCAGCAGTAGCGGCGGCGAGTGATGCGACGGCAGCGTTGAGCTGCGCCAGTCCGTTCGACAGTTTGTGTGTTGCCTTACCTGCAGTAGCGGCGGCGAGAGCAGCGACAGCCGCGTTGAGCTGCGCCAGTCTGTTCGACAGTTTGTGTGTTGCCTTACCTGCAGTAGCGGCGGCGAGAGCAGCGACAGCCGCGTTGAGCTGCGCCAGTCTGTTCGACAGTTTGTGTGTTGCCTTACCTGCAGTAGAGGCGGCGAGAGCAGCGACGGCGAGAGCAGCGACAGCCGCGTTGAGCTGCGCCAGTCTGTTCGACAGTTTGTGTGTTGCCTTACCTGTAGTAGCGGCGGCGAGTGCAGCGACAGCCGCGTTAAGCTGCGCCAGTCTGTTCGACAGTTTGTGTGTTGCCTTACCTGCAGTAGCGGCGGCGAGAGCAGCGACAGCCGCGTTGAGCTGCGCCAGTCTGTTCGACAGTTTGTGTGTTGCCTTACCTGCAGTAGCGGCGGCGAGAGCAGCGACAGCCGCGTTGAGCTGCGCCAGTCTGTTCGACAGTTTGTGTGTTGCCTTACCTGCAGTAGAGGCGGCGAGAGCAGCGACGGCGAGAGCAGCGACAGCCGCGTTGAGCTGCGCCAGTCTGTTCGACAGTTTGTGTGTTGCCTTACCTGTAGTAGCGGCGGCGAGCGCAGCGACAGCCGCGTTGAGCTGCGCCAGTCTGTTCGACAGTTTGTGTGTTGCCTTACCTGCAGTATCGGCGGCGAGAGCAGCGACAGCCGCGTTGAGCTGCGCCAGTCTGTTCGACAGTTTGTGTGTTGCCTTACCTGCAGTATCGGCGGCGATAGCAGCGACAGCCGCGTTGAGCTGCGCCAGTCTGTTCGACAGTTTGTGTGTTGCCTTACCTGCAGTAGCGGCGGCGAGAGCAGCGACAGCCGCGTTGAGCTGCGCCAGTCTGTTCGACAGTTTGTGTGTTGCCTTACCTGCAGTAGCGGCGGCGAGTGCAGCGACAGCCGCGTTGAGCTGCGCCAGTCTGTTCGACAGTTTGTGTGTTGCCTTACCTGCAGTAGCGGCGGCGAGAGCAGCGACAGCCGCGTTGAGCTGCGCCAGTCTGTTCGACAGTTTGTGTGTTGCCTTACCTGCAGTAGCGGCGGCGAGAGCAGCGACAGCCGCGTTGAGCTGCGCCAGTCTGTTCGACAGTTTGTGTGTTGCCTTACCTGCAGTAGCGGCGGCGAGAGCAGCGACAGCCGCGTTGAGCTGCGCCAGTCTGTTCGACAGTTTGTGTGTTGCCTTACCTGCAGTAGCGGCGGCGAGAGCAGCGACAGCCGCGTTGAGCTGCGCCAGTCTGTTCGACAGTTTGTGTGTTGCCTTACCTGCAGTAGCGGCGGCGAGAGCAGCGACAGCCGCGTTGAGCTGCGCCAGTCTGTTCGACAGTTTGTGTGTTGCCTTACCTGCAGTAGCGGCGGCGGCGGCGAGAGCAGCGACAGCCGCGTTGAGCTGCGCCAGTCTGTTCGACAGTTTGTGTGTTGCCTTACCTGCAGTAGCGGCGGCGAGAGCAGCGACAGCCGCGTTGAGCTGCGCCAGTCTGTTCGACAGTTTGTGTGTTGCCTTACCTGCAGTAGCGGCGGCGAGAGCAGCGACAGCCGCGTTGAGCTGCGCCAGTCTGTTCGACAGTTTGTGTGTTGCCTTACCTGCAGTAGAGGCGGCGAGAGCAGCGACGGCGAGAGCAGCGACAGCCGCGTTGAGCTGCGCCAGTCTGTTCGACAGTTTGTGTGTTGCCTTACCTGCAGTAGCGGCGGCGAGAGCAGCGACAGCCGCGTTGAGCTGCGCCAGTCTGTTCGACAGTTTGTGTGTTGCCTTACCTGCAGTAGCGGCGGCGAGAGCAGCGACAGCCGCGTTGAGCTGCGCCAGTCTGTTCGACAGTTTGTGTGTTGCCTTACCTGCAGTAGCGGCGGCGAGAGCAGCGACAGCCGCGTTGAGCTGCGCCAGTCTGTTCGACAGTTTGTGTGTTGCCTTACCTGCAGTAGCGGCGGCGAGAGCAGCGACAGCCGCGTTGAGCTGCGCCAGTCTGTTCGACAGTTTGTGTGTTGCCTTACCTGCAGTAGCGGCGGCGAGAGCAGCGACAGCCGCGTTGAGCTGCGCCAGTCTGTTCGACAGTTTGTGTGTTGCCTTACCTGCAGTAGCGGCGGCGGCGGCGAGAGCAGCGACAGCCGCGTTGAGCTGCGCCAGTCTGTTCGACAGTTTGTGTGTTGCCTTACCTGCAGTAGCGGCGGCGAGAGCAGCGACAGCCGCGTTGAGCTGCGCCAGTCTGTTCGACAGTTTGTGTGTTGCCTTACCTGCAGTAGCGGCGGCGAGAGCAGCGACAGCCGCGTTGAGCTGCGCCAGTCTGTTCGACAGTTTGTGTGTTGCCTTACCTGCAGTAGCGGCGGCGAGAGCAGCGACAGCCGCGTTGAGCTGCGCCAGTCTGTTCGACAGTTTGTGTGTTGCCTTACCTGCAGTAGCGGCGGCGAGAGCAGCGACAGCCGCGTTGAGCTGCGCCAGTCTGTTCGACAGTTTGTGTGTTGCCTTACCTGCAGTAGCGGCGGCGAGAGCAGCGACAGCCGCGTTGAGCTGCGCCAGTCTGTTCGACAGTTTGTGTGTTGCCTTACCTGCAGTAGCGGCGGCGAGAGCAGCGACAGCCGCGTTGAGCTGCGCCAGTCTGTTCGACAGTTTGTGTGTTGCCTTACCTGCAGTAGCGGCGGCGAGAGCAGCGACAGCCGCGTTGAGCTGCGCCAGTCTGTTCGACAGTTTGCGCTCCATCGCTGCTCCATCTTCTTGCTTCATCATCTGACATACCATCGGCTGCCAACACAAACATTTCAAGTCAAATCACGTAAGCTAAGATTTTTTTCCTGTCTGTCTTCCACCTTCATAGGCATTTTCACAATTCAGTATTATATTATTCAAGTTGAACATGCTTTGCATATCAACAGAGTTTGAGAAACAATAAATTATTACTGTTGTCTAGACCAGGGAGGAAGGTTATTTTTAGTGTGCGTAAGTGACAGATGTATGTGATTTTTATACATCTGTCCCTTTTTAACAGTCGAACCATAATAGTTATGATACGTCATTGTACGGGGGCTGGGGCTCCCATGTCACGCCTTTAGTATTGTGTTTGTATTTACGTAACTAACAGGCATATACAAAAATTCTTAAAGAAGATAAAATAAAAGTTCACGAAAGGAACGGTACTTGCGGATTGTTTTAGCGCATGATTATATAATAATATGCTAACGAAAAGATTAGTTCAAGATGCCCAGTTCTGAGTTGAATAGAAGCAAGTGCATAACGTAGATCATTAAGAATACTAAGTTTGCGCAGGCGACGGAGTCCTATGCAGACGACCCACGGCCTCAGCCCCCTTTACATGTTGCCGCGCCCCTCTAATAAGGAACGTTCCCCACTTTGAAAATCACTGACCAAGACCGTCTATATGAAAACAATCGATTTGTTTTTGAAAATATTTATTTCATGAGCGTATCCATCATCGTTATTTTTATTAAAATAATATTATATTCTTATAATCACTTGGTTTGTGCCACTAACCTTTTTGAGCTGTTGTTCGGCTGCATCAAGTCGTTCCTTAGCGTCCGATACGCTGCTGATGAACTTCAGACGCTGCTTCTCTTGTTGTTGAGCTGATGGCACATCAACCCAGTTTCCTGTGTGATGTAAATCTTTATGAATATTATTTATACCGTATCCAAATATAACATGATACAGACAACCAAGGCCTGAATCAAACATCCATAAAAATGAAGATAGCATTGTATAACTGCCTCTTTCACTCGTTTACGTGTGTGGCATATTCCTATCTCGCTTACTCCATGCAGTATACTCGATAACAAGCTGTTTCTTGCGCAATCGTTCGCAGAGCCAACTTCAGAGACACAAAATACGCTGTGACGAGATCCCTTTTTTTCGCATAATGTTCTTTTTCCTAATATACTTTGGCATAACTGTATTGGCATAATTTGTTTTGCCATAATAATTCTTTGCCATATAGTTTCTGTTGGCATAATTATCTTGAAGGCTAATTTGTTTTGGCATAATTTTAATTCGCATAATGTTTCGCGTCATCTCCCTTGTGTTAGGTCACTTTAGACCCTGCATACATAAATAGGAGCTCCGTCGACTCTGTTGCATAAATACTAATTGTACTATTTTATATTAAAACCAATGGCAACATTAAAATTATAAAAAAACACATATTTTTATTACCCGGGCCAATAAGTGATGGGCATTATTCAGAAAGCAATACAATATCGATGAAAGCACAAAAATTGATCAATCAAAATATAAATAGAAAAATTAAGTAATTTTGATAAATCGAATTATATCAAAAGGTATCAAAATATTATATATTTAATGCTAATTTCTGTTGTTTCGTGCCCAATAAGTAGTTTTAATATCGTTATGCGTAAACAAATTTATGCTTTAGAATGTTATATTTAAACATTATTATGATTAGAGTAATTATGCAATAAAATAATATTAAGCATCTGTTATGAGAAAATAATATTATGCGTAAATATAATCAGGATAAACAAAAGTATGCCATGTTAAATTATGTCTAAAGTTTTTATGCAAATGGATAGGGAACTGCTGTGACTACTATACTGACGCTTGCGAATGTGCAATTAGCTTTTTTTTTTGTTTCGATAATATTTTGATTTTGATTTAACAAATAACTTACCAGCCGACTTGCAAGCTTCCACAAGCTTATCAAGATTATCATCTAGCTGTTTATGTGAGCTCAACACTTGCTGCTTCATCTCCGGCTTCTGCTGCAGATGTGGCTGACACGCTGACGTCAGCTCTGACGCTGTGCTGCGCAGCTTCTCGGCCGCTGAGATCACTTCCTTCTGGCAGTGAGGATCTCCGATTGTTGGAGCTGTCGTCTGTTTAACAAGGGGGTAGAAAGTCAGTTTGGTTCATGTGATTTGAAACTAAAATCCGCCGCCATTTACTAGTCAGAAAAATGCTTCCAGTTATCGTTCAGAAAAAGAGACATAGAAAAAAATAATCTAAGTGGGAAGCTTGGCATAATATAAAATAGCAAAATCAAAAGGTGAACCAGAACTTTCTAAAATCACGAATTCGAAGTCATTTGATATCACATACATAAGTGTTAGGTGGTAGATACCAACCAACACTTATGAGCATGGGGACAACGTCTTGTCTTGCAGTAATAATTAAAATGGTCTTGAATACAATATATTGTTACGAGCTGCGGTTCAGGGATTAATAATTATTCAAACAGCACAATTTAACTAGCACTTTATTACTCAAACACTTCTCAAACTAATTTATCATTTCGCAATATTTCGCTTTTGATCGCTTTCCAATCGTAAACTCATCATCAGCCTATAGCAGTCCACTGCTAGACATAGGCCTCTCCAATTGCACGCCATTTGCTTCGATTTTCGGCAACTCTTATCCAGCTGCTACCAGACACCCCGCGAAGATCGTCACTCCACCTAGCCTGAGGGCGTCCCACCTTACGTTTACCAATTCGCGGTCTCACTCAAGAACACGTCTATCCCAACGGTCATCGGTTCTACGACTTATAAGGCCGGCCCATTGCCACTTCAGCTTACTTATTCTGTGAGCTATGTCGACAACTTTGGTTCTCTGCCGGATCACCTCGTTTCGGATTCGATCCCTTAGAGAGACTCCGAGCATAGCCCTTTCCATAGCTCGCAAAGCAACTTTGAACCGATGAACCAGCCGTATTGAGAATGCCCACGTCTCGGCGCCGCAGGTAGGACGCACTGGTTGAAAACTTTGGTCTTCAGGCTCTGTGGGATACGTGACGAGAAGACTTGACGAAGTATTCCAAACGCCACCCAGCCCAGGTGTATTCTTCTATTAGCCTCCTTCTCAAAGTTGTTCTTACCAAACTGCAGAGTTTGCCCGAGGTAAACGTATTCTCGTATCCAATCGTAAACTGCCTACGACGAACTCTTCCGCTCTTTATAAAGCACAAGAAACGTCTCTGGCAGATTCCAGACTGTTCTTGACGCTACGAGAACTTTTCGGAATGTTCGGCTGGTAAAGACTTTCGACACGAACTTTCGAGAAGATTACTTCTGCTATTCGATACGGACGTTACTAGCTGTTCGAAACCAGTCAAGGTTTCGTCTTTTTTTTTGGTTATTTTGATGCAACACTGTGTCAACTCGCTGTCATCGATATTGACAGTTTAGGTTGGGTTGACGTTGATAGTACTGGTAAATTTGTCATTGATATCGCGAGACGTAAACGTGGGTCTTGATATAATTTTGTTGAAATTGGTATATAGCCAACCCATCGTTATTCGAAATTACTTTCGCGATCCGCAAGTGGTACTGTGAGTCGCCCGTGCATTTGTTTGTGTTTATATTTCGCGCGCAGCGAGGTAAGCCACGTATCGCGGTTTCGCGGGTATAGACCTTGTAGGATCCAATAGTCGCAGCATTGCTCATGGGCCCCAGTGTTGCCTCTTGGCTTGTGATCCGCAGCTGGTTCGTAGCTGGGTACTTCGTCACTCATGAAAATCAAAAAAATAAAATTGTCGCCTCACCTGTGCCACAGTAAGTAACACTTGCGCGGCGTCGGCAGCGCGTGCGCCGCGGTTGTCGAGCTCGGCGGCTACACCAGCGTCCGGTATCAACTCCGTCAGACGCTGAGCTTGAGACAGCAGCTCGGATGCCTTGCCACACGAAGCTGCTGATAATGCTATCACCTGCGTAAAGTCATTTATGAGGAGGTAAATCTTTGTCGCCGTTTTAAAATTGTAATAATATTAATCTCATTCTACACTACAGCCAAGTTAAAACTGTAGTCTCATTGTCTCACCTGTTTCGCCTGGACATCTTGCTTGGCATCAGCTTTAGGACTTACGATGTACACCAGCTTGCCGGAAGCCGCTGAGAACTTTGCAGCGGCATCGCTGAGACCCTGCGGCCAAAAGATAAATTGAGTTATAATGGCCAATAATAATCCGAACTGGTATACAATTGGAAGTTTATTTCACAACTAGAAAAATCTATGATATTATGATTTCACGACAGTATTTTGACTAATTAAGTAAAAACAAAAAACTGGCCAAGTGCGAGTCGGACTCGCGCACTGAGGGTTCCGTACAAACAGCTACATTCACCAAAATCCAGTATTTGTTTGACTTCTATCGAGAACGGTCGTATACCTATCATTCGCGCGAGTGAGCTACGTTAGCGTAATTCGCTGGCGCATCAAAATAACGCCGTCGTCGCCGCGTTGCGAAATCGGTTGGTCAAGGTCGCCGCGATGACCCAGTTATTTATTAATTATAGTGTAAACAGTGCAATCAAATATCAGTTAATTGTGAAGGTGTAGTGCCTATTTACCCTACAATGTCGCCAACAAAGATAAAAATTAAAACTGATCTGGAAAAGCTGTTGTATGACAGTTACATCCAAGAAAAATCAGAAAGAGAAAAGTTGGCAATTCTTGTTAATGATTTGCAGGTCCAAATAAAAAGCCTTCAGTATGAACTACAAAGCCGCCAAAATGAAAATCCCAGCTTAAGCAAGGAACAAGAAAATAACTGCCCCAAGGAGTTGGAAGCTAAGAGCAACATACGATTTGCTCATTCTGAAAAAGGAAACGTCGAGTATTGCACAGACGAGGAAGAACTCGCTAAAGAGACTGAGTGGATAAGGGCCAAAAGTAGGAAAAAAAGGAAGCTAAACACTTCCCTTTCTCCCCCACAACAAACCGCAACGAGCGCCCAAAAACAAAACTCATTGGAGAAAGAACAGACATTAGTCAAAAAAGTGCGTGCACCACCGCCAATCATTATAGACGGAGTCAAGAGCTACCAAATGTTTTACGACTCTCTGACTGAAACCCAACCAACTGAATCATTCACGGCCAAAATGATGAATGGAGACTGTGTGAAGATCAACGCTAAAACTGATGACTCTTATAGAGCGATTGCTAGGTTTTTGACAGAGAAAGACTATCATTGGCACACATATGAGAACAAACAGGCTAGGCCAATAAGAGTTTTAGTGAAAAAGTTACATTCTTCTTGCCAGCCAGATCGAATCAAAGATGATTTAATATCGCAAGGTCTTAAAATAGAAAAAGTTGACCACAAGTTGAGCTGGAAGACTAAAGAACCGCTCAATATGTTCGTACTTTCATTTCATAATGACGAGGATGTCAATAAAATCTATGCAACAAAGCACATTTTAGGGTGTAAAATTGAAATTCACCCTCTAAAAAATCCGAAACTCATTCCACAGTGTAAGAGATGCCAGGCATATGGGCATACTCATAAATACTGTAAAAAAGAGCCAAGGTGTGTAAAATGCACTGGCAAGCACCTTACAGCCGAATGTATTAAATCTCCGCAAGAGAAACCGAAATGCGTCCACTGTGGCTTACCCCACCCAGCCAACTACAGAGGGTGTGAAGTAGCCAAAGAGATGCAAATGATGAAAAATAAAAACATAAAAAAGAAAGTTGTTGTGCCAACAGCCCAACCGTTTTCTACAATAGGGAATCCTGACCAACACACACGGAAAGAAGGTGTCCAGTCAACGATTAAATCTGTTCAAGCCACCAAAAGTATTTCCTATGCTCAGGCTGCAAAACAAGGCACACAACCATCAAATCTAGAAGATAAGATAAATCAGATTTTAAAGTGTATTACTACATTTGACAAACGACTAGAGAAGTTAGAATCCAGCACCAAATCAGCTGCTCTTAATTATCATAAATGACTAATACACTAAAAATAATGGCGTGGAACTCGAATGGGCTCCTCAAACATCAGAATGAGTTACAGGCAGTCCTAGACACAGAAAATATAGACGTGTGTTTAATCTCTGAAACGCACTTCACTAAACAATCTTTTATTAAATTTAGAGGATACAAGATATATAATTCGCTTCACCCTGACAACTCTGCCAGAGGAGGTAGCGCGGTTATAATTAAAGAAAACCTTAACCATTACGAGCACAGTAAATTTGAAGAACCAGACATTCAAGCTGTGGCAGTATCAGTCAAAACCAAATTTTGTCACGTTTCCATAGCAGCTGTATACTGTCCTCCAAGGCACATGATAAGAAAAGAGCGATATTTGCAATTCTTTGAAGTTTTGGGTCAAAGATTCATCCTAGGCGGTGATTTTAATGCCAAGCATACGCATTGGGGATCACGACTGACTACAACAAAGGGAAGACAGCTCTTAAATGCAGTTAGAGACACAAATTGTGAAGTTATGAGCACTGGCAAACCAACATACTGGCCAACTGATCATCAGAAAATACCGGATCTCATAGACTTTTTCATATGTAAAAACATATCCACCAATTATGTTAGTTTGGAGGAAGAGTTTCTTATGAATTCGGATCACTCCCCGATTATACTAAGACTTAGTCAAAAAATTCTATTAAGAGAATACCATTTAACTTTGGTTAACAAGTCTACAGACTGGGACAGCTTTGCGCTTGATCTAGATAATATAATCGACCTAAAAACTCCATTACAAAATCCGGATCAGCTTGACTCAGAAGTAAATAAGTATGTTGTTAACATTCAACAATGTGCTTGGAACAACACTCCACAGTTAAAACAAAAATATAAGGGGCATATCTATCCCAAAGATATTGTGCATTTACTATCAGAGAAAAGAAAACAAAGAAAGCGCTGGCAGCAAACAAGGTGCCCGCGGGATAAAACACTTTTAAATAACCTTACTAAACAATTAAAGAGGAAAATTATACAATTTGAGGATGAAACTCTGAACTCCAAACTTGTACAGCTAACAAACGACCAATCAACGGATTACTCTCTTTGGAAAGCTACAAGAAAACTAAAAAGGCCGATTATGCAAATACCTCCCATCAGAAACAGCGATGGAAAATGGGCCATAAGCAATGAACAAAAAGCGGTAAGGTTTGCCCAATACTTAGAAGATACTTTTCAACCCAATGAAAGTTCCATAGAAATACCTGAGAGTGCAAATGTATCACAAAACCAAAGAATTCGACTTGTAACTCCTAAAGAAGTTGTGAGAGAAATTAAAAACAACATAAGCTCGAAGAAATCCCCGGGTTATGACCTCATAACAGGAGAAATACTAAAACACCTCCCGCGCAAAGCCATAGTTAAGCTTGCCAGACTTATTAACGCTGCATTTATGCTAAAACATGTACCTGAGCCATGGAAAGTTGCTGAAGTTATTATGATTGCTAAGCCTGGGAAGCCACCCCATGAAGCATCCTCTTATAGACCCATTTCCCTGCTGCCAGTATTATCGAAACTGTTTGAAAAACTCTTATTAAACCAATAATAGAAGAGAAAGACCTTATTCCGAACCATCAATTTGGCTTCAGGGAAAAACATTCTACTATAGACCAGGTACACAGAATAACAAACATCATCGAAAAAACGCTCGAAAACAAGCAAGTCTGTGCCACCGTATTTCTAGATGTCGCACAAGCTTTTGACAAAGTTTGGCATGAGGGTCTGATATACAAACTCAGACGCATGCTCCCCGAATTTTCAGATATTCTACAGTCATATATAAGCAACAGAATGTTTAGGATAAGGCAAGAGGACGCATATTCTGAGCTAAAAACTATTAAGGCTGGAGTACCACAAGGAAGTGTGTTAGGCCCAATCCTGTACTTGGTTTACACATGTGATATCCCAGAGCTGGAAAACAACACCATAGCGACCTTTGCTGATGATACTGCTATTATGGCTACTGGTTCAAATCACAAAGAAGCAGTAGAAAAAGTTCAACTAGCTGTAAACAAAGTTTACGACTGGACACAAAAGTGGAAGATCAAACTGAATGAGTCAAAATCGATTCACATTGACTTCACAAATAAACACTGCAATTACCATCCAGTCTATATAAACGGCATGCAAGTGCCGTATGCAAATACAGCAAAATACCTTGGCATAACTCTTGACGCCAAGTTGCGCTGGAAATCTCACGTCAAAAAGAAAAGACAGGAACTCGATATACGCTACAAAAATATGTATTGGTTACTCGGAAGGAAATCCTGTCTATCAATACATAATAAAATTATAATATACAAGCATATTCTTATGCCAATTTGGACGTATGGTATCCAACTATGGGGCTGTACTAAACAAAACAATGTTAAAATTATACAACAATTTCAAAATAAAGTACTCCGAGATGCTGTTAATGCACCATGTTACATCAGAAATGACGACCTTCACCGCGACCTTAAAATGAAACTCGTCACCACCGTTATCCAAAACTATGCTGAAGCCCACGAACACAGACTTCATCGACATGTGAATGTGGAAGCAATCCAGCTGCTAGATAACACGGACATAGTGCGTAGGCTAAAGAGAACTAAACCATTTGAGTTAGTGTAGTGTATAATAAGTGAATAAATAATAGCAACAATACTGTGCTATACATGTAACACGTGAACTAAGTGTTTATAACATAATATCAGACTCTAAGAAAGTGCTACTGAACTATATAAAAGTGCAAATTGACACTATTCTTAGTCATAACATCATACAATATAATAATAAGTTAGAGTTAAATTGCTTATTAGTCTATTAAGGCTAGATTGTAATTTATTATTAAGAACCTTAGTTTTTAATAAAATAGGAAAAAAAAAAAAAAAAAAATTCACCAAAATAATTAAATGACATGACATTGCTCTAACGGTGAGATTAAAAGAATAGATGGACAAATTTAACTTTGCCGTTGGAAAACTGTACTCCCCATACATCGATATAAGTCGCGGTCAGTTTACCAACTGCAAATAAGTTTTTTTTAAATATTTTATGTATGTACAAATTTACGGATTCCTGTTTTTTTCCTTTACTTGTGCTATACGACATTGCTTCTTGCCAAATTTCATGATTATAGGTCAACGGGAAGTACCCTGTACATTTTGATGCCCTTGCGAGTATAGAATATGCGTCTTTAACGGCTGTATACCTTGATTGTGTTGATTTAGAAGTTTGATTTTTCAGAGCTGCAAGGGATTGCAAACTTGGGTATTGAATATTAATTTCAACTCGATACCTACACGCATTCCCGAGCTAAAGGGTCTTGGCAGACAGACGGACAACAAAGTGATCCTATAAGGGTTCCGTTTTTTCCTTTTGTGGTTCGGTTGAATTTATAGTTATTACTGTAAGTTCAACATTGAGTTTTTTCTTATAGATGTGCGGGACGGACGTGATCGTTCAAGGCCGCAGGCTGACCGGAGGTTGTAAGGCTCCAGCTCGAACGCGTTGACGCCCCTTGCACCTATAGTTCGTTGTCTTCGAGCAAATACCGACCCTGCAGTGGTTGGAAGGCTGCCAAGTATGTTGAGGGGAAGGCGTGATGTCCAGTTCAGTAAAAGACTTGAGTTTTCATGACCAAAAGCGACGTTTCTTCATGGTCTTCGTTACGCAAAGTGACGTGGATTTTAATGTTGAGAAATAATGGCTACAATTAGGACGGTGTCTCAGCGCACTATCCTACTACCACACTTGACCGTAACGACGATCTCAAAACAACGACCGCGCATAAACTTTAATTATCAAATTAATACGTTATGACTAGTATTTTTTTTTTTTTTTTTTTTATATCCTATATGCTCGCGCTTGACCACTATCTCACCTGATGGTAAGCGATGATGTGGTCGACGGTGAAACACGCTTGCCTAGAAATAACCTATTCACTCTTGACTTAAAGACCCCCAGATTGTAGCTGTCGGGAAACACAGACTCCGGCAGGGAATTCCACTCCTTAGCTGTACGCATAATAAAAGTGTTCTCAAAACGTTTTGTGCGTATGGGTGGAATGTCCACCATGTATCGATGGCGCATCGCCGTATGTCTGGTAGTCCGATGATGAAACGGGCTCGGTGGAATTAGATCGTGCAATTCCATCGCACACTCCCCGAAATGTAACCGATAAAAAACTGACAGGCTGGCAACTCGGCGACGATGTTCAAGACTCTGGAGCTTTGACTTGACCAGCGCCTCGTCGCCGATGAGCCTCTTGGCCCGCTTTTCGATCGACTCTAGTGCATCAAGCTGGTATTTGGCAGATCCATCCCAGAGATGAGAACAGTACTCCATGCATGATCGAACTTGCGCTTGATACAAATTGAGGAGCTGCTTCAGCGTGAAGTACCTTCTCACCTTCGCAAGGATCCCCAGCTTTTTGGCTGCCAGCTGAGCTTTTGCCTCAATGTATGGGCCAAAATTGAGAGTCGATGTCAACGTAAAGCCAAGAAGCTCAAGATGGTCCGTTATTGGCACGGTCACATCTCGGAAAGTTGGAGCCGGTTGAAATTGGCTCTTTTTGCGGAAAAAAGACACGCCTGGGTTTTAGCAGCGTTAAACCTGACCAGATTGGCATCGCCCCATTCGGAGACTGCCAGTAAGGACTAGTCGCTGGAAACCGACAGAAACTCCCCTTCTACTGAACCGATTTCGATGAGACTTGTGTCTCTGGATAGGTCTCGAGAAGACCTTCCCTCCGGACCTTGGTCCAGGTCCATATCTGCTACCTTCACGGAGCTCTTGCGTGGAGAACGCCTAATAAGGGGAAGTTCTGTCAGTTTATAGCTTTATATGCTACTTTACAATACAATGGTGCACTTTAGTGCCAGGGTACCAGCGAGGGACTTGTAGCCCTACTCCTGGACCATCGATCTGTGACAGTTCCACAGCTTCATCTGTCACCTTCACGGGCACAGCCACGTGAAAGTGCGAAAACATAGCTTCTGTGCCTGTTTTCGGCATATTAAGTGAGTTTGTACTCGAGCTGGTCGGCGGATCCGCATTCACCAACCATCATCGGATAGCCCTCGCGATGGGTCATCCCATGGTGGAAGTCCGGTGGATACAGCTCCAACCCTCAATCCAGTATCCACTCTGATGTGGTCGACGATGCGAGAAAACCATGGAACCTCCCACTATATTGAGTCGGTTAGTTCCCCAACCACCAGAGCTAGGCTCCTTCCAAAAATGTGGTTGGGAAGCTGGAGAATTGGGCTGTCGAATGGTGGTACCCTGATGGGTGTACCACCAGCCCTTCTGGGACTTCTGTTGCCGGGAAGCGGCCGAAATAGAAAATATCGTGTTGTTCCACGGCTTTAACGCCTCTGTGTGTGTATGTGTAGCTATATATTAGCTATGTGTTGTGACTGAGTCCAGGCGTGTGCCCGAGGGTCCCCAAAGGTAATGCTTCAGATAGCATATCAATAGTCCTTCAGGCACCAAGTGTGTCTGAAGGTAGTGGGCCCTGGCAGACGCGTAGAAACGTCCATACTGGCACATACAGACACATTATTTCAAGTAAGTAAGATCTATGTATTAGAATTACATAGATGCCATCTATATATAGGGCCTGGACACAGTTCCAGGTCACCTAGAAGCGCTAAAACGCTTATAACGAAATTTCTATTTACTTACTTGAGCAAAAATGCATGTATTTACCATCTCAGAGTGAAACTGTTTTAAACCTGGCTATGTACTGTTATTATGTACAGTTTTTCAGTCATAGCACCAAGGTATACTATCTAGAACACCTAGATGGTGTTTCCTAACAAAACAAATGTGTAAGGTAAATAATACGATTGGTAGGTGGGCAGAGCGCACCTATCGATACTTGCGACCCGGCCATTTTCGGGGGGTCCAAAATAAGTAAACAAATATTTTTTATTTGCTTAAATCACTACTTACACATTATATCTAAAGTATATCAACTATAATACTACTAGATAACCGCATTTTGCGTACTATAGGCTATTATAAAGCCGTTAAAACACTATTCTAAAATACCAAATTTGCCTGCTTACGCGCCAGACTATATATACGTGAGTCGCCACCTGATTGCTCATTTCGAACTAAACGGTCGTGGCGACCGGTCGTTTTACGGAATTTGACTTTGTTTTGAATTTGTTTTCTTTCCGTAACTACCGCATTTAGTATGTATGTAACGATTCTAATTTACTCGTTAGACCCCATATTAACTTAATACATACTCATATACACTAAAACATAATGTTTAGTGCCTCAAAAAGTGGTCGAAATTTTATGTTTGAAAAAACAATAAAAGAAAAATTCTCGTCTAAAACTTTTTAGTACGAGCTCGCGCGCTGGGGTAAGCAGACGTATGTTTTGTTTATACTATTTATATCTACAAAACTATTCTAACATTTTTGTGACGCCTCGTCGCGAACAATAGAGATCACTAATTCGCGATTCGGTAGTAATCTATCAATAGACAATAACTGATTGGTTCTCTGCGTCTCGCATTCATCGGGTTCCCCAGGTAATCGGTCCATCTAGATAGAGGATTTCCAACTTAGGACCGATCAGTGTGGTGACGCTTGGGGGAGGTGTATGTCCAGCATTGGACGTCTTTCAGCTGAAATTATGATGATGATGAGACCCTAAATTACCTGTGGTTGTCCAGCATTATCGCATATCTCTCGGCTAGCTTCACACAGCGCTTTCAAGTCTTGTAACATGGCAGCTTGTTCTGCGCCTGTCTTAGTTCCGCAGAGCGTGTGCGAATCTGCAACATAACAATAATTATGTGTATTTCCCAAAAATACAGATAATAGGGACAATAGCAGTTGACAAAAAATATTTATTTAGTAGTTAAAAAAATATTAGACAAGTATTTTTCTCCTTTCTTTCCGATTTTTCTATTTCAGTATTTTCCTAGCAAAAATATTAGACAAGTATTTTTCTTTTGACGCATAAAAAAAAAATACGACGATACAGTGCGTTGAAATATCGTGTGACGTCACGGTGTGCTACACTTTATACTGACAAAGTGACGTCACAAGCCCCCACTCCTGAAATTTGGTGCGCTTTATCTTTGTAATTTTTTATTTATTTGGTAAAGCATAAAATACGGGACCAATATTATTTAATAATGTCACTGACGGACTTAATAGAATTATCATTTTTCTACGCAGGAAACGTCCCTATTGTAGGTACTTTAAGTTTAGAACTTTAGAATGTATGGTAGAGAACATTCACAATAAACATTTGGAAGCTGCAAAAATCAGTACACAATAGATTAAACTCTGTCTCTTAAACTAGGGTATCCTGTATCCTTAAAGACAGCGTTTCGCAATGAATTTCCAATTGATATATGTATGAGTGGACTGTGTCGATGTACCTTCAGAAGGAGAAAAAGATATAGTTTACTTTAGTTTTTAAATTATGTATGAGTATGTCAGTGTGCGAGGGTGAGGGTAAATGAATGAGAATTGTAGATGTGTAGGTGTTTGTGTGTGAATGTGAATACGTAGGCAATGTGGTGTTGGTGTGTAAGTGGGTGGAGGAGTTGTAAGTGCGATTGCGTATAGATGCGAGGATAGAAGTATTCGTGCAAGCATGGAGATGGGTATGTGCATGGTATAATAATATACCCCGCCTGGTATTCTCTTCCTGCGACAACTGAGTCACGTGATTGGCCAAAGAATAAGTCATCAGATGCGATGCGCTAATAATTAAATGTATAAATTAGTTTAAAACTAAATTAATCACACGAGTTACTAAGTAATTTACTTTATTTTCATTAACTAAATGAGAAAGTTCCTTTAGAAATTTAGTGAAAAGGACAATCAATGGTAACACTTATCGTGACGTTTTCTTAGGCCATCGTGGGAAGAGAATACCAGGCCAATATTGTTATACCTTATATGCTGCATTTGTGTGCTTATTAGGCGATGTAGATAAGTAAAGTCTCCGTTGCGGCATAGTCCTATTAGCCATTCCCACACCACATCATCATGCTTTAAGCATGATGATGTGGTGTGACTGACTTTATGACGTGAGATAGTTAGTTCAAATGTTATACTAGATAATAATTTGAATAACTTGCTTATGTAGGTATCAATTCTCGTTAGAAGAAAGAGAGCCTGATAAAAAATTCAGGCTCCCTTTTTCTACATAAAATTAGTCCCATATGCCAATAAAGTAAATCTCTAAAGTAACATCCTTATCCCCCCCCGATATCTGAAATACGAAAAGAGTTTTTTCAATCCCACATTAGATTGCTTCAGTTTTACGCCAAATTATTAATTCCAAATATTTAATTCAAGAACCGGCAGGCATTAAGGCCGCCTTTGTACCTTTTGTGCACAAAGCCCAAATAAAAAAACCGGCTCATAGGTTTTATTTTGATGATGTGCGTAAATGACTGACCTTGTACAACTTGCGGCATCAGCTCAGTGATAGTTCTGACTGCGCGGTCTGCTGCCGCGTAGTCGGGGTGCTCGCGATCTGTGACAAGATGAAGACATTTAAAGAAATTCAGAATTATATATGGACGAAAATCCTTTTAGAAAAATTAGTGAATGGTTTTTATTCAGTAAAATAGAAAGAACATTTCCACTAGAATAAAAGATTATTGTGAATTTCACAGCATTTGAGTGTTGCCTTACCTGCAGTAGCGGCGGCGAGTGCAGCGACGGCAGCGTTAAGCTGCGCCAGTCTGTTCGACAGTTTGTGTGTTGCCTTACCTGCAGTAGCGGCGGCGAGTGCAGCGACGGCAGCATTGAGCTGCGCCAGTCTGTTCGACAGTTTGTGTGTTGCCTTACCTGTAGTAGCGGCAGCGAGTGCAGCGACGGCAGCGTTGAGCTGCGCCAGTCTGTTCGACAGTTTGTGTGTTGCCTTACCTGCAGTAGCGGCGGCGAGTGCAGCGACGGCAGCGTTGAGCTGCGCCAGTCTGTTCGACAGTTTGTGTGTTGCCTTACCTGCAGTAGCGGCGGCGAGTGCAGCGACGGCAGCGTTGAGCTGCGCCAGTCTGTTCGACAGTTTGTGTGTTGCCTTACCTGCAGTAGCGGCGGCGAGTGCAGCGACGGCAGCGTTGAGCTGCGCCAGTCTGTTCGACAGTTTGTGTGTTGCCTTACCTGCAGTAGCGGCGGCGAGTGCAGCGACGGCAGCGTTGAGCTGCGCCAGTCTGTTCGACAGTTTGTGTGTTGCCTTACCTGCAGTAGCGGCGGCGAGAGCAGCGACAGCCGCGTTGAGCTGCGCCAGTCTGTTCGACAGTTTGTGTGTTTCCTTACCTGCAGTAGCGGCGGCGAGTGCAGCGACGGCAGCGTTGAGCTGCGCCAGTCTGTTCGACAGTTTGTGTGTTGCCTTACCTGCAGTAGCGGCGGCGAGAGCAGCGACAGCCGCGTTGAGCTGCGCCAGTCTGTTCGACAGTTTGTGTGTTGCCTTACCTGCAGTAGCGGCGGCGAGTGCAGCGACGGCAGCGTTGAGCTGCGCCAGTCTGTTCGACAGTTTGTGTGTTGCCTTACCTGCAGTAGCGGCGGCGAGAGCAGCGACAGCCGCGTTGAGCTGCGCCAGTCTGTTCGACAGTTTGTGTGTTGCCTTACCTGCAGTAGCGGCGGCGAGTGCAGCGATGGCAGCGTTGAGCTGCGCCAGTCTGTTCGACAGTTTGTGTGTTGCCTTACCTGCAGTAGCGGCGGCGAGTGCAGCGATGGCAGCGTTGAGCTGCGCCAGTCTGTTCGACAGTTTGTGTGTTGCCTTACCTGCAGTAGCGGCGGCGAGTGCAGCGATGGCAGCGTTGAGCTGCGCCAGTCTGTTCGACAGTTTGTGTGTTGCCTTACCTGCAGTAGCGGCGGCGAGAGCAGCGACAGCCGCGTTGAGCTGCGCTAGTCTGTTCGACAGTTTACGCTCCATCGCTGCTCCATCTTCTTGTTTCATCATCTGACATACCATCGGCTGCCAACACAAACAAGTAAATTGAAGTTCAAAATAGACATTATTTTTTTAAGTATTACTAGTATATAAGGTTCATATTGCTAGAGCATAGAGGAAAGTTTATTTTATTTTATTTGTCTTGCCGATGCTGTCCCACGGCTTGGCAAAGGCAAAGTTCTTGATATAATTTTTAATAAATAATTTCATGCCTTTGATTTTTCCTTTGCACCAGTTGTGAATAAATTAAGTTGTAATAATATTAACTAAGTAAAAATATGAATATTTTTACTTAGTTAATATTATTATTTTTGACCAGTTTTTATATTATACGAATACTTTTGAGAAGAAACGGCGAATTAAAAAAAAACACTGACTGTAAAACCAGACATATTATCAGAACAATCATGAGTTACTATCAATAAAATATCTAAAGTAAGGATCGTCGAGTGATTTTGTTTTTATAATTTGAACCTTATGTCAATTTCCCAAAATACACAATGATTTGCACTAAGTTTAGGGACTACTGACCTCTTTGAGCCGTTGTTCGGCTGCATCAAGTCGTTCCTTAGCTCCCGACACGCTGCTGATGAACTTCAAACGCTGCTTCTGTTGTTGCTCGGCTGATGGGACGTCCACCCATCCAATGCCCCTTATAATATCTGTGCAAAGTATGTCTATATGAAAACATAAAATATTGGAACAAAAAAAAAACCAAGCTTTTTAGCTTAGGCATTGGGCCGGCATTTGCATTCAAACCAAACGTGCAAGCAAATTTTCAGCTGAATTGTTAGGGGATAACTGTGTTGCAAGATTTCACCCACACATACTAACTAACAAGGCAAGTGAAATAAAGCCTTGTAGAGATACAGACCGCACTATAGGTTCTTAATCACACGGTATAATACAAGAATTTTGTATGTACAATTAATATATTAGCCGTGTACGACACAATTACTCAGTATCACACAATCATGCTATATTCCTAGTATCTAAGGTCCAAATAAACAATAGTTCTGAATAAAAAATCACCTGTATAATTCAAACAACCTGTATAACACTTCACTCTGTATAACATAGCCAACTCGTATAACCCACTCAACCAATAACACAAAGCCATTGTTTAATTCAATAACTATGTATAGGTAACACAAATACACTATATATCACAACTAGCTTCTGGCAGCGGCTTCGCCCGCGTGAAAAGTGTTTTATCATTTATCATTTTATTCCAGAATATAATCTATCTCTGTGCCAAATTTCATCCAGATCCGTTCAGTCGTTCTGTCGTGATTGAGTAACAAACATACATCCAAACTTTCACATTTATAATACTGGCTACCACCCGCGGCTCCGCCCGCGTGGTATTAGTACTTCTCCCAATATCTTTATAAATTATAGCCTATGTGATATTCTGATATATAAGCTATATTTCTGTAAAGTTTCATCAAAATCCGTTCAGTAGTTTTTGTGTAAAAGAGTAACAAACTTCTTTCCATCCTCTCAAACTTTCAGGTTTATAATAGGAGTAGGATAATAATCCTGTTTAACATAATCAATTGAAAACAAAATAATCCTGTACATTTAATTCAATAATTCTGTGTATAATACAACCATCCTTTATTATAAAACAATCACCATGTATGACACAATCATTCTGAATAAACAAACACCTATATAAGTGTATAATTCAACCAATCTGTATAACAGGTTTACTCTGTATAACACAATCTACCAATTACAATAAGTGAGCCTGTATAATTCAATCATTCTGTCTAATACAATCACTCTGTTTAATTAAATTACCTGCTATAATAAAACCAAACTAAACTACATCACCAGCCTGTATAATTAAGTTAGGCAAAAATAATAATGTATCCTTTAAAGAGTGGGAGATGACCACCTGTGTTCAAACGATTACTTTAAAAACAAAATTACAAATAATTCACCACCTTCTGCGGACTTGCAAGCATCCACAAGCTTGTCCAGACTGTCACCCAGCTGTTTATGTGAGCTCAACACTTGCTGCTTCATCTCCGGCTTCTGCTGCAGATGTGGCTGACACGCTGACGTCAGCTCTGACGCTGTGCTGCGCAGCTTCTCGGCCGCTGAGATCACTTCCTTCTGGCAGTGAGGGTCGCCAATGGTTGGAGCTGTTGCCTGTTTGTAAAGTGAGAGGGAAATTAGCTTGGTACCAATTTACATTATGATTTGAGAAGGTATGTATGAAGATATCTTTGTCTTAAAATCGCATTAAAGTATGGCGGAGCGCAGGCTACTTGCACTTTTATCTGTGCTCAAAAAAACGCAGCGGTATTTTACTCTTTCATCATCAGCCGGAACGGGAGGGGAGGAGGGAGAGGAGGGAGGGAGGGAGGGGAGGAAGAGTGACTGTGCGCGGCGCCCGGGACTGGGAAATGTGGCGACGCTTGGGAGAAGGTCTATGTCCAGCAGTGGACGTCTTTCGGCTGAAATGATGATCGTGATGATGATCATCGGCCGAAGGACGTCCACTGCTGAACATAGACGTCCGCCAAGCGTCATCACATTTCCCGGTACCGGGCGCCGCGTATCCACTGGATTCCCGGAGCCTTAACCAGGTCATCGGTTGACGGGAGGCCTTCAACGCTGTATCTGCCGGTTCGCGGTCGCTAGTCCAGATATTTTCGGCCCCATCGACCATCTGTTCTGCGAGCAATGTGCCCTGCCCACTGTCACTGGAGAGCAATTCTTGGGGCTATATTGGTCACCCTAATTCTGCTGCGGATATCTTCATTTCTGATTCAATCACGCAAGGAAACTCCGCGCATAGCCCTCTCCATTGCCCTTTGGATGACTTTAGGCCTTCTGATCAGGCCCGTTGTAAGCGACCACTACTACTACAATTAGTTTTTAGAATACACTATCTTACTGCTGTCTTACTTTTTAAGAGACTTACAAAATTAATAATACCCTTATTCCTCCAAATTTTCAATATCTAACTCACCTGTGCAACAGTAATTAACGCCTGTGCGGCGTCGGCAGCGCGTGCGCCGCGGTTGTCGAGCTCGGCGGCTACACCAGCGTCCGGTATCAACTCCGTCAGACGCTGAGCTTGAGACAGCAGCTCGGATGCCTTGCCACACGATGCTACTGATATTGCTAGCACCTGATGGCAATATCCTAAGTCTCTCCTCACCTGTGCAACAGTAAGTAACGCCTGTGCGGCGTCGGCAGCGCGTGCGCCGTGGTTGTCGAGCTCGGCGGCTACACCAGCGTCCGGTATCAACTCCGTCAGACGATGAGCTTGAGACAGCAGCTCGGATGCCTTGCCACACGATGCTACTGATATTGCTAGCACCTGATGGCAATATCCTAAGTCTCTCCTCACCTGTGCAACAGTAAGTAACGCCTGTGCGGCGTCGGCAGCGCGTGCGCCGCGGTTGTCGAGCTCGGCGGCTACACCAGCGTCCGGTATCAACTCCGTCAGACGCTGAGCTTGAGACAGCAGCTCGGATGCCTTGCCACACGATGCTGCTGATAATGCTAGCACCTGATGGCAATATCCTAAGTCTCTCTTCACCTGTGCAACAGTAAGTAACGCCTGTGCGGCGTCGGCAGCGCGTGCGCCGCGGTTGTCGAGCTCGGCGGCTACACCAGCGTCCGGTATCAACTCCGTCAGACGCTGAGCTTGAGACAGCAGCTCGGATGCCTTGCCACACGATGCTGCTGATAACGCTAGCACCTGGTAGTACAAAACTTATCTATTAAAAAAAACCGGCCAAGTGCGTGTCGGACTTCGCACATTTAGGGTTCCGTTCCAAAGTATAAATCAGATTTATTAATATAATGGTATTTGTTAGTAAAGTATACGTATAGTCATCGGCACGTAACTTGGCAAGGTTTTGGCGTAGTGGGGGTAAGTTCGCGCATCGTACACTTATTGTCACAAAAAAGTGGTCACTTTTATTTCATCTCATTTTTCAATGGTTATGGCCATCATTTATTTTTAAACATGTATGTTTAGAAGAAAGTTAAATAAAGGAGAGGAATTCGTGAAGTTTATTATACTTTGTGCCTCGTCCTCGAGATTAGTACCTGTAATTAATGATTATTATTTACATTTAGTACGGGCTACGGGAGGCCACTCAATTCACTATGTTTTAGAGACATTTTTTTTTTCTTTCCGTGGCAGCTCTGTGTCGGCTGTCAACTTGTCATTCGCGGTTTTAGTGCGTTGCTACTCAACACTCAACTAAACTCTTAAATAAAAAGAACAGTTTTTCAAAGTTGGAAAATGCCAAAAAGGACACATCATCGTCAACCGAGGAATACGAGAGAATCAGGTGAATAATGAAAAAACCTAGAAACAATTTAAAACTTGCTCGACTTAAACGAAGTAAAACAAAATCGTCTCAAGAGTCGACGCCATATTTAGACCCACAAGGTACCTAACTCTGTCAAAATATATTTTGATTTAATTGTACATATATCTACAACTATTTTACCAATCCTACGGCTTAAACTTGCATCTCTATCAAATAATGCACTTCGGGCAAACCATCGGGCCGTCCCACTGCATATTCACGAGATTATCAATCAAACGAAAGTTTTTCCTTTTTTCTGACGACTGTATTCGAGCTGATAATCGGACTGTCTCACAACATTAAATAATTCTCAAACAAATAATGAATTTCGGGCAAGCCATCGGGCTGTCTCACCGCATACTTACGAGATCATCATAATTTAATTATTTTACCTAACGAATGTATCCGAGCAGATTATCCGACTGTCTCACAACATTCAATAATTCTCAAACGAATAATGCATTTCGGGCAAGCCATTGGGCTGTCTCACCACATACAATACGAGATCATCAAATATAAATTAATTCTTTTACCAAACGAATGTACTCGGGCAGATCATTGGACTGTCTCACAACATTCAATAATTCACTGGTTTCGTTCAATTCTTTGGAATTGCTACACCAACCAGATTGCATAACTCGGTTATAAACCGGCAGTAAAACAATGGTTTGTAATCATTCCAGGCAAAGTCCTAGACGACGATGCCACAAATGAAATGGAAACAATTAAAGTCGAATACGACCAAGGAAATACCAAAATAACCACGAACACTAGTGATCTCCCTCACAATTCCAGCCCGGAAACACACAGACGTTCTCAAAATTCATGGGGTTGACCCAACATTGAACACAGAGTATGGTGATGGGCCGAACTCCACAAGGAAGTGGCCAGCTGTCTGGAACATCTTGCAACATGACTGTTTCCATAGAGACCACAGGCAGGTATTTCCCCTACAGCTCCTTGCGCAGGAAAAATAACCGCTGACATTGAACGTGACAAAACTTGGGGCTCTTATGCTATACAGCAAAATGCCCAAATTATTGATAAACAAGGCCATAGAAGCAAAACAAAGACTACTCAGCACCATCTCCATCCTAGGAGCAACATTATTCAAAATACTGGATACAAAAGAAAATGATACAAATCTATTAAGTTGAATAATAGTGCGAGTGATATCCACCACTCGCACCTTATGTGAAGTTCAACATTGTGAGTTGTGACTCAATTACTAGATGCAAATTTAGCTGCGGCTCAATAAAAAAGGACCTTAAGGACAAGTTCAAAACACAAAGATAGAAAAATATCTGTTCGGGTAAACACTTGCTGAAACTGTTCGAGCTGGTAAAGCGGATTCTAAATCAGGTGCTGCAACAGCACCCAAAGCCAAGAAAGAACCCAACACATTCCAAGCAAAATACTCGAAAGCTCCACCAGCGCCATAAGGGCGACAGGAGAACAGGGAGCCTGACTATAGCCTGAGTCAGCCGTACAATACCCTTTAAGCGGTCATTACATCTCAACCTCGACGCCGCTAAACTCAGTAAGGTACCCCGGTCGCTTATAATTTTTTATAAATAGTGGTAACTTATCACTGACGATAAGACCATGTTATCATGGATTGAGGGTTTCATGGGTACCCACAACACTTCAAGATAGCCCAGCTGCAAAAACACTATAAGATGCAATATCTAAGTGCCAGCCTTCAAAAGGAAAATTTGTCTCAAGTTTTTCTTAAGACAAAAACCCAATGGCAATAAAGCCTTAATAAGTGCATTGATGTAAGTCGTTACAAACTTGAAGACTTGTGCACAGAATTAAAAATTATATCAAATGATAGTTCCATGGCCATACATAAAATACATTAAAGATGCAGTCTCTTATAAAATATCACAAAAATTCTAGCAAATATCTAGAATACCCTCTTGGAAAATTGTATAGGTTCGGTTTACTGCCATTTGGGTAAAACACTGCACCTTACATTTTCACTAAATTCATGAAATCTCCCAACAAATTACCTAAGATCCTGTGGCCATTAATTG
This sequence comes from Orthosia cruda, assembly GCA_964057195.1. Taxonomy (NCBI): domain Eukaryota; kingdom Metazoa; phylum Arthropoda; class Insecta; order Lepidoptera; family Noctuidae; genus Orthosia; species Orthosia cruda. The sequence continues at coordinate 2,159,642 of OZ059854.1, forward strand.
TTGACTGAAAGCATTGAAAACACTAAGAATTTAATCACAAGTTAGTAGGGGATATCCGTTAGGGTTCTTGGAGATATTATTGACTCAATTGCTCCTGTCCTAACAGGCATATTCAATCAATGTTTGGACAGCGGCACTTTTCCTGACTTAATGAAACACAGTAAAGTAGTACCAATTTTCAAATCAGGCTGTAAGAGTGATCCTTCTAATTATAGACCTATATCCGTGCTGCCAGCATTGAGTAAAATCTATGAAAAAATCATGCTGGAACAGATGTTGTCTCACTTCAATTCAAATGGGATCCTGCATCGTCAACAGTTTGGTTTCACGAAAGGTAGGTCGACAACGGACGCGGGAGTAAAACTCATCAGCCACATCTTGGAGGTTTGGGAGAGGTCCTAGGATGCCATTGGCATTTTCTGTGATCTCTCAAAAGCTTTCGACTGCGTCGACCACAACACACTGATCTGTAAATTACAACCACTACGGAATTCGTGGAAAATCTGCTGATCTCGTGCTTTCCTATTTATCAAACAGACAGCAAAAAGTAAATGTTAATGGGGCGACGTCCTCCGGGTCTCTAGTCATGATGGGCGTGCCCCAAGGTTCAATTCTCGGCCCTTTCCTTTTTCTTGTTTACATTAATGATCTCCCTTTTATGATGGCCAAATTATCGAATATAATTCTATTTGCTGATGATACTTCGCTAATTTTTAAAATAGATAGGCAAGATACGGATGTCTTAAATGTCAACGAAAGTCTAATTGTTCTCTCAAAATGGTTCGCAGCTAACAATCTTTTACTGAATGCGAAAAAAACAAAATGTCTAAAGTTCTCTTTACCAAATGTACCACAACATGACCTAAACTTAAATCTTGACGGCAAAAATCTTGAAGTTATAACGGAAACTGTATTCTTAGGGATTACTATCGATTCAAAATTGCAGTGGGGCGCGCACATTAGAACTCTTTCGGGTAGGTTAAGTTCGGCTGCATATGCAGTAAGGAAAATAAGGCAGCTAACCGATGTAGCTATAGCTAGGTTAGTATACTATGCTTATTTCCACAGTATTATGTCTTCTGGCATTCTGCTGTGGGGATCAGCAGCAGACGTTGACTCAATTTTCATCCTACAAAAGAGGGCAATCCGCGCAATCTATAAAATGGGTCCTCGCGAGTCCCTCAGAGAAAAATTTAAAGAGATCGATATACTGACTCTATCTTCACTTTATATTTTGGAATGTATTTTGCATGTCCGTAAAAATCGAGGGCTTTTCAAAACTAGAAGCGACTTCCATAATTTAAATACACGCAGTAAGCACGAAATTGTAATACCCAAATTCAGATTAACGAAAACTAGCAAGTCTTTTCTTATAAACAGTATACGCTTTTATAACAAGTTGCCAAAGTCAGTTATAGAACTGACCGATGGAAAGTTCAAAAACTACATCAAACGTGTCCTTATTAAAAAAGCATATTATAAAATCAACTACGTTGAAGATAAAAACATTTGGCCTTAGCTCCTTCTGCGCATGCAGCTTCCCTGGTAACTTGTAAACGGCACAAATATGTGGATGTCTCTAACTATTCTCAATCTCATTTTTTCTTTCCTTCTTTTAATTAGACTTTTTACAATGGTTTTCAATCATCTTTATAGCCCTTTGCTAAGAATAGTTACAGCACTGATAACAAAATTTGTGCCACATGTTAAATTTAGTCTTGTTATACAATTTTTTTTTTTTTTACCTTTGTATAGATTCTTTTACCGATTGATTTAGGCCTTCTAGATGCTAGTTAACATTTGTTAACTTTTTTTATATATTAGATAATCTTTTTATTTTATTTTTTTAGTTTCTTATGACTTATTGTCATAAGTCGGGCCTACGTTGTCCCCCCATATCTAAGTACTAATGCTGTAACATGGAAATATTGTAAAACCAAACCATTTTTAAAAGAGTTAACCATGGAGTTTCTTGCCGGTTCTTCTCCATAGGAAACGACCAACCCGAACCGTGCACCTTTTGTCGACGTTTTATAAGTGCCCATAAAGGCCTATGTGAAATAAAAAATTGATTTTAATTTTGAGTAAATAACAAACTTACACCCATTAATACTGGTATATTTTTGGGATATATATTATTGATAAAAGACTTATAACTGTCATATAACATTACCTACAGATAATAAAACTTATCTATTATGAAATCTGACAATTTATATGTTTTGTAGGACTAGGTACTGCTCTCAGCGTGCCCTACTATTGAATATGGATGGCTTTATATATACCAAAAAACTAGAATGTGTAAAATCCTAAACGTCCAAAGTGAAGTAAATTATGAAAAATACATAGATATCCCTACAATAATTTCCTGAATGGTGGCCATATGCCATTTATTCGGGGGGGGACTGCCTGTGGGGTTGAGATTGCTAGGGGCCAGTGGTCAGACAAGGAATGTGAATATCAAATGAATTTTAATTAGATTTATTAGCATCATCCTTTGTCTTTTTAAATATTTGGTAAACTTTTCAATAATTGTGGAATACTGTTATGTATAGACAATCCAACAGCAATATAGGCTGCATTAATCTAATGGGTTGAATTTATTACCCTCATCTCTTCAACTTAGCCAGCGGCATTGGTGTGAAAACCATTATTTTTTCATTTTCGCTCCTTACATTGACTGAAAATCAAGTAGTTGATACTGTATTGCAGAAGTCACATCCCGATGTAGAATGGGAACTAAAAGAAAATGCATATGATTAATTATTGAAAGATAAATTTGGAATTCCGAAATTTACCTATTTGCAAGTCACATTAACAAAAAATATGACAAATACATAACAACCCAAATGCCTTTACAATTGACCCATTTACAGTATACTGGTAACCAATTTTCTTTTATGCGTTTCCACCATTATCAATCATATTAAAATATCTACGAAAAATCATAATGGATAAGGCTAAGGGCATCATAGTGGTCACCATGGCCAACTCTGCCCGATTGGGAACTTCTCATAATTCAGAGATGATCATACTTAAACCTAATGAAAATAATAAAGTATCTCACAGCAAGGGAAAAATCCATACCAACCTTACTCTGGCTGTCGGAGTCTAGTGTGTAGGTAGTGAAGTCTATTGTGACGAAGCATACTACCATCATCAATAGAAAAGCCAAGAGTGAATAAGTTATTTCTAGGCAAGCGTGTTTGATCGTCGACCACATCATCGCTTACCATCAGGTGAGATAGTGGTCAAGCGCGAGCCTATTGGATATAAAAAAGAGCATCTCTATCAGAAAACTTTTTCAAACAATTGACACATGATTATACTGGTATATTTTTTTTAGAAAATATAATATTAACATCTTGAACACCAACGGTAATATAATTTCTTAACAGAACTTTCTAATTTAAGTAAAAAATATAACAAATGCTTAACTGTCACAAATTGGCATTATCACTGATAATACCTTAAACATTAATGTACTCTGATGACGGATAAAAAAAAATTAAGGGCGTGTTCAGACTACCTTTTACCTGCCCAAAAATACAATGTCACCTGGGAAACATCTCAGATTCTGGAAGTACTAGGAATTTGGTACCCAAATGAGATGTTGTCTCTAGAACAACTGTCAAAAATAAAATAAAAGTATAGAAATACAATCAATGCATTTATCCATCAAAATTTCAGACCTCAAAAAATCTGTTATATATGAACTAAATCAATCAATACTTCAGACAAAGAACAGTAATATATCCAGCTGAAACCCTCGTAGCCTACATTAATAAACATATAAGAATTATTTTAGGCACCAAGAAACCATACCACATTAATGTACAAACAAACTATCAGTCGTTGGATTAAGTGTACTTTAAAGACTAGCAGTATTGATGTAGGTACACGTATATTTAGCTCACAGCACACGCCACGCTGCTACTTCTAAAGCCAGGTGTGACAATTTATGCGATACTAAAAACAGCAGGCTGGAGTTACAACTCAAGTACATCTGGTAAATTTTATAAAAGACCTTTAGTGTAAAGGATCAAAATGATTTAGCAAGATAAATCTTGAGCTGTGATTAAAGATATCTTATTTAACTAACATGTACTAACTAAGACAACAACCAGCAACTTTAACTTATAAGGAAGGAATATCTAATATATATAGATAAGGAAACTACCAATAGTAATAAAAAAGCAAAACTGTATTTTGTTAAAACCGATATATTTATAATATTATCTGAATGGTTAATTTAAGAACTTTAGTTTTCCAATGACACCTATGATTGTTATTCTTTAAACAAACCTTAATATTGATATTAAGTGGGCAACAAATATTCTGTTAAAAAGATAATTAAGAATATATATAAACATAAGAACCTATGTTACTTAAAAGCAACTGTGATTGTAAGTCTATAAAAATCTTTAATACTTAATGACAATAAATAATAGGCAAAAAATATTTTGATAATTAAGATAAGAATAATAATTAAGAAAATGACTGAATATGAACCTTTGATACCTAATGACAACTTAGATTGTTAATCTATAAACTTTATAACAATGAGAATAAGAAAGTAAAAATGAAAATTTGCCAAAACAGATAATTAAGAACATATCTGAATGAACTGATTAAGAACCTATGTGTGAAACCTATGGACAACCATGATGGTTAGTCTACAAAAATATAATTAAGAATTTTAAAGAAAGAAAGCTTTTACTTCACAAATTCATCATAGTGTATGTGATAATTCCAGAACTTAACTCTCAAAGTCTACATGTAAATAATTATCATTAATTACAGGTACTAATCTCGAGGACGATGCACAAAGTATAATTTATGATTAAACTAACTTACCCTAAGTGAAGTTCTATAATAATTATACGAAGTGCCTCGTCCGAAGAGATTAGTAACACCCTCCCAACCCTAAGGTATAACCCAGAAGCGTTCTGGAAATATCTATAAAACATCTTAACTCTAAACTAAATGACAAGTTGACAGCCGACACAGAGGAAAGCTTGCCACGGAAAGAAAAAAAAAAATTGTCTCTAAAACATAGTGAATTGAGTGGCCTCCCGTAGCCCGTACTAAATGTAAATAATAATCATTAATTACAGGTACTAATCTCGAGGACGAGGCACTTCGTATAATTATGATAGAACTTCACTTAGGGTAAGTTCGTTTAATCATAAATTATGGCATTGTTATCAAAATAAAACAGTAACACTCGTAATAAAAACTAAATTCAAAACAATAACAACTACTCCTAACAAAAAATAACTTAACAAAAACTCAGCTAAAACAAAGGGTACAACTTTCGTGCACGTAAGTGTAATCGGGAGCGAACGGAAAGAGGACGCGGTGCGGGAGGCGCGGGTCGACTGAACCACCAATCGCGCGCTCGGATCGGCGCGACCTTGTACCCCGCGTCCCGCTACACTACCAAGGAGACCTAAAAAACTACTTCTGCGCATCTAACGACTCTTGCCAAGTTACGTGCCGATGACTATAATAATAAACATTGTCACCAAATTTCAAGTTCGTAGGTCAATGATAAGTTAAAAAAACTACAAAGCAAAAAATAAATTTATTTTCCGAAGTCGGTGTCTTTTGTACTTACCCATTGTTTCCCGTTTTTCGACACCGACTTCGGAAAATAAATTTATTTTTTTCTTTGTAGTTTTTTGTTCTGGAAGTCGGTTTGATTTTTTGTTAAAAAGTTTTTATTTTTCTCTTTTTAGTTTTGGTAGGTACCTCCAATTATCATGATTATCATTTATAGCCAAAGTAGATTTCATGGCGATTCCAATAAGCCCAAACACGACTAGGATACATTGTTTTATATAAGAGTTCCAGTGCCTACCTTCCGGCTTCTTCTTTAGATCCGTTTGATGGTGCCATTTTCATCAGTACCATTTATTTATAAGTATTTGCTTCATTATAGCGGTTAACTATTCGAGATATCTTATGCCCGTGACATATTTAGCATTTAGGAGTTACAGTGGCCATCTGTAGTCTTCTTCATCAGTTCCACTTCACCAAATGATACTTTCTGAGTGCAAATGATTGCATTGTTGATGAAAATACCAAAATCGCTATATGTTTGACTATAATATTTAAGGAGTTCCCTCGATTTCTCTAGGATTCCATCATCAGATCCTGACCTGATGAGTATGGGACCAACTAGGAAGTATACCCTTTCAAACAAAAGAAGATTTTTTGAAATCGGTCCAGGCGTCTTTGAGTAATTGGGGAACATACATAAAAAAAAAAGATTCCGACGAATTGAGAACCTCCTACTTTTTTTGAAGTCGGTTAAAAATACTTTGGAATATAATTGTGTGACAGACGACGACAAGACAGAAACGTGAGTGACACAACAACATAACTGACGAAATGTGCGTGTACGCCTGTATCTATTCCTTTGGGGAAAACCAGCCAGGAGCTCGTGGCTAAATAATAACAGACGCACGGGTCGACTTTAAAGGTTAAGCAACGCTTGCCGAGGTCGGTCAGTGGATGGGTGACCATCTTTACACAGCAAGATTCCTCCGTGCAAGCACGCAAAGCCGTTGGTCCCGGCTGGCATTTGATGATCTTTGTCAATTGTTACGGTTGTTATTATTTATTTTGGAACAATCCCACCGCACTATTCCCAAACCACTGCAACTCCTGAAAGCTAGAATCAACAGTGGCGACCACCAGAAAAGCGCCGAGGCAATGAAGCTCGACGAAGTCCCGGAGAATGAATTTAACTGTCTTGGATCCCGCAACGAAATTAATCAGAAAAGATTTGCCACTCCCTCCATACCAGGCAGGAGACAGAACAAACAAGACCAATAGGCACAAAGGGTCGTTTACAACTAGGATAAGCTCAGTTGCCTAGCACCACGGATAAAATTATCATTAATATATGTATGTGTGTGTGTGTGTGTCTTGTGTTGATGTATGTATGTGTATGTATCTGTTATATTTGATTCCAATAATACGAGTAGGAATGGCAAAAACGCTTGAACGCACGGCAATTTGTTCTAGTTTCCACAAGGGCCGTATAGTAAACAGCTCTTGAGACAGTCTGTACATTATTCAACATAGTATTGCGTTCATTTTGCCAAAGAATACACTGCCATAAGATATGATGTGCAGATTGTACATATTCGCAGTCAGATGTAGAACACTGACATAAAGGCGAGGTAACAAGCTTGAAGGTAAATAATTTACTTTTAAATTTATCATGCCCTGTGAGAAATTGGGCAACACAGTGATCCACCTCCAGCCACGTCCTGGCCAGCCGCACGCGAACGGATGGAAAGAATTGGTGTAGTTGTCGGCCCTTGATTGAATTATCCCACCTACATTGCCATTCGGATAAAAGTTCCTCCCAGAGGTCAATATGGTTAAAATAATCTAGAGATTTTCTCACGGTCCTTCCGAGTTAAAAAGTCCGTGTCCATGGTCTCTTGTGCGGAATAGTACATTGCAGCTCTTCGCTGCACTTCAAGGTCGACTGGAAGTACACCAGCAAGTACCGGTAAGGCCTCAGTACTAACCATCCTGTATGCTTTGTATAAGAATATCAATGCCACACGCTGACTCTGAAGTAATTTACGTCGTACCGCACCTATTGTGGCACTATCGGCCTAAACAGGCGCCCCATAGCATATACTACTCAAGTAAGTAGCCCCACAAATAGTCTTTAAAGTCAAAAAAGACAGATCCCACGTAGATTTAGACATTCTCGTTAAGGCATAGAAGTTCTTTTTTGCTTTTCTATCGTTCGATCGTTACGGTTAGTCAGAAGCCTGAGACCAGTCTGACCAAGAGCTACAAAATACTGATGCCAAGCTGAATCAGGTTAGACAGGAAGCCGATCCCAACTGTGTTGGAAAAAGGCTAGGCAAATCGATTGAATGCGCTGGTTTTTCTCGTATTTTTCGGCATAAAAAGTAACCTATGTCATTCTCAAGACCAAAAATTGTTTTTGTAAAATACTACGACGACCTGTGGCTCCGTCGTTGCGTGGAAGAAGACTATCCAACAAACACACCTAAAGTCCCCGCCACGAGAAGCTATAAATTTTGCAAATAAAGAACCACTGGAACGCTCACTGAGTCAGACGCGTTCCAGTAACACAAAACATTAGTTGATCATACTTCAACGCTGTTCATCATCATTTCATCCGTCCACTGCTGGACAAAGACCTTCCCCAAGTGTCACCAAATCAATCGGTTCTGTGCGTCTCGCACCCAGCAGATTCCCGCCACCCTCATGAGGTTATCGCTCCATTTAGAGAGGGGCCTTCCAATGCAACGTCTTCCGGTTCACAGTCGCCACTCCAGAACATTTCGGGCCCCATCGGCCATCCGTTCTGGGAGCAATTTGCCGTGCCCACTGCCACTCAATGCTGATGATCATCATCATCAACAGCCTATTTTTATGCTCCCACTGCTGGGACTCAGATCTCCTCTCGTAGAGAGGGAGTGAGCTATAATCCACCACGCGGGCTCAGTGCGGATTGGAAGATGTCACATGTCTTCGAATTTGTTTTTAGGACATGCCGGTTTCCTTACGATGTTTTCCTTCACCGTTTTGAGAGCAGTGGTGATGAAATAAATTACACAAAGTAAAGTAAATGTCTAGCAGTGGACATCTTTCGGCTGATATGATGATGATGAATGCGCCGGTTCGGAACTCACGACCTAAAACTCGTAAGTCGGGGCCGGAACCAATGCGGCAACTGCGTCACCACAGGCCCATGGCGCATCTCCTTCTGCGCCACAATGCTGGTATAACACAATACTAATGGCATTCACAATGGCAGTCTTATCGCATGTTCTCACCTGTTTCGCCTGAACATCTTGCTTGGCATCAGCTTTAGGAGTGACGATGTACACCAGCTTGCCGGAAGCCGCTGAGAACTTGGCAGCGGCATCGTTGAGACCCTGCGGCACAAAAGATAAAGAAATTTGTACCAAGTGTATAATAACTCGAAAACGGATGCCACTGCTTTAAAAATGAATGCATTAGTGGATTTTACATTTTCTTCGACAAATGAAGACATTATGTTAACAGTATATTCAAACTTCAGCTTTTAATTTTTGAGTCCATTATCTGACATCAAATATTGTACAGAAGTATAGTGTTACCACAGATAATATAATACTAGCATACAGATGCCTCATCCCCATCCCACACAAAGAAACCGTGCCGATGTAATTAGCGTTTTTCGTCTGATTATCTGATATTTTTTTACATTGATCGCGTTCTAACCTTTCCACTGCGATAGGTAGATGGTGTTAGCAGCGACTTGCAAGAATAAGGGTTTACTGAATATTTTTCTTTAAATACAGTGACGATTTGTTTTATAGTATTTTTTGCAAGTTTTTACAGTTTCATTGCACCAAAATGAAATACAATACAAATTTAAACAATCGAGTGGTATTCCTCAGAAATTTAAAAACGCGACATCTATTGGCATCAATTTTAAATTATCCGTTCAAATCATATTTGAAATGTTTAAGAGCCCAATATTTCATAATTTTGTGCTTAGGAGAGTTGATTAAACAATTACATACAAGTATTATGTTCAATTCCAGAAAATGTTAATTTTACACACAATTCAATAACAAATCGGTGCAAATCGCGCCATCTAGTGAGATTTATTTGAACCAAATTTTCTTTCTTAGCGCTGGAACCCCGTGGTGTTACTAAGTCTAAGTCAGCAAGATACTCGCTCCATGTATATGACTGCAATGGGATAGAATAGAAGGCAACTCCAAATCAGTTGAGAAAAGGCACGCTGTATGGTAACTCACCTGCGGTTGTCCAGCACTATCGCATAGTTCTCGGCTAGCTTCACACAGTGTTTTTAAGTCTTGTAACATGGCAGCTTGTTCTTCACCCGTCTTAGTGCCACAGAGCGTATGAGAGTCTGCGAATAATAATATGCATGTAGCAACAGAACCTGGGATTTTTGTACCTACATTGCTGCTTTCATTAAATCATAATCCATTGTTGAAGGAATACTATACCATGTATCTGAATCGACATAGACAGAAGTTCGTTTTACAATCGGGATTAGAAATAATAAGATATGCTGAAATAGAATCAAAGCTTATTTTTTAACAATAGCAAAACAAAATCTAGTGACTGACCTTGCACTACTTGCGGCATCAGCTCTGTGATAGTTGTGACTGCGCGATCTGCTGCCGCGTAGTCGGGGTGCTCGCGATCTGTGACAATATAAAATAATCTCAGAGTTATACGGTTACAAACTCATAATCCATAGAGAAAAGTGGAAAGATAGTAAGTAGGCATTCAGTGAAACACCACCGATTATCACACTAATATTATAATGACAAAAGTTTGCGAGTGTGTGTGTTTGTATGTTTGTTACTTCTTCATGCTCAAACGGCTGTACGAGATCTGGATGAAATTTGGCACAGAGATAGATTATAGTCAGAAATATCGGGATAATATTCGAATTTCGGGCGGGTGAAGCCGCTAGCAGAAGCTAGTTATTAATATATTCAATCTGCCCAGCCTTTTCCCCAACTCGACAAACTTCGAAGATATTGGCGCAGTAGTTGAGCGATCTAGCAGCCGATACATGTCGCGGGTTCAACTCCCACACGGAACATATAATTATTTGTATAGGTAGATAGGTGTTCCGGTCTGGTTGTTTGTGTATTTAAGTTTATATGTTTGTAAATGTACCCACGATATAGGAGAAATTCCTAGTGTGGGGAAAATATTATAAAAAAGTTATTAGGGTCGGGTTCCAGTCTAACCTGGTTTCTGAGTACCAGTATTTACATGGATTACCTGTCTATACACCACAATCCACATTCAATACAAAGCATTGTGTTTCCTTACCTGCAGTAGCGGCGGCGAGAGCAGCGACAGCCGCGTTGAGCTGCGCCAGTCTGTTCGACAGTTTGTGTGTTGCCTTACCTGCAGTAGCGGCGGCGAGAGCAGCGACAGCCGCGTTGAGCTGCGCCAGTCTGTTCGACAGTTTGTGTGTTGCCTTACCTGCAGTAGCGGCGGCGAGAGCAGCGACAGCCGCGTTGAGCTGCGCCAGTCTGTTCGACAGTTTGTGTGTTGCCTTACCTGCAGTAGCGGCGGCGAGAGCAGCGACAGCCGCGTTGAGCTGCGCCAGTCTGTTCGACAGTTTGTGTGTTGCCTTACCTGCAGTAGCGGCGGCGAGAGCAGCGACAGCCGCGTTGAGCTGCGCCAGTCTGTTCGACAGTTTGTGTGTTGCCTTACCTGCAGTAGCGGCGGCGAGAGCAGCGACAGCCGCGTTGAGCTGCGCCAGTCTGTTCGACAGTTTGTGTGTTGCCTTACCTGCAGTAGCGGCGGCGAGAGCAGCGACAGCCGCGTTGAGCTGCGCCAGTCTGTTCGACAGTTTGTGTGTTGCCTTACCTGCAGTAGCGGCGGCGAGAGCAGCGACAGCCGCGTTGAGCTGCGCCAGTCTGTTCGACAGTTTGTGTGTTGCCTTACCTGCAGTAGCGGCGGCGAGAGCAGCGACAGCCGCGTTGAGCTGCGCCAGTCTGTTCGACAGTTTGTGTGTTGCCTTACCTGCAGTAGCGGCGGCGGCGGCGAGAGCAGCGACAGCCGCGTTGAGCTGCGCCAGTCTGTTCGACAGTTTGTGTGTTGCCTTACCTGCAGTAGCGGCGGCGAGAGCAGCGACAGCCGCGTTGAGCTGCGCCAGTCTGTTCGACAGTTTGTGTGTTGCCTTACCTGCAGTAGCGGCGGCGAGAGCAGCGACAGCCGCGTTGAGCTGCGCCAGTCTGTTCGACAGTTTGTGTGTTGCCTTACCTGCAGTAGCGGCGGCGAGAGCAGCGACAGCCGCGTTGAGCTGCGCCAGTCTGTTCGACAGTTTGTGTGTTGCCTTACCTGCAGTAGCGGCGGCGAGAGCAGCGACAGCCGCGTTGAGCTGCGCCAGTCTGTTCGACAGTTTGTGTGTTGCCTTACCTGCAGTAGCGGCGGCGAGAGCAGCGACAGCCGCGTTGAGCTGCGCCAGTCTGTTCGACAGTTTGTGTGTTGCCTTACCTGCAGTAGCGGCGGCGAGAGCAGCGACAGCCGCGTTGAGCTGCGCCAGTCTGTTCGACAGTTTGTGTGTTGCCTTACCTGCAGTAGCGGCGGCGAGAGCAGCGACAGCCGCGTTGAGCTGCGCCAGTCTGTTCGACAGTTTGTGTGTTGCCTTACCTGCAGTAGCGGCGGCGAGAGCAGCGACAGCCGCGTTGAGCTGCGCCAGTCTGTTCGACAGTTTGTGTGTTGCCTTACCTGCAGTAGCGGCGGCGAGAGCAGCGACAGCCGCGTTGAGCTGCGCCAGTCTGTTCGACAGTTTGTGTGTTGCCTTACCTGCAGTAGCGGCGGCGAGAGCAGCGACAGCCGCGTTGAGCTGCGCCAGTCTGTTCGACAGTTTGTGTGTTGCCTTACCTGCAGTAGCGGCGGCGAGAGCAGCGACAGCCGCGTTGAGCTGCGCCAGTCTGTTCGACAGTTTGTGTGTTGCCTTACCTGCAGTAGCGGCGGCGAGAGCAGCGACAGCCGCGTTGAGCTGCGCCAGTCTGTTCGACAGTTTGTGTGTTGCCTTACCTGCAGTAGCGGCGGCGGCGGCGAGAGCAGCGACAGCCGCGTTGAGCTGCGCCAGTCTGTTCGACAGTTTGTGTGTTGCCTTACCTGCAGTAGCGGCGGCGAGAGCAGCGACAGCCGCGTTGAGCTGCGCCAGTCTGTTCGACAGTTTGTGTGTTGCCTTACCTGCAGTAGCGGCGGCGAGAGCAGCGACAGCCGCGTTGAGCTGCGCCAGTCTGTTCGACAGTTTGTGTGTTGCCTTACCTGCAGTAGCGGCGGCGAGAGCAGCGACAGCCGCGTTGAGCTGCGCCAGTCTGTTCGACAGTTTGTGTGTTGCCTTACCTGCAGTAGCGGCGGCGAGAGCAGCGACAGCCGCGTTGAGCTGCGCCAGTCTGTTCGACAGTTTGCGCTCCATCGCTGCTCCATCTTCTTGCTTCATCATCTGACATACCATCGGCTGCCAACACAAACAAGTAAATTGAAGTTCTAAATAGTCATTATTTTTTTAAGTATTACTAGTATATAAGGTTCATATTGCTAGAGCATAGAGGAAAGTTTATTTTATTTTATTTGTCTAGCCGATGCTGTCCCACGGCTTGGCAAAAGCAAAGTTCTTGATATAATTTTTAATAAATAATTTCAAGCCTTTGATTTTTCCTTTGCATGCACCAGTTGTACAAATATGAATATTTTTACTTAGTTAATATTATTATTTTTGCCCAGTTTTTATATTATACGAATACTTTTGAGAAGAAACGGCGAATTAAAAAAAGATACTCTGACTGTAAAACCAGACATATTATCAGAACAATCATGAGTTACTATCAATAAAATATCTAAAGTAAGGACCGTCGAGTCATTTAGTTTTTATAATTTGAACCTTATGTCAATTTTCCAAAATACACAATGATTTGCACTAAGTTTAGGGACTACTGACCTCTTTGAGCCGTTGTTCGGCTGCATCCAGTCGTTCCTTAGCTCCCGACACGCTGCTGATGAACTTCAAACGCTGCTTCTGTTGTTGCTCGGCTGATGGGACGTCCACCCACCCAATGCCCCTTATAATATCTGTGCAAAGTATGTCTATATGAAAACATAAAATATTGGAAAAAAAAAACCAAGCTTTTTAGCTTAGGCATTGGGCGGGCATTTGCATTCAAACCAAACGTGCATGCAAATTTTCAGCTGAATTGTTAGGGGATAACTGTTTTAAGATTAAGTTGCAAGATTTCACCCACACATACTAACTAACAAGGCAAGTGAAATAAAGCCTGATGAAGAGATACAGACCGCACTATAGGTTCTTAATCACACGGTATAATACAAGAATTTCGTATGTACAATTAATATATTGCCGTGTACGACACAATTACAACACAATCATGCTATATTACTATTATCTAAGGTCCAAATAAACAATCGTTCTGAATAAAAAATCACCTGTATAATTTAAACAACCTGTATAACACTTCACTCTGTATAACATAGCCAACTCGTATAACCCACTCAACCAATAACACAAAGCCATTGTTTAATTCAATAACTATGTATAGGTAACACAAATACACTATATATCACAACTAGCTTCTGGCAGCGGCTTCGCCCGCGTGAAAAGTGTTTTATCATTTATCATTTTATTCCAGAATATAATCTATCTCTGTGCCAAATTTCATCCAGATCCGTTCAGTCGTTCTGTCGTGATTGAGTAACAAACATACATCCAAACTTTCACATTTATAATACTGGCTACCACCCGCGGCTCCGCCCGCGTGGTATTAGTACTTCTCCCAATATCTTTATAAATTATAGCCTATGTGATATTCTGATATATAAGCTATATTTCTGTAAAGTTTCATCAAAATCCGTTCAGTAGTTTTTGTGTAAAAGAGTAACAAACTTCTTTCCATCCTCTCAAACTTTCAGGTTTATAATAGGAGTAGGATAATAATCCTGTTTAACATAATCAATTGAAAACAAAATAATCCTGTACATTTAATTCAATAATTCTGTGTATAATACAACCATCCTTTATTATAAAACAATCACCATGTATGACACAATCATTCTGAATAAACAAACACCTATATAAGTGTATAATTCAACCAATCTGTATAACAGGTTTACTCTGTATAACACAATCTACCAATTACAATAAGTGAGCCTGTATAATTCAATCATTCTGTCTAATACAATCACTCTGTTTAATTAAATTACCTGCTATAATAAAACCAAACTAAACTACATCACCAGCCTGTATAATTAAGTTAGGCAAAAATAATAATGTATCCTTTAAAGAGTGGGAGATGACCACCTGTGTTCAAACGATTACTTTAAAAACAAAATTACAAATAATTCACCACCTTCTGCGGACTTGCAAGCATCCACAAGCTTGTCCAGACTGTCACCCAGCTGTTTATGTGAGCTCAACACTTGCTGCTTCATCTCCGGCTTCTGCTGCAGATGTGGCTGACACGCTGACGTCAGCTCTGACGCTGTGCTGCGCAGCTTCTCGGCCGCTGAGATCACTTCCTTCTGGCAGTGAGGGTCGCCAATGGTTGGAGCTGTTGCCTGTTTGTAAAGTGAGAGGGAAATTAGCTTGGTACCAATTTACATTATGATTTGAGAAGGTATGTATGAAGATATCTTTGTCTTAAAATCGCATTAAAGTATGGCGGAGCGCAGGCTACTTGCACTTTTATCTGTGCTCAAAAAAACGCAGCGGTATTTTACTCTTTCATCATCAGCCGGAACGGGAGGGGAGGAGGGAGAGGAGGGAGGGAGGGAGGGGAGGAAGAGTGACGGTGCGCGGCGCCCGGGACTGGGAAATGTGGCGAAGCTTGGGGGGAGGTCTATGTCCAGCAGTGGACGTCTTTCGGCTGAAATGATCATCAGCCGTAGGACGTCCACTGCTGAACATAGACGTCCGCCAAGCGTCGCCACATTTCCCGGTACTGGGCGCCGCGTATCCACTGGATTCCCGGAGCATTAACCAGGTCATCGGTTGACGGGAGGCCTTCAACGCTGTGTCTGCCGGTTCGCGGTCGCTAGTCCAGATATTTTCGGCCCCATCGACCATCTGTTCTGCGAGCAATGTGCCCTGCTCACTGTAACTGGACAGCAATTCTTGGGGCTATATTGGTAACCCTAATTCTGCTACGGATATCTTCATTTCTGATTCATTCACGCAAGGAAACTCCGCACATAGCCCTCTCCATTGCCCTTTGGATGACTTTAAGCCTACTGATTAGGCCCATTACTACTACAATTAGTAATTTAAAACATTTTAAGATTTTTTTAGAAGAGAATCTTACTGCTGTCTTACTTTTTAAGAGACTTACAAAATAAATAGTACACTTATTCCTCAAAATTTTCAATATCTAACTCACCTGTGCGACAGTAAGCAACGCCTGTGCGGCGTCGGCAGCGCGTGCACCGCGGTTGTCGAGCTCGGCGGCTACACCAGCGTCCGGTATCAACTCCGTCAGACGCTGAGCTTGAGACAGCAGCTCGGATGCCTTGCCACACGATGCTGCTGATAATGCTAGCACCTGATGGCAATATCCTAAGTTTCTCCTCACCTGTGCAACAGTAAGTAACGCCTGTGCGGCGTCGGCAGCGCGTGCGCCGCGGTTGTCGAGCTCGGCGGCTACACCAGCGTCCGGTATCAACTCCGTCAGACGCTGAGCTTGAGACAGCAGCTCGGATGCCTTGCCACACGATGCTGCTGATAATGCTAGCACCTGATGGCAATATCCTAAGTTTCTCCTCACCTGTGCAACAGTAAGTAACGCCTGTGCGGCGTCGGCAGCGCGTGCGCCGCGGTTGTCGAGCTCGGCGGCTACACCAGCGTCCGGTATCAACTCCGTCAGACGCTGAGCTTGAGACAGCAGCTCGGATGCCTTGCCACACGATGCTGCTGATAATGCTAGCACCTGATGGCAATATCCTAAGTTTCTCCTCACCTGTGCAACAGTAAGTAACGCCTGTGCGGCGTCGGCAGCGCGTGCGCCGCGGTTGTCGAGCTCGGCGGCTACACCAGCGTCCGGTATCAACTCCGTCAGACGCTGAGCTTGAGACAGCAGCTCGGATGCCTTGCCACACGATGCTGCTGATAATGCTAGCACCTGATGGCAATATCCTAAGTTTCTCCTCACCTGTGCAACAGTAAGTAACGCCTGTGCGGCGTCGGCAGCGCGTGCGCCGCGGTTGTCGAGCTCGGCGGCTACACCAGCGTCCGGTATCAACTCCGTCAGACGCTGAGCTTGAGACAGCAGCTCGGATGCCTTGCCACACGATGCTGCTGATAATGCTAGCACCTGATGGCAATATCCTAAGTTTCTCCTCACCTGTGCAACAGTAAGTAACGCCTGTGCGGCGTCGGCAGCGCGTGCGCCGCGGTTGTCGAGCTCGGCGGCTACACCAGCGTCCGGTATCAACTCCGTCAGACGCTGAGCTTGAGACAGCAGCTCGGATGCCTTGCCACACGATGCTGCTGATAATGCTAGCACCTGATGGCAATATCCTAAGTTTCTCCTCACCTGTGCAACAGTAAGTAACGCCTGTGCGGCGTCGGCAGCGCGTGCGCCGCGGTTGTCGAGCTCGGCGGCTACACCAGCGTCCGGTATCAACTCCGTCAGACGCTGAGCTTGAGACAGCAGCTCGGATGCCTTGCCACACGATGCTGCTGATAATGCTAGCACCTGATGGCAATATCCTAAGTTTCTCCTCACCTGTGCAACAGTAAGTAACGCCTGTGCGGCGTCGGCAGCGCGTGCGCCGCGGTTGTCGAGCTCGGCGGCTACACCAGCGTCCGGTATCAACTCCGTCAGACGCTGAGCTTGAGACAGCAGCTCGGATGCCTTGCCACACGATGCTGCTGATAATGCTAGCACCTGATGGCAATATCCTAAGTTTCTCCTCACCTGTGCAACAGTAAGTAACGCCTGTGCGGCGTCGGCAGCGCGTGCGCCGCGGTTGTCGAGCTCGGCGGCTACACCAGCGTCCGGTATCAACTCCGTCAGACGCTGAGCTTGAGACAGCAGCTCGGATGCCTTGCCACACGATGCTGCTGATAATGCTAGCACCTGATGGCAATATCCTAAGTTTCTCCTCACCTGTGCAACAGTAAGTAACGCCTGTGCGGCGTCGGCAGCGCGTGCGCCGCGGTTGTCGAGCTCGGCGGCTACACCAGCGTCCGGTATCAACTCCGTCAGACGCTGAGCTTGAGACAGCAGCTCGGATGCCTTGCCACACGAAGCTGCTGATAACGCTAGCACCTGGTAGTACAAAACCTATCTGTTAAAAAAAAACAGCCAAGTGCGTGTCGGACTTCGCACATTTAGGGTTCCGTTCCACAGTAAAAATCAGATTTATTAATATAATGGTATTTGTTAGTAAAGTATACGTTATAATAAACATTTTCACTAAATTTCAAGTTCGTAGGTCAATGATAAGTTAAAAAATACTTCGGAATATAATTGTGTGACAGACGACGACAAGACAGAAACATGAGTGACACAGCAACATAACTGACGAAATATGCGTGTACGCCTGTATCTATTCCTTTGGGGAAAACCAGCCAGGAGCTCGTGGCTAAATAATAACAGCCGCACGGGCCGACTTTCAAGGTTAAGCAACGCTTGCCGAAGTCGGTCCGTAGATGGGTGACCATCTTTACACAGCAAGATTCCTCCGCCGTTGGTCCCGGCTGGCATTTGAAGATCTTTGACAATTACGGTTGTTATATATATACAATAGCTTACTATTGCATAGCTTTTATCGCGGGCCTTGAGCGTGGAGGCCGAATCCAGAAATTCCGTAACGAAAAATTCCTTAACGAAACGTGACAATGGTGATCAATGTGGACCTTATGCTAATGAGAATAAGGGTCACTTTTGCTTGTCAAAGAAAAGCGACCTTATTTCAATGTGAATAAGGGTCACTTTATATTTTTTTTGCGGGGAGAGGTAAACGGTTAAGGGGGGGGGGGGGGGGTTAATCCTATCTTGTTCTCCTGGATGAAGTAGCGGGGGCACGGAGGCAATTTTCTTTGTCCGAAATGCGCTAACTCCAACCGTTTCTGAGATATGAGGGTTTTAAAATTTTTGTTGGTCGTAAAAAAAAATCCTTTTATCGGTATCTCTGAGCTGTTTCTGTGACAATGGTGATCAATGTGGACCTTATGCTAATGAGAATAAGGGTCACTTTTGCTTAACAAAGAAAAGCGACCTTATTTCAATGTGGATAAGGGTCACTTTATATTTTTGTTTTGTTTTTTAGAATTTTATTAATCCTATTGAATCAGCATTTCGACGCGCACGACAGACAGCGTCGCGGCCTTATCAATGGAATAGGTAACATTGCAAACGCACTGTTCGGAGTATTGGACGAGAGTTTCGCCGAACAGTATAAAAAAGATATCCAACTTATAACACAAAATGAGCATCATCTTACAAACTTACTCAAAAACCAAACATCTATCGTTGAGGCTGAATACAATGTACTGAAACGGACTGAACAACATATACAACGGCAACATAAAACAATTAACAAGCATTTAAACGAGCTAGATCGAGCAACTAACACAATTAAAGAAAACATGGACAAGCTAAGTGACAGTCAGGATTTCACTTTGTCAGCACTAACAGCAGTTAACTTACTGCACAGTCTGAAAGAAATTCAGAACACTCTATTAGATACCATAACAGACGTTTATCATGGCAAATTCAATACCCATTTATTAACCCCTGATCAATTAAGAAATGAGTTACAGTTCATATCTGGGCAGCTGAACAAAGACGTGACCATACCAGTGGACAATATACAATCAGATCTTAGGTCAGTCTATAGCATGTTGAGTGCAAAGGCAAGAGTAATGACAGATTACGTCATATTCGAAATAACATTTCCATTGGTTAGTAGAGACAGTTATAAGATTTATAAGATCCTTTCAGTTCCTCATCAAATCGGTACTGACATGCTCAACGTATTGCCGATAACAGACTACGTAGCAATAAATTTGAAAAAGGATGCATACCTAACAATATCATTCACGGAACTTCAGCTATGTCAACATAATGAAAATTCATATTTGTGTACAATAGACAAGCCAGTCAACTATCTTCCCATTGACGAGAAGTTCTGTAAGGTCAATCACAACATTAACCAATGTGTAGTAAGCAAATCTCAGTGCAGTGATATGTGGATTGAGTTGAACGATCCATCTAAGTACCTATACTTTTGCTGCAACACATATCCGATCAGGATCATCTGTCAAGATCAAGTTACCTACAAGCAAATCAGTGGAGCTGGTATAATTAGTTTGAAGCCTAAGTGCATAATTAAAGGCAAAGACTTTGCTCTATACTCTCGTTCCCATTCGGGAAACATCATAAAAACTGACCCTGAAATAGAAACTCCACAGATAACGGAATTCCATCATTTAGTAAACATCTCCCTATCAGACTACACGGAATCCATAGATCCGCTAAACCAAACATTAGAAAGCATCGGCCAACAGATAAATCAATTGAAAACGGCTACAGCAAACACTTCAATCGAGATCGATCGAAATCACCTTAGCCTATCGACACATGACGTTCATCAATACGCCATTTGCTATAGCTTGTTGTGCGCGTCCATTGTAGCAGCAGCGGTGTTCCTGTGGCGCAGGAGGAAGACGGCTACCAGAAACCTCACGCAGACGGAACCTACAGTGAAAATTTCTCGAAACATCAATTTAAATTCTAGTGAAGTGAATCAAGTGAAACTGCCGCGAAAGCAGAGCATAGTGGCTGACCGTCAGCCCAGTGAAGTGAATGTGATAGCTAGCAACGCTAGCTTAAAGACTGTACATGACCAAGCAACGTCCCTTAGGCCACAAAGACGTAACTTTTGCACTGGGGATGATATTGTTTAATTTTAATATTTTTATTAGCATAAGTTTTTGTAACATGGGAGCATGTACGGCGAACCGCACATCATAACTATAAATTTATAGCCAAATCAGCATTATACGCGTTTACGTCAAGCGACCCAAATACCAATTAACCTCAGTACGTGATCGATTATCATTAAGTGCCGTCGCGCGTGCTCCCTCGCTCTATTAAACATTTGTAACATTTTTCTTAACAATATACAGTTTTAAGTGAATATTTCTATCTCTCATTTAACATCCCAACAGACAACCTTTACAGAAATAAATGGGGGTTTGGCTCGCTACGTTTTCGAGTTTTTAACGTTTTTAATTTAAAGGCTCAAATTCGGTTGGCAATGCCAAGTTGAGGTTCCGGGGGATTTGTATCCTATTTTAAATTCCACCGCGTTCAATGTAGACTTTATGTTTGTGGGAATAAGGGTCACTTTGAAAAAGCGACCTTATTTTGGTATAAATAGGGGTCACTATTTAAATTTATTATTTGGGGAAAAGGTAAAAAATATGATAATAAGGGGGTTGTTAGAGGGTGGCGTTAAGGGTTTATTATTGTGGGTGGACCGTGATCTGCATTTACTATTTGGGAAAAGAAAGTAGATTTTAAGAACAATAGGTGAAAGAAAATGACTTAAATTCTCAAAAATTAAATGCTATGCAATAGCTTTTTCTTTGGAACAATCTCACCGCACTATTCCCAAACCACTGCAACTCCTGAAAGACAGAATCAACAGTGGCGACCACCAGAAAAGCGCCGAGGCAATGAAGCTCGACGAAGTCCCGGAGAATGAACATAACTGTCTTCAATCCCGCAACGAAATTAATCAGAAAAGAATTTCCACACCCTCCATATCAGGCAGGAGACAGAACAAACAAGACCAATAGGCACAAAGGGTCGTTTACAAATGTGTTAAGCCAAGTTGCCTAGCACCACGGATAAAATTATCATTAATATATGTATGTGTGTGTTCACAGTCGCCACTCCAGAACATTTCGGGCCCCATCGGCCATCCGTTCTGGGAGCAATTTGCCGTGCCCACTGCCACTCAATGCTGATGATCATCATCATCAACAGCCTATTTTTATGTTCCCACTGCTGGGACTCAGATCTCCTCTCGTAGAGAGGGAGTGAGCTATAATCCACCACGCGGGCTCAGTGCGGTTTGGAAGATGTCACATGTCCTCGAATTTGTTTCTAGGACATGCCGGTTTCCTTACGATGTTTTCCTTCACCGTTTTGAGAGCAGTGGTGATGAAATAAATTACACAAAGTAATGCGCCGGCTATGTCTAGCAGTGGACATCTTTCGGCTGATATGATGATGATGAATGCGCCGGTTCGGAACTCACGACCTAAAACTCGTAAGTCGGAGCCGGAACCAATGCGGCAACTGCGTCACCACTGGCTCATGGCGCATCTCCTTCTGCGCCACAATGCTGGTATAACACAATACTAATGGCATTCACAATGGCAGTCTTATCGCATGTTCTCACCTGTTTCGCCTGAACATCTTGCTTGGCATCAGCTTTAGGAGTGACGATGTACACCAGCTTGCCGGAAGCCGCTGAGAACTTGGCAGCGGCATCGTTGAGACCCTGCGGCACAAAAGATAAAGAAATTTGTACCAAGTGTATAATAACTCGAAAACGAATGCCACTGCTTTAAAAATGAATGCATTAGTGGATTTTATATTTTCTTTGACAAATGAAGACATTATTTTAACAGTATATTCAAAATTGAGCTTTTAATTTTTGAGTTCATTATCTGACATCAAATATTGTACAGAAGTATAGTGTTACCACAGATAATATAATACTAGCATACAGATGCCTCATCCCCATCCCATACAAAGAAACCGTGCCGATGTAATTAACGTTTTTCATCTGATTATCTGATATTTTTTTACATCGATCGCGTTCTAACCGTTCCACTGCGATAGGTAGATGGTGTTAGCAGCGACTTGCAAGAATAAGGGTTTACTGAATATTTTTCTTTAAATACAGTGACGATTTGTTTTATAGTATTTTTTGCAAGTTTTTACAGTTTCATTGCACCAAAATGAGTTACAATACATATTTAAACAATCGAGTGGTATTCCTCAGAAATTTAAAAACGCGACATCTATTGGCATGAATTTTAAATTATCCGTTCAAATCATATTTGAAATGTTTAAGAGCCCAATATTTCATAATTTTGTGCTTAGGAGAGTTGTTAAACAATTACATACAAGTATTATGTTCAATTCCAGAAAATGTTAATTTTACACACAATTCAATAACAAATCGGTGCAAATCGCGCCATCTAGTGAGATTTATTTGAACCAAATTTTCTTTCTTAGCGCTGGAACCCCGTGGTGTTACTAAGTCTAAGTCAGCAAGATACTCGCTCCATGTATATGACTGCAATGGGATAGAATAGAAGGCAACTCCAAATCAGTTGAGAAAAGGCACGCTGTATGGTAACTCACCTGCGGTTGTCCAGCACTATCGCATAGTTCTCGGCTAGCTTCACACAGTGTTTTTAAGTCTTGTAACATGGCAGCTTGTTCTTCACCCGTCTTAGTGCCACAGAGCGTATGAGAGTCTGCGAATAATAATATGCATGTAGCAACAGAACCTGGGTTTTGTGTACCTACATTGCTGCTTTCATTAAATCATAATCCATTGTTGAATGAATACTATACCATGTATCTGAATCGACATAGACAGAAGTTCGTTTTACAATCGGGATTAGAAATAATAAGATATGCTGAAATAGAATCAAAGCTTATTTTTTAACAATAGCAAAACAAAATCTAGTGACTGACCTTGCACTACTTGCGGCATCAGCTCTGTGATAGTTGTGACTGCGCGATCTGCTGCCGCGTAGTCGGGGTGCTCGCGATCTGTGACAATATAAAATAATCTCAGAGTTATACGGTTACAAACTCATAATCCATAGAGAAAAGTGGAAAGATAGTAAGTAGGCATTCAGTGAAACACCACCGATTATCACACTAATATTATAAAGACAAAAGTTTGCGAGTGTGTGTGTTTGTATGTTTGTTACTTCTTCATGCTCAAACGGCTGTACGAGATCTGGATGAAATTTGGCACAGAGATAGATTATAGTCAGAAATAGCATATAGGATACTTTTTATCCCAGTAATGTGTTCCCTCGGGATAATATTCGAATTTCGGGCGGGCGAAGCCGCTAGCAGAAGCTAGTTATTAATATATTCAATCTGCCCAGCCTTTTCCCCAACTCGACAAACTTCGACGATATTGGCGCAGTAGTTGAGCGATCGGCTGCTACGCTACATGTCGCGGGTTCAACTCCCACACGGAACATATATTTGTATAGGTAGATAGGTGTTCCGGTCTGGTTGTTTGTGTATGTAAGTTTATATGTTTGTAAATGTACCCACGATATAGGAGAAATTCCTAGTGTGGGGAAAATATTATAAAAAAGTTATTAGGGTCGGGTTCCAGTCTAACCTGGTTGCTGAGTACCAGTATTTACATGGATTACCTGTCTATACACCACAATCCACATTCAATACAAAGCATTGTGTTTCCTTACCTGCAGTAGCGGCGGCGACAGCAGCGACAGCCGCGTTGAGCTGCGCCAGTCTGTTCGACAGTTTGTGTGTTGCCTTACCTGCAGTAGCGGCGGCGAGAGCAGCGACAGCCGCGTTGAGCTGCGCCAGTCTGTTCGACAGTTTGTGTGTTGCCTTACCTGCAGTAGCGGCGGCGAGAGCAGCGACAGCCGCGTTGAGCTGCGCCAGTCTGTTCGACAGTTTGTGTGTTGCCTTACCTGCAGTAGCGGCGGCGAGAGCAGCGACAGCCGCGTTGAGCTGCGCCAGTCTGTTCGACAGTTTGTGTGTTGCCTTACCTGCAGTAGCGGCGGCGAGAGCAGCGACAGCCGCGTTGAGCTGCGCCAGTCTGTTCGACAGTTTGTGTGTTGCCTTACCTGCAGTAGCGGCGGCGAGAGCAGCGACAGCCGCGTTGAGCTGCGCCAGTCTGTTCGACAGTTTGTGTGTTGCCTTACCTGCAGTAGCGGCGGCGAGAGCAGCGACAGCCGCGTTGAGCTGCGCCAGTCTGTTCGACAGTTTGTGTGTTGCCTTACCTGCAGTAGCGGCGGCGAGAGCAGCGACAGCCGCGTTGAGCTGCGCCAGTCTGTTCGACAGTTTGTGTGTTGCCTTACCTGCAGTAGCGGCGGCGAGAGCAGCGACAGCCGCGTTGAGCTGCGCCAGTCTGTTCGACAGTTTGTGTGTTGCCTTACCTGCAGTAGCGGCGGCGAGTGCAGCGACGGCAGCGTTGAGCTGCGCCAGTCTGTTCGACAGTTTGTGTGTTGCCTTACCTGCAGTAGCGGCGGCGAGAGCAGCGACAGCCGCGTTGAGCTGCGCCAGTCTGTTCGACAGTTTGTGTGTTGCCTTACCTGCAGTAGCGGCGGCGAGAGCAGCGACAGCCGCGTTGAGCTGCGCCAGTCTGTTCGACAGTTTGTGTGTTGCCTTACCTGCAGTAGCGGCGGCGAGAGCAGCGACAGCCGCGTTGAGCTGCGCCAGTCTGTTCGACAGTTTGTGTGTTGCCTTACCTGCAGTAGCGGCGGCGAGAGCAGCGACAGCCGCGTTGAGCTGCGCCAGTCTGTTCGACAGTTTGTGTGTTGCCTTACCTGCAGTAGCGGCGGCGAGAGCAGCGACAGCCGCGTTGAGCTGCGCCAGTCTGTTCGACAGTTTGTGTGTTGCCTTACCTGCAGTAGCGGCGGCGAGAGCAGCGACAGCCGCGTTGAGCTGCGCCAGTCTGTTCGACAGTTTGTGTGTTGCCTTACCTGCAGTAGCGGCGGCGAGAGCAGCGACAGCCGCGTTGAGCTGCGCCAGTCTGTTCGACAGTTTGCGCTCCATCGCTGCTCCATCTTCTTGCTTCATCATCTGACATACCATCGGCTGCCAACACAAACAAGTAAATTGAAGTTCAAAATAGTCATTATTTTTTTAAGTATTACTAGTATATAAGGTTCATATTGCTAGAGCATAGAGGAAAGTTTATTTTATTTTATTTGTCTAGCCGATGCTGTCCCACGGCTTGGCAAAAGCAAAGTTCTTGATATAATTTTTAATAAATAATTATATTTATTATAATATATATATATTTAAATAACAAGCCTTTGATTTTTCCTTTGCATGCACCAGTTGTACAAATATGAATATTTTTACTTAGTTAATATTATTATTTTTCCCAGTTTTTATATTATACGAATACTTTTGAGAAGAAACGGCGAATTAAAAAAAGATACTCTGACTGTAAAACCAGACATATTATCAGAACAATCATGAGTTACTATCAATAAAATATCTAAAGTAAGGATCGTCGAGTCATTTAGTTTTTATAATTTGAACCTTATGTCAATTTTCCAAAATACACAATGATTTGCACTAAGTTTAGGGACTACTGACCTCTTTGAGCCGTTGTTCGGCTGCATCAAGTCGTTCCTTAGCTCCCGACACGCTGCTGATGAACTTCAGACGTTGCTTCTGTTGTTGTTCGGCTGATGGGACGTCCACCCACCCAATGCCCCTTATAATATCTGTGCAAAGTATGTCTATATGAAAACATAAAATATTGGAACAGTGTAGATTTTTTTTTTATAACGAAATCTATCACACTCTAAAGGCTTGGTCATCTTTTCAATTTTACTAGGTTTGAGAAGAAACAGCGTAAGTTTCGGTTCGGAGTGTTAATAATTCCACAAATGTTTTCATCATAATGAGTTTGTCCACCGCCACTGTCACCGGGACGTCTACTATAGCCACTTGTCCACCGCCACCGTCACCGGGACGTCTACTATAGCCACTTGTCCACCGCCACTGTCACCGGGACGTCTACTATAGCCACTTGTCCACCGCCACCGTCACCGGGACGTCTACTATAGCCACTTGTCCACCGCCACCGTCACCGGGACGTCTACTATAGCCACTTGTCCACCGCCACTGTCACCGGGACGTCTACTATAGCCACTTGTCCACCGCCACCGTCACCGGGACGTCTACTATAGCCACTTGTCCACCGCCACCGTCACCGGGACGTCTACTATAGCCACTTGTCCACCGCCACTGTCACCGGGACGTCTACTATAGCCACTTGTCCACCGCCACCGTCACCGGGACGTCTACTATAGCCACTTGTCCACCGCCACCGTCACCGGGACGTCTACTATAGCCACTTGTCCACCGCCACTGTCACCGGGACGTCTACTATAGCCACTTGTCCACCGCCACCGTCACCGGGACGTCTACTATAGCCACTTGTCCACCGCCACCGTCACCGGGACGTCTACTATAGCCACTTGTCCACCGCCACCGTCACCGGGACGTCTACTATAGCCACTTGTCCACCGCCACCGTCACCGGGACGTCTACTATAGCCACTTGTCCACCGCAAGCCCGTCACCCGCGCCGTCATCTCGGCCGCCGTCAATTCGAGTAAAATGGCGTGACTGCCAGAACTTGGCCCAGGATTGTGACGGACCGATGCACCAGCAATACAAAATACGTTTACACTTGTCCACCACACCGGCGCCGTGACGTCGCACCGCACCGGTTTTTGTTTTCAAGAGATCGTTGCGGTGGACAAACGATCGCCGTCGCTTCACCGTGATCACGGGCAGAAGAAAACTCGTTCGTTGACGTCCCGGTGACGGCGGCGGTGGTAAAATGCTCATAGTCAAACTTACCATTATCGCCCGACTTGCAAGCATGCAAAAGCTTGTCCAGACTGTCAGCAAGCTGTCGCTGCGAGCCCAGCACTTGCTTCTTCGTCTCCGGCTGCTTCTGAACGAGTGGCCCACAACATGCGGTCAGGTCTGACGCTGTGCTGCGCAGCTTCTCAGCCGCTGAGATGACTTCTTTCTGGCAGTAAGGGTCGCCGATGGTTGGAGCTGTCGCCTAGGTAGAAGAATTAGAACTGTGATTATCGAACAGGCATTGTCTTGGTATTTTGGTTTCATCTTTGCTTTCATGTCGGCAAGAATTTGTTTGTTGCGATACAATTCTTAATTGAAGGTAAAATAATTGAAACTAATGTTTTATTTTCGATACTGCAGAATTGGCCCCTTAGTGGAAGTAAAGAATTACTATCTAGAGGTTAACCGGCTAATCATCTAGTCGGCTAGTAGGTTAAGCCCATAGTAGGTCCCATCTCTTACATCAATTGGAAGGTAGAATTGACAGGGTGGTATATACTTAATTATCAGGGTGGTATGAATACACAGGGTCGTATGCCACCGTCAGGATGGTATATAAACCGGATGGTAATTGGCTTCGCCCTTTTCAGGATCATCATCTTCCTGCCCTTGTCCCATATTACTTTAGGTCGGTGTTGTGCCGGTGCTAAGGTAAACAAAACAAGATTATGAACTACCACACAACTCGCCCGGCCTTTCAGTCTCGGCCCGGTCGCGGTACAGGGACCTGGAGCAGTAGCTCCGTCGTAAAAATCCAGCTCGGTGGTGGACTGCAAGGATTTGGGCGCAAATCACCGTTTGGGGTTGATACGGGGTAGTTCGTATCCTTTGCACCCCAACTAGTTTCAATAAAACATTAAAAAGGTTGCTCTCAAGCTGCCTTCCTTGATCCGTTATAATTCTACTTGGGCACCAAATCTGCAAATCCACTGCTCAAAGACAACCCTAGATACCGTACCCGCTGTTATGTCTGAGACTGGAGTGGCCTCAGGCCAACGCGTATAACGGTCTATAATTATAATGCAATAACGATATCCCTGTTTCGAGGAAGGCAACAGGCCCACAATATAAATGTTAGAACTTTTGTAATTAATTATTTGATTACTGATATGACTGATATTTTCATAGCACACTTTTACTTATTAATTTATTGGCGCATATGGGCTCATTGACTTAATGTGGAAAAATAGTGTCATTGTCTATGGATGCGCGCGCTAGAGAAACAAATTTTACCACCATACCACATATTTTTCCGTTTCCACTTTTGTATTATTTCAACTATACGAGTGAAGTAAAATAGTGTATGCAACGGCATATAATTAGGTACTAAAACACTCGTGTGATAAACCCACACTCGTGTTTTAATAACCTCTATTATATGACCGTTACTTAAACAATGATTACAATTTTCTGCTTACTTTTCTGTATACGTGCATGCATGTATGCACAAACTTACGCCGTTTGTCCATGAGGATAGGCAGAAACTACAGAACGCCACCTGCTTCGAACCTTACGTACTTCTTTCGCTTCAGTTACGTTCAAACGTCTAGTCATACACGCACGCCGGTTATGTGTACTGCGCACCTGGCCTTTCTTTACCTACGAAATGATAAATGAGAAAGTCTTACATGTGCAACCGCCTTCAAAGTGTCGGCAGCATCCTGCATCCTCTTCCCGGCGGGGCTGAGCTGCGCAGTCACGGCGGGGCCCAGCTGTTCTGACACCGACTGCACTTGGGACAAATGTTGTGACGCCTGCTTGCATGCAGTGTCGGAGAGATCTAACACCTGTGAAGTAATATTATTGGATGTTTGGGGGTAGGTGGGACAGGGGGTAAAGTCCCACAAACCTCCATAGATAACGGCTGTTGTGTCTGGTCCGGGCAACTGCCCGACGGTTGATGTCGGGCTGTTGTCGGCGTTCAAATCGCGCCGAAAACTTCGCTTGCGCGGTGCAGGATTTTGTGTGACGTCATGTCATTAGTTCTTAAGTGGCAGCGTTGGTGCCGCTACAGATGGATATGTGGAGGTATGCGGAACAGGATGGAAAGCCCCGCAAACCTCCATTGAAAAGGATCCTCCGACCAGATGGGGTTGTGTCTGATTCGAGAAACGGCCCCACGGCCGTTGTCGCTACAGGTGTTATATTACTTTGTTGCTGAAGGCATAATATGGTATAATAATATACTCGCATAGAATTCTCTTCCCGTGACATCTGGGTCACGTGATTGGCCATAGAATACGTCATCAGTTGCACTAATAATTCAATATATAAAAATAAATAGATGAATCACACGAGTTACTAAATAGTTAAGCTAGTTAGTAATTTGTTTTATTTTCATTAAATAAATCAAAAAGTGCCTAAATTTACTGAAAAGGACAATTAATGGTAACACTTATCGTGACGTAGGTTTAGACCATCGTGGGAAGAGAATACCAGACGGTAAAAAAAATCATCAATATCGGTTCACCTGGTAAAAAGTACTGAGGTAAAAAATATAAAAAAACCGGCCAAGTGCGAGTCGGACTCGCGCACGAAGGGTTTCGTAACATTATCGCAAAAAACTGCTAAATAATCACGTTTGTTGTATGCGAGCCCCACTTAAATATTTATTTTATGCTGTTTTTAGTATTTGCTGTTACAGCGGCAACTGAAATACATCATCGTGAAAATTTCAATATTCATTATTGATAGCTATCACGGTTCATGAGATACAGCCTGGTGACAGACTGAAAGAGAGACAGACAGACAGACGGACCGCGAAATCTTAGTAATAGGGTCCCGTTTTTACCATTTGGGTACGGATGCCTAAAAAACGAATTGATAAACTACTTTTTTTTTTTTCAATAGGCTCGCGGTTGTCTACTATCTCACCTGATGGTAAGCGATGATGTGGTCGACGGTGAAACACGCTTGCCTAGAAACATCGACCATATAGCCACTAGACGCCTAATAACAGGCGAGCGATGTCTGTCAACACATATGACTAAAAAGATCATATACAGGTAATACTGATCGCCACTCGACAATTTCGAATTAGTAGCGACCACTTCTGTGAGCCATAAACACTTCCGTGTTAGTCAATAAAAAAATAATGAAATAAATTTTATAATGGCCTCTTGTGCAATACGTTGCTATGGTAACAACAGCCAGACATCGAGTTTCCGAAAAAATAACATAACATTAAATTGATAAGTTAATAGTTACATAAACATAATTAGATTTATTTTCTAATATTATTTATCGGAGTTCATATTATACTGGTCAAGTTTGTAGGTGAACACGCCCACCGCATGTTTGCGTCTCTTTCTTTTTAAAGTATTTTTTCCGCTATCTCTTGTCCTCTATAATTTCGTAAACAAAACTAGTGAAGCACCATATCCTATGACCAAATCTGTTATCGATAGAACTAGAAACCTTACAAATACAGACATTAAATTGAATAGTTTATTAATTGTGAAACGATTTTTTGATTACGTTTTTTACTAATATTCAGTATTACTATATTTAAGAACCAACAACCGAAAAAAAAGTATGTTTACCTTTAGAATAATGTTTATTTATTTTTTTAATTTTAGCATTTTATGTTATTACTAAAATGTTAAAACGCCGTATACTTAATAATAAAAAAGGTAATATTAATTTAAAAAAATACAAATACTATTTATAAAAATCGATACCTTCCTGGTTTTATTTAAACCTGTCCCACCCTTAATGATGCGTATGACCTTGGTAAGGGACCAATCAGAGCGCAGTACCCCGTGCCTCATACCTCAGCTAGTTGACAGAATTGTTTTGATGTATTAGATCAAGCATTAGGCGTCTAGGGGCTATGTGGTCGATGCCTAGAAATAACCTATTCACTCTTGACTTAAAGACCCCCAGATTTTAGCTGTCGGGAAACACAGACTCCGGCAGGGAATTCCACTTCTTAGCTGTACGCATAATAAAAGTGTTCTCAAAACGTTTTGTGCGTATGGGTGGAATGTCCACCATGTATCGATGGCGCAAGCAGTCAAGAACTTATTATAAACTAAACTGCAGATAGCTCCAGTTGGAACACGTTTGGCGATGGTATTGGTAGATGTCACCATCATCCGTCTTTGGAGGACCAAATTCACCGACATACCCCAAAGAATTGCTAAACTAGCAGTGGGCAGGGCACATTGCTTGCAGAACGGATGCTCAATGAGACAAGTTCTGGAGTGGCGACCGCGAACCATACGACGCGTTGGGCTACGGGAATTTAGTGTAGTGGCTGCGAGACCCACAGGATCAGTCAGTGTGCCAACAATTGGGGGGGGGGGGGCTATGTTCAGCAGTGGACGTTTTTCAGCTGAAATGGTGATGATGATGATCATCCGGCATCACCAACATACCTTACCTAACTGGATGCAATTAAACACCCACATTTTATAGAGATTTACTGTATATCTGACCTTTACAACTAAGTTACTGAGGCCCTTATTACTATTATATTTCGCTATTTACGAAATACTTTCTATATCTAGGTCATATTCTCACCTGTTTCTCTTTCGTCTTATCAGCCGCAGGACTGACGAGGAACACCAGCTTACTGGCTGCCTTGTTGAAGTCCGCAGTGTCGACTTTAGGATTCTGCAACAATGTGGAAAGCTTTCAAACTATATGTTTTTGGGACAAAAATAATATTATTTCCTTTTTGTGTCCAATAATTTCTCATATATAAAACAACTTTAAGTCTAGAGTGAAGATTTCTACCAAGCAACGACATCACTATAAAGAGATATTGGACAAGCAAAAGCCTATCAATAATTATTACAAATTAGTTTCTAGTGATGTATACTTTTTACATAGATTTTTTAATAACTTACATTTTCCGTGTTTTCACAAATACTGCGGCTGGTTTGACATAGTGCTTTCAAATCTTCCATCATGGCGGTCTGACCAGCTGGCTCCTTTGTGCTGGACAACTTGCGTGAATCTGCAAGATAATAAACAATATTACACTTCATCCAGATAAATGTAATATATATACTTTATTGTACACAAAATTAAATACATAGCTCTTTTACAAAATTGTAATAATTTCACAAGTACAACAGCGGTATTATCGCTGAAAGCGATATCTACCAGACATCTTAAAGCCTGCATGTCCCGTAGGGGAAGGTTGAAATGTGTTTTAAATTATAAGTTGATTGAAAGCTATAAAAACTAACTTACCTTGCACAATGAGCGGCATCAGTTCAGATATAACCTTCACAGCCCTTTCAGCTGCCGCATAGTCCGGATTGTCTGCATCTAGGGACATCATTATTAAAACTAGTGTTATTTTTTTTCTCTTGCTTTTGGAAGTGTAACTTCTTAGGGTGCGATTTGATAATAGGGCGAGACTTGAGAGTGAAATTTCAAGTACGCATCTCGTTTAGAGACATTTCGTTATATGCGAGATAAGAAAGTTAAAACTCAGGAAGAAGCACGCAGAACACTAAATCTCTTTTATTCTTTATTTCTTAAGAAGTTTAGTCAAAAGTTTAGTTTTTTTTTAGTGAATCGCGAGCATATCGCAAATAATAATAAAAAAAGTTACACGTCGCACGCGCACTTTTTATTGTTTCTTCTTTACCATTAACACTGTCACGATACAAAGTAGGTACATTTTTTGAAAGTATATTCGGATATAGAATTACTGTCTGTTCTGGAGACTACAGGTACTGACCAGCCTTAGCAGCGGCAAGGGCAGCGATGGCCGCGTTGAGCTGCGCCAGTCTGTTAGACAGCCTCTGTTCCAGTGCTGCTGCCTCTTCAGGCTTCAACGGCTGCTTCGTCAGTGGCTGTAGGGTGATAAGAATTGTGTTATCTTTTTCTGGTTTGGGTAACATCACCCCTTCGAAAATCTCACAAAAATCGCCTTCGTCAGTATAGACATAGTGAGGACCATGTGGTACAAATTGCTCTGCGCCTACCAGAACAAAACAGAGGTAGAGGCCGGCCGCCTTTGACCTAGTGGTCCAATACACCGAGACCTCAAGCACGCCCAATTGAATAAAATAGAAAACATTTATTCGACATAGACACAATACAACATCAGCAATGACATAGCAGAAATGTTCAATAAAAAATTGCGCTGAGCATACCTATACCTAAAAGGTTACCAACTCCGCATTTGCTGGGCGTCAGACACTCAGCGCTGGTTTTCAGTTGGCACCCCACCAGTGACGCATGGACGATGGTAAATAAATTGCCAGAAAAGACAACCCAAGACCGAACAACTCGGCTCAGAAAAGTGAGGCGATCCGACCCCAAATAATGGGACCAGAGAAGGAAATAGAAGAATAAGAAGTATGACATCAATACCGTATTCCGGACACCGGAAATTAATTGTTCTACAAATGTGTGAAAAGCTTCTCATATGTACAGTTAAAGGTCAAAAGTGCAGTCACACTCAACCAAAACAGCAACGGCATTTTTTTAGGCATACAAATTTCAACTTGTCACGGTTAGTAAGTATAATCTATATTTTAATTATATACAACATATTAAATCAGTTGTAGATAATTTAACTTCTTCTACAAAACTAGCCGTTTGAGTTTTGGGAAAGTAATACTGCACTTTCGACCTTTGACTGTATATATCAGTTAATACGTTATTATTTAATACTAGCTTCCGCGAGCGACTTCGCCCGCGTGAATGTCGAAAATTATCCCATATTCCCGGGATAAAAATTATACTATGTGCTAAATCAGACTATAATCTATCTCTGTGCCAAACGTCATCCAGATCCGTTCAATAGTTTCTGCGTGAAAGAGTAACAAATATACAAACACACTTCCACACTCACAAACTTTTATCTTTATAATTAGTGTGATAGTGTGATTATGTAAATTGTTGTAATTGGTCGCCTAACATCAGACTAGCCTTAGATATGAAATTCAATAGAGCAGGGTGTCAGAAACCGAATGGCAATGTCTCAAGCACCGTCTCAACATACCTGTTTCAGTTGTTGTTCGGAGTCGTACAGTCGGTTCCTAGCTCCAGTCAAGCTGTTGATAAACTTGAGTCGACGTTTCTCTTTCTCAGCCGGTGATATGATGCCTTGAGTATCTGTATGAACAAATTGTTGTATAGTAGATTCCATAAATTTTGTCATAATAATAATTTAAACCAGTGTTGAAGTGGGCAAATATACTGGTTGATCATTATTGTACAGGCTGATCATAATTATACAAGAATGGTCATAATTTTACTAGGGCATCATTTTACACAGGTTCATGTACCTACACAAACAACACTTAATAGAGAAATAACATAACATAAAAAAAAACTTTTTTTAAAACAAGGTTTTTCGTATTCTTCTCAGCAAACCCTTTCATTTGATACCCATATCAAGGCAGTGCACAAAAAGTAACTAGTCCGCCATCTTGGGCCGTCCGCCATATTGGATTTAGATTGCCTCACTTAGCTAACCAAGCATGGCCATCCAAACTAAACGTGTATGCAAAATTGCATCTTAATCAGTACAGGATAACTGCTTTAAAATTCAGTTGCAAGATTTGACCCGAACACACTTACATACATAAATTGCAAGTTAAATAAAAGCTTATAAAAATGCATACTGATAAAAGAGCACACAGGAGACTTTTGTTTTAAAATAAATTTTGTCTAGCAGACCTAATAACAGCAAACCATATTTTATACAGACTGATTATAACTTATACTATCTGATACTTTTATACAGAATAATTATAATTATGTATTATATTGTCAGTTTATATTTTTCATTGAAAGGTCTATCATGTCGGTACTCACCACCTTCTGCGGACTTGCAAGCATCCACTAGCTTGTCCAGACTGTCTTCAAGCTGTCGCTGTGAGCTCAACACTTGCTGCTTCATCTCCGGCTTCTGCTGCAGATGTGGTTGGCATGATGACGTCAGCTCTGACGCTGTGCTGCGCAGCTTCTCAGCAGCAGAGATGAGCTCTCTCTGGCATTTCGCGTTGTCAATGGTTGGTGCTGTCGCCTGCGAAGGAGTTTGGACGTTAGATTCTTGAAACTTTAGATCGTTTGAAGGTCCTAAGTTTCTCAATAGTTTTTAGTGCATTAATGTTTATCCAAAATAAAATGGTATGTCATGTTTAGGGACGGGTTATTTGACTAGTTATAAGACAACGCTTTTTGACGTGTCGTTGTGACTTTGACATCTAATTTGTTAATCTTTGTACTATTGTTAATAAAACTTAATACATATTATAGGTGTTCCCTAGTATCATTGAGAAATTATTTATATATTATCAAATAAAATGTTATGAGATGCTTTTGTCATAAATGTTGTACCTGTGCGACGGAAAGCAGTGCCTGCGCAGCGTCGGCAACGCGCGCACCGCGGTTGTCGAGCTCGGCGGCGGCGCCGGCGTGCGGTATCAACTCACCTGTGCTACAGAAAGCAGCGCCTGCGCAGCGTCGGCAACGCGCGCACCGCGGTTGTCGAGCTCGGCGGCGGCGCCGGCGTGCGGTATCAACTCACCTGTGCTACAGAAAGCAGCGCCTGCGCAGCGTCGGCAACGCGCGCACCGCGGTTGTCGAGCTCGGCGGCGGCGCCGGCGTGCGGTATCAACTCACCTGTGCTACAGAAAGCAGCGCCTGCGCAGCGTCGGCAACGCGCGCACCGCGGTTGTCGAGCTCGGCGGCGGCGCCGGCGTGCGGTATCAACTCACCTGTGCTACAGAAAGCAGCGCCTGCGCAGCGTCGGCAACGCGCGCACCGCGGTTGTCGAGCTCGGCGGCGGCGCCGGCGTGCGGTATCAACTCACCTGTGCTACAGAAAGCAGCGCCTGCGCAGCGTCGGCAACGCGCGCACCGCGGTTGTCGAGCTCGGCGGCGGCGCCGGCGTGCGGTATCAACTCACCTGTGCTACAGAAAGCAGCGCCTGCGCAGCGTCGGCAACGCGCGCACCGCGGTTGTCGAGCTCGGCGGCGGCGCCGGCGTGCGGTATCAACTCACCTGTGCTACAGAAAGCAGCGCCTGCGCAGCGTCGGCAACGCGCGCACCGCGGTTGTCGAGCTCGGCGGCGGCGCCGGCGTGCGGTATCAACTCACCTGTGCTACAGAAAGCAGCGCCTGCGCAGCGTCGGCAACGCGCGCACCGCGGTTGTCGAGCTCGGCGGCGGCGCCGGCGTGCGGTATCAACTCACCTGTGCTACAGAAAGCAGCGCCTGCGCAGCGTCGGCAACGCGCGCACCGCGGTTGTCGAGCTCGGCGGCGGCGCCGGCGTGCGGTATCAACTCACCTGTGCTACAGAAAGCAGCGCCTGCGCAGCGTCGGCAACGCGCGCACCGCGGTTGTCGAGCTCGGCGGCGGCGCCGGCGTGCGGTATCAACTCACCTGTGCTACAGAAAGCAGCGCCTGCGCAGCGTCGGCAACGCGCGCACCGCGGTTGTCGAGCTCGGCGGCGGCGCCGGCGTGCGGTATCAACTCACCTGTGCTACAGAAAGCAGCGCCTGCGCAGCGTCGGCAACGCGCGCACCGCGGTTGTCGAGCTCGGCGGCGGCGCCGGCGTGCGGTATCAACTCACCTGTGCTACAGAAAGCAGCGCCTGCGCAGCGTCGGCAACGCGCGCACCGCGGTTGTCGAGCTCGGCGGCGGCGCCGGCGTGCGGTATCAACTCACCTGTGCTACAGAAAGCAGCGCCTGCGCAGCGTCGGCAACGCGCGCACCGCGGTTGTCGAGCTCGGCGGCGGCGCCGGCGTGCGGTATCAACTCACCTGTGCTACAGAAAGCAGCGCCTGCGCAGCGTCGGCAACGCGCGCACCGCGGTTGTCGAGCTCGGCGGCGGCGCCGGCGTGCGGTATCAACTCACCTGTGCTACAGAAAGCAGCGCCTGCGCAGCGTCGGCAACGCGCGCACCGCGGTTGTCGAGCTCGGCGGCGGCGCCGGCGTGCGGTATCAACTCACCTGTGCTACAGAAAGCAGCGCCTGCGCAGCGTCGGCAACGCGCGCACCGCGGTTGTCGAGCTCGGCGGCGGCGCCGGCGTGCGGTATCAACTCACCTGTGCTACAGAAAGCAGCGCCTGCGCAGCGTCGGCAACGCGCGCACCGCGGTTGTCGAGCTCGGCGGCGGCGCCGGCGTGCGGTATCAACTCACCTGTGCTACAGAAAGCAGCGCCTGCGCAGCGTCGGCAACGCGCGCACCGCGGTTGTCGAGCTCGGCGGCGGCGCCGGCGTGCGGTATCAACTCACCTGTGCTACAGAAAGCAGCGCCTGCGCAGCGTCGGCAACGCGCGCACCGCGGTTGTCGAGCTCGGCGGCGGCGCCGGCGTGCGGTATCAACTCACCTGTGCTACAGAAAGCAGCGCCTGCGCAGCGTCGGCAACGCGCGCACCGCGGTTGTCGAGCTCGGCGGCGGCGCCGGCGTGCGGTATCAACTCTGTGAGCTGCTGTACTTGAGATAACAGCTGCGAGGCCTTGCCACAGGCATCCGCGGATAGACCGACCACCTGCAAACAAATTATTTTTTAAGAACTTTTAGTCAATTACATTTTTCAGTAATTTATTAACTAACTGACGTATCCAATCCATCAACAATATCTTTTTGTCTCCTAGCATCCTGACGGGTGCGCAAGCCTCAGCTGGCCAGTGTGTTCAGTAATTATAAATTCCATGCAGGAGAAGCCTACACCACCCCCCTCCAGAGCCCGTCAACGGCGGTATCGGTCGGGAAGTCTGACTTGACGACCGGAACGCGTTATGAGATTTCGCGGTTCGGAAGTGTCTTCAGAGTCTCCACGCTCGACATGAAGCGTGAAGGCCAGTTTAAGGCGATCGATCGAAACGGTCGCTTCTTTACCATTCAGAAGAATCTTAAAAACTTTATCCCCTCTAGAAAGGACCTTATGAGATCCTGAGTAAGCAGGAGTAAGGGAACCCCGCGACGCATCCACACGAAGGAACACTGAGTCACAGGTTTCGAGCTCCTTATATATAAATACTCTTGCGCTACCATGCCGTGACGTTGGAGTCGGTCAAATTTGAGCGGCGAAATTACGTAACCGTGCAGAAAAGTCAGTTATGCCGGTTGTACCGGTGACCGTTGGCTCAAAGAACTCGCCAGGCAGTCGCAACGCTCTCCGTACACTAGTTCTGCAGAAGACGATTGCAAGTCTTCCTTAAAGGCAGCACTCACTCCTTGCAAGCCTCAAACGCAGCTAAGGTGTCTCCCTGTAAACTGATTGGATGCGATCCCTTCACCGATCCTGTTAACAAGACATGCAATGGAGCTTGAATTTCTGCTGCCCGTGGAAGGAATCTCCTGTAGAAATTCAGCATGCCCAGGAAGCCTCTCAGCTGCTGCACGGTCGTGGGTGCAGGAAAACCTTTCACAGCCTGCACCTTGGAATCCAGTGGCTTGCAACCGCTCTCGGAAATGAGATAACCTAAAAATTGGACTTCGCTGACCCCAAAAATACACTTAGACGTGTTGAGCAACATACCATACGCTTTCAGACGTCTGAAGACCTCGCGCAGGTGCTCCTCGTGCTCCGAACGGCTACGCGAAAACACGAGAAAATCGTCGAGATACGTGTATACGAAATCAAGCCCCCTGGTCATTTCGTCAACGAAACGCTGGAAAGTTTGGCCAGCGTTTCGAAGACCAAATGTCATGTATGGAAATTCGAACAATCCGAACGGTGTCGTGATTGCGGTTTTCGAAATATCGTCAGGACTGACGGGAACTTGATTGTACGCTTTATCCATGTCTAAAACGCTAAAAAAATTTCAGTCAACAAGAGTATGACTAAAGTCATGCACATGTTTAATTGGTTATCTGTTAGGCACCGTCCGAGCGTTGAGTTTGCGGTAGTCACCGCTTGGCCGCCAGCCGTTGTTTTTCTTCGGTGCTAGGTGTAAAGGCGATGACCAGGGGCTGTTGGAAGGTCTAGCTGTACCATTGGCCAGCATAGACTGGAACTCCTGTTTGGTAGTTTTAAGTTTGTCAGGGGCTAAACGACGGGGTGTAGAGGATACTGGTGGGCCTGGTGTAGTGCGTATATGATGGACTGTACTGTGTGGTGTAACACGGTGTATTCCGGCTGGTCGAGTGATTTCCGGGTATTCTTTAAGAATATCATGAAACCGAGTCGCACCAGTCAGGACTTTTACAGATGTAACATTTTTACAATTTACAATAGCGGCTATTGTTGTAACTGACGTCAGGTTGTCGATCAACCGCTTTTTGCAGCAATCTAAAATAATATTATAGTGATTTAAAAAATCAACGCCAATTATTGGCTTTGTGACGTCAGCAACAACAAATCGCCATACAAAAGTTTGGCGCAAGCCAAAATCTAAACTTAAGTTAACATAACCATAAGTTAAAATATCAGAACCATTAGCAGCACACAGTTTATAACAAGTCGGTGTACGACGTTCACGTAGAAGGGACTTGGGGAAAACGCAGAGGTCGCTTCCTGTGTCGACCAGGAATTGCGTCTTCGTAGAGCGGTCCGTCACGAACAGGCGACCAGTAGTTGTTGCGGGGTAATCATCGGCCGCCATTACCGACTGCCCTTGCTGTTTTCCGACGTCTTGAAGTCGCAGGGTTTAACGCACGCGCTGGCTTTTTCTCCGAACTTGCTATGATACCAGCAGAGGGGGTATTTCCTGTAATTGGACTGGGAACGTTCCCTCTGGGTGTTGCGGTTGCGGGGACGGGAACGTGCTCTAGACGTTCTTGCTGTCGACGTCTGCAAACACTGCATCTGCTTGCGTAGCTCGGCGACTTCCCTGACGAGGTCAGTGACGACGGAAGAACCGGGACCAGAAAATGATGCCTCGGCCACACGGGGTGTAATCGTAGTAAGGTCATTGACCCTATCGGCTAGGTCCGCCAGAACGTCGAGTGACGTCGTAGGTGGCTGCCCGGCGAGTACCATCTGAATACCTTGTGGTAGGCGGCTAATCCAGACGGTTCTAAGGAAGTCATCGGACAGCTCCTTTCCGGCGTTGTCCAGTGTGTTCAGTCATTATAAATTCCATGCAGGAGAAGCCTACAAACTAAAAACATTCAGACCAAAGAACAAAGATGTGGTTTGTGAGAGAAAAGGGAGTGGATGATAGTGGGACGGTTGACAGGGGAAATGAAATCGCAAGCGTACTTCATCGTCGATCACATCATCGATTACCATCATGTGAGAAGTCATTCACCGCACGACAAGCAAGAGTCAAATTGAAGAAAGAAGAGGAAAGAAGAAGATGGGTGAATTCACTTTTAATTTATTGTACCTAACCAGTAGTTTATGAAAAAATTGCGATGATACATACGTAGGTACCTACATACTCAGTCGAAAACTGAACTTTCTTTTTTTGAAATCGGTTAAAATTTTATAGGGCTTGCCTTATTTTGAAACCCTAGGCACGCCACTGTGTGAGATAGTGGTCAAGCGCAAGCCTATTTAAGATTAAAATAAAATACAAAAAAAGAACAAAAGAAGGCATAGCCTGGAAGATGATAAATAAGAACCACACATAGATATAAATATAGGTGCCGAAACGAATCTGCAATCTGCGAAATGCTCAAACAGTTACACAGAATTTCCATTTATTTTTCATTTTGCGTACCTGTGGCCGTCAAAGATACGGTTTAAGAAATTTATTTCGCTCAAAAAGAATACAATTACATCACTTCTGAGAAAGATAAGATTTAGATTGCGATTATCTGTAAAAGAACTGTAGTACCGGTTAAAAAACATCGAAAGACCACCTAGTTCGAGGTTCGCAATGTCCGCTAGATAGACCGACGACCTGAAAAGGGATACTAGACGTATTCATTTGAAAGTTCTCACCTCATTTTCCTTAGCCTCGTCAACTCCTGCCGAGGCATAGAACACCAGGTTCCTGGATGCTGCATTGAATTTGGCAGCAGCATCGGTCAGGCCCTGCAACAAACAAATTTCACTCTTCAAATCTAAATTCCGACTATCAACTTAGCCATTGTCAGTAGCTGCTGAATGCTTTTTTTTTTGTTCCGGGGTGGAAAATCCTGATGTCCTCCGTCCCGGCTAGTGGCTAAGTTGCTAGGGGCTAGTGCCGCGCGCGCGCTTTTTCGAGAGGTAACAGGTTCAGTATCATTCTGCCGATAAAGCGCGGGCATAGCTTCAGAATGCGTCTACCAAAAGTAGCCTATTCAGTTACGTACTTTTTTCTTTAAATTGCAAATTGTTTCACTCGTACTTGGCCGCCAAAAAGAAAAATAATTACGTTGTAATTATATTACGTGCATAATGATATCAAAACTCCATCAGTCATTTCGAAACTGTTATTATGTAATTTTGTTTTATTTAATTTTTATTTTATAATCTTGTGTCTAAATGTTCATATTTCGAAACGAATTTCTTAGGCAATGTGTTACATAATAGACAAGGTAGTGGAAAAGTCACATTGACACTTGACCTGATTTAAACCCACGATCTATAGCACGAAAGGCGCTGCTGGTATAATTGCTAGCTCACCTGTGGTTGTCCGGCACTGTCGCATAACTCCTTGCTAGCGTCACACAGCGCCTTGATATCTTGTAGCATTTCCGTACGAGCCGCTTCGGTCTTAGTGCCACACAATTTACGAGAGTCTGCAAGATTACAACAGCTTTTAACAGTTGATCGTAGAAACACAATTTCAAAGCATTCATTTCAACTTCAATTCAGAATCTTAAATAAGTACTAAGTCTCAAGTTTTGGAACAACAAACTCAGTGGCATACGCGAGAACTTTAAATTCCTTTGCACCCAAAATTTTCAGACAGTTATTATTAAAAAATAATCTTAGACAGGAGAACATTTTGTACGCCATTTAAAATATTGTATACTGAGTCTTTTATGTTTTGAGTTGGATTAATATATAAATATATATATTTTTTTATAAACGTTGCCGCACTCTAGGAATTTCTTCCTGTATCGCGGGTGCGTTTACAAACATATAAACTCACACACACAACACCCAGAGCCGGAACTATCGGAGCTATCTGTAGGTCATACAAATATTTCTTCCGTGCGTTAATAACCATTCAATGAATAGCTTTACACCATAGACAATTCGAAAGACCTACAAGAGTGATATTATGAAAATATTTATGTAATCAATTTACCTTTGACCACGTGCGGCATCAGAGAAGTGATTTCATTGACAGCTTTCTCGGCAGCAGCATAGTCAGGGTTCTCGCGATCTGAATAATAATAATTAAACTATGAATATATCTTCTTTGAAGGAAGAGTGAACTGATATCTGGGTTTCACTCGCTTCATCGTGGACCTCATCAGGTGAGATTAAGGTCAAAAGCGGGAACAAATCAAAAAACCTGACTGCTTAAAACGCGAACTAAAAATACGTAAACAAGAAAATCATGCTGTGCAGTCGGAGGATACATGTTCGCGAGCTGGCTGACCAAAACCAGATGTATCCTCCACAGCATGATTTTTGCTGCCACATCTTCAATAGATTTAGCAAAAAATTTTTTGAAAGTATGCCTATTTTGGGAATTTAGCCTCTTAAGACGAATCGATTGACGTACGAATCATCAAAATCGGCCATCGCGTTTGGTCTCTGGAACGCCACATAGGAACAAACATTCATACATAGACTGATAAACACATTATCCTCCTTCGGCAGTCGGTTAATAAAAAAATATAGGCAATCATGGATGGGGACTGCCTACAGAAGTGAACACTTAAAACTTTGGAATAACTGTGTTTTTCCAAAGGTGACACAAAACAAACATTTAATCCTTCACACGTCACATTAACATGTCGTTGACGCAGTCACATAAGCATGTCGCTGACGACGCTTTTTGGTAGGCGCAAAACTTATGGGTCACATAAGTTTTGCGCCTACCAAAAAGCGTCTAACGCAGTTAAAAACGTTTTCAACTTAAAATAACATCATAATTTGTCTGGCCAAACGCTTCTATAGGCGAACCTCGTAAAAGTGTTGCATCAGGTGAGATAGTGGTCAAGCGCAAGCCTATAGAAAATATAAAATGAAGGGGTCTTTTCATACAAACTTTATAATCAGTGAACACAAACCTGCAGTAGCGGCGGCGAGAGCAGCGACGGCCGCGTTGAGCTGCGCCAGTCGATCTGCCAGTTGCTTTTCCAACACTGCTGCGTCTTCTTCTCTCATCAGACTACAGGCCATCGGCTGTGAAAAGCGACAATAAAATTATGGAACTGCGAATTAAAATTCTATAGCATCGTTAACGTCCAGAGTGTGGCAATGCTCGATATTCTACAAAAGCAAATTCTACGATGCAAGCTTAATTATCTTTTTGCTAATTAAGCTTGCATCGTAAAAAAGACTGTCAGTTTTACACATCATCATCAGCCTATTAATGTTCCCACTGCTGGGACACAGGTCTCCTATCTGTGAGAGGGAATGGGCCGTAATTCACCACGCAGGCCCAGTGCGGGTTGGTGGATGTCACATGTTTTCGAATTTTTGGTTCTAGGACATGCCGGTTTCCTCACGATGTTTTCCTTCACCGTTTTGAGAGCAGTGGTGATGAAATAATTTACACAAAGTAAAGCGCCTGCCTGGGCTCGAACCCACGACCTACAACTTGTAAGTCGCGGCCGATACCACTGGGCTCTCCAGTTTTACACATTTTTATTTAATACTAGCAGCTAGCATACTATTTCTAGTAACAAGCTTTAATCCAGATATCAAAATTATTTGGATAGTGGCAAATTTAAATCCGGATAACGTGTATACTACTATTCAGACACTTAGTTTTGGGAGTGGTTCTTGATAACAAACTGCTTTAAAGAAGAAACAATATATAAAGAATATTTATTTTATTCAAGACTTTAACTTATTTACTATTATTGTACCTTAAAGTAGACTTTATAAATAAGTCAAGAAGAACAAAGATCTCGAAAACAAATTCGACAAAAACGCAACCGACCTCTTCAACAACTCATCTTCAACCTGACCAATGCTGACGACTGCAGCTTTGGTTTGTTGGTTGCGTAAGGAAATCTCGGCACCAATAGTTCCAAAAGCTAGCAGGTTCAGTTATCACTGGCGAATGAGTACACTGATGTACCACAACCGTGGAAAGCGTGATGTTTTATATTCAAGCAGGTTTTGCATGAAAAGTAGCTTCTACAGATTAGTTTTGAT
Source organism: Orthosia cruda (assembly GCA_964057195.1). Lineage (NCBI taxonomy): Eukaryota > Metazoa > Arthropoda > Insecta > Lepidoptera > Noctuidae > Orthosia > Orthosia cruda. The sequence goes on from OZ059854.1 coordinate 2,204,007, forward strand.
TGCACAGTTTCCATTTTTCAGAACGAAGACAATTTTCGAGGGTAAAGGGTTTGTCTATATTGATGATTGCTTTACTGTACTGACCTTAGTGAGTTGTTGTGCAGCAGCATCCAAGCGTCGTTTGGCTCCCGTCATGCTCTGCACGAACTTGAGCCGCTGCTTCTCTTGTTGTTCTGGTGACAGTGTCTCACCGGCTGAATCTGTGTAAGGCATCAATACATATTATAAAAGTCCCCCGCCGCGTCTGTACGCGATAAACTCGCGGTTTTAACCAATAGAATAAGCGAGAAACGAGTAAGGTTTTTGTGTATAGATTGGTCTCAATGTCGTTTGTTGCAAGTTCGGTCTTAAAATAAATAAAAAAGACCGAAGTTATGGCCATGGGTGTAGAAGACTCTATACTAGTCCCAGACTTCTCAATCGGCAGCAGCAAGTTGAAGCAAGTGGAGAGCTTCAGGTATCTTGGTAGCATAGTCACAAGTAAAGGTGACCTTGACGCTGAGATAAATCAGAGGATTTGTGCTGCAGCGGCGGCTTTTGGCAAACTACAGCCTAAAGTTTTCCGTTCTCACGATCTCAGGTTGGCTACAAAGGTCTCTGTTTACATGGCAATAGTTCTCCAAAACCTTTTGTACTCTGCGGAAGCGTGGTGCCTCTAGCGTAAGCATATAGCTTAGACAAATTCCATCTGAAATGCCTCCGAAGCATACTGAACATCAGATGGTCAGATCGAGTAAGAAACACAAACGTCCGAAGACGAGCAAAGGTCTTCGGTATAGAGGCCTACCTGATGAGACGTCAGCTTAGGTGGTGTGGGCATGTCTCCAAGATGAAGGAACAAAGGCTAGCTAAGCGTATATTCTATTCTGAACTCCAGGGAAACGGAGGCGTGGTGGGCAGTTCCTGCGCTTCAAGGATGTTCAGAATAGACACATGAAGAGAGGCCACATTGATCCCACACTTTGGGAGAATCAAGCAAAAAATTGGTCCGAGTGGAGACGTCGTGTGCAGCGGCAGCTGCAGGCCTTTGAGGGTAGAAGGAGGTCGAAATCGGACCAGAAACGCGACGACCTCAAAGCTAGACCACCAACAGCTACTATTTATCACGTAGTCAACAGTGCTCGGAGTTTTTCGGCCAAAGGTGGATAAGGAAGTCACATGAGAGCACATAACAGAGCAGCAAATCTGAGCTCTCAACCGGATTGTTCAGCCAATTATTGCGGTCGCTGTGGCCGAAGATAGATAGCATTATTATTAAACTGGCTTTTCGCCACGGTTTTGCTCCCGTCGCCCACCCCACAGTACCCATTTTCGGGATAGAAAAATAGCCTATATCACTCTGGAATAATGTAGCTTCTACTGTTGAAAGAATTTTCAAAATCGTTTAAGTAGTTTTAGAGTTTATCCATTACAAACAAACGTACAAATAATCAAATCTTTCCTCTTTATAATAATAGTGTAGATTAACGTTTTCTTATTCATCAAATACCGTATTTTTGAGTTTAATAAAATTTATGAAATATATTTTTCTTTTGTAGGGTGAACCCGCACATTCTTACAATTAAGTATGTTAAGCAACATCAGCGTATACATACGTGCGATCATTTAGTGAACTGGCTAAGTAAAATAAACATTTTATTTGACCACACATAACACGGGCGGCATTATTCAACAATCCCGGATATCCATTATCACAAGTGTACAGGCAATCAAAGTACATTTGAACGAAGTGTACAGACTATCATCGTACATCTTCGATTATTAGAAGGAGGAGAGAAGTCATAATAACATGTCTTTTGCTGCAGTTAAAAAGATACAGACAGATAGATAGATGACGCATAGGCTCCCCTTGTTTCATCTACATACAGTCGAAAGACGTCCACTGCTAAACCTAAGCCTTCCCTAAGTGTCACCACAATGACTGGTCCCGCCTCGCATCCAGCGGATTCCCGCAACCTTCACCAGATCATCTATCCACCTAGTGGCAGGCCTCCCAACGCCACGTCTTCCGGTTCACGGTTGCCACTCAAGAAGTTTTAAAGCTCACTTACCACCCTGTTCCATCTCGCACACATCCCCCAGCTTGCCCAGACTGGCGCTGAGCTCGTAGTGAGCGTCCCTCACGGCGGCACACTGGGGCGCAGTGTGCGGCGCCTGCTGCGCCTGGCAGCGCGCGGCCAGCGTGTCTGCGGAGCCCTGCAGCTTGTGCACGGACGAGCTGAGCGCATCTCGGCAACGAGGCGAGCTTATGCTTGCAGCTGTCACCTATACAAAGACGATGAATTCATATAAATTGATGATGAGATACATGATATTGTTACGAGCTGGGGTATATCTCCTAGTCTAGTTGTAAAACTCATGAAGAGAGTTTTCAACGAGATTTGGGAGGAGAAGGTTATCTAGGAGACCACCAAAGATCGCAATGGGTGGAAGTGGTCGAGCTATTTCTCGGCCCCTCCACAAGATTTGATAAGATGAGGTTCCGGAATAAATTATTCAAACAGCAAACTTTAATCGTACAAACTATATTACTTGAACACTTCGCAAACTAATTTATCACTTCGCATTATTTCGTTTTCAAACGCTCCGTATCGCTTCCAAAACGAAACTGTCCTCTTCGAACCTATACGTCCCTTCTAGAGCACGGACAACGTTTTTGGAACATTCCAACAGACAGTTCTAGATACGATGATTATCTTCCAGAATATTCGGCTGAGTCAGACATCCAGAAAGAACTTCGAGATCGTTCTCGCCGTGACTAGAACTTTCCCGGGTGTTCGGCTGAGAAAGACTTAGGCGATACGAAAATTCGAGAAGATACTATTGAATACGAAATGGCGCTACTAGCTACTACTAAATCTTCCTCTCGTATAGAAGAGATGCCGTAGCCTTATCTTGTAACAATATGAAATGTGGGTTTGCTAAGATATCATATCGGTTCACTCAACAGCTGCATATTAATGTGTATGATGATTCCGGAATTGTTTAACATTGCGCTGTCAAAATTGCTATATTATAAACTACACCAATTTATTAGATATCATGAATAGGTATTTAATGTTATGTGGATGAACAACATGACGATATTATGATGCCATAAATGCTACAAAAATATCTTGGACAATAGATTCAACACTTCAGCTGCACAGTGTTTTAAGAAGACCATTTTTCGGACATTGCTTTTTTATTCCAATAACTGATACTTTAAACCATTTTAAAGCAAGATTTCGTATTCCCATGTAACTAGCATGTTTAGTTTTAGAGATATTTTTTTTTTGAAATTCGTCTATTTTTCAACCGGATATTTAGAAAAAAATATTTCTCTGAAACGGCTATAGATTAGTATATTATGCAACTAGTGAATAAAAGACGGATTTAATGCGAGGGCCGTAGATGAATCACAAGTAAGTGAAGGATTCTAACGACAAAATCACGACCATAGGGAGTGATTCATGATGATTGAATCACGAGCACAGCGAGTGATTCAAGTGTTAGAATCATGAGCGACGCGAGTGATTCATGGTCCTCGATATAAATCCGTTTTATTCAAGAGTTGCATACTATATTTTATACCATGACTACGAGAAAAAGAAACATTGAAGCGAAAAGCACAAGGAATAATAATAAATAAATGGTTATTTCTACCTTATGTTACCTTCAAAATTTACAAAAAAATGTGAAACCCTGACCCCTGAGCTAGGTAACAGCACTTGTGTTTCAATCTCTAACTCTATCTCCAACTCTATCTCTAACTCTATCTCTAACTCTATCTCTAACTTTATCTCTAACTATATCTCTATCTGTAACTCTATCTCTAACTCTATCTCTATCTCTAACTCTATCTCTAACTCTAACTCTATCTCTAACTCTATCTCTAACTCTATCTCTAACTCTATCTCTAACTCTATCTCTAACTCTATCTCTAACTCTATCTCTAACTCTATCTCTAACTCTATCTCTAACTCTATCTCTAACTCTATCTCTATCTCTATCTCTATCTCTAACTCTATCTCTAACTCTATCTCTAACTCTATCTCTAACTCTATCTCTAACTCTATCTCTAACTCTATCTCTAACTCTATCTCTAACTCTATCTCTAACTCTATCTCTAACTCTATCTCTATCTCTATCTCTATCTCTATCTCTATCTCTATCTCTATCTCTATCTCTATCTCTAACTCTATCTCTAACTCTATCTCTATCTCTATCTCTATCTCTATCTCTATCTCTATCTCTATCTCTATCTCTATCTCTATCTCTATCTCTATCTCTATCTCTATCTCTATCTCTATCTCTATCTCTATCTCTATCTCTATCTCTATCTCTATCTCTATCTCTATCTCTATCTCTATCTCTATCTCTATCTCTATCTCTATCTCTATCTCTATCTCTATCTCTATCTCTATCTCTATCTCTATCTCTATCTCTATCTCTATCTCTATCTCTATCTCTATCTCTATCTCTATCTCTATCTCTATCTCTAACTCTAACTCTATCTCTAACTCTATCTCTAACTCTATCTCTATCTCTATCTCTATCTCTATCTCTATCTCTATCTCTATCTCTATCTCTATCTCTATCTCTATCTCTATCTCTATCTCTATCTCTATCTCTATCTCTATCTCTATCTCTATCTCTATCTCTATCTCTATCTCTATCTCTATCTCTATCTCTATCTCTATCTCTATCTCTATCTCTATCTCTATCTCTATCTCTATCTCTATCTCTATCTCTATCTCTATCTCTATCTCTATCTCTATCTCTATCTCTATCTCTATCTCTATCTCTATCTCTATCTCTATCTCTATCTCTATCTCTATCTCTATCTCTATCTCTATCTCTATCTCTATCTCTATCTCTATCTCTATCTCTATCTCTATCTCTATCTCTATCTCTATCTCTATCTCTATCTCTATCTCTATCTCTATCTCTATCTCTATCTTCTATCTCTATCTCTATCTCTATCTCTATCTCTATCTCTATCTCTATCTCTATCTCTATCTCTATCTCTATCTCTATCTCTATCTCTATCTCTATCTCTATCTCTATCTCTATCTCTATCTCTATCTCTATCTCTATCTCTATCTCTATCTCTATCTCTATCTCTATCTCTATCTCTAACTCTATCTCTAACTCTATATCTAACTCTATCTCTAACTCTTTGTCTATCTCTATCTCCATCTCTGTCTCTATCTGTAACTCGTATCTCTAACTCTATCTCTATCTCTAATTCTATCTCTAACTTTATCTATATCTAAGTTTGTATCGAATACTTTATGCGCAAGGAGGTTGTATAGCATTGAGATGGAGTTTGAATATTATATTGGTTTGTTCTAAATTCAAACACCAAAACAGTGATTAAAAGTGCTTTTTATTCACTGTTTTCAGTGAATAAAATAAGCTTTTTAGAGTGGGAATGGTATAAACGCAATTTTAGTTTTGAAACCAATTATGGCGTCTCTAATACTGCATATTTTAGATAACAAATAAACCTCGTAACTTTGTTAGATCCAGACATATTCGATTTTCTTAATTTTCAGTTTTTATTTTTTTCTTGATCATACTATTAGTTAGTATTGGGAAAGGTTATTTATACTAAAATTATATTCTGCATTCCCCCTACACACCACAAAAATTACACATCCCAATTCCATGGAACTTATAAACCACAACCTTTTTAAATTTGATCCTTTTTTTTCCTCGTTAGGGTTGTTTAATTTATATCCAGCTATGACTATATTTTCCCAAAAAAAAAAACGTGGTAGCATTTTTAGCAATATGTAACTTCACTACTGTTACACGTACGGAAATTAGTCAAACATGGCTATATATTTTTTTAAGGAAAAGGGAAGTACTAAAAATCCTAGTCATTTAAAATAATAAATGTACAAGATCGTAGGGCAGATCATATGATATATTGTTGGTATCAAGTGTATAATTGATTTTTAAAAACGTCACACAAAATGACAACATTGCAACCGTCGAATCATCATCATTGATTTTCTATGGTTAAAATATTACGGAGTAGCTGTGTTCAAGGTAAATTATAGTTCTTTTTACCTGACTGGTTCCATAATGATCGATGGTACATTAAGAATCGATTAATATGTCATGTTTTAAATACCAACCAAATAAATATGAAATCACACAGTACATTTCTATTCTGAATTTCAGATTATCTGTAAAAAATATTTTATCTTGCTTTTACATTATATATTGCCATATATGCTTAATATTGAGTTAAATAATAACAACTAAATAATCTGGAGCATTAAACGGCTTCTGTAACTGTCCTTTATCTATACTTGATATTATAAAGCTGAAGTTTGTTTGTTTGTTTGAACGCGCTAAACTCAGGAACTACTGGTTGGAATAGAAAAAAAATATTTTTGTGTTGGATGGTCCATTTATCGAGGAAGGTTATGGGCTATATAACATCACGCTATGACCAAAAGGGGCGGAGCTTAAATGAAAAATGTTGCAAAAACTGCCAATAATATTCCTTTTGGAGAGCTACCGTTGCGTGCGCTGCGTAAACGGTTTAAGTTACGCAAATATTATATATTATGTTGAAATTGTTCCTCTTTAAAAGTTATAAAAAATAGTCCGCGACAGTATACGTCTATCTTTTAAGATTGACTCACTATAACTTTTTTTATGGTAATCAAATTTGTTTGAAATAAATGCATTATTTGCGTATAGATTAATTCTTATTGAAATAAATAGTTTAACAAATTGGTAGGTATATAGTATAAGGTAGGTATGTAGGGTAGGGGAAGTTAGGTATGTAGGATAGGGTAGGGTAGGTAGATTGATCGGTAGGTAGGTAAAGTAGGTGGGTAGGTAGTTTAGATAGATAGGTGGTAGGTAGGTTGATAGCCAGATGACGGGAGCGAAGCCGCGGGGGTCAACTAGTGTATTATAAAATTGCCGTTTTAATACCTACTTGTCTTATAATCATAAAAACCCTTTAAAAATAACCATCAGATTATATTTGAAAAACTTCAGAGGCTTTGAGATAACATACATACCAACATATGTTATGAACTGAATCATCAACATGTTGGACCTTATACTTTGCCTTCAGCCGTGATCACATTGTTAAAACCCGTACGTAATCCGGACATTTGTAAAGAATTTACAAGCACCAATGAAGCTGCAGACTATGATTCAGAGGAATGTGTGGTGCTTTCCAACGAAGAAGACATTTAAAAAAATCTAGTTACCAGTGTCGACATTGTTATATAATTAGTGTTGTGTTTATGTGTTTATAATTATTAACTTCTCGTAGAGGATTTGCCGCGAATGCAATCAAAGACTTGAAGAACTTGTACACCGGATATATTGTAAAAGAAAATCACATAGAAAATATATGAGCGCAGCCATCGGGCAATCATATTAGCGAATACAAAAGTCATTCTCCATTCAAAACCTATGACAGAAGTATAGAATAAAGAACCATGAATCAAACAGTGACTGCACAAAGAAGGTCAACATTCAACAATAATTTACACTTGTTAGTTAATGGTTTGACAGTTCACACTTCACGATAATTTAGTTTATTCGTTAAATTTACACGAAAGTTCGTTAGGATGCTAATCCGCGATTATTGCGCTACGGCAGCTAAATAAGCTATTGTCAACTAAATAATTAAATTATAAAAATAAATAAAACAAGGAGCAAAAAGTCATTTTCCTGTACGGTACACGTACAAAATCGTTCCCGTGAGTCTGCCATGAGTAACGGCTATATAACTGTATATTATAAATGTTATTGATATTTAATAAAAAAAACCTTATCCAGATAAGCATGTGACAGCCCTAGAAAAAATATTAAATTTGGAATAACTGCTAGATTCCATGGAATTGGGATGTGTAATTTTTGTGGTGTGTAGGGGGAATGCAGAATATAATTTTAGTATAAATAACTTTTCCCAATACGGCGGGATTATCGAGAAAAAAATTAAAACTGAAAATTAAAAAACTCGAATATGTCTGGATCTAACAAAGTTACGAGGTTTATTTGTTATCTTAAATATGCAGTAATAGAGACGCCATAATTGGTTTCAAGACTAAAATTGCGTATCTATAGCCGTTTCTTTTTATTCTAAACATTCGGTTGAAAAATAGACGATTTTTTTTTTCTCAACATCTAAACATGCTAGTTACTTGGGGATACGAAATCTTGCTTTAAAATGGTTTAACTATCAGTTATTGGAATAAAAAAGCAATGTCCGAAAAATGGTCTTCTTAAAACATTGTGAGCTGTCCTGAAAACAATCTTCCGATCCGTGTGTACAGAATAGATATTTTCCTTGGATGCAGCGTGATTTTTTTGAAAAAGCTATACCTACTGAACTTAGTCTTGATCAGAATTTCATTAGCCAAAGATAAGATAAAAAGAGACCACATTTATCTTAAAAAAGGAGCCGTACCTGAGCAACAGAGCGCAAGGCTTGTGCATCGTCGTGCGCCTGGTTGGCGTGGTTGCCGAGCTCGGCGGCCGCGGCGGCCTCCACGTGCTCCTTCAATTGCTGTGCTTTTTTCACTAAGTACGATGCGTCATTGTGTGCCGTGGATGACAGGTCCATGATCTATAAGCACAGAGGAGTATTAAGATTGAGAACATTGCATAAAACGTGACCAATCATCATCATCATTTCAGCTGAAAGAAGGTCACTGCTGAATATAGGCCTCCCCAAAGCGTTGCCATACTGATCGGTCCTGTGCGTCCCATATGCACCGGATTTCTGTTACCTTAACCAGGTGCACCCTCCACCTAGAGGGAGGCCTTCCAACGCTACGTTCCTATTTCCGATACTTGTAACCACTCCAGAACTTTTCGGCCCCATCGACCATCCGTTCTGCTAGCAATGTGCCCTGCTCACTGCCACTTAAGTTTGGCAATTCTTCGGGCTATTACCGATATAGTATATATCGTAATACCTTGGTTCTCTTAAGGATGTCTTCATTTTTGATTCGATCAAGCAAGGAAACTCGCAGTATATTCCTCTCCATTGATTAATCATGAGCTCACAAAAAGAAAACTGTTTCGTGCAAAAAATAAAATAAAGTTGTACATTTACCGAGAGGAAAATATCATGACATCAAGTGAATACCGTAAAGCCATGTCCAAATGAAACAATTTTATTTTCAATACAGTTGTTAAACATAGCGTACTTTCAGAGGCTATAATTATGATTCGAAAATTAAATCTTTCGCATAGGCATCTTTCTATTACGCGGTCGTGACTTTTGTTTACGAGCTCGATCATTAGTTTTGCAGTTAAGTTTTAAATGTTTTAGTCAATTTAAAAAAGTTTAGTAGCAAGGAGTTTTCATGCTTAAAATAAAATGGGATTTTATTCGAGGCCAAAATTAATGAGTTCGTACGTCTTAGCATAAAATTCTCAAAAGTTTATTAAATGGTTTATTAATATATTCAATTAACAGTTTTAATTTCATTATTTTCACATAAACATTTGTCAAAAATCGAATAGGCTGTATAGGCTGTTTTCGTTGTAAAAAAAATATTGGTATCTCTATCTCTATCTCTATCTCTAACTCTATCTCTAACTCTGTCTCTATCTCTATCTCTATCTCGATCTCTAACTCTAACTCTATCTCTAACTCTATCTCTATCTCTATTTCTAACTCTATCTCTAACTCTGTCTCTATATCTAACTCTATCTCTATCTAAGTTTGTATAACTCTATCTCTAACTCTATCTCTAACTCTATCTCGATCTCTAACTCTATCTCTAACTGTATCTCTATCTAAGTTTGTATAACTCTATCTCTAACTCTATCTAAGTTTGTATCGAAAATTTTATGCGCAAGGAGGTTGTATAGCATTGAGATGGAGTTTGAATATTATATTGGTGTTCTAAATTCAAACACCAAAACAGTGATTAAAAGTGCTTTTTATTCACTGTTTTCAGTATAAAATAAAATAAGCTTTTTAGAGGAGGAATGGTATATTTTTTTTTTTGTGTGATAAATTATTTCTTTTTTTTTAATATGAGTTCAAGTACAAGTGATGAAATGGAATTAACTCCACCCGATATTTTATCTGAGGCCAACACTGCCCAAGATGATATTTTGCCTCCAAAATCTCGAGAAAGATATATGGCGACTTACGTTAATTTTATTTTATGGAAAAATAAAATTTAATTCTTTGACTTGTTTTTACTATTTCCCACAACTGTATTGAAAAACGTCGTGTGATACACAGGTGTGTAGGTTATTGCAAACTCGTGTCATTAAAAACCCTCGCCTTCGGCTCGGGCTTGTTAATGACAGCTCGTTTGCAATAACCTACTTTCCACCCTTGTATCACAATGTACTATTTCAATACAGCTGTTAAACATGGCGTACTTTCGGAGGCTATAATTATGATTCGAAAATTAAATCTTTCGCTTAGGCATCTTTCTATTACGCGGTCGTGACTTTTGTTTACGAGCTCGATCATTAGTTTTGCAGTTGAGTTTTAAATTTATAAGTCAATTTAAAAAGTTTAGTAGCAAGGAGTTTTCATACATAGAATAAAATGGGATAGATTTTATACGAGGAAAAATTAATGATTCCGTACGTTTTAGCATTGAATTCTCAAAAGTCTATTAAATAGTTGTTTAATATATTTAATTACCACTTTTAATTTAATTATTTTTACATCAATATTCGTCAAAAATCGAATAGGCTGTATAGCCTGTTTTCGTTGTAAAAAAAAATATGACCAGTTGCAAAAACGCGCTATATTCAGTTTTTTTTTCTGAATAAACAAATCTAATTTTTTGATTTGTTTTTAATATTTCCCACAACTGTATTGAAAAACGTCGTGTGATACACGAGTGTGTAGGTTATTGCAAACTCGTGTCAATAGAAACCCTCGCCTTCGGCTCGGGCTTGTTAATGACAACTCGTTTGCAATAACCTACTTTCCACCCTTGTATCACAATGTACTATTATTGTATGAATGTACATTGTGTAATTCAAGCTTCACTACCTTGAAAGAATTTGTACACTCACATATTTCTGCTTCCCTTTATCAGCGCCAGGACTGACCAGGAACACCAACTTGCCTGATACTGCGGCGTAGTTGGCGAGCGGTTCACCTTGAGCCTGAAACAATTAAAACGAAGACCAGTTCGTTACAATCAGACAGACTATTGACTTTGAGACCGTTGAAAATCTTGATGTTGATGACTTTAAGAATATGACGACTGGGCCGTATAAAATAAGATAATATGATTATGAAAAGTTCACTGGTAGAAAATGCCTAAGACATTAAGTCCGCCTCTATACATTAGGGATGCTTCCTGGGTAGAAAAACAATAATTCTATTTAGTCCGACAGTGTGATTATCAAATAATATTAGACCCGTATTTTTTGCTTTATCAAATAAATAAAAATTGACAAAGATAATCGCATCAAAGTTCACGAGTGGGGAGCTTGTGACGTCAATTTGTCAGTATAAAGTGTAACACACCGTGACGACACATGCTATTTTAACGCACAGTTTCGTCGTAATTTTTTGTTTACGTGGCAAAAGAAGAAATACGTGTGCACTGACGGTTTTTTTTTTTTTTTCAACTTTATACGTATAGATATGGTTAGATAGGAGGTAACTATATACTGAAATAACGGCAGTTGGAACTAGTTGGAATAAGCAAAGTTTGCTGTAGGTCTAACAGCACTGTTGTATTATATTATCTTTTTTTTTTTATTGTTCAAAATATATATCGCAGAGTTTCAATTATATTATAAGTTAAGAACCATAGAAGCCGTTTATGGCTTATATATGGCTAATGAGTTCGGAATAATTAATTCTGAGACAAACAATGATAAAGCTGTGAGTTTCAAAAAGGAAAACAATATCTTTAAGTACTTGATAATACAGGAGGTAGGTATATCAAACTAAAGTACATACTCATGATTTGTAATTTGCATATAATGCTTTTTTAGTAATTTTATTGCTTTTTTAGGGTTGCAGAGGTATTTATTTTGTATGTTCGCAGGTAGTTCGTTTATTATTTTTGGAAGTATGTAGGTGTATGTTCTCATACCATATGTATTGTTTATTTATTTATTAAAACTTCATGCAACATACAGGTACATAGGCGGACTTAATGCCTGAGGCATTCTCTACCAGTCAACCAAGAGTGGTGGAGAGATAACATGGCAGGTGCATAAAAAATAGAAATTATTATTAAAGTAAAAATTGAAGAATAGTTAAAATAAACATACATATATATTTCCTATAATAAATATATATATATAAGTGATAGAAAGGTGATTGAGTCGACTCTGCTATTGGTGTAGAAAGTAATGCCGTAACTTCCGCTTAAATGCATATTGACTGTTGGCCGTCCTGATATCGAGAGGTAGCGCATTCCAGAGAAGAATGGACTGAATATGAAAGGAAGAATGAATAAAATCAGAAGTATGAGAAGGACAAAGCAAGAGAAGATTGTTAGACGAACGCAGATTCCTAGCGTGTGAAGTACATAAATATTGAAAGTGAGGTGTGAGATAAGAAGGAGGAGTGGGAGAGTTGAGTAGGGAGAAAAGCGTGGTCAAAGCGCGCAAATTTCGCCTCTGCCTAATGGGCATCCACTTGAGTTCAGATCTGCAGCTCGACACATGGTCATATTTCCTCAGGTTGAATATGAACCGGATGCAGTTATTTAGGAGCCTATCAAGCTTATCCAGGAATACCGCATTCAGGTCAAAGTAGACGGTACAGGCAACGCAAGGTCCCGTTGACTCTTTGACTGACACTAGAAACCTGACTTTGCCAGCCAAGCGTCGAGTCAAGATGTAGACCAAGATCTTTTACACTAGGGCTGATGGGGATAACGGTGCCATTAAAATAATAGGAGGAAGAGAGCTAATCTGCACCCGACCCATCATGCGCGAGCTCCCGATCAAAATGGCCTGACATTTTGAGGGGTTTACAGACACCCCAAAACTATCAGACCAATTCTTGACTGCAGCTAAATCCCGGTTCACATCGCCTATAGCATCCGACAAACCTTCTACCCGCGCAGCCGCATATAGTTGAAGGTCATCGGCTTAAAGATGATACGAAAGTTTGGTCATGTTTTGTATTGGCAATATGTTGCAGTAATGAAATAGTTCAGAATAATCATTTTGATATTTTGTTCTTATTTTGAGGGGGACAATATTTTTGAGAATGCGTCGTTGTAGTTTGTAAATTGTATCTAGGTTAGTTCTATATGTTCTCCCGTAGCTACTGAGTCCATAACTTATTATGGAGTCAGCTAGAGCTAGGTACAGTAGTCTTAATGTTTTGTATGGCATTTTATGTTTATGTTTTCGTCCCATGATAGATCTTAATCTATCACATATATAGTTAATATGGGGAACCCAGTTCAACATGTTGTCGATTATGAGTCCAATGTACTTGTGTTCTGTGACGAACTGTATTGATGCACAGCTACAGTTTTTAGTACATACAGCGTGTAGGCAGTCATGGATATGTGCCTTGATGGAGGGTGTGTAAAGCCATCTGGCTTTATTATGTGATGAATGTATGTGCATGGCTTTGGTTTTATCGGCATTTATGACGAGACCGACATCATGCGACCATTTACATAATAATTCAAACTTTGTTTGGAGAATACGCTCGGCCTTTTTAATATCTTTATCAGCCACCACGATGCAGGTGTCATCGGCAAACTGGTATACGGAACCTTCTCCTATGGTATTGCACATATCGTTAACGTACAGTAGGTATTCAGTGGGCCCGAATATTGACCCCTGTGCCGTGCCTTTAGTTGTTATATATCTGTGGCACTGCTTAGCATGAAGTTTCACAGGTTTTAGTAAATATTTTGTCGATCACCCTTATAAAACCTCATCCATCCTTTTAATGTTCCCACTGCTGGGACACAGGCCTCCTCTTTGTGAGAGGGGATGGGCCGTAATCCACCACGCGGACTCAGTGCGGGTTGGTGGATGTCACTTGTCTTAAAATTTTTGGTTCTAGGACATGCCGGTTTCCTCAAAACTAGTGGTTAAATAATATAATACGGCCGCATAGGTCGATCTTTAAGGTCAAGCAACGCTTGCCCAGCTCAGCGCGTGGCTGGGTGACACCAGTCTTGCCAATGGACCCAACAATGTAATGCAATGGGTCTTGTCAACCCAGTTACTGGGTTGTGGAGGCCAGATAGGCAGTCGCTCCATTTAAAATACTGGTACACAGCTGCCTATAGGCCGCCCTTAACACAGTTGAAAAAAACTAGACAGCCAACCCTATAGAAACTGGATGTAAAAGTAAAACACTAACATGTTGGTAGCCATCTCCTTGGCACATGTCTTTGAGAGCATCGCATATTCCAAAGAGATTCTTCTGCATTGCGGCGCGAGTCGCTTCGTCCTTGTCACAGCTTACTATCTCCGTGTCTGAAATATTGAGAGACTTTTATATAGCTTAATATGTATTTATTTAAAAACTTTGTGCCACTGTGTGGTCCCTTCGCAAGATATGTCCCACCTCCTTGTCTGCCCCTCATGCCCGACGACCTGCACCTTTCAGGATTTAAATGAAGCGAATGACAGAGCTATCCGAGTAGCTACATACAGGGTAAGCATAAGCTCTTAGAGTAAGGTTATTTTAAGTGTGCGTAAGGGACAGATTTATAGGACTTGTATACATCTGTCCCTTTTTTAACCGACTTCCCAAAAAGGAGGAGGTTCTATGTTCGACATTATGTTTTTTTTTTTTTGTGTATGTTCACCTATATCTCCGTCAATTGTGGACCGATTTTGAATTTTTGTTTGAAAAAGTATGTTCCGAAATTGGTCCCATTTTAAATTGGTGAAGATCTGATGAAGAACTTCGGAGATATACAACAGAACTCTTCAATAAATAACGGCAAATCTCTCGGAATTGCTGCAATCGCATGTCTGTTTATTGTTTATACCATTACATAACATAACATCACGCCAGTACGCTCTTAAGTGGTACGCAGATCTCTCATTTCACCGGTTATGTTCAAGTTTCATAAAATCTATTCTGGCGTTTTAGTTACCTTACTAACTTGCCTATTAGGTAGGTACAATTAAAAAGTGAATAATAAAAAATACACAAACGCACACATACGTAAGTCCATCAATGCCTAGTTATGGCCAAGGCTTGTATAGTGCTTTTCTCAAATAATGCGCGGAAATTAAAACTAAGTAGTACCTAGAACTCATTTTGTCAAATACAATTACTTTTAAAAGTCAAAATTGACTTTTCGCGGGAATAATTATTGTTGTTCGTTGTTCGTATTGTTATCGTTATTCCCGCGTTAGGCTTAGCACGCACTATGAATTTTATTCGCTCGATTTTTTATCCGCCCGTTCTGCGGCCTATGGAATTGTATGAAGCTGCACGCATTGAGGTAAAAAAATCACGCGGGAATAATACTACAAAAATCCGCGCCAATAAAAATCGTAGTCTGGAGTGTGCGCGTGTTGTACGTTGCCAGGTCCAGTCGTCGGTATTTGTTGGGGTAGCCGAATCTCGTCCGGGATTCTTAGCACCCAGTCGAGGGTACAGGCTGCCGGGCAATAGGGGCTATGTTTTATTAGTGCTATTCATGGGGAGTGCTTTGCAGGCGGGTTGGCGATCGCAGTATGGTTGTTACAAATGCACAGAGAACGCTGTTGCCCATTCTTTGGGTTTTCTCTTAGTCGCCTCTTACGACACCCACGGGCAAACATGGGATGGTGAAATTCTTTACGCCCGACACCATACGGTTAGTGATGTAGACACCAAAAAATATAAACACTTTTTTTTATTAACTGTAAATTAGGTAGGTTTAGGTAGCGCAGTTAGGTAGCATCAATATATCGGAATACTTAAACTATCGTTTTTACAACCAATTTGTCCCGTGTTCTGTTTGGTCATGGTCACCACATTAGAAAGAGACACACTACCAAAGGGAGCCCTCTCGCTCGGACCGGTTTTTGCGCCATAGTGCACAGTCTAGTAGTAAGAAGTATAAGGTCTTTGTGTGTAGCGGCCAAATAAATTACATAGTAAATTCATATCTGTCATGTAACTTAAAAATGGAACGATCTTTTACTCCGAAACATGACAACCAAGGAGGTAACATATCAAAGGTTTTATTTAAATTTCGAACTGGCTTAAAGCTGTTTATTAAAAAAAAACAAATTTCGAGGTAACATATCAAAGGTTTTATTTAAA
The DNA here is from genome assembly GCA_964057195.1 of Orthosia cruda. NCBI lineage: Eukaryota > Metazoa > Arthropoda > Insecta > Lepidoptera > Noctuidae > Orthosia > Orthosia cruda. Next base: position 2,220,226 of record OZ059854.1, read on the forward strand.
TTTCGAACTGGCTTAAAGCTGATTATTAAAAAAAAACAAATTTCGCGCGGATTTTTGTAGTATTATTCCCGCGCGATTTTTTTACCGCAATGCTTGCAGCTTCATACAATTCCATAGGCCGCAGAATGAGCGGAAAAAAATCGCACGAATAAAAATCGCAGTGCGTGCTAAGCCTAACGCGGGAAAAATTATTGTTGTTCGTCATTGATTTTAAAAAGTAATTGTATTTGACAAAATGAGTTCTAGGTACTACTACTTAGTTTTAATTTCCGCGCATTATTTGAGAAAAGCACTATACAAGCCTTGGCCACAACTAGGCATTGATGGACTTACGTATGTGTGCCTCGGCCACGCCTCGGCCCACATTTACACGTTCGACCATCAATGCCACTTTTGCTGGCCGCTGCAGTAATGTACTATTTCTCAAACATGATTGGAAATTTGAGCATTATTTTGACAACCTTAAATAAAATCTTTGATAAGTTACCTCCTTGGTTGCCATGTTTCGGAGTAAAAGATCGTTCCATTTTTAAATGACACGACAGATATGAGATTACTATGTCATTTATTTGGCCGCTACACACGACAGATATGGATTTTCATACAACTTTTGCCGGCCGCTGCTCGCATGTATATGGCCAGTACTGCAATTTCGATTTATCTCGAAGAAGGTTGTCAAAATAATGCTCAAATTTCCAAGCATGTTTGAGAAATAGGTTTTATTTAAAAATCGAACTGGCTTGGAAAATTAGAAAGCTGTATATTGAAAAAAATACAAATAAACACTTCAACACCTCGATGTACCGGTAGTCGATTTGGCACCGTTGGAGAGACTGCAGCACAGCCCAAATCTCGATCGAATCAAAGGCTTCCACGTCGTCCACAAACGCTAAGCTGAGAGGCAGGTTGTACTCTTCCCTGTCTGGGTCGCGGATAAATTTGAAAAAGAGTTACCGCGGCCCTGGCACAAGCAACTGAAGGAACACGGGTGGGTTTTAGCCAGTTAAAGTCTGACACGCCCTTCCGCTTCACCCAGAGCGGGAGAAGTCATTTGATGATTTCCCAACAAAAAAAAATTGTACTCTTCGGTCTTCTGTATAATCTGCTACAGCTTATGTATACGGTCTACGGTGTTAAAGCCTTTACGGAAACCGGCTTGTTCGGGAGGCTGGAAATCGTGAAACCTGCGCGCGAGACGATTCGTGATGACTCTTGAAAACAACTTGTAGACATGGCTAAGAAATGAGATGGGCCTATAGTTCATCAGCCGGGCATTGTCGCCCTTCTTGAAGAAGAGTACCACCACATCCCAGCACCATACCTGGCATGCCTACCTGTGGCGTTTGCTCCTCGAGTGTGACGGAATCAAACAGCTTTCTGAAGGGCCTTAAGTATTGTTATATTACTTTTCAAAATCTATGACAAACAACGAACAACAGTATATTTTTTTTTTTTCCTCTGGCTTCGCACGGTTTGTGCATTCAGCCAATGTCACGTCAGAAACAGTAATTTTGCCCGCGTTAAATGTTCATTTGTTTTTTTTTTCATTATACAGCTTTATATTTGCAAGCCTAGTTAGAAATTTAAATAAAACCTTTGATAAGTTACCTTCTTGGTTGCCATGTTTCGGAGTAAGAGATCGTTCCATTTTTAAATTACACGACAGATGTGAATTAACTACCTATGTAATTTATTCGGCCGCTAAACACGACAGATATGGATTTTCATACAACTTTTGCCGGCCGCTGCTCGCATTTATTTGGCCAGTACAGCAATTTCGATTTATATCGAAGAAGACTGACTCTACCTTCACTTTATATTTTGGAATGTATTTTGTATGTCCGTAAAAATCGGGGGCTTTTCAAAACTAGAAGCGACTTCCATAATTTAAATACACGCAGTAAGCACGAAATTGTAATACCCAAATTCAGATTAACGAAAACTAGCAAGTCTTTTCTTATAAACAGTATACGCTTTTATAACAAGTTGCCAAAGTCAGTTATAGAACTGACCGATGGAAGGTTCAAAAACTACATCAAACGTATCCTTATTAAAAAAGCATATTATAAAATCAAGGACTACGTTGAAGATAAAAACATTTGGCCTTAGCTCCTTCTGCGCATGCAGCTTCCCTGGTAACTTGTAAACGGCACAAATATGTGGATGTCTCTAACTATTCTCAATCTCATTTTTCTTTCCTTCTTTTAATTAGACTTTTACAATGGTTTTCAAACATCTTTATAGCCCTTTGCTAAGAATAGTTACAGCACTGATAACAAAATTTGTGCCACATGTTAAATTTAGTCATGTAATACTATTTTTATTTACCTTTGTATAGAATCTTTTACCGATTGTTTTGTAAATGTGTGAACATTGTAGGCCTTCTAGATGCTAGTTAACATTTGTTAACTTTTTTATAAAATATATAATCCTTTTATTTTATTTTTTTAGTTTCTTACGACTTATTGTCATAAGTCGGGCCTACGTTGTCCCCCCATGTCTAAGTACTAATGCTGTAACATGGAAATATTGTAAAACCAAACCATTTTTAAAGAGTAACCATGGAGTTTCTTGCCGGTTCTTCTCCATAGGAAACGACCAACCCGAACCGTGCACCTTTTGTCGACGTTTTATAAGTGCCCATGTAGGCCTATGTGAAATAAAAAATATTGATTTTGATTTTGATTTTGAAGGTTGTCAAAATAATTCTCTAATTTCCAATCATGTTTGAGAAATAGTAATCGCGTTAAATGTTCATTTGTTTTTTTTTTCATTATACAGCTTTATATTTGCAAGCCTAGTTAGAAATTTAAATAAAGCCTTTGATAAGTTACCTCCTTGGTTGCCATGTTTCGGAGTAAAAGATCGTTCCATTTTTAAATTACACGACAGATGTGAATTAACTACCTATGTAATTTATTTGGCCGCTAAACACGACAGATATGGATATTCATACAACTTTTGCCGGCCGCTGCTCGCATTTATTTGGCCAGTACAGCAATTTCGATTTATATCGAAGAAGGTTGTCAAAATAATGCTCAAATTTCCAATCATGTTTGAGAAATAGTACATTACTGCAGCGGCCAGCAAAAGTGGCATTGATGGTCGAACGTGTAAATGTGGGCCGAGGCGAGGCCGAGGCACACATACGTAAGTCCATCAATGCCTAGTTGTGGCCAAGGCTTGTATAGTGCTTTTCTCAAATAATGCGCGGAAATTAAAACTAAGTAGTAGTACCTAGAACTCATTTTGTCAAATACAATTACTTTTTAAAATCAATGACGAACAACAATAATTTTTCCCGCGTTAGGCTTAGCACGCACTGCGATTTTTATTCGTGCGATTTTTTCCGCTCATTCTGCGGCCTATGGAATTGTATGAAGCTGCAAGTATTGCGGTAAAAAAATCGCGCGGGAATAATACTACAAAAATCCGCGCGAAATTTGTTTTTTTTTAATAATCAGCTTTAAGCCAGTTCGAAATTTAAATAAAACCTTTGATATGTTACCTCGAAATTTGTTTTTTTTTAATAAACAGCTTTAAGCCAGTTCGAAATTTAAATAAAACCTTTGATATGTTACCTCCTTGGTTGTCATGTTTCGGAGTAAAAGATCGTTCCATTTTTAAGTTACATGACAGATATGAATTTACTATGTAATTTATTTGGCCGCTACACACAATGACCTTATACTTCTTACTACTAGACTGTGCACTATGGCGCAAAAACCGGTCCGAGCGAGAGGGCTCCCTTTGGTAGTGTGTCTCTTTCTAATGTGGTGACCATGACCAAACAGAACACGGGACAAATTGGTTGTAAAAACGATAGTTTAAGTATTCCGATATATTGATGCTACCTAACTGCGCTACCTAAACCTACCTAATTTACAGTTAATAAAAAAAAAGTGTTTATATTTTTTGGTGTCTACATCACTAACCGTATGGTGTCGGGCGTAAAGAATTTCACCATCCCATGTTTGCCCGTGGGTGTCGTAAGAGGCGACTAAGAGAAAACCCAAAGAATGGGCAACAGCGTTCTCTGTGCATTTGTAACAACCATACTGCGATCGCCAACCCGCCTGCAAAGCACTCCCCATAAATAGCACTAATAAAACATAGCCCCTATTGCCCGGCAGCCTGTACCCTCGACTGGGTGCTAAGAATCCCGGACGAGATTCGGCTACCCCAACAAATACCGACGACTGGACCTGGCAACGTACAACACCCGCACACTCCGGACCGACGAAAATATCACCGAACTCGAAGAGGAATTGAGCAGTTTACGATGGAGTATTAAAGGGTTATCTGAAGTTCGAAGAGCGGGGGAGCACTCAATAATCCTAAAATCCCAAGTCTCTTCAAGTTTCATTCTTCAAGACCATCATATAGATTGGAACAAAAAGCTCTCTGATCCTACTCAAGCTCATGAAGGAGAGGCGTTAGATGACCCTGCTGTCTTCTGACGGTGCTTTGAAATACCGGCAGCTAAATATACCTCAAAGGATCTCTATGATTTCACATATTGATCAGTTGCGTAAACAGTTGAGAAATAAAACTACACCAAATATATTTCACTAGGAATAAATTTGCAAATAATATTAACAGCCGCTGAATTTCACTCGAACAAAGTCCGCCAAAAAATCCGCAAACCACCATCCTACATTTAGTATTACCAGGCCCAAACATTTAAAAGTACTACTCGTACTCAGTATTAATTTATATTTTGTTTAAAATATAACGAATTGATTAAATACAGGAACTGTAGAAATATTTATATACTTTTCTAAAAATATTTAAATACGTGTCAAAGTCTATGAATTGTTCGTTTTGGTATAACATAAAAAGAAAAAAAAATCTACCATTTCTACCAAACCCAATGATTAGTTGAGCTAGCAAGAGGTCAGACAAGGACACACTACCAGCGGAAACCCTCTCGCCAGGACCGCTTTTGGTCAGCTACCGCTTATAAGGAAATAGCTAACCTAGGTGTATGATGATAGATTTCATATTAGCTAAACAAAAAAAATTGGTACACAGTCTAGTAGTAAGAAATACGTATAAGGTCTTTGGCTACACACGACAGATATGGATTTTCATACAACTTTTGCCGGCCGCTGCTCGCATGTATTTGGCCAGTACAGCAATTTCGATTTATCTCGAAGAAGGTTGTCAAAATAATGCTCTAATTTCCAAGCATGTTTGAGAGAAACCTAATAACGCTCTTTGCTTCGGGACCCCACGTTCGGCAATCTCCCTTGCCAACTTGGCACAGTTTTATGATCCGTAGTTAACTCAGCCATTGGCTAAATATGCTAAACAATGGTTTCAAATTTCGGTAAAATGAACTTTTTCAACACACGTGCTCATAAAGTAGTTCTAATTTCACCGCAATTAGACACATAATGACACCTGTTATCAAACTGTGACTTTTTCATTACTATTATTCACAAGTGAGATATGGAGTTTTTTTTTTAAATTTATAGGTTGAGTTGCTTTGTTCTTAAAAAAGTTTCGATACAAAAAAGATCGTGCTCAATAGTACAAATGCAACACATTTCATGCAACTTCGTATTTAAATAGATAATTTCAACATGTTCGTGTTTATTAAATAATACTTTCACTGAAATATAAGTTTTGTTTTTGTCTGTAATAAACAAAACTTGAAATTCCCCATTTTGTACGTGGCTAAAACGCTATCCGCGAAAAGCCAAAAAAAGATAACTAATTATTTTTAGTCTATGGCCGATCGCCATTGTTAGATGCGCGCGCATAGGAAAACTGATTAATTTTGCCCGCCATTGCGAAAAAAATTTCACATTTCACTGTTGGAAATGATTTTTAGTATTATTTTCTTCACAATTGTGTTGAAAAACGTCGTATGATACACGTGTGTATTGATGATTACCGTCCTCGGCTCTCTTAAGACCCTCACCTAACGGCTCGGGTCTCAATGGCGCCTCTGCGGTATTCACCAACATTACACACTTGTACCATAATGTACTATTATCAATTGTTAGCCTCAAAAATTGTCAAACAAGTTGGAGAGTTAATTATTTGATCATTTGTTAGACTAACAATTGAGGAGTGATTGGTCAAAGGGGCTTATTGCCATGTTAAACAATTTTTCAGTAATGGAGGAAAACCCATTATAGCTGTGTAAAATTATACTGGAAATGTGTCCTTCTGTACGAAACTGAGATTTTTGTCTGTAAGTTTCCGTAGGAAATATGTTACTTTTTGTATTGGATTTTGGACTAAAGGCTAGTGTTGTACATGACAGTAACGATGGATTTATTCCAAGCAAAAATGCAAATAAACCATTTTGAAAATTCCTCAATTGATGAATAAACGAGTTTCACCGAAAATTTTAATCTTTGGTTTAGTTAAATACGGATCAAAAAACTAGGCCTTAGAAGGCCATTTATAATTAATTCAAAACGTTGATTTTATCTTCACAAATTTGAATTACCATTTTAATATAATTAAGGACGAGTGTCTGTAATATGTTTCAATAAGAACCTGTAGTATAGGTGACCAGGATAATAGACTTGATAAATTTGTGATGTTAACTCACCTTTAGCTATTTGTGGCATCAGATCGGTAATAGTAGTCATTGCCAGGTGAGCGGTTTCGTAGTCGGGGTTCTCGCGATCTACAAATAATAATAAAAATGTATTAGACCAGATAAAATAATTGAGACGAAGATACTGGATAATTAACGAACATCAGATATATATTTTTTTGAGCTATGGATTTTGTTTGTTAAATATCTTCAAAGTTGAATTGAGCATTTAATTTAACAGGGTTTGAAGCTCTGTGATATAGTATTTCATTATTCATTCGTCAATAAATGTATAGGTAAGCTCACCGGCAGTAGCAGCAGCGAGTGCGGCGACGGCAGCATTGAGCTGCGCCATCCTCTGCTCCAAGCGACGCTGAGCGGCTGCCTTCTGCTCTTCAGTGGGTGCACCCACGCCAGAAGCCGGTCGCTGGACAAATATGCTGCATTTAATACATTATCATGGTTGGGTTTAAAAGAAAACTTCTTCATCCTATACGTTGTCTGAAGTTCGGGCCCGTCTTGGAAAGCTTTGTTAGAGTCAACGACAAGCTGCTTCCAAGCCACTCTGTCGGCGGCTCTTCTCAGGGCAGTGGTCCCGTGAATCCTCCTGTTATCTGGTCAGACCGCGAGTAGGTCCACGTGGTCTTTTTCTATCCTCTACAACCAGTTTTCCAGGTTTTTTGGCTGTCTCCGGGCGATGTGATGTGACCAAAGCGAATTTGGAAACGTTGGTAGCAAATCAGAAAAGAAGACGAACTTAGTAACTAACATTTAAGAGTATGCTTAAATGGTTTGGTCATGTTGAGGACGTGAGTGGAAAATCCGGTACGGGACGGCCTAGAAGGACATACACGGATGTTATTGGTGATGTTCTTCAGAAAGGCCAGGTGCGCAGTACTCATAACCGTCGTGCGAGTATGAACAGATGTATGACCGTAAACTGAGTCTGTAAGAATGGTAACAGGTGGCGTTCTATAGTTTTCATCTATACACAAAGGCGTGTTTATATGTATCCATACTAATCGAAAGTAACTCTGTCTGTTACCTTTTCACGCTTAAACCACTGAACGGATTTCAATGAAATTTGGCAAGGAGGTAGATGGCAACCTGGGGCAGGACAAAGGCTACAATTTGTCACATAGAAAAAAAAATTGTAGGGTAGGGTACGGTAGGTAGGGTAGGGTAGGTAGGTTGGTTAGGTAACCAGTTAACGAAAGCGAAATCACGGGAGACAGCTAGTGTATTATAATTAGAATACATTGAAGGTCAAGTATGTAATTATGCATAGTAAATATATATAAACATAAACTCACAACTATTTGTATAGTTGTGTACCAAGGTGCTTCGGCAACCATCTGAGTAAAAATTAACTGTTTAATTTTTATTAATGTTACATAACATCACACCTGTTTTCTCCGAGAGTTGGGCAGAAGTGCACCTATAGTAGGTACACCCATAAAAGGCCAGTTATATTTAAATATTATGATAAAGGAGGCGACTTTATTGCCATCACCCGGGCACAATTTAAATGTCAAAGACCCAGTTTTCAAGCCGTAACTAACTCAAGGATAAATCTGCTAACCAATGGTTTCAGATCTCGATAAAATGCGTTTTAACATGAACTGTTAGCCTCACAAATGGTCAAATAAGTTAATATGGAGAATAAATTATTACGCGCGTTTTACCGAAATTTGGATCCATTGGATAGTATATTTAAACATTGGTTCAGTTAACTACGTTTCAAAAAACTATAGCCTTTGCCCTTTGCCTTGCCGAATTAATTACGCAATAAGGCTGCTGGTCCTTACACTCTGGGTTGCTAAACTTCGCCCGTACCGAGAATCGAACCCAGGCTGATGCTCAGCAGTAGCGCTTGCGACCAAGTACCTACATAATTTTATTGTCTATTCTCTATTGTTCAAAATATCGGACATCATAATTGATATTAAAATAACTAATAATTTGGTTTCTGAAAACTCAAACAAAAGTCTGCTAGGTAATTTCGGTTTTGGTTTAAAGAAACTTTATGCCCAATAAAGACTTGTCACTTACTTGAGAACAATAATAAATTTATCGACGTCTAATTTATCAACCCATTTTTAGGTGTCCGTACCCAAAGGTTAAAAACGGGGCCCTATTACTAAGACTCCGCGGTCCGTCTGTCTGTCTGCCACTAGGCTTTATCTCATGAACCGTGATAGCTAAACAGTTGAAATTTTCACAGATGATGTAGTTCTGTTGCCACTATAATAACAAATACTAAAAAATGAATAAAATCAATATTTAAGTGGGACTCCCGTACAACATGAGTGTTCTTTTGCCGTTTTTGCGATAATGGTACGGAAACCTTCGTGCGCGAGTCCGACTCGCACTTGGCCGGTTTTTTATTTATCAATACCTAGCTTCACCCGCGTTAAAGTTTTATTATCCCGGTATAATGATACCGGGATAAACGAAGAGAACATTATGCCTTATGTGCTATTACAGACAATAATCTTTCTCTGTGCCAAATTTCATCCAGATCCATTCAGCCATTCTGGCGTGATTGAGTAACAAACAAAAATCCATCCAAAGTTTCACATTTATAATATTAGTAAGAATTTTAGTAGGAAACAGGATAGGATTCTTTATTTTCCATTCAATAAACCAAAATATTTAAAAATCGTGTTCATACACATTCTTCTTATTTATTCATTAACTAGCTGTTCCCCGCGGCTTCTCTCCCGTGGACCACCCCACAGGACCCGTTTTCGGGATTAAAAAATGGCCTATGTCACTCAGGAATAATGTAGCTTTCGATTGGTGAAAGATTTTTTTAAATCGGTCCTGTAGTTTCGGAGCCTATTCGGTACAAACAAACAAACAAAAATATCTTACCTCTTTATAATATTGGTATAGATTAATAAGACTTAATGCCTGAGGCATTCTCTACCAGTCAACCAAAGTGGAGAGACAACATGGCAGGTGCATAACACAAATATATTAAAACAAACTGGGTACGAAAGTATATATAAAAGCTAAAATAAACATACATATATATATTTACTATAATAAATACCTATAAATATATATCTTATCTATCTACTCGACTCATAAGTAGGTACCTGTATGTATGTGTGTATCAAAGAGTCGATAATTTCTCAAAAGGTATTCGTCGGCGCCGTGGCTTAGTTGGTTAAAGCGCCTGTCTAGTAAACAGGAGATCGTGAGTTCGAATCTCGCCGGGGCCTTGTGGTTAACAATTTTTTTTTTCGTTAAATATTTTTTTAAATGTAATGGTTATTATTCTTGTTTTTAACAAATACCTAATTAAGTTAAATACCTAAGCTAACCATATTTTTAGTTCAGATTAATTCATGTTGGATAAACATTAAGGGCCGATTTCTGAATTGAGTGTTTGGAGTTTAGACCGCGACCTTAAAGTCAAGTTTAGACAGGTTTTTAGGCTAAAGTAGAGTTTGACAAACACTAAACTACAATTGCATAATCAGAAATCGCTGGACCGATTTTTCAATAGGCATTTAACTGTTATCGGGAGAATTAAAATGGCGGTTTGACAGTTTTTGTATAGAAAAGATGTCAAGCCGCCATATTATATTTTTCAGATCGAAGTTATCTATTGAACAATCGGCGTAATTGGCCTTTATGCATTTGTTCATTCACATTTGATTGCCTAGGATGACCAAGAAAATCTAGACACAGATTCAATATATTTTTCATCACACTTGCACGTAAACAGTATCAAAACATACAGGTTAACTTGGCCGTAATGCCCCATATAAAACCCTCGGGCTTTTTTGTTTGTCATGAAACCCTAGGGCGGTAAGTAATATTTTTTTAATTTACAGCACAGCACACAGGTCATGCAAGTTCAAGCAAGGAGTTTACACGCAATTGAAAAATTGTCTTAAAATGTTATCTAAACAGGAATTTCTTTGCAATCTCGCTACATGTTAGGTACTTAAATACTCAACTAATGTTCTTAATAATCGATTTTAATAGTTATAGTATGAAAACGTCAAAATTATTTAATTCTTTTTACACTCCGTCATGGCTGTATACCTACGAAAGTATTTGCCCTTAAAGTTTCTGAACGAAACAATGTATAATCTGTGGTGTGGGCAAAAATTCGCCAACAGCTTAAAAAAAAGGTTCACGTATTTCGTAATAACAGCTGTGCTGACTTGTGTATTAAAGCTATAATTCATAATGATTACTCGCAAATGTGATGAAAAACATTGTGTGTATCACGGGCGGTACGGGAATTACGAACTTCAACTCAGAAAGCCCTCAGTCTTCGACTTCGGGCTTCTACTAGAGCCTCGATCGTAATTCCTTACATACCTACTGTACTATTAACCACTTCTTCTTTTCGTGTGAGGTCCTCTGGTGTCAGAGTTAATTAAGCCGCCTCTGGGAACCCCACAGACATCTGACTTGGCTATTTCAGACTTAGGTACATTAACTATATAAGTCCAGCAGCCTAATTGCGTAAGTGAATTCAGCAAGACAAAGGGTTTGACCGCCATCAATCGACCAATCACATAGACGGGAACCCACATTGCATCTTTCATCTCGCATGTGATTGGCAAAACGTGATGGTCAAAACGCTTTGCCTTGACAAATTCATTTGCGTAATTAGGCTGCAGGTTTCCTCACGATGTTTTCCTTTACCGTTGCCTGTGATGTCCAAATTAAACTTAGAAAGTGCATCTTGGACATCACAGATGAATTTGACGAAGTCACTTTGGTACTTGCCCGGATTTGAACCCACGACCCCAAGCACGAGAGCCGTGGTCTGTGCCACTGAGCGACCACGACATATATTTACAATTACTTCAATAACATAACATTTAGAATAAAACTTACTTTATTCCACTCATCAAACTTAACTCCTTGCAACTTATTCCTGGCTCCAGAACACGTCGTTATGAACTTGAGTCGTTTCTTCTCCTTTAGCGGGAAACCGGAGTCCACATCTTCACCACCTGTGTACGACATTATATTAATATATTAATGATGTTAAATAGTACTATTAGAAACGTAAAAGTTTGTGAGGATGGGTGGATGGATGGACGTTTGTTACTCTTTCACGCAAAAAATACTGAACTGATTTTGATGAAACTTTACAGAAATATAGCTTATACATCAGAATAAGACATAGGCTATAATTTATAAAGATACCACGGTAAGGTACTAATACCACGTGGGCGGAGCCGTGGGCGGCAGCTAGTTATTTGCAATTAGCTTCTGCCAGCGGCTTCGCTCGCGTGAACGAACGAAAATTATCCCGAGGTAATATATTATCGGAATTAAAAGTATCCTATGTGCAGTTATTAACTTTTTGGCCGGGTTTAATTATTCATGAGAGCACGTGCTTGATCACGTGGTCTCATGAATATTGGGACATGTCATGGTCCCTTTGACGATCATCATCATTCCCGCTGAAAGACGCCCATTGCTGGACATAGGCGTCCCCCAGGCGTCGCCACTTAGTCAAGTTCTGGGCTTTATTGCTGTGATGTAGAATCATTTTTTTCGATTAACCTTCCAAGTGCCCATAAGCATCATCACAATTGCTGCATAAAACGTCCATTGATTGTCACAGGCTACCCCCAAGTTTCGCCAAATCGACAGTTCCTGTTCTTCTCGCACCCTCAGGTGTCTGTGACCACCAGCTTTGGCCTTATGTCTACAGAGCTGGCTGGTATGGAGAAACACCGAAGCTATAATTTCGTAAACCAAAAGAACTCACCTTCCAAGTTCCCATAAGCATCCTTCAGCCTCTCCAAGGCCTTCAAGACATCATTTCTCCTGGTGTGCAGCAGGTCAGCCATATGCTGCCTCGTGGGGTCTTCCACCAGAGGCTTCCAGGTGGTCTCCAGCTGGTTGACTGCAGAAGACAGGTTGGCGGCTGCAGCTGTGAGGGCACTCTGGCAGTGAGGCTCGTGTATCGCTGGGGCTGTGAGCTGGACAAACAAATGGGTGGGGATGACGGAAATTCATTAAAAAAAACAAAATGTTAGGCTTTATTGGGGTGACTAATGTCACCCCAATAAAGCCTAACATTTTGTTTAAGTTTTTTTTTATCACTAAGTGATAAAAAAAAACTTGACCAACCCCGCTGATGACAGCTGGTGCTACCCTGAATACAATTGTTACTAACTCAATTTCTGACAATTTATGACCTAAATTCGCTTGAAAAGATAATTCATGTTTCGATAAGTCTACTGAGAATGGTGAAGAAGACTCGAAGCTCGCTCGATTGTTTAAAAGGGCTAAGAGCTTGGACGTCTAGCAGTAGATCGTCATACGCCTGAAATAATGCTGTTGATGAAAGTCTACCGGATTCCTACCCAACTAGCACACAAACTGCTTATACAGGCACAATGCCTGCCTACAGCCTGGTAGTTGTATAGGAGTCGTTGAAGTGCTCTACAATTTTCCTTAAGATGTACAGTAGTATATTTAGAAACCCTTTAACACCTAAGTGGTACAGTAGCCTTTTAGTAGCAAAAAAAATCTTATAGTGATAAAAGAGCATGCAATAACGTTGGTAAACAGCAATAGGAAGTATAATTGAGTTAATGGAGTCTTTTATACCACCGTGAGATGTTAAAGAGTACTTTAATAAAAAGAGTTATAAATTGCTTTTATAGCGCTCAAGAGTGTAGGGAGGCATTTTCTAAAGGCTTATGTTATATAACGGTGATTTTTACGGCTGTTGTATTACTAATCTATAATAGAGCTGTGTAGCTCTAGAATAACGCTTTGAGCGCTATATGAGATAAGTACATGGCCACTGTACGGCAAATAGTAGTATAAGGAATCATACGTAATATTTTATACAGCCATGGGGGTAACAGAATAGTGTTATAGCACTTTGAGTATTTTAATAGTATTTACTAGGGCTCTTGTAACTCTTATACCTCTATAACGGAGAAACAAAACTTTATACTAAAGCTTAAAACGCTATATTAGAGATTTATACAGCGGAAATGTGATGTAAAGCTGTAATGGCGGACAAAACTATAACTACTAAGTAAACGTATTTTTTAAGGTTATTATGACATTTTGGAGATCGCATTTATGCATACACTCGTAACTTTTGACGTAGTTAAAGTCACCATTTTTACCTGTGGCCCTAATTAAAGTAAATGTAACTTTCAAAGTCTGATTTATGTTAAAATACAATTTCATAACCAACATATCAATATAATTTTTGCATTATAAACTGAATATTATGAGGGCGCGTTAAAATTTTGACGATAATATACATATATATTGACAGCAAACTGGTACCCGCACTGATATTTCACGTACAAAAAGAAATAAAACAATGTTGGAGTCACCGTAGTTATTTTAATAATCCAATCCGTAATAATGTTTCCTCACTTGTCACTAAGTGTTCGTATGAATAATTTTATTAAAATATATTTAGCTGACACCACTTTAAACCTACCATATTACTAATTTAAAGCGTTGACATATAATATAACGATACAGGAGCGCCGAAATAAGGTGAAATTTGGTATAGTGGCGCGACAAGAGCTTTTTCGGAATCTCATGGTGTTAACCATCGCCTTTAAACAACCTCTGTAGAGCCATTATAACTTATATTTATGACCACTGCAGGCCCATTATAGAGCCTGTAAGCTGGATTATAATATATTTGGCGCTACAAGACATCTGTAGCCGCTTATAGAACCACTATATTTCTTACTAATGGAGCCGAGGCCGTTATGAAAATCTTTTATAAAGCTACTGTGCAGCTTCTTATAGCGCTTATGTGTTAGTTGGGTAGATACCTGTGCACTATGCAGGAGGTCCCTGGCAGCGCCTGCAGTGCGCACTCCAGCCTCATCCACGTGAGATGCTGCAGGCATTGCGGAAGCTTGGCAGGTCAGCTCGTTGGCAGTCACCAGGAGACGAGACACCTGGGTGCCAACGTCCTTGGCTAGTTGGACGATCTGGTGAGAAAAAACGGATTATGTTAGGTTATCTATTTGAAAATATCTAAATGAGTGCTTTATTGATTACACAGCAACAAACCTGTTCCTACAATTATAAATTCTTGATTTTCTACGTTTTGTCCTCCCATATCTAAGACAACAGTTTGTGGATTAATCCTGTCTGTAAGCATAGCTCTCAAGGTCAACATCTACGTCTAAGTCTGATAGAGGTTTTTTTTTGTATACGCTCGCGCTTGACCACTATCTCACCTGATAGTAAGCGATGATGTGGTCGACGATGAAGCATGCTTGCCTAGAAGTAACCTATTCATTCTTGAGTTACAAGTCCTCTATGTTGTATTTGTATTGCTTAGACAGACTCCGGCAAGGAATTCCACTCCTTATATGTACGCAGAAAGCAACTTTTAACAATTGGAACATACCTCATTCTCCTTGTCCGCATTAGTACCTCTCGCGAACTTGAACAACAACTTGCCAGCCACATCCGCGTACTCGTTAGAGGCTTCTTGCATTTTCTGGAAATACATAATGCATTAGAATAATCCAGTAGTCCTAGATGGTGACTGATCTATATAGAACATTTCTGTAAATTATGTTGGGCTGGCGTAGAGTTTTAAAAGTTGTATTTAATCATCAGCACTGCTCTTAAAACGGTGTAGGAAAATATCGTGAGGAAACCTGCGTGTCGTAGAACCAAACATTAACGACATGTGACATCCACCAACTCGCACTTGGCCCGTGTGGTGGATTCAGGCCCATTCACTCTCACACAGAGAAGGCTTGTGTCCCAGCAGTGGGAACATTAAAAGGCTGATGAAGATGAAGTTTTGAAGACCCAAAACACCAAACTCTGTCCGAAAATATGTCCTATAATTATGATGATCATCAATTTGATTTGGCATTGGTACTAACCTCATGATTCTGGTCACCACTCATACCACAGACTTTCTTGGTGGCGTCAAACAGAGCTCGCATCTCTTCCTGCAACTCCTTGCGAGCCGCCGGGTCTTTAGTGCTGGCTAACATTTGGCCATCTAGAACATTACAAAACATTAGAACGGAAAGGAAAATAATCTGCCTAGTCTTTTCTCAATATTGGGGTCGGCTTCAAGTATAGCTGGATGAAGCTGAGTGCCAGTATTTTAAATGGAGCGACTGCCTATATGACCACCAACCCAGTAACTGAGAAACATTTTGTGGATTTGGCCGAGAACTTTGCCACAAGTTTCGGGCCAGAAAAATCTAAATAAACGCGTGTCAGCGACACTGCGGGAATAAAAGGAACCCCTTGGAAAGACTGTTGTCTGGTTTGCTGGCATCTGGCTATCCGCAACAATGCGGTCGTAGACATACAACTGAATATCCTAAGAAAAAAGTCATAATTTGCGGTTTGGTTTTTGCCTATTTCCTCCTCCAATGCTGGACCAATTAAAAATATATTCTATAAACTGAAAAAGTAATATATAGGTACTGTGCCCGTATGTTTTCCGTTTTGATAATACATTATCTTTAGAAGCACATATATAACCCTCAAAAGATACTCAAAATTGCACTGTCAACAGAGGCTTAGTGTACAAATTTAAATGAAATAAAAAAAAAAAACATTTTTAGTATTTTTCTTTTTCTTGTCTTTCGTAGGTACCAATTTTCTGCGTTATGGACACCGACTTCCAAAAACAAAGTTATTTTTCAATTTGTAGTTTTCTTATTTGGAAGTCGGTAGTATTTTTTAGAGCGTACTGGCGTGATGTTATGTTATGAAATGGTATAAACAATAAACAGACATACGATTGCAGCAATCCCGAGAGATTTGCCGTTATTAATTGAAGAGTTCTGTTGTATATCTCCGAAGTTCTTCATCAGATCTTCACCAAATTAAAATGGGACCAATTTCGGAGCATATTCTTTCAAACAAAAAGAATTTTCAAAATCGGTCCACAATTGACGGATATATCGGTGAACATACGAAAACAAAAAATAAACATACAAGTCGAACATAGAACCTCCTCATTTTTAGTAAGTTAGTTAAATTGAAAAACATAGAAGCACACCATATGTCTTTTTTATTTAATTTATGGAATATCTTTTAAATCTGTCCAATACTGGAGGCGGAAATAGGCGAGAGCCAAACCTCGAACTGTGACCTTTTTACGAAGGAAATTCAGTAGGAGTTCACTGCTTTGACTTGCTTTCCGAGGCACAGGGGAATCTCGGTAAAGTAATCGATCTGTAACCCACCCACAGACCAACTGGCGCAATCATTACAAAATCTTTCATGTTCTAGCTGTTGATATGGGCTGAATTTAAGTATACCCATGGAAACAGAGATCTTTCCAATTTCTTGTTGTCAATCATGAATTTAAGCTTTTTTATAGAGTTGAAATAAAGAAAAATGAGTTTACTGGCATTTAAAACAAAAACACATTACATTTTTTTTTTATTTATGCCAAAAGTGCCTCAGCTCAGCATAACGCCAAATGGTAATACAGAGTATATTACCGACGCTGATTGTCAGCTGCAGCCCACGAGTGCCATACGCTCGAAAACACCAACAAACATTTATAATAAACTATATTTTTTGTAAAAAACCACTTAAGATAAATTTTGCGATTCTTAATTATAACACAACAAAAATAAAAGTTCTATGTGCCCATTAACAAAAGAGAACAAATAAAATAAGTATTGTATTACGTCATTAAAGCGGGGTTAGGTCGCATACTGCATACTGGCATACCTTTAGCTATCTCAGGCATCAGCTCATTGATGTCATTCATGGAATTAATTGCAGCAGAGTAGTCGATATTCTCAGGATCTGAAACAAGAAAAACATAATAGTCACCATTTCATCAAATCCACGCACAACAGACCCAATGAGAGTCTAAGTGCGGCAAATGGAGTCCTTACTCTACTCATCTCATCAAGTAAATTGATCTATTCCACTCAGTTTCAAATAATCTTCCGGGCTCAGGTCATTTATATCGGCGCTTGAACCATAATAGCTTGGGATGACCTACAGCCCAGACTGATTTGTTTCATTCAATCAAATCATTTATTCTGCTAAATGCGAAAACAATATTCTCATAGATAAAAATAACCCAACTGCCAGTTGCCTGGTGGTTACTTGATTGAACCGTTCAAGTTGCGGATTTGAATCGGATAACTTTATTAAAACAAATGTTACCAGAATGAGCCATAAGATACAGTGCTATAGCCGCGTTGAGCTTGCCCACGCGGTCCTCCAGGGCCTTCTCCAGCTTCCTTTTTTGTTCCTCGTCCAGTTTGGGTCCGGTGTAGTCCTGGATTGACCAAACAAAGATTTGTAAGCAAAAATCGGTAAAATATTACAGATGGCCTAAAGTTCACAACTTTTCGAGAATTAGGTAAATCTTGATTTAAGTCACTGTTTTTTTAAAGCAAAGGAAGTTAAACATTTGAAGGCCAAAAACAAAGAAGATGGAAGAAATAAAATGGATTTAATGTCTTAAGCAAGTGAAAAAAATATAAACATTAGAACCATTCAAATTGGGTTCATATTCCGTTCTCAGCTTAAATAAAGTTTAAATTCGCCATAGATCTTATCCTGCGTAACAAAAGCAGATAAAAACAGCATAATACTGGTAAGTGACGTACACGTAAAATCAAACCAAATGGCGGCACGGAACACTCATCGCTGCGCAGTAGCTATGTGTCAACGGGGATGAGGAGTAAGATACTACTCAGCGAAAACCGAACCTTACGGATTTCATTAAGTTTGAATCCACCTACACAAAACTGTTAGACAACAAACAAAGTAGAAGACGCTGCTGCTGACTGTGGAAGTTACCTTCGTTTTAAAAGCTGGATTATCCAGCTATCCAGATCTCTAAGAACTAGTGTGTTACCTCATGCAGAGCCTGCCCAGCTGTGTCGACAGAGTGTAGCGCAGTGGTGGCGGCCGCTATGAAGGACGCTCTTCTAATTGTCGCCTCCGTCTTCTCGCCGTTCCTGAAGCTCTTGCGGGATTGCTGCAATCATATCACTAAGTAAGTGTCGAATGCCCTGTATAACCTATTATGTAACTGTAATGTTTCATCAAAATTCGTTTAGCAACCTTTGCGTGTAAGAGTAACAAACATCTGTCCGTCAATCCACACAAACTTTCACGTTTATTTACTAGGAAGTAGGAATGAGGTGAAGCGTGAAGCACAACACTGATGGCGATGGAGGAAATCTGCGCCGTTTGCCCCATCCAGGGGACATAGGATTAGGCCCGCAGCCTAATTGCGTAAGTGAAGTCGGCAAGGCAAAGGATTTTGATCTCATCAATCGACAAATCGCATAGACGGAAATCCACATCGCGCCTTAAATCTCCCATGTGATTGGTCGATTGATGGGGTCAAAACCTTTTGCCTTGCCGAATTCACTTACGCAATTAGGCTGCCGCTTGCGCCACCCTGGATTATCTTACTAACTCAAAGTTTGTAGATAACACTGCCAATCATGTAGACATATTTGTTATTTAACCTCGTGTTAACAACTAACTCTGAGTTAAATTGTTGGTGTTTGGAGGCAGGTGGAACAGGGTGTAAGGTCCCACAAACATCCATAGAAAAGGGAGGATCCTCCGATCAGACGGGCGGGTGTTGTAACTGCCCAACGGTTATTGTCGGACTGTTGTATTATGTGTTCAAATCGCGCCGAAAACTTTGCTTGCGCGATGCAGGATTTGTGTGACGTCATGGGATGGATTAGTTCGTATTTGGCGGCGTTGGTGCCGCTACAGGTGCAAAGGGGGCTCAATCAAGTAAACCAGGAAATAGGTTTTGTAAGATATTATTTAGTAAGTTATCATACCCTGAGATAGTCACTGCGTCTCCTGGTCTTGGGGTCGATGGAGAAGTACATCTGAGTGGTCAGGTCGGCGATACTCTCAGCAGCATCCTTCGCGTTGTTGGGATTCTGGATTAAAATTGAATAAGATAATATTAGTTTAATTTTTACTAGCTTCTGCCCGCGGCTTCACCCGCGTAAACAATGTTTTATCCAAGGGAATACAAACCATCCTATGTCCTTCCCAGGGTCCCAAACTATCTCCAAGAGCAATTGCATCTAAATCGGTTCAGTAGATCCACCACTCTAGAGACCTACAACCTCATAAACTTTATAATATTATAGATTATAATTCTTTTTTGGTTCTAAAGGTGGGAATGTTTTTTTCTAGTCTTTCTTCCCTTTTAAAAAAGGTAAGCCCACACCAGGAATATCTCTAATTATATTGTGGGTGCGTTTATAAAAATTTGTAGGCCATACAAATATGTATACAATACGAGATTCGAACCCACAACACGCAGCGCAACAGGCTATCAGTTGGCACTGCACTCACCATGCCATTAATGTTAAAAAGTGACAATTATTTACTCAAAGGTCTTTAGTAAATATGCAACTTATCATATTTTATCTGTTGCATCATTCATAATATTAACGACAGAATAATATAATGTACTGATAGATTCAGACTTAATGGCGACTCGGAACACTCTGTGATGGCAGGTTGGGGTAATGCGTAGCGAGTAGCGAACTTCAGAACCGCCATTAAGTTTCCATCAAGCTGTACTTACAACTTTCCCCGGTTCCGTAGATGCTGTCAACTTGTTCATGAAGTTGTTCAGGTCCTGTAGCTCGTCTAGAAGCATCTTCTTTGCGTCGTCGATGGCTTGTTTGTCTGCTGTCTCTTTCACACCTAGTCAAAATAACCACATTCATAATTCAGGAAGAAAAAGTATATATCGTCACAGAAGCTGACTAGCCTAGAAATTACGAGCTTAAACAAGTTAGTAATACATCTTTAGGATGTCGTAAAGTATAGTTGTCGGCACGTAAGTTGGAAAGAGTCGTTAGATGCGCACAAGTAGTTTTGTAGGTCTCTTTGGTTACCCGCGCGGGACGCGGGGAACGTTTAGCATCGTTCCGAGTGCGCGATTGGTTGGTCAGTTGTCACAAGGATCGACTGACCAATCGCCGAGCGTCCACGTTCCGTTCGCTCTATATGGTGGTTGCGCACTATGCACGAATTTACCCCCACTCGCCAAAACCTTGCCAAGTTACATGCCAGGGACGATACAACAATTCAGCAACAAAAGTTAGTTTTCCATCAGATGTTTTAAGTCAACGCAGAATGTAATACACAAAATTACAGAAACTCTCCCGCTGAAAAGCAGTGTTCCAAATAATGATACGTCCAATTATTTTTAACTTCGGTCCATACATTGAGGCAAAAGCTCAGTTAGCTGCAAAAAAGTTGGGGATTCTTGCAAAGGTGAGACGGTACTTCACGCCTGAACAGCTGCTCAACTTGTATAAAGCACAAGTTCGGTAATGCATGGAGTACTGCTCTCACCTCTGGGATGGATCTGCCAAATACCAGCTTGATGCACTTGAGTCGATTGACAGACGGGCCAAAAGGCTTATTGGCAACGTTGCACTGGTCGCATCAAAGCTCCAGAGCCTCGAACATCGACGCCGAGTCGCCAGTCTGTCGGTCTTTTATCGGTTACATTTCGGGGAATGTGCGACGGAACTGCACAATTTGATTCCGCCTAGCCCTTTCCATCATCGGACTACAAGGCGTACGGCCATGCGCCATCGGTACATGGTAGACATCCCTCCCATACGCACAAAGCGTTTTGCTAATACTTTCATTGTGCGCACAGCTAAGGAGTGGAATTCCCTTCCGGAGTCTTTGTTCCCTGACAGCTACAACCTAGGGGTCTTTAAGTCAAGAGTGAATAGGTTTCTTCTAGGCAAGCGTGCTTCACCGTAGACCACATCATCGCTTAACATCAGGCGAGATGGTGGTCAAACGCTAGCCTATAGTTTATACAAAAAAAAAAAAAAAACCCCCCAACGGAAAAAGAGGGGTGTTATAATAAGTTTGACGTGTGTACCTGTGTATTTTTGTATCTGTTTGTAGCATGATAGCTACTAAACGGATGAACCGATTTTGAATTCGATTTTTGTTTTTGTTTGGAAGGTGTCTTTATCGAGAGTGTTCTTAGCTATGTTTGATGAGAATCGGTTCAGCCGTTCAAAAGTTATGGGCGTTTTACTGTTTGAATCGGGGGGTTTTCGCAAGATGTCGTGTCATAATTACGTGTTCAATAGATTGCCGATCGAAGCGCGTCTACTACTCGATAAATTATGTGGCATGAAATAAAAATGTGAAAATTTACTTGTTAACCAACTTTTAATGATCACAATGCATTTTTGCAATTTATTTCGATTAAGAAATGAAAAATTTTGAATGATTTGATGGATATTTGAATCCAAGCGACTTACCTTTCTCGACAACTGGGAAGTCTTCCTGCATAGTTCGTACGATTTGTTGAACGTCCTTCACGTGGGTGTCCGTGGGATCTGACGGAAAAAGGAAGGTTTATCTCAGAACCAGTTTCTGCTAGCGGCTTCGCCCGCGTGATTGTCGAAAATTATCCCGGGATAACAAGTTTTCTATGTGATATACAAACTATAATCTATCTCTGTGCCAAATTTAATCCAGATCCGTGCAGCCGTTTGAGCGTGAAGAAGTAACAAACAGACTCACAAACTTTCGCCTATATAATATTAGTGTGCTATTACTGTAATTCTGTTTTCAATTGCATACTCCGTATACTGTTAAGTGGAAGAGCAGAGTCACCTAACACAAGCATCTTCTTGCCCAAATGACGTATAGTAAAGCTTTATGTAATTAAAATAAAATAAAAAATATTTTAGTTATGAGTTAGCTTTTGTCTTGAATCAGCTGGGTTTTCCATCATTTGGTCCAAAAGTTTTTGAAACAAAAAACTTATTTTTTTGGCTTGTTACCTGTGAGCAGTCCGACTATCTTGACGGAGTTGGAGTTCATTCTGTTCAGTTTTCTGATGCAGTCCTGTGACATGTCTCCTCGGAGAGGCATCTCACCTTTCTGCAAAGAAGACACAGTGGCGGCTAAGAATATGGGAATTTGTTATTTCACTACATACTTAGGCGGTTAACACACAGCCACGCACCACGCAGCGAGCTTGTAAGTCTCTGTTTGTATAGCAAAAACGCACGCAAGTACGCGCGTGGGTGCGTTTTCACGCAACATGCAGCGTGTTGCGTGGCAGTGTGATAATCGCCATATTTAAAACCGTTATTTTGTCGACCTATGCATAAAATCTTGATACTCGTTACTAAGAATGCTTGATCAATAGTGAACTTGAACATCTTAGCACCACATCTTGAACAGTTTTGATTATCTTTTGACAGACAAAAAGTTACTTTAGACATAGAACTGGACTAAGCGTTCCCTGTCTGGCTGTTAAGTCAATACAGTCTGAAAAGTGTGAGAGAAAAAGCAGTTCTCGGCCAGTTTTTTACGCTTTCTAGAAATTGGACCACGTCATAAACTCTCAGTGTCACTCACAAGTCACACTCCATAACAACGACCTACTGATAACAGACAGGTATAATTGTCACAACGGATCTTTGTGTCTCTGAATTAGCTGCAAGACCCTGCGCAGTAGCTACTTTTGTGTCAATGTTGAAGGTGAAGATAGCATTGTATAACTGTCTCTTTTACATGCTTACGTTTGTCGCATCGTCCTATCTCGCTTACTCTATGCAGTATGCGCCATAGTTAACAGAGCCAACTTCAGAGACACAAAGATCCGTTGTGACTATTATATTGACCACACATTCACTTTGTCTCTTTCTATAGCTCTGTCCATATCTGTATATATTGTATTAACCAAATAACTACTTACCAACGCTTGTTGCTGGTTCTGAAGGTGGTCGGTGACCACAATTTGTTGCACCGTCGTTATCATTGTGCCGGATTGAGCATGGGAACCTGGTTGAAAATTAAAATTTATTAATTATAAAACCTTTTAAAAACAAGCCTTTTCATATACCTTTTTTATGATCTATGGGCTCGCGCTTGACTACTATCTCACCTGATGGTAAGCGATGATGTGGTCGACGGTGAAGCACGCTTAACTAGAAAAAAACCTATTCACTCTTGACTTAAAGTTTCCAAGGTTGTAGCTATCGGGAAACACAGAGTCCAGCAGGGAATTGCACTCCTTAGCTGTACGCATAATAAAAGTGTCCCCAAAACGTTTAGTGTGTATGGGTGGGATGTCCACCAAGTAGCGATGGCGCATCGCCGTACGTCTGGTGGTCCAATCATGGAACCGGCTAAGAGGAATTAGTTCATGCAATTCTATCGCACTCTGCCCGAAATGTATCCGATAAAAAACCGACAAGCTGGCAACTCGTCGACGATGTTCAAGGCTCTGGAGCTTTGAGTTGACCAGTGCCTCATTGCCGATGAGTTTCTTGGCCCGCTTTTCGATTCCTTTCAGTAAACTCTTTCATTTGATACCCATATAAGAGACCGCCATCTTGGATATAGAAAGATGTCTCTTAGGTAACCGTGCCTTGCCATACAAACCGAATGCATTCTTAGAATTGAATAGAACTGCATTGAGAATAGCTTACCTTGATCACTGGTCATGAGTTTGGATGGACCAACGAAGGATTCCGTTATTAACTTAGTCGGATTGCTGGCGCCACACATCTCGATGAGATGGCTCCTGAAACAGACAAGTTTGTATATTGTATCTATAGATACCAAGACCCGGACCCAGAACTGCGACTTCGCCCACGTCACCATTATCAACATTTCAGTCGAAAGACATCCACTCCTTGACATAGGCCTTCCCCAAGAATTGCCACCTCGAGAGGTCCTGTGCGTCTCATATCCAGCAGATTCCCGCAGCCCGGACCAGGGCTTTCCAACACATCGTCTTTCGGTTCCCGGTTTCCACTCCAGAACTTTTCGGCCCAATCGACCATTCGTTCTGCGAGTAATTTGACCTACCTACTACCACTTAAGTTTAGGAATCCTTCGAGTCAATCACCGGCGTTAAATTCGGGAACAATCCAGAGGATACTACCGGGATAAAAGTATCCTTTGTTCTGAGAAAGGACATGTTCTACCCGTGTGCCATGTGTCACGCACATCCGTTAAACCGTTGAGCCATGATTGTTTGTTAAACATCCAGACTTGCTCATATATGATTATAGTAGGATAGGATTAACAGGATTGTAATACGAGACATAACATCACACTTGGATTGCTCGAAGAGGTAGGCCTAGAAAGCACAACAAAATTGTTCATGCTGTACGTTGGTACATACTCCATAAATTTATGGGGAAGATTCAATTAAAGCCAGAGTCACACTCATACTGGACCGAAGCGAACACGCCCGCCGTCAAATATCTTCGGGAGCGAGACATTAAAAACCGGCTAGGTGCGAGTCGGACTCGCGCACGAAGGGTTCCGTACCATTATCGCAAAAAACGGCAAACAAATCACGTTTGTTGTATGGGAGCCCCCCTTAAATATTTATTTTATTCCGTTTTTAGTATTTGTTGTTATAGCGGCAACAGAAATACATCATCTGTGAAAATTTCAACTGTCTAATAGCTATCACGTTTCATGAGATACAGCCTGGTGACAGACAGACAGACAGACAGACGGACCGCGGAGTATTAGTAATAGCGTCCCGTTTTTACCCTTTGGGTACGGCACCCTAAAAATGTCGTGTTTTTTGTACACATGCTGAACGCATATTTAAGCAATCGTTCGGACGGCTGTATCTTTACTAATTCAATGTATGCACTTACTTGCCCATCTGCACGTTGTCTTGGCAGATGGCCATGGACTCTCCGGGGTCATGGCTGGGCTTGGCCAGCATGCGGCGTCGGATGATGTCGATGTAGCCCTCCAAGATGTCCCTGATACGGTGGCAGTCTTGGGTCTTCACGCTGTATTCTTTGTCACTGGCGAAATAAAGATTAATTCATTTAATAAAAGCTTAACTTAGCTGCAAACGGTAGTTATTGCCAAATTTATTTTAACCTTGGCTTAAAGACTTGGTCAAGGTAGATGACTCCCTTAGACCTCTCTATCATTCTTCTTCCTTCCTCTTATCATTTTTCTCTCCTCTAATCATTCTTTATGAAAAAGAATCTTATGGTCTGTTTCACTTCTCCACCTCAAGTCCATATAGCGTGTAAATTTTTTGCTCCGTAAAATTTCCATATAGCGTGGCACTTTCTATCTGACAGGTAAATTTGTACAAATTCTGTTCCTTTCGTTACCTCATCTGCAAAACAAACCTGTAGTCTCCGAAGTTGAGCGTAAAGGTCTGCGACTTCCCCGCATGGTAGGTCTTGACGTGCGTCAGCGGCCACTGCTGCAGGATCTCCTTGGTGACCTCGTCCAGGCGCAGGATGGCCTCCGCGTTGATGCCCAGTAGGCGCGGGACTAGCTTCTTCTTGTCTTTTTGTTTTTCCTACGAGAGAATGTAATGTTTTTAAAATGGAAATGTTAGTATTTACTGCAAATAGATTCGTGTCTTAGTTGTTTATGGGATCTTCAATAAAGGATACACAGTGTGTGTGCTCCTTCAATATTGTAGACCTTATCATGCACTAGATACTTGGAATACAGAATGAAATAAAATTCTAAAGTCGCCTCTACATAAGCCTTACTTAAACTTGTTAAAGGACATATGGAAAAATCTATTCTCTCTTGACCTTGCGAGTGCTAAATAAAATAAAGCAAAACTATGTCATGTTCCACCGCCAAATTAATAATATATTAAATAGCATGCATCTATGACGTCTCTGTTGGAGCAGTCATTCATTGCCGGTCGTGAACTCTTTCCGTCAAGATTGCCAACTAAATTCACACCCACGCTACACAAGCACGTTAACGTGGTATATTACGAATGTAGGAATAGAAGGTATAGTCTCCAAACTCCTCATCCGATTTCATAAATTCTTACAGTGATAAGATTCTGCATTATAGCTTAATGCTTGAGACCCTTATATATCTTTCATACTAAAAAATAGCCACGGTTCCTGTTGCCACGGGGGAAAATCCGCGGGAATTAGCTGCAAACATACCTTAACCAAAAAGAAGGTGACTCCATACGTAGGCATGGCCCTAGCTGTCTTGATGTAGAGGAACTTGGCCTCCAGCTCGCTGCTGCCCACGTGCGTCGCGAACTCCTTCACGATCTTCTTCTCCACGCTCCAGGCGTTGGAGTACTGTGCCGGAAGGTACTCTTCTGGTCTATAGGGTTGGAAAAGGGTGACACTATACACATGGGTAAAAATTGTGAAACGTTACTAACCAGTTGAACGCACTTATTACCGAAAAAGCTATTGTGTCTCGCGTGGATCCACGTTTCAGGCACTAAGGGAGCTGAACACGGGGTTTAGCTTGGGTATATTGGCGTCCTTGCACTTGCAGTTTGACAGTTTTAGGTATACATATTTTTCTTAGGACTCAACTACAGTCTGGGTTGGCTGAACCGTTTGTCTTCATACCGTCATGTTTCAGTTTTCGTTTATTATAGAGTTTCTCGCCTCCTATCCTTTTAATATGTGCAATTTGCAATAATAGACATACTCCTTTTGATCATTCAAGTGCTGGTATATTTCTACATAATTGAAATAAACGCTTTTAGTTTGAGTGTGACTCGAATAATTATTGTAAGTAGACTAGACTAGATAGGAACCTCATGGACAAAGCTAGGTTTTCCCTACAGCTAAACAGTTTTGTTTTACTCTTGGGCTCTATGGTGGACAACGTTCCTACACCTGTATGTGAGATGTGAGAATAAACGAACGTGGATGCCCGAAAAGTTGTTTAATGTTCGTCGATGTTTGTATAATATTTCCCTGCATTTCAAGACACTTCAATTAAAGTGTAAAATCCTCTAGATCTGCACGAAGCCGCATTAACGAAGAATACTTACTTCTCGATAAATCCAGACTTGTGTTTCTTCTCATCATAGTCTCCTAATTGGACGTGGCACTGGATCCCCGCAAATTTCACCGCTATAAATAATTAAGAGATAATATTTAATTGGGATGGTCATGTATGTTGGGGCCTGGTCGAGGATTCAAAAGATATTCACTATTGTAGGGTGCAAGGTAGATGGCGATTACGACGAAGCCATTAGGTAATGTTAGTAATGTTGTGGTAATGTTTCTTTCTCAAATTTAGTACCTCTACACAGTTGATTAACCCTGCAGGGATAAAGGTGTTTATACGCTTAAAGTCCCCGTCACGAGTAGCTATAAATTTTGTAAACATACATTGGCGTTCCAACACAACACAACAATACACACACAGTCCACATCAGCATTCCAGTACCAAATCATTTTTTTTTTGTCCTCTCGCAGGTCGATCTGAGTGATTGTCTTCTGCTTAACCGGGCGATCCTTTGGAGACTATAGACTTCAGCCAGGCACAAAAAGCTAAACCTAAGCGATCACGCTGATGGCTACCCCTGTGGTCGAATCTCGGCTCAGGGAGTCGCTGGGGGACAACTAGGGCTGGATCTTTATAAAGTGATTCTACCATCCGTTCGGAAAATGCCTACGTGAAGAAGAACGGACCACCACAAAACGCTAAAACATACGCCAACATTGATGACAGCGTTTTATATCGCTTAAAAATAACCCGACCAATTGAATTTGCTCGTTAGTTCCGTATTACAAACAGCCGTGTAATACTTTTGGTATACAACCAAAAGTATTACACGTCTGTTTCTTGTTCTGTCAACTTGGTTGGTGAATTAACTTTGAGTTGATTGAATTTGTGATTATTTGTAGTTGGTTGAATTGTCGCTACGTATAACTGAACTTAGTGGAAGTTCTTTATTTACAAAATTTAAAGCTTCTCGTGACGGGGACTTTAATCATGAAATAGAGGAAGCTGTCGCGATAGCCTAGGTAACGTTATTACCATTTACTGTCCATCTTTTGTGACTTGTGCCAAAATAGTGAATATTGTAAAAGCTACTAAGGAATGATTACGGGAGATTGAGCAGCGCCTTTGGCTTTGGTAATAGCAACATATTGCGCTTACTCATCGGTTAGCCAACCGTGGTGACTAGGCATCTGCTTAGCTGGCATACCCTAGCCTCATTCTTCCCTTCCTCATGCTTCAATTTCTGGTGGTCGCCACTTTTGATTCTGGCTTTCAGGAGTTGCAGTGGTTTAGGAATAGTGCGGTGGGATTGTTCCAAAAGACCCTAGAGACCATGATCAGCCTTTGTTCCCACTGCTGGGACACAGGCCTCCTCTCTATGAAAGAGGGAATGGCCCAGTGCGGATTGGTGGATGTCACATGTCTTCTTTTCTCTAGAAATAAGCAGCACCTTTGTGCTCTTCTATCTTTATACGTATTTTCTCTTTTAAGTGTTTTGTGTGTACATAAATAAATAAATGTCTTCGAATTTTTGGTTCTAGCATATGCCGGTTTCCTCACGATGTTTTTCTTCACCGTTCTAGAGCAGTGGTGATGAAACCATTTACATAAAGTAAAGCGCCTGCCCGGTTTCGAACCCAGGACCTACGATACGTAATTCAAGGCCGTTATCACTAGGCTACCACAGCTCTAGTTACGATAATGTCGTCAAAATTAGACAGTCCAAGTCGAAAAGACAATTGTATTCATTGTAGTCGCACAAGGCAACACAAGGCCTTAGCAGTGGTCTTAATTAATTCCGAAGTAGACAACTCCTTTAACACAAAATAGAACACCCATTATTTGTGCTTCTTTAGAAATTGGAATATGATGGACATACAGATAATATAGTTAAAGATATGGTAAAGAGGGATTCGTAAGGGAATGGCATAATTTCTTGACACAAATTCGGCAAAGCACAAAAAAAACACAAAAATAACCCATATAAAATACTTTATTGTCGTAACCTTACATTCTAATCTAAACATTACCTAGTACCATCACTGCTGCCAGCCTGACCATCCTTATTGACAATCTGCTGCAGCTCATAATCCTGCACCACTTGAAAGATCTTACTCTTAGCCTGGTTCAGATAATAAGGGCTAAACTTCCTTAACGTCGAACCTATCGTCAACAAGAACACGTCTAAAGGATCTGTAGGACTCAATTCTTGGAACATAGCTTCAGAGAACTCTCTAGAAGAATTCCCGTCTTCTTGCTGTCTTTTTCTGAAGACTGGTTTCGACTCTCTTGCCTCTTCGAAGTCTAATGTCTCATCTACGAAGACTTCCGAAGGCATTTCGACTTCGCAAGCATCATCTTCTAGAAACCCTGCGTATTCTTCTGCTGTGGATCCTGAGGAGATGGGCTCCTTGAAGTATGGCGTCATGAAAGACAGTTCCTCTTCGTATTTGTACTTGTAACTGTGTGCGTTCGGGTTTTTGAGTCTCTCGCGGAATTTTCGCCGCATCATGTCGCGAATGTTTATCCATCTTGATTTGCAGACGAGGGCTGGAAAATTAAAAGTTTTGATATTATCAGGTAGGTGAATATCATAAGTTACATTAAACATTTACACGCCTGTAATTTCCAAAGGACAAAGAGAGGTGAACCTAAGTGAACTGCACGCGTTTGTTTTGTAACGAAGATGTAGCCATCCACTGGGGCTTAATCTACTCTTTATATCGGTAGGCTGCTAAATACTACTAAGATATCTTATGCGATTGAGTGGAAAACCAGCAGGCGGCTGACCTGGTGGTAAGTGGGCCGACCATTTACCAGAGGTTTTGCCATTGCTTGTTATATTCGAATTCCTAATCCTTTTCTACGTTGGCTTATGGTTATACATGTTTAGTGTAACACTCGACTTTTTTTCCAGTCGTGTACGAAATAAGAGACTACCAAAAGCAACTACAAAGAAATCTAAAATCAGACGCTTGCAAGAAGACTACCAATAAAACACTAAACCAGGCTGAACAAATAAGATGATAAATCATCAGTCACGGAAGGCCGATGGGGCAGAAAAGTTCTGGAGTTTTCGACCGCGAACCGTAAGACATTGCGTTGGAAGGCCTCCCACGAGGTGGATCGATGACCAGAGGCCTTAGTGCGAGTTTTACTCACGCTCAATCGCATTAACGTAAACATCATTTTGTATTGAAACTGGATAAGCGCCGTCTGATGACGGTAAGGAGAAACCACTTTTTTGTATACATTTTGACATAAGCGATCGTTTACGTTATCAAAAGTGAGCGTGAGTAAAAACTCGCACTAAGGCCTCTGGTGAAGGTTGACAGGGATCCGCTGGATGCGGGACGCACGGGACCGGTCAATGTGGCGACGTTTGGGGGAGGCCTATGTGTAGCAGTGGACGTCTTGCGGCTGGTATGAAGATGATGATGATGATCATCTTTCACTCATTATTCATTAACAAAGTAAAGTCACGTAGACGGTAGAACAATGACTCAAATGGGTCAAAGGTTGCAATCAATGTCAGGTGAACAAACAATCCGCTACAACTAATTTATTCACGTTTCTTTGTTCTTTAAAATTATTAATTTTAACTTTAAAAGCTACTATTATAGACTCTAAAGACATTCTAAATTGCCTTGATATTCAAGTGGCCTTATTCCCTTGATGAAGACCATAATCCCAAAAGCAATAAAAACATGATAAAAATACTCTAATACCGAAGTAGGTACTTCGTATTCGTCAAAATCAACGTCACAATTCACAAAGGCTGTTATACTGCTGCTCCCCTAACAAAACAGAGCGCAATAATGGCGCACAATCAAACTATTACAAAACATAGATAACCCTATCAACTAACCTTCCTACTTATAATTCCACAGACAAAATCTGACGCCAACTTCACTTTCAATTCACCATTCGAAAATAACCCTTATGCCAAAGAAATTAAGGTGTAAGGAAAATAATGTAAATATAGGAAAGAAACTTACCTGGCCTGCTGAGCGAATCCCCAATCTTTTGCCAGACAACTTCTCTTGAGTCGAAGTCTAGATATTTTGCATGTCTTGTGTTGTATAGAATGGGATTTTCTTTCACTAATTTTAGTAGTTTTAGGTCTAAATTCTTGTTGAATGGTAGTGGCATCGTGTCGTGAGCGGGCCGTTCTCGTCTCGCGACTGCGCGGGGCGCACTGAGCGGCAACGTCGCGTCGCGGCTACGTCACGTGTCGGTTACGTTGGTATCGGAACCGGTTGCTAAGGGACGGCGCGCAATCTCGATTGGCTGTTAAGATTGGTTGGTCTATGCTGGTTGATGTTTTTGTTAGTACCTACTTGAGTTATGTTGTTATGTATTTTGTTGAATAAGATAAGTTTGATTGCTTGTTTAACTTAAGTAGAGACCTAATTGGTGACTAGTAAGTGTGATCATTTGTGTAAGATTTTATAGACAGAATAATAAACTTAATTATTTGAATTGTACCGTGGTGGCAAAAACAGCGAAGTTGTAATTAAGTAGGTATGATCAGGTCACAGACAAAAAAGAAAATCATATTTTTTTCAAAATATGGTCAAAGTTATTTTAAGAAGATAGCTAATGCGACATACTACTTACTATTTGATTTCCCTGTAAATCAGTAACTTACCTAACTATGCAAAAATATAAAATAAACAAGTTTAAAATTATAATTTCCTTGTATTTTTAGTTTGACTGGACAAGCTTACGTCAGTTGGGAAATATTTGTGTTATTTGGTAATATGCATTAATTAATGAGCAATATTTACTCAATAAAATCAATTCCTTCTCTATATAAGAAGCCTTCAGTGGTCCATTTACAGGCAATCAAAGTAGGTATATGCTGTGTTTATTTTGTTTTCGATAAATCTATAAAAAAGTCCCATTTTTTTACATAGGTATAGGTAACTAAACAATTTACAAAAAAAAAACTTAATCCCACACTAGGTAATTTTTCTAAGTTTTTAGGGTTAAACTTAAAATACTCAACCTACAAGCAAAATACCGTAAATAAGACAAAAAGGAAATAATAAAAAGTCCGACAAAAAAGTCGGCATCTATTCTTATCGTGTCGCACAGTGTGCGGTCGCTCCGAGCGGGCAACGCGACGTAGTGTGTGTGTGTGAGTTATCGACCGACGCGACGGGCTGACGGGCAACACCTACTGTAAGAACTCGATAGTAACTCACTTATATCAAGCGAATGTATAGTAGGTAGATGTACACGATAGTAGACAATTTAACCGACTTAACAAAAAGGAGGAGGTTCTATGTTCGACTTTATGTTTGTTTATTTTTTTTAATGGATTACAAACGCAAGAAAAAAAACATTTTCACAAAAACCGCCGAAAAGGAATGGGATTGAAAAGTGAAAATAAAACTAAAATGAGAAAGAAGACTTAAAAAGAGATACAGATATGCAGATATTTTTTGTTTATTCGTATTTAACATAATTAATGGTGCGTACAAATTATGCACGAAAGCTTGAGATGAGATACACTGGTACAATCATCGGCACTTCAATGGTAACAAATTAACATTGTCAGTAACGTTAAGGGCGGAGTAAGTATACCACTGATGAGACTGACTTTTCATACCTACTTACAAACATTTATTCACAAAATTAAATACTCAAAAATCACAACACGAAGACAATAATAAAAACCAATATATAACTTTACTTACCTATGTTATTTTAGAATGTTTCATCGTATTCAAAATACTTATGCTTAAAATTTGCCACTTAAAATTTATAAATTTCTCTTTCAAAATTCTAGCACTATTATGAAAATATAAAACTTAAGTAAATCAATGTTTAAGAAAAAAACTTGATACAATCCCATATCCTATGACTTCTTTAACGTCGTGGTGGCCCAGTGGCTAACGTCGTAGTGGCCCAGTGGCTAGGACCTCGCCTCCCGTGGTCTAGGTTTAGTGATTTCAAATCCGGGCAAGTACCAATGTGACTTTTTTCAGATTCATATGTACTTTGTAAGTTTATCTTGGGCATCAAAGGCAACAGTGAAGGAAAACTTCGTAAGGAAATAGATACGAGTATATAGTTAATGTAAGTCTGAAATAGCCAAGTCAGAGGCCTGTGGGGTTTCCAGAGGCGGTTTAATTAACAAGAAATCCTCAAACGAAAAAGAAAGAAAGACATCTTTGAGATCAATACCTTATCCGTGATCACTCAAAAACTAAAAATACACTTACGAAGTAAATCTTATTATCCTAAATACATAGTTTCGGTAGTCGAAACTTTTCCTGAAGAATGTCCATGTTTCTCTCTCTCAACAATTTGTTGCAAATCATGATCCTGAACTACCGCGAAAATTTTACTCTTTGCAACATTCAAATGATATGGAGAAAAAGTTTTTAGTGTAGACCCGATACTTAGCAAGAACGCATCGACAGGGTCTGTAGGATCTAACTCAGAAGATTGAATGATCGGCT
This sequence comes from Orthosia cruda, assembly GCA_964057195.1. NCBI lineage: Eukaryota > Metazoa > Arthropoda > Insecta > Lepidoptera > Noctuidae > Orthosia > Orthosia cruda. The sequence continues at coordinate 2,254,027 of OZ059854.1, forward strand.
CACTGAAACTTGGCAAATTAATGGTCTGGTTAACTTCCTCAAAACAAGGCTCTTTTCTTTTCTTGGATTTTCTCTTCTTAGTCTTAGGTTTCTTTACTATCGGCGCGTCAGAATCACTGCCTTGGTCTAAATCAATATCTTCTGTTGGAGACTGATCATTGACCAAGTCGTGCCAGTTTTTCGCCTGTGGTTCCTCTCCGTCTTCCATATTAACGATTACTACATCTCTGTAGAATGGCTTCATAAATGTTAACTCTCTGTCATATTTGTACTGCCTTGGTGAAGGGACTGGTTCAGTGATATTCTTCTTTAGAATTCTTCTGTGTACGTCTCTTATGTTTATCCAACGGACTTTGCAGTCGGCCCCTGTAATCAATAAATAAACAGTATTTTTGAATTACACTTTAGCACGGGTATATAATAATCTTTCATTCATCAACTTCCTGTCCTTATCCCAATTTAATTGGGGCTTTCCACCACTTTCCAGCTGAATCCGGTTAGACTGGAAGCCAACCCCAATACAATTGGGAAAAGGCTAGGCAGATTGATTGACACTCATGGTACACTGTCATTTGTCAAACACTTTTACATAAATATGCTGCTCAGTTATTTTTTTTTTAAATCTCTATTCAAAAGACGTAAGTATTAACAACTATTTGAAAAGCCAAAAACAAAAAAAACTATCACACGAAACTCACGCTCCCGTCACAACAAACTCGAACATTCCTCGCACACAAACAAAACAAATAGTAGCGTCGAATCGTGACAACTAAATACTACTCACCAGCCTTTTTCAACTCATCGCCGATCTTCTGCCAGGCCACTTCTCTGGCATTAAAGTCCATGTATTTAGCATGGTTGATGTCATATAACACAGGGTTATCCTTCACCAGGCGGATTAGCTTCACGTCTTGTTTGTCCGAGTTGTCGTTAAACATTTTGTGTGCACTGTGTGGAGACGGGCGTCGTACTCGTGGAGACGCGATTCGTCGGCGCTCGGTCGTGGTCGGACCCTCTCGCTTGCACGTGATTAGGGTCGGTTTTTATGACGTGAATTATAATTCATCTAAATAATAATTATTTTATTTTTCTAATAATTATTATTTTAGATGAGACAGCGTGTAATTTTTTTATTTATACGAAAAGGAATGTTACTTTTATTTATAATTTTGTTTTAAAGTTGCATGGTAATAAAGGTAGGTTAGCAAGATTGGTATATTATTGTCCATAGATGTAAATAGTACTTACTCTAAGAAGTCGGTAAAAAAAGTCAAAAGTCAATGATAGAATATAATAATGTCAGTTATAGCTGTGATATGACATCACGCTGCAGAAAATGGCGATTCTAGATTTAAAAAAAAACTTGTTTTTAAATAAAATAATGTTTAGATAGATACACATAGCAAAGTTTCAATACTACCTAAGCTACTATTGTTTCCTACTATGTACATTGTTTAAACATTATTTTCCTGAATACACATTGAGTTATTATTATAATTATCAGTTTAGTCACTCGTGATCCGTGGACAAGTATTTAAGTACACAGACAGTGAATGAGCTTGCCATGATAACGGATCAATTTAAACCTAAATATTCAGGGTTTATATTCACAAATGGGCTTGGGGAAATAATAATCACAACATATACATAAAATTATATTTAAAGGTAAGGTATTTCTGTTACTTTTAAGTCAAGGTTACGGAACGATTCTATAATATACACAAGTATATGAAGTAAAACTGTTGGTTTTGTAATACAGTGTACATATTTTCAAACATTATTAAAATAACAATGTTCTCCGTTACACACACATTTATATTGATGTTGTAACCGGAAAACTACGCAAGTGATGTCTATTGGACATTCTTCACCAAGGATAATTTTGTCACTGGAGTATTTTTTTTAATTATTCCCTTTCAGGCGGCTTTAGGATATTGTTTAGTTTCCTATGGTTTCTGTATCATCAATGTACCGAAACCCGTCCAACCACAATGTTAAAAGTAAACCAACGTAGAAAAGTTAAGTGCCTGTTTTAAAACGTTGGCATAAAATTTGTATGGAGTTATCCATCATCACCTTCCTGCCCTGATCCCATGTAACTTGGGGTCGGCGCAACACGTGTTCTTCTTCCATACTTGTATGGAGTTATCCACCAGACAAAAACTAGAACTTATTAAAAAGATAGGGTTGGTGAAACACCATTCATTCTGTAAAATTGCTTAACCGTAATTAGCGAAAAAATTAAAAAGTCATTGTATCTCACGATCCATCCACGTTTTAGGCACTCAAAGGCGTGAACCAAACTTCGATTTTTACATTCGTTTTTCATATATTTACCTAACCCATTTCTAATCTCTTTACACTTATTTCGGTACGAATCCACCGCCATGTAAGCCCGCTGTTATTCGACCTAGGTGGCTTGCTCGGCTACATCGACGCGTCGTGACGGGCTCGGCTAAGTGCCCCTCGATACGATAGCCACGGTATCACAACGATTTAATAATTTGCTGTTTTTTATTTTTCCTACATTGGTACATGTTGCAAAGTTTGAAGGATGTGATTACATTTTTCGCTACAGTTAAGAGGAAATAGGGTCGCAGACATCCGACTGAATATCCTAAGTAAAAAACATAATTCGAGGTTTGGCTCTCACCTATTTCCTCCTCAAATATTGGACCAACTTAAAAGATATTCCGTCTAATAATACGTCTTCCAGACGTGATTCTCATTTTAAAATCATCTATAGTGAGGGGTATCTGCGCCTTAACATGTGCTAAAGTGTTTAGTTATTTTTTTTAAGACTGTTACATTAAATTAGGTACATTAGGTATGTCAACATTGCTATGATAAGTAATTTTTAAACACACTTAAATAAGTAGGTAACCTTTTGGATCAAAAGCCAATTACATGGTATTTTTGTGCTTGTAGGTCTCCACGGCAAGATACAGATAGGGAAACTAAAAAATCATAATTCCAAATACGGATGTAGGTGCAAAATTTAACAAAAACATGTTAAAAAATACTCGGAACAGGTAAATACGAAGAAAAAAGGAAATTTACCCTAGTAGGTACACCATCGGTCGGTACCTACCTACGCATTTTTTTTTTAATATTTTAGTTTATTGTCTACTAAGACTATCCTCCGTGTCACTCACCTTGCTGAGAGCAGTGGTGTTCCAGTGGTAACGGCCGCGACTTACAAGTTGTAGGTCGTGGGTTCGAACCCAGGCAGGCGCTTTTCTTTGTGTAAATTATTTCACCACCACTGCTCTCAAACCGGTGAAGGAAAACATCGTGAGAAAACATGTCTTAGAACCAAAAAATTTAAGCCATATTATGACATCTACCAACCCGCACTGGGCCCGCGTGGTGGATTACGGCCCATTGATTCACAACGGACCAAATGGGTGTCTTAGTGCGGGAAAGGGGGTCCATCTATCGTATCCTCACCTTCCTGCTCGGTGACAGGGTGGCGTCCCTTCAGGATGGCGTCCCTGGTCTGCACGTACAGCAGGTGCAGCTGCACAGGGTCGCGCGAGTCCACGTTGCGATCGGAGTAGAACAGTCTTCGCTTGAGGAGGAGCGTCTCTTTGAAGTCGACGCCTTGTTCCCGGATAGTACGGTGCTGATCAAGCCAATCCACTGTGAAGTGAGAATTGACATAAAAACTAAATATTTATTAATAAGATATAGCTGAAAAGGCACTTTTAGCATCAGTATCGCCGATGTTGCAACTACATATTCAACCAAAAGGATGTGGTAGTTCAAATAAGATTAAAATTTTAATTCATTTAGACAATGATTTGTCTCCAAAATCGTCAGGATTTTAGATGAATTGTGTATAGATGATAATGTCTTATGGAGTAAAACAGTAACCAAGTGGCGTCCAAACACTGGTAAAAGGAATGCTGGTCGTCTGGCAGACGACATTGTCGCCAGCACGGGTAGAACCTGGATAAAGGTGGCTCAGACGGATTGGCATACGAAAAATGAGGCCTAACTAAACACTAACGCCCAGCAGTGTGCGAAGTCAGACCGTGTATGATAGTGATAATAATAACGTCTTATAGAAAGATCTTGTTGTGTTGCCAACTAAAAGAGACGCATGGTAGTAATAGATTTATTTGAGGTCGACACAGCATGGTTTCATCTCCCATCCCATCTAAAAGAGATGTGTAACTTTAGTTTTTGGTGTACAATTGTACGGTCTCATCGCCGTACATTTTTCTGCTTACGCTGTAACCTACTTTAGACCAGCGATGCGCGTCACGATTGCGCGTTATAAAAATAACCTTATTAACTAATTTAATCGTAGTAAACATACAAGTGTGTGACTATCAACAACTGAGAGAAATAATCGCCTCCGCTCAAGTACTGTAACTTACTCTCAATAAACTTAACTGCATCTTAGTGGAACGCGTTTCTCTTCACTAACTTAACTTACAAACCTTCACGACAAATTACATGTACGGACTTACAACCCGTACATTTATGGTCCTTCGAGCCTTCGCGTATCTTAGTGTGTTTGTGTCTCTTGTACGGTAGCGAATCGGTTCAGCTGGTCTCCCGGAAGAGGGTCGCCCCAGTTGGATTGAGAAGGCGCATATACTTAGCTCGAGTACAGGCACATTGAGTACCGGAACCAGCTGCAGATACTGGGTGAGTCTTCGACTACTAGAAGAGCCGTCACCTGCAGAACTGACTTCAACTACTGGACAAGTCTTCGATTGCTAGAAGAGTCGTCAACTACTGAAACTAACTTCAACTACTGGAAGAGCCTTCGACTACTGGAAGCGCCTTCAACTATAACTAGAAGAGACTTCAAATACGTAAGGAAAGTTATCTTGTAAACTATAAGGAAGCTATTTGTCTAACAAATCAAGATGAATAAGCTACAACTACAGTCTACGTGTTTCGAAAACATAAAAACATTATGCAACAACTACAAAAAGGATAGCAAGACAAGAAAAACAACTGATTACTTGAACAAGCGACTGTCTTCATTAGAAGCTCAATGGATGGATTTCAATGCAAGGCACACATTGCTTTTGCAGGAAATTGAAGATAAAAACATAAACTACTTTGTGGAAGATGTCTACGGCAAGACAAAAACTATGTATGAAACAACTAGAGCCGACATTACGAGTATGTTACAACAAGTTGCAGGAGAAAACGTCAAATTCGACCTTACGGAGTCCTCAGGGGAAGAGCTTGATGAGAAGACAAAGACGCTACTGACTAAGCAAGAATGTAACTTCAAGGCGATGGATCGTGCTATGGCTAAAATTGACTATGAAGGCCTAGCTGAAAAATGGGAACTTGATGATCACTTGTCAATCTTGAAGTCGAAATGGGATGCTCTTGACAACACTCACTGGGAACTGGAAGCCCTACTAAAAGGATCGAATCAGACATACTATGACATGTTCTACAGCATGGAATCCAAATACGACGAAACAAGAAAACGCCTGAAAGGCAAAATATGGTCTAACGCTCATCACGAACGTTCAGCACCGAAAATCGAGATACCAGAGTTTTCAGGACACTACAGCAAGTGGACATCGTTTAAAGATCTATTCCTGGAGACCATACACAAAAACCCGTCGCTGAATAACGCACAAAAAATGCAGCATCTGAAGACCAAACTGAAAGGCGAAGCAGAAAGGCTGGTGCAACACCTGGGCATCAGCGCCAACAACTACGCTTCATGCTGGGAAATATTGAATCAACGGTACGATAACCGTCGACTACAGTTCTCAGCCTATATGAACACTATGCTACAGTTGCCTGTCATACAGAAGCCTGACGCTTACAACTTGAAGAAGCTACATGACGTAACAACGGAATGTCTAAACGGCTTGACAAATATGGGTCTTGATACAACCGGTGGAGAATCTATGATTGTCCATGTGATGTCACTAAAACTAGACTGTGGCACATACAACGAATATATAAAAGACTTAAACGACAACAGAGAGGTACCAACACTTCATGAATTTCTAATGTTCTTAGAAAACCAGTTTACAGCGTTTGAAACCATGAAAACTTCGAAGAAAGAGGTACAGAATTCAGGAAAATCAACTGAAAACGAAAAACATACGTTTCGAAAAAACTACGATCAGAAAAAATGGCATCCGAAAACTTACCACACTTCGTATGGGCAATGCCCTCTTTGTAAAAACAATCATGTTCTAATGAAATGTCAGCAATTTGTGGACATGGATACTAAGCAACGTAACAACACAGTTGCAAAATTGCGGATATGCAAAAACTGTTTGTTCAAACACGAAAACCAGACTTGCAACTCTACAAGTAAAGTATAATCTATTCTATTCTATCTCCCATACGTCTGTTTAGCCCAATCGGGTAAGGAGAGTCGACGAGACAGTCTTATAAATAATAGCGCCAGGAAGATATTGATCCAGAAAAAAAATTGCAGCAATACTGAAGTGGTACTGGGAAGGCCATGTCTGTCGGATGCCGTCTAAGTTGTGGGCTCGTATATCGCAAGACTGGAGCCCTGACATAGCTGGACTGGGTCGCGGCCAGGAAAAAATGACGGGACGCCTTGGATAGCTTTCTTGAGAATTGGCGAGATGAAACACAACACCGAGAGATATTGAAGGAATTGCGGGAATCCTTTGCCCAGGCGTGGGACAATTCAGGTTTCCAAATAAAAGATAATGATGTTACATACCGTTATCATCTGTCTTCAGCCTCTTGCTCATTTGTTCCAAGATCACGTCTCTCTCCTTTACTGGCTTAGGTCTTCTCAAGGTGAAGCCTCCACTACTTGGCTCCTTGGTCTCTTTAGCGTCTTCTGTTTCTTCCACTTCTTCTTTGCACTAGAGATGAGAAAGTTTTTTTTAATGTCCGGTTTTTGAGGCATTCCTAAAATCTCTACATTATTATTTTCGACACAGCTATTAATTAAATAATACCAAAGAATTCTCTATTAAGCAGAACTAGGTGATATAGGACGTCAAGAATTCGCCAGAACATAATTCCTTGCAATAGAAAGCAAGCCTACAATTGGTTCCGATTTCAGACACCGTATTGCTTCTGACAATTTATTTAATTTAAAAAAACCCGAATAAACCTGCCCGTTTTGAAGATCGAACGCAATATCCCAAACTAAGATAGACACGCTTCCGTGCGACCGCTCCAACACTATGGTAGAGTGACTTACCAGTCCATATTCATCATAGTTCTTGATGCCGATGCGAGCACAGATGTCCATCATCAGCTCGCCGACTGACTTCGACTCGTCCACCTGCAGAGTCTTCAATGTTCCTGAAGAAAAAATAAGTTTATTTACTTATCAAAACTTCATCTATATCTATACTAATATTATAAAGAGGAAAGATTTGTATTTTTATATGTAACGAATAAACTTAAAACACATATTCGCGAGCTGGCTGACCAAAACTATAAATATCCTCCGACTGCACAGCATGATTTTCTTCTTGTTTACTTCATTGCAGTCGGGTTTTATGATTTTATTAACTTTTTTGTTTACAACTTTTTAGTTATATTTTTTTTTCGAATGAATTTTAAACATATAAGTGGTATATATTTTTGTAATCACCTCTAAAAACCATTCATTTTGATACCCCACTTGATGGGTTTAGAAGAAAAAAAATTGCAAAATCTACAATATGGCGCCCAAAATCTGCCATGTTTTTTTTTTTTTAACGGCACTTATCTATGAACACTTGGGCGGCCAAGAATTATCTAACGATGTCTTAATTATAAAAATCCGTCAAGTGGTTTGAAAGATACGAGGTAATAAAGAATATTACATACATACATACAAACATATTATTATATACATACAAAATACGCAGCTTTCCTTGCAGCCGGGTAAAAACTACTGGACCGATTTCAAAAATTCTTTCATCGTTGGGAAGCTACACTATCCCCAGGTTACATAAGCTACTTTTAATCCCTGTATTCTCACGGGAACGGGAACAATGCGGGTGAATCCGTGAGGCGTCCGCTAGTGCAACAGCAAGCGGACTTAATGCCTAAGTCATTTTCTACCAGGCAGTCTCGGTGGAGGACAGACAACATGGCAAGTTGAAGGATGACGTTGATCAATATCGTCAATCGCCGTGGATTGTTACAGATACATTTTCCCTGAGCGGACATAGTTCCAACAGGTACCAAATATACACGTTTTCCCTATTACTCCTGAAAGTTGCCATACTGGCTATCACAGCAGTAGACACAAGTTGGGGCGAGATCAGGCACTATTTTTTGCGTAGGTATGGTAACACAGTTCCAATCGGATAACGCCCGGGAAGAGAAGCCCAAGGCCAAGCCCAAAGTCTACCTACGCAATCAAAACATAGTCTTTATCACGCTTGCAACCAAATACGGTTGCAAAGTCATGAAACTTTAGTTTTCAAATAACAATGTCTCACCATCCAACAGCCGAACTCTCAGGTTCCTCATCCTGCAGATATAATCCAAGGAGTCTCCGTCTCTGAGCAGGTAGTAGTCCAGGGTCCTGTCGTCCTCCAGCCATACTCCAGTCATTTCATCATCAGCTGAGCGGAGGAATAATGCGTATTCTGTGGGAAGAAAACTAACATTAGAACAACATACTTGCATACCCAGAAGAGATGTTAATAATTAATCAACGGTCGACCGGGCATAAATCCGGATCTGCTTATTACTGAGATAGAAGAAGTTCTTAGGTAATAAGAAAACGCCTCTTCATTATCATCACCAGCCTTTTAATGATTCCACTGCTGGGACACAGCACGGGCCTCTGTGAGAGGGAACTGATTTAAGTAGTTGAAGTTAAGTATTTGTCAATCTCTACTTAAGCCTGAAAATCTGTCAAAATTTAGCATTTAAGTATAGTTTGACACGTTTTTAACTCGAAATACTATATTCAGTAATCAGCCATTAGTCTTGTTTCTGGTTAGGTACTGCCAACTATGGATTCCTTAAGAAGTGGTGCCGTTTGGCCTGAAAACCATGCAACGATGACCGTCCATACCAAAAGCGAATTTTGACACCAGCGTCAGACATGGGTATAAATTATTTTAGCAGCGAAATCCCGAAGTTTAAGTAAGATATGATGACTTCTCTTACCTTGACCCTTATTAGCCACAATGACCTTGTCCTTGACGACCTTGTGCGCCTCCTTTACGGTCATGTGCGAGTCGAACTTGACCTTGCGGGTCACCGCCCCCTCGTCCTGCACTATCTTCAGAGATAGTGACGGCATCTTGTCTGGTCTCCTGTCCTGGTACTACTACTAGTCCTGGTCTTCTGGATATTGGAAAAGATGAGTTAGTTTTTCGATCATTAGAGCGAATTCTGTCTTCAGAAGACTTTATCCCACCACTCATAACGCTTTCACTGTTACAAAAGTTATCAGAGGCCTTAGTGCGAGTTTTTACTCACGCTCACTCGTGATACGTAAACATCATTTTGTATTGAAACTGGATAAGCGCCGTCTGGTGACGGTAAGGAGAAACCGCATTTTTTGTATACATTTTGACTTAAGAGATCGTTTACGTTATCACGAGTAAGCGTGAGTAAAAACTCGCACTAAGGCCTCTGATCTCAAGTCAGACCATATAGCCCTATAACTCTAGAAGACCTAAGTCTACGAATCTTAAATCTTGGTAAAAAGGATGACTTGGCCATTATGTTCTTCGTGAAACTATTGCATGACGACAGGTAGTGAAAAGTAGCATTGTGGGTTGGATCATGCTGTATATGGGTTCGAAGAAAGACGGGCTGGGGACTCCCGTTAAAATGGGCGGTGATTAATCCCTACTAATATTATAAATGGGAAAGTAACTCTGTCTGTCTGTCTGTCTTTCTGTCTGTCTGTCTGTCTGTCTGTCTGTCTTTGCTTCACGCCTAAACTACTGAACCGATTTGTGTGAAATTTGGTACAGACATAGTTTGGAACTTGAGAATGGACATAGGATAGTTTTTATTACAAAAAATAAAATATAAAATAAAATTTATTCCGGACATACAGCGCCATCTATTGGTCGAGAGTCGGCATCAGAAGTCACTATTCCACGCGAACGAAGTCGCGGGCAAAAGCTAGTCCTTTATAAGAATGAATAAGATCTACATACTGATAATCATTAAGTTAAGAATGAACAGTTCGCTTCTAGGTAAGCGTGCACCATCATAGCCCGCATTCTTGGGATTCAGCTAGTGATCAAACTCGAGCATAGCAATATAAAAAACATACATACATAGACTGATAAACATATTACCCTCGTTTGCGTCGCGCAGTCGGGTAAACATACGACCTAGACCTACTAAAACAAACCCCACCACCATAACACACCACCTATCTACTAACAATATGTACCTATCAACTGTCAATGATAAAATACCTCCAAAATAGTATTTTTTGAATCAGTGAATTCCCCCAGATAACACAGATTTTTATTCGATTTCTGTGTATTCCCAACAATAATTTTGTCCTTAATACAGGATAAATTGGTATTCTAAACAAATTCCATTGTTTAACTTTAGGTACCATAGCTAATGAACGAATCTAAACACGCTAGTGAGCTGATTATATTACTCCGGACTGACACAAAACACAACGGTCCCATGTTTTCCTGGTAAGTAAATCAGACACAATTATATAACTTAGAACACCTACTTATCATTGGCTGGGTTTAATTTAGATTTTTATATGAATATACTCTCTTAGCAACATTTTGAATATTGAAACCAAGTTTTTAATATTTTCTCTTTGGTCCTTCGCGATAGCCGACGTAGTACAAGTCAAAGATCGTCACAAATAAAAGAAGGTCGTCAATAATGTTTAGTCTGGCACATTACGACACTCACTCAGCAGAGATACAGAAGTATTTATTATTATTATTTGGTAAGACACACACTAGCAGCTAGTTACCTAATACGCTTCAGATAGCTTGCAGATGTCTAGACTATCCAATCAATTCATGAAGCAGTTCAGTGTGGAAGCTTGTACAACACTTTCCGGGAGTCTATGTCATTCTGTTACAATTCGAATAGGTAGAAGTAACTTTAAGGATCTGACCTTATTCGCACTAACATAACACACTCACACTCGAGACAACGGACTTCAAGATCAAGTACAACATAATGAAAATACAGCGTCAATAAAACCGGAAGCTGGACGCTCAAGCCGAACGGGTGGCATCACAGAGGCAGGGGTCAGTGAGTCGTCTTAGAAGCGCCCCTAAGGCTACACTCCAACCGAGGCAGGGGTTTCCCAAGAAAGAAATAACACTTCCAGGACGGATAGATTACAGGGGGTATAACAGGTTAAACGTAGACAATAGAGACTACGTTCCAACGCGCAAGAATAAACAAAGCCAAAGGGCGTTAGCAAGTGGTGTAACCATATCTGCGTACTGGAACATATAAATATTTAAACGTAGTGAACTATATTTTTATCATCGATACGTGAACAATGACAGAGATGGGACCGACCTGCTACCGACAATTGTTGAATTAAACTAAGACAGATAAGTAACGATTAACTATAAATAAATGCTGCACATCCTGTGAACGTTGTTCAACATTTGCAATACAATTAACTCAGCTACATTTTATATCGAGATTATTATTTAACTCTGACTTATTAATATACTGTTTTTTAACTACAAACAACTCCAATTTTCCGGCTACGCCCTATTCATTACCTAAATTGTCACAAAAATTCAACCCAGAACTTCTTTAACTACTAGACTAAAAGTCGGTTTCAAAATTATGAATTTGGGAGTTAATAAAGTGTCAAATTCTTCATCAATGACAAAGTGTAACGGGTTTTAGGCTTAAAAGAAGTTTGACAAATAGACTTCAAATTCTTAATTCAAAAATCGGGGCTTAGGTCCGATAGCAATCATTAGACAATTTTTAACCGACTTCCCAAAAAGGAGGAGGTTCTATGTTCGACTTCAAGTTTGTTTTTTTTTTTTTTTTTTTGTGTATGTTCACCGATTACTCCGTCAATTGTGGACCGATTTTGAAAATTCTTTTTTTGTTTGAAAAAGTATGTTCCGAAATTGGTCCCATTTTAATTTGGTGAAGATCTGATGAAGAACTTCGGAGATATACAACAGAACTCTTCAATAAATAACGGCAAATCTCTCGGGATTGCTGCAATCGCATGTCTGTTTGTTGTTTATAACATTTCATAACATAACATCACGCCAGTTCGCTCTTAAGGGGTAAGCAGACCTCTCATTTCACCGGTTATGTTCAAGTTTCATGAAATCTATTCTGGCGAAATAGTTCCCTTACTAACTTGCCTATTAGGTACGTACAACTAAAAAGTGAAAAATAAAAAAAACTTTTTGCAAAAAATTACTACCGACTTCCAAATACAAAGTGAAAAATAACTTAATTTTTTGAAGTCGGTGTCCATAACGCAAAAAAATGGTACCTACGAAAGACACCGACTTCAAAAAATTAAGTTATTTTACACTTTGTATTTGGAAGTCGGTAGTATTTTTTTGCAAAAAGTTTTTTTTATCTGAGGAATAAAAAATATGGTAAGACAGTTTTTGAACAGAATATAATATTATGTCAAGCCGCCATATTTATTCTTCAGATAAAAGATATCTGTCAATTAAACAAACAGCCCTACGTAGTAAAAAAGCCGGTACTTACAGTAAATTTATCTAAGCAACGTTCCACAAAGTATACTGTCCACAGTGATCCACACACAGCAATGCGCCGTTTACCTCATCTCCCGGTAAACTATAACAGTGCTATGATTTCATCGAGTGGTCATGCCGCAGTATTTTCCTTAAATCGTATTTCGATTGTTAATGTTTGTTTCAGTTTTATTTAATTATATTATCATGTGGAAAGGAATTCATTTTAAAATGTCTGTCTCTAACATTACCGCGTTTTTTTATTTCATCAATCTTTTGGCATTGTCTAAGCACTTAATGGATGGTTTTAAGGATTTATTCCAGCAGTAGTATAATAATACCAGCCTATAACAGTTCCACTGCAGTGCATAAGGCCTATTCTCATTTAGAGAAGGCACGAGCATTGATCACCACGATTGCTTGCTCGAAGCAGATTTGCGGTAGAAAACTTATATCTATACTTCTATCTATACTAATATTATAAAGAGGAAAGATTTGTATTTTTGTATGTAACGAATAAACTTAAAAACCGGCCAAGTGCGAGTCGGACTCGCGCACGAAGGGTTCCGTACCATTATCGCAAAAACGGCAAAAAAACGCGTTAGTTGTATGGGAGCCCCACGCAAATATTGTTTTTATTCTGTTTTTAGTATTTGTTGCTATAGCGGCAACAGAAATACATCATCTGTGAAATTTCCAACTGTCTAGCTATCACGGCTCATGAGATACAGCCTGGTGACAGACAGACAGACAGACAGACGGACCGCGGAGTCTTAGTAATAGGGTCCCGTTTTTACACTTTGGGTACGGAACCCCAAAAACTACCGAACCAATTTCAAAAATTCTAACACCGTTGGGAAGCTACACTATCCCCAGCTGACATAGGCTACTTTTTATCCCTGTATTTTTACTAACTACGCGGATGAAACCGCGAGGCGTCCGCTAGTTAATAATAAGTCTGTTTCCTTGCGATGTTTTCCTTCACCGTTGTCAGCGATATCCAAGATAAACTTAGTAAATAAATACACACTGGTAGGTACTTGCCCGGAATTCAACCCACGACCTCAAGCAAAAGAGGCGAGGTCTAAGCCACTGTAGATCAATATCAGCTGCTAAACAATATCACAAAATAACACTAAACCCGGCACAATTTTATCACTAAGACGGATCTAAACACTCCACGACAGTAAGAGGCACTGCACTACGCTCGACTAGTCACTCTGAGGGAACTGACTAAGGTACCAGGTTATACAATAATAAATGACACACGGAGTTAAACATGTGTCGATGCTATGCAAACCTACAAGCTCTTGACTCACTCAATCGTTTTCAAAGATAGACTGTTTTGATACAAGACACATCTACTTCTACGGAACGCACGTGCTGCCGTCCTCAAGGTATAATGCCATTATATGACAAATGGCCGATTTAAATTTTTAGGGCTCCGTACGCAAAGGGTAAAAACGGGACCCTATTTAAAATACATATGTAATTTACTAAGACTCCGCGGCCCGTCTGTCACCAGGCTGTATCTTATGAACCGTGATAGCTAGACAGTTGACATTTTCACAGATGATGTATTTCTGTTGCCGCTATAACAACAAATATTTAAGTGGGGCTCCCATACAACAAACGTGATATTTTTGCCGATCTTTGCGATAGTGGTACGGAACCCATCGTGCGCGAGTCCGACTCGCACTTGGCCGGTTTTTTGATGTCATTATCATGATCATCATCAGTCTTTTTAATGTTGCCACTGCTGGGACACAAGCCTCCTCTCTGTGTGAGAGGAAATGGGCCACCACGCGGGCCCAGTCCGGGTTGGTGGATTTCACATGTCTTCGAATTTTTGGTTCTAGGACATACCGGTTTCCTCACGATGTTCAGCAATTAAATCTCTATCGATCTGTCTGAGCAGCATTTTTCTACCATCAATAGATGCCGAGATAAATCATAAAAACCCTCCACATTGCTGTTTACAATCCTATTTTTGATTACATTAAATAATTTGTTGACTAACATCATCGATTTTATTTCGCGGTCTTTTTTTGAGATATAACTAAAAATATGTTTTTCCAGATAGTAGCATTATAGCTTGAAGAATGCAGCGTGCTAAGAGCTACAACTAGATATGTACCTACACCGGTTAGTAGTGGACGTGTTATCATCATAAAGAGCGTGGTCAACAGCAGTGCAATGGAAGCCGCGCAAGCGCATCCGTGCTGTGATTCATACTACTTAGGTCAACAGACGAAATTCTTACGACCGTGACGTAAGTTTTAAGATGAAGTGAGAGTTTTACTCACCTCGCTAGGTAAAACCTAAGTCTCATCGATATGATTCATAGATGGGTAGGTACCTAATAGTACGGAATCATGTAAGCAGCCTCGCCTCGAAGCGATTCAATTTACCTATACGAGTATCACACCGATAAGTGCGTAGCTATACTACTTAATTACTTATTTATACTATTATATTATCTGTGCCTATACTAAGCGAAATTGCAAACGTTCACATTCGATGCAATTCGACCGATTTGCACTTGAATTTTTCTAAGAAAATACGTGCGCAATATCGCCTATCGATACAATTTAAATTGCGTCAGGCATCAGGAAGATCCCATATGAATGAATCCTTACATTCTGTGATTGTAAGACTGAATGAGAGCAGTAGTGGCCCAACAGTATCGGCCGCGACTTACAAGTTGTGGGTCGTGGGTTCGAACCTAGGTAGGCTTTACTTTGTGTAAATTATTTCATCACCACTGCTCTCAAAACGGTGAAGGAAAACATCGTGAGGAAACCGGCATGCCTTAGAGCAGCATGCCTAAAAATCCAAGACATGTGGCATCTACCAACCCGAACTGGGTCCGCGTGATAAACTACGGCCCATTCCCTCTCACAGAGATGAGGTCTATGTCCCAGCAGTGGGAACATTAATAGGCTGATGATGATGAAGACTGAGTTCCATGGCATTGTACGGCAGGGTTCTTGCCTGTATAAAGCTACGGATCATACCGTCACTACACTGTACGTTTTTTAACAGTATCGACATACTACTGTTTGATCCCAGCATTATAAAGCAAAAAAACCTGCCGAACAATGCCGTGTGAACGTAGCCTAAAGGAATTCAGTTACACCATTAACAACACAGAAGTACCTACTCTCATTACTGGCATATTGGTACTGTCCTATTACAATAATTGCCACGATTGAAAGGAAATTCTTACCAAATTATTTTAGCCAGTAGTTTGGTTTCATTTATAGGAAAAAGTCTCCCTTCACTGCCTACTGGACCCACCCTCCATGAGCCCGCGCTTCCTTCTTCCAGTTCTGGTGAAATCTGTCTAGTTCATCCCGCGGTCTCTTTCGTGGACTGCCGCGATCCCGTCTCACTGTCTATGCTACGAGTATTTTGGCCCATCACAGTTTGTCCGGCCATGCGTGAGACATGTCTTGGGCATGGTTTTCGTCAAGGGACAAAATTGCGCGTAATGTTTGTGGTATCCAGCATAGGTAACGTTTATATGACGGAGTTCCGAAGAAAGCAATTTTTTGGTCGAGTTTCGCTCACTGGGTGACCACTATTTACCCGACTGCCGAAGGAGGGTAATGTGTTTATCATTCTATGTATGTATGTTTGTTCCTTTGTGGCGCTCTAGAGACCAAACGCGTTGGCCCATTTTGATGATTCTTACGTCAATCGATTCATCTTAACCCTGCGAGTGTTACTGACACTTGGAAAATATAAAAATGGCGGATTTTAGGCGCCATATTGTGTGGCACAATTTTTTTATGCCTACCCATCGTGGGGGTATCAAAATAAACACTTGTATGATTAAATGTAAATGTATAAAAAAAAAACTTAAAAGTTATAAATAAAAAAGTTAATTAAAAATATCAAAGTCGATATATCTGGTTTTGGTCAGCCAGCTCGCGAACATGTATCCTCCGACTGCACAACATGAGTTTCTTCTTGTTTACGACTTTATAGTTCGCTTTTTAAGCAGTCGGGTTTTTTTTATTTTTCGTATGACAGGTATCATCATGCTCAGAGCAGAATTATAGCAGCGATTTGCCGAGACAGCTAACACCTTCATTGTTATATTGTTGTTGGCCACACCAACCATGTGGATACAAATTAAATATCTTGGTTTCAATGGGCTCTTTACCACATTAGTTATTATTATTAACGCACCCACAGCTAGGTAAACTGTTGAATAAATAAGGATAAATATAAACCCAATAGCATATAATTTCTAGGTAGTTACTCTACTTATTTCTTATATCGCATTCTTGTCAGTTGTAGAGTAAATAGGCTCAAAGTTCATCCTTCTTATGTTTATTCCTATTGTAAGTTTATTATTACCTACTGACAGACTTTCATATTTGTAATCGACTTACCAAAAAAAAACTTTTTGCAAAAAAATACTACCGACTTCCAAATACTAAACTACAAAGTGAAAAATAACTTAATTTTTTGAAGTCGGTGTCTTTCGTAGGTACCATTTTTTTGCGTTATGGACACCGACTTCAAAAAATTAAGTTATTTTTCACTTTGTAGTTTAGTATTTGGAAGTCGGTAGTATTTTTTTGCAAAAAGTTTTTTTATTTTTCACTTTTTAGTTGTACGTACTTAATAGGCAAGTTAGTAAGATAACTTTAACGCCAAAATAGATTTCATGAAACTTGAACATATCCGGTGAAATGAGAGATCTGCTACCCCTTAAGAGCGTACTGGCGTGATGTTATGTTATGAAATGGTATAAACAATAAACAGAAATGCGATCGCAGCAATCCCGAGAGATTTGCCGTTATTTATTGAAGAGTTCTGTAGTATATCTTCGAAGTTCTTCATCAGATCTTCACCAAATTAAAATGGGACCAATTTCGAAACATACTTTTTCAAACAAAAAAAGAATTTTCAAAATCGGTCAACAATTGACGGAATAATCGGTGAACATACACAAAAAAAAAAAAAAAAAACAAACTTGAAGTCGAACATAGAACCTCCTCCTTTTTGGGAAGTCGGTTAAAAAGGAGGCGGTTCTATGTTAGACTTTATGTTCTTGGTTTTTTTTTGTATGTTCATCGATATCTCCGTCAATAATGGACCGATTATGAAAATTCTTTTTTTTTTTAAAGAGTATGTTCCGAAATTGGTTCCCATTTTAATCTGGTTAAGATTTAATAAAGAACTTCGGAGATATACAACAGAACTCTTCAATAATTAACGGTAAATCTCTCGGGATTACTACAATCGCATGTGTTTATTGTTTAAACCATTTTATAACATAACATCACGCCAGTAAGCTCTAAAGGGGTAAGCAGATGTGTACAGTTCACCTTGGTACACTCTCATTTCACCAGTTATTTTCAAGTTTCTTGATATTCGGGTAATCTATTCTGGCATTATAGGTACCTTACTAAACTACTTGCCTACGAGTATTAGGTAGGTACAACTAAAAAGCGACAAATATAAAAAAAACTTTTTTACAAAAAACTATTTCCGACTTCCAAATAAGAAAACTACAAAGTGAAAAATAACTTTATTTTTTGAAGTCGGTGTCCATAACGCATAAAATTGGTAGGTACCTACCAAAGACACCGACTTCCAAAAATAAAATAATTTTTCACTTTGTAGTTTTCTTATTTGGAAGTCGGTAGTATTTTTTTGTATATAATTTTTTATATAAAACACAGTATAACTTAGGTAGATACTCACCAATTGATTTTCATTTGGAAACAAACCATGATTACATGGCTTCAGCATGCACACCTGAAAAATATTCAGTTTCTAAGGCTCTAAACAGATGGGCTGGATTTTAACTATCCTATCTATCAGCAGCATCAACTTTTTTAATGTTCCCACTGCTGGGACCCAGCCTCCTCTCTGTGTGAGGGAATGGGCGGTAATCCACCACGCGGGCTCAGTGCGGCTTGGTAGATATCACATGTCTTCGAATTTTTGGTTCTAAGACATGCCGGTTTCCTCGGTTTGAACTACACGCTGACTGCAAAATTGAATTAAGTTGGATGCAGTTTTTCTGCCTGCTTGTAGTCGGCATACAGTCCCAACAGGCAGACCGCGCAGTCGGTTGATTTCGTTGCAGTTATGTCAATTGCACTACAACTGCGTCCAAACTGAAATTTTGCAGCTGATGTGCAGTTCCAATGCAGCCCTTCTTAGAGCCTTAGTTTCTACCACCACAAGCTGAACGAACGGCGTAAGGCTGAAAGGCCTATACAACTCACAGGTTATTATTAAGAAGTGATGATAAAAGGAGAATATACAAAAACTAGATCCCGTTCTGCATTACGTTCTTCTTCAGACGCCTTGCCAACAGTATCCATGAGCATAAATATCTACCACATACACATATTCCATTATTCGACGCTTGAGGGAGGCCTATGTCCAGCAGTGGACGTCTTTCGGCTGAAATGATGATACATATTCCATAATTAGGACAAGTTAAGAAGGGATAACTACATACATGGTATTTAGATAGACATAACAAGGTCACGAATGTTTGCACAAACCATAAAGCAATGATTCAGAAAACCGCAATAACCTTGAAATTATTCCTTTTCCCGTGTGCACAGCTCATTACTTATCCGTACTAATACATACTAAATTATTATATACGCAAAAATAGGCTAGACTAAACTGCTGAACCAATTTTGATGAATATTGGTATAGAGATGGATTGAAACTTAGAGTAGGACTTAGAAGTTACTTTTATGCCAAGACTACTTCACCTTAGAATAATTGCCTGCAGCTGGTAGGTTGTAATGTAATCCACCTTCAAACAACCTACGCAGTTTCAACCTTAAAACGATTGTGTGAAAAAAAAAGGTGTAAATAAAACTACTGTATATAAGAATAGGTTTATTTCTATAGGAAAATAGTTCTGTCTACTTGTTTGTTAGCTAAGGGATAACATAAATAATTATTTAAACAAGTTCTAATTTTTTTCTACAGTTCATTTTAGATACGGGTTTGTGGTCGTACTGGGTAATATATAAAATATGTTTATAGAAACCTACTTAAATCAATAATTGTACAGCTATTGTAAATTGTGTTGACTAATTGATTTATTTTTGTCTTGTAGTGTATTAATAAATTGTATAGTCAACTATACCATACGTAAGGTGAGTGTGTTACGTGACTTAGAAAAGTGTAACATCGAATAACACGTCCCCGTAAGTTTACTAATACGAAACACTTAACAACGAATGCACGCTACCACGAAAAACTTAACACCGTAGCCATGCGATCTCGAATAACTCTTAATCTACGAAATCTTCCTACTACGGAATACGGACGCTCTCAAAGTCAAATTGTTATCATCGGGGTGCAATCGACTGTAAAATTTTCAAAATATATAATGTAGGTATATATTATTATTATTATTATTATATACTTTATTGTACACCACAAAAAAAACATACAGGACAAACGTTCAAATATACAAGTGTACAATGGGCGGTCTTATCGCACTAGGCAATCTCTTACAGACAACCTTTGGATGGACTGAAAGATAGGAGAAGAATTTAGGGTTGTCAGTGTACAAAATATCAAAAATAATATTACTTAGACTTAATAACATACAATACATACATACAATATTACTTAATATACTAATACATATCAAATATATAACAGAGAAAGGAGAAGAATAAAAATTATAGTGAAAGGTAATGCTCCTTCACCATTTTCTTGAACGTTGGCAGTGTTTGAGCACGTCTCACTTCAATAGGTAATACATTCCACAACCGAGCTGCTTGAATCGTAAAAGATTTGTCAAAGAAGGAAGTGGAATGCATACGAATACTTAATTTTAGATTTTCCGATGATCTCAAGGACCTAGAATGGGTGTCACAGAGGAACTGAAAGCGTTCTTTGAGATAAAAAGGAGTAAAAGGATTAAATAGCACATTATAAAGCAAAGAAAGTATGTGGGCATTCCGGCGAAGGCGAATAGGAAGCCATTTGAGCTTAGTACGAAATTCGGAAACGTGATCATACTTGCGCAAGCCAAATATGAACCTGATACAGAGATTTTGAAGTCGCTCAAGCTTGTCCAATTGGTCTTGGGTGAGATCAAGATAGCTGGCGTCAGCATAGTCTAGAATAGGTAGAAGAAGAGATTGTGCTATCGCAATTTTAGTGGTGATGGGAAGAAAATTACGAAGACGTCTCAGGGAACCCGCAGACGCAAACAGTTTTCGACTGACTTCCTGCAGTTGTTTGGTCCAGGAAAGGGTGCTGTCGATAAAAATCCCCAAATTCTTCACAATATGATTTATAGGAATAATAGTATTATTGAAAGAAATCTGGGGAAGTATCGACCAATCGATCCTAGAGACAGTCCGGGAACTACCAACAACCGTTACCTGAGTCTTCGTTGGATTGATCTTCAACCCGAAATCAGTGCTCCAGTCACCTATTCGAGCCAGGTCTGTATTAATTGTCTCAATGGCTTTAGATAACTCTCCGAGAGAGGCTTGGGTATAAATTTGGAGATCATCAGCATATAGGTGGTAGAAAGATGAAAGTCGTTGAGTGATAGCATTAATAAAGAGTGCGAAGAGAAGAGGAGATAAAACGCCACCCTGTGGCACACCGGCAGAGGTATGACACCAAGAGGAGAAAGATTCATCAGTGCAAATGCGCTGCCGACGGCCAAACAGGTAACTATGAAACCAGTCAATTACCGGAGGAGATATGTTAAAAGAGCATAGGACGCCAAGCAAAATATCGAAGTCAACAGTATTGAAGGCATTGCTAAAGTCAAGCAGAGCAAGTACTGTTAACTTCCCCATATCCATGCCTGACCTGATATCATCCGTAATGTGCACAAGTGCTGAGGTAGTGCTGTGGCCACGTCGAAAACCAGATTGGAAAGGATTTAAAAGATTGTGCTTGGAAAGGAATGTGTTAAGCTGATGATATAATATAAGCTATACTGTTATCAATCAACTGAGTATTTCCTATACTTGAATTCATAATTCGAGACTTTAGAGGTTAATTTTTAAAATAAAGAAGGCCTTCTAAGCATGGGTTACAATGGAATTTGAACCTTGTCCTGTATGTCATAGAGTTTGTTGTTCCAAAATTTGATAGTGACTTCGAATTCTGAATTCAAATATTATTAAATACCATTGATAAAATTAAGGAAGATCTTATTAAGAATA
This sequence comes from Orthosia cruda, assembly GCA_964057195.1. Classification (NCBI taxonomy): domain Eukaryota; kingdom Metazoa; phylum Arthropoda; class Insecta; order Lepidoptera; family Noctuidae; genus Orthosia; species Orthosia cruda. Next base: position 2,275,865 of record OZ059854.1, read on the forward strand.
TCTGCAACTATTTCTTAAATATACTGTACAGAATATAAGTGTGACAGCGGGTTTCTAGCTACTCATTTAGGCCAGATGGAAACATGTTCATTGTCTTAGTTTTAAAATTATTTTACTTCTAAATGATGTCTGTAATGACTAAATTATTTAAATATTAGTACAGAGAGAGGCAAGGAAGTTAAAGTATTTTAATTTACCATGATCAATTTCTAATATTTTCTTCAACTTTTTAATTCAATTTATTTTTTAATATCAGACAGTTTACAATCCATTTCTAGCTAGTAACAAATACTTATAAAATAAACGAAGAAAGAACTCTGGGATGGAATCTGAGTGTTGTGTAAATAAGAAATATTTTTAATGTAGGTACAACTGACTTTTTATAAATTTGCATTTTAAAAAGGCTACGGTAAGGTGCCCTAAGTTTTATTCATGGATTACTCTTTATTAATAGTCTAAGTTAGTCTTAAGTAGAGGTGAGAAAGTTCAAAAGGAGAGGCACGTTTAATTTTAGTACCTTCTTATCCAATTTTTTTCTATTTTGTGCCAGTAACATTCCTAATACCTATATTGTATTTGTGTATCTATTCATTCGTACCCATTAACAAGGAATTTATACCGTCGAATATCCTTCGAATATTACATTATGTTATTGCAAATAAGTTGATGGCGGTTTATTGTTTGTTATTAACTAATACTGTATTATGTTTTCGGTTTGTTTCGGGTGTCAACTGCCTTTATTTTTCTAATCTAATTATTTTTTTGCTAATTGATAATATGACTATAAAAACCTTATAATACATATAAGATTTAACACTAATTCTACAGCAAACTAAGGAAGCAAAACAAAAAACAAAAGTCTAAATAAAAAAATCTTTATTAGAATAAATAAAATATTAATAACAAAAAAAATGTGTAAATTGTACAGATACTTAATTATAAAAATAATATGAAGCACGCAATTTAGTTAATAATAATTAATTATTTTAAAATATATTCGATAGACTTGCTATATTGTGGATATATAATGATTATATGCTTTATAATGGATGGGCAGAGCCCTACATTTAATCAAAACCAGGACATACTACATAGTACTCTCACTATGATTTTAGTCCAACCTGGCGGGCTACCAGCTCTTAGGGTTATTTCCACTATGCATCATGGACAGATGTATACAAGTCATATCTCTAAGAGCTCATGGTAGGACCGCTGAGTAGCGAAGGCTATGCTACGGTTTTACACAAAAGACCTTTCTAGAAAGTCTATCAAATACATCTGGATCTCTACAAAATTTCAGCATAAAGTTATTTACAGATAGAATACATTACTTATTCGATACTTTAGCATTATTATGTACTACATTAGTTATTACTGTTCTTCACTCGTTCACCATACAAAAATATTGCTATCACTCCGCTTAGGTCCTACGCTTCATCTGACATTTGTAAGGAAGAGAAGAAGTTGTAAAAACTTTTGACTACTGTTTAATAGCTGCTACTTAAGGCCACTGGAAAGAGGGGCAGAATAGACCTTAAAGAAGCCGAAATTTACATAATATGCTGTATATTGAACCAAGTAAAAATGCAAAAAATAACATAATATCACACCAGTATTTCCTGAAGAGTTAGGCACTGGTCTATCTATAGTACACCAAATCTCTCGTTATGCTTAAGGCGCAGATACTCCTCAGTACCTGATTTTAAAATGAGCACCACGCCTAAACGCCTAGTCATAATTTTTTGGATAAAATATATGTTACATTAGCTAATTTTCTTAATAATTTGATCTAAGATATTGAGGAAAACAGAACTCTTCAATAAAACACGACAAGTCTTTCGGGTTAGCTGCAATGGCATGTCCGTTTATTGTTTACGCCATTTCATGACGTACCATCACGCCGGTTCGCTCTAAAGGGGTACACAGATGTGTACAGTTCACCCTGGTTCACTCTAATTAGTAAAGACAGTTCTATTGTTTGTAAAATAGTTTTTAAACTTTCGTTTTCGGTAAAATACCAAAATAATGGTTGACCCTTTTGTTGTTGACACTTTCATGTCTCGTCGATTTCTAGATATAGCTACACAAATCATTGCAGAGTAGTTTATGTGACTTTTGGCTTCATTAAGAGTCATTTCCACAGCCACTAGGCCTGTAAAACTGACCTACCTCTATCCCTATCCAAAACGACTACAATTTAGATGTACACAAGTCACAGTAAATAGCACTACACGTAAGTTAGCTACCACAAGTTCCAGAAAGGCATCGGACCTACCCTACATCTAAATATAAAGCACAAAGATGGCACTTACTTTCAGAATCACACTTGCTATCACTATATCAATTATTTTATTACTTTTTTAAAAGAATTCGTTGTTCAAAACATAAAATGTACTGTAACTCTTGTAAAATAAGGAAAAACTTAATCTTAAAATATGTAAGTCGACGGCAAAAACCTTATTTCTATGTTATGGTACTTTAAATTTGATAATGTAACTGTAATGTCGTCTAAATGTTAAAATTCCCTTTTTACAGCCCATTTAAACAATTTTGACTTCTATTGCGTTGGCGATATTACAAATGGTAGGTGTAGTAAACAGTTGGCATGGTAACAGGTTTATGCTTTTGATGTCATCCTTATGTTCACGGAATAGATCTCAAAATCGTTTGAACTGATGTAACTACATATATTTAAAACAATGCTACACAAAAAATGTGTACCACATACATATATTATGAATAAAATTGCTTATTGGTTGAATGTTTACGAGTTGATGTAAATAAATATAAAGTTTATTGTCTATTCCATTATTACGAGCTGCCTGAATTACACATTCCTTGGTTAAAACAGTAAACAGCCAGAAAGGTAGCCACAGATTGGTATAAAATTCAATTATGAATAAAATATAAACTTTTTGTTATACGTCAAAGTGAGCATGCATGCAGTTTATGCAGAAAGTCCCAGTTTTTACTTATGAAGTCAGATTTACAGATTAACTTTCTAAGTAACCGAAGTGTACAATTTGAACCCTATAGAAATTAAATAAAGTTCATAATCGTATGAAATTACTTACGAAAATAAAGTCAGTGTGTTCTATGAATTTTAGGCTTTTTATTGGCTTTCTTCTATTATACAGCTACATAATCTGGTAATTTACTGTTTCCTTGTTTTTTTTTTAAATATTGTGACATAACAAACTCCAATTGGGGCAATACCAATTGAAAATCCAGACATACAGCTTTTAGGTACATTACACAGGGAAGCTCAATACTATCATAAAACATAATATATTCTAAAAAATATACTTTTAAACTCAATATTAATATACTATGTTTAATTACAATCACATATAAATAATTACACACAACAGTATATATTTGTATAGTTAACTTAAATATTGTAAATAATATAATAATTAATTGTTTATATTTCTACGATAACGTTTCTCTCAGATGTACTTAAATATTATTATGTGACGATCATGGTTGCGTGTGCGCATTGGTAAAGAAATATGTGAATTCAAGTGTAATAGAAGATATTAACATTTAATATGCAGAAGAACGCATAAAGAGATCAGAAATAAAAATACAAACAATTTGAAATGTAGGCAGTGAAGAATACAGTCTAGTGAAATACTATCGCCACTATTGAGTCTAAAATCAAGATTATTTCTCACTCCAGAATAAATTAATTTATGATTGGACTTTAGACAACCTCAAAACCCTTAATACAACCTACGGTACATTACAATTATAATTCATTTTTTTTAATTATTGATAAGTTTGCGTTTGTCCAGCGTCTCACCTAATGGTAAGCGATGCGTTGTCGACGGTGAAGCACGTTTTCCTAGAAGTAATCTATTCACTCTTGACATTAAAACCAATCCAATATCAACACAACAGTGAGCGACAATTTCGAACATATGAATAACATTACACTTAAATGCACATAGTTCTTTACAAATCTAACTACATTAAAAGTTCAATTTATTGCTGTTACAATACTCTAACCGGTATTACAATCTCAATATTAAAGACTAGTACTCAACCTGTAACCCAAGGAGAACGTACCTTAAGGATTTACCCTAGCCAGGCGACCCGAGAGGAGGTCCAGAGAAGGACCAGTATACCAGTATTTGATAACTAAATATTCAGCAAGATACAAATAACTATCCAAATAAAGAATACCTTCATAAACTCTATTAACACAGAACTTTCTGTAAATGTCAATCTAGTCAACAAATCTGCTGCGACAGAACATAAAGCCTGTATGCGCCGAAGAGTAAGGAATACATGTTTGTACAGTTTACGGTCAAAACTGCAGTCACACTCTACCAAAACAGCAGCGGCATTTTTTTTTTGGCAGTTTAATTACAACTTATCACGGTTAGTAGGTATAATCTATACTATAATTTATATACAACATATTCAATTAGTTGTGGATACATTCTTCTACAAAAACTAGCCGTTTGAGTTTTGGGAGAGTAAGACTGCGGTTTTGACCCTTGAATGTACTATTGTACACCCTTGTGATAGAGGGTGAGACTTTTGCCATTAATAGGGCACAAACCCAACCTCCAGAGACATTTTTTGTTTTGCTATTGACGGTAAGAAAAACCTCTTTGTCTAGTCAACCTTTTTTTGCTATTCTCATAGTATGTAGAGTTCATGGGCTACAGGTTGAGTACCAATGTAACAGATGTACAATCTAACCGGCAGTATGCCTAGATCTGGTACCAGGGCGAGCGACGCACCCACCGCAGTCTGTATCCGCCCTGTTCTGTGCGGATCTTGATAGAAGCTCCTTCTGCGGCTTTCACTGTTTCTTTTACCTGTTGGTGAAAGATACATAATTATTAAGAAAATAGCGCTTGTTAAAGTAGTCTACTAAGCTGCAGACAACTGCATAAAAACAACTCCTTAGTTCTTTGCCCTTTTGCATCCAGCCTCAGAGCTCTAGACAAGTATCATGGCGATGGTCATAATATCAAAATGTAAGGGGTTAATCACGTGGCATTTCGATAGCGTATGACATTTCCATACATTTTTGCAATTTTTTACCCCCGACGGAAAAACAGGGGTGTTCGACCGTTTAGCTATAAATGATTTGCATGATAATATAAGGTACCTACGCTAAAAAGAGAGAAATAAAAAACTTATGTTATGTTTTGCTTTGTATTGTTTTGTAAGTCGGTCGGTTTTTTTTTATAAAAACGTTATTAATAGTTTTATGTCTTTGTACAGCAGTCCTTTATCGAATTTGTGTGACAAGCCAAATTAGAGTCCACTTTAACCCAGAAGGGACAGCTCGACTGGTTTTTTTTTAGGTAGGACCTCGCCTCTCGTAGTTGAGGTCGTGGGTTCAAATTCGGGCAAGTACCAATGTGACTGTTTCAAATAAATTTGGTTGAGTTTATCTTGGACATCACAGACGACGGTGAAAGGGAAGTCTCGTGAGGAAACCTGGACTTTATAGTTAATATAAGTATGAAATCGACAATCCGTATTGAGCAAGCGAGGTGATCAATATTCGTGCCTTCTCTATATGAGAAAAGGCCTTTGCCCTGCAGTGGGACATTTACAGGCTGGTATTTTTTTTCTTAAATAAACGTTGCCCCACACTAGGAGTTTCTCCTGAATGGATATATACAAACATATAAACTCAAATACACAAACACCCAGAGCCGGAACAACTATCTGTACATAGGTCATACAAATATTTATTCCGTGCGAGAATCGAACCCGCGACACGCAGCGCAACAGTCAATCGCTCAACCACTGCGCCAACCGTGCGCCCAAACAATAATAAATGGTATGACGATATCGCACGACGACTAGAATTGAAGAGAAAATAAACAAAGATACTTACGCTCTGCATCAAGTTCTGTGCATTTCCGACCAACATCTCCGTCGCTTCCTGATCTTCTTCGCTACCTGCAGATGTGGAAATAAAACATTATTATTTTACACATAGATATTTTTTTTATTAAATTAAAAACACTACCGTATCCAACCAAACCTAATGCATTTGTGTTATGTTATTTATGTAGACTTTAATCAATAGTCAATCGGGCCGACATAGTAATTTTTTTGATTTTTATTTACCAATCACAAAGGTTAATATGGGATTTGACCGTTTTTCTGTTACGTCATGAGTTATGCAGGATCAAAATGAGCATTCCACTTATCGTGATTCTCCTCTACTATGAAATCCAACCCTCTAATCAAATATGTAGGGTAAAAACAGCTCTTCCTAAATTTAGGGCATTGCTGTCTTAATGATCATGAACTTTGAATTTATAAATCTTAAATGGCAGAATGTATACTAGTGCAAAGACACAATAGGAACAAGAAAAAAAATGTACACAAATAAGTATGCGTATGTATGTATTGATGTAATATTAATCACACATTGACGTCATAATGTTTTACCTTTGTAGTCCGGCATGCCGACTGTTAGAAAAGCGAGAAGCACAGCATTAATACAGAGAGAAAGCTTAATATAATGTACTAAGCTAAATTGTAAATAGTCTGTATGGTAAATAAGAACGATAATAATAATTGAAATTGAACTTTAGTAACTTTCATATACGGTTGAAATTGGTCTAATGTGTAAAGCAAATGCAAGCTTTTGCTTCGTTAATTGGTTTTGCGAAAAAAGTTTGTCCAGAAATGCTTACAAAAAACATTCGCAAAGCGAATACTAGCGTTAAGTACCCTCACCGCAGTGAGGGCTGCCATTTTGTGCCCAAAATTTGGCGCCACTGGCGAGTGAGGTCCTACAATATAGCTGTTAAACATTGTTATTACGCGCACGGAAGCAAAGTTTGAGTTAAAATCATTTCTAGTCCCGTAGAAGTGCGATTAAATATAAAATCGAGTATGTCGCAGTTTTGCGCGGCCCCTTTTTTTTTCGAAAAAAAGGAGGATAAAATTTGCCGAAAGATAAAACTCTATTAAAGCAGTGGTTGTTAAAACCCGTACCTATCGGGTGCCTTATTTGGAAAATATTCACAACAATAAAAAGTAGTAATATAACTTGCGGTAAAAGAAAAAAAAACATTTTGAAGGCCTCATTACACCAGCGCCCCTAGCGGCAAATTCAAACGCGATAGCCCTAACTTCAACCGTGTAATGTATTGGATTAATGAGTTTATCGAAGCAGCAGTTTTCTTTTATATGGTATGCTAAATTGCTTGAGTAATTTTAATGCTTATCATGTTATTTTAGCGACTTGAAAATAAAATTAATTAAATAACGGTAGAATAGTTTTTTGTAAAAATTATAACTAAATACTATAAATTGAGCTCCAATAATAAAGCGAAAATCATGTGAAAGCTGTTGTAAGCTCATGTTATAAGCCCTTTGATCAATAGTAGAAGAAATAGGTTCATAAAGATATGAAGATTTAGATGTAAAGGCATTCTGGATAAAACATGTGTTTCTTACCTTGAGCGCCAAGCATGGTCGCCTTGACTGTGGATAGGATCTTGAGCTGCGTGCCGATCGTCGGGATACGCTCGCACACTTGTAGCAGGTTCTGTAACAAACACGTTACACGATTGATTGAAGACTCCGAGACGTTTAGTCTAAGATTTAATACCAAAGTAAGAACCTCCAAGTCCTATTTCTCATAGAAAATAATCAGTGGAATACTATCTATACTAATATTATAAAGCTGAAAAGTTTGTTTGTTTGAACGCGCTAATCTCAGGAACTACTGGTTGGAATTAAAAAATATTTTTGTGTTGGATAGTCCATATATCGAGGAAGGTTTTAGGCTATATAACATCACGCTACAACCAATAGGAGCGGAGCATAAATGGAAAATGTTGCAAAAACGGACAAAATTATTCCTTTTTGAGAGCTTCCGTTGCGTGCGCTGTGTAAACGGTTCAAGTTACGCAACATTCATGCACGTAGGGTAGGGTAGGTAGGTATCCAGTTGACGGAAGCGAAGCTGCGTGGTACAGCTAGTAAAATATAAAGGTGGAATTTAGTCTTGAAAACAATAATGAACAATGGAATGGCAGTTTGTCTCGCTTCCTATTTTTTATCAAAGATTCGTTAGTTTCGTTCAGTTCGTAAGTATGGTTTCCTCCAGCAAATCTACTAATCCAGCTTCAGAAATAGAGAGAAATTCAGATTTATTGTCAAATAATAAGATAAGTATATAAAATCGTCAAATAATAAGATTAGTATACAGATTCGTTTACGTAACAACATTCTTATTTCTATATTCAATAATTTTGATACCTCATGCATGGTCCTTCGATCCGGATTTTAATCAAGTAAACTTATCCTTACCGTCCTGATCCTCTTATCGGTACACTCGAGCGCCAGCTTCTTGGCGAGTCTGGTGACTTCCTCGGAAGCCTCTGCGATGGCCTTGGCAGTTGCGATGAGCTCCCTCTTGCTACCTGTTGGAGGAAGATCGAAGGTTATTGATTGAAGATATGGGAGTTGAGAAGGTGGCATGCTCGCATGTTTGTTATTACATTCACAAGTTGCTAATGAAAATACAAAGGACCAAAAAAGTTATCGGCATTTTTTGTTTAACATTATAAAATAATGAAAATCACTACTTCTATTGCAGAATCCCCTCTAAAGGTGTCGATTCAAATATATGACAATGTCGACTTAAAAGATTCAAAGAAGTTTATCATCCATAACTCCATGCAACCAAGTCATTCAAGTTTAATTAAATCCTGAACCATAGCAGAAACACAAAAGATATATGAATATACAGGCGATTATTTTTAGATGAAGAGCTAAAAAGACAATCTCAAGGATTGTGATTACTTTTACATTCTGTATAAATGATTCAAGGTCGCTCAGGATAAGATTAACTGGAAGGGTTTGATAGTACAGGCTAATATAAAAAAATACTCTCTACTGCCAATTACACAACACATAAAGCACAATATGACAATGATATCTACAAGTCTACAACCATGATGTGACTTACCACTCAGATTCAGAAAGACTTCTATCCGTGGGCGAGTGATAGACATGGACAATGGTTACAACATCGATCGTAAAGCTTAGGCGCATAATATTTATATCATTGTATATAAGCAAGATAAATTTACACACTATATGATACATTATAATGCATTAGGGTAATTTTAAAGAGCAGCAGATTTTATATAAATAATAATATGCACCTAACTATACATAGAACACAGTGTTAGCATGAATAGTGCGTATAAATAGAGCTTTATAATAGTTACACAGCCAGTATAGGTAGATATACAGTTACACATAAGTAGTTAACAATTATGTATCGTTTCGGACCTTTTAAATTGCGACATAAAACTACAAAACCGTGATCGATTATTCATGATTCCATATTTTATAGTATGTCTCCAAGCTGTAAGATATTGTATACACCACAGATATAAATGTAACTAGATGACGCGATTGAATGTACTTCGCGTGTCAAAAAACGGAGTAAAAATCCACCGAAATCTAGAAAAATGCCTTTTTATGCCATATTGAGCTGTAAAGAATCTATAGACAAAGTTGGCCGAGGCATTGGATATGTTATCTTTCATTGCTAAGTAAATTTGTTTTTTAACTGTGTGTGAAAAAGTGACATGCTTGGTTTTCATACAGATAGAGGGGCTTGCGTTATCTAGTTAGATTTATGTCTGTGGTATACACAATTTCACTGATGCCAAAGAGACATATAAATTCCTCGGACAATATTTGCAGGTTGTTGTTCAATTTCTCTTGTACTTCGTTAAATAAGTAACGTACTCATATTTGTCTATATTTAACACTAGAGGACGCCTCGCGGTTTCACCCGCGTAGTTCCCGTTCCCGTGGGAATACAGGGATAAAAAGTAGCCTATGTCACCCGGGGATAGAGTAGCTTCCCAACGGTGAAAGAATTTTTGAAATCGGTCCAGTAGTTTTGGAGCCTATTCGGTACAAACAAACAAAAAAATCTTTCCTCTTTATAATATTGGTATAGATTGCAAGAAACTGCAAGATTTTAAATACCCATTTTCTTCTATGGCAACGCGTTATGCAGTCAAAAAGGTAAGCTAGTCAGCGTTAGTTGAGCTACCAGCCCAACACACACATACCCCCCAACTGCAGTTTTGATCAGTCTAATATTCTTCTTCTTAGCGTATCGATAGCAAAAATAGTCTCATATTGAAGATATATTTACCTTTGGAGTCGGAGCGCACGAGTTCGGACAGGCGCGCCATGAGGATGGCCATACGTTTGGCTGCGGCGATGATCTCGTTGTCTTTGGACGACCATTCGCGCACGGCCTTGTGCAAGTTGTGGGCGGCAACCTGAGTACAGAATATTCAACTTTTATTTATTTGTTTAGGTAACCTGCCGTTTTTTGATTATATCATTAACAGTTTTAATACAATATTATCGATATTTTGAACACTGTTTTGTGACTTTCTTTTTGTAAGTATTTGTGTGTTTGTGCTGTGTTAGTCTGATTATGTTGTAATAAAAAGTTACATTTGTAATGCTTAAATTATTGTACTGTTTCATTTTCAATTTTCGGCATTGAGCTGAATGTTAAATATTCAACAGAGTATTTTTGATCAGGCATTAAAAGACAACTACCACTTATGGAGCGTCTTAGAAAAAAACGAGTATTGGTAATTGTCACTTATTTGCTTCTAACATTGTATCATGAAAGGAACGACCTACCTACTACATTTGTGTAATGAAACTTACCAAAATAGGATGGCTAGGATGCGGCTGTCTCCTAAAGATATCCTCTCCCTCATCATCCGTGTCAGCCGGCGGCGGCGGGCGCGGGGGCGGCGCCTGGCCCGTGGGGGGCGGCGGGCGGGGCGGCGCCGGCACGTCCGACACGTGCGACACTGGCGACACGTGCAGGCGGGACAGGGCTTCTGGCAGGGCGGGCGGCGGAGGTGGGGGGGCGTAGTGACCGGATAGAGCTGACTCTACTTCTCCGGCTGCGCTGATTATCTGTGAAAGAAAGTAGGAAATTTATATACATATACACAAACAGGCTTTAGTGTTCCCTTGACTCAGACTTAGATTTTTTCTCTGTGTCAAGGGCTATACCACAGAAGCACAATGCATGTTGGTGGATGTCATTATAATTGTAAAAAATAACATTATTCGAACAAATTAAAACAATTTGGAAATAAAATCTTAATTTAAGGTCAGGAACAGTTTTTTTTTAAAACTGAAGTCGAATTCAGAAACCGCGGATTAGGCTATAAGAAAAAAATAAAGTATTTATATGTGAGAGATAAAACAAAAATAATAAAAACAACATGTACGAGACTAAAAAGGCTCTTATCTCAGCATGTGCGATGATATTTAAAAAAGAATAAATAACGCCGCGCTGGTATCCTAATAGGGCCCACTGTTGATGCAAAACTAAATAACAATGACCATATCTCACGAATATTTTTTACCTCAGCATTAGCAGAGCGCCACGCTCCCGCCTGTGCCCTGTCACCTAAGGCTACGGCCTTAGCGCGGTGCACAGCGGGCGGAATAGCCGCTTGTAGTCGCTGCTGAGCGGATGTGAGCGAGCGAGCGAACTCCGCGTCTTCTGTGTTGTCTCGTTCCGCTCCGCCTACTAGGAGGACGCGGTTGGCAAGCCTGGGGGGCAGAATACAGAGTATTATAGACTGATCAAAACATTGCTTGGCTCTGTTGCCAGTTTCCGTCTCAGACCTTGAAGGGAACCTTTAAAAAGGCGCTAGGACAGGGAAAAGACTAGGGAGTGTGGAATTTTTACCTAACTAAAACCACCCCGGTGATCACCATCAGCACGCAAAGGGGCCCTATAGCCTCTCAAAAGACCACCTCGGAGGCCGGAACCCTCTCTATGCAACGCCTCAACTCACTGTGCACGGCAGCACGTGATCACTGAGCCACCGTCTTACCTGGAGTCACTTGGTGGTTTTGGTGTAGATAATTGCGAGACCCTTTTCCTTTTTGAAATGTGAACAACTCATGAAGTGGTGATACTGATGATATACGATAAATGCAAAACTTGGAAGTTATTGTTATACTTAACCAACTTTATTTTAATGTTAAGAATAATTGTCTGATAAGAATAAAATAAAAAGTTTCGATTGTAAGGTTTTTGAGTAGTCGTGGCGAGGCCCCGGGCGAATGGCCTGCTCACCACCCCCTAAGGCCGCAACTGCATGTGACCTAAACTTAACTGGCGAAATCTAGATGTACCTGCCTGTATAGAAAACAGCGTAATGTTATGTGATGTCTTGTGTTACCTGGCAATAGCTGAAGTGTTGTCGACCATCTTCTGTGAGTCGTTGTTGCGGATAGCATCTTCGCACAGGTAAGTGTGCTTCTGCATCAATTCACCTGTAAGAGAAGTCGTTAACTAAAATATTTACTAACTAGCGGACGCCTCGCGGTTTCACCCGCGTAGTGCCCGTTCCCGTGGGAATACAGGGATAAAAATAGAAGCCTATGTCACCCGGGGATAGTGTAGCTTCCCAATGGTAAATGAATTTTTGAAATCAGTCCAGTAGTTTTTAAGTTTAATCGTTACATAAAAAAATACAAATCTTTCCTCTTTATAACTTTAGTATAGATATAGATAAAAATCGAATGTCTTTAATCGATGATGAATAGTGATGGTACACAGACATTATTTTTTTCAAAGGTTGAATGACACGCATTGGATTACTGTCTTCTATTATGATCTCTAATCATTTATTTTTATTTATTAGTTTATCCTCTCACTGGAACGCATTGCAGCAATTACACCAATGGAGCATCCATCCTTCCTTCCATCATGCTAAGGTTTGCTGGAAGAAAACTCGATTTGGAGTTAACCTCGCCTTTGTACATGAATGTTGTTTTCACTTTGTGTAAATGTATTGTTTTAGGGTACAATAAAGAATTAAGAATCAAGCTCTGGGAGTCAAGAAGAGCCAATTTAAACAGGATAATTTTTCATCCAAAATATGACAGCGGCAAGCGCAGATTAATCTCCCAATCAGACCTATCCAACGCCCTTATCATTTAAATCACAAGCTTTAGGTCATAGAGGGAGGCCTTTCCCCAGTAGAGGGATGATGCAGGCTAACAGTAACCAGTTAGTTAAAGGCTGCTCTAGTAAGTCATTATGTACAAAGACGCAACGTTGGCAGGCCTTCATCTAGGTGGACCGAAGTCCTGGTTAAGGCTGGGGGAATATGCTGGATGCGAGACGTACAGGACCGGGTGGTGTGGCGACGCCTGGGAAAGGCCTATGCCTGTTGCTCTTCGATCAATAATGCACTAGATACACAATTCCATACAAAACTTCTCTTTAAAACTGTCGCCAATTGTGTTTACGTCGTAATTCTAAGAATTATGGTAACGATTAAAGTTGCATTCACAAAGCTTGTACAAAAAGCAGACAAAATTTATATGACCTTTTTTACTGCTCAATACATCAGAACAAATTTAATCTTACACACATGTTTTAAAGTCTAAATTTCAAAGTTCCAGAACACTCGATCTTTGTTACAATAGTTGGCGCTTCAACGACGCAAACATTGGTCAAACAATCATAATATTTGGTAATTGATTCATATTTACTATTTAATCCGGTTTTTACTTTATGAAACACTTATTGATAATTATAAACTTACCGAAAAAAGTTACGCTGGATATTTGCATAATTTTGAACGCAGACTGCGACATTTTGACGTCTTAATGTAAACTACTAATAAACTATTCCTAATTTGAAATAAGACCATAACCGTATTTGTACTCTTATTTTTCGGTCTGTTTTCGTAAAATCTAGCGTCTCTTTTTTTACTGACTTCTAAAATAAGGAGGTAATTTTGTTATAGATAGGCTCGCGTTTGACCACTATCTCACTTGATGGTAAGCTATGATGAGGTACGCTTGTCTACCTATTCACTCTTTACTTAAAAACCGCCAAGTTGTAGCTATCAGGTAACAAACTCATTCCACTCCTTATCTGTACGCAACATTGAAAGTATTCGCTGATGATAAGCAATGTATCATTATGTATTGCCTTACCAGCAGTCCTGACAAAGTCGAGTGGGTCAACAGCCTGGTCACACAGATCTCTGACGCGAAGTACTGCGTCCGCGTACTGGTTCTTGAGGTTGTTGAAATGTTCTTCAGCAACCTGTAGAGAAAAAATTTTGACTGTAATATTATTGTGTTAAGAATTAATAACAGAAGGTTCAAGATTAATTCACAAGCAATGGAAGATCTTTTAGTTTTTTATTTTATTTTTATATATTAGCCTTTTTTGCCACAGCTGGGCAAAGACCTATGGGCCTTTCAATATAAATAAAACACTAAACAGACGTATTGGATTTGTAATTTGCACGCCAAATGCAAAATTACAGTTTGGATACACTTTTTGTACAGTTGATTACTAAACGAGTCATTAGAATAAAGCTTTAATTATCTGTTTTTTTAAACAAAAATCTAATCTTACCTTGCTATCCGGATTGTAGAGCCTGATCTTGCCAGCTGCAATCAATTGTGGTGACAGTTTCTCAACCTGTGAACAAATAAATAAACATTCGAGTTATGATTCTTGTTTAAAATATTACCAACATTTAAAGCTAGGTGGTGTTTCTCGTAGTGATATTTAGATCGTATTTTGGCTTCGTACGGTTCAAAGTTTTTCTTTAAATTCTTAATGTCATATCAAGGTAAAAGCCGGGGCTGAGTCACCCACGTCCGAAGGAAAGTACCTCATACGATACCCTACACGTGGTCCCCGGGTTGTGCTAATCAGGTGAAACTAACTGGTGGTAGGCTTCGGCCGATGCCTTGCGACCACCGACCGAGCAACGACGTACCGCCAAGCGGTCTAGCCGTGTTCCGGTGCGATGCTCGGTGTAGCCACCTCAGGAGATGGGTCGAGATAGCTGTTCCATTACAGGCTGACCAGCCTTGCACGCGCTGTTATGGACGTATCGGGAGACTAGTCGCGGAGGGTAGCGGGATCCGAGGCACGGTGCAACGCTGGCCGACCGCAGGTAGTTGGGGCCCAAGTAGTGCACACAGCCCCACACGAAAGGCTGCCCCGCCAACTGACGAAAAAGCCCGGCATGCACCATCGTGCTGGTTGGCCAGAAGGGAGGGCCCGATGGATATTCTCGGGGGGGCTCGGGCGTCCCCGCAGTCTCCAGGCTAGTCCCCCAATGATGTCGTCCTTTCAGTGCGTATCTGTAGGTTAGCAGCGTGGAACCACATCTCACTTCCTTCTTCTCATCTTTCTTCACTCGCTTAAAATGAAGAATAGCTGCACCTCCACCCACTAAAAGTGTACTTCACTAATACCAGAGGTTTGCACTCCAACCTCGTAGCAGTCCATCATCACCTGGAGACTGATAAGCCGGCTCTCTTTTTCCTTTCGGAGACGCAGATCAGATGTCCGTCAGACGAATCGTAGCTAACATACCCAGTGTATACCCTGAAGCACAATTTCAAGCAACGCGCGGGTGTATTTCATGTACACCCGAGACGATATCTGTTATCGGCGTCTCCGAAACCTTGAGGACTCCAGGTTCTCTGTGCTCTGGGCTATGGTGGATACGGGCCTGGATAAAATTATCTACGCCTGTGTCTACCGCTCGCACAGCGGTGATCAGGAGACAACCAGGCTCATAGTGTACATTAGTGAGCCGGCTGATACGGCACAGCAGCGGTACCCTTACGCCCAATTAGTGTTACTGAGGGACTTCTATGTCCACCACCAGGAGTGGCTCTTCCCGTACCAGTGCACTGATCATGATGCGCGAGAGACGAGAAAGCTCGCGCTTGCGTTAAATCTCGCCCAGCTGGTCCAAGGGGCAACGAGGGTGGTGTTGATTCACACACAGCCAATTGCTTGGACCTTCTGCTGACAATAGATCCAGACCGCTACTCGATGTCGGTATCTTCACCGTTAGTTAGTTCCAAACATCTTCTGGAGAAGTCTGTATCCGTCTACTCCCACCCGATCCCAGCCCAAGAGGCGCTCGGTGTGTTTGGCGGTACAAGTCAGCAGATTGGGATGAGATGCGTTCTTTTTTCGCATCTTATCTTTGGCAGGCAAAAATAAAAGCATGCATATTCTTGGAATGCCAGCATCTCTATCCATCAGAGCAGTGTATTACCTGCTGCGCATTATGTATGAGCTGGTCAGCTAGCCGCTTGTTGTGGCCCACCCCAGCGGCGACGACGCCCGCGGCCGCTACTGCACGCGCACTGAATGCGCCGAGGGCTGCTGCCTTGTCGTGGAAATTGGGTTCACGACTTGGGGTACCTGTGGGCAAAACAGATATTTTAACTATCATGGACTTTCACGATTTAATTACACAAGTCAAAACTCTATCTCCTAGAGACCATTCTCGTCACCCCGCACTCAGTCTCAACTTTCTAGTGTCCAACCGAAAGTCCGGTTTCGGTTAGCTCGAGTTTCGGCAAGAAAACGAGTTTCGGTTTCGGCGGCCAACCTGCCGAAACTATGACCGAAACTGAAACTTAATTCGGGAGTTCTCGCGCTGTGATCGGTCATGTTCGGCGCGTTAAATTCCAACCAAGCGAGTAAACTACGAATACATTTTGCCGCGTCCACGTGCCTAATCATGTCGTGGCTGGCTTGTGTTTGCAGTTCGTTTTATTTGTTGTGAGTTTTCGTGTGATTTATTTTGAATTCGGTAAGTTTTATTACGTAATATAGCGTAAGAGTACGCGTTCGACAATTTTGATGTTTACAACCGTAAACATCAAAATTGTCGAAGACTGCATAGCTATGTGATTTAAAGATAAAAAAATAAAGACTGACTGATTATAATAACGTTTTCTTTATTTTTCCCTCAAAAAATGATCCTTGTAAGGAAGTTTCGGTTTCGGTATCGGTTTCAGCCGAAACTTGCCGAAATTCGGTTTCGGTCGGACACTACAACTTTCTCATCTCTACTATTTCATATGCAAACTCTTTCAATCACACAAAACACGTCAGGTAAAATAACAAATACAAGTTACCCAGAGGCGCGTTAACAGCATCAGTAAAGTGCCTGAGCGGAGCCGCTACATCGATGAACTCCTCCACCACTCGGTTCACGACGGCGCGTTCTGTAGCTCGCTTCAGCTCGTGTAGCTTGTCTGTCAGCTCCCTGCAACAGTCGTGATGATACATTACATTATAGGAGGCAATAGGGAACATTACGATACGTCATGTTAATACAGAGTAAGCAGAACAAGTTTGAAAAAGCGCAACAAGATTGTTCCAAAGGTTAAAGGCAAACACGCACACGAATATTTCAAACATAGGATAATTGCAAAATCAATAACCCAACTATAGACGAGACGACATTAGTAATTACAGTAAGTAATATAGCGGAAGAAATTGATAGTAATGTTCCCTGTTAACAGAGCCTTTGGACGAACATCATAGTTACAAGAATGCCAACTTACGGGAAGGCCGTATCGTCAACATAGAGGAATTGACTGAGGGTTCCCTATCAGGCTGTGAAGTGAATACGATCAGGACACGGAACAGAAAAATCAGGAAAGTGTGAGAGAGCATAAAAGTGATCGTGCAGCCAGTCAATCAATCAAATAGTTTATTTAAAAAAAGATGAATCTATTTGCACATTCGCATGCGTCAGTAGGTCTCTATGGAGAAGAATATGCAAGAAACTCCATGGACACTCTTTTCCATCAGTTTTATTTACAATTACTTGGTTACATCATTCTTGTTGGCAAATACGTATATGTAAGAACGATGTAAAAAGACGTCGTAAAAGAGTCTAAGAGTAAAACAAACAATTAAAAAATATAATAAGTACGTAGGTAATTAAAAACAGGCCAAGGCAGCTAAGTTATGGCCAATGCCAACTGATGGCGCCCGTTCACGAACATGACGCAGCTCAACCATCATGAAGGAAACCGAATGATCCAACACATGTGCCACCATCAGAGAGACATTAGAGACACACACAAGTCACCGAACGAAATATAGGTGCAGTGAATGGAAGTTATAAGTAGTAATCTGTCTAGAATTCTGATTGGTCAAAGGTTTATAGTGTCGTCTTCGTTACTACGACTGGGAATGGCAGCACAGTCGATTCTTTCTATAGAGTAGAGAATTTGATATCGGAAGATGCTGCGTTGGAAGGCTCCCACTAGGTTGGCCGACGACCTGGTTAAGGTTGTGGGAAACCGGTGGATGTGGCGACACTTAGGGGAGTCCTGTTTTCAGCAGTGGACGTCTTTCAGTAGAAATGATGATGATAGTAGTTTTTACCTGGTGATAGCTCTGGCTTCTTCGCTGTCACCCTTGCCGCTAGCGCACAAGTCAGCTAGCTTATCGGACAGACGCTGTACCTCGGAGCACAGCTGGAGAACTTCCGCTTTCTCACGACCTTGTAGACCATCGGCGATCTAAAAGCATATCAGCATAATTGAAGTAACATAAGTGTTCCGTCTTTACAATTTTACTAAAGAACTACAAAAAGATATTATCGATATTTCAATTTTAAATTATAAAAAAAAAAAAAAAAATATTAATGCAGTAATAAAATAATAAGTTAGTATGTTACCCTTTGTCCCTGAGAGACGATGCTGTTGATGGCCTTCTGACCCTCGATCCTGGTGACTGGATCAGCAGCTGGGTGCAACAGCCACTTGTGGGCTGTCTCCAATCTATTCACACACACACACAACATATTAATATTTCGAAGTTACTATGCATAAACTTCAAAATATTTCTTCTAAATTGTATTTCAGGCGACTGAGTTCGATGCCCAGGTCGGGTGAAAATGTTATTGGTTACCAACAGTACTTTCACAATAGCTGCCCGGGCAGCATAATTTTGTGCCTCTTTAATGGCGGCAATATGATCGCCTTCTTTCACATGGAACTTGAACAAATTTGGTAAAATGGATGCAGAGTACATCTCTGTCAAACTCATCGACGAATACAGGAGTTTTTGGCGGGCTTTTTTCGAATGAAGTTCAACGGCTATTATTATTATTATCATTTGCAAATTGATTCCTAGTGGATGTTGTGATATAAAATTGGTGTAGTGTCTCAACTGTCTACGCAACTGGACAATATGTGAAATAATTAACAGAAGTGATCTCGGGATAGTGGAGCGGATAATTTTTAACCGACTTCCCAAAAAGGAGGAGGTTCTATGTTCGACTTCAAGTTTTTTTTTTTTTTTTTTTGTGTATGTTCACCGATAACTCCGTCAATTGTGGACCGATTTTGAAAATTCTTGTTTTGTTTGAAAAAGTATGTTCCGAAATTGGTCCCATTTTAATTTGGTGAAGATCTGATGAAGAACTTCGGAGATATACAACAGAACTCTTCAATAAATAACGGCAAATCTCTCGGGATTGCTGCAATCGCATTTCTGTTTGTTGTTTATAACATTTCATAACATAACATCACGCCAGTTCGCTCTTAAGGGGTACGCAGATCTCTCATTTCACCGGTTAAGTTCCAGTTTCAAGAAATCTATTTTGGCGTTATAGTTACCTTACTAACTTGCCTATTAGGAAGATACAACTAAAAAGTGAAAAATAAAAAAACTTTTGCAAAAAAATACTACCGACTTCCAAATACAAAACTATAAAGTGAAAAATAACTTTACTTTTTGAAGTCGGTGTCCATAACGCAAATAATTGGTACCTACGAAACACACCGACTTCAAAAAGTAAAGTTATTTTTCACTTTATAGTTTTGTATTTGGAAGTCAGTAGTATTTTTTTGCAAAAAAGTTTTTTTATATTGTAATATTGACTACGTCCGCAAAACTTATTGGGCAGGTTGACTCGGTACAATTTGCTGCCAAATACTCCAAAATGCATTAGAATCTGTTACATCTACATTCTAATGCATACTAAAGAATGTTAAAACCCATCTTTGGTCATGAATAATAATTATGAAACTGTATGTTTATTGGGCCGATGGTATCCCATATAATAATTAATTTAAAAAAAATCGTTGAATACGGGCTGTATATAGCATATATAACATTATATCCTTACCTAGCCTGCATGGTTTTCCCGCCCTGCTTCTCAGCCGCCCTCACACCCTCGTTCACAATGACGTCCAGCTCATTGATCTGGTGACGCAGGTCTGATGCCAGGTTCAATGCCTGAAATATGTTACGAGGTTGAGGATCTTTGAAAGATGTTAAATAGACATCTAGTCACGTAAGATATGGAAATATTAATTTTCTTGGCATTACCTTGGCTTCTCTGCCATGTCCGTATTGTCGCTCGTCGCAAAGTTGGTCAGCGTTTATACCTCCAGACCTGAAGTAAAAATAAAATAAGGGTTAGTATATGATTCCTGATAGCTTAATCAGTTGCAGACATTGTGATGGCACAAGTCAATCTTCTAGATAACTTATAATGTCGTTACCTAGCAATCCTCCTGGCAGCATCGGCAGGCTGAGGAGTAGATGTTCAGTGGCACGCTGTGCTGACGTCAACACGCTGCGCAAGGCACGCTCACCATAGATCAGCTATTCTGTATTTACCTGGCGATCCTCCTGGCAGCATCGGCAGGCTGAGGAGCTAGATGTTCAGTGGCACGCTGTGCTGACGTCAACACGCTGCGCAAGGCACGCTCACCATAGATCAGCTATTCTGTATTTACCTGGCGATCCTCCTGGCAGCATCGGCAGGCTGAGGAGCTAGATGTTCAGTGGCACGCTGTGCTGACGTCAACACGCTGCGCAAGGCACGCTCACCATAGATCAGCTATTCTGTATTTACCTGGCGATCCTCCTGGCAGCATCAGCAGGCTGAGGAGCTAGATGTTCAGTGGCACGCTGTGCTGACGTCAACACGCTGCGCAAGGCACGCTCACCATAGATCAGCTATTCTGTATTTACCTGGCGATCCTCCTGGCAGCATCGGCAGGCTGAGGAGCTAGATGTTCAGTGGCACGCTGTGCTGACGTCAACACGCTGCGCAAGGCACGCTCACCATAGATCAGCTATTCTGTATTTACCTGGCGATCCTCCTGGCAGCATCGGCAGGCTGAGGAGCTAGATGTTCAGTGGCACGCTGTGCTGACGTCAACACGCTGCGCAAGGCACGCTCACCATAGATCAGCTATTCTGTATTTACCTGGCGATCCTCCTGGCAGCATCGGCAGGCTGAGGAGCTAGATGTTCAGTGGCACGCTGTGCTGACGTCAACACGCTGCGCAAGGCACGCTCACCATAGATCAGCTATTCTGTATTTACCTGGCGATCCTCCTGGCAGCATCGGCAGGCTGAGGAGCTAGATGTTCAGTGGCACGCTGTGCTGACGTCAACACGCTGCGCAAGGCACGCTCACCATAGATCAGCTATTCTGTATTTACCTGGCGATCCTCCTGGCAGCATCGGCAGGCTGAGGAGCTAGATGTTCAGTGGCACGCTGTGCTGACGTCAACACGCTGCGCAAGGCACGCTCACCATAGATCAGCTATTCTGTATTTACCTGGCGATCCTCCTGGCAGCATCGGCAGGCTGAGGAGCTAGATGTTCAGTGGCACGCTGTGCTGACGTCAACACGCTGCGCAAGGCACGCTCACCATAGATCAGCTATTCTGTATTTACCTGGCGATCCTCCTGGCAGCATCGGCAGGCTGAGGAGCTAGATGTTCAGTGGCACGCTGTGCTGACGTCAACACGCTGCGCAAGGCACGCTCACCATAGATCAGCTATTCTGTATTTACCTGGCGATCCTCCTGGCAGCATCGGCAGGCTGAGGAGCTAGATGTTCAGTGGCACGCTGTGCTGACGTCAACACGCTGCGCAAGGCACGCTCACCATAGATCAGCTATTCTGTATTTACCTGGCGATCCTCCTGGCAGCATCGGCAGGCTGAGGAGCTAGATGTTCAGTGGCACGCTGTGCTGACGTCAACACGCTGCGCAAGGCACGCTCACCATAGATCAGCTATTCTGTATTTACCTGGCGATCCTCCTGGCAGCATCGGCAGGCTGAGGAGCTAGATGTTCAGTGGCACGCTGTGCTGACGTCAACACGCTGCGCAAGGCACGCTCACCATAGATCAGCTATTCTGTATTTACCTGGCGATCCTCCTGGCAGCATCGGCAGGCTGAGGAGCTAGATGTTCAGTGGCACGCTGTGCTGACGTCAACACGCTGCGCAAGGCACGCTCACCATAGATCAGCTATTCTGTATTTACCTGGCGATCCTCCTGGCAGCATCGGCAGGCTGAGGAGCTAGATGTTCAGTGGCACGCTGTGCTGACGTCAACACGCTGCGCAAGGCACGCTCACCATAGATCAGCTATTCTGTATTTACCTGGCGATCCTCCTGGCAGCATCGGCAGGCTGAGGAGCTAGATGTTCAGTGGCACGCTGTGCTGACGTCAACACGCTGCGCAAGGCACGCTCACCATAGATCAGCTATTCTGTATTTACCTGGCGATCCTCCTGGCAGCATCGGCAGGCTGAGGAGCTAGATGTTCAGTGGCACGCTGTGCTGACGTCAACACGCTGCGCAAGGCACGCTCACCATAGATCAGCTATTCTGTATTTACCTGGCGATCCTCCTGGCAGCATCGGCAGGCTGAGGAGCTAGATGTTCAGTGGCACGCTGTGCTGACGTCAACACGCTGCGCAAGGCACGCTCACCATAGATCAGCTATTCTGTATTTACCTGGCGATCCTCCTGGCAGCATCGGCAGGCTGAGGAGCTAGATGTTCAGTGGCACGCTGTGCTGACGTCAACACGCTGCGCAAGGCACGCTCACCATAGATCAGCTATTCTGTATTTACCTGGCGATCCTCCTGGCAGCATCGGCAGGCTGAGGAGCTAGATGTTCAGTGGCACGCTGTGCTGACGTCAACACGCTGCGCAAGGCACGCTCACCATAGATCAGCTATTCTGTATTTACCTGGCGATCCTCCTGGCAGCATCGGCAGGCTGAGGAGCTAGATGTTCAGTGGCACGCTGTGCTGACGTCAACACGCTGCGCAAGGCACGCTCACCATAGATCAGCTATTCTGTATTTACCTGGCGATCCTCCTGGCAGCATCGGCAGGCTGAGGAGCTAGATGTTCAGTGGCACGCTGTGCTGACGTCAACACGCTGCGCAAGGCACGCTCACCATAGATCAGCTATTCTGTATTTACCTGGCGATCCTCCTGGCAGCATCGGCAGGCTGAGGAGCTAGATGTTCAGTGGCACGCTGTGCTGACGTCAACACGCTGCGCAAGGCACGCTCACCATAGATCAGCTATTCTGTATTTACCTGGCGATCCTCCTGGCAGCATCGGCAGGCTGAGGAGCTAGATGTTCAGTGGCACGCTGTGCTGACGTCAACACGCTGCGCAAGGCACGCTCACCATAGATCAGCTATTCTGTATTTACCTGGCGATCCTCCTGGCAGCATCGGCAGGCTGAGGAGCTAGATGTTCAGTGGCACGCTGTGCTGACGTCAACACGCTGCGCAAGGCACGCTCACCATAGATCAGCTATTCTGTATTTACCTGGCGATCCTCCTGGCAGCATCGGCAGGCTGAGGAGCTAGATGTTCAGTGGCACGCTGTGCTGACGTCAACACGCTGCGCAAGGCACGCTCACCATAGATCAGCTATTCTGTATTTACCTGGCGATCCTCCTGGCAGCATCGGCAGGCTGAGGAGCTAGATGTTCAGTGGCACGCTGTGCTGACGTCAACACGCTGCGCAAGGCACGCTCACCATAGATCAGCTATTCTGTATTTACCTGGCGATCCTCCTGGCAGCATCGGCAGGCTGAGGAGCTAGATGTTCAGTGGCACGCTGTGCTGACGTCAACACGCTGCGCAAGGCACGCTCACCATAGATCAGCTATTCTGTATTTACCTGGCGATCCTCCTGGCAGCATCGGCAGGCTGAGGAGCTAGATGTTCAGTGGCACGCTGTGCTGACGTCAACACGCTGCGCAAGGCACGCTCACCGTAGCCGTTGCGTTGGGCATCTGAATCCTGTGATCAACAACATAGCATTATACTAATGTACCACGCGTACAGGGTGTCTGGTGGCATATTGCTGAAAAGCTTTATATTTCTGTGTAAATAATTTTAGTAATGCAAATAATTTCGTGGATTTTCCATTTCCCCCACGAGCCAGCTTATTTCAATAAACCGGACACAAAGCCGGTCTGCTAGTAGAAAATTCCTGATATGGACACCAAAGAACAATTTCTCCAACCTAGGAATTGAATTACTAACTGGACTAAATGAAGTAAAACCAATAAATACTTGCATAATCAAAGACTCACGTTAAGAAACTCGTGCGCAGCGCCCATCTTGGCGTGTATCTGTTGCTGCAACGCCTTCAGTACCGCTACGTTGTCCTTCTCACCGCCATCCTCCACGTACGACGTCAGTTGTAGCACGCTGATAAAAAAGAATAATTTAACTTTCATTTCAAAGCATTTATTTCCTTTAAGACATTTAGGGTCAGCTTACACCAAGACGCGAATTCCAAAATTCGAATTTTCCCACTGAATTTGACATTTTTAGGCATAAAATGCAATCGTGTATTATATTCTATACTTTATAAAGTGCACGTAGCGGCTCGTCTTGTCGCGACGCATCACGGGGTAAGCAAAAACTTAAAAAAGCTCTTATGAATTGTCAAGGAATCGTTTCGTTACTCAGAAAATTTAACCAAGCTTGTTTCCCGTCATAAATAAAACTCATTACGATTTTATCATTTAAAGTGCCAGGCATTTACAAATATAAAGTCAGGAATGTCTAGATTATAAATGTTCAAACGTGGGTTATGTTTGTTTAGCAACGGACGTAAAGGCGTCAATTCACACGCTTGAGGGTTACAAGCACGTGTATTGTCGCATTTACATATGATAAGCAATACCTAGGGTAGTTTTTATTTTACCTAGCGTAAGGTAAAATAAAAACTTTTATCTACACTCACAACATAATGTTCCAAATATGAATTCGAAAAATATTGTATAAACACGTACTTTTTTTTCGTAGATAAGCAAAACTAAAAAAAAAAACGGTGCAACATTTTCCTTCGATTTTCAAACAACTGCTTCATAAAATAACTTTAAATTTTTATAGCACACTTTTACTTTGTTATTTATTGGCGCGTATGCGCTCATTGACTTAATGTAGAAAAATAGTGTCATTGTCGATGGATGCGCGCGGTGCGCAGTCATGCGGCATGAGAATCTAAATTGCCCGCCATACCACAAATTTTTGCCGTTTCGACTTTCGTTTTATTTCAATTGTCTGAGTTAAGATAAAATAGTTTGCGTATTAAAACACTCGTGTGATACTATTATTACACTCAGCTTCGCATCGTGTGATAAACCCACACTCCTGTTCTAATAACCGCTATTATATGACCGTTGCATAAACTACTATTTAAAGTCAAAGTCAAATATATTTATTCAACTAGGCCAATAAGCGGCACTTTAGAACGTCAAACACATTAAAATTTTAAAGTAATAAAAGTTGATTCTACCGTGCATTCGGAAAAGTAGCTTTAAAAAAAAATAGGTGTCTTACAATACTTACATAAGTATATACATTAATAAATTCATATATGTGAGGACCATGCACCCAGAATGGCATAAAGGCGATTTATCTATTGAATCAACTCACCGTATTATCTCGTGTATTTCGTCAGCCATTCTCTGCGCCAGATAGTTTCTGTTCTCCGCAGCTTCCTCCATACCTTTGCCTCCTGCAATAAACATTTGATTAATTAAGAGCCAATAAAGTAAAATATTCGACTTGCAACATTCCTGAGTGACCTCAGAGATATGTGTTCCGTTCAAGTCCAGAAGTTCGCCACCTAGGATCGACAAAATGACGTCAGACTAATCCTGCATCGCGCAATAAAAATTTTCAACGCGAATTGGACATATACAACAGGAGGACGACAACCATCTTGTGAATCACTATATTGTGAATGTGAAGACTATGTGGATCATTTTTTTTTTGTTTTAATTTTATTTTATCTTAGTTTTTAACCATGGTCTTGCAGTTTGAGTAGTTTATGCGGCCTACCCGAATGTCCTTTCTTTGGTATTGTTCGTCGAATGGTAGATGTCCTTAAATTCTGAATTGAGCTGTTCGGTTATTGACAAATGCGTGCACTGACTGGTCAGGTCCACTCAATCTGGCTGGTTCTTTCCTCAAAAGACCATTTCAGACATCGACTGATGTCTGAAATGGTGTACATGGTCTTCACATGATCTAACCAAGATTTTGTCTGGACGTTAAAAGAGACTGTGACCTCTGAGTTTGTTTCGGCCTTTCTTCTCAGAGTAGTTAGATAGGAAATGCCGACCTCATCTAGTTTTAAAAAATATGATCGACATGTAATAGTGTTTGTACTAACCAACTTACAGAAATAAAATTATTTATCATTTATCGGGGATCGGGCAGTTCCCCACCAGACCTAACACTAGTCTGGTCGGAGGGTCCATATTCAGCAGATACCCGCTACCTCCATTCATTTTCTATGGAGATTCATCTTACCTTCAGTGAGGATGTGTATGTAGATCTTCATGGAGCAGATGAGCACCGGCGCCAGTTGTTTGACGCTTTCGAGGCATCGGTTCAGGGTTTCTGCGTGAGGTGGATGGGTTAGCTCAGCTGCCCTAGCTGCTACCTACAAAACCATTGAAAGATTAGCACACCATCGGAGTATTAATGAAAATAAATAAAGTTCCACGAGTTTTTTTGAGGAAATAAAATTTACAAATTACAAAAACGAAATTCTCGAACTTCCACTAAAAACAAAGTCTACCATAGCACCATGCATTTATTCCTGAAGAAGAACTGTCATAGAAGGAGAACATCATTGCTTACCTCTCTGGCTGCCCTGGAAAGTGCTGGCGAAATGTCTCTAAGGAACTGCACCAAGTCTTCCATGGTGTCTATGACCTCCGCCACACCTAGGTAATCTAGCACCTGAAATATTATAAAAAACATTATTCTTATTATTTCTTTACAGATAACTTTCTAACACCAAAGTAGCAACCAACTAGGCGTTTGTTTTCCCCCTTATAAAAACCGCAACCTACAGCTCCAGCGTTTCTCACGGCACAAACAATACGTCTCCACTCGTCTACTAGATAATGAGTTATTATTACATAAAAACAAAAAGAAATTGCTATATTACATTCATTTTCTCACAGAAATATGAAAATAAGCGCGATTTATGAAAGTCTGATGTGACGAAGTGTGTGACAATTATATGTAGTTAATTTATGGCTTCGCGATTAATTGATTACTAAAGAATATTTTAACAGTGTGTAAGCCACGCGCATCGTGAATAATCGTGATGGAAGCATTGCAAAGTATTTTTGCAATAACAATTTGGAATTTGCGATCTAACAAAATTTAAATACTGCTACTGAACGTAAACAAATAACGTTAGATTTTAACTAGGCTTGAATATGAAAAAAAAGCTTAATTTTGTATTTATTTCTGCTCTAAATTGTAAAATATGCACCAACCCACTACGGAGTAACAATTAAGCACATACCTTTTTACACTCCTTAACAATCTTCCGGACCTCCGACTCATCAAAACACAGCAACAATGCCGATGTCCCTTGCAAGATCCCACGGGAGCCTTCAATCAGCTTTTTCCTGCAAACAAAACTTAGTTTCAGCTCCCTCACACTTGCGGTATCCGACTCGAAGGTGAAGAGACTCGCGTCGAGAGACATTGACATCATGGCCAAGTATGGAGGAATCCAACCTCCGGGCTTTCGGTACCAAGCCTGACGACAACGGAACAATTTAAAATTTTCTTTAAGTTATATTGTCATGCAAAAGTGCAGTTGAAACAGATTTATTTGGGAAGGTAAATGACCTGCAGTTTCGCAGTACTGAACTTTTTAGTATTCGTGGAAAAATATACCCACTTCATCATCATCTTCGCCCATGTTACGGTTACAAGATGAAATGGATATTGCACCAATGTAGGTCTTGTGAACCAAGTAATATTGTCATGAAAAATTCTAGTTCAAATAGATATTTATTTATTTTATTTGAAATGGGTTTGTTCTTTAGATTTATTTGAAGGTAAATGACCTGCAATTTTGCAGTATTGTTCTTTGTGGATGGAGATTTGTTAGTTTTATAACAGCTGTGGAAGTTTGAGGAATGCTGATGTTTATTTTTGTTAGAGATTTATGATGAGTATGCCAGGGCATTGAAAATTCATAAGTATTTGCTAGAGTACTTTAGTCTAAAATTGATATCCTTTTGTTAGATGGAATATGCCTCAATAGTTTAGTCGCTAGTTCGGACTAAGAGCCTGCATAGACTGGCTGCTTGGAGCAGTCAGAGCCCACGTCTTCAAGCGGTCGCTGTTGGACAATCAGCAGTTTCAATATAAACTTAACGCTCGGAATTGCACTATGAACTGAACTGACCAATGAATATGTCTTCAAACATAGCGAGCGCCGGAACGAACCGCGCTCGCAACAAGTTAGGTTCAATTGGACAACACAGGGACGGCCACTGCAGTGAGCCCCGGTGTTGCACTCGCGGCCAGGGAGCAGGGCTTCGTGACCGCTCGCCCCACCCCCTTGCGGGCGACTACCAACGAACGGAACGAGTCTGTCTATGGATGGACGCTCTAAGCTTACTTCACAAAGTTCTACTAGAACCGATTTGCGACCCTCCTGAATCCTGATAGTAATGGATTCTGCAATACCAGAAGCATCGCCATGTGTTTACGTCCTAAAAACAAAGCTGAAATATCTTTCGACACAGCAATGCTGCTTGGCAGAAATAGTTAAGGTGATAGAACTTTACCAAATTAATGGCGGCTCGAAACACTCCAGCCGGGCGAGCACGGCCTCTGTGATAGGCTTAAGTCACTCATTTCCTAACGGTTTTTGCTCCCAAAATGTGATAAAAATGTGTTACTCAAGCCTGTCACATTAGGCCGTGCTCGCTCGGCAGGAGTCGCTGCGCAGTAGCATTTTCATGTGATAACCAGAGTGAGGGGTGGGATACTCCTGAACAAGTAGTTTGAATTGAGCTATTCATCTTAGCCAAATTTTTCGACGCATACAGCCATGATGTAACGGGATAAAGTTGATATTACCTTGCAGGTCCTGAATAAGGGTCAGCTCGCAGCATGTCGGAAGCCTGCTGCAGTAGGGTGGCGGCTGTCTCCACGCGGTGTAGCGCGCTAGGCATGTCATGTCTGAGGACTGAGTCTTCTGAAGACTCGATGGTTTCGTGGCCGACCTGGAAACATGCGATATAAAGGATTGTGAAGGTAGCAATACGACGTAGTGCCTCAAGACACCGTAGTTCAGGATGATCATACTGTCCCTAATTTTACTGATGTTCGCATCCCCGAATTACAAACGCTCGAAACGGCACACTTACACAAACATGCGCATCGACGTGACCCCTAAGCAGTTTTCGCGGTGCTGTCAGTAGTGCGGGCCGTTGATGTTTGTGTGAGTGTGCTGTATCGAGCGTTTATAGGTAGTTTCCGTACTGTTCGTCCATATTTATACTGTGCCGAAGTGGTGCACAGATACTACCCAGGAATAAGAACTTTGATCTTTTTTGTTCAAATTGTATCTTGGAGAAGTTTGTTCCATCAATAGCCTTAACTAGCCGCCTTTTTTTCGGGTGTAAGTAAAAAGGCATATGGACGCCATGAACAAACTACGACAAAATCTATCTAGTTAATGCTAGTAAAACAGGAAGGAGGTTCTTCGTCGGTGTAACTCACCTTAACCAGGTTGTTGACGGCGAGAGACACGGCTTGCACCGGTCTCGCCAGGTCAGGCATAGCGTTGCCATCTTCTGCTTCTTCATGGAGAATCACCAGTCGAGAAACCTGGGGACAAAAAGAGTAGAATGTTATATGAACGACCTCTAATAGAGTTTCAATTATTATTTACTAGCCGCCGCCTCGCGGTTTCACCCGCGTAGTTCCAGTTCCCGTGGGAATACAGGTGGCCTATGTCACCCGGGGATAGAGTAGCTTCCCAACGGTGAAAGAATTTTTGAAATCGGTCCAGTAGTTTTAAATTTATTCGTTACATTCATAAATACAGATCTTGCCTCTTTATAATATTATTATACCTAGATTACACAGTGCATAAATAATTTGGCGACCAAACGTTTTTTCGAACATGTTTCCCTAATGCAGGAGATACAGAATATAAATTATTATCTTTCCACGCCGAAAAGTGAAGAAACTGTGGTGCCCAAACAGGCACCCTTCAAATCACCAATACACATTGCAAACGCATAACTAAGAATGTTCGTTTTTATATGAAAATGGTCACGGCAAGATCTCTAATTTGGGTTCCGTACCCAAAGGGTATAAACGGGACTTCGCGGTCTGTACTCTGTGGCGTATGTACAATCTATCCAACTCACTGCACTTTATACTTCACTTTAACTGCATTCGTTTCTTGGCATTTAGTCCACTTCATAAAGCATAATAAATTATGAAATGTAATTTTGTTTGTCTCGCATGAAAGAGGAAATTAACATAAGCTTGAACTTTAAAGTTTAAGACCATAACAAACGAACCTACATAATGAATATAGAATATGTATGTATGGCCTAGCCACGGCGTTTCCGGTCGCTGAGAGTTTCCGCTCTTTAGAAAGCCTAGTATATGATTGTATGTAATAAACATTGTTTATGATTGTAAAAGTTAAAAGGTATGAGTATAAATGTGAACAAGACTAAGGTAATGGTATTTGAAAGAGAAGACGATGTGAAAAGGAGAGTGAATGCGCGAATAAAGTGAATGGTGCTATACATGCGGGTGTGACCAGCAAATCGATGTCTCCAGAAGCTCGACTCGCCGTTCACAAAAGCGTGCTGGTGCCTACACTTATGTATGGAAGTGAAGGGTGGGTATGGCAAAAAAGACATGAAAGTAGGATTAATGCAGTAGAAATGCGCTCCTTGGGAAGTATGTGTGGGGTAACTTTATATGATAGGTTGAGGAATGAGGTAATAAGACAACGTTGTGGTTTAAAAGAAGATGTAGTGACTAAAATTGAAAAGAGTACGTTAAGGTGGTTTGGCCATGTTGAGAGGATGAATGAAAGGCGACTAACGAAATGTATTTACAAGGCAAACGTGTCGTGGACGCCCTAGAAAGACATACATAGACCTTATAGGTGATGTTCTTCAAAAAGGCCAGGTGCGCAGTACTCATAACCGGCGTGTGTTTATGACTAGATGTATGAATGTGAGTGAGGCAAAAGAAGTATGTAAGTAAGGATCGTAGCAGGTGGCGTTCTGTAGTTTCTGCCTACCCCCATGGGAAAAAAGGTGTGAGTTTATATATATATATATATGATTGTGACCTTTTGGCTTCTTATTGCATATCTATGCGTTTATGTTTGTATTGTAATTTTTCGTAGTTTTGTTTTTATAATAGTCTAGAAAAGTAAGACTTTGCAGCGATATAAATCCTATTGCAGATTTCTCATCGGGATTATATATAGAAAAGCGACTAAGAGATGTGTTACAGAAGACATCATGCTACGCCGACCTGAAATAAATCAGTTTATGGGCAGGAATACGGTGATGATAAGCTGTGTATTTCTTGACAGAGCTGAGACATGGACACTATGAGAATTGGAAAGGAAAAAATTTACGCTCTTGAAATGTGGTGCTGGAGAAGAATGCTTGGTATTTTATGGACAGAATTCTGCACTCTTACATACTCCAAGAACAAACGACTCCATACTCCATACACTCGTCATCGCGTCTATCAGCAACAGTAGGTACTAGGTACATTCTCGTTTACTAAAAATTCTTTGGACATGTCTCGAGGCGGAATAACGAGGGGTGGTGCAGGGCAGAGTGGACGGTAACAGGCCACGCGTAGATCACCGATGAGGTGGACCGACCAAATTAAATCTGCGGTTGGAGGTCCTGTAAATGAATGCGCCAAGCTTTCATCTAACAGAGCCAAATGGAGAGTGACAAGAACACCAGCGTGAGGTGAGTGGCAAGAACACCAGCGATCAGACAAAATTCATCGTAACCACGACCGCTCTGTCTCTGTGTTTAACGAAGAAGAAGCTGTGTGAAAATGCTAATATCTAAACAAAGATAATCCCGGTGAGGAATCTTCACTAGGATTTGTTTCGCTGATTGGCCATTAATTTGTCTTACTTTCCTATATTTAAAAGCAGCTTCTAATTACCTCACATCCACAACTTATCTTCACATAACTATGCAGAAATATGCACCACGAACTCATGTACTATCGCAGAAACTCCGAGAGCCGAACAATGCATAATACACAGCCAGCTTATCTACGTAGTTACAACTTTCACTGACACGACGCCTGTTGTTACTACACAGTAAACATTCTCTGGAGATAACTATGTCTTTGTTTGTGCACTTGTGCAGTATGGCATGCTAGGTATTTGTAGTACGTGATGATAAAGGGTTTTTAGGAATGTGGTGTAATATTATAGTGAGTATACAACAGTCCTCCAAGAATTCAGAATAGGTTCTTTGAATAGTTTCTAGTAAGCTGGTTGAAAGCTTCAAGACTAATGAGAATTCTGCCACTGCATGGTAGATCTAGTAATAGAACACATTTTTTAATGGGAAAGATTTTCGTTTTTTTCCTGTTTTGGCGTAAGTAGAAGCCTTTTAGATTTATGCATTTTAGAATAGGCTAGGCGAGGGCATGGGAAGCTGTCTGCTCTTTCTGCGAAGTAGTAATGCTCGCAAAGGAGGAGGCGGAACGTATGAGGAAGACGCAAAGGAGACACAGAGTGCCCGTAACGTGGATCCACGCGAGACACAATGTCGTTTTATTTGGTTCGGTAATGACGGCATTCAACCAGTTAAAGCTTAGCTAAGCGAAACAATAGCAAATCTATTAGATTCCCCTAGTATTTGACACATCATCAACCTATAATATTCCCGAAGCTGGGTCAAACCTCTTCGCAGTGATACAGAGACAAATGTGTTGAAATTAATGCGACTCCTTGAAAGGTATCATTGTCGTATGTGGCGACAGATTCTAATCCCACGCTTTTGTTAAAGCTAAGCACAACAATAGCTAATCTAGTGGCCAGTTCACCATCAACTCGAAAAGAAGTTGATCCAGCACCATTTGACACATCATCAATCGAGGATCCATATCAATTTTCAACCAAATAAATTCGATCCAAAAATCGACATATCTAGTTTAATATCCAATCCTCGATCTATCCGTCATACCTTGCCTTAACGCCAGCTAAGGCATACCCCGCGCAGATAAGCGTTCGCCATATTAGGTGCGCGCACGCAATCCGTCCGGCCAACGCACCATTCATTCATAGTTTTTTGTGTACTGACTGTGACTTACATAGTACTCGTACGTTGTTTATGTCTGATCTTTCGATTTTAATCTTGATGTATGTCAGTAGTGTCTCTGTCTATTGTAGTGTTATGCAATTGTAACTGTATTATATCTTTGTCACGTATTTCTGGCTGCAGACTTAAATCTTTTAAGCTTTTTATTTTTCGTGTTGAAGTTCCTCCTAAATTATACCTACTGTTTGGATTAGTATACCATGGCCATGTGGCTTGTTCAAATCGGCAAGGATGCAGAGGAACGGACATTTGGGACACTCCAGCAAATGGGACGTTGTTTGGTCAAGAACACCGCCATCCTACTGGGTGTTGAAAATCTGAAAATACCTTGTTGAAAGTTCTATGCTGGAAATCACATAACTTGTTGTGAGAAATCTATTTTATAAGGTTTACATAGTTCACGCTTGCAGCATCCTAAGGTATTTAGCGTAAAACCGTAGGCGTAATTGAAGTTCAAACGCTGCCCAACTTTTGTCCAACTTTATGTATTAAGGTTGCTTTAGTCGACGGCATGAACTATTTTGTGCACGGGGTTAAATGCATGCTAGCTATATCATCCGACAACACGTGCGAAAGAGATTGATGCTGTGATGAGCAGTAAGAAGCTAGTTCGCGTACTACGAATACACACATTTGCAATATTTTTGCGAAATTTATGATGATTTACGACGAAAACGAGGGCGCGAAATTTTATAAACTGACCTTTGGGAATATGGATATCATGAAAAACGACTAAATGTATTTGTTTAAAATAAAATTATTTGCATTGTTGAACTACTAATCTATCCCTGTATGGTGACTATTTTGCAATTTTCCTTCTTCTTATGGTATTTATTTCCGCCCAAAAATGCGTTAAAATTGGTGTTGAAATATGGAACTTTCGACGCTCATAACTTTGAAATATGGAACTTTCGACGCTCATAACTTTGAAATATATATTTTTTTTCTTTTTTTTTTGCATACTGGCCTAGATAATGATGAGACACATTGATATAATTTATTATTTTGAACGTACAGCGTCAAACAGTGGGGTAATCGCCATACAACGTTTGTATGGAAGAATGATCGACTAGGGCAACCTTAACAACCAAAAGCATTTAAGGAATTTGAATCCTTACCAAAACAAATTCCTAAGAAGCCGTAGGTATAATCTTTTCTCCAACTAGTCGTATCAAAAAAACTTAATCCCCTTTTACCATACCAACCACTTAGCCAAATAAAACATGCTTATCTAACACAACATTCCAGAAATGACTCCATATTTTTTCCGACTGTCGTGACTTTTACAAATCACCCTTCTATGTTCCCCATTCACCGGGGAGTGGCGGAAAGGGCGCGGCATTTCAACACCCAAGCCCCAGGGTCTAACCTTGGGGAAATGGAAACTGATTGTGTTTGTCCAAGATTATTAAGAAACGGACGGACGCTAAATGTCTGCAGACTGATATTGGAATGGGGTAGGTGTAGACGAGGGTAGTTTATCTTTGTGGGTAGAGTTTGGAACACATTTTAGATAGTAATGTTGCTAATAACAATATAGGTTCTTTGTTTGAAAATATCGGTGATTTGGTGTTGCAAAGTTCTCAAAGTTTGAGAAAATATTATTTGGAGTCACACTCGGTGCAACTAAGTGAAGGTATATCTCTGAACACCACATCTTAATTTTTTTAGAAAATTTTTCGTTCAAATATTTATTTAAAGGTCCTATATTTTGCCATATTAGTCTAAATTAGCTTCATTAATCTCATCGGCGGGTAAGGCTTTTATCAGAGAACACATTAGGATTGCCCTTACAACACACAGGTAAAGATAATGAAGGCAGGTTAGACTAACAACAATAACAAGACGATTTCTCATTTATATATAAGATTTCTAAGAACAAACTTCACCAACACATCTTCCAACCATCCTCAAAATACACCCTATGTCTCATACAAGGAAAACAAACAAACTGTCCACAAATGCCTAATGTATAATATTCCCAGAACCGGCTGCAGAGCACTGAGCACAGCTAGATACAAGTATAAAGTACCGACAGGCGAGAGCCAGTGGGTCAAGGTGACGCAGATCACTGATGTAACTGCCTAGGCTTACGTTTAGGTCTCGTCTGGCTGGTATTTTAGCTAACGGGACTGGTCGGAAATCTCTGAAGATGTGCTACAAGCAACGTGTAACATTTTGAAAGTATAAACGTATGTCGTGAGACATTTGAAGTTATTTCACATGATAATATTACATTTCCAGTTCGGATGGAATTCGGATCTTGGATTCGGATAAAGATCGGATGCAGTGCGTATACACCTGGCTTAGTTTAGGTATCGTCTGAATTTTTGGTGGGATTTTTTTAAAGCTGGAAGTTCAAACGTGTGGCATGGAAGATTTGAAGTTATTGCGTCTGATAACAATGGAGCCCGTTTGCATCAACCTAAAAGAAAGTTTTTGATTTGAGAATACTCTGGAAACACACAATAAAGCATAATTATGTCGTGCATATGAAAATTGCATTTCGTCTGGCAGTCTGATTATGTGTGAAACGAAGCAAAATTGATTGATGCATTTGTCACATCATTTGATTTCATGCGATAGGGTTATTGGCGCTGAGCATCGTCGATAAGCGATGAAGCATCGAAAATGATAGTTTCACTTCTGGGGCAGAGGAGATTCAAAAATATTGTACCTAGTACAGTTTTATTTATTTAGGCTTTATGCACAGTAGTGGAAAAAATAGGCGGCTTTCACGACGGCATATACACTGTGTTTTTTTATATCCAATAACTGTAGGGTTTTCTATAAGTAAAAAAATATGAAAAATAATTCCAATGCCAGTAGATTCTTTGATACGGTCTCATTCACCCTAGAGTTATGGGAAATTAAAAAAAAACACCTGGTTGGACTTCACTGCAGCTTCGTGTTTTTTAAGCTCTCCAGAGGTCAGCCAATCACTTTCAATAATGTAAAACAAGCCAATAGAATACTAAAGACACTTCTCAATGCAAATGCCTTCGACAGTAGTAAAGACCACCCACGCAAAATAATATGGCAAATAATAAAATCTATGTATGAACAGTGTCGTAAGATTATCTCCAATAGGTCCACGGCCACTGCCACGCGTGGGATGCCACCATATGGTGAGTTTGAGCGGTGACAGCTAGGCTATTATAAAATTGAGTGGATACATTTTTCACGCTATTTTCACTTATTGATTGTGTAGACTCGGGAGTCTGCTTGAGACCGATTTCTCGGCGTTTTGCCAGTTGATTGAAGAGTGATGCGGTTTTTAACAAGGGGCTTAAGCAAGCTTTTATTGAAAAAGACAGTCTCAAATAATGAGGTTTGGTTCCAGTTTGACCAATTTAGCAATTGAAGAGCTCTTGACCAGCTTCAAATAGGACTAGTGTGATTATAGTTCTAATTTGAAAACAATGCTTGTAGAGCTTTCTGGAATCTGTAGATACAGGTCTAAGCATTCTTTCGTTCACCTGGTGAAGGTTGCGGGGATCCGCTGGATGCAGGAGGCACGGGGCCTGTCAATGTGGCGACGACGCTTGGGGGAAGCCTATGTCCAGCAGTGGACGTCTTTCGGCTGATATGACGATGATGATTCTTTCGTAGGATTATGTAAGGACTGTACCAGGTGGCGTTCTATATTTTCTCCCTATCAACTCACACCTCTTTCCCCTTGTGGGTCAACGGGAAAAAATGCGTGAATTTGTGTATGTTATTATGGCATTCACAAAAAGCTACTGCGTTTTTCACGCCACGTTTCTTCCCAAGCCTTTCATTTGACACCCCACACGATGAACTTCCCTTCCCTTAATCTTTCCAATTCGCTGCAATCCTGCTTAATATCTGTACGTATTCATATTGAAGGGTGAAATCTAATACCAGGGCATCAAATACCTAACTGTTAAGCCAAAAAGTATCAAACTGTTCTTGAAAAAACCGAGAGGATACTTTGTATAGCTCTATATCGCTTTCACAACGAAACAATCAATTATCTGTCCAAAAAGTATCAAACTGTTTTTGAAAGAGACCCCAATATCAAATACGTTTGGCGCCATCTTGGTTTCGCAACGGAACAATGGAAGCTCTATAGTCCAAAAATATTGTATTCAATTGGAATGTTTATCAAAGCCGTCGATGAAAGTTTAACCGGTGCAATATGGCGGGCTCGTAATGCGATTATGTTGAAAGTGTTTTAGATTAAAGAATGTCGAAATAGCTAAAGTGGTGATTTAGAAAGGTTTGGACAAAGACTGATTGACGGCGAACAAATTGGACATTGTGTTTCAATTGAGTTGTCCAAAACTAGTATGTTTTCAGATACTTCAAGCGATTGGGGGCGAAAGTTGTCTATAAATAGGGTTCCGTACCCAAAGGGTAAAACCGGTACCCGAAAATGACGCTCGATGTTTTGTTACAACCTGATTTTAAAAACCAACTTGCGTTTTGGTAAAGGTACAAATAAACATTACAGATATGATGGAAATGCTTACTCGCCATGAGCATTACGTCAAACACAGCTTCGAACATTCCTAAGAACGTTACATTAGTAATGCTCGCGAAAATGCTCTAGTTTATACTCACCTTAAGTTGTGTAGACTGTAACGGTAAGGATGAAAAATTTGATCAGCTGTACCAGCTAAGCCACCTTAGCTTAGCTCTTTGTCTACATGCAACAGAGAATGCATCTAACGTTACAAGCTCCTTCAATAATTCTAAGTGTGTACTTTCAATTTGCATAATCACAAAAAAAAATCTTTTTGCAAAAAAATACTACCGACTTCCAAATACAAAACTACAAAGTGAATAATAACTTAATTTTTTGAAGTCGGTGTCTTTCGTAGGTACCATTTTTTTGCCTTATGGACACCGACTTCAAAAAATTAAGTTATTTTTCACTTTGTAGTTTTGTATTTGGAAGTCGGTAGTATTTTTTTGCAAAAAGTTATTTTATTTTTCACTTTTTAGTTGTACGTACGGTACGTACCTAATAGGCAAGTTAGTAAGGGAACTATTTCGCCAGAATAGATTTCATGAAACTTGAACATAACCGGTGAAATGAGAGGTCTGCTTACCCCTTAAGAGCGAACTGGCGTGATGTTATGTTATGAAATGGTATAAACAACAAACAGACATGCGATTGCAGCAATCCCGAGAGATTTGCCGTTATTTATTGAAGAGTTCTGTTGTATATCTCCGAAGTTCTTCATCAGATCTACACCAAATTAAAATGGGACCAATTTCGGAACATACTTTTTCAAACAAAAAAAGAATTTTCAAAATCGGTCCACAATTGACGGAGTAATCGGTGAACATAAACAAAAAAAAAAATTAAAAAAAAAACAAACTTGAAGTCGAACATAGAACCTCCTCCTTTTTGGGAAGTCGGTTAATGAAAAGTCAAAAGATCACGAGCTTGCACCATTAGCAACGTTCCCCACAATTTCAAACAAGATCGGCTTAGAGATTTACTAGCTAAAGCAACTATTCAAGCTAAAATACAAAGAGGTTTACCACGTGCTAAATATAACGCTTATTTATAGTTTTACATTATTATTTAACCCACTTATTATAAATGTTTACAGGCCCAGTTTTATGCTGAATCTGTGGCAATGCAAATGGTTCAGCGAATGCAGATAGAAACCTTTTGTGGGCACTCGAAGATACTCAAGATTAACTTTATCAAGGTGAAAATAGAGTTCGAGATCGTAAGATTATATTCTGGGTTTATTTAAGTAATTGATTGGCAAATAAGCGGGCGGCTCAAAGTCAAATCATTTCTTTCAATTATGTAATTAAATGAATCTGCAATACCGGGGCCGCAGGGGCACTACAGGTGCATCGCCTAGGACTCTAGGTAGTCTTTTTGATGATTCTCTTTTCAATTTTTGTTTGACGCTGTCCTCTAACACGAATTAAGATAGCGAGGTGATTATTCTCATTAATGCTGATTTCGTTTTCTCAATACATTGCATATTGCATTGGAACAATCACAAGGAAGGAAAAGTAGAAAGTCATTCCAGAATCCATACAGCCAATTTCAGAGGAGGAAATTAAGAAACTCCTGCAGCAAATAAGGAAATGGCAAGACCGGAGATTGTGTCGCTTGTGCAGGGAGCGACAGAATATTGAATTACAGATACATCTCGCAACCAGACCACAGTGATAAGACCTACAGCAAGATCCAGTCTTTCTCGACAAACATTATTTAGGCTCGTAATAAATACAAAGGAGATTGCCCATACACAGGCCCCATAGTATCGTGTCTGCGTTTTCAATATTATCCAAAAATAGCATTTATATTTTGTGTTTTTTTTCCATCCGTGTCCTTTACTTTATATGTACAGACAACAATATATCAGGTTCCTCAGCTTGGACATTTCATCATCATCATATCAGCCGAAAGACGTCCACTGCTGGACATAGGCCTCCCCCAAGTGTCGCCACTTTGACCGGTCCCATGCGTCTCGCAACCAGCGGATCCCTGCACCCTTCACCAGGTCATCGGTCCGCCTGGTGGAAGGCTTGGACATTTGTATAGACCTTATTGTTCTGTAATAAGGGTTCATTTGAAGGACAGAAACATCGTTATAACTCGTGAAACCGATTTTTTATTTTAACTTTGCTCTACACTAGTAATTTCTTCCTGTATCGTGGGTACGTTTACAAACATATAAACTCACATACACAAACACCCAGAGCCGGAACAATTATCTGTAGGTCATACAAATATTTGTTCGGTGTGGGAATCGAACCCGCGACACGCAGCGCAGCAGTCACTCGCTCAACCACTGCGCCAACCTAGCGCCCAAAAAATGTTTTATAATTATGAATGTAACGTGGTTTTTCTACAATATACAACCAAATTCATCAAGATACAACCATTTTTTCAAAGGGGCCCAAGTTCTCTTACAAAATGGGCATTCTCCTTTGTAGATCAATCAGTAGGTTCAACGTGCTAAAATCGAACTAGCGGTCTATTAAACAAGACTATTTAAGGAGAAATAAGGATCTAATCTCGAGCAAAGTCTGAATGAAAGAAAGCAATGTCTTTGCGCTTTTGGATTTTAATGAACGATGAAATTCGAACAGCGCGCTTTTATTTAGGTTTCTCCTTATTATTGAAAACGGTCATAAAAAGCCGCTGGAAGGAGTGTACTTAACAAAATGATGACATTATTGCCAGTGGTGTAGCGTGCCTCGGCGGGGGCCCCGTATAAAAATTTGTTTGGGGACCATTATGAAGGGTAAAGATTTCTCACAAAAGAGAAAAAAATGTTTGCATAAAATTAAAAGAAATATTTATTCATGAAATTATCTATCTGTCACTTTTTACAAACAATTCAAATTAAATATACACTCTCCTTGCCTTTTTTTCGGCAAACTGATTTATTTAATCATTTATAGCTGATGATGACTTTAGTTTTTCTTAAGTTTCTGCCTCTATGGACAATAGTGACAGGTCTGACAGGCGTTCATGTCCCATCGAAGTTCTTAGGTAATTTTTATTAGTTTTAATTTTTGCTTACGCACGTCGGGGGCCCCCGGGGCCCGTATAATTGATACGGCATATACGGCGGTAGCTACGCCCCTGATTATTGCCCAACTCGAAACTAATCGCCACATTTATAGACGTGTACAAACAAATGGCGCCGATGATTTTTATGGCACTTATTAGAGCAACCATAAACGGCGAATCGTTTTCTATATTTTTATAGCTATATTGGTGAATCAATCATGATTTCATAGCTCATCTTACGTAGGATGTGGCTGTCTAAACTTCTAACAATATTTATTGGTCTTTGAAAGCATTCCTCTAGTCAAAGTTCTTATAAGAAGCCTCATATTGCGAGCTTTTTAATGGCTTGAAGCCATTAACATTTTATATTTTATTTTACTAAGAATTTTGACGCACTAGTAAAGATAAAACAAAGTGTTATGAGTTCACATGCCCATTCATGACTGATTGAGTTAGAAATACATTCCCACTAAGAGACGAAAAGAGAGCCATATTATACTTATCTCGACCGACCTTAATAACTGCAGCTGAATAATAAAATCCGTAGTTTCACATGTGTATGTACACATAACATAATGCCTGATTCCCTGAAGGTTTGGTCAGAGATGCACCTACAGCTTCGTCTGAGTAAAATCAATAATCCTACCTATTCATCCTTAAATGAATAAACAACGCAATCTCAAGTGCTTCATCTCATCTCAAGTAGTACGCGCGTCCGCGCGAAGAGTAAACCATTGAACGAACGAGTTGCGTTTCGTATTTGCAATGAAGAATTTAGCTATCTTAAGTTTTATTTAGTCCAAAAATCTTTGTAGTTTAATTCCATATTTCGTTGCTTTTAAATAGGGTTGTAGTATCAAAAAAGTTTTAGTATGATGCGCACTTTGTTCATAAACTTGTTAACACATATTTCATATTTGGAATAACGAAACGCAACTGTCAGTCGCACGAATGTCAAACAGGGACGATGTTTTTGTGTTGAGTTTTTGATAAAATGGTAAAAACAATGGAGCATAAGAAGCAAATATTTAAACATCAAGAAAAGAAAAGGTTTTTAGAGATATTGAAGAATTACTCGAAGGAAGTGGAGAATAAACATACCCATAGTTCGGCGTTGAAGGCGAAGAACTTGGCTTGGATGAAAATAACTCAAGAGTTCAACTCAAGTCTGCAAAAAGACTTTCATGTAAGTACCTATTATGTATTATTTGGTGAGTATATAAGCTTGTAGTGCTTGAATTATAGTTAATGCCATATTATAGTCTGCAAAAACTAAGATCTGTGAATTTTTTGAAGACAGTTAGTAGGATCAGAATCTCAAGATCAGTCAGTTCTTGAGGTTGTCATTTGAGAGATTGCAAGTTGACATTTTGAACTGTATACAACTCATTTTGCGTTGAATTTGTATGACAAATTAGGTAGATTTACAATTGGCTACTAAGAGGATTTCATGAAAAATCTTTCCATTTTAATGTTTTGGTTACCACAAACATTAATTCATAAATAATATAGGTACACACAGTATAATACATAGAGACAACAAATATTGTCAATTAATTGGACAAATAGATTATTTACTGATTGGAATTTAACAAGCAACCTCATTACTACTATGTTTTTATCACATTTATTCATTCAAGGATATTCAAATAAAGGATAGAAAATCAATCTGTTAATTTATTCTGGATTAATAAAAAAAAATGGGCAGTCATGGGGACTACCAACAGAAGTGAAACAAAGTTATTCCGTCACATGGCACATTAGCATGTCGATGATGCTGATACATTAGATGTCGCTGAAGCAAACCCATAGGTTTTGCCTCTAGCAGAAATTGCTCAGTGGCTAAAGAAGATTTCACTTCAAAAATGTTTAAAAATTTATTATTAGTTAATTATTTATGATATAGTTTTGTTTAAGACTAAATTAATTACATAATTAATAATCGAAATTTTGATCCAGAGAACACCAAAACAACTTCGAAGACTATGGATGAACATGAAACATCGTCAAAGAGACGCAATAGCCCGCACCCTACATGTGTTGCCTGCAAGAAGACCCATAGAGGACATAATATCAGGATCCAACGTGTTGCAAATAGCCGAAGCGCTTATGAGTAGCGTTGATAGTTCTGTTGACTCCGATATTGTAATAGGTAAGTGACAGGTTGATAAATAATTATCT
Source organism: Orthosia cruda (assembly GCA_964057195.1). Classification (NCBI taxonomy): domain Eukaryota; kingdom Metazoa; phylum Arthropoda; class Insecta; order Lepidoptera; family Noctuidae; genus Orthosia; species Orthosia cruda. The sequence continues at coordinate 2,318,920 of OZ059854.1, forward strand.
CTTACTAGCTAACCAGCGGAACTTTGTACCACCATAACTATTTAATTTTGGGTTTGCCATTCCTTTATGTTTTGTATCACCCCTGTATTCGAGCAAACAAAACAAAAAATAAGAATTAGCCAAATAGATGCAGCCGTTCTGAAGTGATGTGCTTACATACACATTCGGTAAATAATTTTTATTTAAAGTAGTATAATATTTATATAAGTTTGTTATGTCATATTATGGTTTGAATGATTGTTTGTATTTTTTTTAAATTATTGGAGCAACACACAATACTGTGTCACAATGAGAAAGGTCATATCTATTTGAACCAAAGGCATTGTCACGTTTTAAATGACTATTAACTTTCTGGCAGTTACAAATTCGTAGGGCATCCCATCCATCTATCTGTACATACATGTAAATAAAAATGAATGTTTTGACCTCTATGCATTCCTAAACCATGGTTCTGATTGTGATGCAACTTTACTGGCCCTAAAAATCTACATAAACACACCCGGTTACAGCTAGTTCTCAATAATGTCTGCGTGGTACAGTTTTTACCTTTAGTTTATGTTTGTTTTTTTCCCCTAGAATCAATAACAAACACTGACCCAGTACAGTCAGAAACAAGTCTAAGTGAAGAATCTCAAAATATCTCTAATCAGGAAACACCAGTGATCAGCAGTATCAGCACTGTAAAAATTGAACCAATGTCTCCGATCATTGCTAATCTTGAAGATACTGAGGCAACGCCAAGGCCCATTCACAATTCAACTTTAGCCCCAAAAAATAAAGCACATAATCCTCAACAACGGGAAACCTTTAATGAAGATGCTGAAACCAGACTTCAAAGCAATTCGGCACTTCAGGCTCTGGAAAAACAGCTCTTAAGAGAGAAAGTGAGATCTCAAAGACAGGAGAACAAGAGTAAGGAAGCACACGCTGCAGCCACGCATAATTTGGAGTACCAGATCTTGAAGGAAAAGCTTCGAGAGGCTAAAGCTAAGGCTGACTTAGCGGAATTGTATTTGAGGAGACAGTTTTTTTCAGACGGTAGGTTATAGATATAGAACTTATGATGTTCTTTTTTTTCTGTCTCGAGAATTTTCAGCGTTTTATATGTGTTTACCAAACATATTTACTAAAGAGAGGAGAACTATGGTCACCGACATAGCCCGAAGAATTGCCAAACTAATGTGGCAGTGGGCAGCGCACATTGGTCGCAAAACAGATGGTCGATGGGGCCGAAAAGTTCTGTAGTGAGGACAGGAAGACGCAGCGTTGGAAGGCCTCTCTCTTGGTGGACTGATGACCTGGTTAAAGCAACAAGAATCTGCTGGGTGCAGGACACACAGGACCGATCGGTGTAGCGACATATTGGGGGAGGCCTTTGTCTAACAGTGGGCGCCTGTCGCCGGATATGATGACGATGATCTATTAGAGATTAATGAATAATTAATAATTCAGGATCTCTACCAATATTTTAGCCATATTTTACACTCTTCGATCTTGGCCTTTTTATAAACATTAAGCTAACTAAAGATTTTTCTTTCAGATTAAACTACCTACTCCAAAGAATACTTATACAACAGTAACTACTAATTTTAAATATACAAAATGCAGTATTTTTTTTATTTACTTATTTGTTTTATTGATTGATGTTACCCCCAAATAAACATGTTTTCTTTCGATCCAAGAAGGAACCCCCAGTAATAATTGATCTCATCGCTCTACTGGGGGGTTTAATGTGCCCATTGCTGGGACACAAGCATCCTCTCTGTGAGAGACAGAATGGGCCTTAATCCACCACGCGGGCTCAGTGCGGGTTGGTGGATACCACATGTCTTAAAATTTTTGGTTCTAGGACATGCCGGTTTCCTTCCGATGTTTTCCTTCACCGTTTTAAAAGCAGTGGTGATTAAATAATCAGTAGTCATTTAGGTCGTTGTTATAGTGGGTTTACGGAGGCAAAAATAATTTTAAAAAAAAGTCGTGTGGCACTCGGGGACTGCCGCGGTAAAGCTATTGCATAGCATTTATTCTAGATCCAGTCCTGGAAAATGCGTCAAAAAAATTAAAAACGTTAAAAACTCGAAAACGTAGCGAGCCAAACCCGCATTTATTTACGATTAATAAAACTCTAAAAAACAAAACACAAATACCCTTATTCACATTGAAATAAGGTCGCTTTTCTTTGACAAGCAAAAGACCCTTATTCTCATTAGCATAAGGTCCACATTGATGGACAGTGGGGAGCGTGAGGTTTTTTCGTTACGGAATTTCTGGATTCGGTACCCGCGCTCAAGGCCCGCGATAGAAGCTATGCAATAGCTTAAAAATCTCTCTTAGCAATCACATCAATGAACAAATTATTTTTTTTTAGCTCAAGTCATTTATCTAGATATGCTACAGTGGTGATGAAATAATTCACACAACGTATATATCTGCCTGGGTTCGGACCCACGACCTACGACACGTAATTCGGGGCCACTGGGCAACCACTGCTCTTGTTACTAATTTGTTAGACGTTTATGTAAGTGAAAAGGTAATTACATCTTTCAGTTCCATTCCCATCATACTAAAGATCGTTAATATGATATACACTAAAGATATACAACTAGACATTATCCAGCCGAAGCTCTGGTTTGCATCAACCTGGATTAAGGAAATGATCAATAACATTCAAAGGGCACTAATCGGAGCAATCAAACAAACATTTTAACGTATCCCATTTACAAATCACCATTTTCTACAACTCGCATAAATTGCCATTAAAACGAAAATAAAAACAAAACGGTTACGAAATGTTTCGTCGTCGATTCCAAATTTAAATTTAGGCGCGAACACTGCGCGCTAAAACGATAACAAACAGCCAGTATTGAGTCAACGTTTAAATTTAGAATATTTGAATTATATCACCTGGCAACATTATCGTGTGTATAGAAAAGTTTTACGTGTTTACAAGATTCAAGTCATCTGTGAAATAACTAATCTGAAAATAGTTCGCATGACGACCATTTTCTTAGGGAAGACCGGCGGTCTCTGTCGGTCAACGCTGACACCATACTTTAAATCGCATAAATCAATTACCTTGGTCTATTACAGTCTATTTTTAGGTTTTATTTTACTTTTTTTATTGCACCACATCGTCCATATCACCAAATACACATTCAAATTATATACATGGGAAAATGCCAGATTTTCTTTACCTACTTCAAAACCTGTGTTGCCATCGAGTATAAAATCTAGGTACAAAAGTAGGCTGCCATTTCCATGATGTTTATGGATTGAGGAAAACTCATTGCTTACGATTCAATGCGAGTCATGTTTGCATGCGAGTCTTGCGGTGCGAACACACTACTACTTCTACTAAACGACAAAGTACCTTTAATCTTTATATACTCCTTCAGAACAAATATATTGATGTTGCCAAGGACTATATGCACTCAGTCACTGGGTTATGGAGGTCAGATAGGCATTCGCTTCATGTATTCAATTAAAATTTAAGAAACCCCAGATATTGCCAGCCTGTCGGTTTTTTATCGGTTACATTTCGGGGATTGTGCGACGGAACTGCACAATTTTATTCCGCCTAGCCCTTTCCATCATCAGACTACAAGACGTACGGCCATGCGCCATCGGTACATGGTGGACATCCCTCCAATACGCACAAAGCGATTTGCTAATACTTTCATTGTGCGCACAGCTAAGGAGTGGAATTCCCTACCAGAGTCTTTGTTCTTCACCGTAGACCACATCATCACTTAACATCAGGCGAGATAGTGGTCAAACGCAAGCATATAGGTTATAAAAATATATATATATTATATAAAATCCTGTAAAATAAGCCTCGTACTTGCGTCCGGGAACCGCCAACGTTTACAGCAGTTTATTTTATTTTCTTAGCGGTTCCCCGACGCGGTTCCTCTTTTAATTTAATTTTTATTTCATGCTTTAGAAAATATAATATACCTAGTAGTAGACACGCTTCAATTGAAAATCTATCAAAACACGTAATTACGTCATGATATCTGCCGAAAAAACCCAGATTCAAAGAGTAAATAAAACGCAAATTACTTCTGAACGGTTGAACCGATTTCAATCAAACATAGCTAAGAACACTCTCGACTTAGTCACCTTTCAACAAAATAAACGAAATCAAAATCGTTTCATCCGTTTAGGAGCTATGATGCCACAGACAGACACACATACACAGCAACACACGTATTTTTTCGTCGGCGGTTAAAAACGCTAGTGTTTTAGATGAATACGATTATTCTAGAATCCGACCCCAACATTATTGGGAAAAGGCTGGGCCAATTGATTGATGACTACTAAAACAACCCAAACAATACATTTTTCTTTCTTACATAGTCTTAGAATTTACTCATTCATACATATATCAAAAGCATAACAAAAACATTTCAATATTTGGTTTGGCTTGTTGCTAATTTACTTTCATTCAACCACCACCACGCTGCCTCGCTTGCCGTTATACCTAGCTATAGGGCAGTCTGTCTGAACCCAGACAGCGAAAAGCAAAAAGGGCAAAACGACTGGGAGCCTACAGTGTATTTATAGAAGCAGCGAATGCACGGGATGAATGCTTAATGCCTTGTCCACTTTGCAACTAACTATTGATGTTACTGGACTGTTTTTGGCAACGATTTGGAAGGGTATACTGAAAAGCAGTGCAAAGGATCGTGCAACGTTAGTTTTAGTTCAAAACTTGTACATTATTTTAGACGCAAGTATATTGCAAGTCTTTGTGTTTGGAGGCAGTAGTCCGAAAATGAATCGTAAATACTATGTCTCCGAGTTAGGCAGCTGGGATAGTTTGCATGAGGACACATAATGATCTATTGATTTATAGCAAACAAGAGGAATCTACCAGAACATTTTTAAATGACTAACTATATGAGATTTTTGAAATCCGTCAATACATCGTAAGTTAAATAATTCTACTGGTATCGAAAGGCAAATATACGAGCCTTTGCAAAATATAACATTTTCTTCAATAGCCTTCTACGCGATTTGCGTAGAATAACAGACTCCTTTTTAACAGACTTCCCAAAAAGGTGGAGGTTCTATGATTGACATTATGTTCGTTTCTTTTTTTTTTGTGTTTTCACCGATATCTCCATCAATTGTGGACCGATTTAAAAAAATCTTTTTTTGTTTGAAAAGTATGTTTCGAAATTGGTCCCATTTTAATTTGGTGAAGATCTGATGAAGAACTTCGCAGATATACAACAGAACTCTTCAATAAATAACGGCAATTCATTCATTCATCTCTCGGGATTGCTGCAATCGCATGTCTGTTTATTGTTTATACCGTTTTATAACATAACATCACGCCAGTACTCTCTTAAGGGGTACGCAGATCTCTCATTTCACCGGTTATGTTCAAGTTTCATGAAATCTATTCTGGCTTTATAGTTACATTACTAACTTGCCTAATAAGTAGGTACAACTAAAAAGTGAAAAATAAAACTTTTTTGCAAAAAAATACTACCGACTTCCAAATACAAAACTACAAAGTGAAAAAAAACTTTATTTTTTGAAGTCAAGTTAAAAATGGTACCTACGAAAGACACCGACTTCTAAAAATAAAGTTATTTTTCACTTTGTAGTTTTGTATTAGGAATTCGGTAGTATATTTTTGCAAAAAGTTTTTTTTATATACATTGTTACTTTAACAGTTCCAGGCCAGATTTACACTGCACTGGCTTTTACCAGCCGACTTAATCGTACTAAAACACTAAACAAAGCACAATTCACAAGGAGTAAATCGTTTTCGCTCTCAATAGTGCAACAGAGCTCTTAGATCGAATAATTTATTGCGATACTGGCGCCTGTATTTCAAAACTCTTTGCTATTTTTGTAGACTGTAACCTGTTTGAAGTTTTGAGGAAACACGCTCTGATTTAGATTGCAAGTTTCTGTGGCAAATACTTAAATGCAACTGAGTGGGAAGCTTACAAAGCTTTACAAAGTATGGTAATAATCTCGAGTCTCAAATATTTTTCGTAATGTTTGCACATACGTTAACCGGTTGAATGCCGTAATTACCGAAACAGTTAATAAGCCATTGCCTCGCGTGGATCCACGTTTCAGGCACTCTAATGTTAACCCTTTTTTGAGTAGTGGATTGACATGAAGTCTGGCAACCCCATGACGGTGGCTCATGAATATAACATTGCCAAACGTTAGCCATATCTATCTATTGCGAAAATGTCAGCACCTGCAATGTTGTCTCTTCATCACCCTTGGTTGACTAATAGAGAATGTCTAAGGCATTAAGTCCGCCATTGTAGGCACCATTGCACATTAATTTTCAAATAAATTAATGTTTGGAATGGCTTTTCATTACATTCCTTCTGGCAATAGGTCTATACTATAGACACTGAACAAACCTCGAAAAACAAAGTTTGCATTTCTAAAAACCATAACAAAAGAACTAAATCTATTCTCGTGAGGGACACTAGTCAAGTATACAGCCAAGACGACCTTGCCGTGACCATTAGTCCGGTAGGGCCGCTGCCGAGCCCAGCAGTCCCATGGCAGAAATAGCTGCGGATATAGGCGAGGTTACGCACCTGCCCTAATTACAGCACGTGGGTGCCAGAATATGATGGATCGGCGGTTCTACTTTCCAACTTTCTGATAAGAATGGGTGATTATCGTGGAGCTGTACAGGAAATATACTCTCAGTATGAAACGAAGCAAAAGGTGAAAGTTTGTAAGGAACGTAGCTGATCCCGTTCTGTAGTTTTTGCCTGACGACAATTGAAAAAAGATGATGGCCATCAATTTGGAAATATTCTCTATGTTTTTTTTTAATTCTTTCTTATTTTTTTTTTCTCTCTTTCATATGAAAGAAATCAGTTATAGCGTGACGGGGGATAGGAGGGTATGGAAGAAGAAAACGTGTTGCGCCGACCCCAAGTAACATGGGACAAGGACAGGAAGATGATGATGATGTTGTTTCTCTATGTTTCGTTTGGGTGGTAACTCTGCGTTCGATCGAGATGGCAAAATTCTGAGTTTGAATGATTGCTTCGATGCTTTGTCGAGTAAAGAATCAAAATTGCCAGTTTTCTATTGATGCTGTATCCAAAGAGGTCAGTGTCTGTATTGTCTTTCAGAAAACCTAAAACCGCTGACCGTTCAAATTAACAGCAGCGTGTCTGCATTTCGGGCATCGGTCGAACATTTTGAACGCATGTCAATTATTGGAGATTAAAAGCTGAAGGGACCGAACAAAAAATTGTCAAGCTTTGACACTCTATTCAATTGATTGGCCTACATATACGGTTTTAATTTTGTTTGGAGTAAAAATGTTTGTATACTCATTACATGTTGAAATGTTTTTTTTAACTCAGTAGCATCATGTAGCACGACACAAGGTTAAGCAACGCTTGCCGAGGTCCATCTTTACATAGCGAGTTTCCTTCGTGTCTCGGAAAGCACGTTAAGCGTGCCGGCTGTCATTTGAAGATCTTTGACAGTCGTTACGGGTAGTCAGAAGCCTGAAATCTGTCACCAGCCTTGCAAGGGATATCGTGTTACCCAGTTACTGGTTTTTGGAGGTCAATAAAGCAGTCGCTCCATGTAAAACACTGGTACTCAGCTAAATCCGGTAAGACTGGAAGCCGACCCCAACATAGTTGGAAAAGGCCAGGCAGATTAATTATTATATACTTTATTGTAAACCACAAAATACGTACAGGAAAACTTTCACAAACACAAGTGTGCAATGTATGTGTGTATTGTATATTAGCGACGCATCAATATTTACAAAAATACCTTTTCAGTTGTGAGCTTTTTAAAAACTTGTGCGCTAGAAAAAGTAAAGCCGTTATAGTTTTTTTTTATTATTATTATGATAGTCTCGTTTGAATTATTATTTGTTTTTTTAATAAATTTTTAATTTTAACTACTTCAGTATTCCGAAACAAATGGTACTGCTCAAATAATAAACATAAAACCTAGTCCAGTAACACGAAAGCGTACTTTACACGCAAATATGATTTTTAACCGACTTCAAAAAAAGGAGGAGGTTCTCAATTCGTCGGAATCTTTTTTTTTTTTTTTTTTTTATGTATGTTCCCCGATTACTCAAAAACGCCTGGACCGATTTCAAAAATTCTTCTTTTGTTTGAAAGGGTATACTTCCTAGTTGGTCCCATAATCATCAAGTCAGGATCTGATGATGAAATCCTAGAGAAATCGAGGGAACTCCTCAAATATTATAGGCAAACATATAGTGATTTTGGTATTTTCATCAACAATGCAATCATCTGCACTCAGAAAGTATCATTTGGTGAAGTGGAACTGATGAAGAAGACCACAGATGGCCACTGGATCTCCTAAATGCTAAATATGTCACGGGCATAAGATATCTCGAATAGTTAACCGAATATAATGAAGCAAAAAAAATAAATAAATGGTACTGGTGAAAATGACACCATCGAACTGATCTGATGATGAAGCCGGAAGGTAGGCACTGGAACTCTAATATAAAACAATGTATCCTAGTCGTGTTTGGGCTTATTGGAATCGCCATGAGATGTACTTTGGCTATAAATGATAATCATGTTAATAGGAGGTACCTACCAAAACTAAAAACAGAAAAATAAAAACTTTTTAACAAAAAATCAAACCGACTTCCAGAACAAAAAACTACAAAGCAAAAAATAAATTTCTTTTCCGAAGTCGGTGTCGAAAAACGGGAAAGAATGGATAGGCACAAAAGACACCGACTTCGGAAAAGAAATTTATATTTTAATCCTATTAAAATATTTTCCTGGTTGATAGCCTTTCGTGTCATGAAAGCCTCCAGCTTATTTGCCTATTAGGCAGCGAGCTTACGATTGCTACGCCCAGATATAGGCTAGGCTTATAGCCAAAAGATTTATGTTCTAGCCATATTTTTGGGGTCGAAGTCCGAAGCTTGCGTTTAATCTTACTTTGGAGTACTTATTAATCTATAGCTGTAAATGGGCATATTCCTCCATATAATTGTCAAGACTCTTTTTGTAGGGGAGTGTTATATTATCTGTGGTAGGGGTCTAGGACAGCATAATATGGCTCAGATGGTCTTGTCTGTTAGTTTTCTGTGCTAATTGAATAAGGAAATTTTGATTTTGATTTTTTGAGTCGGATTCCTTCTCTCTGACTTGGTTATTCTCATAGGAAAAAAAATCTTTGTGATCTACATTTACTCTTCATCCAAACACTAAAGATCTCGTGAGTTCATTGTGATCTTTTACAAGCCCGAATATGTATCGTATCTCATGAAACTCTGCTCCTACGTAGGGATTTCATAGGATACCAGATATGAAGCTTCTGCTGTCGCAAAGAACAGATATGATCCTGTGCCTGGGTATTTTTCACATATACTGTTTAAAAACCGTACCAAACACTCTCTCTGCATCAAAATCAATATGCAAATCTAAGTGTGACAATATGCAAAACCTGTCCAAAGTACAATGTCAGTCATCGCACCCAGGTCTTCACGGTTCAAATCTCTTTATGGACCATTGTCTCTATGATGATTACATTTATACAGCAGCTGGTGCAATAAATGACTTCATATCGTAAATCGTTATTATGTCCCAAAAAAAACATCGTTTTGTAGTAAAACACGAGATGTATGACTAACCTTGGCATGAAATTACTTTGTCATAAGTTTTTTTTTAAATGTTCACGTGTTTGTCTTGTACTGCCAGTGTCACGGCCGATTACACGCGATTCTATATTTAAATAATCGCGATTTATTGAATTTTTCTGACGATAACCTTTGTCAGAAGACTCAATATGACCTGACGCAGGAAAATATTACTCGTCCTTTCCATTTGTAGTGTATTGTGTGCCTTGATTCGCAGTCTGTACTACACTTGAACACAGGCGAAACACCTAGTCCTTCACCTTTCATCGACTTGTATTGAAAGGATCTGGAGATTTAAAATGTTTAATAATAGCTGTAACCAGACTACGGTTTTTCTTTTTAGCATATGTTACCCGGAACACCTTATTCATCAAAATCAGATGAATGTGTTATGCGCTACGGGAGGAACATACGTAAATACATACATACTTATATAGACTGTTAAAACCATAACCCTTCCTTTTGGCTTCGCTGTATTCGGGTAAAAATACGTAAGGAGTATGAGCAGCAAAAGCTTTCAATTTATGGCTGCCTAACATTCAAAATTCAGCAGGAGCAGACTGCGGAAATTCGATTTTGCCGTCAAGGTTACAGATGGGCTAGAGATAATCGGGTTTGAACCCGGTTAATTGCTCATCAGTCAAGACAAATTGCGTTTACCCACTGGACTTCAGATGGTACCCCTCCATCGCGTTAGTTATTGAAGTTGATGCCGTCGTTGTTGTCCACAACTAGAATTACCCGCATTCGGACTGTCCCAATTATTATTGTACTCGTTCGAATCTACCAGTCATTCATGTCCTTAAATGCGATAACTACAGAATCGTCGTCAATTAATTGACTTATTGACTAGTTTCCTCTCCAGAAATGCAACTCTATGGCACGGACTATGCTGTGTTAGCTATGAGATCAACGATCGTAATTAGGAAACAATTGATTTTCTATTGTTTCACACCTGATTCAGGTTTCTCGACCGTTAGTGACTACAGAATGATTCCTTGAATCCGATTTTTTACATATAAAATAAAATACTGGTTCGAGGTGAAATAAGAAATGAGCGTCTGTATGGCAGCCCAGCAGTAGGACTCAACAGTACATCACGTCAATATTTTCTGAAGGATTAAGAAGAGACGTAGATACCTCTAGTTCATCAGTTTTTATGCATTAATTAACACCTTAATATGTAGATAATATATTACCAAAAGTAGTACATCAGCACTGATGCTACTGGTCGCGGATAAATCTGAAAGAGAGTTACCGCGGCCCTGGCACAAGCAACTGAAGAAACACGGGCAGGTTTTAGTCTGCTACTGGTAAAGACCAAAACTTGTGATACATCATGCAAAACCAGAGTAAAGATGAGAGTGGATCTTTTACTCCAGAATTATTCTTTCTAAAAATATCACAGCAAATAACAAAAGAGTAAACATAACATAGACTGATTACATACAAAGCAGCTGCATGTAAGTTGTTTGTTTTAGAAGTCTGACTAGTGCAACACTTTTAAATTAGATCAGATTTAGAACAGATAGTTTGCAACAGAGCAAAGAATATGAAAGAATAAAATGGTGGCCAGAAATATGAAAGGAATACTTTGAACGAAGTAGTATTTTGCAATTATTTAGAGTCTAAATAATTACAAAATGAAATACCAACCAGTGCGATTTGGTTGGTTCAAATCTCAACTGGTCTTGTATTTCAATCTTAAAATTAGCAAAACTATTGATAAAACAACAGATTATGACAATTGCAATGATGGAATAATAAAGATGTATGGAAGAAAAAGACATACTGCTCCAAATTAATTCGGATAAGGATACGGAGATGATGTGATGATTGATAAAACAAAAACAGAATTATAGTTCTCCCCGAGTTAAACTTCTGGGCCACCCTGTAGTTGGGTTTCCGATGCGCAAGGCACGGATCGGTGCTGTATTTGTATGAGATTTATTACTGCGCAGCTACTGTAGCAAACTTCTGGGCGGCAAAGAAGTCTGGCGAGAACTATAACCTACATTTATAGAAATTCAAGAGAATTCCATCATCTGTTTGAAAAGAAGCCTAGTTTTATTCATAAAATAAATGCTGTTTGTACATATTTTTATACTTGGTTTGTACATACATTGTACCAAAATGCTTTTCAAAGTTAAGTCATTACTGTAAATGTTTATCAACATCTTTACCTCAATGAATACTGCCCATAAGAAGGAATACTCTATAAGGACAGGCCTTGCAGTTTTTACCTTGACTTCTGATAAAATCTGCCTTATTTACTTGTCTTAAATAAACATAATGATAAGTCTGTAAATGCATACAGTCTTTGGGACATAATCTCAACTTATTTAGCAGTGGGTTTGACTTTACCATAAAACTGGTCAAATGTAAATGAAAATAGCTGAGCAAGTAATTACAGGATTTTATTAAATAAACCTGGACATCTTGATAGTAAATAGTAACAGGCATACTTTTTGCAGAGAATTAAACAGGGTGGCTAATTCTATGGATAAGTGAGTGATCCAAATTAATATTATCTACACTAAAATTATAAAGAGGTAAAGTTTGTAAGTTTGCACTGATTTTAGTTTTTTTTTTATATAGTTTCTTTCTCTGTTTTCCAAAATTTTATAATAGACATTGTTCATCCTCCTGTGATCATGAGCTCTTGGGTCGGGTGCCCCCTTCGAATGTGAGGGTGGCATTTTCCTGCTCTGCCACCCTGTCGGTATACCACTGTTTAAAAGGCTAACTAATAATGAAGCAATTAGCAGCAATGATTAATCTCAATATTGACCTTTAAACCTGTTTTGTTTCTCCAACTGTTTGTTGGAAACAGGTGACTCAGTGACCATATTCTTAATGTTATTTGTTATAACTTTTGAAAACAATGACCATAATTTTAAATAGTAACTTAGATCAAGTAGTTTACTATTAATTTAGTAACCGATTTATGAGTCATATTTTATTTAAGAATTTATTTAAGAAATAGCTTCCGCCAGCGGCTTCACCCACGTGAAAAGTGTTTTCTCATCCCAAGGGAACATTATACAGAGATGAAAAGCCTATGTGTTATTCTAGACTAATCTATCTCTGTGCCAAATTGCATCCAGATCCGTCCAGTTGTTTGAGTGTGAAGAAGTAACAAACACACACACACACACAAACTCACAAACTTTCGCCTTTATAATATTAGTGTGAAGTGTGATTGGTTTATGGTAGGCCTATTCCTTAGAAGTGACGGGTTTTGCTATTTTCATTATGTGCAGCTCAATTGCGCCAAAAACTTGACTCAGAGTTAGTTGCTAATACATGATTAAATAAAAAATTATGGGTTAGTGGGTTGGGATGTCACAGGTACATAATTGGCTGTGTTAGCGACTAACCCAGAGTTAGTAAGATAACCCAGGTTGGTGCAAGTGGGCCTAATTATTTACCAATTATACCTTTTTGGTTTCACAGTAGATACTGTCAGAATATTGTTACCTATTTGAATTGTGTATTTTCCAATTAGTCTAATTTGGTTTCCTATTAGGGAATTTATCATTTTATATCTGATTAACCTACCAAGATAAGTGTTGCAGAAACCCTATAAAATTATGATGCCAGAGGGTCAACTGGGTTACTAATAGCTCAATGCTGGCCAGTATGTGGGTAAGCTTGCTGGGAATACTTGGAAAGCACAACACAATAACCAGCAGGAATTAGAGATTTATCCTATAAGTAGATAGCTAGAATGGTACAGATGTCTCTCATACACACAATCAATTAAGGAACTTGATACAAAGCTAAAATAAACTCAGACAGCATCATTTAATTCTCTACAAACTTAATTCGTCACGTTTTAATTAATTTTAATTACTGACATAACATTCAAATAAAGAACAGCAACAACTGAATCACTTAACACTTCTTACCAGCCAAGGTTAACATACGACACCTCACACCCCGGTTCGCCTAACCAACGAAAAAGGCCGACACAGCCTCGCGACCAAATAAAGTGATTTCCATCGCATACCTCCTGCGTTAATCACTGCTATGACATAATACACCGATAATATTGTAGTAAACGACCGCTGTAAACAATAATCTACTGATCTTACACCTACACCAGTAAACTAGAACGTTTATCTATAAATAATATCATCTTAAATCTCACCTGTTGAGCAACTGGCTCCAAAATACTCTCGATTATCTTCGTGTGAAACACCGGCATTTTGTATTTTTAAGTCTGACACTTAATTACATTAGATAATAAACACAAATAACAATGATCTCACAAAATATTCACAAAATAAAAATAACACAACCGAACGAGATAAGCGACCGAAAAATACTGACGGTTTAGTGTTGCGCCACGCTAGGTAGACGTGCGCGAATGTGCTGTGTGCTGTCGAGTGTCGATGGTAGTGTCAAAAATAGTGTTGTGAAATAACAGTGAATTGTCACGTTACTGCTTCTGAATCGGAATCGGCTTTGTTTTGTTTTCTATATTTTGTTTAGGTCACGCAAACTAGCGTGAATTGTAACAGGTTTAATGGATCCTGATTATACTGAATAATTAATGACTTTTAAATAGTTCAGTACCTGCTATAGAATTGGTTTTGCTATTACACAGATCAACAAAATAAATAAAAAATACTGGTACTTACTGAGATACTTTTGGTGGAGCAAAACTCCAGGTGTGTATTTAGAATACTAAAAATATATTTTATTTTCCTACTGTAGCGTTATAAAAAAATAATAAAACTTATAACGCAACGATGACGTATAATTTTGATTTAAAAACAAATACACTGAAAATAAAAAAATGAAAAGGATAAAACACAATATGTATTAAAAAACAGGAACAATATCGTGTTCATTATTGTATTTCGAAAGATTAAATCAGTGAAATTTTAGCAAGGCTAAAAGGTATTTAGCTGAATACAGGTCCTTATTCTCAATTAGTGGTGATTAATAAGTCATAAGTCATAAGTAATTTATTTCAGAACAACATAAATTGTGTAGAAATTTTGTAAAAAATAACATTAAGTAGGTACCATTAAAAATTACAATTGTTAAAAAGATATAAAATTAAAAAAAAACATGTCAAGATAATGAAAAAGAAATAAACAAATAATAAGTCACATATAAAATTGTAAATTCAAAATAATATTAATCCACATCAATTTAAAATAATTATTAATACACTAATAAAGCAAAAACAAATTATAATAATAAAATTATTATAAAAAGATCAACGGCAACATCTTATTTTCAATAATAAAATATGAATACTATAATAAAATAAAATGTCAGAGAATTTAAAAATATAAAAAATTAGAAAAAAGATCAATAATATTATTTCATCTAATTTCCTGTAAATAATCAATAACAAAAATAGAATGTCAAATAAATAAAAATTAACAAAATTGTTATAAAAAGGTCAGTAATATCACATCTAATAGTGTAATACAAAAGTAGAATGTCAAAGATAAAAATTATAATTATTACTAGAAATCAGCAATATGACATTTAAGAGCATAGAGTTTTTGTCATCTATGAGTAATCTATACTAATATTATAAAGCTGAAGAGTTTGTTTGTTTGTTTGTTTGTTTGTTTGTTTGAACGCGCTAATCTCAGGAACTACTGGTTGGAATTGAAAAATTCTTTTTGTGTTGGGTAGTGCATTTATCGAGGAAGGTTATAGGCTATATAACATCACGCTACGACCAATAGGAGCGGAGCATCAATGAAAAATGTTCCAAAAACGGGGAAAATTTATTCTTTTTGAGACGCAACGTATTTAGAGTAGGTGGGCTAGCTTGGTAGGTAGCCAGTTGACGGGAGCGAAGCCACGTGGGACAGCTAGTACAATAATAAAACAAAAGTAGAATGTCACAAAAATATCAATATGAATGTATAAAAAATCAAAATAATAATAATCAACATATTTAAAATCAACTCCAATCTAGTACAATAATAATTATTACGGTTGTTCTTTATCATCTAGGTACTCATCGACACTGTAATAGCCCTTCATCAATAAATATGTCTTCAATTTATTTTTAAATAAGTTTGCGCTATTTATGCTTTTAAATTCTAAGGGAAGCTTGTTGTATAGAAATACTGATTGGTACCTAGGACTGTGATGAACCACGTTTATTTTCGGTTGGATTGTGTTAGGCATGTCTTTTCTACGTGTATTAACTCTAACTTTTCGTTGGTCATCAGTTTCAGATTTGTGCAAGTTCTTAACAAAGCTGGTTAGCAGCACCAGTATATATAAGCATGGCACTGTCAAAATATTAAGTTTAACAAAATGGTCTCTGCACGAATCCGTCTGCTTCAGACGGAGCATTGTCCTTATGGCTCTTTTCTGAATAACAAATGCCGAGTGGATATTGTACTTATAGCTGTTGCCCCAAAACTCAATACTATATCTGAGCCTAGACTCAACCAAGGCAAAGTATACCATCCTAAGCTGGGCCAATGTCAATTCTTCCCTCAGACTTCTGATTGCATAGCATGCTGAGCTAACTGATTTCGTTATAGACGATGTCTCAACCTTCCAGTTTAACAATGCATCAATATGAACACCAAGGAATTTTACATGGTCAACCACTTCAACTTTGCTGCCACAAGACCAAACTTCAAAACTAGTGTTATTCCGTACGTTAGACCTAAATAGTACACATTTTGTTTTATTTACATTAAGCTTGAGATTGTTTGTTCCAAACCAGTGTTCAAATGCTTTTAATAAGTTATTAATTTTGAATTCTAAATTATGTAAGTTATTTGCAGACACTATTGCATTAGTGTCATCAGCAAAAATAATAAGACTAGTGTCTGTAATACGTTTTTTTATGTACTCAATTAAGTCATTAAGGAATAGAATGAAGAAAATTGGGCCCAGTACAGATCCCTGAGGGACACCCCGACATACTGTCATTAGATCAGAGTTTAATATTTTTTGTTCTTCGTCCACTACCGACTTTATCTCTACAAATTGACGTCTATTATGCAAATAAGACCGAAATAGCTTGAGAACGTTCTCTCTTATACCATAATGTTCCATCTTGGCCAGCAAAATTTCATGGTCCACCGTGTCGAAGGCTGAACTAAGATCTAGAAATACACCTGCTACCTTATGTTTGTCATTGAGATTGCAAATAACCTCATCGACCAATGTCTCAACAGCATCGGCGGTCCCCAATGATTTTTGATAGCCAAATTGTTGTCCCTTTAAGATGCTATGCATTCGTAAGTGCTTCATAAGCCTATCCTTCATAATCTTTTCAAAAATCTTTGATAGTACAGGCAATAGGGAAATCGGCCTGTAGTTGCCAGGATCCGTCTTAGAACCCTTCTTAAAAATTGGAATTACTCGTGCGATTTTAAACTGATCAGGAAACAGGCCTTCCTCAATACAATTATTATAAAGTGATGCTAGTGGAGTTGCCAATAAATCAATATTATCTTTAATGATAGGTAGAGGAATTTCGTCATAGCCTGTAGACGATTTATTGACCATCTTTTTAACTATGTTGAAAATTTCAAGGGGTGTAACTGCCTCAAAACTCATGTTAGAGTCTACTCTGCTGACACTTTCTCTCAGATATATAATTGCCAATTTTTGATCACACGCGTTAAGGCGGACATTGTTGTCGAATCTTTTTGAAAAAATCTTAGCTATGTCTATATCATCACTAACAATTGTGTTGTCAATCTTAAGAATAATTTGATCGTTCTCAAGGTTTTTCGTAGCATTGCGCTGTCGATTAACTATTTTCCAAATCATCCTACTAGAATCTGATGCCATTTCTATTTGTTTTCTGACACTGTTCCTTTTTGCACAACTCAAAACTTTCCTGTACGTTCTAATATAATTGTTTCGATATTGAACAACCGAATTGTCGCAATGCTTCTTATCCAAAGTGTTTAGAAAACGTTTTACTTTGCTAGCTATTCTAATGCCGTTTGTTATCCATTTGGAACACTTACTTCTATTTAATTTAACCCTAACTTTATACTTTCTAAAGATAGAAGAGTGTATTTCCCTGAATTTACTGTTAAATGTGTTAATACCTGTGTTCCAGTCAACCTCTAATATCTTTTTCCTAAAGTCTTCTATATTTACGTTATTATATTTTCTTTTCCAAATCCGACGGTAATTTGTCCGCTTCTTATACACAACCTTTGCTAAATTTAGTGTACAGAATAGACCCGCATGTCCATCTGACAATCCATTGTGATCAACATTAGTGTAGTCTACGACACTTTCAGGTAAGTTAGTCAAAATATTATCTATACATGATTCCGATTTATTTCTTTTGAAGGTGGGAGAATTAATTAAATAGCGGAAATTATAGCACGACAATAACGACAAAAACGAATTGTGTCTTAAGTCATCTTTAAGGACATTAATATTGAAATCTCCACAAATAATACATAGTTTATTGAGAAAATGCTGTAACAGTTTTTCAAGACTATCCATAAATTTATCAAAATTACTGTTTGTAGGAGTCCTATAACAACAAAGAACACACAAATTTGTCTCAATATCTTTGACTCCACATACTTCGAAATAATCTGTTTTATACAATTGTTTACACACTTGAAGTTCATCCACGTTTCTATTATTGAGTGTTAAAATCATCGAGCCTCCCCTATTCTTTTTTACTCTCGTGTTATAAGACCCCATTTTGTAATTATTAAATTGCTTTGCGAGAGTATCATTAAGAAAATGTTCAGATATACATATGAAATCAAGTTTTTTTGATGATTCGCTTACATAAATTTCAAGATCATCTTTTTTATTGTTTATACCACAAAGATTTTGATGGAAAATATTGAGACTTGTGTATTGTTTACATTGTTCATTCTCGAAAAAAATGTAGGGAATCATTATCATTATGTTCCTGATTAAAGGTATTTATTACAAAATATCTTAAATTATTAAATATATTCATCATGCCATAATAGTTAATTGTTCCATTATGCTTAAACATGGCACGATCAAATGTCAAGGCTAGATTAGTGTCAAATAGTATAGCATAGTTATGAGTATACATGTCAAGATATAATATTATAATATAACGTAAAGCAACTTAAAGCAGCGTGCTTATTATAGATAGCATAAAGCAAACTCTATCGTGGCACTCACTTGGCGCTATGCGCTGTTTGCTTAATTCAACAAATAAAGCAAAAAGCTGGGGGCGACGGGTGAGCGCGGCGACGCACGCGGCGGCCACTCGGCCAGTCATTGCATGCTAGCGATTGATAAGGCTTAGCACGCACTGCGATTTTTATTCGCGCGAATTCTTTTTCGCGCTTCTGTGGCCTATGGAATTGTATGAAGCTGCACGCACAGCGTGTAAGTTAGTTAAGTATTTCTAACATAAAAAAAATGTGATTAAAAATAATTCAGCCACTCGTCGGGAATCCGCGCTGGACGAACAAAACCGCCTTCACTAGTACCTCTGCATAACTGAATTACAGACTCAGATCGCACCACAGTACTCGAGTAGAGTGAGTACCTACTGTACAATATTAGTACGAGTGACTGTACTCGTACTAATATTGTACAGTCTTTTCTTAGGTTTGGGATCATTCTTCAGACTTTTTAGTGTTGTTAAAGTGTGTCAGCCCGAAGTGGTTTAATGAACTTTCATAGAGGTATCTCCATGTCTGTATTTAAGGCGATATATTATATGCCCCAATGTTAACGCAGTACTGGCCATGCGCCCGCTCGATGCCAAAATATCAATATTGAATCTCCTTTTGAACAGTTTTGTTTGCAAAATATTATTTGATTTACATATGCTATGTTAGTTATGAAGAAAAAACAGCCATAATTTTTTCTGTGTAAAAATATTTTTAAACATCCAAGTCGTTTTGGAGAAGTATCCAAAAGTAGCGAAAAACTAGCGTGTCGTTAATTATTTATTTAAAGAAAAACTATTTGTTATATGAAAAAACTATATGTTAAAAATAATATACATGAAACAATAATAAATATATATTTTCTTCAAACGTTTTAACCTAGCCGTTACTAAGGAGTATGCTTTAGATAGTTACCGTTTTACGGCACTAAGGGTTGATGTGTGAGTAGAGGCAAAGTGCTGTCTGGTTGCTGAAAATTGCTTTAAGGTCACATGTTCACGTCTTCCCTACCTATGTTTTGTAGACTAGCTCTTTGTAAGTAGTGATGCATTACTTTGCTTATTCTTTTTTTTTCTAAAGATTGTTCCATCAGAGAGAATCATGGTTCGAAGTAGGATAGGGCATAGTGATTAGAAATAAACACTTATGTAATCAAATCATTTATTACATTATATTTTAATCTTATAAATTATCAAGTCTTTAAAATTACGTGCAAATAGACAAAATTTTCTTTCTTAAATATTAGGAAAATCATAATTTAAGTAACAGTCGGTTCTTCATTCATTAAACATGATTAATAACTTTAACAATGTAGGTCGTAAATAGAACATCTGACAGTCTCACCGACTTTCAAGTAAATTGTAATAGGTAGGTACCTACAAATTAGATAAACTTTATTAACAACTGAACACATTAAATCTAATAACTTGACTAGGTTTATCACAAATAAAAGAATCAGGAAGTTTTCCTCACAGTGAGAACCCATTGTTGTGCGTTAACAGATCCTGTGCGATTTTACTAAATCTCTTTACACTTATTCGATGTAAAAATTTAATACTTTCGATTTTGTACATTTTACGATAAAGACCCGTGAACGAACTTGTCGATGATTTTTTTACATCTAATATATTTATTTAGAATCTTTTACTACCACCTGTCACATATCAACTTTACTAATAAGTTATTAGCACTGACCTCTATCATACATTGTACACTGGACTTCATATTATCGATGACAAAATGAAGACATTTGATTATCGCCATTTTGGCGCTGATAGCAACGTGAATTAACGTGAGAGTCGCATGGAACTAATATTAGAGATGGGACACAGCTTTCGGTAAAATATGGGTTTTATCGATCGTGAGAATAATTTAATACGTAAGAGAGAAAAAAAACACTTATTTTTATTATGATTAATTTTTAAGTAATAGAATAATTGCTGTAAAGGTTACTAAAAAATATTTTCAGTCAGATTGCAAGCTATAAACTAGTGGAAAGCGTGCTAGAAAAGTTATAGCGCATTACTGTCAGATCAGTGAGATTTAAATATGGGGTTAGGCTAACAACTTATCCTAAAAACTATCACATTTGAGCAAGTATCTCCTCGCTCAAGTACACTAGTTGTACGCCCATCGGATTCGTGAAGGGAACATCATTTATATAATAATAATAATAAATGAGATGGATAATCATTTACAACGGACGTATTTCTCGCTCTAATCGCTGAGATATTGTCTCTGTAGTGTTAAGGTGCAAATAAGAGTGACATCGCATTCCAGCAAGGTGAAGACTTATATTTATTTATTTAAACTTCATGCACAATGGCGGACTTAATGCCTTGGGCATTCTCTACCAGTCAACCAAGGGTGGTGAAGAGATAACATGGCAGGTGCATTGTTTAAATCGTGGCAACAATTTAACAACAAAATATATTTTTAATTGCTTAACATGCACATATATACATATATTATATGATACATACCTAAATAAATATATATATTTAATAAAGTAATGAAAATAAGTTATCGAGATGACCCTACCCCCGCTGAAATCAGTTTCAGCTCTGTTTCAGATGCAGATAATAAATTGTTTGACTTCAAAACATTTGTTAATAAAATTATAATTATCATGATATTGTTCCAGAATTAATTCCAGGTTCAGGAACGTAGTGATTGGTACAAGAGAGAGGCCTGTGCTCAGCAGTGGGCGAAGTCGGGCCGTAGATGATCATGATGATGATTCCAGAATTTAGTATTACACATTGCTATTGAACATATTATAACTGATTATTAGGCATTCATATAATATTCATCACCAATATTGGTATATGAGATATTTAGTTCCAACATACTACGAGAAGTCAATACAGTAGATGAGTGATACGTCTTGCCAAGTCTACTATTTTGATATTAGTGTAATTTAAAAATATCACTAATACTGATATATTAGTTACAATATTATAATATTTCCAGTCAAATATATTAGTATTACCTAATTTTTAGAAATATCGGTAGTATCCTATCTCTAAATGTGTCAATTTTAGTTCCTGATACGCTCGAGCGGGGCGCTTTGAATCAGCACAAAAATCAACTGTCATTTCATATAGTATGTTTAGTCCAGCGTACTTGTATAATAGAGGTCAGTGGTTATTAGTAATAACTGATAATAAAACAATTTTAAAGCCAAACATTCAATCAAAATACATTACCATAGACATTACAATTTTATAAAATAACAGGTATCAGTTGACTAGTATTTTCACTAACCTATTCCATTTACAAAATACTAGGAACAGGCTGTTATTTTATCTACATCTCTACAGACAACGTTTGGCGGTAAGAAACAAACACGAAGATTTTTGACGACTGGATTTAGTTTTAAAACTACCCTAAATCCAGGCTAATATCTAAAATCAGAACGAAAGAATAAATTTTGTAAACAACCGAGACACGAGATTATATTTAAAGAACATTAAATCGCATGCCTCTCACAGTTTCCTTATTTCATGTTCCTCCCACTTTCTTTATAGGTCCTTCATTAACTAATCTTTTACATCTTCTTACAAATACTCAACTATATCGCACTTGATGGATATATTGGGGCAACTGACCCCATAGCTGAGGTTCAGACCGTGCGGCTGGCTCTTGTGCCGTTCCGTAAGGAGTTTGTGGAAGATCGGTAAGATGGCGCACTCGAAGAGTTCTGACTCCGAACTGGCGGTGTACATTTTTCGTGTGTCTACTGATTCCTGCCGCTTCGAGTCGCTTCTGTATCCTGCTGATTTTCGGTCTTCTCGTTTGTTTGGAGAATCTGAAAGGAATTTAATCATTTTAGTTTCGGTTTACTTTTCCAGGACTTATGAAAAGGATATAAATCATTCATCAGTCATTTTTTGCCAGACCCTAAAGTACACTCTTAAGGTTTCCCTAGTCGATGGCACGAACTATTTTGTGCGCGGGGTTAAAAGGCATGCTATCTCATCCGACAACATGTGCGAAAGAGATAGATGCTATGATGAGCAGTAAGAAGCTAGTTCGCGTACGAATTAGCACTTTGAAAGTTTGTAGCGAAATTGATGATGATTTAGGATGAAAACGAGCGCACGAAATTTTATAAACAGACCTTTGGGAGTCTAGATATCATGAAAAACGACTAAATGTATATATTCAAAATAAAATTATTTGCATTGTTGAACTACTAACTACTACATTGGTTAACTAATCTATCCCCGTATGGTGGCTGTTTTGAAATTTTCCTTCTTCTTATGGTATTTATTTACTCCCAAAGATGCGTAAAAATTAGTGTTGAAATATGGAACTTTCGACGCTCATAACTTTCATTTTATTTTTTTGTTTTCATGCCATAGCCCTGCTACATAATCATGAGACAAATTGATATAAATTTTTATTTTGAACGTACATCGTCAAACAGTGGAGTAATCGCCAGACTACGTTTGTATGGAATAATGATCGACTAGTGTAACCTTAAAGGTCTTGTAAGTTAAGAGTCGTGAGCGGAGAGGATTTCTACACAGACAAATGGCATGTAGGTAATAATCAAGGTGAAGTCTTGTGATCTGTTGTCACGCACGACCATGAGCGCTATGGAAAACAACTGAAATATACGGTTCAATGGGGTTTAATTTGCAAAGGACCTTTGATTCTTTTGAACAACTTGAATTGTTATTATTAGGTTACCAACCTGTTTTATGCCTCGAAGCTACATTAGGGCTACTCTTATGATGGTCAGGCCTTGGCGTATGAGCTGCGTGACTGGCTTGCGTCAGCCTCGGAGAATCCCCAACACCCTTCGCCCTCTTCAACGGCTCAGCTTCCTGCCTCAGCCTCTTCGCTGGTGAATCCTGCGTCTTTACCACTCTGATGGTGTCAGGGTCTGGTTTCCAGGTGTCTGCTTCAGGAACAGGTTCTGGCATAGTTTTCCGAGGTATGTCATCGTGTCTTCTGGGTGTTGATTCTGTTTTCGTCTTCGTTCGCTCTTCTATTCTTTCTTCGTGGTATGGTCTAACCTGGTAATCGAATGGATAATAAAATCAATAAATAAATAAACCTGGCTATTGAGTTCTTGGATAAGAACTCAATGGTCAAACGCCTGCCTGTACAAAATTTGTGTTCTAGTGAATTCTGCTGGTCTAGGATGCTGGTGAGACAGTGGAAGAAGACTTTACGATTATACACGCCGTATGATGGAAAGCTGGCCGGTCTTTTAAAGTTCTTTACTTACTTGAGCTGCAGATTGTCTTCTTTTAGTTTGACTCTGCTGTGGAGGTGTGCTGACTGGCTGCGGGAATTCTGACCCTCGACGCTGAAATAGAAAAGGTTGCAATGATACTCGTGATATGCATCGAATCGGGCTAACTCGATCTACTTGCGTGTTAACGTAACAACATATCATTATAATCACTTATTCTGTATTCCCCGAAGGGTAAGTCAGTGGTTTACCCACATGCCGCCAGTTATAATTAAGTTATGTTAATAGGGGGCGAGCTTCTTGCCATCAACCGGGCACAAGTCCAGTCTCCGCGGAAAACGAATTTCAGTAGGTAGACCGCGGTCTACCTACTGAGAAATTCGTTTGCGTCGGACAAAATGCTGACAAGACTTCATGCTAAGCAGAAGCGCCTGTGAAGTGAACAATAAAACAACGAGGCAGGCGTGTTACTTGATCAAGGAGCTACTGCTGCCAGCATGGGCGTACCCAGGAAGGGGGAGATTGGGCAGCCTGCCCACCCTTCACTCTGACTCTTAAAAGGCTAACTCAATACATATATTGCTTCCACATGCTTACTTAGATACTTAGATGGTAGGTTAGAAATTTAGACCATTGTGGACCCTGTCGGGAACTGTAAAAGTACCCAACAGGGTCGACAGGGTCTGCAAGTGAGGAATAGGGCTTTTATTTGACTAAGTATTTATTTTTTCCGGCCATTCTGCGACCAATGGAATTATATGAAGTTGCACGCATTATGGTAAAAAAATCGCGCGGAAATAATACTACAAAAATTCGCGTTAAAAAAGTTAACTGAAAGTTTACTGTTCATGAGAAAAAACTACTAGATGGTTACAGAAATATTCGATCACGCGAGTGAATCGCGCTTTCATTTGACATTTTTTATCTTCTACGTACCGGTTCGAGTTGCGCTATTTATTTTTGCCACCCTGGGTCCCGAAAGATTTGGTCCGCCTCTGAACTTTCTACTATTTTCGAGTTGCTTTTGCCTCACCCCTAAGCAAATGCTGGACACGCCCATGGCTGACAGTAGACCAATAAAGAGGATCTTAGTTAGGATTAAGAATGATTTAGTTTTTACCTTTGATGACCTATCTGTCATTCTAAGTGTTTCTGCTTCCCGGTACCCTTCAGGAGTACCTCCTCTTGTGCCTGGGCCAGTGCCTGATAACAATATGTTATAATTAGGAGTGACCACGGTTAATTTTTGGGCGACAACTAAGGCTCTAGACAGACGGAATGCATTTCCACTGCACTCCAACTACAAATTTGCAGTTGACTTAAATAACACATTTATGTTTATGTGCAGTTGACTTAAATAACACATCTGAACAACTGCATGGAACCGGCTAACCGACTGCGCAGTCCACTCAAATGCAGTCTGGCTGTCTAGAGCCTTAAGGTCTGGTATAAGATAAGTCTTACCGTAGTTAATGGAAGCATTAGAAGCTCTTCTTTCGATGCTTCTTGTGTCTGTTTCCCTGAAATAATAGAAAACTTAACACCTCCTTAGGTCATTTTCCAAAGACAATAGGACATAAAGTTACCTATGGTGATGTGGCGAAGACTGAGATTGTCTGGTCTTTTCTGACACACTTCTCTGCATCGGAGAGTGATGATGACTTGGTGCTGCAATCAAAAAGTAAAATTATTCGAGACGCGATTCAATTGAAGCGAGTTTTTACCAAGAACTCTACTACTTCTTTAAGTAGTCTCTAAGAAAACTGATAGACAAATACTTAAAAAAACGTAAACCCAAATCTTTTTGACAAAGTCAAAGTCAACGTTAAGCAACTAGGCCAATAAGCGGCCCCCCCGGTGGGCTCCCGCATTGTCGAGGCGGGGGGGGGCTCAGTTATCGTGGCTTGGTCACCCACGGTAAAGCGAAAAGGAACCCGAGGAGGGGCCGCTCGTCAGGGCTTTTGTCGATTAAGCCGACGACGTAGCGGCCAACTAGTAGGTTGCGGTGCCGCTTGGTAACAGGCGACATCGCAACTGAGGCGATGTCTTATGGAGCGTCCCAGGACCCATACGATATCGCGGCTGAGAGTTGGAGGCCGCAGCGGGAGAGTGACCTCTTGACCCGTCACTGGGAGACCAAGGGTGCCATACACGGGGTCGTCTGGCACCTATGTGCTGATTTGGTCCCTGGGGTGGTCACGGCGTACAGTGTTTTGGTGTGCCGGTGATAGGGGGTACTCCCCCGAGGAGGGTCCGGTGACGGACAGCCGCGGCGGGTTCGTGCTAACGAACGGGCTCGGGAACGAGCTCGTTGAGTGCTAACGCGTGCACGTGTTCCCGCCATAAGCGGCACAGGAGGACACCGTGGAGTTTTAGTGGGTTAGAGTCCCAGATAACTGCAATATCACCCCGTGGTAGCGCAGTATGCATGAGCATTCCACCACGCAAAAAAAAAGGCCAATAAGCGGCACTTTTGAACGTCAAACAAATAAAAATTAAAATTTACTAGTAGGTTATAAAAATTGATTCTACCGTGCATTCGGAAAAGTAGCTTGTTATGTGCGTACAAGAAATGCCACACTTACTTTCTTTAATAAAATAGGTGATTGACAATATTTACTTAACTAGGTATACCTATACATTAATAAATTCATATAAGTGAGGACGATGCACCCAGAATAGCACCACACACTATACTACGTCTAAAGTATGAAAAGCATTAACAGGTAAATTAATGAATTTGATAAATAGGAACATGGTTCTCACATACTTACAAATATTGCAAACGTAGGTAAAATATCTAATTCAACAACAACGGAACAGTGTGTGAGTCAATTAATTAAAAAAAGAATATGATGCGCATGTCAGGGCGCGCTGCTGTTTTAGTATGAGATTTACTACTGCGCAGCCATTGTAGCCAACTTCAGACCGGCCAAAAAGATTGGGGATTACTGTACTGTGCATCTTCGGGGTCAGCTCTATCTCTGGTTTCCCTTCAAAACGCAACTACCAGATGCGAACTAGCTGATATTTTTATGATGGACTGCTTTTTTTGGGTTCTAGTTGATACGAGATGAAAAAAAAGTATGTACTACTAAAATGCCGTGATCAAAGGGTTGGTGACCTCTTGACACCTAGGTCAAGTCTCTACTTCTAACACTACTCTACTGCTACATATTCTACTTCAAGAATAGTGCAGTTTTCATCACCTGTGGTCTCACCTGCAGGCGGAGACTTCTGGCAGGTATACTGGAACGTGTTCGTGTCCCACAGGTCACTCTGCACCACTATGAACTCTTTCTTTCTCTTCTCTGAGTCTCTTCTTTGACCTGAAACAGATTTCATTAGCATATTATGTATCTACAAAAACAAGCGTTTTTACAAGCTATTAATTAACTTGCAATGTATGTATGTATGTATGTAAGTGTGTTCGGGGCAAATCTTGCAACTGGTTATCGTCCACTGATTAAGATAAAATTTTGCATATACGTTTAGTTTGGATGACAATGCATGGTTAGCTAAGTGAGGTCATTCTAAATCCAATATGGCGGACGGCCCAAGATGGCGAACTTGTTAATATTTGTGCACTGCCATGATATGGGTATCAAATGAAAGGGTTTGATGTGAAGAATACGAAAAAAACTTGACAAAAAAAATGTAGTGTTTAGTTTCTCGATTAAAATAAATCGAGAAACGACTATCGAACTAATGAATTGAACTAGTAAAAACAAACGTGTTATTTTAGTGTCAATCTATTCTAAATTGTGTACTTGACTGACTAATCATAATTTGGGAAGTCAGTGTAAATAGTATTTATTTACGCTGATGAGCGATTAGAAGGATAGAAAAAATGATTTTTTTCTTATCTTTTACGTTTCCACCAGCTCGCATGCATTTGCAAGTTGGTACAGAGGTATAATGTGATCAATCACTCGATCGCACAATATAAAAGGTCTTGCATGTGAATTTCTTGCAGATGGAAACGTAGCCTCACGGAGACGAAATTTAAAGAACGGTTTACAGTTTTCTTACATGATTTTCTCCTTTCTGTAGAAGAGTAATCATGGTCTACGTCCAAGATGTCTTCTGGTTCCACCTTAGGTATTTTCATAGGTACTGGATCTCTTTCTTGGCCTGTAAACATACAACAGAGATATGCATCCTTGTTGAAGGGACACAAAAGGCAATAGTTAATGGAGGCCTGTGTTCAGCAGTGGACTTCTTTCGGCTGAAATGCTGATGATGATACGGAATAAGAAGATGAATATTCATACCTATAACTTTCCTCTCCAACCCAGGAGGTGGTTCCAGGTCATCCTGATCCACAGACACATGCATCAGGTCAGTCAGTAGCGCTGCCTGACTGACGCTGGACATCCTCCTGTGACCCCTGGATGAAGGCTTGTGGTCTCTAGATGGAGTGGTCTTTGTGGATAAGGAGTCTTGCCGCTCTTGTGTTGAGGTCTGTGTCTTGATGATTTTCTTTTGAAGTTCTGGAGTCTGTGGAGGATTGAAATATTATTTTGCTGCCTCGTAGTCGTAGTTCTAAAAGTGGAAAGTGCTACACAATGTACTGTAAAAAGCACTTGATTTCTAAAACGTGCCAGACTTAAAGAAAATTAGGTAACTGGGCCAATTTGGTGGTACTATATAGGAGGGGAAGTTCACAAGATCGCGAACTTTCCATCTACTTTTTAAGCAAAATAATACCCAATCTTTAGGACAATTATGTACTTCAGTCTGCATTGGGAATATGGGCGTATAAATTCTACAAACTTAATTTCTTCTATGAAACATATGAGATAGTAGATACAATTTTAGTTCATGCTTCGCTTACCTTATTAACTTTTGGAGTGGCTGCCTTAGTATACATAGGCTCCTGCACCTTGGCAGGTATGGACTTGACAGTGGGAGTGTCGCTGGTCTTCAGTGCTGGTATAGTCTTGGCTTCTGCTCTCGCTGGCTCTGGTGTCTTGGTAACCCTAGGAGGTGGTTCTGATGGTTCCTGTTATAAATATGAAGAAGGATGTTAGCTTTTGTGTGTTATAATTAGAGATGCCTTGTAGCTAGAGCGTTTGGATGCCGCTTTAATTGATTTTTACTGCGATTACTTGTAACTGTTGCAAGTTTTACCTCTCTGCTAAAAAATACTTCTAGTATTCAGATTATAATATTTGTTGTAAATCTTCATCTTCATGTCTATGGTCTTATCAAATTCTACACTTTGCTACTAGGGTAAAATTATTTTTGCATCGTGTCCTTACCTCAGCGCTCCATCCTCCATAAGGAAGCTTAGCAAGCTGGTCTTTCTCTGGGACAGCCTTAGAAGAAGGTGGGCTGGTATAGTCCAGATGGTTCTTGAAGGACACATTCTTCGTTTGTTCCTTCTTGGGTTCCTTTGGAGGCGGGTCTTTGAGGAGAGGCTCTGGAGGTGCCGAAGGCTTTGGTCTGTAAAAAAAAAGTAATTAAAATTTTATGTGTAGGTATTATATCTTCCTAGATCATTATCATCATAAAAATTATAATTTCGTCATAGACGCAAAAAAAATATGTGGCTGCAGTAATTACGATAGCTAAAGTCACCGCCAGATAACAAAAAAATAAAAGTAATTATCACCTGTATACCAATGTATTCCAATATTTCAAAACGATACGAAAATAATGTAAAGGCAGTGTCGCTAACACGATCAAAACAAAGTATAGCGGTAAGGGGCGTCCTTGAACGTTTCAATTGGCATTCAGTAATGAGTTTTTTAAGGGTAACAACGGGACCCTATTACTAAGACTCCGCGGTCCGTCTATCTGTCTGTCACCAGGCTGTATCTCATGAACCGTGATAGCTATATAGACAGTTGAAATTTTCACAGATGATGTAGGTATGTCTGTTGCCGCTATAACAACAAATACTAAAAACAGAATAAAATAAATATTTAAGTGGAGCTCCCATACAACAAACGTAACTTTTTTGGCGTTTTTATGCGGTAATGGCACGGAACCCATCGTGCGCGAGTCCGACTCGCAGTTGGCCGGTTTTTTGTTATCTGGTGGCGACTTTACTGATCAGAAAAGCACGGAAGACTATAAAGATGACTTGACAATGTCAGTAGCTAATAAGCAGATAGCTGACTTACTTCTCAACAGGTGCTTGAGTCTGAAGGTTGATGTATTCCGCTTCAGCACCAGCCGACGCGCTGAGGCTGCATACCGATGTTATGTCACTAGTTTCTGCAAGTTTAAATTAATAAAGCTTTAGCTAAATAATTTCCTACAATTTATTTTAGCCAATACAGTCCAACTCCTAAGCAAATGCCTCCTTTAAGTCCAGGAACTCGTCTCCGTGGCCTCCTTGAACCAGCTCTCGCGGTACGCGACAATACGTCACAGTATTTCTCACTGGGCTAACCGCTGGGCGGCGTTGTCCATATTTTCACCATTGTCTGGGAGTTTTGTTTTGCTCACCGGTCGTCGTGCATGCAGCTGACGACGTGACGCACCCAATCCGTTCAAATTATTTTTAATAAATATTTTTTAATTAGATATCTGCATTTGCAAGGACTACTATATCCTCCAGATATAATGCAGGTATTTGGTAAAGAATAATAAGCAATAGTTACCAGGATGGCTGATATTCTCCTTGGGTACTGGAAGCCTGGTCCTCGAGGGAGCTGGTGACCGGGAGTCACGCGTTGTCGATGACTCGGAGCTGGCATCGCTGCCCAACTTACTGAGCAACATCTGAAAGAAACCTTCGTCAGTATCTTTTGTATATTCACATCTATTTCTATACTACAAGATTTGTTATCACCATCGAAATTGATTTAGGAAAAAAATCAGAACAAAGAAAATCTGCTGATCTGTATCTACATTTTTTGCTCGCATAACTCGACAAGTAGGGAACATTAGAATTGTTTTTAACCGACTGACCAATAAGGAGGAGGTTCATATTTTAGGACCAAACTCCGTCATATATAAACGGATATGCAAAATTCTGTTCTTTCGAACATTCTATTCCGAAATGGTCCCATTTTTTGGTAAAGATCTGATGATGAACACATTCGAAGATATACAACAGATCTCTCCAGTAAATGACGGCAAATCTCTCGGGATTGCTGCAATCGCATGTCTGTTTATTGTTTACATCATTTCATAACATACCATCACACCAGTACGCTCTAAACGGATAGGCAGATGTGTATAGTTCACTCAGATAGATTCTCATTATTCCACCGGTTATGTTCAAGTTACGTGTTATTCGGCTAATCTACAGAACTTGCCCATTATGAACAACTAAAAAGTAAAAATAAAAATCTTATTACAAAAAAATACAACCGACTTCCAAATAAAAACACTAGAAAGTTTAAAAATACTTTAACTTCCGAAGTCGGTGTCAAAAAATGAAGAAACGAAGAAGTTATTTTTCTTAATTAATTCTTAACTCTTTATTGTACACAAAAAACAATTACATATACAACATGAGTGGTTATAAAGTTGGTTATTTTTCACTTTGTAGTGTTTCTATTTGGAAGTCGGTTGTATTTTTTTGTAAAAGTGTTTTTATTATGAGAATTGATAATTGCATAAATCTTATCCTTGATTGATACATAACATAATGCGTGGATAAAGTTGATGGTGATAAACAAACATGTTGTACAGGGGGGTGACCATAAGCTCTTAGAGCAAGATTATTTAGGGTGTGCGTTAGGGACAGATGTATATGACTTGTATACATTTGTCCCTTTTTCCCAGTCGCACCATGATAGTTTACGTACGGGATCGTACGGGGGCAGTACATGCGAGATGAATGATGTGATGTGGATTTCCGTCTTGTGTGATTGGCCGATTTGGTCGATTGGATAGTAGTCAATCTCTTTGCGCACTTATGCAATACGGCTGCAGATCTCGCAAAGAATTTCACAATTCTGTTTTCTTTGTAGGATGTCAAGGTTTTCACCACTAACACATAATTACGAATATTACAGATATTTCGATTCAGATTGAAGTTCTCTGCGATTCAGATTATGAAATAATACAGTTTGAAAGGAATTTAAAAATAGCACTTCTTTATGAATGAATCCGGCGTTGAAGTGTTAACCGTAACTAATTTCGTACAAAACTTCAAACGTGTCATTAAAATAATCTTTGTTTGATGTTTATTCGCTTGGCAGCGTACAAATTAAAATTGTTTGACACAAATAGCCATTCTAGTTTTTTTTTTGTGTTTGGTTCGATGATTTTTATATTAAATAAGTAAAGAATTTTAAAGACTAACCATCACGCCAAGCAACCTAATTACATGGTCCTCTTTTTGGTCCTATTTGTAATACAAGAAATTCGTTGACTACATACAGAAAAAATATTGAACATGTTTAGAGGTTCATCTGAAATTCTGATCCTCCACAAAATTAACAATCATTTAGGTAGTATCTCATCAAGTTCACGATAGTAGATAGTACGTGGTCCATAATACATACCTGCAGTTCATTCTCCTTAGCCTGTAGAGTCCTTCGGTAGCGGTTATTGTACTGCCTAAGTTCTTTCATGCGTCGCTCAAGCTCAGGCCCGGGGGAACGACATTCATGCGTAGAGGCTGGTCGCAGAGTCGCTCGAATGCGACCTGCGCCTGTACCACCCGGTCCATTGCGACGTAGCTCCAACAACTACAAAGGTAATTGAGATAGACGTCTAACATCAATCTATGAATCAAGAAACAAAAATCAGCAATAGAAATGTCTCAAAGGGATCCTTTCCTTTCCGACACTTATAATGCTGTTTTTTTAATAAACGAAGACCTAGCAATCAGAAATTAAAATATGTAGACAAATGTTCCGCGCTGTCGTTCACCTACTACACGCTGGTCAGATCAAATCAAGACGGTGGTTTGGCTCTCTGTGACCACTGCCCTGAGAAAAGCCGAAGTGTGTAAAGAGTCGGAGTGGTCTGGAAACGCACGTCAGTGAATCCGTCATTTTTTTTAGGAAAGGCACGATCTTCAGCAACGAAGAAAACGAACAAGAAGAGAGAATTGAAAAATGTTACCTTTGGTACGAAGACCAGACATAGAGTCCCCGTCGTGCAGAAAATGATGAAGATGGCGATGAGAACGAATAATGCGTCCTTGTGATCTTGCAATACCTGAAAAGCAGAAAGAAGATATTTGACACAACTAATAGTAGTTTATTGGTCAGGGTTTCTTTAAAGTCATAGGTCTAATTATTTATTGTTGAAGAATGAAATTTTATCAGGGATGCATTACTTACTAGTGTTATTGCTGCTCCCATAATACACATGATGAGCACGTTGTACACTGATAAGCCGATATGCTGTGAATCATTCAGGGCTGGGATGGATACATGACGTGTCTCCCAAGCAAGGAAGGCGCCGAATACCTGTACAAAAAAAACAATCTATATGTGCATAATTATATAAATCGAAATAACAAAGGTCCTAACGTTGAACCCTGTGGTACTCCTAACCAAATAAATACTATAAGATCGCGTGTCCTTCACATGCATTGCAAATTGACTCACGCGTATTTTACAGATAAAAAATGTCAAAGATATTTTTAGCTATATGGTATGTTGGCTCATTTTGCAAAATGCGTGTCTTTGATAATACAATCAAATGCTTAAGAAAAAAAAAGCTAGATGTCTTTTATCTTTCAGGACCACTTACCAATAGTAGCCCTTTATAAGCATAGATGATACCAATGAAGATAGTCATCCGTTCAGACTGGCAGTACTCGTTCTCTTGAACTATCACGATGTCTTCACTTGAAGGGTGTGGCTAAAACACAGTAATCATCATTAGCTTCGCTGCAAAAATAATCGTGAGGTCCCTGCCTTATCATGAAGATTTCTAAGATTCTTACATAAGGATCCATCTGCTTGGTAGCCCGGTAGAAGGGATCGGAGACCTGCCACGTGGTCATGATGGCCAGATCAATCGCTAGTAGCACGCCTACTACCATAAATAGTTGGTAATCTTTGATGACCTGTAAAATATATCCAGTTAAGCCTTCGTGATGTAAGTATGTTCACTTTATAGCACCCGATTTCCTTTTAGTATTTATTTTTTCATAATACTCCAGATAAATAGAATATAATAAGCTTTATTACCACTGAACTATCTGCACTGAAATTTAAACTTTACTTTAGTTTCTTCCAGTAATTAATAAATCGGAATGTAGAGTTTATTTCATTAAAATTTATACAAAATTAATGAGAGACGAACCTTCTTATTCAACTTGACATCAGTAAAGATGGAATGGACTCGCCAGGTCTTGGAGAACATTGCTCCGAAGGCAAGGCTGAAGCCAGCCATCAGGAGCCAGGCTCTAGCGGTACAGATGTAGGGAAACGCCGCTGTGGATTCAGAGGCCAGAATATTATAGGTAGGTGTTTGAACTTTTATATGAACCGTAGATGGTGTATTATACAACTTGTATTTTGACAAGACCCAGCAAAACGATTAAAGACACCATGTGAAATTAATATTGCTGGGCCTCGTTATTTACAATATTTTTTAAATTCTTATCACACAAAACATTTCTAATTTATTTATATTTCATTTCACACATTTAAACACAATTTATTTACATTTTAGTGGCAAAACTGAATAAAATGCATGCATCTTCGCATAAACAATTTTAATAAACCAAATAGAAATTAAAGATAAACTAGTTGATATAAAAATGGCAAGTAAATAAGGAAGAACAGATGATGCAGGTGACAAGAAATATGATTCCAACACTTCATCAACAGTCATCCATGAAAAGGAAAAACACACAATAAGAAACATAAAACTTACAGACCACAAATGTAGATGAAACAGACAAACACGAAATAATTTAAATAGAAAGAACAGGAAATAAATAGAAGGAACAATCATTCTATAGTTATCACTGCACATCTCTGGTCTGTCAATACAAAGCATACGAAATAAGAAGCTGTAAGAGATACAGAGACATACGAACCAACAACAAGCATCGCGGATGAAGGAGCAAACAAACCAAAACTTGGAAACATGCGCGACTCCTTGGACCTAGAAAACTGCCTAGGTCTTTCTCAGAATTAGGTTTGGTGAGAGTTTCCATAGAATGATGCACTAAGGCAGCCATGGCAGGTCTCCATGCATTCAAAGTCGTATATAAAGACTTCGCGCACATTGATTGTTGAATAAAAACTCTCAAAAGATAGATCTAAGTTAAATTAAAATAAAAGGTCATCACGGCATAATTTTCTAACATTGGGTTTAGTTAGAAAAACGTTTGTGGTCAAGTTCATACTGGCCATTATCTATTAACATTTATAAATGGCGGAAATGGACAGTTCCAATCATCGAGGATGGGTAAGAGTTCCCAAAACTTGGTTGAGGATCCACATAGCCCAGGATTGAAGCTAAAGCTTTGGGGGTGGGATCAAGCTTTTACCTCCGTGCGGCGTGTCCTGAGAAAGACCTAAGAACCAATGGCATTGATGAAATCAGATGACTCAGTAGCGTGGTCGATGATTGTGCTAGCGACATGCGAGTCGAGAGTGCCTGTTTAACAAGTTATTTTAGGTCTGTTTTTAAAAATTTGTTGTTTATGGAAGTGGGAGCTAAGCAACGTTGATCTTTGTTTCCAGGATATTAAACTGCTGTTACTATATCATTAGGAATTAGAAAAGACTTGGATGGTTTTTTATATCTATGAAGTTAGTAAACTACTGCCCCAAATGTATGTTTTATGATGATATTTAATTGTAGACTTACATGATGAAACCAAAGCCTAGGAAGGTTCCTGAATGAAAGATTAATAAAAGATTTTTCGAATCATAACATGTTTTTGCAACATAACTTATAGCATAGCTGCACTTGCTTAGCACCAGCACTCCTCAAATGATGAGCATGATCGTTACCTCCAGCTCCAAAGTCAGAAAGAACACAAAGATGTTAATAAGGCAAGTCAGCACAGGATTGAAGGTGATCCTGAGGTACGTACCGATGCTGCTGAGGCTGGAGTCGAGTCCGAGGAAAATGACGCTCAGGTATGTCAGCATGCAGCCTACGATGATCAGGTTGTTCAGGTGGGGAGAAGACATTTTTATGTACCTGGGGAAGAGAATGATATTCGTGACTATCGTGAAATAATATTCATTTTCGCAAGTGTAATGCCGACCAAACCCATGATGACCAAGAGTTTTGGTAACAATCGCTGTATAAGTAGCAGATTAGTTACCAATAAGAAAATGTTAAATAGCACTCCTTTCAAGGGGTTTAAGTGCTGCCAGAACATCAGATTTTATAGAATTGGTTACCGATAGCAAGTAGTTCAATTTGTACATCAATAAAGACTAAGGTTTTTGGTAGAAAAGAAGAGTCCATATACATGGAGCATGATTAACTTTAAAAGGGTTCTGGTACCTTTGGTTCCTGTAGTGTATGTTCATGGCGAGAAAGCCGGTGGCAAGCAGGATGCCGAGCACCGAGCACGACACGAGGATGGAGTAGATCGTGATGTTCACCTGCGTGTGCTCGATCAGACGTAGTGTGCGGTCTTTAGGTGGGTTCCTGTGAATAAAGGTATGGTCATAGTTTATATTTGAGGCAAAGAGCAAGAAATTCATTCAAATCATTCTAAGTATAATCCGATGAATAGAATTGAATAGTTTATTGTTTCATGTTATTGATTAAGTACTCGTACAATAATGAACACACTGAGTGTTTGTAGTTAGAGAAGAGCATTCGCTTTTGAAACAACAGTTTTTTATTTGATCAAATGTTTGAGTACTATCGAATTGAAGAAATTGGCAAGACGGAAGTTTCTAAAAACATACAAGCGTTATCGGTTAAAATAGCTATTTAACCGATTCCATTAATGGGACCTCCCGAACTCCTAACGCTAAATATTTAACTTTTTTACATACTTGCCAAACCACTTGAAAGACTCCCCACTGGCCAGGTCGAGATGGTCCCTCTCTGCGCAGTACTCCCCAACCTTCACCTCACCCGTCCCGTCACCCTGGAACTGCTTCAGCAATATCGAGGCCTTTCGCTCGTTGTCGTAGAAACGAACTGGACCCTGGTATGAATAGGTTTTTTTACTTGGTTGTACGGATCAGTCCAAAACATTTTGAAAGTAGGCTGATCATTCTTTATTTAGAATATCACTATCTATTACAAAATGTTACATTAATCATCATCAGCCTCCAGCAGTTCCCTGATAGACATATGCCTCTCCAATTGCACGCTATTTATTTCTATTCTCGGCAACTCTGATTCAGCTGCCAGCCACCCTGCGAAGATCATCGCTCCACCTAGCCTGAGGACCTTACGTTAACAGATTCGCGGTCTCTATTCAAGGACACGTCTACCTTAACGGTCATCGATTCTACGATTAATATGGCCAGCCCATTGCCACGCCACTTCAGCTAGCTTATTCTGTGAGCTATGTCGCTTCAAAATGCAATGGAAATCTTTCGAACTGATAGGGGCGATACTCTGGGCCATCTAATGTGTTGTGCCAAATCTTATACAATTTCGAAAAAAAATGCGCCTATAAGACATCGATTCTACCATCGCCTATCCTCAAATATTTAGAAAATTATATATCTATCATTATATCTACTAACCGTAACACCTTCAAAGGTGACATTGCTGAGAGCATCCAGGAACAGTGACTCCCACTCCTTGTCTCGATACTTGAAGTCCTGGACTGTCTTCTCTTTATACTTCGACCTCACTCGCTGCGCCACCGTCTGTATGGCCAGCGCCATTGCCCATATACCTGGATAAAATAGTTTGTAGCGCATGCATTATTACCGCTGGACAAAAGCCTCCTCGCAATGGGTGCCAAAAGACGGAATGCTTCTCGGAGGATGACCCAGAAAGTGGTGGGTGACCAAATGACATGGATGTGCACCACGAAGACTGGTACGAGGTGACGCGAAATAAGAGTGTCTGTCAAGATATGGGGGAGGTGCCTTTACCCAGCAGCGAGACACTACACGCTAACTTAAAAAAACATGTATTTTTGAAGAAAACTTCGAGAGGCTTACCATCATAAGTATATCCGTGGAATCTGGAGTATTCAAGGCCTCTTCTTCGATCGTATTCAACTTGGTAGTCTTTTGCAGTCTAGAAAAAAGATCATTCATTTAAAGACGTAAGACGGAAAATTATCTCCTTGTTTTTGGAATCTGTCAATAATATAGTCGGGTTTCAGTAGTTTTCCTCTATATTTCGCACGGTGGGACACTTGAGCGAAAAGATTCTTGAAAAATAGTTATTCGCGTAAATGCCAGATTTGCGAAAAGCACATGCGCAGACGTGAATTGCGCGAAAGGTCAGATTTAAAAACACTTTCGCGAAAGACAATTTCTCGCAAAAGATCAAAAAGCGAAGAGGACCTAATATACCGTTTAGTAATGTTAGTAATAATACTTACAATGCCCGACACAGTCATCTCCCCAGTAGTGGACAACGGCAACAGATCAGTGAGGATGGTGGTGTCGAGTGCCGTGGTGAGGTTCCTCTTGGAGCAGGGCGCGTGACGCATCCACCACTTGTTGCTGTAAGTGCCCAGTAGGAGCCAGGTATAAGCGCGACCATACATCTCGAGACTGGTGAGTAAGAAGAGAATCTTGTTGAATTAATGAATCATTGTAAATGGGTTACACGCTAGTAAGTTAGAAATAATGAAGATTTACTAAACGAACTATTACGCTACTACTCTTCATCCTCCTTCTGGTGAGCTCAGATCAGAACGAAGAATGAGATAGATTCATACATTTTAAGCTCTCAGGATCATATTTCGAGAGCTACAGCTGAAATATCCAAAAGACATTACTTATTTATTTATCCAAACGTATATCGAATCATAAATGCGAAAGGAACTCTGTTTGTCACACGTTCATGTCATAATGGCTGAACGGCTTTGAATCAAAGTTGACAGGCGGGCCGATGACCTGGTGAAGGTTGCGGGGATGCCCTATGTCCAGCAGTGGACGTCTTTCGGCTGATATGATGATGATGATGATTAGGACAGGCGGTTAAGTATTTTTTTTATCCCAGAATTAAGTTCCATTGAGATAGTTGTAGATTTGTTCTGTATCGTTAATTAAAGAAGGCTTTTACAAACCCATTGTCAAATAGACAATTAAATAAACAAAGAACTTACTTATAAGCCTCGCAGAATATCTGGAGCGCCCACGTCTCGTTGAAGTTCCCTAGGATGATCCGGACGTCTTTCTCCTTGAGCTTAGAGAGTGCGGTCTTCACCTCGGTGGCGAAGCTTTGTGTCTCTTCTATGAGAAACCCGTTGGTATCCAGGTCGGCTAGGAGACGGTTATGAGCCTGATGGAATAAGAAAATATTAGATCTCTTCTGTTATTGGCCAATCTTTATAGATCATTGAGATTTATAAAGATTAAATTAAGGTATCATGACCTTTTTGGGGTCCTAACATGAGCTCTTAGAACAAGGTTATATCCAGTGTGCCTAATGGACAGACTGATATATCTGAGTTGTATACATCTGTCTCTTACGCACAATGGAAATAACCTTGCTCTAAGAGCTTATGGTACGGGCCCTATACTGTTGAACACGAAGATCAAGGCATTTTGTTCCGATATCATCCCAATACACTTCAATCTTTAAATAGTGTTCAGTTGTGGCTGTGTTACTTTTTAGAATGCTCATCTGACTGATATTTTGCCACGCTACAAAGATTGCCATAATAACATTGTGGGTAAACTTATGAATACGAGTACGTAAATAGACTTACTAAAGCATATCTCGGCTCATTCTGGTAGATAGTGCCAACCCTCGTCCAGTTGAAGTGCTGCAGCAGCCTGATTCTCGGCAGATTGAAGGCATTCTCCGAGGGCACGATGCGGAAGAAGTTGGGGAAGGCTTCCTTCGTGAACATCGGGTGGGTATCCGCGTACGACAGCTGGAAGATAAGGACAAGGAGGACAACCGAACCAAAGAACACATATACGCAGACGTATGTGTAGTCGTGTAAGTGTTCAAAAGTCTATTAATGGTCTAACACCGAAAGAAAAAAAGAGTACTAGAAATGTTCTACATGACTAATATTCTTTTGTGCCTAGGAGCAGGAGTAGGCTCGCTACAATAGTGATAAGATAAGGTTCGAACCAACAACCCCTCGATCACCGGTCCAACGCCTCTGCTGTCGTAATACTATTGTAGATTTATAACCTAGATATATGTAGACCTAAAGACTAAAAGCGTACTAGCAATGTATTACTCATTTTCATTATAGCAATTCTGTATTACTCATTTTCATTTGAGCCCACCCAAGCTTTGCTAGGAGTAGGCTCGCTACAATAGTGAAACGGTAAGGTTCGGACCAACAACCCTTCGATCACCGGTGCAACGCCTCTGCTGTTGCACTATTATAGCTTTTATATCCTAGATATATGTAGACCTAAACACTAAAATATTACTAGCAATGGTTTTGCATTAATAATATTCTTTTGTGCCCATCCAAGCTTTGCTAGGAGTTCCTTACAATAGTGAAACGGTAAGGTTCGAACTAACAACTCCTCGATCGCCAGTCCAACGCCTCTGCTGTTGTACTATTGTAGATTTATAATCTAGATATTTGTAGACCTAAAGAATAAAAGAGTACTAGCAATGTTCTACATTACTAATATTCCTTTGTGCCCATCCAAGCTTTGCTAGGAGTAGGCTCTTTACAATAGTGAAACGGTAAGGTTCGGACCAACAACCCCTCGATCACCGGTCCAACGCCTCTACTGTTGCGCTATTGTAACTTCTTTTATATTGTATCTTCAATATATTTTTTATCCGATCAGATATCAGACCGCAATGGACCAAAGCAGAAATTACTAAAACTCTATTTACAGCTAGAAATTTTAATATATTTTTAGGCTGATGTCTGTGACCTGATAATGATTAAATGAAGTACTTCATTTGTTAAATTGGTTTCTATCTATATACAATAAAAGCTTATAGCTCTTAAGCTTATAGCTCTGCAGCTTATAGCTCCTATTCTAAGTGAATTTAATTCTATACTATTCTACTCTTATCCCCCTACCTGTGTGAGGTGCCAGTGCTTGGATGCCTTGGCGATGGGGTCGGTGACGTGGGTGCAGGCGGCGCCGAACAGCATCAGCTTGTGAGGGCCGCTGTGCATCATGTCGAAGAAGGATTTTACTCCTACTGCTGCGTTGCACTGTTGGAAATCAAGAGAGAATTGTAAATAGTGTTCTATAAAATATACATTTTATATCGCGTCTGGCGTAGCTCAAAAAGCTGCTTAAATGAAGTGGAACTGCCGTCTAAACTGTGGGCCCGTATATCGCGCCCTGATACAACTGGATAGGGTCGTAGTGACCGAAGACAAGATGGTGTAACGCCTTGGATGACTTCCTACAGAATTGGCGAGATGAACTACAAGAACAAAAAAAGGAATGGGGTGAGGTCTTATTCCAGGACTGGTGGTCATCATTGGTCATCAAGGATTTGTTGATTACAAGTGCAATAACCCATCTGCTGGACCGATTCAACGATCACGTAAAATCTTGTCAAATTCTAGTAATACCTATCAGCAGAAATGATAATTTGGGTTTCTCACTAATCCCTTCTCGTACAAGCAGTTAATAGCCTACTACCACTGTTTAGCAGTTGTAAAGCTGGCGGTTAAGAAGGGCACTTACACCAAAGTAAAGTAGATAAATATTTATTGACAAGAAAATTTTTACAAAGAATTGTGAATTCCCGCGGGAACGGCGGGATGGAATCCCGAGCAATGTGAGAACTAAGAGTTAGAGAATTGGATGTTTCTCTTACTATAAACGATTTAGGAGTAGATGTCTTCTTACCTCCGTGTCATTCCACCACATGTGTAACCGATAGTTCCTGAGCACGGAGTCATGCTCGTTGACGTGATCCAGGGCTAGCTTCACGCTGGGCATCACGCCTCGACCTACAACAGTGTTTACCGCTTGTTGGTACATTGAATTGGAATTTTAACTCATAATGCCTGTCTTCGCCGAAGGGTTAAGCAGAGGTTAGAGGCCTATATTACACAGAACACAAATAACAGTACATAGAGAACTTAAATATAAATTTAATCGGGAAAAATTGTTTGTGACACGTGCAGTCGTAAAAGTGAGTGTGTTTCTAATTCAAAATATTTTATTTGACATAGTTACATACACAAAATTTGTTTTTTACTTGACTCTTGAAATATCTCCTGTATCGTAGGTGCGTTTACAAACATTTTAATTCACATACACAAACAACCAGACCCGCCACAACTATCTGTAGGTGATACAAATATTTGTTCCGTGCAGGAATCGAAACCGTGACACGAAACGCATCAACCAATCACTCAGTCACTGTGCCAACCGTGTCATCTTCACAACAATTTCACATACATATCTACATAAAAAATATTTTCACTTTTATAACATCAGAAGCACGCTACGAATTGGTCGTTTCCTATGGTGAAACTGGTGGCTATATATGGTGAAGTACTAGCAAGAAACTCCATAGTTACGACCTAGAGACGCGACCTAGAGACCTTTCTGAACGTTCGATGCGATTCGAGGCGATTTAAATTGCAATTTCACATGGACGCAATCCAATAAAATTCGACAGATTTGCACTTGTGATTTTTTTAGGCTCACATGCACAAAACACTTAACCCAGAGTTAATTGCTAACATGAGGTTAAATTGACAGTCTGTCATACAATATTGTTAATTTAACCTCGCAACTTCTTTTTAACTTTATCCACACTAGGCATTTCTTCCTGTATCGTGGGTACGTTTACAAACATATAAACTCACATACACATACACCCAGAGCCGGAACAACTATCTGTAGGTCATACAAATATTTTTTTCGTGCGGGAATTGAACCCGCGACATGCAGCGCAGCAGTCAATTGCTCAACCACTGCGCCAACCGTGCGCCCAAACTAACTCTGAGTTAAGTTTTTCGTGTAAGTGGGCCTAACGAATAATATTTTATTTATTTGAACCTGGCAAATAAAATAGGTGTATTACGCGTTATCTCGATGCCCGGCAGGTATGAAGATCCTCACGCCTTTTCTTCAACTTCGAATGTAATTTGGCATAGATAAAAGACATATTTAACTAACAAACTGTCAAGCTTTTTCGTTACGTGACGATTTCTACCAGGCAATCGCAAGACCCGTTAGGGACCTTCATTCCAAAAATGAAAATAACTCTATACTCATAACAATCATCATCAGCCTTTTAACGTTCCCACTGCTGGGATACAGGCCTCCTATCTGTGAGAGGGAATGGATTCCACCACGCGGGCCCAGTACGGGTTGGTGGATGTCACATGTATTCGAACTTATTGAAACACACATGTGTGCTTTCGTTTTTAGAGCAGTGGTGAAGAAATACTTTACACAAAATTATACGCCTGCATAGGTTCGAACCCACCGAAACCCACCCAAACCATACATAAGTCGGGGCCGTTACCACGGGGCCAACACTGCTCTCTCTGTGCTAATACCTCCAATCTATTATTTGGTAAGCATTAATCAAGTGAATAGATAAGTAGACCACTATCGTCTTAGCAAACTAACAAGGAAACTCGTCCAAACTTAGACATTAACCGTAACTTTACTGAAACTGGCTGAACTTCTTCCGCTTTCTTAAACTTCTTACTTAAACATAAGGCCCATTTACTTAGACGACACAGTTATTTCGGTAATATGTGTTGTAAGCGTATCTGCTACAAGACGTTTTGCAATAAAGCCTTATATTTGATTTCACAAACTGGCTAGTACGTAGTACGTCTCTTTGAAATTTTCAAATTTCGTTTGATAAGAAAAGAAAAGATTTTTTTTTTCCGCCACTTCAGGA
This sequence comes from Orthosia cruda, assembly GCA_964057195.1. NCBI lineage: Eukaryota > Metazoa > Arthropoda > Insecta > Lepidoptera > Noctuidae > Orthosia > Orthosia cruda. The sequence goes on from OZ059854.1 coordinate 2,362,802, forward strand.
ATTTTTCGGCCCCAACGGCCATCCATTCTGCGAGCAATGTGCCCTGCCCACTGCCACTTATTTGCCATTAAGTTTGGCAATTCTTCGAGCTATGTCGGTAACCTTGATTCCCATGCGGATGTCTTCATTTCAGATTCGATCACGCAAGGAAATTTCGAGCATAGATCTCTCCATTGGGTTTAAAACTTCTGATGAGGCCCATTGTGAGTGACCTCGTTTCGGTTCCCCGATCTTCGGCGTTTGTGCGGCGTCTCACTGCAGATCGTGGCCTACCTTTCATCTTGTCCGGTTTCCTGTTCACGTGATGACCTTATGCGTGCATCAGCGGCAAGCGTTGCAGTAGCTTAATACTGGGCCAGGCAATGTATTTAACTAAAAGGTGTCTGTTTGCCATCGACACGTTAAGAACAAGAAGCTCTGAAAAATATAATACCAACCACTGCTAATGTCTCTTCTCATATAAAGAAGCCACGAGCTTTAATCAGTATGGCTGCTCAAGTCATTTGGAAATTTCAGACTTCGTTTGAGACGACTACAGTCGCCAACGACCTTGAGGGAACAAAACGCGCACTCGTTTCACACCCGTTAAACCCAAAATGGTCATCGATCAAATTATTAAGAACATGCTCTAATGTAACATATATTTTTTCGAAAAAATTAGGACCAGCCGTTTCGACATGATTCTTTTTTTTACTGAGGGATGTCTGCGACTTATTAGTCGGTTTCCTCACGATGTTTTCCTTTACCGATACCTATCAGAGTAAAGCTATGATTAAAAATTAAATAGATACCAGTATTGGAATTCTCGACGCCCTTGCCGAAAGGGAAGAAGCCGGCAATGTAGACATCAGTCCTTCTGTTCAGGATCGCATCCAAGTTCGGTTTTTGTGGGTATCCCTGGCTGATGGTGACCAGCACGAGCAGAAGCAGCAGGAACATGGCTGGAAAAATAATATTATTTTATACAAAATTATACAAACATTTTGTAAGACAATTTCAATAGGATACGCCCATGTGCAGGCGAGCTGAATCCTTATCAAGGTTTTCTTCCTTGATGAGCGGCAAGGTTCCCGAAGACACGAATGCGAGTTCAAATTGTGAAGAAAAGAAGTTGAAGTGCACACAACTTTTTTAGAGCTCTCAGTCAATATAATATAAATAATAGTTTAAATATTATTATTTTGCAAATGCACTAAAAGTCTTAATTATCCTCGGCTGCACTCACTACACATTAAACACTCCTCTCCTTTTCACCTGACCTGCACCACAACAAGATCACAAGATGGACCTGTATGCAATGCTGTCAAGCAGTATGGAGGATCTTGCTGCCACTTTTACTGCACGCATGGATACCTATGAGTAAGACCTGAACAACGTCAATAGCAATGAAGACCCACAAGACTATAGCCAGCCTATCTCCGGACTTCATGGAGTTTAAGTATCTTATTTGGAAGACATTGAGCACATTGAAGACACAGATGGAGTTGCTGACTGTAAGACTGGATCGGCACGAGATGGTATCACGCACGCAGGAGAAAATAAAGAGTGTGAATAGGCAGCCACTTTAACTGCTTCCAAAATTGTGATACGTGATCGTACTTCTGATTCCGGAAGCCGAAAATGAAGCGAGTGCACAAATTCTGCAGACGTTCGAGTTAATCAAGAAGTTTCTAAGTTGCATCAAGAAAGCAGAAGTAGTACTAGAAGACGTAGAAGAAGAGGTATTAAGTCCGCCTATATACTTTTATGTTCCATGAAGTTTTAATAAATAAGAGAATGACAAAGAGTAACTTTAGTTGGAAAAGGCAAGCACTTCTGGAGTTGTTTTCAGAGAACGAAACGAGCAAAACACCCTCCTGCTTACTTCTGCAATCTGAGACTTTGGAGTTAAAACAAGTGGTAAAAATGTGGTGGTGGAAATAGGAGTTATTAAAGGCTGTTTGAGGATGTGGTCAACGACAAATCACATTGCCACGAGGCTCTAAAAAATCTAACAACAAATCTTTGTTTGATTTCTCTCAAGTTACAAGAGCATAGCAGGGAATGTGTCGATGACGACGACAAAAAAATCTGAAATGGCGACAGCCTACCTGAAGACGCAGAGTTGAGGCCTTCCGTGTACCGTGAACCGATGAAGTGATTAAGGCTGAAAGCTGGGAAAATCCGCTGAAAGCGAGACGCACAAGACCAATCGATGTGTAGACGTCTTTCGGCTGAAATTTTGATGATGATGAAGTTTTTTATATTGATACAAGCGAAGAGTATTTTGGATTAATGACGGCTAATTATTAATATCTTTTATTTGAGGTATCTTTTGGGGGGAGGGTGCTAATAAATATCTACTTCCATGTAATTAGGTACGCAAAACAACTCATTTTTAGCACTGTAGAATATTCTCTCATGCTATTAATATGCAAAAGGTACGGTTATAATTTGCCGAGATGGGAAGACGTGCAGAATCTGATCAAATATTAACATGGCATTCACATCAAATCGCTTGAGACATCACATCACAGGTATGAGATAATATTTCTTATTCATAATCCTGCGTCGAAGGAACGTGCGTCTTAATTCTTAGAGGGCATGCAAACAATTCCAGCCATATTGCGGTTTCCATATGGGTTTCGAACCCTCGTTCCAAATTACGGCTTTCGAAAACGACGCCTTAGAGTTGGCATACATACCTACCTAGCAATTTTGGAACGAGATGACCACGCATGGCTAAATTAAACTTGCAAATTAATAATGAAATCTCAAAAATTCTCAAGAAAGAAAACATTAAATGGAACGTTATTTTTTTACCCGACTGCCGAAGGAGGGTAATGTGTTTATCAGTCTATGTATGTATGATTGTTCCTACGTGGCGTTCCAGAGACCAAACGCGTTCACCGATTTTGATGATTCGTACGCATTCGTACGTCAATCGATTCGTCTTAATCTTGCGAGTCACCGGCTACATTAAAATTGGAAAATAGAAAAATGGCGGTTGTTGTGCGCCATTTTGTAGGGCCCAATTTATTTTCCCGTCGTGTGGGGTATCAAAATAAAGTGTTTTAAGCTTGACGTAAACAAGAAAAAAACATGCTGTATAGTCGGAGGATACATCTGGTTTTGTTTAGCCAGCTCGCGAATATGGAACGACTGCACATCATGTTTTTTTCTTGTTTACGTCTTTTTAGTTCGCTTTTTAAGCAGTCGGGTTTTTTGATTTTTGAATTATTATTTTTATGTCTACCCTTGAGCTTGACCACTATCTCATCTGATGGTAAGCTATGATGTGGTCGGCGGTGAAATATGTTAGGGTCGGCTTCCAGTCTAATTGGATTCACCTGAATACAAGTATTATAAATCTTCATAAATATTATCAGTGAATTTAAAAGCTGCCCATTTGTTATTACTGTCCTACTGCGCCCTTAGCCTAAATTATTTAGGGTCGACACAGCATGAGTGATTTTTTAAAAACACCACCTTTAATAAAACAAATGCCCGCTAAAGCTTTTCCATCAACGGCTCAACGAGCTTAAAATCACTACCTACGCAAAGAGTTTGACCAGTCGCCAGCCATTACTACGCCGCGTAAGCGTAGTTTGTAACGCAGCAGTAGGAAGCACCTGGTAGCTCATTAACAGCATTGTATTTCTCCAGCATTTGCGTCATAATATACTCTACAATATTATTTAATCCTACTGAAGGTAATGCACACCGCACATGGATAAAATGACCAATTAAGTTATGGCGAATGGACGAAAATTAAACATCTTTGCTATGATAAGTAGGACCTAATTATTATTATTTTATTGCCGACAGGCTGGTTTTTGTGATCGACGGTGAAGCACGGTTGCCTAGAAGTAATCTTTTCACTCTTGACTTAAAGACTAAGTTGTAGCTATCAGGATACAGACTCCAGCAGTGAATGCCACACTTTAGCTGTATGCACAGTGATAGTATTCCCAAAACTTTTAATGCGTATGAATACTTTATTAAGATCGATATCGAGACATATAACAACCATGCTAAAGCCTAAAACAATCAGGAATTCAACCTTGCTACACTGATCGATTTTGCCGACAATGGTAGATACATATTAAATATTTTATTCTATTAGGTACTAAGGTCATTACACTATGATAAATTCAACCCTATCATACTTGATATCTACAGAGCTACCTAGGCAAAATCATCAATCCTAGGCAAGCTTACTTCACCGTCAACTACATCATCGCTTACCATCAGGCGAGAATCGAGATTGTGGTCAAAGCAGGGTTGTAGCTAGAGTCGAACTAAAAAAAATATCATAATTGATCTGCCCTCGAAGCACGGGCTCCTAAATCAATCAGCATGAATAGCTATGGTCAGTGATGTACATTCAATAGCTTTTCGTAGACAAATAATTTATGTGACAGAACATATGAGCATGGATCTAAGAACTATGATTAATTTATCTTATTTTTTAGGGTCCGTACCCAAAGAGTAAAAACGGGAACCTATTACTAAGACTCCGCGGTTCGTCTGTATGTCTGTCACCAGGCTGTATCTCATGAACCGTGATAGCTAGACAGTTGAAATTTTCACAGGTTATGAATTTCTTTTGCCGCTTTAACAACAAATACTAATATACCACGGGTACTTAACGCGATTATTTCGATTCATTTATTTACCTATTTCACCCGACGTTTCGGCCGTGTTGCAACGACCGTGGTCCCGGGCAGACAGGGCCCCGTGGTATAATGTTTCTCAATTATGAAACGCGAAAGTTTTAAAGTTAATAACAAATACTAAAAAGAGAATAAAATAAATATTTAAGTGGGGCTCTCATACAACAAATGTTTATTTTTTTCCGTTATTTGCTATAATGGTACGGAACCCTTCGTGCGCGAGTCCAACACGCACTTGGCCGGCTTTAACGTCTTTTTTATTGCATCTAATAGTTTGTGAATTAGAATTACGAAGTTTCTTAGTTGGTATTTTTAAGGTAGGGCATTGTGATTTCAAAGTAGGACAGGAGTCCCCCCCCTCCTAGCTACGGCCGTGGGTCAAAGGCGAACCTACCAAGAATTTAAAAAAATATCATCTCTTAGCCTGTTCTCCAACTATGTAGGATTCTGATTCCAAACTAACCAGTTCCACCAGTATTTCACAAGAAGTGACCGGAAGATGTTGCGTTGAAAGGCCTCTCACTAGGTGGAGCAACGACCTGGTCAAGGCTACGGGAGTCCCGTCTGGACCGACCAGTGTGGTGACGCTTGGGGGAGGCCTATGTCTAGCTGTGGACGTCTTTTGGCTGAAATGATGAGGATGTCATGAAGCGACTGCCTACCTGACCTCCACAACCATGCTACTTGGTAACACGTTATGCCTAGACAAAACTATAAATATTAAGATATATAGCTCAGGGGCATGGTCTCACTCTGAAATCAATCAAAATCTCGAATAAATTGCTAAAAACTCACCTAGATCTTCCTTTTAAACACTTTTCTGTACGATCACCCCACAATTTGTGTGCTATAAAAAGATTGGCATGAGGTTACAGCAAAATCACCGCTTTTTCAACAATCACCAATGAACATAACCGAAACTATGTCCTCTTTTACTTAAATACACCATTATTTTACAAATTTTGATTAAGAATCACTGAAAAACGTGAACGCGCAACTGGAATCTACATTTTCACCTGGAGCTGTAATGCCGGACCGTTGAAGGGACTGAAATGCTGTTTAGCCTTCATTGAGAAGGAAATTGGGCTTTATAACTAGAACCACAAGGTTCAACACTACACCACTTACCTTGCTTCGTACAATTTTACTTTCAGCAACCACAGACGTAAAACACACTTGATAGTTCGATGGAAAATGGACTTTAGGCTGTGGTGGATAACGTGCAGTTTCCGTTGTTAGGTGATGCTTCTAAGGGTGTTTCAACAAGGGTAGGTTTGTGCAAACAGATAAAATTAGTCTACGGCGGTGGAAATCGATAGAGGGGTGGTTTCACGTGTAGTGTTGGGCAGTCCAACTCTTGTTATCGATGATGAAATTATCAATGCTTGCCGATTGATGGCTGATCAACCATCGAGACAGGTCAGGCGATTATTTGTACGAATAAAACCGGAAATTGGAGGTCTTCTGAACAAAGACAACAACAATTTAACCATTATTATTAATCCTATTACTGTATAATATTATCTATTTAACTTTGGCGATTTATCCTGCGACGATTTAATTTCGCCTGATAGAAGTCATAACAAGCAATAAACAATATTATCATTAATCTTGGCTGTACTGAAACAATCTTATTTCCATTGCATTAAAGTTGTACGGGAAAGAACGAGCTCCAGTGCTTTTCCCTGAAATATAGATCGTGCTACAAAATCTTCCATGTCTCTTGCTTTCGACTGAACATCGAAGAGAATATTATCTACCACGAAGTAGCAAATCCCCTTGTGGTTTACTTCGGATCTAAATCTATTTAGAAGACTTTCTTATCGAACTTTCACTCTACAATCCGTCGATATCACTTATCTGCCATCCCCATCCCTGTGCTCCAAAACGCATGCGCGAAACCTCGGGGCAAGGGGTGTGTCTCTATTTGTGGTCCAGCTCACTATCGCCCGGGAAGCTACGGCTCTCCCAAATGAATATATCAACACACTTTATTGATATCCTCCATGCTTTTGGAACTTTCCTATTATTTATTAATCGCGTTGAATATTTTATGTCATTTTCCTGGTAGTTTTTCGAGAAATATGTATTTTTATTTATTTTTCTGATGATGTTTTTGTTGCGTGTTTTTAGATTCGTTCGTAGTTCGTAGAACTCGTGGCTAAAAAATAATAGTCGTACGGGTTTATTTATTTATTAATAAAACTTCATGCAACATAAAGGTATATAGGCGGACTTAATGTCTGAGGCATTCTCTACAAGTCGCTAGGTACCGAGGTCGGTCTAATCATCTACGAGTAACCAGTCGTGGCATACCGCGAAAACTACTACTCCTCCGTGCCTAGGAAACTATCCACACATATCAGGGCCGGGCCCAGGCATTGAAGCGCCGTCACTGGCTCATGCACGGCCCGTGCACCTACGTGTGTGAACGAGTTTATATAAAATGTACATATTTTTTTGAGCCCCTGACGGGACACGGTCCGTCCACGTCCCGGGCACGGCCCTGATATGTGTGGATAGACCTTAAGCCGTTGGTCCCGGCTGCCCTTTGTAGCTATTTGACAATCGTTACGGGTAGTCAGAAGCTTGAAATCTGAAGAAGACTTCTCTTCATAGTTAGAGTGAAAAGGCTACTTCTGGGTAAACTCACTCCATCGTCGATATGTCTCTGTCACTTCTGACCTAGACTAAAGTCAAGAGCGAACCCATCTCAAATGAAAATAAGGGCTCGACAGATTTATTGTTTAATTTGTTTTAATATAGTTCGGGATTTAAATTTTCGTGTAGCATGCTGAGCGAATTGCCATGGAAATATTCTTTCAATATCTCAATCAATCAATCTTTATTCGTGAACACAGACAGGTTTTACAATATGGTCTTATGTATAGGTCTTATGTATAGTTCTCGCCAAACTTCTGGCCTGCCCTGAAGTTGGCTTTCCGATGCGCAAGGCACGAAACGACGAACGCTGTTTTTGTATGAGATTTACTACTGCGCAGCCATTGTAGCCAACTTCAGGGCGGCCATTCCATAATAATAACAACAACATTTAAATAAGTGGGTACTTCTACATTTGTAGGTAAGTGACAAGTGTGACAACACAATTTTTACTTAAGTAATACTTCTACATTAAAGCTGGTCGCATACGTACGTTTTCCGCGTCTGATTTCCGAATTCGATTTCCGTATTCGGAGACCCGCACCCGACCGTGATTGGTCGATTGATAGGATCTAAAACTTTGCCTTGCCGAATTCACTTACGCAATAAAGCTGCCGAATGCATCGTACGCTAATACAAGTAAAATTTCAAAATTTTAATAACCCCCCGACACATTTATCTTGCGAAAACATCCCGATTCAAACAATAAAACGCCCATAACTTTTGAACGGCTGAACCGATTTTATTCAAACATAGCTAAGAACACTCTCGACACAATCACCTTTCAAACAAAAACTAAATCAAAATCGGTTCATCCGTTGAGGCGCTATGATGCCACAGACAGACACACAGATACACAGCAACACACCTCAAACTTATAACACCTCTCTTTTTCCGTCGGGGGTTAAAAATACATCAAGACTGCCGCACACGTCCGTGTTTTTTCGAACGGAACACTTTCCGTACGTATGTACCTACGTATCGAATGCCAGCCCGCGCGCTCGTGAAAATTCCAAACAGGAAAGACTAACGTCTGCGCTAAGTTCACGGAATTACGAGTCTGTATTCCGTATTCGGAAATCGAACGCGGAAAACGTACTTATGCGGCCAGCTTTATTGTAGACTATTATTTATTCTGTGGTTATAGACAATACAATATTAATATATGTGGGTATTTGTAAGTTTTCCTTCGTTCAAAGCGATTGCCTGGCAGCCATTTCAATTTGAGACGATTGCCTTCTCTCATTTCCTGTCAATTAACAACCAAGTTTTTTTTATTATATCAGTCTCATTCGCAACTATTTCAATGTGAAATGAGAAAGATAAGGCTAGCAAACCAGCTAATAATTACGGCTTACAAAGAACTATTTTTGTATATGATTGGTTTAATTTTGGTCGAGGAACGCGAAAGTTGAACTGAACTCACTGCATTGTGGTTTAAAACAGTGATAAGTGTATAAATTGTTATAAAATGATGTCTCAGTAAGTATTCTACTGTTAAATATCACTGGTCAAAATAATTCTGTAAAAACGAAGGTGTCTACCCTCATTACAAAACTATGTTTACATATTTTGTTTTGATTACGTCTAGTTTTTAGGATTCCGTACCCAAAGGGTAAAAACGGTACCCTATTACTAAGACTCCGCGATCCGTCTGTCTATCTGTCTGTCCGTCTGTCACCAGGCTGTATCTCATGAACCATGATAGCTAGACAGTTGAAATTCCTATTGCCGCTATAACAACAAATACAAAAAACAGAATAAAATAAATATTTATGTGGAGGAGAAACCATACAACAAACGTGATTTTTATGCCGTTTTTTTGCGATAATGCTACGGAACCCTTAGTGCGCGAGTCCGACTCGCACTTATTTTTTTTAGTTTGACTTTCTTATTACATTTCAACAAGCTTGCCTCGATACTTAATTAATTATTGAGCTTAATTTTGCACACACATTTAGTTCCGGTGACAAAACATTTTTATGATCGACACGATCTGAACATCCAACCATGATCGCCTCCTTATAGGTTAATAGCACGGACATAGGACTTTGTATATATAGGTACGCATTCAACAAGGGCGCCGGCAGGCAGGACTGTTATATAGGAGGTGCACCTGCAGCATCCTGCCTCATATAGGAAGGATTTTCTTTGGCCCATTTAAACAACGAAGTATTTATCGACTTAAATAGACAAAAATAAAGTTATCATCATCAGCCTTTTAATGTTCCCACTGCTGGGACACAGGCCTCCTCTCTGTGAGAGGGAATAGGTCATAATCCACCAAGCATGTCCAGTGCGGGTTGGTGGATATCACAATTAAGTCTTCGATTTTTTGGTTCTAGGACGTGCCGGTTTCCACACGTCTGTTTTTAGTCCTAAACCGTTTTTAGAGCAGTGGTGAACTGGTGATGAAACAATTTACACAAATTAATGCGCCTGCCTGGGATCTAATCCACGACCTCCGACACGTAAGTCTGGACCGTGACCACTGGGCCACCAAGAAGTAAAGAAAAGTAAAGTAGGAGAAATCAATAGTGAGCTCGAAAATTTCAGCACATCACCTCGGATTTTAATGTTTTTGTATATTTTATTGAAATCCACCCCTCTCATGCGTTCATATCGTTCAATTTTGATAGATAATCATGATCGAGCAATGGTGGCCCAGTGGAAATGGCCCCGACTTAAGTGTCGTAGGTTCGAACCCAAGTAGGCGCATTACTTTGTGTAAATTGTGTCATCACCACTGCTCTAAAAACGGTGAAGGAAAACATCGTGAGAAAACCGGCTTATCCTAGAACCAAAAAAATCGGAAACATCCACCAACCCGCTCTGGCCCGCGTGTTGGATTATGTCTACAGATCATAGGAACAACAGTTGTTTCTATGATCTGTGATTATGTCCCATTCCCTCTTCACAGAGAGGAGGCCTGTGGTCCAGCAGTGGGAACGTTAAAAGGCTGATGATGATGATGAAACATGATTTCTAACATGACCTGATGCTGCAGCCAGTTTTCAACGAACGTGACTAATGGTGTGTGTATTATTTTAGGTCTGTGTTTTCGGTGCCGTCGTCACCGGAGGTGCCAACTGCTGTGAAGCTCCAGCCGTAAGTGTTTAAAATGTAGACGGTGTGTTCGTGTATATATACAATTTGGCTACCTATCTAAGTTTTTCTTGTTTAGGTACGACCACTACGAGCAGCCAACTGCTGCAACCGCAAAAACTTATTCAGTCACCCCTTCTTCAGCTGCGTAAGTATAATTGACTGGTACACTGGACAGTGTATTTCTGGTGTACGAGCTGTGGTATTAAACCAAATGAATTGCTTCAGACACGTCGAAGCCCCTACTCCATTGGTTAGAATCGCACTGCCCTACCGACGACGGCCTGCCTTAAAAGAAGCAAGGCACGACTTTCCTAATTACGGTTGGTAGTTTCCCATTTCGATTTTAATGTTTTTGGCCCCAGACACGCGTTTTAACTTGATTTTTTTTCTCCCCATAGGAAGTGAAGATGAAGAACGGGAAGCTTCTGACTACGAGTTTGAGCCCCAGCATTGGATCCCTCGTAGCATCCGCGCCTTAATAGAAGGCGACGTGGACACGCCGCATGAGGGTCCATCTGGGTATATTTTGGAGTATAATGCTACGACTGGGGAGTATGTGCATGCTAACCAAAATGATGGTGTAGTACAGAGACCTAAAACATTATTTGATTTCGACTGGCAGTCTTTTCTAACTCGCCCTATCACCCCTGACTTGAGGAGAGAAACGTTTATTGGCAGCTGCGGCCCTATGATTGGTCCGATCTCAAGTCCTTACGAAGCATTCGTATTGATTTAGGATAGGCCAATTATGGAACATATAGTGCTCCAAACAAACCTGTATGCGCAGGAATATGCGGCACAACTCTTCGGGCTAGGGGAAATCGGGTCGTCAAGTCAAACAACGCAGTGGAGTGATACTGACGTTGACGAACTGTATGTTTATTTTGCACTGTTGATAGCAATGGGCATAGTAATTAAATCGAATCTTGAGAATTACTGGTCCATTGATCAGAACATCTTCTCTACTCCTGGCTTTTCCACTTACATGACCTTTAAACGCTTCCAACTTCTTTCCCGATGCCTTCATTTTAACAGCAACTCCAATATTTCACCAGATACCGTTAACCGTCACCAAGCCAAAATTTACAAAGTGCAACCCATTGTGGATCACTTAAATTCGAAATTTTCTACTTTATACGGCTTAGGTCAAAATATTGCTGTGGATGAATCTTTGACCCAGTGGCAGGGATGGCTCGACATAAAGCAATATATCCCCAACAAGGCCGCACCTGGGGGTATAAAGACCCACGAGGTGCGTGACTTGAGGACAGGATATTTGTGGAGATTCGAGTGTCACTGGGATGGTGAACCTGAAGTCCAACAACTGATGAAATTCTGGATTATACCTGAACTTATTCTAAGGTTGTTACGGGGGCTGGAAAAACGTGGTCATACCATCTGGATGGATAGTTACTTCAATTCTCCAGTCCTAGCTCGCGTCCTGAAAACTTTAGGGTTTGACTGCGTTGGGACCTTACTTGCCAACCGTCAGTTTCTCCCACTAATTAGGCACTTCAACAAGGAACAAATGAGAGTGGGTCTAACTTGTGCTTGCACATCCGGAGACGTCGATCTCGTGGTATGGCGAGACGAGAACTGTGTGATGCGTATGATCTCGACGTACCATGGAGCCCCAGTGTCTGAAAACAAACCCAGGATCGTAGAAGACTACAATGTCTGCATGGCTGAATTGGACAAGAAGGACCAAATGTTGTCTTCGTATCCGATGGAGCGGCAAGGGACACAAGCGTGGTATAAACATTTTTTCAGGCGCTTGTTGAATGTAAGCGTATTTAATGCATACATACTATACAAACATACTCACGACATCAAACACAGGGAGTTCCGCATGTGCCTTGTCACTGAGATTTTGAAGAGACACCAGCAATTAAGACACGGAGTTCAGAAAAGGAGAATTTCGCCTGAATTCTTATCTCACCTCCCCATTTTACTCTCTCTTCCCGGAGGTGAAAAAACAAAGCGCAAGCAAGGGCTACAGTGCGTTGTTTGCAAGAAGCGTACACGTTACTTATGCCATGAATGTAATGTGCTGCTATGTTTTGCGTTTAACTCAAACTCTTCTTGTTACATAAAATACCACACGTGACATGTAGTGAGGTGCGAAACATCGGCCTCATCTAGTTTTTAATAGATATTTATTTTGACGAGTAAATGTGTTTGTAAAAACCAATTTACGATTTAAACATCAAATTTTACTAATTTCCTTTAATCATACATAGTATAGACTGTTGTAACTGTAATATCTAGGTTTTTTTAAATTACTGTCATTACCTACATTAAAAATTACAACAGCAATGATGATTTTATTAAAACAGTTGTAGAATAAAAGCGCTACAAATCTCTTTCAACTAAAATAAAATTTTATAAAAAGTTATGTCCTGTTGATGTTGCCAGAGATAGGCAAAATGCTTTAATAAAATTAATTATTTAAATACAAAATGTAAATACTTTTCCTGAGTTATAATACTTATAATTTCAAATACAAAATAGTTTTGCTTTTTGTATTTTAAATACCAAATGCATAATATTAAGTAGTATTTTCAAAATATGTTATTCAAATAAATAGGTAGGTACTTTGTGTTTTTATTTTTTCTTTGGACTTTCCCAACGCACTATTCCCAAACCACTGCAACTCCTGAAAGCCAGAATCAATAGTGGCGACCAGAAAAGCGCTGAGGCAATGAAGCTCGACGAAGTCCCGGAGAATGAATTTAACTGTCTTGGATCCCGCAACGAAATTAATCAGAAAAGAATAATGTAAATTTCCACTTCCCTCCATATCAAGCAGGAGACAGAACAAACAAGACCAATAGGCACAAAGGGTCGTTTACAACTGGGATAAGCCCAGTTGCCTAGCACCACGGATAAAAATTAGCATTAATATTAATGGGTCCTAACATTATGAGCTGTTATATTTGATCTTTATTTGATACTAATAATAGGTATGGTAAAAACGCTTGAACGCACGGAAATTTGTTCTAGTTTCCACAAGGTCCGTATAGTAAACAGCTCCTGATGCAGCCTGTACATTATTCAACATAGTATTGCGTTCATTCTGCCAAAGAATACACTCCCATAAGATATGATGTGCAGATTGTTCGCAGTCAGATGTAGAACACTGACATAAAGGCGAGGCAACAAGCTTGAAGGAAAATACTTTATTTTAAAGTTACCATGCCCTGTGAGGAATTGGGCAACACAGTGATCCACCTCCAGCCACGTCCTGGCCAGCCGCACGCGAACGGATGGAAAGAATTGGTGGAAGTGTCGGCTATTGATGGAATTATCCCACCTACATTGCCATTCGGATAAAAGTTCCTCCCAGACGTCAATATGTGGTTTAAATAATCTAGAGATTTTCTCACGGTCACTCCGCGAAAGTACCTACACTTTGTGTTACTCGAAGTTAGTACAGTGCGTGCCACGAAAGTTGAGACTTGACCGCGGTTCCCGCCGCGCCGTCCCGATTTCGCCCGGTCCCTATTCCCTTCCCGCACTTGATTGAACCACGCCATTCGTCTACTGCGCAAGTCCACGTGGTGTGTCAAGTCTCATCTTTCGTGGCACGCACGCTATTACTATACTCTATGCACGCACGGTACTACGAAGGTACTACGTGTACTACCACAGTGTACTACTCAAGTACTCAGTCAAAAGAAATGTGCATCTCGCCCCCACTCCCGCTTACCCGCGCGGCGCCCCGCGTTTGCTTCCGTGCCTCGTTGGCGCATGTCAGAGTGACTCGACAGCGATAATTGCACAGATAATTATTTTGACGCAGCAGTATCCAAACTTCTTGGCCACCCTGAAGTTGGCTACAACTGCTGCGCAGTAGTAAATCTCATACAAAAACAGCACAAGTTCGTGCTGGATACTTCAGGGTGGCCCAGAAGTTTGGCGAGGACTATACCGATCTGAAGGGTGTATGGAAACATGTATCGATAATTATAATTTATAAGATATTTAAAGATAAAATAAAAGCAAATTGTACCGTACATAAAACTTGTTGAATTATCAACCTTATTTTACACAAATAGAAATTTTACTTCCCTTTTAATTTCCACTAATTTTAACAACATGTTTTTATAAAACTGCAGAACTACATACCAATCTGCAGGAAGTTTTCTGGAGAGGATGAATAAAACTAAGGCGTTAAAAGGCTAACCGTCAATTTCTGAATTAAGATTTTGAAATTGTTTCACACGTTCTTAAATCCAAAGAGTCAATTCAGAAACCGGCCTCAACATAAATAGGTCTTACAGGCCCTGATCTAGGGGAGGGGGGACCCCCCTAGATCCAAAAAAATAAAAACACTACAAAGTGAATAATTACTTCAATTTCGGAAGTTCTTGTTTATGTTTCTTTGGTTTTTTGACACGGAGTTCCGAAATTGAAGTTATTTTTCACTTTGTAGTGGTTTTATTTGGAAATCAGTTGTATTTTTTGTAAAAATGTTTTTTTTATTTTTCCCCTTTATTTGTGGTTCATAACGAGCAAGTTCAATAGGGTTAGGTTTCAAGGTAATGCCCAAAGTTATGCCTGCAACCTGTTTCGTTTAATTGTCAACATTGCACCTACCACTAGTTGTCTCTGCATCACCCAAGGGTCGACTGGTAGAAAATGCCTAAGGCATTAAGTCCGCCTCTGTACGTTTGTGTGCATGAAGTATTAAATAAATATAAATAAATAGATTACCCGAATAACATAAAACTTGAACATAACCGATGAAATGAGAGTGTACCAGGGTGAACTTTACATATCTGCGTGCCCCTTTAGAGCGCATCAGTGTGATGTTATGTTATGAAATGCCGTAAACTATACGTATTATATGTAGTAAAGAGATTTGCCGTTGTTTATTGAAGAGTTCTGTTGTATACACAGAAAAGAAAAAAACGCCTGTATATATCTCCGAAGTTCTTCATCAGATCTTGATCAATTGAAAAGGGACTACATGAGAAGAACTAGCTTTCTTCTAGGCAAGCGTGCTTCACCGTAGACCACATCATCGCTTAACCACAGGCGAGATGGTGGTCAAACGCGACCTTAAATATAATAAAAATAAATTGTTCGTCTAGTAAAAAGTTCTGAGGTAATACACACATAAACAAAAAAATACAGTCGGATTGAGAATCTCTAATTGCTCGCTTTTGGATTTAAAATTATTTTTATTCGGCAGCTTTTCTGACTAAGTCTGCAACGTAATCTACCTATCTGACTGAAGTGTCAAAATGTTCGAGGTCATATCACTCGCCACTGCAAAAAATATATTTCAAGACGGGTCGGGCAGGGGGTATATTCATAGTTAGCCTAGGGCGGTAGGATCAGGAGTCAGGACTCCAAATCAGGCGCCGCCGCTCGAACGCTGGAGAGAACCACAGCCAAGTGTCTGCCTCTATTCGAAAATATCGTAGACCTGGGGCTGAGGTAATAACATGATATCTTGATAATTAACACACATATATATATATATGTTAAATAAGTATTTAGGAATCAGATAAATAATTATCAATGTCGCTTTATTTATATTAATAAATTATTACTTATTGGGCGGTGGGCGGACCAAAAAAGAATATTCCATAGGTGATGAATTCCAAGCGGTCATCAACTGAATTAGCCGGGGTTTCCTTGTAGGTTGTATCGTTATAAGTTATCGCAATTATTAAAATTCATAAGCATTCATAGCTATCCGAAAAGCACACTTTGATAGCAACAGGACTGGACCAAGAATACTTCCTTGAAGAACCCAAGCCCTTTTTAATTGGCTTCGGTATTTGGAGGCTGTTAGATGTGTTTATTTTATTTGTTCACGCAAATGGCTGGTTTAGAGATTGTTAAATTATCAAATTACACATTTATAGCTTACGAGAAGAAACCTGAACCTTTCTCGTATTTACAGCAGTCATTAATTTTGGCTATTTCTACAGTTTTGTAGTGTTTAGCTTTAATGAGCTGTTATTCGAATTTCAAGCATTGAGGTAAGTACGCAGTACATATTATCTCAATTATTTCAAGCAGAAATAAAACTAATGAGATTTTCTTCATCTAAGAATGAGATCCATTCCTATATTATGTATGACTAAACCGTGATATAATAATACATTCTTTGAAAAATGTAAATTGTTGTGAAAAGAATTTAAAATCACAAGCCCTAAGAATAGAGTTCACTTTTGAATACATTATTTAAGAATTTGACATTTAATGAATCGTGATTGCCATACTGACTGAAACCATTCCGTTACTTCCATACTCCGTGAGGGTTACGTTGATTTTAAGTTTTTATTTCGTGCTAATCAATAGCTTTAAAATAATGCTTTTATAATTAACTCATTCATATTAAAGTCACCTATTTTCTAATGAATTCTAAATCTAAAATAATTTCTTGAACTCTAACACTTTGTATTCTCGTTGCGTTCCGTTTTACAAAGCTGCAATGAAAATCAAAAAGTTCCACATAAGCGGTATCCGACTGACAACACTGCCGAATACGTGGCCCCGAAGTTGTGTGATTAATGAGACTTGTTTATATTTTTTATTGTGTTATTTCTATAAAAATTTCCTCGGAAGCCGTGAGTAATTGAAAATACATTATTCGCCTTCGTCCCCGTATATTTTCGTAGGTGGAATCATTGTAGGTCTTTGCGTAAATTTCGAACAAACTTTAGGTTGCAGCTGTCAAAATTGTTCTAACAAGATTTCGTTGTATTTTCGTGATTATCTCAATATTTTAAAATTATATAACGTAAATCTCGAGATTTACATCGCAGGCGATTGTTCTGCGACCTTTGCATTCATAAAAAGGTGTTATTTTGTGTAATTATAGTGTTGTGTTGGTTGTCTTGTCACAGGTATACCGTCCAATTAAAAGTCAGGTTTCATCGTCATTACGTTCAGGTTTCTGTTTTTGCTTACTGAAAAACGTTGCATTCATGACACTGCACCTAATATGCCTTTGTAATAACATCCAAAACGAATTTCATTGTAAAGTATGTCAGAAAAATATGTTATGATTTCTTATCAGATTTCGTAACTTATATCTGTGTGATGTATTCTAAATGCCAATTGGGATCGACGCGCAGCTTCTATTAAGAATAATGAAACTGTGTCATCAATATGTTAGGATAGCACTAGAATGTATGAGCAGTAGGTATGTCAGATGGTATTGGTTAAAAAAATTGTATGACTATGAGTGAAAGTGATGACAACCATAATATTAAGGTATTCTATAATTAACTATTAATCTGTCCCAAGTACATTAGATGATTCATAACACTTGAATCAAGAAACATATAATAATATATTGTCTTCTTTAAAGTTACATTTTCCCTTCCAAGTATATTTAATTTTGCCTGAAGGACCCATAATAATGCTGTACATTAGTTTAGTACATGTCACAGCTGATAAACAATTTTGTGTTAAGCCTATTCTGTACCTGAGTGTTTATCTAATGCAAGGCAAGGCTAATGGAAAAGTTACTGCGTATAATGATTGCATCATTTTAGAGGTTAATGCAGTCCTATGGTGCTAAATAATGCCAGGAATAATAATAGCTCAACGGTTGGACATTTTTTCCTGCTCTTTGGCGGAATTGCAGAGGGTGACAGTTAGTGTTGTCGTCTATGTAACTTGTGTGACGGCACACATTACTTGGGACTGGTCTATCATGGACGCGAGTTGGTGTGTGATCAGTTTGCGAGAGGCATCTCTGGGTGTCGCAATGTATGACTACTTTTATTAACAAATAAATAGGAATAAATAATTAAAATCTTGGCAAAGAATTTTATTGAAAGGTGACAGAAATCGTAGCAAAACATTGTTGTCTACCTAACATCTCTGTGTACCTATGGTAGACTCACATTTTCCCAGTTATTTTTAACCCCCGCTGGAAAAAGAGGGGTGTTATAAGTTTGAAGTGTGTTGCTGTGTATCTGTCTGTGGCATCATAGCGTCCAAACGATTTTGATTTGGATTTTTTTTGTTTAAAAGGTGACTTAATCGAGAGTGTTCTTAGCTATGTTTGAATAAAATCGGTTCAGCCATTCAAAAGTTATTGGCCCTTCTCTGTTTGAATAGGGGTATTTCGCAAGATATCGTGTCATAATTACGTGTTCAATAGATTGCCGATCGAAGCATATCTACTATGTACTAGATAAATTATGTAGCATGAAATAAAAATGTGCCGGGTGTTTTCAAAATTATGAAATTTTACTTGTTTAAATCCATGTGATACCTAGGGGACGAGCCTATTGCTATTAACTGAGTACAAAACCAAATGTTACTGAGAAAATCCATAACAGAAAAAAGTAGAATTTTATGCAAATGACTAAAGCAAGAGCTCATGCATGTTAGCATATCTTGTGACCCATTTAATATGATAATAATAAATTAATTAGTGCTGTAGTTTTTATTAGAATTCTGACCATGTTTGTTGTGTGTTATTACGCATATTCCAGAAATTTATAACATAAACGTCCCATAAGAATAATACACTAATTCACTTACATGAGAATATTAAAACCTAATATATAGTACCATCAATGAGTCATGGCCCTTCTGAAGTTAGCGCCAAGTGCTTGCACAGAACATACTTTACAAACCAAATGGCTGTTTTCTTTATGAGTTTACATGTGCGAAAGTTCACTAAGTTTATGTTCAGACGGGCCACGACTCATTGGTCGTACTGTAAAGCAGTTATTGTTGGGAGTATTACAAAAACTAGACACTATAATTTAATTTTGAGGGTAGTATAAATACACTGGTTTGAACATCAAAGTAAACAAGTTATTCCACAACATGGCCACGCATAGCATTTTTAATATTTCTATTTCTTTGACAGGATAATCGGCTCCAAGTACAATGATGAATCCGCAATATCCACCACCAGGGCAGAACAATAATGCACCAATCAACCCCATGTTTCCCCCAACATCACAGGATTACAATGGAGTTCAAAACTCCAATGTCTACAGTCAGATGCCACCCAATGGCCCACAGATGCAACAGAAAGCTTTTGAACCATTGGATATGTCCCAAAAGATGGAGGGCATGAGCATAAATGGACCCCAAGGCTTCCAATCCATCCCACCTACCCAATTACCCCCTGGCCAGGCACCCCCTGGGCAGTTTCCACCCGGAAGTTTTCCACAAACACCTAACTACGGTCCTGGACAAGTTCCTATTGGTCAAGGACCTCCACAAGGTATGCCTGGTCGCCCTCCAGTTAGTGGAGCCTCCCAATTCCCTCCAATAGGCCAAAAACCCCAAATGCCTCCATCGTCAGCACCAGGGCAAGTGCCAACCTCCCTTCCTCCTAGCTATGGCATGCCTCCTCAAAGTCAAACACCAGATCCCCAGAATAGACAGTACCAACCTCCAACTTCGATGCAGCAAAGACCTCCGAGTGCTCAACCTAGTCAACAGCCTATGGGGCAACAGCCTGGTTTCCAAGGACCTGGGCATATGCCTCCACATTCTCAAGCAGGTCTTCCACCCCCGCCTGTTATGGGCCGGCAAGGAATGCCGCCACAAGGTGGTCAGCAACCTCAACAAGGATTGCCTCAGCAACCTCAGATGGGAGGCCCTACAAGTATGCAACCTGGTCAGCAAGGAATGCCTCCACAGATGGGTCCACCATCTCAGCAGCAACCTGGCATGCCTCCTCAGTCGAAACCTCCTGGCCCACATGGACAACCACAGCCTGGGCAGATGCAGAGGCAACCTGGCCTTCCTCCGCAACCAGGCATGATGTCAGCATCTTTGCCCCCTCAACCTGGGCAGCAGCAACAACCGGGTCAAATGCCTGGTCAACAGCAACAACCAGGTCAAATGCCAGGTCAACAGCAGCTACCAGGTCAAATGCCAGGTCAACAGCAGCTACCAGGTCAACAACCTGGAAAATTGCCTGGTCAGCAGCATATGCCAGGTCCGCCACAACCGGGGCCACCCGGCCTACCGCCAGGGCAGCAACTACCACCCCAACCTGTACAGATGCAAGGCCTTCCTCAGCAACCTGGGATGCCTCCACAACCTGGCAAAATGGGTCAACCTGGAATGCCTCCTCAACCGGGGCAGATGGGTCAAACTGGAATGCCCCCACAGCTTGGTCAAATGGGTCAGCCTGGTCAAATGAGTCAACCAGGGATGCCACCACAACCTGGACAAATGGGCCAATCTGGAATGCCACCTCAACCAGGACAAATGGGCCAACCTAGAATGCCTCCTCAACCTGGGCAGATGGGCCACCCTGGTATGCCGCCACAACCAGGTCTAATGTCTCAACCGGGATTGACTCCACAGCCAGGCATGCCTCCACAACCAGGTCATATGACTGTTCAACCAGGTCAGATGTCCCAGCCTGGACTACCGCCGCAGCCTCAGCCTGGTTTCCCGGGCCAGTTCCAGGGACAGGCGCAGACGATGCCTGGTCTTCCTCATATGCCGCCTCCGTTACCGCAGCAGCAGAGGCAATACCCTGCGCAGCCTAATCAGCCAGGATATGGACCACCTACACAGCAGCCTGGTGGTGCTCAGTATCCGAGTAGTAAGTAACAAATACTATAACTATCATAATTATATAACTATCTGTAGGCCATAAAGTGTGAACTTTTACTTGCACAAGTTTTGCTATTCATCATCATCATCATCATCATCATATCAGCCGAAAGACGTCCACTTCAGGACATTGGCCTCTTCCAAGCGTCGCCACATTGACCGGTCCCGTTCGTCCTGCATCCAGCGGATCCCCGCAACCTTCACCAGGTCATCGGTCCACTTGGTGGGAGGCCTTCCAACGCAAAGTGTTCCTATTTTAAGTTCTTGGACCTAATAACCTTATTTTACTTTTACGTGTATATCTTCTGAACGGTATGTTTTTTTTTCTAATTCTGTGTTAACCATCATTACACACAAATTCAAAGCAACGTGCGTAAAAAATTCAACTCTGCACTAAGCCGTTTTATATGATTTTCATCAAATTGCCAAACGTCAGCGCAGCGGAAACTTGATTATTGCCGCAGTTTTATGTCACACAAATTTCATTCAAGCATACACATTTACCTCTCGTTACAAACTAATTATTGGATGTTTTTTATTTGCGGTTGCCATTCCAGAACTCTTCTGCCCAGCTTCCAGAAGTGTTGCTATTACAAGTAGACAAATAATCATACTTTAATTTCTTGCCTTTTATCTAGTTGATGGGAATTTGGCCTATGTATATTTTTACTGCCATATAGATTTTTTAGGGAAGCCTTTTCAAGCAATGCGACAATATTGGTTAAGTAAAAATAAAAAAGAGCTGCTCCTTATGAACTTGCATCTTATAATAAGAAGTAAAAACTGGCAAAGTCCAACACTTGGCCAAATGTGGCCAAGTGTTGGGCTTGGCACATTTATTTCCTTACCAAACTGCAAAATCAAGTTGGTTGTAATAGAAAAATGGGGAAATTTCAAAGAAAAATCGGATTTATTAGTATATTCGTATTTGTTAGTAAAATATACATAATAATAAATATTATCAGCAAATTTGAGGTTCATAGGTCAATGAGAAGTTAAAAATTCATCAGAACAGAATTTTGTAAAAAAAAAAGCTGACTGGTGGCTTCTCTTCATCATCATCATTATATCAGCCGAAAACGTCCACTGCTGGACATCGGCATCCCCCAAGAGTCGCCACATTGGCCGGTGGCTTCTCATTCATTTGTTTTCCAATATTTTTTTAAACAAAAAATATAGTATATATCTACTCAACAAGCTCTAAACAACGTTACCCTACTTAGCTGTATGGGAGCCCCACTAAAAAACCCCCTAAAAACTTAAAAATATTATATGACAATATGGCTTTGGGATGCTTATACTGTGAAAATTTTAAGACTGTAGTTTCAACCGTTTGGCTGTAAAACCTATGTGACAGACGACGGACAGACAGACACTTCAGTGACAAAAATAGGGCTTGGTTTAGACCCTTTGGGTATTGAACCCTAAAAAGGTATATTAGCTAAATTAGCCTTTCTCTCATTTTAATCCAAAATATTTTTTTCATTTATATAATTTAGAAATCTAATACATTAGCAAGCCAACAATATCTTTTACTCAAATTTCCAGGCCTACCACCAATGCCGAACCAGATGCCTCCTCAGCCGCCCATGCCTGGCCAGCAACAGCGAGGCTTCCAGCAGCCGACCTCAGGATATCCGCCACAGTTCCCTGGGCAGCAGCAGTACCCTGGACAGCAGCCGTACCCTGGCCAGCAATACCAACAGCAACCAGAGCAGAAAAGATTGGACCCTGACCAGATGCCTAGTCCGGTTAGTAATAATTTCCTTCTCCGATTCTGCCTATTTTTTTTTGGACATTTTGACAATGCTTGTCAAATTATGTACTTTTTGGCAGATAAATGTTGGCAAAGCCTATGTATATTGCTGTCTTGCAAACAAAGTTTCAAGTAATCGATTCAATGGAGAATAACAGATAGAAATATGTGGCGACTTATGATATTTGTTAATCTAATTAATTAACCTATTATATTCCACTACTGGCCATGGCCCCTCTCTCCCTCTTTCACATACGTCTGACCTATATGTTTTGCTAGTTCCTATGGTAAAAACACTAACCTCCTTTTCGAATCTGCCACAGTCGGATAAAAAGGCGTGATTTGTTTTAATACCAGATGCCTTAACTTCCTAGCCATCCAGGAGAGCACTTGTGTTCCAGTGGTAATGGCCGTGACTTTCATGTTGTAGGTCGTGGGTTCTAACCCAAGCAGGCGCTCTCAAAAAGGTGAAGGAAAACATCGTGAGGAAACCGGCATGTCTTAGAACCAAAAATTCGCGCGCGGGCCCAGTATATGTTGGTGGATATCACATCATCCACTAACATACACTGGGCCCGCGTAGTGGATTACGGCCCGTTCACTCTCACAGAAAGGTGGCCTGCACGCACAACGGACCAAATACGAGTATAAGTGCGGCAAAGGGGTCTATCTATCCTATCCTATCTAGCCATCCAGACAAACTTGTGTGAAGCACAATCTGTAACATCATACTCTTCATCTCCAGATCCAAGTGATGGCCGACGACCAACAGAACCGCGGCGGTATCTTCGTGACCAACGAAAAGGGGCTGGTGCCACCGCTGGCCACCACCGACTTTGTCGTAGACGATAAGGGGAATGCCAGTGAGTATACACTCTTTATTTCTTTGTCTTAAAATTCATTCTAGTTTGAGTTGCCATCAAAATAGTACTAGACAAGAAAAGTATTTTATTGTTTGTGAAGTTATTGTATTTGAAGTTCACAGGAGTAGATTTAGACCAAATTACACTGCAAATAAATATGATTCGTTTTCTTCCAATTATAAAGAAGCCATTGTTCAACTGAGGATTTTACAAACTTATGAACCGCGGTTCATTGATAGCGTGACAGGGGACAGGACGGTATGGAAGAAGACAACGTGTTGCGCCGACCTGGGATAAGGACAGGAAGGTGATGATGATGATGATTTAGACGGTTCATTGGCGCAATTTCTTCTCCCACTTGACTTATATCTTCGTATCGTATTTCTGACCAACCTGATACAAACAAAAATGATAATGCGAAATAATATAAGTGTTAAATTTTACCTTCCAGGTCCTCGCTACATTCGAAGCTCAATGTATACAGTGCCAGTCACAGCTGACCTGCTCAAACAGACGTCCATGCCTTTCTGTTTAGTTGTAAGTATCTTAGTTGTTATTGACCAGTTTTAAGTATATACTCGCAGAATAAATTATATAAACAGCTTCTCTCCCGTCAACTGTCTACCTACCTACCCACCTACCCTATATACATGATTGTTGCGTAACTTAAACCGTTTACACAGCGCACGCAACGGACGCTCAAAAAGGAATATCTTTTCCCGTTTTTGCTACATTTTTCATTTATGCTCCGCTCCTATTGGTCGTAGCGTGATGTTCTATAACCTTCCTCGATAAATGGGCTATCCAACACAAACAGATTTTTTTCAAAACCAACCAGTAGTTCCTGAGATTAGCGCGTTCAAACAAACAAACTCTTTAGCTTTATAATATTAGTATAGATCTATTGCCATATTACCTGCCGCCCACGTCTTATTAGTACTTCATCCAATATCTTTATTAATTAATATAGCCTATGTGTTATTCTGATGTAGGTATAAGCTATATTTCTGTTAAGTTTAACAAACATCCATCCATTCATCCATCCTCAAAAACTTTCACGTTTATAATAGTAGTAAGATTGGGCAAGTCTAGAGTTATCAGCCGTTAATACTAAACATGGGGATCTGGGCCCGATGCCTGGGTCAGGCAAAAAGTTACTGGATTGTTTATTTTAGAAATTCAATTGTCAAATAGGAGTTGGTATTCAAACCTGATTAATGAAAATAGACTTGCCCTTTTTTTTACTCTGTGGACTCGCCTCCTTTTAATTGGGACTATAAATTGCGAAATGTCGATTTACCAATACAACTCTGCCTACCTCCGTCACTTGCCACTAGGTTTAATTGTTTCGGAGTCACCCAGTCGACACCGGCTATCGCTGAAAACCAGCGCTGTGGCTCTGTCTCGCACACGAGTCCCAGCATTATGCTGAGCGATGACCGTTTTGCGTAGTTGTCACGCATACTTTGTAATTATTGTATTTAAGTTTTTTTTTTGTTATTTTTATGGTATGCGTCGTGCCTGGCGCATATAAACAATTTTTCTTTCTTTCTTCTTTACCTTTTGTTAAATACAGGCGCTAATGTTATTTGATCAAAAATATGAATCAACCTGCCTATTCTTTGTCAACTATATTGGGATGGGTTTCCAAGCTAACCGGATGAGGCTGTATTTCATTATGTATTTTACATGAAGCGACTGAATATCTAACTGCCACAACATAGTATAGTTCTCACCAAACTTCTTGGCCTCCCTGAAGATGGCTACAATGCGCAGTAGTAAATGTCATATAAAAAAAAACATTTTCATAAAAAAATACTAACAACTTCCAAATAAAAAAACTACAAAGTGAAAAATAACTTTCTTATTGCAAGTTGGTGTCTTTGGTAGGTATCATTTTTTTTGGGTTATTGACACCGACTTCCAAAAAGAAAGTTAATTTTCACTTCGTAGTTTTTTTATTTGAAAGTCAGTAGATATTTTTTGTAAAATGTTTTTTTATTTTTCACTTTTTAGATGTAGCTACCTAATGATGCCAGAATAAATTACCCGAATATCATAAAACTTGAGTGTACCAAGGTATACATCTGCGTACCCCTTTAGAGCGTACTGGCGTGATGTTATGTTATGGTATAAACAATAAATAGACATGCGATTGCAGCAATTCCGAGAGATTTGCCGTTAAATATTGAAGAGTTTTGATGTATATCTCCGAAGTTCTTTATCAGATCTTCACCAAATTAAAATGGGACCAATTTCGGAACATACTCTTTCATACAAAAAAAGAATTTTCGAAATCAGAATAAAAACAAACATAATGTCGAACATAGAACCTCCATCTTTTCAGGCACTGATTGTTGCTGTTTTTAACCTTCTGAATGCCAACTTCAGGGCCCGCCCAGAAGTTTGGCAGGAACTATAACTCTTTGGTCAATCAATAACACCAATCATTTCTCTTTTCCAGCTCTCCCCAATGGCAGAAACAGTAGGCACAGAACAAGAGCCCCCGCTGATAGACTTCGCAGCCCTAACAGGCTCTCAGACGATGGGCCCAGTGCGATGTTCCCGCTGCAAGGCCTACATGTGTCCCAACATGAAGTTTGTGGATGCGGGGAGACACTTCAAGTGTGCCTTCTGCAAGGCTACTACTGAAGGTATGTGGGGACTTATTGTAGTGGTAGGTATTTGGAGTGTTCTAGGGAGTATTCAGAAAATATAATACTAGCATACAGATCCCTCATCGTCGTTCTTTGTCTGATTAAGCTGATTATTTTTCTAAGAACATCGATGGTGTTAGCATCGACTTGCAAGTAAGAGGGTTTACTCGGTTCGTGAAAACTTTTTTTTTTAAATACACCGAAGATTTGTTTTATAGTACTTTTTTGCACGTTTTTACAGTTTCATTGTACCAGCATGTGTAAAAAACAAATTAAAAAATCGAGTGGATGCCTCCGAAATTTAAAATCGAGCCATCTATCAATTTTAAATGATCCATTCAAATAATCTTTGTGAATTAACAGCCCAATATTTCTTAATTTTGTGCTTCGGAGTGTTAATTAAAAAAGAACATACATATTTATGCTCGTCTTTAGAAAATTTTAATATTTCACAAATCGAAGCTAGTAGAAGTAGTTAAACTTGGAGTTTATTCCGTTAAGAAGTTAGTGAACAAATAATAAAGCGGGCGCGGTGTTAGGCGTCCCAACTGTGGGCAGAGGGGAGGGGAGGCACACGATACCCGGCTGCCGTCGCCGAGCTTTGGCAGCGTGCGACCACATATTCAAACCCTTTGCGTTGCAAGGATAGCTTATGCTGGAAAAGAGTTTGTCTCTATTAAGTTGGCAAGACGCCACATGATAATGATACCCCTATTTTTTATTAATGTTCTCATTTAACTCTTTTCCTGTTCCAGTTCCGATGGAATATACACAGTATATTAACAGCATGCAGCAGTACGGCCGCGTGCCCGCCGAGATGGCGCTGGGAGCGTACGAGATCGTCGCTACCAAGGAGTACTGCCGAGTAAGTAAAATCTTACTAGTTTTTATTTTTTCATCTCACACCTAATCATTCAACCATAAATGTCGAAGAATAATCTTGTTGAGGGTTACGGCAGTACTCAGGACATAATCCTGCATTTATAGTTTGTCTCAAAATTATATCATTTTATACCAGTTATCCAATCCAATTTCTACAAACTTATTTCAAAACGAGTTGTAACTAAATTCCAATCCTAAACTATAAAAACGGTTATTGTACTTTGAGCTTTATTCCAACTGAGATAAAGTTCTTAATATAAAAGCCGAATTTGAAATAGAATCTAAATTGCCAATTTTATATTGACCTTTATGTAAATCAGAATAAAGACCAAAGTAAAATTTTTGACTATAATAAGATTTTCGCTTGGACTAAAGTTGAATTCGTCGAGTTTGAAATAGGCCAATAGGAGCGGAGCATACATGAAAAATGTTTCAAAAAACGGGAAAGATTATTATTTTTTGAGAGCTTCCGTTGCGTGCGCTGCGTAAGCGGTTAAAGTTACTGTTGGCGAGAGCGAAGCCGTGTGGGTCAGCTAGTTAACTATATAAGTCCAGGTTTGTCGTTGTTTTCCTTCACCATTGCCTGTGATGTCCAAGATAAACTTAAAGTACATATGAACACACATACATACATTGGTACGATTTTGTGTCAAAATGTTGTTTTTTTTTCAGAACAACACCCTTCCTCACGCGCCGGCGATAGTGTTCGTGATCGACGTGTCGTACAACGCCATCAAGAACGGACTCGTGCACACCGTCTGCGAGAATATCATGGAGATTATTGATGTAAGTGGTTTGTTTGCCCACAGATAATATAATACTAGCATACAGATGTCTCATCCCATACAAAGAAACCGTGACGACGTAACTGGCGTTTTTCGTCTGATTAAGATGATTTTTTTTATAAGCACTTCGATCGCGTTCGGTTCTGTTCCACGGCTATCGATGGTGTTAGCAGCGACTTGCAATTTAAAGGGTTTTCTAGGTTCGTGAATAAAAAATAATGACGATTTGTTTTATAGTACATTTTTGCAGATTTTTACATTTTCACTGTACCAAAATGTGTTACAATACAAATTTAAAAATTCGAGTGGCTTGCCTCAGAAATTTAAAAGCGCGCCATCTGTTGAATCAATTGTAAATGAAATGTGAATAAGGAACGCAATATTCCACAATTGTTTGCAGGAGTGTTGATTAAATAAGAACACAATTTTTATGATCAATTCTAGTTTTTTATTTTATTTTATATACAATTCAATAACGAATCGATGCATATCGCGCCATCTAGTGACAATTATTTGAAACAATTTTTCTTTGTTAGCGCTGGGACACCGTGGTTTATTATTTATTTATTTAAACTTCATGTACAATAGTGGTACATAGGCGGATCTAATCAGTCTTGGCCCTACTGAGACGATTACATAAACCGATCGCCTATTATAGTTAGCCATATTTATTGTAAGTCCCTTGAAGAAGAAACATGACAAAATGTATTAGGACTGATAACGTTGACGTCACTTGATGACCTCGCTCGTATAATAGTTATGTTGCCTGGGTACACAAATGATAATTCTATTTCTATTCCGTCAGTGAGATTATCAAATAATATTAGACCCGTATTTACTGCTTTATAAATATATAAATAAATAAAAACTCAGGAGTGGGGGTTTGTGACGTCACTTAGTCAATAAAAAGTTTAGCACACCATCGTCGTAATTTTTTGTTTACGTGGCAAAAGAAAAATAAGTGTCCAATATTTTTAGGTTATCTAACTGACGGACTAAATAGATGTTTTTTGTCAACTACCCTATTATAAGCTGAGGTCACCATTTCGTTTTTTTCCTTGTCTAATTTTTGTCCCACCTTTGGGCAAAGGCATCCCCTCTCTCAACAAACCAAATCTTTTGGTCGCACCGTTGGCGCAGTGGTTGAGCGATTGACTGCTGCGCTGCGTGTCGCGGGTTCGATTGCCACACGGAACAAATATTTGTATGACCTACCCTACAGATAGTTGTTCCGGCTCTGGGTGTTGTGTATGTGAGTTTTTATGTTTGAAAACGCAATCACGATACAGGAAGAAATTCCTAGTGTGGGGTAAAATTATTTAAAAAAATAGAAAGAAATCCTCTCTGCCTGGCCAAGTTTCACCCGCAAACGTGGTCAGATCGTCTCGGTAAATGTTTATTATTTATTACACGTACAATTTAGTTTTAGTTAGTTAATTATCTAATAACAATATTCATCTGTTTGCAGGCGATGCCCCGTGACGAACAAACAGGCAAGAGTTGGACCCGCGTCGGATTCATCACATACAGTTCTACCGTCCACTTTTATAATATCAAGGTAAGCTACTTATTATCGCAAAATAGACGACCTTGAAGGTGGTGTTTCGAAAACTATAACTTTATTTTAAGTTTGTTTGTCCATTAGAGCAAACATCAGCTACTTTTTATATAGTAAAAATTGTAATACAGATAATCTATTCCAAGCTGTATTCGCTAACAAAATGTCAGAAGGGAAATTTACAATCACCAAATATTTTAGTATACAATTAATCAACTTTATTCTTCTCACTGTGTCGCAAATTTTTTTTTTTTTTTGGTCTGTCTATCCTGACCTCATTTTTCACAATATTCAAACTTATTCTAGCCTAGAAAAACCTTTTTTCCAGGGTTCCCTAGCTCAGCCCCAGATGATGTCAGTGGGCGACGTCAGCGACATGTTCGTGCCACTACTGGAAGGCTTCCTGGTGCTACCAGAGGAGAGCGGCCCGGTGCTACAGGCGCTGCTGCAGCAACTGCCGGTCATGTTCCAGGATAACAAGGAGACGGAGACTATCTTATTACCAGCTGTACAGGTAATGTGTGTTTTTGAAAAAAAAATGCTTTAATTCCTGCACATAAAGTTCGATTTGCGTTACAACTGCAACAATTTTTATGACGTTGTCAATTACTTGTCATTGTAAAATCAACTTATTTTACACTTGTATACAGCTGAAATTTGATGAAGTGAATACAACAAGAATTTAAATATGGGATACATTATTTGCGTAGCCTTGTCCCAACTATTTTGTGGTCGGCTTCTATACTCCATTTTAATAACCTTAGAAATATCTACATCCCTTTTTTCCGTCCGTTTAACCGATTTTGAGTTCTCTCCCGTAATTCTGCCGTAAAGGATAGCATAAAAAGCATAAACCTGTTACCAAAACTAACTGTTTACTACAGTTTCCATTTGTCATATCACAACGCAGTAGAAGTCGAAATCGGTTGAACGGGCTGTAAAATGGGATTATTTAAATGTCTTTGTTATCTCAAATGGAGTATAGTGTAACTAGATTTAGCTAAATATTAGAATTTTACATGGATTATCTGAGCTCTACGACTCACTCACTGGATTTTCTCAGAACGTTTTTTCAGATGCAGAGAGGAGTATTAATGCAAAAAATAAGCCGTCATACTCGCGTCGGGGAACCGCTAAGTAAATAAACTGCTGTAAACGTTGGCAGTTCCCCGACGCGAGTACCCGGTTTATTTTATGCTTTTTATTAGTTTTTGTGTCAGGGGTTTTTTAAGTATTAACTTTAATTTTTATTTTATGCTTTTTAAAATACATATAATTCACCTAGTACTAGACACGCTTCAATCGACAATCTATCAAAACACCTAATTATGAAATGCGGATTTCTTTTGAACGTGTCAACCGATTCCAATCAATCATAGCTAAGAACACTCGACAAAGACACCATTCAAACAAGAAAAAAAAACAAAATCAAAATCGGTTCATCCGTTCGGGAGCTACGATGCCACAGACAGATACACACACAGACACGTCAAACTTATAACACCCCTTCGTTTTTGCGTCGGAGGTTAAATACCGCGAACAAGCAACGCTTAATCTGATGAACCTACCTGTGTCCCTTACCTTAAATACATTTATTCAAAGACATTTTTAAAATTTCAAAAGTTGGTTGCCCATTCTTAATAGTTGTAGGTTCCTACGGCGATGAACGAGTTAAAAACTCTCTGAACACACTTTTAAATCAAAATACATACCTAACTAACCCACTCTATTCTCCACAGGCCGGCCTAGAAGCCCTCAAAGCAGCCGACACCTCGGGCCAACTGCTGGTCTTCCACACATCCCTACCAACATACAACGCGCCCGGCAAGCTCATCAACAGAGAGGATAGGAAGCTGCTGGGAACTGACAAGGAGAAGCAGATACTGGGTGAGTTTGAGAGGAACTGGATCTTTCAAGCATATTGGAAACTTCCTTGTCTATAAGGAAGTATAGTCCCCGGCATATAAGTTGGCAAGGCTTTTGCGTAGTGGGGATAAGTTCGCGCATATTGCACTTGAATTAGATTGAAAGCAATCGAAACAAAACATCTTTAAAGTACTTGTCAAACTGTAATCTACTGTTTAGTGTTGTAGAGATACATGGTCCCTTAGTTCTTTTCGATTCGACGGTATATTTAATTTAATTCTTTGGGCCATGTTGGTCGCCACGTTTATTGCAACATCAGAAGCGCTGTACCTGATGATCCAAGGTGCAAGTGAATTGACAGCTAGGAAACTCCAACAAGTGTTACATAGTCTGTACAGGGGACCACACTCGCTTCGGGTGTTCGATGGATTAATAATAATCCTCCATTTTGCCAAATTATATTTTTTACTAAATGCCCTATTTCTTCCAGCTCCCCAAACCACCGTGTACAATGAACTGGGCCAGTCGTGCTGCGCGGCCGGAGTGTGCGTGGAGATGTTTGTGTGCAACAACTCGTATGTGGACGCCGCCACCATCGGACAACTGCCAAGACTTACTGGTGGACAGCTGCACAAGTATACTTACTTTACGGTGAGTTAATGTGACTGTTTTGATCCCGTGACTGTATTTAGACTGAGATCCAATTTAAGGCGTATATATTCCCCAATGTGAGCCGTGCCACCTTTTGGGCAGTTTTGTTTGCAAAATATTCTTTGATTTACATATGCTATTTCATTTATGGAGAAATTCTTGCCATCAATTATTCTGTATAAAAATATTTTTAAACATCCAAGTCGTTCTGAAGAAGTATCAAAAAAAAAAAAGCAAAACTATTAGTAACACCAAAAAACCATGTTCCACAAATAATGTACTTGAATCAATAATAAAAAAAAAAAACAAACCTAAGTAACCTAGCTGTACTAAGGAGTATGCTATAGAAAGTGACCGTTTTACGGCACTAACGCGGTGGTAGGCCCTTAACCAATGATAATAAGTCATTAGGAATGTAAACTACGGGAAATAATGATGAGTCATTAGGGGCACAGATAATATAATATTAGCATACAGATGTCTTATCCCATACAAAGAAACCGTGCCGATGTAACTAGCGTTTTTCGTATGACTAAACTGATTATTTTTATATATTTTTAAACCGATCGATCGCGGTCGGTTCCGTTCCACGGCTATAGATGGTGTTAACAGCGACTACAATTATTTTCTATAAATACAGTGACGATTTGTTTTATAGTATTTTTACACGTTTTCACAGTTTCGTTGTATCAAAATGTGTTAAAATACAAATTTAAAAAATCAAGTGCAATACCTCAGAAATTTAAAACCGCGCCATCTATAGGAATAAATTTTAAATGATCCATTCAAATAATCTTTGAAATGTGAATTAAGAGCCCAATATTCCATAATTTTGTGCTTAGGAGAGTTAATTAAACAAGATCCCAATTTGTATGATCAATTCTAGAAAATGTTGATTTTACACACAATTCAATAACAAATCGATGCATATAGTGATATTTATTTAAACCAAATTTTCATTCTTACCGCTGGCAGTCCGTGCTCGGGAAAAATGAGTAATTAAGGACTTACTTAGCTTACATATATTTGAAAAAAAAAAACTCGAGGCTGAAGCTAACTTTCCCGGACGTAACTCGAAAAAAACATTGATTTTGATATTAGGATAGGATAAGATAGATGGACCCCTTTCCCGCACTTAGACTCGCATTTGGTCCGTTGTGCGTGCAGGCCACCTCTCTGTGAGAAGGAATGGGCCGTAATCCATTATAATATTAAAGTTTATATTGGTCAAAGTTATTAAGGGCCACTTGCGTGAAAAATATATATTTACCCGACTGCCGAAGGGTTTATATCAAAGTCAAATAATTTATTTCAATTTAGCCTCATACACGGCACTTTTGAATGAAAAATTTAAAGTTAAAATAATATAATAATAATTGATTCTAGTAGTCCATTCGCAAAGGTGTCTATTTTTTTATTTGAAAGTTGTGTATGTTTGTGCAGGCGGAGATCGACGGGCCGCGCCTGGTGCTGGACGTGGTGCGCGTGGTGTCGCGCGCCACCGCGCACGACGCCGTCATGCGCGTGCGCGCCTCCACCGGCGTGCGCCCCACGGACTTCTTCGGGCACTTCTTTATGTCCAACACCACGGATGTGGAGTTAGCGGCTATCGGTGAGTTCACAGTTTTTGTTTCTGATCGGAAAATTGAATATTAAAGCATATCATTTTATGTTCGATAGATGACTACAATCAGTTGATTAAAGTGCACATTGCGTCTTGATGGTGCTGGGTCTCACGTCTATTGGTACACAAAATTTAATCTAGTTGCACATTTGCAAGCCTTCAGTAGGTCTCTATGGAGAAGAATGTGCAAGAAACTCCACGGACACTCATTTTCATCAGTTTTAATTACAATTATTTGGTTCTAAATTGGTTTGGTACAATTATTATTACATCATTCTCGTTGGAAAAATACATATGTGAGAACGATGTAAAAATACGTGTACGCAAGGCCGTCTGGAGTAAAACAAAAAAATAAAGTATAAAACAGGCCGAAGCAATTAAGCCACTCAGCACAACCATCATGAAGGGAACCGAATGACTTAATGTCCTCTTCGACATGAATAATATAAAATAGGATAGGAAGAGAACATCCAGCTTTCAGAGGACTAAAGCGCAATCGCAGTTTTAATACTAAGTTTCAATCAACATTTAATTGAACTGCGAAAATTGTTCTTACTACTATGACAAAAAACAGTACCTAAACTAAATTATTATCGCAGATGTGCGATTAAGGACGCTGTTACATTTTCGACGAACTCAAATTTAGGTATCTAGTAGCACACAACAACATTACGCGCACGCACTCATTGAAACTACTGAGCGCTCGATTTTATACACCACTCAAATAATATTGGTCCTTGTTATTAATTTTTAATTTTATTGAAGTTGATTCAGGAAGGTTAGTCGGCACTTTGAAAATGCATTTGGTAACTGTTACAAACCGTCGTCGTAAAAAGTAGGTTATTATTTTCAACCGACTTCAAAAAAAGGAGGTGCTCTATATATTCGACCCGTATGTATCCGCGATTTTCTTTAAAACTACTTATCCGATACTATCGGGTTTACGTCGATTAATGTATGTGTTTTCAGGGAATAAATATATTATATATGGATATGATAAAGATCTTCGGAGATAGACAATGGAATTCTTCAATAACAAATAGTAAATGACCTGCGATTAGTGTGATCGTATAATTATGTTTTGTTTTCACTATACCATAATATAAAATCACGCTTGTGCGTTTTTAGGGGGTTAACAGATTGATTTAGTATACCTACCCAATATGGGGTACCAACAAGAACTAAAAAGAGAAAAATAATAACTTTTCCGTGTCGAAAAACGAAAAACAATAGATACCGACACCGACTTTCGAAAAAAGAATTAGCTTTCACTTTGTTGTAGTAAGTAGGTATTTTTACAAAAACGCAACGTAAAATAAGTAGATACCTAAAACGAAATAATTTCCGGTCACAAGGATTAAAAAACCGGCCAAGTGCGAGTCGGACTCGCGCACGACGGGTTTTGTACCATTATTGAAAAAAACGACAAAAAAACACGTTTTTTGTATGGGAGCCCCAATATTTATTTTATTCTGTTTTAGTTTTTATTGTTATAGCGTCAACAGAAATACATCATCTGTGAAAATTTCAACTGCCTAGCTATCACGGTTCATGAAATACAGCCTGGTGACAGACAGACAGACAGACGGACCGCGGAGTCTTAGTAATAGGGGCAACCCTAAAAATGACTTGAACATTTTGCATTACATATTATATACATATTATATAAAATATTACCATCAAAAATTTTTGGAGTATTACATAATGAGCATCAGCTAATGACATACTACCCAAAAACCATGAAAATGTCACCCATGACGAAAAGATGTCAAATTTTCGTCGGCGCCATCTTGTATTTTGGTTTTGACCCCGTATTCGATATGAGCGACCCCAAAATCCATGACAATGACACCCATGACGCAAAGATGTCAGATTTTCGTCGGCGCCATCTTGTATTTTGGTTTTGACCCCATATTAGATATTAGCGACGCCAAAAACCATGAAAATGACACCCATATCGACAAGCGGTCAAATTTCGTCGGCGCCATCTTGTATTTTGGTTTTGACCCCATATTCGATAGAAGCAACCCCAAAAAACATGACAATGACACCTGTGACGAAAAGATGTCAAATTTTCGTCGCCGCCATCTTGTATTTTGGTTTGACCCCGTATTCGTCATACATACAAACCGGTTCAAAATATAAATCTCCTCCCACCCATCCACTTCTAACCTTCACCGCCGCCAGCTTAACCTTACCCATCCAAATCCTAACCTTACTAAGAGCTGCTTAAACCCACCCATCCATTTCTCAACCTTGTCAACAACTGCTTAACAATACCTATCCAAATTCCGATGATACCCAACATAATTTCTAAATCACATTCTAATAATAAAAGGAAACTCAAACATACTTTTATTTCGGTCCGGTAAAATATCAACTCCTTTCGATCACGACATACGACTCACGCATGCACATTACAATCTTTTCTATTACTTTTATTGTATTTATTTTTTGCAAAAAAGCGATACGCTCGTCCTTCCACGAGCGCTTCTGAGCGCGGAATGATAAGCTTCAGGCTTCTAGTGCAAAATGTATGAAGAAGTCGGCAAGTGTTTTTATTTTAGCTAATAATTAAAATATATATTGATTTGGGTAAAAATTAATTATCTGAACCTGTAAAGGACTTTATATACCGCAATTTTTTTATAATTTTGAAGATAAAACATGCTGTAAAATTAACTAAACTGGGACCTATTCGGACCCTACTTTTTAATATTTTTGCGATTATTGTGATGGGCAAAACGTATTTGTGCGAAAATTTTGTATGATGTCATGCAATTTTTCTGATGCCAATCTGGAGCTGAATATATTATCTTTAAATTAAGACCATGATATCTTCACATCTTTGATTGCATATGCATTAAAATTGTACCTGTAAAGCACTGTTATTTGTAGAAAAATGTAATAGCGTCCTTAACTTACACATTTTTCTCTTTTGCATACCTATTCCCAACATTGCTGAATTCTATCAGTAAATAACAACAAGTAAACTACATAATTTATCTAGATAAATTACTACTACCGCGTGTCGTGCGTGTCGTGTGTGTGTGTGCGTTAGCGTGTCTACTAGTAGTAGACACGCTTCAATATACAATCTATCGAACACGTAATTATGACACGATGTCTTGCGAAAATACCCCGATTCAAACAGTAAAACTCCCATAACTTTTGAACGGTTGAATCGATTTTCACCAAACATAGATAAGAAAACTCCCGATAATTTCATCTTACAAACAAAAAAAAAACGAAATCAATTTATCTGGTTAGAAGCTACGATGCCGCAGACATATACACAAATATACAATTACAAAAATTCATAGGCACACACGTCAAACTTATAACACTCCTCTTTTTCCGTTGGGGGTTAAAAACAGTAAAGTGTGAAATATTAACACATACCCTTTTCTACAGACGCCGATAAAGCAATAGGCATCGAGATCAAACATGATGACAAACTAACAGCAGAAGACGGCGTTTACATCCAGGCAGCCCTTCTGTACACCCACCGATCAGGGCAGAGGAGACTGAGGGTTCTCAACCTGGCGCTGAACGTGGCTCACCAGCTCGCAGACGTATACCGCAGCATGGAACTCGACACCTGCGTCAACTTCCTCACCAAGCAAGGTAGGATCCTGTGGTGTCTCCCACTCCTCAGGACAGGAAGTCTTCAACTAGTTCACCAGGCATGTGTTGGGTGACGGTGTATTCATTTTATCACAATGACATCTACTGTAACAATAAAAAAAAGGATTTAGAAGATGATTCTAAAATTTTGCCATAAAAAAGATCCAGTAGTGGGACTGTATAGGCTATTTTCTGTAAAATACCACTTCTTTTCGACTCCAAAAAGAAACGTCATCAATCCGAAGTGGTAAATAGCTATTATTTGCGTGGAGTTGAAGATTTTGAGTCATTACAAGTCTTCATCAACTGTCTTTTTAGTTTGATTCAAAATACTAATTACCTTTTTCCTTCAGCGGTGTGGGCTCTCCGCGAGCACTCCCCCCGACAAGTCCGAGAGACGCTGTCCACCCGCTGCGCGCGGTCGCTGGCCGCCTACAGGAGGCACTGCGCCTCGCCGTCATCAGCGGGACAGCTGGTGCTGCCGGAGCCTATGAAGCTGCTGCCGTTGTATACCAACTGCGTGCTGCGATCTGATGCTGTGGCTGGAGGTCAGTAAAACAAATACCCAAAGTATTTACATACATAAAACTTACACCATTTTTCCATAAGGTACACAGAAACTATAGAACGCCACCTGCTACAATCCTTCCTTAATTACTCCTTTTCCTTCGTTTGCATCCATACATCTAGTCATACACGCACGCCGGATGTGAGTACTGGTCACCTGGCCTTTATGAAGAACATCATCATAAGATCTACGTATGTCATTCTAGGGCATTCCCGCCCTGCGTCACCATGCACAGCATTTTTTAACCAACTTTTAAATCACAAAACCGAAAAGCGTCCTCTGTTGATGCGACGCCGACGATGAGTTACGTTCCCATACAAAGAACGCGATGGTTATAATTTTCGCCAAACCTCTTGGCCGCCCTGAAGATGGCTACAATAGCTGCGCAGCCATTGTAGCAGATAATCTCATACAAAACAGCACATTTTCGTGCCTCGCGCATCCGGTAAACCAACTTCAGGGCGGCCAAGAAGTTTGGCGAGGACTTTACGACGTATTCGCGCGATGATAATTTTCTACCTATTAGGACAACGCTTGAGCCTCTTTTCGCAACTAGCGTCAATAGAATTATGTCAACACGAACGCAAATGCTGGACATAATTATGCTTAGTACGAAGACTACCTAGGTTTTCAAGTTCACCAATGTATCAATTGACTTGTAATAACCTACTTTATTCGCCTTAGGCCCCGACATAACCTGCGACGACCGCTCCTGCGCGATGTACCGCGCGCTAGCCGCCGACGTGGAGACCTCTATAGTGTACACCTACCCTCGCCTGCTGCCGCTCCACCGCCTGGCCGACCAGCCCGCCAACACGCTGCAGCCTCTCAGAGCCTCCGTGGACAAGATGAACGAGCAGGGCGTCTACTTACTGGGTGAGTACCTGGCCTGGCCACTGTTGCACATAGTGTACACCTACCCTCGCCTGCTGCCGCTCCACCGCCTGGCCGACCAGCCCGCCAACACGCTGCAGCCTCTCAGAGCCTCCGTGGACAAGATGAACGAGCAGGGCGTCTACTTACTGGGTGAGTACCTGGCCTGGCCACTGTTGCACATAGTGTACACCTACCCTCGCCTGCTGCCGCTCCACCGCCTGGCCGACCAGCCCGCCAACACGCTGCAGCCTCTCAGAGCCTCCGTGGACAAGATGAACGAGCAGGGCGTCTACTTACTGGGTGAGTACCTGGCCTGGCCACTGTTGCACATAGTGTACACCTACCCTCGCCTGCTGCCGCTCCACCGCCTGGCCGACCAGCCCGCCAACACGCTGCAGCCTCTCAGAGCCTCCGTGGACAAGATGAACGAGCAGGGCGTCTACTTACTGGGTGAGTACCTGGCCTGGCCACTGTTGCACATAGTGTACACCTACCCTCGCCTGCTGCCGCTCCACCGCCTGGCCGACCAGCCCGCCAACACGCTGCAGCCTCTCAGAGCCTCCGTGGACAAGATGAACGAGCAGGGCGTCTACTTACTGGGTGAGTACCTGGCCTGGCCACTGTTGCACATAGTGTACACCTACCCTCGCCTGCTGCCGCTCCACCGCCTGGCCGACCAGCCCGCCAACACGCTGCAGCCTCTCAGAGCCTCCGTGGACAAGATGAACGAGCAGGGCGTCTACTTACTGGGTGAGTACCTGGCCTGGCCACTGTTGCACATAGTGTACACCTACCCTCGCCTGCTGCCGCTCCACCGCCTGGCCGACCAGCCCGCCAACACGCTGCAGCCTCTCAGAGCCTCCGTGGACAAGATGAACGAGCAGGGCGTCTACTTACTGGGTGAGTACCTGGCCTGGCCACTGTTGCACATAGTGTACACCTACCCTCGCCTGCTGCCGCTCCACCGCCTGGCCGACCAGCCCGCCAACACGCTGCAGCCTCTCAGAGCCTCCGTGGACAAGATGAACGAGCAGGGCGTCTACTTACTGGGTGAGTACCTGGCCTGGCCACTGTTGCACATAGTGTACACCTACCCTCGCCTGCTGCCGCTCCACCGCCTGGCCGACCAGCCCGCCAACACGCTGCAGCCTCTCAGAGCCTCCGTGGACAAGATGAACGAGCAGGGCGTCTACTTACTGGGTGAGTACCTGGCCTGGCCACTGCTGGACAAAGGTCTCTGCTAAAGTACTTCATACTCTAGTGGCGACATATGTATCGAAGACGTGGCGACGTCAAACCAGTCCTGCTTCGCGCAAGCAGAGTTTTCGGTGCGATTTAAACGTATACAACAGTCGGACAGCAACCGTTGGGCAGTTGCCCAGACCAGACAAAACATTGTCTGGTCGGAGGATCTTCCCTTTTTAATGCAGGTTTTTGGGACTTTACACCCTGTTCCATACCTCCAAACTGGAACTGGACCCCGACGTGGTACCTCCAAATTATCTAATATTAACTCTTTTCCCTTCTCCAACAGAGAACGGCGTCCACATGCTCCTCTGGGTAGGCTCCCAAGCGAATCCGGAGTTCATTCAAGACGTATTCGGCGTGCCTTCAGCCACACAGATCGACACTCAAGTGTGCGAGCTGCCCGCACTGGACACGGCAGCCAATGCCGCCGTGCGTGCCATGATAGACGACGCCAGGGGCAGGAGACGTACTGCTATGAGGGTGAGTAAATGATCATCTGAAACTTATTTGAGTCGTGATGTGTAGTAAGACTGGTAGTTTTGACTGTCTTGAGTAGTCTCGTATACTCTAAGGCTTAATTTACGCTAGCACTAAAAATTTGACTAAAAAAGTTTGATAACCAATTTAGTATTTTTTTTAGTTTAATTCCCTAGTCTATCTTGGCTTTAGTTTGATTGCAATTTAGAACACAAATATATAAAACACTGGTACAGATACACAGGTCTTGTTCTACCAGCTTGTATACATGGTTCCTTAACTCCCTAGGACGGTAGTTTTTGTTTTAGTTCGTGTGACCAGGCATGCAATTTTGAACCTTATGCACTGCCAAATGCTTATTGAAGATTTTTCCAAAATGGCGCTTGTTATTGAACTATGCATGTCTTTTAAACCTTTCTTTCTTCAAGTAATGCAGAAATTTTACGAACAATTTTATATTATGCATGGCATAAATTGGTTGTCTTTTGTTTTCTTTCTCTATTTTATTATATACTCTGATTTTCGGCCAATCGCTTGTCATTTACACTGTAAGGCCGGGTTTCTCAA
Source organism: Orthosia cruda (assembly GCA_964057195.1). Lineage (NCBI taxonomy): Eukaryota > Metazoa > Arthropoda > Insecta > Lepidoptera > Noctuidae > Orthosia > Orthosia cruda. The sequence continues at coordinate 2,403,800 of OZ059854.1, forward strand.
CGCTAAATTATTGCAGAATTTTTGAATGAATTTTCAACAACCAATCACAGCAGATAACCGGCCATTATTCGTCGATTATGTTAACAGCCTGATAATTGAGTGTTGAGAAACCGGGGGTAAAACACTTAAAATCAAAACAATGTCTGCTTGTTGCGTAGTTGTTAAAAAAACACACACGAGTTATTTTTGAGATTATTTTGCATTAGCATAAACAACCCATATTTCCACTGATGGAATTCAGGCTTCTCATTCGTCAGAGAGAGAATGTAAAAAATACAACAAAGAGAAAATTTGAACTTGGATAAAGCGTTAGCTGTTAGGTTATCGCAAGTAAGACTACCGATAGGCCCGAAAATCTTAGTCCCTGCACTAGCATGGCCCCCCTGACTCCCCTGTCCTCCCAGCTGACGGTAGCGCACCAGCTGGCGAGCTCCGCGCCGCAGTTCCGGCGCCTGCTGGTGGAGGACCGCGCGCCGGACGGCTCCGACGCCTACATGGACTTCCTCATGAGCGTGCACAAGGCTGTGCAGAAGATGCTGTATGTTTCATGGGTTTCTTGACGGGTTCTGACGGGTTCGTGGGTTTCTGGGTCTGGCTGAGACGGGTTTCTAAGGGTTTTTGGGTTCGCGGGTCGAGGAAAACTGGGTTTTGGTTGGCGGTGGAATTGAAAGAGTTAAAAAATATGTAATATTTTGGTATGGTCTAACTACAGATCGATATTTCTCATTTATAAAATCGATTCTTTAGTGGAATATAAGAAACTACCGATACCTAGAAAGAGAGATAGAATATTTTTAATCCGGATTACTTTAACATGAATCAACAGCTTACCGATTCATTTATGGCGATGGTATGCCAACCGTGCGGTTGGCGCAGTGGTTGAACGATTGACTGCTGCGCTGCGTGTCGCGGGTTCGATTCCCGCACGGAACAAATATTTGTATGACCTACAGATAGTTGTTCCGGCTCTGGGTGTTGTGTGTGTGAGTTTATATGTTTGTAAATGCACCCACGATACAGATTTCTAGTGTGCGGCAAGGTTATATTTGTTTTTTTTTTAATTTTTTGGAGATGATTTTATAGTAAATAAATAAAATACAGTAGGGATTTCACTTTCAATTCCACTGCCTTTCCTTTTACCAAAGGTTTAGGACGCATGTTATGAAGATGTTTCTGGTGAAATGTCCTGCGATCAGAAAAAAAGGTGATTTTGGTGATTCTGGGTGATTTGTCTGAAATACTATCTCTGGGTTTTGTGTGACGCTTGTTTTCATTTTATATCCTTGCATCTTTTATATTTGTGGTTTTATATTTTGATAATATTATTCCATTTTGAAAGTATTTTTATTTTAGGCTCGCATACACGACTTGTATTTACAACATATTTGTATAGTACATAACATATTATTTTACAATCCTTTATTACATACAAAACATCATATCATCATTATTTATTCTTACATGGTACATACATAAACAACATCACAGTATTTAATTTTTAAGTAATTCATACAGCAACTATTATAAGTTCCACTCCAGATTATTCTCGACGTTTATGTCATAAAAATAATAGTATACCATCACCAATCTCAAAATAACCCCATAAAGATAGTGTCCCCCTAACATTAAGCAAAATAATGCCCGTTTACACTAAAACTAGTTGAAACCTAAATTAATGTCTAATAAATGTACACATTTTGCGCGGTTCAGCGTTGAGAGTTTAATAGTGCAATAAAATACAGGCGTTATTAAGATTTTTTCTTGTGTTAGTGTATACGGGCATAAAAGTGCATTTGTTAAACTTTTATGACATGAAGTTTTCCATCTTCATGTCAGCATAAACTATGATTGGTAACCATTGTTGTCCTCATACGATCTTAAAAGCAGTTTACTGATCAAATACTTGATCAGGGGCTTTACTCTGACGTGTTAAAACTAGCATGGTTCCACTGCGAGAGAGAGATAGTGAGAGAGAGAGACGGAGCTGTACAGGACAAATAGCACTGTCTCTTCTTCACAGCGGCACAGATAAAATAATACTAGCACACAGATGCCTCATCCCATACAAAGAAACCGTGCCGACGTAACTAGCGTTTTTCATCTGATTATACCGATTATTTTCTGTAAACCGAACGCGTTCGGTTCCGTCCCACGGCGATAGATAGATCACCATCTTTATCCGTGGAACGGAACCGAACGCGATCGATGTACAAAAAATAATCAGTATAATCTGACAGCGGATTCATGATGGCATTAACACGCTAAAGTACGGCCCCATGTATCCAAAAAGGTAGGTGTGGGATACACAGTCGAAAATCTCCTAAAATCTCGCCGTCATTGTTCCAGCTAACCACAATGCGCCAACACGACAAGCTGGAGACCGTGCTCCGCCACTTCCTAGTCGAGGACCGCGGCGTGGACGGCAGCTCATCGTACGTGGACTACCTGTGCCACATCCACAAGGAGATCCGCGCGCTGCTATAGCAGATGTACGGCTACTATTAAGCGTAGCCCAACTCCGGAGACTATTGCGCGCCGAAAGTTCGGCTGACAATGCAAATTTTAAGACTATGGTTGTTGCGTTTTAGCATGGTTCTAATGGTCATTGACCTACCCATACTTATTGACCGATTTTGAAAAAAAATGGGAATAAGAGTTTCAGATTTGAACTGTGATCCTGGACGTTTTATAATAATGAAAAGTAATAAGGTGATTTTTCGGGTGAATGAAAAGATTTTAGGATAAGTTCAAAGACTGGCGGTCTTTGTCGCCATGCTAAAACGTAACAAGTATACATATTTGAATTTAGAATCTTAGGTAATTGACATTAACTGTCACAAAAATTAAGTTTTGTGTGACATAAATTTGTTTACATTGAAATTTGAACTTAATCGCATATGGCATTGAGTTTGTTGTTCTATAACATGATAATTATCTGAGATTCTGAATTAAAGTTAAGGTCATTTTTAAAAGCATTGCAGGCGAACTTTCGGTCGCGTATTTTCCGCCGGTAGAACTACGCTGTGGTATCGCCGCGACAACACAATGTGGGACACTTTTACATGAAGTGTTTTATGTTTCAACTGGTTATAAAATAAGAACCTCTCTTTATTGTCGTACTTAGTGGGAAAGAATGTTACTTCTGGTTTCTGAATTGAGAATCGAAAGTTAAACACTTTTAATGCTCTATTTCAATGCTTGAAAAGTTCTCAAATCAGAGACCGGGTGTTACTGAAAGTTTGTTAAAAGAAGGTTCTGAAGTGAAGTTTCTTACTTAAAAAAATGTGTAAAATTGATTAAAAAGTGTGTGTAATATATTCTGGAAAACGAGCATTTTTCGCTATATTATTTGTTATTCAAATTAGACGTATTTGTTATACCATGTGTATGTGCAGTTAAAACATGAATAGTTTGTCTCCACTAAAATAATTTTCAGTCGAAAACAACTTATTTAATTGTGCGTGCTAGTATCTAAATATTATAAATTGATGAGTAATCGCAATAATATATGTAAATAAATCATTATGTAGGTTTGTATGTAAGTGTGAAACAGCACTAATGAGTTTGTAATATAAACCACTAAATGTAAAAGTTTTCCACATTCCTAACTTGTATAGTTGTGAAATAAATGATTTTGTTTTGGACTAATTAGTATCAATACTATTTTTAAAGGACTATTTGAGATTTCTACCAAAAACTACCAGGCAGGATTGCTAGTAGTGACAAAAAATGTGAATAAATAATAATACCATAATTAAAAATTGCGTTTTGGTGATGGTTCAAAATGTATAGGCTTCCAAAGTAGTCACATGACACATATAGGCTCCTCACACAGGTGCGACTAATCGCACATGCAGCAAAAAGTCGTGTCGCAAAGTCGCGCTTGTGTAGTAGCCTTAAATCGATCGTTTATTAACGCTCTTTATGCATCTGTTACGTCCAAGATCTATGCGTGAGGATCAGCATTTAATAAAGACTAGTTAAATCTTCGAATAAATAGTGTGTGTCCCCTTATTCATAAAAAAGTGTAAATACATATTCACATCACCTTCACACCTTTAGTAACGTTAATGGGTAGGCAGACGTGTACTTGAAATCTAGAATAAACTTTAGGTCTTGATTTGAAACACTTTTGTTTGCCTCTTGGGTAAAGTAGGCGAAAACTCGGTTTCCAAGCTTGAGGTCCAATGATTGATACCCAGACGGTGTATTGTTAGGAAATTCTTAGTGATATTTGGAATTGTATGATTATGAGTTGTAGTACACCTTTGTCTACTCCTAAATAAATTGACGACAAAGGCAATTAATAAATTAATATAATTAGCACATGAATAAAGGGAACTTACTAAATTAATAGGATATATCATTGTTAACGATTTCTACAAAGTTTTTGAGAGGCTAATGCCACAGCACGGTTTTAGTAAAGACCACGATAAGGCCTTGACGGCTTTAAAGTCTTAAGTTCTAAGAACTTAAGGTCTTAAATTCTAAGACCTTAAGTCTTAAGTTCTAAGACCTTAAGTCTTAAGTTCTAAGGCCTTAAGGTCTAAGTTCTTAAGTTCTACGACTTGACCTTAAGTCCTAAGGCCTTAAGTTATAATGTCTAAGTTCTAAGACCTTAAGGTATAATTATACCTATACTCTTCACAAGGCAAATGACATGTACGTTGAATTAAAATAAGACTTGTACAGAATAAAGTTGATACGAAAAGCATTTTGTATGACACGTAAATCTAGTTATTTCCAAGTTATGAACTCAATTTAGATATTTGTTTTTTTTACATAAAAATAGTGTATTGAATTTATTTTGTTTATACTTACTTCCTAGCCGACCGAGATGTTAGGAGACGACAAAAAATCGCTTGTCTATTATAGGATATCTCACAGACAGGTGTGACGAGACAATTCGACAACTACGAGACATCACGTTTTCATAGAAATTATTACTATCTCTATGAAGCACTGCAAACTTTGTACTATTTCTATGAAAAAACCATTGTTGCATCTTTGTCGTATTGTCACATCGTGCTTGTCCTTAATTTAGTCAAGTATTAAGTTTGGACTAAAACCTGAGACTTTATATGTTAGAACAATCAAGTCATCTTCCATTCGTAGTTTTTGTATTCAATAGGGGGTAGTTAACTAAAAAATAGTTTTTTTGTCCGTCAGGTAGATTAATAAAAAATATTGGACACGTGAAAGTGACGACGATATAATGCGTGAAATATCGTGAAACGTCACGCCGCTAGTACACTTTATACTGCCTTAGTGACGTCACAAGCCCCCACTCCTGAACTTTGATGCGCTTTAACTTTGTAAATTTTTATTGATTTGTTAAAGAAAAAAATACGTGTCCAATATTATTTGATAATCTCACTGACGGACTAAATATAATTATAATTTTTCTACCTGGGAAACATCCCTATTAACTTGCAAGTATTATAATAATGATTTTGATAGACCATTAGTAAGACTTACAGTTCTCGTAAATATTGCACATTGAATTTATGAAAGGGTTTGTAGAGCGCCTTTTCCGTCATTAAAAGTATTAATCATTATCATATAAAGGTTGTAAAGGAAACATGAGTTCAATTTTTTTTTTTAATCTGCAAGGATATAGGTCATATGCAGTTCCCAAAAAATGCAATGGGTTTCTCTTTATAAACTTGTCGTCAGCTGACCTAAATATGTAAAGTTTTTTTTTGTGAATTTTCTTCGATGTGCTACATTAACGGGTACTGTAGTTGGCCATTCAGGCCCAGGATTGTCCGTTGATGGCCTAGAATTATATTTAAATGAGATAACAATAGGCTTTTTATAACAAAAGCTTTAGTTCTTACAAAATTGTCATGTTTAAGAATGTTTTTTTACTAATAATTAAAACTAAATTGTCCAAGAAAAGAATAGAATAAACTGCCTAGCAACTTTAAAGTGTTGCTACACGAAAAAAATGTTAACTTTTAGAAGAAAATTCCAATTAATTATTATTATCTCAAAAATTAAGTTTTTGTTAACAATTATTTGAATAGTTTTTGTTTCCTACGATATTAAAATTAGTTTTATTATTATCTATATTGGATTGTATTGTAAATGTAAATAAAATATGGCATTATTTAATTTTATTCGTTCTTATTTTTAGATTAGCGATAATATTAGTTGATTTTCGGTTGATAACTTTAAATATAGTTTTTATTAGTATGCAAAATACGTCCTTAATATCTAGCCAGACACCGAATAACCATACTGCCCTCTGACTTAACTGTGCAGATTCGCTGGAATCGACCGTTCTCCCGCGTTCGCCTCGTGCGTTCATTAGCGGTAGCATCATTTTCAGAGTGACGTCACGGGCCGCAGCACTGTTAAGGTGGACGAGTTGTACCTATACGGTAGAATTCGGATCTAGTCAGGCTATATCGAAAAACAACTAGAAAAATATACTGTAGTCGAAAACCAACTAATTTTATTTAAAACTTATTTTTTTATCTAGATCCTTAGGCCTAGAAGCAAAAGAGGCGGTCCCTCTACATAAATATAATGACACAGTAGATAGTCTTAATACATAAGATAAACTTATGTTCTCGATATATCTGTATCATCGCATTTGACAAAGTTATGATTTAGTATTGTTAGCATAGTTTTAAAACAGTATAGAAGGAGAGAGCTTTCAAGTAAATTAAAGCTTGTATTTGTTACCGGTTGTCCACCAGGGTTACCCAGGGACGAACCCACAAATAGCACCGAGGGTTTTAGCACTTGTTGACGCTTGTTCTTACCAGTTCGTACAAAAAATATGAAACTGAATCCTATAAGTGCTAGCAAAGCTGCAAATACAACCAGTCTGAAACCTTAAAATTTTATCATCATTGTGATTGACGATAGGTACCTACCGTTACTGATACAGGTTCATCGTAATTATTTTTCCTGTACTGACAATAACGAACAAGAAACAAGAATTAATAATTATAATTAAGAAAATTTAAAATACACTCCCCCGGTTTCTGAAATAAGTATTTGATGTTGAGTTTTGTTGAACTCCACTTTAGCCTGAAAACCTGCCAATTAAAATAGGGTTTGACACGTTTTTAACTCTAAATACTCAATTCAGAAACCAGCCCACTTTGTTCAAAATGTGGTGATACAGACCCCCCCCCCCCTCCCCTCCCCCAAATCCCGGCAGTTTGCAGCCAAATTCGTAAAGTTGATCTTCCGTTAACAATATAATAGTCAGTTAACGTTCGGTTAGGCGAGGAGATTATTGTTAAATAGTGTATAATCCAGAACTGTATTGAGCGTGTAAGTTTTTAATAGTTAATAAATTCTTTTGTAAAAAAATGGTATTTATTTACTTTAAACATCCATCATAGTGCTAAAAGTTCAATTTTAAGCTTGGATTTAATTCTCACGCCGCCCCGTGTTCTTAGTTAACATAATTATTTTGTATGGACATTTTATTAAAATCGAGATGGCGGCATTAAGGTCACACTAGTCGGAGCCGGGGCGAAACGACGTGTCAGTCAAAAAAGCAGAGTAGATATATTGACCCCTATCTCCAACACATTATGCACATTTTTTGTAATGCGCATCGGCGGGTTCGCACGAACACAGCGAATCTACGCGAACCAAAGTTAAGCTGCCAACAGAAGAACCTTCAAGACTACATATACACGCGTGAAGACGAGCGAATTCTCGCAAATTCGCGCACAACCTTGAGAATTCGACGCTTTGCTTCGAGTGTGCTTTGACCCTAAGTTCCACTTTTGACCACGCACTAAAAGCTCTTAATTATGGTTAGATTCGTAAAGTTTCCAGTCATAAATGAAACGATATTGAGTAAATTTTTTGTTATATTTAAATTACATAAATAATGAAGATAAAATGAATACTTAATAAAATTATTAATTTTTACACACTAAATAATTTTCACAGATAGCGTCGCGTCTTTGCCGAACAAGATGTGATTTTCGCTGAAAAGAAAAATAACGATTTAAAATTAACACTACAGTAGATTGTGCACTGGGGGGCTAAGGCACTGCTTGCGTCTTATGTCGTGGGCGCCATATTGATTCCCGAGCGTAATGAAGAAGTCTAGAGTTAATGGTCCGGGCGGTAGCGTTGCATTTTAGGTAGTGTCTATGCCGATCGAAAGCCATATTATTCAATAGATCTCGTATGACTAATAAGTGAACCAAGCGTCAGTCAGACGCAACTGCATCATTGGATTTTTGAAAAATCATTGATCCTAGCCAGGAATTGAACCCATTGTTTTGAAAAAAATACACGCTGTATTATTACACCATTCGATAGTGTCGCTAATAACGATCATATTCTGGGAAATAATTTCATACGGCAAATTTATAGAAAAAACCACACAGGCGAACCGAGGTGGTTAATATTACAATCCTAAATGTAACGAGGAATTCAAGCAAGCCCAAGACAATAACACCTTTATCCATGAGGCTTTCAAGGTGAATCCTACGCTAGTTTTTCACTACGAGACAATTGAAATTGATAGCAATACACGAGGAGTTGTGGCTGGCCACCACTGCTAGGTGGTTGTGCAGGGTCACGCTGTAAAAGTTTTGATACGAATGTCTAGTTGCGGTTCCAAATTCAAATGACCAACGGGTTTTAATGGAGTTCTTCAATTCTTAAAGATATAGATTTTTTACAAAAAAAATGAGTACGTAAGGTACGTAAAGACGTTACGTAAAGGGCAGGTACATAGCTCGCAGAACGAATGGTCGATGCGGTCCAAAAGTTCTGCCACCGCGATCCCGAAGACGTTGCGTTGGAAGGCCTCCCGCTAGGTGGAGTGATGACCTAGTAAAGGTTGCGAGAATTCGCTGAATGCGAGACGAGACACACGGGAACGATCAATGTGGCGACGGTTGGGGGAGGCCTACGTTCAGCAGTGGACGTCTTTCGGCTGAAATGATGATGTTAAGTACATAAATGAGATAATCACCGGCTTATCTAAGATCTATCGTGAATTCCATCAGGGGCTCTGGGGGACTGATGCATGGCACACAGTCGGTTCCACAGGGCTCTGGTCTTTTTCGACAGCAGCCGGCCACATGCAGCACCAGCCAGGCCAGTAGTATCACGACCGTGAGGACCTGGGATAGCCTCATCCTGGAACATGACATCGGTTTCAGGGGAAGCTTAGGAACACAGAATTGTTGTGAAACTTCTTTAGATCTGAGGATCCTCAGGTCAGCCATCCATAATATCGATATTTTTGCTTAAAAATAAGTTTAATCTGGGCTATTTGGGCTGCCATATCACGTCAAGGAATTGTCGGACCCTCACTTTTTTGCGTGTGATTGAAGATTTTAGTTACAGGAAAAAATTGTGTCAGGAAGTGGAGGATGCACATTTACTAAACATTGTTTTTAATAAACAAAATTGAAAAACTGCTCATTAATTCAACAGTAAATAAACCGAGTTTTAACTAATTCTATTATCTTTTTTTTAAGTATCAAAAAATAAAAACATTCTGAGACACCCTTTACATAAATGAGATAATCACCCGCTTATCTAAGACCTATATTAAATTCCATCAGTTTCTTGGCATGGGGCATGGCCTATAGCCAGCCGAGCTGCCATGAGGACCTGAGGTAGCGTCATCCTGGAACATCACCTAGGATATTTTTATCATTGGAGTGCATTCCCTTGGGATTGTTTACATGCGGCAAAGCCGCTGAAAGAAGTATATAGGTTACTCCAGAAAGACTGATCAGCATTAAAAAATAACGATTTTTCTTAAAAATAAGTAAAATAGTACATAAATGTGATAACCACCGGCTTATCTAAGACCTATTCTTAAATGGCTTTATTTTCTCGGCTTGAGGCATGACGTACAGTCAGGTATACGGAAATTGCCTGTGAGGGGAGCTGGTCTGGCAGCATAAGCCAGGCGAGCTGCAGCACCGCAATGAGCACCTGGGACAGTCTCATCCTGGAACATCATATCAGACTTAGAAAGTTGCAAGTTGCAAGCCTGCGGGCGACTGACTCATGCGTGCCGCTGGCAAGCATGATTGTTCTAAATGAGACCGGTGGCCCAGGCCGGATTAGGATATGGGATACTTTTTAATCCTGGAGTACGTTCTGACGTTGTTTATTTATTTAGGAATAACCAACAGTTACACATTTAAAACTTAAAGAATAATATTATTATAAGCACATGATATAAATGCTAAACTCACACCGTTATCCTCATCATACAGAAAGTTAGTTTTAAGCAAACTATACAAAACAAGGAAACATATAATTTTACATTTTGTTACAATGGCAATTCGAAGGCCTTTTATTGCTTCAATAAGGCTGTTGCGAAATTTATTAGTGGGCATTGCAAATATAACCAAGTCGGTAAAAAGTTCATTAAATAAAACCATTACAAATACGATAAAAAACCAAAAAAAAATTGTAGTATGAAACCTACTTACGAAAGAAAAATAATTTAGTATATATGGTGTTTGCAAGTCTGCTGTGCAATTCTGGGATAATGTTGTTAACAATTTTTTTTTTTATATTTTATAAGCTCGCGCTTGACCACTATCTCACCTGTTGGTAAGTGAGGTCGACGGTGAGACACGCTAGCCTAGAAATAACCTATTCACTCTGGTGGCCTTTTATCTGGTACCTATATGTTAACAAAATTTTCCCAGACGTGCACAGCGCAGCAGAGGCTAGTCTTGTACATACAAAGCAATGTGTGCGAAGAACGCGTGCGAGGAAGTCGTTTGTTTTCTATGTATTTTTCGGTCAAAATAAATGTGCACCTCGCTGGAATACGACCGCACTCCCGCCGTTTTTTAGGTCTATTTGGTTACCAAACGGGACGCGCGGAACGATTAGCACCGTTCCGAGCGCGCGATTGGTTAGTTAGTTGACACAAGTATCGACTGACCCATCACGTCGCGTCCACGTTCGTTCTATATGTAGGTTGGTCAATTCGCGCACTTTGCGCAAACTTACCGTGGGGGTAAGTTACGCCAAAAACCTGCCAAGCTACATGCCGGGGACTATAGTACATGTCAACCTCCACGCACAGTAGATTCCTCTACGCATCCACGCACCACTCAGCTTCCTTGCATATCTCTTGTGGAAAGGAATAAACTCAAGAAGGCATAAAATAAATCTTACTTACATATTTGCTAGAAGACCATCAATTCATATTTTTTTACTGCAAAGAAGGAAAAATAATTGTATTTAGGTATTTGTCTACTGATATTGGGGGTCACTAATCTGACGAAACGACTAACTACCTACCTACTTATATTATTTACAAGGCACAGTAATTCAAGGTTATGGGGTACGCGGAACCAGTGGCCTCCAGCCTGCAGGGTGTAAAGTCCCGCAGACCTCCGTTAAAAAAGGAGGAACCTCTGACCAGCCGCTTGTTGTGTCTGGTCCGGGCAACTGCCCGACTGTTGCTGTCGGAATGTTGAATACGTTCAAATGGCGCTTGAAAACTCTGCTTGTGCGATGCTTTTTTGTGTGACGTAAGGTCATTAGTTCGTTGGTGGCGCCATATATATATATATATAATTGCAGAAACTTGTACACTTTTACAGTAAATCTTATATAGTAAAATTGATTTACAAGCAAAATCTCAAATTAAACAAGATGAGATCTTATTAGTAATGCCAACGGACTTCATCTTACGCCTATACCTTCTAGACTACGCACAAGAATAGGGACAGATACGGTATCGAAAGCTTTTTTCAAATCAAGAAATACATTTAGACATCATTTGCCTAAATCCACTAGGTTAACAAAATGATTGGTTATACAATACAATCTACAAGGTTTAAATAAATATCCGGCTTTCCATAATGCCGATCGGGATCAAGGTCGAAGCAAAGTCAAAAGCTGCTTAGATGGATTTATAGATTTGTACACTTTGGTCTAGTGGTCACAACCGCTGCTGCAGATCATGAGGTATTGGGTTAGATTGCCGGATTCGGCAGTGTTATTGGGTTTCGACGGAAATATATATCAGCCTACAATATTCCCACGGCTTGGACACGAGCCTCCTGTGAGAGGGAATGAGCCGTCTTCGACGTGGGTGGTGGAGGGTGGATGTGGGTGTACCTCTGTGTTATCCTTCGGGGAATACGGGCATGATGTTTGTAGACGGGTCTAGTCTCAAGTGCATTAACCTGAATTTGACTTGAGAGTTATCACGATTTATTGTGATTTCCATGATGGAGCTCCTGTTGTAGCCGCAGAGATCGCAGGTGGGTTGGCGAGGATGATCTAAGTTTTGACAACAGGATCTTCGATGACAGCCGGCCACCTGCACCGCCAGCCAGCTCAAGAGCAGCAACACCATGAGGACCTGGGCTAGCCTCATCCTGTAAAATAACATCGGTAGTAGAGGAAGTGTAATAGAGCTTCAGTCAGCATTACTTAGATATGTATTACTATTAGTTTGCGTCTACTATCCTATTGCTGGGTATAAGCCTCTCTCCCCTCTCTCTTTGTCCTTTGGTTTCGGTTCTACGCCACTTCTTACAAATTCAAGACGACATAATTGTCCTGACATGTCCTTCGTAAGCGGTTTCAGGAAAACAATCTTGTGTTTTACCCGTCCACCTCTCCTTCGGCACGCAGCATCATCATCAACATCATGATCAATAAAATTTTATATGAAGGTCATTCACTGATGGAGATAGCCCTCTCTAAGTATCACCACATTCTGCCGATACTCTAATTCTCGCTTCCAACAGATCAACAAGGTTGACCGAAGACCTGGTAAATGTCCTAGATATCGCTAAAACTAAATATACAAATTAAATGGATGTTGTAACATACCTGTTCTTCTATTCAATATATTTGCTAGAAGACTTTCACCCCATATTTTTTTACTGCAAAGAAAAAGGAAAACACTGAGTTGTTGTCTGCTACTGTTAAACAAGTCTGTCGAGATGGTAACTGATTACTTTATAGTCTCTAGCTTCTAATCGTTGGTCTCGTGGTCGAAAGTGCGTCTGCCGAGCCTGAAGTCCCGGGTTTTATTTCCCAGGACGAGCACATTCGGTTTTTCCTTGAGGAATTCCTCAGTGGTAGCCAGGAGTTTGGTCGCGTTCTTATAGCAGGTGGCAGCTGGATACTGGCTTATTCACTGCGCCGGCGCAGGCCGTGGCGTTGCCAAGAGCGGCAACGTTGGCGACAAAGCTTCAAGGACGTTATGGCATGCTAGCACAAGTGCGATAATGACAGGAATTTACGGCACTATGCGAGGCTGCCTGCTCGCATGCCACAGATAGAAAGACAATAGACAGACAATCAATGCAAAGACAAAGCGAAATGAGTAGACAACCAACAGCCAGCAGGCGGCAGTTGGGATAGCTGTTGTTACCTATAGGAAAAGGCATGAGTGTACGTATGTATACTAAACAGTCAAACAAAAAATTCGTTCTATCATCAATTACCTTCATATAACCAGGTTTTAGCCCGCTTACAGCGAGGTTTGGTTATATTTTTCCTGCAAGCAATCATTTAACAGAAACACGAGTGATACGGTCAGGTGGGATGAGGCCTTGGCTGAAAAAAATATGCTGTTAAATATGTACCAACCGCTTACCAATACCAATTACGTATTTGTATTTGAATAACGCTTTCCAAATACTGCCCATCCCTGGATTATCATCATTCATCATCATCATTTCAACCGAAAGACGTACACTGCTGGAGATAGGCCTTCCCTAAGTGTCGTCACACCGATCGGTCCAGTGCGTCTGGCATCAAGCGTATTCCTGCAGCCTTGACCAGGTCATCGCTCCACCTAGATGGGGGCTTAGCTTCCAAGGCTTCGTCTTCCGGTTCGTGGTCATCACTCCAGAACATTTTGGCCCCGTCGACCATCCGTTCTGCGAGCAATGTGCCCTTAAGTTTGGCATTTTTTGGTAAACCTGCTCCTCTTGCAGACGTCTTCATTTCTGATTCGGTCAGGCAAGGAAATTTTGAGCATAGTCCTAGCCATTCACCTTTGGGTGACATTAATGAGGCCCATTGTATGTGAACCCTGGATATAGTCAGTATATTACTTACCCTAGGCACCACCCTGACAAACTCTGGTTCGTAGCCTAAGTGGCGTTGGGGTCCGAACTGGGGTTTATAGTGTCTCCCTGTCTCTATCGGTTTTCTCCCTCTGCAACCCTGTGTCATCTCGACCAGCGCCAGCACGATATGTAGGAAGAACAATAGGAAATCGTTCAACAGCATCTTGATGATGGGATTCTGCTGTTTTTATAACATATAAGGCCCTGAAATTGGCTGTTACCCAGTGGATAACAAATACTTTTTTTAGTAAGGTTGGTTAGAAGACTAGGTTAGCGAGAATGTGTACCTACAACAGGACAATCAAGTTGAAGTATCTACATGGTGCAACGGAAATATGTAGTCATATTTTAAGAACTTATTTTGCCCATTGTTCTAAGATCCGATTAAGGAGCGATCTTCGGGATGATGGATGGATGGGTCCATTTAATGGATGAAAAGTATTTCATATCTAATTTAATATATCAAAAAATATATCGCAAGTGGCTTGTCTGAAAAAATTCTGTCAACACTATAATTAATTACCCGAATGCACGGAAAGGGTTATTAAAAATTCTCATCCATTATTATCTAATACATACAGTGCTTTGGCAAGTACGTTCAGCCGTCGCCGCGTCGGTTTAGGCTGCAATTTGTAGCTCTTGGACAGTCGTCACAGTAGTCCCGAAAATATGACTATAGTTTTATCAAGTGGTACCGTGTTACCCAGTTACTGGGATGTTGGAGTTAACACGTTGAACGCCGCTTAAATTTTTCAGTCTTTCTGTTTGGGCCCTGGGGGACACCGTGTGGTGGACATACAATAGTTCCATTGGAACCGCGGGAGGCAACAGATGACCGCGAGTCAGAGGTGATTTTAAGCATCTCTATTGGGCCACCGGGCACAGATATGAAGCTAATATGTATTTGACGTGACCCCCACGACCCTGTAGACAAATACATTGTATTTATTTATTTATTATAATGCTTATTGTACACCATAAATTTGATTTTTGGCAAAAAATATGACTGAAATTATGAAGAATGATGTCATGACAAAAATATTTCACCAAGTTCTAAAGGACAGGTGTATTCATATTTTTGTAATACTATTCCGGTAGAACATGGTTAGCATTTTAATATAACCCGACCGCAAAAGCGCGTCGGATTATTTTCTTCGCACGGCTTCACGGATTTCGAAGAATGTGGTAAATGATAAATGATTTTATTTCTGTAAGTTGGTTTATACAAACACTTTTACAAGTCGAACATATTTTTTAAAACTAGATGAGGTCGGCGTTTCCTATCTGACTACTCTGAGAAGAAAGGCCGAAACAAACTCAGAGGTCACAGTCTCTTTTAAAGTCCAGACAAAATATTGGTTAGATCATGTGAAGACCATGTAGACTGATGTCTGAAATGGTCTTTTGAGGAAAGAACCAGCCAGATTGAGTGGACCTGTCCAGTCAGTGCACGCATTTGTCAATAACCTAGCAGTTCAACTCAGAATTTAAGGAGCTCAACGATTCGACGAACAATACCAAAGAAAGGACATTCGGGTAGGCAGCATAAACTACTCAAACTGCCAGACCATGATTAAAAACTAAGATAAATTTAAATTAAAATAAAAAAGAATGATCCACATAGTCTTCACACTCACAATAATTAATATAAAATAATATAATACTTTAAAAAGTAAATATTCTTGTCATTGCAAGAAAACCAAAAAAACAACAACAAAATTCACGGTGCAAAATATAATAAAAAAAAACAAAATTAATTGGAGCAGCTCAATCCCAAGCCTTTTTGTCTTCAAGGTAATCTTTAGTTGTATAAAACGCTTTCTGGCACAACTTACGTTTAATAAAAGATTTGAATTTATTAGGACTTAGATGTTGTACGTGGCTTGGAAGCTTATTATAAAAGCGTACACATTGACATCTAAACGAGCCACCTATTTTCTTGAGCCTTGTTGTAGGTACTACAAATTTGTGTTTATTCCTAGTATTTATGTTATGGATATCACTGTATTTTTTAAACAATTTTATATTTTTATGGGCATATAAAAGATATACTGAGAAGGCACAGTCATTACATGAATCTCCTTAAATTTCTCTCTGAGAGAGTGTCTTGGGCTTAATTTATAAATTGACCGAACAGCTCTTTTCTGCAAAACAAAGATAGTCTGGATGTCGGCAGCATTTCCCCACAACAGAATACCGTACGACATTACACTATGAAAATAGCTAAAGTATACTAAACGGGCTGTCTCTATGTCAGTTAAATTACGAACTTTTCTGACAGCATATGCTGCGGAGCTTAGCTTCTTTGACAATTTATCTATATGTGGGCCCCACTGAAGCTTAGCATCCAAAGTTAAGCCTAAGAATACTGTGCCATTTTCAGGATTCAATTCTTTGCCCTTTATCAACACATCGGTTTTCACCTGCCTAACGTGAGGTAGGGTAAACTTAATGCATTTGGTTTTTTTTTCATTAAGAAGTAAATTATTAACATTGAACCAGTGAACTACTTTTGAGATCGCGCTATTTACATCGTCAGTAACCAGCTGCTGACGTTTAAGTTTAAAAAAAAGTGAAGTATCATCCGCAAACAACACTATATCATGGTTATCCTTTATGAGGTAAGGCAAGTCATTAATATAAATAAGAAACAAGAAAGGACCAAGAATCGAGCCCTGTGGGACTCCCATTGTTACCATAGATCCAGGAGATCTTTTTCCATTAACGTCAACGGTCTGAATCCTATTACTCAAATATGAAGTAAGAAGGTCCAGAGCGCTGTTCCGGATCCCGTAGTGGCGGAGTTTCCTGATTAGCGTTTCATGAAAAACACAATCAAATGCTTTGGACAAATCACAAAAGATTCCCAAGGCATCGCACTTATCTTCCCATGCATTATAAATATGTCCTAAAAGTTCAATCAGTAGTTGAACGACCCCTTGTAAAACCGAACTGTTTGGTATGTAATAATTTATGTTTATTAAAAAATCTTTGCAATTGCTCTAAAATTAATTTCTCAAATATTTTGCTAAACGTAGGTAGTACTGAAATAGGTTTATAATTTGTAGGGTCTGTGTACTACCTGATTTAAACAAAGGTATTATTTTACTATTTTTCATAAGGTCGGGAAACTCCCCACAGTCGATACAATTATTAAAGATAATAGCTAAACTAGGTGCGACAATGTCAATAATAGACTTAGCAACTTCTACAGAATGACCCCACAGATCTGCAGTCTTTTTAACATTTAAAGTGTCATCATCATCATCATCATCATTTCAGCCGAAAGACGTCCACTGCTGGACATAGGCCTCCCCCAGGCGTCGCCACATTGACCGATCCCGTGCGTCTCGCATCCAGCGCCTTCCCGCAACCTTAACCAGGTCATCAGTCCACCTAGTGGGAGGCCTTCCAACGTATCGTCTTCCGGTTCGCGGTCGCCATTCCAGAACCTTTCGGCCCCATCGGCCATCCGTTCTGCGAGCAATGTGCCCTGCCCACTGCCACTTAAGTTTGGCAATTCTTCGGGCTATGTCGGTAACTTTGGTTCTCCTGCGGATATCATCATTCCTGACGTGATCACGCAAGGAAATTCCGAGCATAGCCCTCTCCATTGCCCTTTGGGTGACTTTGAGCTTTCTGATAAGGCCCATTGTGAGCGACCACGTCTCGGTCCCATAGGTGATCACTGGCAACACACACTGGTCATAGACTTTTGTCTTGAGACACTGCGGTAAATTGGACGAGAAGATACCACGCAACTTCCCGAACGCCGCCCAGCCGAGTCGGATTCGACGGTTGACCTCTTTCTCGAAATTGGACCTACCCAACTGGACCGTTTGTCCCAGGTAGACATAATCGTCTACAACTTCGAGAGTAGAGTCTCCGACCTTGATAGGAGTGGGTGTTACATGGGCATTCACCATGATCTTGGTTTTGTCCATGTTCATTTTAAGACCCACTCTTTCGGAAGCTCTACTGAGGTCATCGAGCATTTTACTGAGGCTCTCCATGGTCTCAGCCATGACCACGATGTCGTCGGCAAACCGAAGGTGAGTAATGTACTCGCCATTAACGTTGATGCCCAGCCCCCTCCAGTCCAGAACCTTGAAGACATCCTCCAGCGCAGCAGTGAACAGTTTCGGAGAAATGACGTCTCCCTGTCTCACGCCGCGCTGGAGAAGGATTGGTTTCGAGGTCTGATCCTGAAGACGGACTGACATGGTGGCGTTTTTGTACAAACACTTCAACACCTCAATGTACCGGTAGTCGATCTGGCACCGTTGGAGAGACTGCAGTACAGCCCAAGTCTCTATCGAATCGAAGGCTTTCTCGTAGTCCACAAACGCTAAACAGAGAGGTAGGTTATACTCTTCGGTCTTCTGTATAACCTGCCGCAGCGTATGTATGTGGTCTACGGTGCTAAAGCCTTTTCGGAATCCGGCTTGTTCGGGGGGCTGGAAATCGTCAAACCTGCGCGCGAGACGATTCGTGATGACTCTTGAAAACAACTTGTAGACATGGCTAAGAAGTGAGATGGGCCTATAGTTCTTCAACCGGGCATTGTCGCCCTTCTTGAAGAAGAGTACCACCACACCCCTGCACCATGCCTGTGGCGTTTTGCCCTCGAGTATGACGGAATCAAACAGCTTCTGAAGGGCCCTAAGGACCGGTTTTCCACCCGCCTTCAGGAGTTCGGCCGTAATTCCGTCATCACCCGGCGCCTTGTTGTTTTTCAGCTGTTTCAGAGCCATCCTAATCTCGTACAGGCTGATGTCCGGGATATCTTCGGTATAGTGTCGGGTCAATCTAGCTCTTGGGTCGTTTGCTAGACTCGCAACGGGCTTGCTGATCGAAGTGTACAACTGCCCATAGAATGTCTCGATCTCCCTGAGAAGCTCCGGTTTGGCGGATACGATCCTGCCATCGTCGGTCTTCAGTTTCGTGAGTTGGCTCTGCCCAATAGCCAGATCCCTTGAGAACACCTTGGAGCCTTTATTTCGCTCGATAGCGTCTTTAATACGCTCGGTATTGAAGCGGCGGAGGTCTCTTTTCAAGGATTTAGAGATCTGTCTATTGAGCTGCCGGTATTTGCACGCCTCATCTGAAGACTGCAGGATCATCTCACGCCTCTCCTTCATAAGCTTGAGGGTGTGATCAGAGAGCTTTTTGTTTCTATCTGTACGACGGGTCTTGAAAAACTTAGACCCGACCGTATGGACAGCTTCCACGAACCCGTTGCTATATTCATCCACGGAGCTCCTTATTTAAAGTGTGAAAGGTTTTAATTATGTCTTTACAAGTAATATGTTCAAAAAGAAATTCCGAATCGCAAACGTTAACATTTTCTTTTAGCAAAGACTCAGCAACAGAAGGTGATGAGTTTAAGGATTTAGTCGTTGAAACAGGAATATCTGAAAAGAAATTTTCAAAGGCCACTGCGACTTGTGAGTCTGATTTTATGATGTTGCCATTAATAGACAGGCCGTAGTCAATATTTCGGTTACCAGATCTTCCCGTTTCACTATTAATAATATTCCAAGTCGTTTTAATAACATTACTACTGTTTTTAATCTTTGAGTTCAAATAACGCGACTTGGCCAAACAACAAACTTTTTTAAATAATTTTGAATAATTTCTAACATATAAATTAAATTCAGCAGTGTTTACATAAGTCCTTTCACTGTACAGCTCATAAAGCCGTGTTCTACTTTTATGAATACCAATGGTAGCCCAATCACTGAATGATGCGTTACTATTAACGGAGATAGTCTTGGGAATAAAGGTCGAATTAAATTGTTTACAGTATATACTAAAAAAATCATCATATAGATGATTAGGATCAGCATCAATTGACAAAATTGGTAATTTATTAATGAGTTTAACTTTAAAAGCTGCCAAGCGACTTGCAGTTTTGGGGTTAACAGTGATATCCTTTTTAGCCACTTTGTTGCTTTGGTTTGGTATAGTAATCCTCTGCCCGCAATGATCAGAATCTAGTAAATTTATAATTTCTTTGTGGACTGGTATTAAATGAAAGGTACATCCTCCTTGGATATGAATGCCGGGGTCCATCAAGGGTGGTACTATCAGCAACATTATTCTTGCTGCACATAAACAATCTGTTAAAATCCAGCAAAATTTTGAGTAGGCAGGCAACAGCACTGTTGCTGAGAGATAATTTTATTTGTCCAACGCAAATGCTAGGTCCGGTCTCTCCCTGAGGAGTGTTTTTCCGCTAAAAAGAGCCAATTCCACCTGGCTCCATCTTTCCGAAGTGTAACTAACCGTGCCGACAATAAGGTAAGTTGTCATTAACTCTCAATGTTGGCCCATATAGGTGAAGGTTTAGCGGGCTGCCAAAAAGTTGTGGCTCCTTGCAAAGGTGAGACGGTACTTCACGCCAGAACAACTGCTCAACTTGTGTCAAGCGCAAATTTGAACATGCATGGAGTACTGTTCTCATCTCTGGGACGGATCTGCCAAATACCAGCATGATGCACTAGTGTCGATTGAAATGCGGGCCAAGAAGCTCATCGGCAATGAGGCACTAGTCGAGTCAAAGCTCCAGAGCCTTGAACATCGACGCCAAGTTGCCAGAATTTTCGGGAGTGTGCGATGGAATTGCATAACCTAATTCCGCCTAGCACGTTTCATCATCGGACTTCAAAACGTATGGCGATACGCCAATCGTACCCACATGGTAGACATCCAACAGATACGCACTAAACGTTTCAGTAAGGAATCACAACGGCCGGCGCTGCCGAAGGGACACGAGATTGAGCGGGGATGGCCGACACCTCTACGACCGCAAGCCACGCTTGACACACAGATACACAGCAACACACGTCAAACTTATAACACCCCACTTTTTCCGGCGGGGGTTAAAAACGTGTTGCCCCAAACCCAAGCAACAGCATGCGCAGCATGATCAGGAAGATGATGATGATGATGTCAAACTCACCGGTCTATATATCGCTTCAAGGTTAGGACTCCCGAGTCGGGTTGGGCAGTGCTTCCGCAGCTCCCGCCGAGCCTTCCAACGCTTGAGCACCACATGGATCAGCACAATGCTGATAGGGATCATTGCTATCAACACGGTGGCTAGTTTCATGTTTGGCTAGCGACAAATAGAAATAGAAATCGTTTATTATGCAAGTAACTGCCCAACTAGCAAAAACGTCGTATAATTCTAGTCTTATAAGACTTCATGGTATATAACAGTTATATAGTGGTATGTAGTTAACTATTTTGATATATAGACGTTTATCATACGACGGTTCAGTCGCGGGACTGTAATGTCTTAATATAAAGTTGAATAAACGTTTTCAGGACTAACTTATACAACGTTGTAGAATGGTGTGAGTGTATATGTTGAGTAAATGTTTACGGGACTAACTTATATGACATCGGGTAAAGGTGCCAGTGCATATGTTAGGTAAACGTTTTCAGGACTAACTTAAACGACGTTGTAGAATGGTGTCAGTGTATATGTTGAGTAAATGTTTTCAGGACTATCTTATATGACGTCGGATAGTGGTGCCAGTGCATATGTTGAGTAAAAGTTTTCAGGACTAACATATATGACGTCGGCTAATGGTACCGGCGATGACGTTTATTGAGCAATGTATTGGTCATATCAACGTTTCGGTTAAATAAAAGGTTTTCGTAAGAAAACCATCGTCATGTGCGAATCTTAACATAACTTTTATTTAATTAAAACGCCACTTAAACGTTTGTGCATGATCTCTACATAACAAAACTATTGTGATCGTATGGCAGACTTACTAAGACTTGTATGCGACTAAAATGTTGAATATCTACGGTTAAATTACTTTAACTAGACTTTTAAATCATTTAAAGGTCAAATCCACACTTTAATTGAACCATTCCCATTTTGTTTTGTCCATCATAAAAGGGATAGAACGAATGAATGTTTCCGAAAAGGATTCCGTATATTATTATATATTTTTAATAAACATTTTATGTAAACAACAACATAAATATTAACATAAAGAATTAACAGTAGCAGTGGAACTGTGACGTTATAACATTTGCTTGAAAAGGGAAAATGAATGCTTCTCCAATGCCATTTTTGTCTTTTAAGACGTTTTAGGTCATTTCGGATCAAACATTTTTCGATTTCTTAGAACACTACCATAGTTCATTGATATCCTATGTTCGACCTGAAAAAAAATAAACGTTTAAATAAATTAATCTGGGCTAAACATACTACATATTTGATTAGATAGCCATTGAAAAGAAAATGAATTTATAATCATAAAGGGCCGAGATAGTTCTCTGTTCAAGATAAGCAATGTTTAATAGATCTGTAAATCATACTTAAGGAACCCTAAAGTAGACTGAATATGGCCGCGGCGTCATAGACTCAAGAAAATGTATACGCGACCATTTTGTTATATTAAAGTTATATAAAGGTCACTATATAACGTGAACAAGATGGTCGATGCTTTAAAAGAAAACATATTTTGGATAATTAATTAAAATTATTCAAATACAAAGAAATGGGTGAGGGCGTTAAAAATTTCACAACAACATATATATACATTGTCATAAAACTAAAGTTCCCTGAAAGATTAACACAGCTATCATTATATCACACTCATTTAAATAATGCATAATAAATCTATATTTTGTTATCATGGAAATAGACATTTACTTACCATTTTGTTTTATTTAAACACCGGCGAGCACAATATTTAACACACGAAAAAAACGGTTGTCGTTGAGTCGTATTGTTTGGCACTAATACAACGTTTCAGTCTTTTGAAAACGTCATTGTAACTGCTATGTGACATAAGCGGTCACTTAAGGGTCTCATCACAACCAGTAATGGACCGTAAAGTCGGTCTTTGTACTTTTATTTAACTTGTATACAACTTATAACGGTCATTGGCTGATTTCTACATAACTACTAAACGATAATATTGTCGTGTAATTTGGGCCTAATTCGCGTTATTTATACGTTTATATTTACGTTTATACGACCAATCTTAAAAACTAGACTCAAAATGTAAAACGTTAGATTGACTATTATAAAACATTAATTTGTTAGTTGGGTGGTACGTAGTTACTGGAAATGTCAGAGTAACTTAAATTTTATTTACATATAGATTGCGTAGGTAATAAAATTGCCAGTGAATACAAAACTAGACATTTTTTTATCTTTTTTTTTTGGACTCGCTAGTTACCAGGTTACCAGGATAGAGACTAGTGTAATGGTGGGCTGTTGTATATGTGTGTGATGTGTTGTTGTGTATGTGATGCAGCGTTGTTGTATATGCAGGTGGTGTGTTATGTTTTTGTACCCAGTAGAAATGCTTCGTTTGGTCAAGGTGTCTTTATAATAATTGTTCTAACTCATCATAATTTGTGTTTTGCAACGATTTTTTTACTAGGTGTATGGTTAGTAACAAAATAAATAAAATCAACTCGCAAAAAGTGCGTAGGAGTAAATAGTAGAGAAAAGTAATATTGAATACCGATGAGCAATCTAATAAGAGTAACACCCAGCGTTATGATGAATGATTGATGAATCAAGAAGCTCATCCGGCTCGAAAGACCAAAAATGAACGGGTAATAGCTCCGAATGTAGTATGTAGATAAACGAATCACACGGGATGTTTACAGGAAACAAAACCACTGTTATGTGTCCGTTAAAGATTGATAGTTTATTAGTCATCATCAGCCTTTTTAATGTTCGCACTGCTGGGCTGGGACATAGACTTCTTCTTTGTGAGAGAGGGAATGGGCCTTAATCCACCACGCGGGACCAGTGCGGGTTGGTGGATGTCACATGTCTTCGAATTTTTGGTTCTAGGACATTGCCGGTTTCCTCACGATGTTTTCCTTCACCGTTTTTGGAGCAGTGGTGATAATAAAAAAAAAATGTTTATTGTGTTTCGATTTTTTACAGTTACTTATCTATTTGAGACAGCCCCAGTAAGTAATTAAGAATACTTGTGTTGGGCCTGACTCGCTCCTACTCTCATTTTAAACATAACAGCAATTTCGAATAAAAACGTATGAATAAAAGAAACAAACTTAAGAAAGTAATAATATTTTTTTTAAAAAAGGATCAAACAAAGTTAACAAAATAAATTCTATCCAGTAATTAATACTACAAATTTGCCAGTAGAACATTATCTTCCTGTGTGTGTGAGTAAGTGATGTGTGTGCAAGTATGTGTTGCGTGTGCGAGTGTGTGTGTAGCGTGTGTGAGTGTATGTTGCGGTTGCGAGTGTACATCTAGTTGTGCCAATCTAAAATTAGGAAGTGTATTGATGAGTTGATAACTTTTAATATTTCATTTAGTTGATTCTGGCTAAGATTGCCTCAGTTTGCGCATATGTTAATGTTTTCAGCCACTCAGGTATAATCCCGCAGTAGCTCAGGGTGAAACTTTACTTTTGCATTAATCTTATTATAGATGTAGGCTAGGTGATGAAATAATTTACACAAAGTAAAGCATCTGCCTGGGTTCGTAAGTCAGATACGTTAACACTGGGCCACCACTGCTTCACTTTAGTTTATTAGTACAAACATAAAAAAATATACACGAAGTAAGTAGGTTACTTGTGGTAGGCGCGATAGCCTATTCAGCGACCGTAACCAAGCAAATGCTTGTTCAGGTTCAGGCTGATGTGTAAAAATGCTTCTTTAACCCAATTCACTGCCGGAGTCTTTGTTTCCCGATAGCTACAAACTTGGGGTTTATGTCAAGAGTGAATAGGTTAATTCATCACTTACCATCAGGCGAGATGGTAGTCAAACGCGAGCCCATAGTTAAATAAACAAAATAAAACTTAAATAATCACTTACCAGCTTTTTTCACGCATGTGATAAAGTTCTTTTGATACACGACTCAGTAGGTACAGAAATAGCTTTCGAAGGTCTAAAGCTGCTTGATCACAATTTGTCACTGAAAACAATCATATTTCAATAGGGGCTAATTTACGACACTGGATATCTTAATATCCAAGTAATACATCTGACGTCTGAAGGTTTTGAGTTCGTACTTAATATAGCTCTAAAGGCCTGCTAGCTCAAGAGTTAGTTGCTAACACGAGGTTAAATTGGCAGTCTGTCATACAAAATTTTCAATTAAACCTCCACTTACTGACGCCACTCACTTTTTCTGGCAGGGACTCATTTGTAAGTGTACAGTATAATTTCTGAAGATACGAGACCAAGTGTGTTTTGCGGTTATAGCTTCAGGAGCTCTCCTAAACAAAATGTTACATTTATAGTTCCATACTGTTCTGTTCTTACTTCCGTCGTCAACGGTGCTCTGACGTGTCCGCTTTGTGCTCGGTGTTTTTCGGCCAAGGGTGGATATGCAAGTCACAAGAGAGCACATAACAGAGCAGCAAATCTGAGCTCTCAACCAGATTGAGTAGTCAATGAATGCGTTCGCTGTGGCCGAAACAGGTTAGATAGTATCATCATCAGTTCCATACTTAATGTTATAAATGCAAAAGTAACTCTGTTTGTTTATTTCCTTTTCACGACTAAAGAGACGAAATATTTAGAGATCCTGGGAAGGACAGAGGACAGTTTTTTATCCCGGTAGAATGCTCACTTGGGATGATAAAACACTTTTAACGCGAGTGAAGCCGTGGGAGAAGCTAGCATCACAAACGGGTTCTCAGGGAAGAAGGCCATAATTATATAATTTAAGTCACCGAGAATCTCTTGGGTAACTATTTAATACAGTTTAATACTATGACAGTTTCTAATCAATTCATTTATGAAAATATTATGTAAGGAAAAATATACAAATTAAAATAAGAGTAAAGAGATTTATTTATAGAAATAAAGGTAAGTTAGATCAACCATCTTATAGATTAGCTAAAATATACACATCTTTCATGGGGTACTGTGTTAAATTCTATTACAAAATACCTTGTGATATATTAAAATTAATGAAAGAAATAAATACGCCCAATGACCTTTGTCATTGGGCGTATTTGACCCGGTTCATGAAAGGCTGCATACAAAAACCAAATGTGTTTTACATTAATAAGCTTGGTCTCACTTTTCATTCTGTGTAGATAGTTTTTTTTAATGGCCGGGCGAAAATATATATTTAACCTTTAATAATAAAATATATTTTTTTTTATTTGTTATGGGTTTGCTCTTGACTCTAGTCTAGGTCAGAGGTGACAGAGAGAGTCGACGATGGAGCGAGCCTACTCAGAAGAAGCCTGTTCACTCTTAACTTTGAAGAGATTCGGTTCGAATGCGTTCGGAAACAGACGCAGGCAGTGAGTTCCACTCATTCGCTGTGCGCATTATGAAGGATGTTTGGAAGTGCTTGGTGCGAATTGGTGGAATGGCGCTGCAAGTTACCATCCTTACGTGGTTCGTAAGGATGGTAACTTGCAGCGCGTCTAGATGTCCGATGGTAGGAGGGGGCCGGTATGATGAGGTCGTGGAGTTCTTGAGCACACTCACTGAAGTACAGTCTGTAGAAGACCGATAAGCAGGCAACCTTGCGGCGATGAGCCAAGCTGTGAAGCTTGGCATCCACTAGTTCGTCACCAATGAGCCTCTTGGCTCTGCGTTCCACTGAGTCAAGCGCGGCAAGCTGATACTTAGCTGAGCCATCTCAAAGGTGGCTGCAATACTACATGCAGGACCGGACTTGAGCTTTGTATAGAGTTAAAAGCTGTCCAGGCGTAAAGTGTCGCTTCACTCTATTTATAATGCCCAGTTTTTTGGCCGCAATTTGGGTTTTGTGTTCAATGGAGGCGCCGAAGTTGAGACCGGATGTCAACTCTATGCCTAAGAAGCTCAAGCCGATCAGTCACAGGAACAGACGCACCCCGAAAAGCAGGAGTTTAATCGAAACGACTCATTTTTGTGGTGAAAAGACACGCCTGTGTTTTGCTGGCAACACTTTGGAGGCTTTAGGTCTATACAAGTCGCAGAAGAAGCTGTCACTCTCGTTGGCTCCATAAACACATTTTCCAGATTAAATGATTAATGATTGTCGCTAGCATAGTGTACTTTTTGTTATGGGCTAGGCACCAAGAAGTAATTGACGCATCTGCGGTCTTTTTAGATGAACTCACAATTGATATCAAGCGTGCAGAATAAAAAAATATATATGTAGAGTCGGTTTTTTATTTTTATCTCCTTTTCAATCGTTCAGTTAGACTTCAGAGTTACCAAAGTCGAACAACGTCACTAATATTAATTCCAAAGAATTCCATCCCACGCATTCTCTTCATCTTTTATATAATATGTTATGTGCGATATATCTCTAGCATTATTTTTTCTAGCTTTTACCACAGATGCTTTTATTATATTAAATAGCTGTTTTTGGTCTTCAAAACCAGACAGAGTTTTCTATATAGCCTGTCTTAGGCCTCAGCTCCATCAAACACCTCTACTGTGCTTATCTGCCTGACGCCAATCCTCCTACTAGTTTTAATTTCCTACATGTTTTTTCTAAGACTTGCCCGCTGTCTACAAGAATGCGACCTTTACCACTGTGTTGCAGAGATAGTTAGTAGATGACCGAACCAAATGCGCAACCTTTAAAACTTTTGTTAAAAGCACACTTTGTTTAGAAGCATATCACAAATTAGATTATTATATTCAAGATATGAATGCATGGCAACATGCTGCTCCTGCTCCATAGGGCTGCTATCTTTAATGTAGGCTGAATCAAATTTGATAATTTATAAACCTATTTATAGTAATTGTATTCCTTTTTTTTTAGTTTTGTTTTTGAAATTACCTCACACACTGTTCCTTTGTTCTTAAATTAGGTATTTTACCTATGTTTGCAATATTTGTAAATCATAAATCATTTATTTCTTTGCAATGTAAGTATGTGAGAACCATGTTCCTATTTATCAAATGAATGAATTTATCTGTTAATGATTTTAATACTTTATACCTATACGTAGTGTCTTATGTAGTTATTATATATATTCTAGGTGCATCGTCCTCACATATATGAATTATGTAGGTATGTATGTAAATATTGTAAAACACTTTTTTTAAAGATCATTTGTGGAGTTCCTTTCCGTTCTTCTCAAAGTTCGTTCGTTCGTTTTTCGTTCCTTTTCCGAATGGACAGTATTGAAATAAATAATTTTGTCTTTGACTTTGCTTACCTTTTTAGGTTTAGGATATATAACTTCAATGATAGGTTCCTTATAAGTGCAGGGGTCAATATCAAGCGAGGATCGAGGCTGGGGTCTCCGACTCCGACCCCGACAGCACACCGCCTGGATTATCACCGAGCTAATCTGCAGAATATATACCAACAACTTCACAAGGTTCATGCTCTGTGCATGTGTAGCCTAGTTGCCTGGTGGAAAGAAAGAAGGAATAATAAAAAAAAACATATAATTCAAAGAAAAAACCCAACTTCTATTTACAACATTTTTAATGTTTTTTTTATTTACAACTTTTAGTTCTAACCTATCATTTTTTTCTAATTATTTTTAAACATATAAGTGATTTCTATTTTGTGATCACCTCTTAAATCCCTTCATTTTGATACCCCACTCGACGGCTTTGGAAGAAAAAATAATTGGGACCCGCAGCCGTATTGCGTAAGTGCGCAAAGAGTTTGACCGCTATCCAATCGACCAAATCACTGCGAGATGAATGACGTGATGTGAATTTTCCGTCTTGTGTGATAGGCCGATTTGGTCGATTGGTTAGCGGTCAAACTCTTTGCGCATTTAAGCATTAAATGCAAAAAAAAAACAGCTTCTTTTTTTTAACTTCTCCTATCTAAAAACACTTGTGCGGTCAAGACGTATCTAACGATGTCTTAATTATACAAATCCGTCTAGCGGTTTGAAAGATATGAAGTAATAATGAATATTACATACATACAAACAAACATACATACATATTACATATATACAAGATACGCGCGAAAAACATAACCTTTAAGACTGCAAGAGTCGGGTAACAATATAAACACAGAAAGATTCGAAGACATGTGACATCCACCAACTCGCACTAGGCAGCAGTGGGAACATTAAAAGGTTGATGATGATGATGAAACGCTCTTACGTTTTTAGGTTTAGGAGACAAAACTTCAATGATAGGTCCCGTGTAAGTGCAGGGGTTCACTCGAAGCGAGCGAGGAGGCCCAAGCCTGCGACAGCCAGCCGCACAGACTAGCCACACACTCAGCTCAAGAAGAGCAATCAACAGCTTCACAAGCATGGTCTTTATTTGCCCAGCCTAGCTGCTGCCTCCTAGAAAACAAGAACAAATGACACAGCAACAAGTTCCTGTAACCAATTTTTTTTAATCTCTTTCACTAGTTAACTGTGAAGTGCCGTGCTCGACCAACGCAGTGTGCGCATGGAAAGTGGCTTGCCCGAATACAGCGTTACTCGAAAACCCATCTTACCAGGGACAGTGGGATGAGCCGCTCTGCTGATTGGTACGGATTAAACTTATAAATACGTCCACCAATACTGCAGAGCGTTCCCGCCTGCTGACTGTGGGTGAGTGGGAGGCGGGCCTCTGGCCACAGGCACTACCGTCACCTTCCGGATCACTACATATCTGCGTTTCCACCCACCCACAATCCACATCGTTGTCAATGTGGTGAAGCTGTCGACCCGCCTCGGTCATCATGGCCTATCCTACACTAGGAGCGCCGGCCCGATAGCACGGCACGCCAGCATTAATGACCTAATGGCTTGGCACGCGACGATTCCATTCCATTTTGTTTTTCAATTCAATTTTTATTCATCAACAAAATTTTGAGTACAATGATCATCATTAAAACTACCACTTAAATATAACAGGGTGCGTTTTAGCAGATGGCAGCGCAAGACCCAGTCCCGCGCTAGGAATTAACCTGTGTTGCAGGCACTGGGCACCTACTCCTCCATCACACTTGCACACTTACAAACACTTTAGTAGCAGGAGGATTTTGACTCTCTGATTTCCCAAGCCAACGGAATCCGTATAATAAAACTAATCTTCTTCTTTCTATATATATATATATATATATATATAATAAAAGAAGAAACTGACTGACTGACTGACTGACTGATTGACTGACTGATCGATCAACGCACAGCCTAAACCGCTAGGCCAAGAAGAATGAAATTTGGAAGAAAGGTTCCTCATGTCGCGTAAGTGAGCACTAAGAAAGGATTTTTGGAAATTCCACCCCAAAGTGGGTAAAAAGGGGGTTGAAAGTTTGTATGTAATTTCTACAGTTTGTAAGTTGGGCACGTAAAATTTTAGATTTACGCTCTTGGTTGATAAAAAGAATTAATGTATTTATTAGTTTTTGGGTATTCGACCCCTAAGGGGGTAAAAAGGGGGTTGAAAGTTTGTATGAAGTTTTTACAGTTTGTAAATTGGACACATGAAATTTTACATTACGCTCTTGGTTGATAAAAATAATTAATGTCTTTATTGGTTTTTCTAAATTATAACCCTAAGGGGGTAAAAAGGGGGTTGAAAGATTGTATGTAATTTCTACAGTTTGTAAGATGAACATTTGAAATTTTTGAATTACGCTCTTGGTTGATAAAAAGAATTAATTCATATATTGGTTTTTAGAAATTCGACCAGTGAGGGGGTAAAAAGGGGGTAGAAAGTTTGTATGAAATTTTTACAGTTTGTAAGTTGGACACGTGAAATTTTATATTTACGCTTTTGGTTCGTAAAAAGAATTAATGTATTTGTTGGTTTATGGAAATTCGACCCCTAAGGGGGTAAAAAGAGGGTTGAAAGTTTGTATGTAATTTCTTCAGTTTAAATTTTAGACTTACAACTCCAGGTAGATAACACAAAACCATGTATTTATTAGTTTTTGGAAATTCTACCTATATGGGGATAAAATAGGGGTTTTAACGTTATATGAAATTTCTTCGGTTCGGAAGGTAAAACATCTAAAATTGTAGGTTTTCGCTCCTGATTAATAAAAAAACAATGAGTTTAATTATTTCCGGAAATGCCACCCCTGACGGGGCTAAAAAGGGGGTTGAAAGTTTGTATGTAATTTCTATAGTTTGTAAGTTAGAGTTGGAGTTGATAAAAATAATTCATGTAATTATTAGGTTTTAGAAATTCTACCCCTAAGGAGAATAAAGGGGTTGAAACTATATATGATTTTTTCGGTTTGGAAGGTAAAATAACTAAAATAGTAAGTTTACGCTTTTGATTAATAAAAAAAGTAAAGAGTTTATTGATTTCCGGAAATTCTACCCCTAATAGAGGTTAAAGGTGGCAATTTGTTGGGCTTATATATTTGAAACTTGGCATCAATACTAACAGCAAATAATTCATATTTTTTTATTGATTTTAAAGTAAAGGTTTTCATTACAAGTTTTTCGGTTTTCCTAAAATATGATTAGGGGGGTGTTGAAGATCTTGGTTTAATAAACTTGAAATTTTGCACAAATACTAGCCTTAATAAATAATGTGGGTTGCTATTAGTTATTCGTTTTGCGGAACTATCCCTAAAATACTATTTAGGGAGTGATCAAGATTTTTGAAGTATTTTATTACACATAGCTTCTTTTAATGATGTAGATGAACACTCAGGAAGGAGTTTTGGCAATTCAACCTTTAAAGAGACATTTAATTGTATAAAAACTTTTTTACTAAAAGATATTACTGACCTCCAACTAAAAACACTACAAAGTGAAAAATATTTTTTTTTTCGAAGTTGGTGTCTTTGGTAGGTACTAATTTTTTTCGTTATGGACACTGACTTCGAAAAAGAAAGTTATTTTGCCTTTTGTAGTGTTTTTAGTTGGATGTCGGTAGTATTTTTTTGAAAAATAGATTTTTGTTTTTCACTTTTTAGGTGGGCCTAATAGGCAATTTGCCTTTAGTAAGGTACTTGATTATTTTTTGTGTATGTTCACCGATATCCCCGTCAAACAACACCGTTCAAACGGTCCAGTTCGGTAGTTCCAAATCGAGGAAGAGGTCATCTTAGTGCCGTAAGATTCTTCAAAAAACCGTTGACACACCTAAAACATCTTCTGGGGGTAATTTTGAAAAACTAATGATAGCAATTTATTATTGCCCAAGGAATAAGATTTTAACCGACTTTCCAAAAAGGAGGAGGTTCTATGTTCTCTAAATCCTAACTTAAGCCGTAGATATCTACGATATCCCATTTATAATTGATTTATCAATAGCTTATTTTTGATCGCCTTCACTAACTGCACATAATTTAGTTGAATAAAATACAAAATCATGCGAACGAAGTCGCGGGCGGAGTGCTAGTATTAAATATATGTATAAATGAATAAATATATAAAATGTGCCACATTTAAATGTATAGGAGTGTGTATGTATAATGTATGTATGAGCGTGTGATGTATGAATGTGGAAGGGTCGTAATGCAGATGGGATATGATACTAAGATACTTGGTTTGAAGGAAGGGAAATAGAGAGGAAATGTGTGGTAGCTTTGTTCAGGTTGCGATCCGGCTACATCCCATCCAATAAATTCAAATATATAATGGGCAAAAGTACCTCACCAAACTGTGAAGTATGTGGGGTGATTGAGGATACCTATCACGTGTTGATGGAATGTGACCGGAACATACAAGAAAGTCATGCTTTGTTTAGTGACGGGTTCGATGTGGGAGTATGCAATAGCATCCTAGCATCTCCTTTGTCGGAGGAGGCTAGAATGCTGTGTTGACTGTTAAAGAGGGACTGAGCATGAGTGGGTTTGTCTGCTGAATATGTTACGACATTTCTAGCGGACATGCCCACTTATGTTTAATATTTATATAGATTAGTAGTAGTATAAATAAATATTAATTGTTCATTACCCATAGTTTAGTTTTAACTTGCAATGTTTTCTTTTATGGGGTAACATTATCACTCAGTGATAAAACCCCGCCTATCAAATAAAAAAAAATAATAATAAATAGGTACTTGTATTGAGTTGGTGGGAAGGGAAGGGGTACGATGGGAAGAGACCAGGATGACAATAATGACTTGGAAGGTGGGTAGGCCTTTGGTGTGGGATGCAACTTATGTCGACACCCTTGTGCCATCCCATCTTGTTAGCACGGCTGCTGCTGGTGCAGAAACCCTCAAACGGCGCAAATATAACAACCTTATTGCAAGTTTTATGTTTGATCCGTTTGGGGTTGAAACATTAGGGCCATGGGGTCCGGTGCGCATCGACTTATTCGAGACATAATCAGAAGGCTCGATGAATCTTTACGTGACCAGAGGGTTGGCCTTTTCTTCGGCCAGAGAATCAGCATTGCCACCCAACGTGGCAATGCTGCCAGCGTTCTGCCGGACACGTTTCCCATATGAGCCCTTTTCCCTCTCGCCTTTGCATTTGAATAAAGGCTGTTGTTTTTTTAGTATATTCATTTGTGTATATGTATGTAGTATGTTAATATATTTGTTACATCAAATAATAAATAAAAAAGTACTAAATATGTAGCAAGAAATAAAAATATCTCGGGGTTTTTTTAATGTGCTGAAAGATTATATTATATATATTATAGATATATTTTTAATAAGCTGATATATTATAAGCAAATCAAATGCAATTGACGGAACAAACAGTTTCGAACAACTGTTATCTATATTTATATATCGACGCATTCCGCTACAAAGGGCGTAACTCCAAATCCCATACTTTTGGCTATGAGCAAAATACTTTTGTTTTTATACTCATAAAATTGAGTTCTAGGATGGAAGTTCTTAAATTTTGGCCGTCTTTTGCCTTATTTAATTACAATTGTTATTAACAAAGTAAACCGGTCCTGTGCGTCTTACATCCGCCACCCTCACCAGGTAATCTGCCCACCTAGGCGGAGGCCTTTCAACGCAGCGTCTGCCGTTTCGCAGACATACGTAATAATGACAAATTAGTTACCTTACAACAAGGTTTTTGCGCTACTCCAAGTCCGGCGGGGGTAGTACCAGTTTTAGATTTTCTCTTGCAAGCCATCACATTTACCAAAAACACGACTATGTATAATAAGATAGTTAGAAGCGGCATTTTTCCTAAAACAATTAAATCAACTGTAAAATTTAACAAAACATAGCAATGAACCAAGAGACTGCCCCCGATTTCGAAGTTGAGTATGAATTTGTCGATCTCTACTTGCGCCTGAAAAAAGGTTCGGTAGCAGGGTTTAACACTTTCTTAACTCCAAATACTCAATTCAGAAATACAACCCTTTATATGAAATTGCAAATTGCCCTTTATATGAAGAGCAGTGGTGGCCTAGTGGTATCGGCCGCGACTTACAAGTTGTAGGTCGTGGGTTCGAACCTAGGCAGGCGCTTTACTTTGTTTACATTATTTCATCACCACTGCTCTCAAAAACGGTGAAGGAAAACATCGTGAGGAAACCGGCATGTCCTAGAACCAAAAATTCGAAGACATGTGACATCCACCAACCCGCACTGGGCCCGCGTGGTGGATTATGGCCATGAGAGGAGGCCTGTGTCCCAATAGTGGGAACATTAATAGGTTGATGATGATATGAAATTGATGATAGGTTAAGTACCCTAAAGTTCACTGAATAAGTAACGCGTTATAATCCGAACGGAACGAAACGATTAGTTTTGAAAATATTGTTTCAAACAAAATGTAAACGAAATAGCCTAAGATTCCATTGCAAAAATCTGCAGGTAACTTTGTTTTTGATTAAACTTAATTTTCATTAAAGACACTTCTAAGTCTGAAATTGCCAAACCTCATTGAGCAAGCGTGGTGATCAATACTCGTGCCTCTCTGTATCAGAAGAGTCTTTGCCCTGCAGTGGGACATTTACGTGCTGGTATTATTATTACAATGAAACTTGATATTAGAATTTATTGCTGCAGGGTTGCCACATTTTGGGAACGAAGGGAATTATATTTAAAAAAGTTTTTCAAAACGAGCTTTGATACCTAAAATTGCATTATCACGATAAAAAAACATGTGTGCAAAATTTCAGCTCAATCCAACACTGGGACAACAATTTGCAGGATTTGATTACCTACACCAGGACAGGTGAAAGTAAATAAAAGCTAGATAAAAAAAAACATACCCTAACCACCCGGACTGGATTCTGCTCGTAACCTAAATCAGTGTGGGCTTTGAACGACCTTCTTCGTGGAGCTGTCCGCCTTTTGCAACCTTCAGTCATCTCGCATATAACGAGTGCGATATACAGGAACACCAGCAGGAAATCGTTTAATTTCATCATTTTTAATTTCTGTATTTGAGCAGTTTTTCATTTCAAGACTTTTTCAGTAAGGTGACCTAGAATTTTCGAAAGATATATAGATCAGGTATTTTTTTTTAAACAGTCTTTTTGCTAACCTTGCATTGTCATCCAAACTAAGGGCCGATATCACCAAGTTGTTTCTCAGCAGTCTCAACCAATCAGATCGCTGTATTTGCATAAACTGAGTTCAGTTGAACTAATCGCAATTAGTTTCATTGGTGAAGTCGGCCCAAAAAGTGCAAAATTTCAATCAGTTGCGGATGACAGTTTTAAAACTCAGTTGCAAGATTTGACGCATACATACTAAATAACAAGACAAATAAATAAAAATATTTGGGACAACCCTGCCAAACTATTTCCGATCACTGTAACTCCAGGACCCAATTGCGCAACTTCAAAGATCGCGCGCTCGATTGCTTTGCTTGCATTAACTGCTTCATCTATTAAAAAATCGTGTACTCGACAGCATAAGCACGCAACAAATACTGTTGAATTGTCAAAATGAAAGAGTTTGCGATTAATTACCATGAATTTATATATTACGTAAATAGGCAACTGGAAGGTTTCCCTCCTTATCAACCAGGAGACAGGACATAACTTAAAGGAAACAAAGTTAAAAATATACCCGTATCAGGTCGTCTTCTTGTCTTGTTTGCACCGCTGGCGTTCTGCTGTGCAGTCCTCGTATTCAGTTCGGACGCATCCCATGCAGGTCTCCAGGTAGGAGAGCAGAAGAGTCACTATTAATACCACCACCTCTTGGACGAAGGATTTGTCCATCGCAAGAAGCCAACCAAAAGAAATCTATAAAGAGTCCAAAGGAAATTAACCAACCATTTATGGAAGCATGTTTTTTGTCACCAATTGCTCCCAGACATGGGAATACTTTCAAATGTTTATTGGCATCAATTTACACTTTATGCCGGCTGTACACTCTTGCGCGAAAGCCCGAGGAAACGCTATACATTGAGTTTTTAAACAAAATACTTCATGATTGAACTCAGTACTGAGAGCAATGTAAGTACAGCATTTTCGCGCGTGACTGTACAGCTGGCATTAACATATATAAACAAGAAGAAAATGATGCTGTGCAGTCTGAGGATAAATGAAAGAGAAATGTACGGCAGTATTTGGTTCAAAAAAGGCAGATCTGTCTTATGATGGCGTGAAAGTCATCGACGTGAGCTTCTGCGAAAATACCTGATGCACTGGAGAAGCAGGGCAGCCCCATCAACATCCTGAACCCGTTGTAAAATCTAGTCAAGTCAAGAGTGAATAGGTTACTTCTAGGCAAGCCTGTTTCACCGTCGACCAAATCATCGCTTACTATGCCTTCGCTCATGCTTGGACAAATAAATTATGTTTATCTTTACCATCAGGTGAGATAGTGGTCAAACGCAACAATTAAATTTAAAAAAATTGACCCATAGAGCGCTGATAGCCCGCTGAGTGTAGACGGAAATAAGCTTTGAAAAGCGTTATCTGGCTTGTAACAACGTGCAAACCTGAGAGCTAACATGTGATACCGTAATGCCAGTGGCCTATGCAAGAATTCGTGTTATATATGTCAAAAATCTCATCAGACCCAGGCACAAATCTTGTCAAATGTACAAAGTTCGTGTCTAGAAACGACACAAATTCTTGCGGTCACTTTTAGTTGCGTGTACAAGCGGCCTAAGATAGCTACCAATATTTATTTCTTGCAAGGTGCATTATTTTCAGAGCATGTGACTTTCTTCGCACCGCAACCAAATACTTCTAGCACGAGGGTGGCAAACAGGCAGAAGAGGAATAATACGCGTTCCCAGCGAACTGACATCATACTCTGAAACAAAGTCTACTTTTTACCCTCAGTATTTAGAAAAAAACAGGATAAAGACGTATTCAAACATCGTATTCTTATTTATTTGAAACAACGGTAATGAATTTACTACTATAAGTAGAATAGAATAGATAATGCTATGAGCCATATGCAAAAAAAGTGAAGATGATTGTATACAGGGAGTACCACAAATGGGAAGCCATTTTTTTTTTTTACTGCTGGATTAAAATGAAAATGAAAAACTTTCGCCTAGAAGATCACAGTCAATTCCCAAAAAAAATGAATTTAACACAAAGTTATCAGCGGCTTATCAAAATTAGTATGGGAGGTACAATTTTTTTTGAGAATTCACTGTGGCTACTTCAATGTAAGTTATTCATTCCCATAGGAGCAAGCAGTTTTTTTAATAAGATTAAGTACCCATTACCGTAACAGTCTGTATTAGGTAAGAGAGATCACACAAATGATTATAGTGCCGCGGCAGCGATCGCTGAGTGCTTCATAAGAGTTCGTTGCAATTACTAGGGTTCAAAGCACATTCAGACAAAATTGAAGCGAAGCGACGTATCGGTCTAAAAATGTACATATCATATACATCCCTAACTTCACTAATTAATAAATACACGCGTCTTTTGTTGACACGCGAGTTCGTGCTGTTCACGCATGTCCTACAGAATTTGTCGCGTCGTCGTCACTTCGAGTCGACTTTACGTTGTGGAGATAGGGGTCAATATGCTATGTAGTATTATATTATCTGTGGCTATTTACAATTGTACATTTTGGACCGACGCGTCGCTTTGCTTCTACTCTGTCTCTCTGTCTCAATGTGCGTTGAACCTAAGCATATCACAAAAATACGGCCGAGCTCTCGATTAGTATTTTAGGGAAATAAATAAAGATATTTTTATACAATTTAAAAATACATATCTAACGATAGTAATGATACCAAAGCAAAATGAAAGTAGATGATAGATTGAAAAACAATATATGACGGGAATTTTACACGATGATTTTGAATGTTTTTTTTATTGGTTTTCAATTATTTTCATGATAAGTTTTAAAGAAAAAAAGCCAAAACGCCAAATCGTATCAAACCAATATTTTGTTCGTAAAGTTACATAAGCGTGTGTCGGTTCAATCTAACTGAACAATAATGTCCCCGCGCTATTACACATACCATAAGTTTATAATAAATCGCGTGAGATTGTAAACTATTTTTTTCTTGATAAATCACGGATTTAATTATTAAAACTATCGTATTTGGATGAGATGTAGTGTCTTTGAAATGACCTTCTGACTATATAAGCAGAGTTTATAGTAAAGCATGTATTACAAAATCATGGTATTTACAATAAATCAGGTACCAATATATTAAGAAAACTATGCAAATAATAAAAGGTACTTACAAAAGTGGAGTGTTGGCTAACTTCTAGGTATAATATTTAATGTCATTCGCCATGTCAGATCATGCAGCCGCCTTCCCTCTGCAAACGAAAAAGAATCGATTTGAGTCGTTCCACCGAAATATATAAACAATCTAGCTAAAGTAAGAAAACTAAGTGCAGTACTCTAAAATGACAAAAAAATACAAATAAAACTACAAGGTGGAATTTGACCCAAATCAATACTTTACGTTTGCAATGGAAAAGATAAAATACACAAATAAGAATGAAATAATTTTTTTTAGGGTTCATAATTTTTTTCGCATATTTTTGTTTTACAGATAACCTAACAGATTGAGGAATGGGAAATTACTGTAATATTTTAAACATTATTTCTTGATTAGATCGCTTTTTGATGGGTGAAGACCCAGTTTGGGATCTAAAACTTCAGAAACTTGGTGAGATTGCCACACGTCAATGTTGCTATTTACTCTCTCCATTTTTCT
Organism: Orthosia cruda; assembly: GCA_964057195.1. Taxonomy (NCBI): domain Eukaryota; kingdom Metazoa; phylum Arthropoda; class Insecta; order Lepidoptera; family Noctuidae; genus Orthosia; species Orthosia cruda. The sequence goes on from OZ059854.1 coordinate 2,442,818, forward strand.
GAATTGTTTCCAACAGTAAAAATTATCCCAGCAGCTTTCTGATAGCCATAAGTTACCGAAGTGTTTGAACATTATGTCGTGGTGTAGGAGTTGGTGGATGTAGGTACTATTATGTCTTCGATTCTGTATGTACTCTAGTATCTGTAGGGCCCTCTTCTGCAGGGTGCGCGGCCGGTGCAAGTAAGCTTCCTACGACGGCACGAGGACGTGCCCACGATCAACAAAGCGAATAGAGCAAATAACACGGCATACAGGCGGCTCAAGGAGAATTTAGCCATTATCAGCAACTGTAACAAAGAAAACGTTATTTTACGTCCAGCAAAAAACAAGCTTTAATATAAAATATTGCATTGTCATATAAAACAAAATTTCAGGTCAATCGAAACGGTCACCGGGAAGTGGGTCGAATTTAATTTGCAAGTTTGGTTTACATACAACAGACACCGGGACTGGAGAAACTAATTAATAAAAGTTTGTAAAAAGAGAAAATAGGCATCATGGTGACAAGCGAAAAGAAAATAAAGCAAAAACACAAAACTGTGGGGCACTTTTAACTATAGACTAGATAGGTTTGTATTTATTTGCATATTTGCTTATGAAATTGTATATTTACCCCACATTCTCAGTGGAAATTGCATATAACATCTAATATCTAGTAATGGTGTATTTTTCCGCTATTAAGTTACCCTATATATAATTATCGGATATAATTCTATTTGCTGATGATACTTCGCTAATTTTTAAAATAGATAGGCAAGATACGGATGTCTTAAATGTCAACGAAAGTCTAATTGTTCTCTCAAAATGGTTCGCAGCTAACAATCTTTTACTGAATGCGAAAAAAACAAAATGTCTAAAGTTCTCTTTACCAAATGTACCACAACATGACCTAAACTTAAATCTTGACGGCAAAAATCTTGAAGTTATAACGGAAACTGTATTCTTAGGGATTACTATCGATTCAAAATTGCAGTGGGGCGCGCACATTAGAACTCTTTCGGGTAGGTTAAGTTCGGCTGCATATGCAGTAAGGAAAATAAGGCAGCTAACCGATGTAGCTACAGCTAGGTTAGTATACTATGCTTATTTCCACAGTACTATGACTTATGGCATTCTGCTGTGGGGATCAGCAGCAAACGTTGACTCAATTTTCATCCTACAAAAGAGGGCAATCCGCGCAATCTATAAAATGGGTCCTCGCGAGTCCCTCAGAGAAAAATTTAAAGAGATCGATATACTGACTCTACCTTCACTTTATATTTTGGAATGTATTTTGTATGTCCGTAAAAATCGGGGGCTTTTCAAAACTAGAAGCGACTTCCATAATTTAAATACACGCAGTAAGCACGAAATTGTAATACCCAAATTCAGATTAACGAAAACTAGCAAGTCTTTTCTTATAAACAGTATACGCTTTTATAACAAGTTGCCAAAGTCAGTTATAGAACTGACCGATGGAAGGTTCAAAAACTACATCAAACGTATCCTTGTTAAAAAAGCATATTATAAAATCAAGGACTACGTTGAAGATAAAAACATTTGGCCTTAGCTCCTTCTGCGCATGCAGCTTCCCTGGTAACTTGTAAACGGCACAAATATGTGGATGTCTCTAACTATTCTCAATCTCATTTTTTCTTTCCTTCTTTTAATTAGACTTTTTACAATGGTTTTCAATCATCTTTAAAGCCCTTTGCTAAGAATAGTTACAGCACTGATAACAAAATTTGTGCAACATGTTAAATTTAGTCTTGTTATACTTATTTTTATTATTTTTACCTTTGTATAGATTCTTTTACCGATTGTTTTGTGAATGTGTGAACATTGTAGGCCTTCTAGATGCTAGTTAACATTTGTTTACTTTTTTATATAATCTTTTTCTTTTTTTTTTAGTTTCTTACGACTTATTGTCATAATTCGGGCCTACGTTGTCCTGGGGGGACTATCTAAGTACTAATGCTGTAACATGGAAATATTGTAAAGCCAAACCATTTTTAAAAGAGTAACCATGGAGTTTCTTGCCGGTTCTTCTCCATAGGAAACGACCAACCCGAACCGTGCACATTTTGTCGACGTTTTATAAGTGCCCATGTAGGCCTATGTGAAATAAAAAAATTGATTTTGATTTTATTGAAAAGTGTAATAATAAACTCTAACCAAAATTTCGCATATATATCTCTCACTAACAATACTAACTTATAAAAATATTTTGATTGATTGAAGACTATAAATTTAGAACATCTACCCACCTGATTGATGCCGTTTACATAATGTTAAATATTTTTTCGTTTTAGTGCATTGTTATCGTCTACAAAGATGATTGAATAATTCACTAAATGTAAGCTGATTAGCTACCACTATTTTACTATCTTTTCGTTTTCTTAAACTTTAGTTTTGCATATTTTACAAATTTCTTGTATATTTTACGCATTTTTTATGTATATTTATAGCATTCCTTATATTATATTATAGCATCATTTATAGCATGCATATTTTAAGATTTTTATATCTATCTTTACTTCTATACTAATATTATAAAGAGGAAAGATTTGTATTTTTGTATGTAATGAATAAACTTAAAAACTACTGGACCGATTTCAAAAATTCTTTCACCATTGGGAAGCTACATTATCCCCGGGTAACATAGGCTAGTTTCTATCCCTGTATCCCCACGGGAACGGGAATTACGCGGGTGAAACCGCGAGGCGTCAGCTAGTCGCATATAATCCGGTCCTTACTAATAATGAATAAATATTTTACCATGGAGCCTAAACAAATACTTCATCATTATCATTAACCCCCTTTCCAACTATGATTGGTTCGCTTCCACTCCAGAAGCATCTAAATATGTATCAATATTTTACAACAGCCTAAACAAATGCTTCTTTATCAATAAATTATAATCCATTAAGCCGAACCTTGACCAATATATCCGACAAGACCTCGTCTTCATCATATCATCGCATCGAATTCTATTTTTTATTTTTCCACGATGTTCAAAGCATGTAATTAGTGCGAGCCATATGATTAATACCAATCGTTTGCGTTTGATTCAGCGCGTTGTTTATTTTTGAACGGCGCCCGCGCACCGAGCCAACCGATGACACGATGCTTATAAAATGGATAACAAAGGGCTTTACTATCTGTCTGCGCGTCTGGTTACTCAATGTCGGCAATGTTTGGTTGATCTAGTTTTCAAAAGAAAACTTTTTCAGTTTTTTGTTTTGTAAGTGGAGCTCGTAGCGTAGTAACAGACGCACGGGTCGATGTCAAGGTTTAGCAACTACCTAATTCATACCGGGACTCCATGTCTCGGCTCGTGAGGTCGTTGATCCCGGTTGTCATTTGAAGAACTTTGAAAGTCGTAACGGTAGTCAGAAGTCATAAAATCTGACACCAGTCTTGACACGGGGTATCGTGTTACCTAGTTACTGGGTTGTGGATGTCAGATAGGTGGATTTATGTAATATGCTGGTTCTCAGCTGAATCCGGTTAAAATGGACGCCGCTAGCATCTTTGGGCAAAGGCTGGCAGCAAAAACAAACTTGGGTGTCTACGGTTATACGGACAAACAATGTCATAAATAGGCATGTAGCTTTTTGATCCAAAATTCAATGAGAAATCCACTCCTGAAAAGCAACGATTGACAACAAGGAACATAACGAACTCAATATTCCTTCAATCTTAGGAACTTGATCTAGCTGCTAATAAAAAACAAGTAAAATTCAAAAAGTCACAAATACCTCTAACTACATAATTTATCTATACTAATAGTAAACACGTTTCGATCGACAATCCATCGAAATACATAATTATTACACGATATCTTGCGATGTTCCCACGATATAAAGAGTAAAATGCGCATAACTTTTAAACGGCTCAACCAATTTTTATCAAAGTTCAGTTAATCCGTTTAGGAACTATGATACCAAAAACAGATAAACAAATACACACGTCAAACTTATAACACTCCTCTTTTTCGTTGGGGGTTAAAAATAACAAGTACAAAATATGACCAGACCAATATAACCAAACAAAAAGGGTAATTTGTAAGGATCTTAGTAGGTGACGTTCTGTTGTACTGCCATGATATGGGGCCATAGCAAAAAGGTGTAAATATATATATATATATGTGTGTAAAAAGTAAATAAATAAAACAATAAACAGTCTGCTTACCGTTATTACTTAGTACACGGCGCCGGTTGTCTGCAAGCGATGTAGACCTTCCTAGTACACGCGTTGGCAAGCCCGAAGATTGACAGGATCCCAGCAAGGAGAAACAGCACAACTTTCTGCACGCCCATGGTCTATCGCCTCATTGTCGCGATGGCGAGGTAAATCCTGCAAGCGTGAGCGGCCATAACTCGGCCTTAAGCGGATAAAGCATGGACGAAGTCAGGGTAATCAAGAAGCCAAAAGCAGGATTCAGAAGGACGAGTATATTGGGCTCTGTCTCTTACTGCACCCATGACTTTAGGGAAGGAAGATATAGCATTAATTGTTCTTGAAATAGAAAGTGAATATAAGCCTATGCCTAATGTCATAAACCACTTGATTTCAAAAGCGGGTCAAAGTAGGTGATACAGATACTACGTGCAAAAAAGTCGTCAAGCTTCATGTACGTGGGTAACTTGGTCGTTAAACTATTTAAATTAAACCATGGTCATTTTATATGAACTTTATAGTTAAAGACAGCAAAGTACTTACTGATACCGAAACTTCTCTAGCCCTATTTATGTAAAATTATACCTTTGTACGTATTTACCAGCTAAGTGGCAGAAAATTCACATCTCTACCAACTGGTAATAGATGAAGCTTTGGTATGTTTCGTTTATATCTTCTGTTTGATTTGGAAACTTGTGACACTGATTTATAGGACTATCTTTTTACCACTTACAATAATTATATTTCTACTATAGAATACGCTTAGACTATAAAATTTTCAAGTTAAGTTAAGAAAACATTCAAATACATGCTCCTGAACTCATTTGAAATATCGATTTGGGTCAAGTTCTCAAACTATAAAAACACTATACATTAGCTAAGATCTATAAGCTCACCTGTTTTATATTTGTTGCAATACGTGATAAATATTAGGTTTTATATTACTGTGAATTTTGTTTTGTGGTTTTTTGCTGAACTTTGATTTGGTTGCAGTTTTGATTGATGTCAGATAGAACTGTTCATTTTGAAATAAATGACAGCGAAGACTGGCCATCACTGCTAGAAAAGAGGTTTGCAGCTAAGCAAAAAGGTATTTTTGATCATGATTGGTGTGTGTCCCCTTCTGTTTAGTTATTTCGACTTTGGGTTTGCGTCTTTATTGTCGTTTCTATAAGGTTGCCGTCGGAGATGAAACAACTGTTAATATACTGTACTGAGGTACGTACGAATTTAAGTATAGCTAAAAAGTAAGATGTTGTTGGAAGGCCTTCCACAAGATGGACCGATGATCTGCTGACTGCTGAGGGCCACAGGAGTTTCCTGGAAGCCAGAAGTCCAGGAATAGTCTATGTGGCGACGCTTTGGGAAGGCCTATGTGTCTAGCAATCCAGCAGCTTTAAAGGAAATAAACCTGCGAGTTGTTTAAAGCAGCTAGAGGGACTGATAGCCATCATGCATACAGCATATTATAATAAATAAATACATAGGCAGGAAATAACGGCAAGTGGAGAAAATCCAAGATGGCTGAAATGGCTCAAAAGTGTGCACAACTTAAATTGGGCTAGGCGGCACATGTCTGCCAAATGCCAAAAAACTGTGGGTAAAACAAAGCTGGTGCCTCGGAACAATGAGATGGAGTCGTGGCAGACCACGAAGAAAATGGTTTGACGAACTTGACAGATTTCGACAGAACTGGGAGGAAGGAGGGCTAGTGAAAGGTGGAAGTAGTAGAGGGTGGCTTTTTCCCAGGAGTAGGACAGAAGAGGCTAGCAAAAAAAAGGTTTATTGATAGTATGACTGTACGTGGTAGCATTTTGTAGGTTTTAGCTTGATTGATTGAAAAAGTGCACGCATTAATTTGCAAGAAAAAGTCCACCACAGCTGGTCTAGCGTAGCACAGAAGTTTTAATAAGTAAGAGGCCAGTTTATGTTGGTTTTTTTACCACTAACGTGTGAGTTCTACCTATGACTTTAATAACTTATTATGACTATTTGTAGCATCTAAAGAAAAACTAAAATAAATAAAAATGACATCTTTCTCATCTCTTTAAAGGTTGTTCTGTATTCATGATAACTACGAAGCTTTATGGGAACGTTTGAAACAAAAATAGTATCTAGTTTATGGTTTAATTTTAACAACATCGTTAAAAGAGATGGCTGAACTCGGTCTTAGGAAATGGCTTCACTTGGATTTAGGCACAGCGATGCCACGAACTTTGTGATGATCTTTCTATTATTAAGAAAAAAATCCTTACGTAAGAGGGTACTTTTGCCCTTTTAAATCTCAGACGGAAAAACAGGGGTGTTAAAAGTTTGACATGTGTATCTGTGTGTCAGACAGACACACAGATAGTTTTTTTCGCTGTCGGATTCTGTAAGTTGATACACGTGTTAGTGAGATTGACTTACTTAATTTAATATATTCCGTCTAATTTTTACCAGAAACTTTTGCTGAATTCTCCTATTTAAGTGTTTGTGTGTGTAATAATCAAAAGTGCATTAACTTTCCCGTTGTAAGTATGATTGACCCTCCTGAACCCCCAGATCCACCGGATGGACAGAGTGTGCCAGTACAAGTGGTGGCCTCGTCTCCGCCGCTATTTACCCAAAATACGCCTTCTGCATCTACTAACAATAAACGCCGTTTGGAAAATAACGACGATAATTTACAAATCAAAAAAACTATTGTAGACCCCGCGACTGCATCTGCGTCGATTCAGACAGTTTTTATGCACCATAGTTTAACAATAGGTTACAAGTCATACGAAGTGAAAAGTGTGATAAAGGACCGTTTTTAGTACATGTTTCGCGTTCAGAACCTGATCCCTCGGCTGGGACATCAATTAGACCCCTCAAATTTGGCCAATTCCTCTTTATAAACAAGATTAAAAATATATGTAGGGATGGGGTAAAAAGGGTTGGACGTAACAAAATAGCAGTTGAATTTATATCAGCAACTGATGCCAACAATTTCCTTGATAATCCACTGCTTCCCCAATACAAATATGTTGCCAATATACCAACCTACAATATCACCCGTATGGGTTTAATTCGCAATGTTCCAGTAGAATGGTCAATGGATGAACTTGTTGATGCGTTAATACTACCTGATGGTTGTGGATATGTTTTAAAAGCTCGAAGACTTAACAGGAAAAACTTTACTGATGGCAAAGTGACATGGATAGCAACCCAGAGTGTTGTCCTTACCTTCCATGGCCAGGTTTTACCTGGTCATGTTTACTGCTACCATACTTCTTTACCTGTTGAAACTTATAAATTTCCCACCATACAGTGTAACAATTGCTGCCGGTTTGGCCATGTAAAGGCTCAATGTCGTTCGACCCCTCGTTGTTTCAGGTGTTCTCAACCTCATTCTGGAGATGGATGTAGTGTTGCTGAGGATCTGGCATCTTGTTTGTTCTGTTCAGGGAAGCATTTCTCTACAAATAGGTGTTGTCCTGAGCATGACAGGCAAAAAAACATTAAATCCTTAATGTCTCAGGATAATGTTTCATATGAGGAAGCGTCTACTCATTTTCCCTCTGTGTGCAAATCTTATTTAGAAGTTGCAAAAGAAATGTTTTCTTCTCCATCTTATGGGCCACAACCCCATAATGAATCACAAGCTATTCCAACAACTTCCTATAAGAAAACAATAATTACCAACAGACAACCTCGTCCCCAACTAGGTGTGGGGTATGATAAGGGGGCTCATAGATCCCTGTTATCGATATCTGCTCTTGACGCAGTGGAAGCGTGCTGGGCCGATGACCTCTTACGGATATCTGCCCTCCAGGAGAACTCAAACATTGGGATCCAGTAGGAAAATAAACGACGACTTCTTCAGTCCATCTCACACATACATTTTATTCAGTACTAGCACTCCGCCCGCGACTTCGTTCGCATGATTTTGCATTTCATTCAACTAAATTATGTGCAGTTAGTGAAGGCGATCAAAAATAAGCTACTTTTAAATCAATAATAAATGGGCTATCGTAGATATCTACGGTTTAAGTTAGGATTTAGAGAACAAAGAACCTCCTCCTTTTTGGAAAGCCGGTTAAAAATCTTATTCCTTGGGCAATAATAAATTGCCATCATTAGTTTTTCAGAATTACCCCCAGAAGATGTTTTAGGTGTGTCAACGGTTTTTTGAAGAATCTTACGGCACTAAGATGACCTCTTCCTCGATTTGGAACTACCGAGCTGGACCGTTTGAACAGTGCTGTTTGACAGAGATATCGGTGAACATACACAAAAAATAATTAAGTACCTTACTAAAGGCAAATTGCCTATTAGGTCCACGTAAAAAAAGTGAAAAATAAAAAATCTATTTTTCAAAAAAATACTACCGACATCCAACTAAAAACACTACAAAGTGAAAAATAACTTTCTTTTTCGAAGTCAGTGTCCATAACGAAAAAAAATGGTACCTACCAAAGACACCAACTTCGAAAAATAGATTTATTTTTTACTTTGTAGTGTTTTTAGTTGGAGGTCAGTAATATATTTTTGTAAAAAAGTTTTTATACAATTAAATGTCTCTTTAAAGGTTGAATTTCCAAAACTCCTTCCTTAGTCCTCACTTAAATCATTAAAAGAAGCTATGTGTAATTAAATACTTCAAAAATCTTGATCACCCCCTAAATAGTATTTTGGGGATAGTTATGAAAAACGAATAACTAATAGCAACCCACATTATTTATTAAGGTTAGTATTTGTGCAAAATTTCAAGTTTATTAAACCTAGATCTTCAACACCCACATAATCATATTTTAGGGGTAGTTTCGAAAAACTATTAATGATATCCATGTAGGGTATTTGTCTCAAGTTTATTAATCCATGAATTGATTTTCCGTATAAACTTTAACATCCCTTAAATCGTATTTTAGGAGTAGTTTTGAAAAACTTGCCCGTGATTTCAAAAATTTCACGTGCCCAACTTACAAACTGTAAAAAAATCATACAAACTTTCTACCCCCTTTTTACCCCCTCACAGGTCGAATTTCTAAAACCCAATATATGAATTAATTATTTTTATCAACCAAGAGCGTAATTCTAAAATTTCACGTGTCCTACTTACAAACTGAAGAAATTACATTCAAACTTTCAACCCTCTTTTTACCCCTTTAGGGGTCGAATTTACATAAACCAACAAATACATTAATTCTTTTTACGAACAATAAGCGTAAATCTAAAATTTCACGTGCCCAACTTACAAACTGTAAAAAAATCATACAAACTTTCAACCCCCTTTTTACCCCCTCACTGGTAGAATTTCCAAATACCATTATATGAATTAATTCTTTTTATCAACCATGAGCGTAATTCTAAAATTTCAAGTGTTCATCTTACAAACTGTAGAAATTACATACATACTTTCAACCCCCTTTTTACCCCCTTAGGGTTGGAATTTAGAAAAACCAATAAAGACATTAATTATTTTTATCTACCAAGAGCGTAATGTAAAATTTCATGTGTCCAATTTGCAAACTGTAAAAACTTCATACAAATTTTCAACCCCCTTTTTACCCACTTAAGGGTCGAATATCCAAAAACTAATAAATACATTAATTCTTTTTATCAACCAAGAGCGTACATCTAAAATTTCACGTGTCCAACTTTCAAACTGTTGAAATTGCATACAAACTTTCAACCTCCTTTTTACCCCCTTAGGGGACAAATTACCAAAAACATATTTTTTTTTTTTATGAACCATATGCGTAAATCTAAAATTTCACGTGTCTAACTTACAAACTGCAGAAATTACATATAAACTTTCAACCCTCTTTTTACCCCCTTAGGGGTCGAATTTCCATAAACCAACAAATACATTAATTCTTTTTAAAAACCAAAAGCGTAATTCTAAAATTTCACGTGCCCAACTTACAAACTGTAAAAAAATCATACAAACTTTCTACCCCCTTTTTACCCCCTCACTGGTCGAATTTCTAAAACCCAATATATGAATTAATTTTTTGTATCAACCAAGAGCGTAATTCTAAAATTTCACGTGTCCTACTTACAAACTGAAGAAATTACATTCAAACTTTCAACCCTCTTTTTACCCCTTTAGGGGTCGAATTTACATAAACCAACAAATACATTAATTCTTTTTACGAACAATAAGCGTAAATCTAAAATTTCACGTGCCCAACTTACAAACTGTAAAAAAATCATACAAACTTTCAACCCCCTTTTTACCCCCTCACTGGTAGAATTTCCAAATACCATTATATGAATTAATTCTTTTTATCAACCAAGAGCGTAATTCTAAAATTTCAAGTGTTCATCTTACAAACTGTAGAAATTACATACATACTTTCAACCCCCTTTTTACCCCCTTAGGGTTGGAATTTAGAAAAACCAATAAAGACATTAATTATTTTTATCTACCAAGAGCGTAATGTAAAATTTCATGTGTCCAATTTGCAAACTGTAAAAACTTCATACAAATTTTCAACCCCCTTTTTACCCACTTAAGGGTCGAATATCCAAAAACTAATAATTACATTAATTCTTTTTATCAACCAAGAGCGTAAATCTAAAATTTCACGTGCCCAACTTACAAACTGTAGAAATTACATACAAACTTTCAACCCCCTTTTTACCCCCTTTGGGGTGGAATTTCCAAAAATCCTTTCTTAGTGCTCACTTACGCGATATGAGGAATCTTTCTGCCAAATTTCATTCTTCTAGGCCTAGCGGTTTAGGCTGTGCGTTGATCGATCAGTCAATCAGTCAGTCAGTCAGTCAGTCAGTCAGTTTCTTCTTTTATATATATAGATAACCTTGATAAAAACACTACATCTTCACTAAAAATATAACGACTCAAAATTACAGCTTGCTCTGAACGATTCTCAAAAAACGAGTGACATAAAATTTTCTTCACAATAATTGGCAAAACACTAATCGCTCCAAGTTTGAAAATACTTGCTTTTAAAATCATAAGTTATAATCATAGACAATTAGAATTCATTTCTACAACATCCCCTCTGAATTTTATATTGTCTCAAATAAAATTAAAACAAACCTATATTTAACTTTTACATATTTTCCTAGAACACCCCATATACAACTACATCATTACAAAACTCCTATTCAACTTCATCAACGCAAAACTCCTACTCAACTTCATCATTACAAAACTCCTATTCAACTTCATCAACGCAAAACTCCTACTCAACTTCATCATTACAAAACTCCTACTCAACTTCATCAACACAAAACTCCTACTCAACTTCATCAACACAAAACTCCTACTCAACTTCATCATTACAAAACTCCTACTCAACTACATCAATACAAAACTCCCACTCAACTTCATCATTACAAAACTCCTACTCAACTTCATCAACACAAAACTCTTACTCAACTTCATCAACCCAAAAGTCCCACTCAACTTCATCATTACAAAACTCCTACTCAACTTCATCAATACAAAACTCCTACTCAACTTCATCATTACAAAACTCCTACTCAACTTCATCATTACAAAACTCCTATTCAAATTCATCAACACAAAACTCCTACTCAACTTCATCAACACATAACTCCTACTCAACTTCAACACTGAACACATAATTATAACAAAAATAAAAACCCATACTAGTATTCCCTACCTATCATTACATTCTACATACTATATTATACCTCCCCCTTAAATATAAATTTCAAATTAACAATTAAAACAACCTTAATACTATAACTAATACCTTAATTTAAAATACATTCCAAAACATTATATCTACAAGATTGGCTTCTTGTTTATCTTTAACAAACACAATGTAAGGTATTTCTCCCATGACCCTCAGAGTGGACAGCTCATGCCTCAGGCCACCAGCTACCTTGTTCAGTACCTTCTCAGTCTCATCATCGGAAGCATCGCCTTTGCACACCCAGAACACATTCACTGTGTTCAAGTCTGGAGTCACATTTACTTAAGAGATTTAAATGCCTCTTCCATAGCAACTGTACCAGAAGACATCAAGTCAGTGATCTATTTCATAAACATTTTGTTGAGCATGGCAGTTCTTCGCTGGCCACGCTTGTCTGGCTCATGCTTCTGCTGAGTCAAGCTCTTTACCGATGGCAATATGGATATCTTTTATTGGCGCAGTGGAAGCGTGCTGGGCCCATAACCTGTTATCGATATCTGCTCTTGACGCAGTGGAAGCGTGCTGGGCCGATGACCTCTTACGGATATCTGCCCTCCAGGAGAACTCAAACATTGGGATCCAGTAGGAAAATAAACGACGACTTCTTCAGTCCATCTCACACATACATTTTATTCAGTATAACCTTGATAAAAACACTACATCTTCACTAAAAATATAACGACTCAAAATTACAGCTTGCTCTGAACGATTCTCAAAAAACGAGTGACATAAAATTTTCTTCACAATAATTGGCAAAACACTAATCGCTCCAAGTTTGAAAATACTTGCTTTTAAAATCATAAGTTATAATCATAGACAATTAGAATTCATTTCTACAACAATCCCTAACTTCTGAAGTTCCTTCGTCCCTTCCTAATGGATGTGCTTTATCCCAAACTCCTTCCCCTTCTCCTCCTAGTGAGAATATATTAGATCTACTTCTCTCCATGGTACTTAATTTAATATCCAACAATAATAAAAATTTACCGTCCCACGTAGCAAATAAACTTTCGCAAATTGTTTTTCTTACTAATAATGTATTGTGTCCGAATAATGCAATGGAACATTAAAAGCATTAAAAATAAAAAGCATGAACTTACTCATTTAATTTCAAAATTTTCTCCTTCCGTGATAGCCATCTCGGAAACATGGTTGGTTCCTGGATCTCTTTTCAGGGTTTCGGGATATGCCTGTTTGCGTGATGATAGAGATGATGGGTATGCTGGGTGTGCCTTATTGATTAGGCGATCCCAAACCTATTCACAAATTACTATCCCAACTCACAGTCGCAACATCAATGCAGTAGCAGTTAGAACTTTAAATACAACCTTTTTATCAATTTATATTCCTCATCCACATCCTTCCCTTGGTCCAGAACTACACTCCATCATTGCTTCCCTTCCTTCTCCAGTCATTGTAATGGGGGATTTTAACTCTCACCATGTTTCGTGGGGTTCAAGCCATTGTGACTGTTTTTCCTCAATTATTTTAGATATACTGGACGACAACAACCTTTGCATACTTAATGATGGCTCCCCTACTCGAAGAGTTCTGCCCTCCCAAGATCCAAAAAGTGTAGTAGACCTCACTTTTTGTTCTCCTGTTCTATCTTCGCTTCTTTCGTGGAATATTGCTGATTGCTCTTATGGTAGTGATCATTTCCCTATCATTATTTCTTTTTCTCCTCGGTCTTCTTGTCAAAATTCTCCCCCCCCTCTCTTAAAATATAGACTATCTAAAGCAGATTGGTTGGCCTATGCTTCAGCGTTAGATGACAAGCTAGATTCTCTCCCTTCTCTAGATAATGAAAACCCTCTAAGTGCATATGACACATTTGTGGAGGCCATTTTGTCTGCTGCGGATGACCATATCCCTGTGAAAAAGAAAAGGTCATTTAAAGTATCACCTCCTTGGTGGAATTCTGAATGTACGGCGATTGTACACGAAAGAAATGAAGCTGAGAAAACGTATAATATTTCTATGTCGATAGAAAATTACCTTTCCTACCAGCATATAGCAGCCCGTGCACGGAGGTTGTTGTCATCAAAAAAAAGGCAAGGGTGGTTTACCTTTTGTGAATCATTGTCTCCACGTACTCCCACTTCTATAGTATGGAAACAGATTAAGAGATTCCGAGGATCACTTGTGGCTGAAAACTTATCAACAAATGATCCTGATTTATGGATTGATTCATTTGCAGACAAACTAGCCCCACCTTCTGTCCCATTCATTGACTCGCTTCCCATTCTTCCTGCACCTATGATTTCACATGATAGAATGGACTCTCCATTCTCAATAAATGAGCTCCATAGGGCCCTGGATGGTCTAGTGGACTCCGCTCCAGGAGTAGATGGTGCTCCTTACTCTTTTCTATGTAAGGCTAATGAAAATGCAAAAGCAACCTTTCTCAGACTCTTAAATATTTTTTTTGATCAAGGCTTAGTCCCAGAACCATGGAAATTACAAATTATCATCCCCCTTCTTAAACCAGGAAAGGATCCTTCAGATCCAAACTCTAAAAGACCTATTGCTCTGTCCTCTATTTTTGCAAAAGTTATGGAACATTTAATAAGGAACCGACTGGAATGGCTGTTGGAGAGCAAAGGAATTTTGGCTAAGAGCCAATTTGGTTTCAGAAAAGGCATGGGCACCATGGATAATCTTAGTTTATTGGCGACGGACATACAGTTAGCTTTTGGTAGGAAGGAGTGCCTTATAGGAGTCTTTTTAGATATTTCATCTGCTTATGATAATGTCCTTCTTCCGGTTCTCAGAAAGAAACTTCTGCAGCTGAGTGTCCCTGAGAAGATGGTTAGGTTCATCTGCAATCACTTGATGGCTAGAACCGTCATAATCAGAACTTCGAATGGTTCCCTTACTCCCAGAGTTATCTGGAGAGGTCTTCCCCAGGGTTCGGTACTCAGTCCCTTATTATATAATCTGTACACATATGATCTTGAGCGATCAGTCAATAATTTCTGCCAGGTACTTCAATATGCGGATGATTTGGCACTATATTCTTCATCCCTCTCTGGTATAGAAGCTGCTGGTAAGCTCAACACTGCTCTTAAATACTTAGGGGACTGGTTATCCGACCATGGATTATCTCTGTCTGTCGCTAAAAGCTGTGCTGTGATCTTTACGAGAAAAAGGATACTCCCAATAGTTAATATTATTTTTAACAACGAGGAAATCCCTTTAAATGACCAGGTAAAATTCTTAGGTATCATACTGGACTCTAGAATGACTGGGATTCCTCATTTCAGTTACATTGCCCAGAAATGTGAAAAGGGAATTAATGTACTAAGAGCTCTGTCTGGTGTATGGTGGGGTGCCCACCCTTATACACAAAAGCTTTTATACAATGCCATTATTCGCAGTCATATGGATTACGGATCATTTCTCTTGGACCATTGTAACAAGGCAGGCACCGTCAAATTAACCAAAATCCAGTCCAGATGTCTGCGGATTATCTTAGGCGCAATGAAATCCTCACCCATCAACGCTATGCAGGTGGAATGTGTGGATCCTCCACTTCATCTTCGTAGGCAGTACTTATGTGACAGATTTTATTTTAAATTATTTCAAAATTCTTCCCACCCGCTTCCTGTTAAATTGCAACAACTGCAAAATATTTACTCTCAATTAGCTCCCAATAATGTTCCATGCCTGCTTCGAAGTGTTCATTCAATTCTCAATCTATCGCATCAAGTTATGCAGTTTCAGCACAATCCACTTTTTTCTATTTCTTATGAGGCTCTTGTTTTTCATCCCACTGTCTATTTGAATGTCGGAATTGATAAAGACTCATTACTGGCTGCAAAACAATTTAGTGAAGTGACAAATAAAAAATTTAATGGATGGTTGACTATATTTACAGATGCTTCAAAAACATCAAATCAGGGCTGTGTAGGTGCAGCTGTTTGGATACCCAAATTTAAAATTATCCTTAGTTACAAATGTCCTCCAACAACATCTGTATTTACAGGAGAATCAATTGCTCTGTTAGAAGCTATCAATTATGTCCTTTCCCACAATTTAGATAAATCTGTTATCTTCACTGATTCCCAAAGCTGTATCCAGTCTATTCTTTCTAACCCTTTCAGATCTAAATCAAAATTTCCGATTATTCTTAAAATTAGGGAGGCATTATACAATTGTTTTCTCCATAGGATAAACGTGAACGTTGCATGGATTCCCAGCCATTGTGGTATTCCTGGTAATGAAACTGTCGACTCCTGTGCTAAAAATGCCATACAGACTGGATCTTCTGAACATTCCCTTATTGTTTCTGAGGATCTATGTTCGCTCGCTAAGCCACGTTTGGAAGGATCCTGGGACCGATCATGGCAATTGACTAAAAACCAAACAGGAAGATACTATGGTGACATTCAACCTAACATTCCAGTAAAACCCTGGTTTTTTAGGTACCGTAGGTTAAGTAAGTCCTCAACATCTGTTATCTGTCGTCTTCGCCTCGGTCATGCCTGTACTCCTGTACACTTACACAAAATTAGGGTGAGGGACAATTCTCTTTGTGAATGCGGTATAGACGAAGGCACTACTGACCACTTGTTTTTCGATTGTCCAAAACTACAATCTTCCCTTTACAACATCCTACCCCCCAATATTCCTCGTCCTATTAATATGAAATGTTTATTATCAATTGTAAATTCTCCTTTTGTATACTTTTTGTCCCGATTTATTATCATTAACAAAATTAAAATGTAATATTATTTTTGTACTGTTCCCTTTATTATATTTTAACATATATTACTAACACGGTATGGTATAATAGTGTTGTCTCTGGTTTGTTTTAGGTAAATTCACCACCGGCCATCAGCGTCATAATTTTTTTCTTCTTACCTACCGATCAATCTCCTTCGTTTATCCTCTGTAACTCTGACATTGGCGGAATTGTGTAAATTATACACATCTGGTGCCATTCAAATAAGAAGTGAAGTGAAGTGAAGTGACACACAGATACACAGATACACAGACACACAGATACACAGATACACAGCAACACACCTCAAACTTATAACACCCCTCTTTTTCCGTCGGGGGTTAAAAATCCTGGGTCGCTGTTAACGGATACAGTGAAAAGAGCAATGAGATTTTACCAGTAGAGATGTAACTCATTATAAATATATTAAAACATGGCGATATTTTACTATAGCTACCTACATAGGACCTATGGAACTTGGAACTTTGTGTATATCCCTAGTAGGTTAAAAGATCACAGAGATACAAGTAAAATTTCAAAATTTAAAAAACCCCCGACACATTTATCTTCCGAAAACATCACGATCTAAACAGTAAAACGCGCATAACTTTTGAACGGCTAAACCGATTTTATTCAAACATAGCTAAGAACACTCTCGATACAATAACCTTTCAAACAAAAAAAACTAAATCAAAATCGGTTCATCCGTTGAGGCGCTATGATGCCACAGACAGACACACAGATACACAGATACACAGATACACAGATACACAGATACACAGATACACAGATACACAGATACACAGACACACAGATACACAGATACACAGATACACAGCAACACACCTCAAACTTATAACACCCCTCTTTTTCCGTCGGGGGTTAATAAAAAGGACCGCTTTGTCAGAAAGAGATAGACATACTGTTCAAACGTACGTTCATGCCGCGGCCAGACGCGGGATGGACTGAGTTCACTCAAGCTGGTCAGCTTGTGTTTGTATTGCCGCACAGACGTCGGTAAAACGTATATCTATAACATCATTGGTGAAAGCTAATATTTATTGGGTTTTTGCATCTCGATGTATTCAAAATCCCGTTGATGGCAATAGGCTCGCTCCTATTCATGGAAAAGAAAGACAGAAAAAACGTTTGTTTGCGTCAGGCACGACGCATACCATAAAAAAAGAAAAGCAAGAAAGAAAAAAAAAAATTGTGAGCCACACAGAGACACGAGAAATAAACATAAAATTAAATAATAATAAAAAATAAAATCCCCGTGCGAGACCAAAAAGGTTCCTATCTCAGCATGTGCAGCGATATCCAAAAAGAAATAACGCTGCGCTGATATTCTTATAGGGCTCACTGTTGATGCCACGGACACACTTACGGAAACGGATAATAATTATATAATAAAATAAAATAGAAAAACTTAAATACAAATACAGAGTATACGTCACAACCACGCAAAACGGTCATCGCTCAGCATAATGCTGGGACTCGCGTGCAAGACAGAGCCACAGCGCTAGTTTTCAGCGATAGCCGGTGTCGACTGGGTGACACCGAAACATCGCAACCTTAAGGGCCATAATGGCACTTAAAAATAATTGGTGAAATGTGGGTATCTATACTATAGGTATCTACAATTAAGTACAGGTACACAACTACCACAACGGGGAAGTTAACGGCTGTTTTGTCGACAGTCATTATACCCAGAATAAGTTTTCATTTCCTCTCTGTTACCTAGAATAATAATTTAGAGATGACGTTGAACGTCCGTTTTATCTGAAATTTCACGTGAACTTTTTCACATAACACAGTAACTGGAAAATTGATGAATCGTAGTCTCTATAATAAAGACTATGATTAATCAATTCATCAATATAGACTACTACAAAGTAATCCGGAGATAAATAGGCCAGATGCGTAGTACTCGCAACCAGTCGTGACTCGTGCATTTATTACCGGGGTGGTAACCATAAGCAATTAGAGCAAGGTTATTTTGAGTGTACGCAAGGGAAAGATGCATATGACTTGTATACATTTCTCCCTTTTTCCCAGTCGCACGATGATAGTTTTGGCACATTATGGTTTGGGGGCAGATGTATGAACGATAAAAAACAAAAGGAAGAGATATGTTGCAGCAGATGGCGGTCTGTAGTTTCTGCATAGCCTCATTCCCATGCAGTTAAGAAAAAGCCAAAACTTTCCAAAAGACGTAAGTTTATGTACCAATGTATGAAATAGTTTAGAATATACTTCATTGTATACCAAAAAAGTTCATAGTTCCTATAAGTTACAAAGATAGTATAATATCTCTGGAAGTAATTTGATAGCAAAAACTCTCAAACTCTTCTTCTCCTGTGCGGCTCACAAATAAATATTTTCTTTTTTTCACTAAAAGAAAGCAACACCATCTCCGTGTGTATATAAGCTACATTTCATTCTGGTACAAGACAAGCGTCTGATATACTTAATTAGACCCGGTATGTATGCCTCTACCTACCCTGCATAGAATATAGAACGCCGCAACGTTTCCTGCTCGTACCTTCGATTATGTAAAGTTATGTGTGAGGGAATCAAATTCGTATTCGTTGCGCATTGCATATTTGCACACTATTTCTGCTTATCCCTGACATTTCACAAGAGTTTTAAGTTTTAGAACGCTAGAAGTAGCGATAATATTAAATCTCGTGTATAGTACCTAGTATTTCTGTGTCATCATCGTCATTCATCATGTCAGCTGAAAGACGTCCACTGCTGGACATAGGCCTCCCCCAGGCGTCGCCAAATTGACCGATCCCGCGCGTCTCGCATCCAGCGCGTTCCCGCAACCTTAACCAGGTCATCGGTCCGTCTAGTGGGAGGCTTTTCAACGCTTCGTCTTCCCGTTCGCGGTCGTCACTCCAGAACTTTTCAACCCCATCGGCCATCCGTTCTGCGAATAATGTGCCCTTCTCACTGCCACTTAAATTTCGCAATTTTTCGGTCTATGTAAATATAATAACTTTGGTTCTTCTGCCGATATCCTCATTGTTAATGCGATCGCGCAAGGAAACTCCGAGCATAGCCCTCTCTATTGCCCTTTGGGTGACTGTAAGCTTTCTGATCAGGCCTATTGTCAGCGGCCACGTCTCGTTCCCATAGGTAATGATGGCAAAACAGACTTATGTCTTGAGACACTGCGATAAATTGGACGAGAAGATACCGGGTATCTTCCCAAACCCAGGTAGAGTTTGTCCCAGGTAGACATAATCGTTTAAAACTTCGAGTGTAGAGTCTCTGATCTTGATAGGAATGTGTGTTACATGGGCATTCACCATGACCTTGGTTTTGTCCATGTTAATTTTAAGACCCACTCTTTCGGATGCTCTACTGAGGTCGTCGAGTATTATCCTGAGGCCTACTTATTTCTGCGTATGTATCTAGAAAACGAATGCCACTGTGTTTCCTCTTGGACTGACCATAGAATT
Source organism: Orthosia cruda (assembly GCA_964057195.1). Lineage (NCBI taxonomy): Eukaryota > Metazoa > Arthropoda > Insecta > Lepidoptera > Noctuidae > Orthosia > Orthosia cruda. The sequence goes on from OZ059854.1 coordinate 2,462,833, forward strand.
AAACGTAAACGCCTGTATTGTTCGAAGCAACAATCTTCTTTCTTAAGACTTGAGGCTGTTATAGGTGATCTTCTAATCCTAATTACATTGTGAACGACCCGGTGATTGAATCCAGGAACGTGGGGTGCTGACAGTGCAGGGCAGTCAGTTTAAAAGGGCACTTGGGCCCTTCCTTCTTTATGTGGGTCATGCTCTTGACAGGGGTACCGCACCCGCATTTGGTATGCCATGCATACCTTCCGTAAATGCAGAGTTGGTAGCACTTTCTTTGGCATGTTCAGCGCAAAATGTGTTTTACGATTATAAATTAGGTTCTAAGTTTGTTTGTTCAATTTTGTATTTATGTGTTGTTATTTTTCGTTCTGTATGGTGTAGTTTTTGCTTTTGTGTGTATAAATACTTTCTTTATTTCTTGGTTTCAGACGGGTGAATAAAACCCCATTGCGCCGAAATTCTTAAAATCATCTGCACATTAAGCTTCAAACACTAAATCTAATCCGTTTTGAAATTGACTTATTTTTATCACCGGAAACCACATGGCATAACATTCAGCATTTCATATCGACCGCTGTGTTGCCGGTGTAATAAATGTTAAAAATAAACATTCCTTCAGCACTCACATTAATAAAAATGCTTGGAATAAAAAATTGGTGTAATTAATTATAGAACACATTACTATCGCATTGTTTACGCTAGTTAATTTAAATAACGACATAGTTTTAAACAAATGGAATGTAAATTAATAGTGGGTTGAAAAAAAAACTATAAAACAAACGAATTGTTTCTTTTATAGTTTTATTTTTAGGTTCCGAGCGAATAAACAACCCTTATAAAATCACTATTCGAAGTAAAAACTTTTTAGCCGCGTTGAGCTATTTTTGGTATGTATGGGTTTGGGTTGGGCCGTCAGCAACGTGCTAATATGTCAGCGTCATCGTCACGCTGGTGTAACGTGTGGTGGTTTAACTGTGTCTGGCTAGTCTGTGTCAAAAACACAGTTATACCTAAGTTTTCACTTTAGGCAGTCCCCACGACTGCCAATAAAAAAAAATACTGAATGAAATATAAACAGAATATTGTTCTTAGCTAATAGATTTACAGGAACACCTATAAGAAGTCTATGGTTTTAATAAAACATGATAAATAAATATGTTTCGTACGGAACTTTTTTCGCGCGAGTTCGACTCACACTTTGACGCAATCAAGGAAACTTTTTCGGCTTTTCTTTTTAATAAGATATGTCATTTTGCTCGTAAGCGCTAAGCTAAGCACTAGGCTGTGGGTTCGATTCTCGGGTTTGGTAAAAAGTTGTTAGGTTATTTCCATTTTGAATTTTCAGTAGCAGAGTCTTGATTTGATCCCGGTCAATGGCATCAGGCTCGTCCCCTATTACATGAGGATTGAAATAAACTGGGAAAATGTAAGTGTAGGTACTATAGGTACATTATCATCATCAGCCTTCTTATGTTCCCACTGCTGGGACACAGGCCTCCTCTCTGTGAGAGGGGATGGGCCGTAATCCACCACGCGGGCCCAGTGCGGGTTGGTGGATGACACATGTTTTCGAATTTTTGGTTCTAGGACATGCCGGCATGTCCTAGAACCAAAAATTCGAAAACAAAGAAATAATTTACACAAAGTAAAGCGCTTGCTTGTCACCACTGCTCACTATAGGTCTGTCAACCCCTTCGGAAAAACAAGCGTGATGTTATGCTATGGAGAGTACCCTTAATTCTGGCAAATTAACAAGTAATTAATTTTACAGTTTAACGATCGATAAGCTATAGGAAACGAGCATAAAATTAAATTAGCCCAAAGTGTGCAATTAACATAATTTTGATGGTAATCGTATCGTGAATTTTAATCCAATGAGGCAGTACAGCCATATCGCGTGAGACACAGTAGTGTTGGGAAAATTTATCGATATGAAAGCTGTTGTGAAAATTATAGGCGGAAATGGTATTAGAACAGCGGTTTATATGGAATAGTTGTTGGAAATGTAATCATAGTGATGTTTTTAGTAAATAATAGAATCAATAACTGGTGGTAGTCAATAAGCCAATCCATACTTTACATTCTAATATTATAAAAGCGATAGAAACTCTATCTGTCTGGTTGTTAAGTTTTCATGCGTAAACTTTTGAACCTATTTTAAAGAATTTTTATGTAGAGATAGATTGAACTTAAAATAAGGACGTTGGGTACTTTGATGCCGGGACTATGTGCCCTTGGAATAATTTCTGACCTTGACGAGGGTGAAGCCGAAGGAACCTAGTATTCGAATAAAATATATCAACAAGTCATAATAAAGAAGAATGGTAAGGAATGATATGAAATTAAACGGAGTCAGTGACAGTGTGACGGTTGATGGGACGGAATAGAAGAAAATAACGGAATAGAAGAATAATAATATGGCGTTAGAAGGTAAGTTCTAGGGGCAATTGACATTGGTCATTGCTAGTAACATGTGGGCCAACCCATGACGCATTAATATGTATGTATTTTATATATATGTATGCACTGTGTTTATGCATTATGTTTATGCATTGTGTACTGCACACATGCTTGTGTAGTGTATTAAGTTAGTAAGAATTCAAATATTCAACTGTTTTTAAGTATTTCTTGTGCGCTTTTGTTAACTGTTTTTTAAATCTTTCTATAACAGTGAGGTTTGCTGTCAGAGAACCGAATTATGGATTAAGCTCGCCTTTGTACATAAGTTTTCCTTTTGTATTTGAATATGTTTATTTTGTGTACAATAAAGAATATGAATATATACAAGCGGGTTATGTGATTAGGTTTATACCATTAAAACATAATTTAATTTCCATTGACTTAATTTCATTGTCGTTAGCAATAATACTTTGTACATTATTCTTCACATACGGTTACAGAATAGAATTGTCACACAAAATTGTGTCAAATTGTTTTGTATGATGAAACATGGCACGAAAATCGACTTGTCTTTCGGTGATTTCATAATCGATAAATTCAACATCTTCAGTAAATTAAAATATGATGATTGAATTTGTTTCAGTAAAGTTTCAAGGTGTCTTCTTTAATCCTTTAAGGTACCATGGCCAGGGCATATTTCTCAACTCAGCTAACCTTAAAGTGGTGCTAGATATAGCGGGTCAACCCAAGGTGAACGTTTCCATAAAACTTGAATCGTTTACTCTCTTTTATTATCTTTTGGGTAAACAGTATCTAATTATTTTTAGAAGCATCTTATCTCTTTAGTCACCCATCTATCATAATCCTTCAAAACTGGTAATTTAAGTATAACTATATGACCAAAAATACATGCCTTGCTAGGTTGATAATGTTTTCTTTAAATTGAAGACCAACCTTCCCACAAGTCTGTATACTCATCATAAAGCGAGCCAGTCACTTCCTGCCACTCAATCCGTCACGTTCCAGCTTCCAAAACTCCAGGAAGTTCCAGCAAATCGATTCGTTCATCGATATTGCATCGTTCAGGAGCTGCGTGAGATCATCTCTAGCACTACTGCACGATCACTGGCCGCATGCGCCGGCTTCGGTCGCCACGCGCCTCTATTTATAACGAAAACTTCCGATCGACCAAACGAACACATTTTTAAATCTTTAAAAATAGAATTTCTATATTCAAATTGTTGTATACTGCATAAAATTAACGTGTTTATAGACTAATTTAGTTATCCTGTGACGAAAGTGAAAAAAATGCGAGAGTGAGTTTTCAGTGACGAATTCTGTGAGTATTCCCTAAATGCAATTTCTGAGATGTTTTCTCAGTGAGTGATGGATATTTTCGGTGAAATTTCTCTGAAACACGTATGACTGTTTTGGAGTACGGGATTTTCGTTTCTTTTAACTCTCCAGTCAGTGAATTACCGTCATCACGGACGTTCTGTGTTGAAGTGAATATAAAAGTGTTTTTTTTTTGTGTAGTCTTCTTCACTTTGCTGAAAATTTTCGGTAAGTTTATTGAGTAAGTTATTGTTTATTTATATTCAGCATAGAATAAGCCTCCAGATAAAAGTTAGCTTCTTATAATCGTGTAAGCTTACTGATTGAGAATTCCGGCTTAATTTGCGATCGATTGAGTCTCTACATACATTGTTTTAATCCTTTTGGTTCACTATAACTTAATAGTAGGTAGTAATAGTGATACACATAAAATTTTCACTTGATTCGCTATTTTCCGATCACTTTTCTACCACGTTGCGAAGCCCGTGTCATAGGCGATATAACGGCAGATTCCGAACGTCAAATTTCTCCAAAAATTAAGTCAGCTGACGCGCTTGCCTACAAAATGAATTTCTGTATATTTATCATATCAACGGAGTTACTGATGTGTGCGATTTGTCTCAACGTGTTTTAGGTATTTCAGTATTTTTTTCAGAGCCGCCAATTTGTCGGTATGTTCTGAGAAATTAAAGATAACGTGATGGTAATTAATGTAGTTCTGGAATAGTTTTTAATCTATCTTTTAAATTCACAAATGTTTTTTTTTTAATGTTTGATGGGTTTGCTCTTGACTCTAGTCTAGGTCAGAGGTGACAGAGACAAAGTCGACAATGTATGATGCATGTATTTGATAAGAGGGAATACAATATAGAGGTTATGTTGCACTCCTGCCCTCCCTGACGTGTCAAAACTATCATAGTTCGACTGTAAAAAAGCGACAGATGTGTATAAGTCATATACATCTGTCCCTTACGCACACTCAAAATCACCTTGCTCTAAGAGCGTATGGCCACTTACCTGCGCTGGCCTTTTCTGATTAATTTCGTTGCGAGATCTAAGAGGTTTCACTTGTGCTGCCCCGGCGTATATCTGGTAGCCACCACCGTGGATTCTGTCTTCAGGTGTTGCAGTGGATAATTTGGATCCTTATCCTAAAGAAAGTTTATTGCCATCAAACTGGGCACACATCCAGATTCCTAAAAATTTTAGATGAAAAGCCCAGTAACTGCATTTTTTTTTCGTTTTGTAACCATTTTTTTGCGTTTCACGGCTATGGCAGTTATAATAAAACGACTGTAACCTCATTTGAACTTCGTCTGCGGTCACTGACCAGATTAAGTAAATACTTTTACGTATTCTGCAATAAAATCGGTATTCAGATCTTTGCCAACTGATTGTTTATTTATTTTTCTAATGCATTTTACCGTTTCCTCGTAATTTTTGGTGAAGATTTTCCTACCTTCAAATCGTGCTAATGTCTTTAAATATTTAGAAGTAAGCGAAATTGCAAGTACTTTCATCATCATCATCATCATATCAGCTGAAATACGTCCACTGCTGGACATAGGTGTCCCCCAAAATAAAGCGCATGATCGTTTAGGAGTGGCGGCTTGTGACGTCACTTTGTCAGTATTAAGTGTAGCACACCGTGACGTCACACGATATTTCAACGCACTGTATCGTCGTAATTTTATGTTTACGTGGCAATACGTGTCCAATATTTTTAAGTTATCTAACTGACGGATTTAATAGATATTGTTGACAGCTAACCTATTGCCAGAGATGCTCTGCCAACTATGTAAGAACTGGTATGATATAACCGATTATTTAGTATCCAAAGATGGGTAGGGAGATGGTAGTTGAATTTTCTATTTATTGCTGACAACCAATCAACTCGCCGTATCCCAGTCTACTGCTGGATAAAGACTACTCCCGGGATGTGCCACATCACCAGATACTCCGTCCTTGTGATTCGGTCTGACTCAGCAGCTTTTGAAGGTCGTTAGTTCACCGGTTCAGTAACTGGAGGCGTCCTAAAGTACGCTTATCAATACGCCTTATCCACCTAGCAACGAAAATATCGTGTTGGTCCATTGGCTGAGATCTCGCCTCTCGTGCATGAATTCGGGCAAGTGTCAGTCTAAATTTTTCAATTCATAAGTACTATCTAAGTTTATCTTGGACATTGCTGACAATGGTGATAGAAAACTTCGTGAGGAAATCTGCACTTATAGTTAATAGTAAATGAGCGACTGAGCTCAGCTCGGGTGGAATTGAAACCAAGCTAGATTGATTTATCGCCCCCGACACCCCCAGCATACTAAATTTCATGAAAATCGTTAGAGCTGTTTCCGAGATTCAGAATATATTTATAAAAGAATTGCTTGTTTAAAGGTATTAGATTAGATAGATATGTTTGAAATCGCCATCCCGCATTGTGCAAGCGAGGTGATCAATATTCGTGCCTTCTCTGTAAGAGAAGAGGCCTTTGCCCTGCAGTGAGACAGTAACAAACTGGTATTATTACTTGGCATCCAGGTGGAACAAACCTTTTTGTGAAACCCGTTAACACGATGTTTCAGTAGCCCGACATTTCACACAATTCGTCACACTTGTTAAGACAAATGCGTTAACCGTAGCATTCCAGGGTGGTCTGTCACAGTCGTCAAAAGTGTAAAATAAATCATTTTACAACGTACTTTTGTCCGTTTTGATGTTCTGGAGGACCTGCGCACGTTTTTCGATTTTCGACTTTATTTTAAGAGGTACAATATTGTTTGTTGTTTATCAATGGTTGACTTGCCAGGTATGCGCCAATCCTAAGTAGCTTGTTCTTCTATAATGGAGTGTCGTTATTCATGCTCATATAGAAACTCAAAATGTCAGCATTGCATGCAGGACAAATCGATTCTGAGTCAGTTATCACTTCGACGGCATGTCGTTTGTGGAATTTCGTGATTATCGTTTGATTTCCTACTGATTTTTTAAGTATGAAAGTCTATTTCTAAAGTAAATTTTGTTAACTAATCATAAAAGATAGGATTGTACTTTATATTCCAGTAGTACGTTCCCTTAACATTATTGTACATATAGACTCAATTTATTTTAGTATTGTATAACTGCGCAGCACGTGTGTGAGTACTATGTACCCAACTGTAGATCTACCATTTGCTGTACCTTTGTGTCGTTCTTTGACTTATGTGTGCCCTGGCAGTTGAGTGTGTCGTGCTCTCTCAAATGTCTCTCTGATGGTGGCGCGTGTGTTGGATCATTCGGTTCCCTTCATAATGGTTGAGCTGGGTGGTGCCGATTCATGCGTCATGTTCGTGAACGGGCGCCGTCAGTTGGGATTGGTCTTAACTTAACTGCTTCGGATGCTAATGTTTTTCTAGTACCTATTATGTAACTGCACGGTACATGTGTGAGTACTTTTATTACTTTGTACCTGTACGTAGTATAGTATGTAGTGATTCTGGGTGCATTGTCCTCACACATATGAATTTATTAATGTATGTACTTATGTACCCAAATATTGTAAAAAAAACTTTTTTTTTTTTAAAGATTAGGTATGGAGTTTCTTGTGCGTTCTTCTCCATAACAAGCTACTTTCCGAATGCACGGTAGAATCAATTTTTATTCCTTTTAAATTTGTATGTATTAACGTTCAAAAGTGCCGCTTGGTGGCCTAATTGAAATAAAATATCTTTGTCTTGTCTTGTCCTTGGAATAATTTTTGTGGATAATTAGGTACACGAGCGAAACCACCGGTAAAATCCTATATTTACTGTCTTAACAAAGGCATATATATCACTAACATTATTCTGGCTAGTTACCATAGGTAGAGAGCACGCTATCTTTCACCATTCTATAGGCATATGCTTTCAAAAACAGATCTTAGTTGGTCGCTTATTCAAATTTTGCTCAGCTGACAACAATTTTGTATGGGAAATCCAATTTTTTTGACTTCTTTGGAGACATAATGTTCATTTACATGAGCTGAAACAGTTTCTAAAATACATATGGTCACAGGTTTCCGTTACACCCTGTAGACAGCTATACTTTCATATCTGATTCTACCACGATCATCCTTACTTGGCTGCCTATAAAAGTCCTAATAAAAGTAGTCGCTAATCAGGTCAGACAGTTAATAAAAATGACGTACTCCACGCTCCAGATTTGTGGCGAACTGTGGCTTCCTGCTTGCCCATCCGCAAGGGTTGATCTTTAAGATTAAGAAATTGTCGAGGTCGATCCGTGTATGGGTGACCATCTTAACATACTGAGTCTCCTCCGTACCTCGGCAAGCATGTTAAGCCGTTGGTCCCAGCTGTCTTTCGTAGATCTGTGACAGACGTTACAGTTATTCAGAAGCCAGACAACCTGACACATGTCTTACCAAGGATATCCCTTATGTTACTCAGTTACTGGGTCATGGAGGTCAGATACGCAGTTGGTTCATCCATTGGAAAATCTTAAATTAAGTATTCGTTTGCATTCCACTTCCGTCTTTGACAAATCTTTCACGATTCAAATAGCTCAGTTGTGGAATGTATTACCTATTGAAATATGACGTGCTCAAACACTGCGAACGTTCTAGAAAATGGTGAAGGAGCATTACCTTTCTCTATAATTTTTATTCTTCTCCTTTCTCTGTTATATATTTGATATGTATTAGTATAATAATGTAATATTGTATGTATGTATTGTATGTTATTAAGTCTAAGTAATATTATTTTTGAAATTTTGTACGCTAACATCCCTAAATTCTTATACTATCATTCAGTCCATCCAAAGGTTGTCTGTAAGAGATTGCCCAGTGCGATAAGACCGCCCATTGTACACTTGTGTTTGTGAACGTTTGTTCTGTATATTTTTTGTGGTGTACAATAAAGTATGTAATAAATAAATATATTGGTGTTCAGCTGCATTTGTTTAGTATCGAAGCCAACACCAACATACTTGGGAAAAGGCTTTTTCCATCTATTTCATTTACGCACGTCCGCGTCACTAGCAGGGTGCCAATTGAAAATCAGCGCTGGGTGTCGGCGCCCAGCAAATGTTGAGTTGGTAAACCTTTCGGAATGGGCACGCCCCGTGCAGCTCTTCTTGAACCTTGTTTGTACTTTTTTTACTGTTCGTCTCTGATGGGGGCTTTCGCAGCTGGAACTACGGGTCCGGCTGTTTGGATCAGGGTACACGGGGTCAGGTAGGCCCTCCACCATTGCAAGCGCAAAGGTGGTACCTGACATTGAGGTTGGACTCGCGGTGGTCTATGTGGTGGTTGCAGAGGAGTGGCATGTTGTCTGCTCGGCTATGTGTGGGCCGAGCGTCATTCCTCGCGCGCAACAAGTGTCTGAAGTTACCGGCCCAAGGCAAAGGGCCACCTGGTGGTCAGACGCGGGGTTCGTGAGTAACCCTCAAGCAAGTGAGCTCCTGTGAGCGAGCTGCATCTCCGGCACTTTCCTGGATAGAAAGAAGAGGACTACCCGTTGGATTAGTTTTCCGGCAACCCAGCTGTAGGCATTGGGTAGATGCGATGATTTGTATTCGAGAGGTGAGCGTGCTTACAGCTCCGGGACCATTCTGGAGAAATGGGAGCCAGCTTCTCTGGCGTCCTTAACGGGGATTGAATCCGCTAGCACCAACTGCGCTGGTGCTGGTGCTTGCACTAGTGCTGGCGTGCTGGGGTGCGTGTGGTGAGCGGCTTTATTGCTCCGGTACCATTCTGGACAAATGGTAGTGAGTAATCACGGTGCAACTCACATTTTCTCTTGAGTACCAGGGGCGAGTGCTCTCGGAGGCGTGACCTACCGAAGATGGTCCCAGACACCTCGTAAGGGGTTGCCTGGTATAGTGTGCCGCTTTCCATAACGTAAGGTTGGTGAAGGAGGCCACTATAGGAAAACTCAGTAGACAAATAGGGTACGTGTTCGTCTCTGTTACTTTGTGATTGTTGATGTTGTGTTGTGTCTGCGCCGAATAAATGTTTTCTATTCATCTTATTCTTCTTGATTTCTCCTTTCTTCTTTCATATCTGTATATAGAAATCTGAATATAAACAGACATTAATCAGGTCAGACGGTTAATAAAAATGACGTACTCCGCGCTCCATAAGATTTGTGGCGAACTGTCGCTTCCTGCTTGAAAGAGCAATTTTAACTTTTATGTTCGTGTTGATGTGCGTGATTGAAAAAAACCGTTTAAAAATATCATAAATCTGTGAAGAAATTAAAGAAAATCCTGTATTTTTCTGTCACATAATGTGAAATCGTAACTACTTTATGATTTACGGCGAAAATCTGAAAAATGACACCATGTAATTCTTGAGATTCGTCTAAATATACCAACACAGTCTAGGTACATAGTCCCATCATCATTTCAGCTGAAAATTAAAACGGACGATAACCAAAATTAAAGTGGATGATAACCAAACTTAAAACGGACGATAACCAATATCAAAACGGACGATAACCAAAATTAAAGCGGATGATAACCAAAATTTAAACGGATGAAAATCAAAATTCGAAGACTTGCTGACATATGTGTGTCCGGCAACAATTAATGGATTTTCAAGCACTTCCTGGCATCCGATTAAACTGTAACTTGTCGTACTTATGTAAATTTGGAAGCGCGGCCCTTGGTATAAGTAGTACCAATTAGTAGAGTTAGTCTCATGATGGAGGGGGAAGGTGGCCATAGCAACACCTCAACCAGACCAATATCGCACCATCGTTTTTGGACTTATTGTATATGTATTGACTCTTTCAGTCGTAGATTTAAATCTTAAAGATACAGCCGTCCGAAAGTTTGCAGTAGTACACACTTCGGTCTAGTATGACCTATGTATGACAAAATTTTGGCGACAGAAAAACACGCAAGCTGTTTCTTTTAGCAATCAATTCATCCACTCACTCACTCAGCAACTAGTTACAGGCAATCATCTTAAATCTTTCGTGAAAATGCCCGTTTTAACACAAATCACATTAAAAACATCTAAATTAATCACTATTTCTGACGTTTAACATTCATTTATAATCGTTAAAGTCGTTCCTAAGAAAAAACAATTTATGACTGAACCAAAATGATTCACATTCTATTTTGAACCTTAGTAGCGCGATATAAGATTGATTTTAGTCACGACTTGGCAGGAACACAAAGAATGTGGCACAGAAGACATACTTCATACAATTCTTTAAATACTATACCTAATGTGGGCTGTACACCCTCGCGCGAGAGCCCGAGGAAACGCTGCGCATTGAGTTTGTATACAAAATATTTCATGATTGAACTCAGTACTGAGAGCAAAGAACATCCTAGCATAACGGTTTTTGAGTTAAATACAAAATTAAACTTATTATTATTTTCAACCATCTGTACTAAATATTAATACCACACTTTGCAAGAGACAGAAAATAAAGAGATGGGATAGTTTGTCAGTTCTATGTTTTTGCGGTAGGAGTTGCCTGGTAGAAATCGTCACGTAACGAAATAAGTTCGGTTCGGTTCGGCGACGTTCGGATATTATTGTCAAACGCCGGCGGCCTTAATTGTTATTGTGTTAGTTAAATGTAATTTTTATCTTTCTTTTCCTAGTGTGTCTGTCTGTGTGTGAGGAACTTCCTTCTTGATGGGGGTCCTCTGATCGCGCGTGTTTTTTTGGCTAAAGTTGGCTACTAGAATATATAACAGAATCGGAGGTATCCTCCACTAAATCTGATCTTCTGCAGTTTCTTACAAAGTGGCAACAAGGTAGTTTAATAATAGCCAGGCGATGAAAACCAACTTATTACCCGTGTTAACAGATTTGACAGCGCGCCGACAATATTACGCTCTGTCAAAGATCATACCATTCACACCCTACTTGTGACGGAAATGTGTCCACTAAATATCATGTGCCATGTATTTGGGAAATTATCATCATGATTTGCATAGGCCTCTCTCTTTTTGTGCCAATCCCCAGGGTTCCTTTTTTTCTTCCTGGGTGGAAATTCCTCATTGGAGAGGTCTGCCAGACTCCTACTGTCTAAAAACCACCTCGGTGTTCCATCTCACACCTACGCCGGGGGTCGAGGGAACGTACGACCCGTCCACAACCCCCGACTGGTGCTGGCCCGCGTCTGCGGGCCTCGACCTCGGGTATAGAGGGGAGTGAGATGTTAGACTCCTTCCACGACGCCTCCAAGCGCGCGCTTGGTTCTCTACGCGCCTTCACCTCTGGTTCTGTGCCAGCCTCATTCAAGTTCTACCCGCTATGGCATCAATGTCATCTGCCCATCTCACCGCCGCCGGACGACTGATATTTGTTCTTCCAGTCCTTGGACGCCATTCGGTCATCACCCTACTCTGAGAACTAGCTAGTGGCTAAATAATAATAGCCACACGGATCGATCTTCAAGGTTAAGCAACGCTTGCCAAGGTCGGTCTGTGGATGAATGACTATCTTTACATACCGAGTTTCCCCCGTGCCTTTCGTTCCACGTTAAGCCGTTGGTCCCGGCTGTCAATTGAAGATCTTTGACAGTCCTTACGGATATTCAGAAGCCAGCAAATCGGTCAGCAGTCTTGTAAGGAGTATCGGAATACCCTATATTAAATGTCAACATTAAAATAATGTAATAAAACACATCTTTTTATTGCCCGACCCAATAAGTGATGGGCATTATTCAGAATGCCCGGTCAATTTAATTATTTCAATAGTTTTATCATATTGCCTACTCATATTGGGCATTTTTCAAATTGCCCGGGCATTATGAATAATGCCGTACACAATGGCACATTAAAAAGGATAGGTAGATTGAATTATTAATTGATACGCTACTCATTTCGGGGTATCAACAGTTATATACGAGTATATATACTGATACATATTGGTCGAACACTTAGATCTGGCACAATAAACAAAGTCCATACAAATGGAGTTTCTTGTCCGTTCTTCTCCATAACAAGCTACTTTTCCGATTGGACGGTAGAATCAATTATTATAAATTGAAAATTTTAATTTTTGAAGTTCAAATGTTCCGCTTAATGGCCTAGTTGAAATAAATACTTTTGACTTTGACTTTGAAATACTTTATCCTTGAGAATCGAATCCGCGACCCGTTATACTGAAATCATTTTCCCAACCAATGCGCCAACTATGCCAACAATTTATTTATATCTTAATAGTCTTATGACATCTCTCCAGGAAAATCTGAAATGTCTTTGACCTAGCTCTAATTTTATCTGGAATCTTAGTTGCCAGACACATTATATCAATCCGCCTGACTTTTACTAACCTTCAAGAATTATTGGGTTTCTGGTTAGATGACAGCGAGGACCAGCAGGTTAAGGTGCTCTGGTTTTTTAATGCTTTTTTTTTTAATCTTTGGCCCTCTTACAAACAGTGCCTTTTATAAAAATTTAAACTCAAGACACCCAGATCCGGAACAACAGTCTGTAGGTCATACAAATATTTGTTCCGTGCGGGAAACGAACCCGCGACACGCAGCTCAGCTGCCGATAGCTCCACCACTACGCCAACCGTGTCGTATGTATGTGATGGATGGTCGACGAACTCGGCAAGTGTTGCTTAAGGCGCAGATACCCCTCAGTAGCTGATGTTAAAATGTGAATCACGTCTAAACGGCTACATTGAATTTTTTGGAAAAAATATTTTTACATTAGATCATTTTCTTAATTATTTGATCGTATAACATAGTGTAATTTATATGTAAAGTTGTGTCTAACACGGACAAAAAGCGGTCTTTTTTAATACATGGAATAATAAGGAAAGTACAAAAATCTAACGAATTTTGGGTCGCGCGGGTGTGAAACGAGTGCGAGTTTTGTTCCTTCAAGGTCGTTGGCGACTGTCATCGTCTTAACCTTGAAGATCGACACGTGCAGCTGTTATTTAGGTACTTAGCCACGAAATGAGGAGCTTACCAATTCAAGTAATTTTTCTTTTTTGTATTTGTTGATTGAACCAGAAACCATATTGTAAAGTACCTACTATAGACACTAGCTAGAGTCTCCCACTAGAGTCTAGCTGGACACTGGACACTCGAGTAGGCACTTTACTTCATGGTTACGTTTACTCCTGAAGCTGAAACTTGTTTGGTGAAAGAAATAGTCAGATCTATCCTTCTTTTCCAAATACAAATAGGTACAAATCCAAATATTTAAACCATCCACCTACAAATGTATAAATATAAACCATAGCATGTAAATCCGAACCACAACAAAATATTGATACACGCATAATTGAAATCCCTAATAATGCTGACAGCACTTAGCGGGGCGAACTAGGTCAGGTCATCGCGCTATTAAGGACGATCCGGGTCCGGCAGAACGCTAGGCATCCTGCTAAATTCCCTAAGAATGCGATCAATACACATCCTGCTGATTCTCGCTACATTTTACAAAACCAGCTTGTAACTATCCCACTGCAGGGCAAAGCAGGAGCATTGATCACCACGCTTACTCATGACGGATTGACGATTTCAAACTTATATTAACTACAAGCGTACGCCTCGCGGTTTCACCCGCGTAGTTTGCGTTCCCGTGGGAATACAGGGATAAAAAGTAGCCTATGTCACCCGGGGATAGTGTAGCTTCCAAACCGTAAAAGAATTTTTCAAATCGGTCCAGTAGTTTCGGAGCCTATTCGGTACAAACAAACACACAAACAAACAAAAAAATATTTCCTCTTTATAATATTCGTAGGTATAGATGAGTCCAGCATCCTTATTGCGTAAGTGATGTCGGAGGCAAAGGGCAAATAGAAAGAACAATCGACCAACATAGACGGAAATCCACATTGCGTTTTTCATCTCGCATGTTATTTGTCGATTTATTTATTTATTTATTTAGACTTCATGCACAAAGGTACAAAGGCGGACTTAATGCCTTAGGCATTCTCTACTAGTCAACCAAGTCGATTGTTCATACTCTTTGCCCTTTACCTTGCCGTCATCATTTATGGGAAGCTGGACTAAAGTAACTCTGTCTGTCTGTCTGTATGTTACATATTCACGCTTAAACAGCTGAACCGATTTAGATGAAATTTGGTATGGAACTAATTTGAGACCCTGGGAAGGACATAGTATAGTTTTTGTCCTGGAAATCATCCTTAAGGGGATGGACAGGGGGGTAGAAGTTTGTATGGTGAACTAATAATTTCTCAAGTATATTCACACACCTATAATAATATGGCGCGATATAAAAATAGGCTATTCAAAGTATTAGCTATGCAGACGAAGTCGCGGGCAATAGCTAGTTCGAAATACTCGTAAATTGACAATCGAAACAACTCATAAGGCTCTTCAAATCTTATTTCACGTAACAAAACATAAGCTATCATATCAGCAGGTACCTTGCCGTTCAATTCAATGTATAGTCGCGTACGTATTAACAAAGCCTATGACAGTCGCAAACAAAAGTAGTTCGGTGGCGTACAGTCGTGTGGTGTGACGTTATCTTTGCGGAACGGGTGGGGCTAGGAGAATAGCGTTGGTAACTTAAAAATAAGTGTTTTGTATACAATGTTTTTGAAGTTAAACTTCATTCGATAATTGAACGAAAATTGAGAGTGAAATTTCAAGGACACGTCACGTTTAGGCTCATTTTGTTACATGAGAGAGAAGAAAGATATAAATAACTCTTTCCTGCTCTTTTTTAAGAAGTTTTAAGAGTTTCTATCGTTTGTACCGTGTTGGTGGTGAACGCACTGTTTTTTATTCAATGATAAGCCAGCTCTTGACCTCGATTTCACCTGATGAAATGTGATGTATGAGATCTATGAAGAAAGGAGCTGGTCCAGAAAATGCCGGTTTCCTCTTGCTTTAAAGACTGACGGAGTATAAAGTAGAATAGGGTATGGCAAACTCTTTATTCCTGTATTCGTGACTCAAATATAGTACTGAACTGTTGACTAAAGTTAGATAACAGTAACAGTAAATTTCTAGAAACCTAAAAAATAACAGCAAATTAACTCGAAGAAACATCCTCTACTGTTCCCACGGAATGCTTTCCTTACTGTTTAAACCGGCAGGGTAACCAAAAGCCGGTATTTTAAGTTTAAGAGAACTCTATCATCACAACAGTTTGAAAATACAAACTAAGAAGTGATTTTAATATCTGACTTTGTTATTTTAGTAAGCCATTATCTTTGAAAAGAGAGTCCGTGGAGTTTCTAGCACGTTCTTCTCCATAGAGATCTACTGACGCTTGCGAATGTGTAACTAGATTCATATTTTTTTTTGTTTCGCAATTCAAAAGTACCTTTAAGATTTAGATTTAATTAAATAAATATTTTTATTTGATTTGAAATTTAACTTTAGTCTTAATTTTCCTGGAAGACTTATTGGTCTGCCCATTTTTATTATACTGTTTTGTTTGGAAGTCATCCAATGACTTCCCACTCTGGGTTAAGCGGGAGGGTCATACTTTTACTGACTAAAACCCACCCGTGTTCCTTCTGTTGCTTGTGTCAGGGCCGCGGTAACTCACTTTTAAATTTATTCGAGACCCGTCTGCCCTGCCCATATCGTATCAAAATGATTTAAATACCTGTATGTACGTTTATAAAATCACGTTTTCTCATAAGGCTTTTAAAAGTCCGTTTACTCGACGGCGTAATACACGCGATGAATACTGTAGAATTGTCAAAACGAAAGTGATCGCGCGTTCTTTGAGTTTTCAGTAAAGTTACGCAATGAGGGTGCTGGTCTTACACGCACGTCGGTCGTTTATTAGTATAAACACCTGACATTAACATGAAATATTAAAAAAAAATGTATAAATCAGAAAGCTACAACATCCTATCTACCATCTCCATTGTCTCTTCTACCCTTAACTCCCCCGCTGGTTTCCTGGCCCCACATGACGTGTCACGCAGCTGTCAAGCCGCGCTCAACGTGGCTGAATAATGTAGCAGTTTTGTGCGCGATTGTACCCGCGGGACAAGCGCTACCTGTTTATTTAAACGCTATTAATAACTGCGTTGCAAGACTATAGCTAAACTGTCACTATGTGACATTTGGCAGATTTTGTTTTTTTATTTACTGTGAAAAGGCTCGCGCTTGACTACTATCCCACATGATGGCAAGCGATGATGTTTTTGACTATGAATCAGGCTTGCCCAAAGTAATCTATTTACTCTTGACTTAAAGATCCCTAGGTTGTGGCTATTGGGCAACAAACTTCGGCAGGGATTTCCATTCTTAAGTGCTCGTTCACCAGTATTAAAATACGACACTACTCGGGGCGTGCCATTACCCCAGTAGCGACGGATCCGTTAAAACGGTACTGTAATTGCGGTGTGAACATCACCTCCAGTAGCGAAAGATCCGTTAAAACGATCCTGGAAATACGCGTGTTTTGTGTGAACGCGCCTTTATTTGTACGCACAGTGAAATTATTTATTTATTTATTTAAACTTCATGTACAATGGTGATACATAGGCGGACTTAATGCAGCAAGGCATTCTCTACCAGTCAACCTTTGGGTTAAAAAGGACAAACAGGTGGTAGGAGTACAAAATAAAAATGAACAATAATTAAAGTCGGATATTAATAAACTATCTAAATAATAAAATACATAAATAATTTCTAAAACAATAGACTATTAAATATTATAATAAATATCATATTCTAAATGAAAAAGAAATTAAACATAATAACTAAGACGAAGACCGAGCTATGTAAGAGAGGACAAGTAATAGTTCCGGATTCTACGCTTAAATGAAAATTTACTCTCAGCTTTTTTATGTCAAGGGGAAGGACGTTCCAGAGTTTTATAGTAGAGACAGCGTAAGAATTAGATATAAACCCAGTGCGGTGAGAAGGAATTTGGAGAAGTAAGTTTTTGGAAGCTCGAAGGTTAAGATCGTGAGAACTGCCCAACACTTTAAAATATTGTTTTAAATAATCAGGAGTACAAGGATCGTTCATTATGTTGAAGAGCATGCAGAGGGATCTTAGGGATCTCCTCTGACGGATAGGCAGCCATTTAAGCTGAGAACGGAAGGAAGAAATGTGATCATATTTACGAAGCCCGAAAATAAAGCGAATACAGTTGTTAAGAAGTCGATCCATTTTGTTAAGAAGTTCTTGGGATAGATCAGAATAACAAACATCAGCATAGTCGATTATAGGCAATACAAGAGCTTGAACCAAGGTGGTTTTGGTGCTGGACGGAAGAAAATGTTTGAATCTATAGAGAGACCGCAGTGAGAAAGTGACTCTCTGGCTAATCTGAGCGACCTGCTTATTCCAGCTTATTATTGAACTTTTAATACCCCCGAAATCAGCAAAAATACTCTACAGATTTGTCTAAGTAGTATTTTTCTACTAACGTTATATTACCTATGCTGTCTTTATAGCTAGACTAGCACTATACTCAAAATATACTTTTGTCAGATAGCGACTCTCTAGCTTTAGGATGGTAGCGTTATAATAACTGCTCGCGACTGTACAGGCAATGACAGTGACGTATGATGGTTTTATAAATACCAGACCGCGACGAAAAATGGGTTATGTTTGGTGGGGTAGAATTTATGACCCCTTAAACGTAACCTGTCACCTTTTTGGTCGTGTTAAAATTGTTAGTGATGATGAATTTTGATGACTCAATAATTGAAAGTTATTAAAGGCTTATGAAGTTCCCCGGGGCTATTTTCCCGTGACCGATTCCACAAAAACCGTGTATTTTACAAGCCTTGCAATGTATGTATGTATGTATGTTCGGGTTAAATCTTGCAACTTAATTTTAAAGCAGCTCAACCGATTAAGATGAAATTATTTTGCCTACACGTTTGGTTTGGATGACAATCCACTTGTTTAAAAGTTGTTTTTTTAATTAGAAAAAAATATTGTTTTCGGGATAAAAAGTAGCATTTAGTACTCGAGGACTTTTCTTTTTATTAGCTTTTTTGTTTTGCAATGTATGTAAGTGTGTTCGGGTCAAATCATGCAACTGAATGTTAAAGCAGTTATACGCCACCGATTAAGATGAAATTTTGCATACACGTGTAGTTTGGATGACAATGCATGGTTAGCTAAGTGACGTCATTGTAAATCTAATATGGAGCGATTGCCTATCTGACCTTCACAACGCAGTAACTGGGTAACACGATAACTCTTGGCAAGACTGATGTCAGCTTTCCGGTTTCTGACTAGCCGTAACGACTGTCAAATCTCTTCAAATGACAGCCGGGACCAACGGCTTAGCGTGCTTTACGAGGCACGGAAGAGTCTCGGTATATAGGCGGCTACCCATCGACGGACCGACCTCGGTAAGCGTTGCTTAACCTTGAAGATCACAAGTTGCTCTCATTTTATTTATTTATTTTTTATATACTTTATTGTACACCACAAAAAAAACATACAGGACAAACGTTCAAATATTCAAGTGTACAATGGCATTTTCACAGCTTCCCCGATTTTAATATTGCCTTTGCGACGGTAACGAACCTGCGATGCTTTTGGCAGCTCATGACAATAAATGGCGGTGCAGCCGTATATCTGCTTTATCATAATCATTATTGCCGGAAGCACACGCTCCTAATAAATATGTAAAATATGACAGAAGAAAGATGAGGCCTTTACTTCCCGGTTACTACGGTCTACTTCATCCAGATATATCGCGCGACTTTGAATATATTAAATAATTTAGTGAAATTTTTAATAAAATTTTGTGTTTCTGACCATATGGTGTAAGCTGCGTATACCTGTAATAGGCATATATACCAGCACCTTTATTTTTCTTTCTTTACTACAAACTGTTTTATATGTAATGCTGTTTTTAACCTTTTAATAAATAAATATATCATCAATCCAAACGCGCTTTGGTTGACATTGGTGTCTTTAGGTTGCCTGCTAACTGAGTGAGACTGAGGAACCTTGATGTGGTCGACGGTGATGCACACTTGCCTATAAGGAATCTATTCACTTTTGAAAATACACCTAGTTTGAGTTTGATTAACCAGTTGAATGCTGTAATTACCAAAACTCACGTGGATCCATATTGGGCACTCAATAAAAACATATTGCTACACGATGATACATAAAGTAAGATAAACTGAAAGATAAATATTTTTATTTTTCACATAAAGTATGAAAACAATGGGTTTTACCGAATCAAACTTTTGCTCCACATCCTTTATTCAGACTCACATCATATTTTCCGTATGCGAACATGACTCAAACAGAGTAATACAATTTCTGATATTTATCCGATCAAATAAACAAGTAAGTACTGAACATTTGGCTACGCAAATAAATATTTACTCGCCGGAGAAATGAGCCATACCTAACAATAAGATTGTACTGAGATTCCATTCAGCAATATTGTAAGATTGATTATTTTAGTGTAAGCGGAGCGATGAGCGTATTCAAGCATGAATGTTATAAAATGTGTGTTTTATTTTAGGCGGTTTTTTACAAAAATATCATTATATTATAAATGTGTGTTGGTCTTTTCGAGCGTATGGCACTCGTGGCGTCAGGTGGTTTACCCTGTATTACCATTTGGCATTATGCTGAGCTAAGGCTCTTGTGGCATTAATAGTTTTAATTATTTATTTTGTTTAATTTTAAGGTGTTTTTGTTTTTAATGCCAATACACACATTTTCTTTCTTTTCTTTCTTTCTTAAAGAAAACAAAAGAATTAATTGAACAATGAACAGAAATATCAATTAAACGGACGAAACACAAGTGCTCCACCAGTGGTGCCAACCGCAGGGGCTCGTAGCCACACGAGGTCGAGGTCGACCCGTGAATGTGTGACCATCCGTATAATATATCAAGACCCCTCAGCGACTCGGGCAGCAATTAACAGGCCATCAGCAATTTCGGGACTTTGACAATAGTTTCAGAAGCAAGAAAGTCTCAAATCAAATCTTTTTATTGTGGATAGGTCTTGTGGGTGGTCTGTGTAGAAAGTGTGTGTGTTTGCCTTACCAAAAGGAGAAACTTATCGTGCTACCCAGTAACTAGACTGTGAAGCTCTATGTTACAATAAAGTAATTGTAAAAAATATGAATTGAATATGAAATGTCTACTTATTATAATAATTCTTACCAATAAAAAAAAAAATCCTTTTAAAATCTTTTTTAAAACTAGCATTTTTCGAACTTTTCTCAGAAAAGCCTTTCAGTTGATACCCATATCATGGTAGTGCACAAAAAATAACTATTCCGCCATCTTGGACCGTCCGCCATATTGGATTTAGAATGACGCCACTTTACTAACCATGCAATGTCATCCAAACTAAACGTGTATGCAAAATTTCAAATTAATCGGTGGAGGATAACTGCTTTAAAATTCAGTTGCAAGATTTGACCCGAACACATACATACATACATTGCAATTTAAATAAAAGCTTGTAAAAACTTTTGTTAAACAAGCTTTTTAGGTTACCGTGCATTGTCATCCAAACAAAACGTGTATGCAAAATTTCATATTAATTGCTTTAAAATTCAGTTGCAATATTTCACCGCAACATACATACATTGCAAATTAAATAAAAGCTTGTTAAATACCGGTATTCAGCGGCTTCTGTTTACACTGGATGCCTACGCCAATATAGTTAGGAAAAGTATATTGAAATTATTCCAATCGCAAGTGTTCTAACCACAAGGCAGTCTGTCGCAAACATTTTTGAATAAAAAAACATTTTTGCAAAAAAATACTACCGACTTCCAAATACAAAACTACAAAGTGAAAAATAACTTTATTTTTTGAAGTCGCTGTCTTTCGTAGGTACCATTTTTTTGCGTTATGGACACCGACTTCAAAAAATAAAGTTATTTTTCACTTTGTAGTTTTGTATTTGGAAGTCGGTAGTATTTATTTGCAAAAAAGTTTTTTTATTTTTCACTTTTTAGTTGTACCTACGTAATAGGCATGTTAGTAAGGTAACTATAACGCCAGAATAGATTTCATGAAACTTGAACATAACCGGTGAAATGAGAGATCTGCGTACCCCTTAAGAGCGTACTGGCGTGATGTTATGTTATGAAATGGTATAAACAATAAACAGACATGCGATTGCAGCAATCCCGAGAGACTTGCCGTTATTTATTGAAGAGTTCTGTTGTATAACTTCGAAGTTCGTCATCAGATCCGAGATTCGTCACCAAATTAAAATGGGACCAATTTCGAAACATACTTTTTCAAACGAAAAAAATATTTTTTAAAGTCGGTCCACAATTGACGGAGATATCGGTGAACATACACAAAAAAAAAAAAAACAAACATAATGTCGAACCTCCTCCTTTTTGGGAAGTCGGTTAAAATCGTATTGACCTTACGGGTGACATATTATACTCACTAAGCTTACCACTTTTGTTAATTTCGTATGCAAGAGCGGTACCCAATAATGAACGTCAGTGTCTGTATAAATTCTCAAGCATTTTTCAAGTTAATTGCGCAGCATGAAACAAATTAGGGTGAAAAACATTCCTTAACACTCCCAGCATGAAGCTATATTGTATAGTAACTTAACATCACGATAGTATTCCCCGAAGGGTAAGGCAGTGGTACACATATAGTACACACAGTTACAGGTGTACATTTTACAGTAATGCAGACATTATATCCCAAGGCTATGCACAGTGTTTCGCGTAGAACAAGCTAGCTAGACAATATTATATCACATCACACTATAACAGTTCACACTAATATTTAAAAGGCGAAAGTTTGTGAGTGTGTGTGTTTGCATGTTTGTTACTTATTCATGCTCAAACGGTTGGACGGATCTGGATGACATTTGGCAAAGAGATAGATTATAGTCAGGAATAGCATATAGGATACTTTTTATCCCGGGAATATATTCCCTTGGGATAATTTTCGACATTCACGCGGGCGAAGCCGCTGACAGATGCTAGTGATATTATAAAGGCGAAAGATTGTGTGTGTGTGTTTGTATTTCTGTTACTTCTTAACGCTCAAACGGCTGGACGGATCTGGATGAAATTTGCAAAGAGATAGATTATAGTCAGGAAGGAGGATACTTTTTATCCCGGGAATATGTTCCTTCGGGATATTTTTCGACTTTCAAGTGGGCCAAGGCGCTGGCAGAAGCTGGTATTGGGATATTTTTCTTCGTACAGCTTCCTTATGATGTTTTAATGCTCTTTCATGACAAAACACCTGAATAAAACAAGGCAGGGTACCAACAAAACAAAAAAAAATGGCAATAGATATTTCGTATATTGAGACAGGTAGAAAAATAATAATAAAATCAATATTAACAACAGTCGTAAAATACTCAACTACTAATAACCTAGCTACTAATTTCACAATGGCACATAATGGGATATTATTACTATTAATTAACAATATTTTTTTACTTATATTAGTATTCTGAAAAACAGACAAAAAACAAAGTTGCACTCAAGTGCGCAGGCTAAAATACTAAAAAAGTGAAAAATAAAAAACTTTTTGCAAAAAAATACTACCGACTTCCAAATACAAAACTACAAAGTGAAAAATAACTTAATTTTTTGAATTCGGTGTCATTCGTAGGTACCATTTTTTTGCGTTATGGACACCGACTTCAAAAAATTAAGTTATTTTTCACTTTGTAGTTTTGTATTTGGAAGTCGGTAGTATTTTTTTGCAAAAAGTTTTTTATTTTTCACTTTTTAGTTGTACGTACCTAATAGGCAAGTTAGTAAGGGAACTACTTAGCCAGAATAGATTTCATGAAACATGAACATAACCGGTGAAATGAGAGATCTGCTTACCCCTTAAGAGCGAACTGGCGTGATGTTATGTTATGAAATGTTATAAACAACAAACAGACATGCGATTGCAGCAATCCCGAGAGATTTGCCGTTATTTATTGAAGAGTTCTGTTGTATATCTCCGAAGTTCTTCATCAGATCTTCACCAAATTAAAATGGGACCAATTTCGGAACATACTTTTTCAAACAAAAAAAGAATTTTCAAAATCGGTCCACAATTGACGGAGTAATCGGTGAACATACACAAAAAAAAAAAAAACAAACATGAAGTCGAACATAGAACCTCCTCCTTTTTGGGAAGTCGGTTAAAAATGTTAAAGCTAATAGATATTGCTATAGGTATTTAAAAAAGTGCGGTTAAGGTATATCAATTTACTAAATATACTTAATTAAAAAGTACATACCTTTAACTTGAAGATCCATCACCAATATTTTTCAAAAAACTTAAACTCACTTTATACATTATAATGTTACTTCGGTAAGCGTAAATATAAATTGAATTAAATAAAGATTTTTTTACCCTTTATTTTTATACTGCCCTCATTCAATTCATTCAATCAGTAGTTGACATTAGTACAAAACAATTCTTGGAATTGGAACAAATGGGGCTAGGAGCCCGGGTAATAAATTCAACTGTAACTTTTGTCCACCTAGCTTTTTCTAGGCGAAACAATGTGCTATGGGAAGTATCTGGATGGAACCCTGGATGGAGTCGGAGAAATACAGGGTTAATTTTTACCTCATCTTTGTTGTTTATTTAATTTAATTTTAATTTAATCTTTACCTTTGGCAATAGACTGTCCCCCCCATTACATGGGGCTTAAATATAACTTGTAAAATGTGAGTATAATATAGGTAAACCTCTGCCTAATTCCTATAGAAGTACATGTGTGTTCTTATGCTGTCTTTGTCTAAGATAAACAGAACATAGGGTCACGTAGCTTTGCGGTATGAAGTTTTTGTATAAAAGTTACAATGTTCACATTGTTCACTATTGAAGCTTGTTTTATTTGACTAATTATAAGTATGTTGTTTTTACAAACTTTATATTACCTTTTTTTGAGGTGGTATATAGTTACCTTGTTTTTCGCGCCGTCGACTCGGGCCTAGTCCTTATCGGACGGCGAGCTACACTTTACTCGCCGTTCACAAGCCCGCGCCCGCGTCTCCTGCGGAAGCTTTCT
Source organism: Orthosia cruda (assembly GCA_964057195.1). NCBI lineage: Eukaryota > Metazoa > Arthropoda > Insecta > Lepidoptera > Noctuidae > Orthosia > Orthosia cruda. The sequence goes on from OZ059854.1 coordinate 2,487,476, forward strand.
ATTTCTAGAAGCGCTTAGCGTAGAGCTTGTCTCATGATGCAGCCGGAAGGTGGCCATAGCAACTCCTCAACTAAACAAAATAACACCGTCGTGTTTGGGATAATCGTATTGATAAATAAGTGATATTACATAAATCTTATTTTAATATCTAATTATTACACAACGCAAAGTATATTAGTCCACTGCTGGACAAAACCTCCTCCAAAATCCACACAAAACTTTTGTCATATCACTATCGTACCTAACTTAGTTTTAGCTAAATATTAACGGAGTACCACCATCTTCTCCCTGAGGTCTCGTAGCACCGTAGCAAGTGCTACGACGCTACGATGCTACGCCGTAGCAAGACTGTGTTACTTAGTAGGATAGAGTTTAAAAGAGTAGTTTATAGCGGTTTTAAGTTTTGTTATGAAAACTTAAAGTTGAATTTTCTGAGACATGATTTTATCCGACGAATAAAAGCTTTCACAGCTTTTGTATAGACAATAGGACCATAGTCTGTCAATCACTAGACTGACAGACTGTCTTCAGATAAAAGTTAATCAACTATTTGAAAATCAGACATACGAAATCTTATTTATCTTTACAATCAGACATACGAAATCTTCTATTACTGATTTTTGGTTTTTTCTCAGAGTAATCAGCTAGGTAACACTTGGCTGGTATCCCAGATGCTATTCCAGATGCTCATGCTCAACTCAACTCAAACTGGCAGTGGACAGATGTCATTGGTTGGCTTGTTTTTTTGACAGTAACGTGCTAAGTCCAAAATCCTAGACGCCCCAAAAGTTACGGCACAATTTTAACATAAAATCAGTGGAATTGAGTAGTATGAGCATGTAATTGGAACGTACTCGTACTAAATTGAATTTGAACTAACTTGGACTTTTATTTTCAATACCTATCACACATTTTGTGTAGAAAGAATTCAGTAACGTCTGGGGCGTTTGGACTCTTGCTCTATTGAGTACACATATGTCAAGCTGAAGAATCATATGCAATACTCGAGAGTTGTGATTGGTTGGCAGTTGATTGGTAGGTGTGGCCAATTTTGAGTTTGAGTTGAGTATGAGCATCCGGAATACGGGCCATCCGGGAAACATCATACAATTATTTTATAGTAAAATTTATATGCTACTTTTTCACTTATTTTGAACTTTAAACTACTGTCCTGTAAAGTGGCGGTTATCCCCTTTTGGGTGCTAGGCATTGATCATATTAGTAGGTAAACATAGTTTTAATATCAAGTACTAATGTTTATTTTAGTAACAAGTACCAAGCACAGCACTAATTTACCTCGGGGTACCAGAGTCCAAATTCAAGTTCCCGTGGCATTCCTAGGGGTATCCTCCAGGGGTAGCTTGGGTCCGAAATGTAAAAATCGTACTAATATTATACATTTGAAAGTTAGCATGGATGTATGTATGTTTGTTACTCAATCACGCAAGAACGACTGAACGGATCTGGATGAAATTTGTCATAGAGATAGATTATATTTTAAACCAGTATAATGTTCCCTTGGGATGATAAAACACGCGAAAGAAAAAAGAAGAAATAATTCAAAACTTCTGAACATGGTTGAACACACAAAGCCCGGTATACAGTTAGTTTAATATTAAACTCAACAAAGGTATTCTACCTTGAAAAGAAGGGGGATTGTACCAATTTCGCGCAGCTGACTCCAATATCGCGTTATAAGGGAAACACACATATTACATAATCTTTTAGAAAGGAAATAAGAAAATGCAGTAAGTAGTTATATTCTAGAGAATGATATTTGCCGGAAAACGTCCAATATTCTCCTTTGTTTGTTATTATGGCAATTTAATTACCACGCTTGGTTTGAGATGAAATTTGTCTTGAATCTAGTCTAGGTCAGAGGTGACAGAGACAAAGTCGACGATGGAATGAGCTTACTCAGAAGAAGACTGTTCACTAAAACTTTTTGAAGAGATTTGGGTTGAATGCGTTCGGAAACACAGACGCAGGCAGCGAGTCCCACTCTTTTGCTAAGCTTTATGAAGGATGTTTGGAAGCGCTTGGTGCGAATTCGTGGAATGGCAACTAGGTAAGGATGGTAACTTGCAGTGCGTCTAGATGATCGATGGTAGAAGGGGGCCGTTGGGATGAGGTCCTGGAGTTCTTGAGCACACTCACCGAAGTACAGTCTGTAGAAGACCGACAAGCCGGCAACCATGCAGTGATGAGCCAATCTGTGAAGCTTGGCATCCACCAGATTAACGTCACCAATGAGCCTCTAAGCTCTGCGTTCCATCGAGTCAGGCTCGATATTTAGCTGAGCCATCCCAAAGATGGCTGCAATGCTCCATGCAGGATCGGACTTGCGCTTTGTAAAGACTTAAAAGCAGTCCAGGCGTAAAGTATCGCTTCACTCTGTTAAGGATAACCAGTTTTTTGACCGCAATTTGGGTTTTGTACTCAATGGAGGTTGGTAGATGGGTCATCGCAGATTGTGGTTATTAGTAGTAAGTAGTCTGCATTTTACTATGTAAGAAATTTATTTTTCATCCTCTTTTGTCTTAAAGCTAAGCAAAGTACTCCCCCATAGATTTGAAGTTATATCAATAAGAAATTATTGCCTTATAAGTAACTTCAAAAAATGTAAAGTAAAAAATCTTTTAAAACAACCTTATATTGGACGCAAAAGTACGAAATGTAATATCGCTTGTCAATACATATCCAATTAGTTAAATTATGATGAATATCTTGTTTAGTTGAGGAGTTGCTATGGCCACCTTCCGGCTCCATCATGAGAGCATCAGCTCCATAGTACCATATCATTAGTTAGAGTAAAAACGGTACCCTATTACTAAGCTTCACTGTCCGTCTGTCTGTCACCAGCCTGTATCTCATGAACCGTGATAGTGAGACAGTTGAAATTTTCACTGATGATATATTTTGTTGTGTTGCTGCTATAACAACAAATACTAAAAACAGAATAAAATTAATATTTAAATAAATATTTATTCCCATACAACAAACGTGTTTTTTTTGCCGTTTTAGCGATAACGATACGGAACCCTTCGTGCGCGAGACGGACTCGCATTTGGCCGGTTTTTTAATGTTTCCAAATTTACTTAACTAGGAACGCCAAGTTTCAGTTTAATTGGATTACTTTTGTTTATTTTTTTGAATTTTATTTAACTTAAAGCATTCAACGTAAATAGTTTATAATGAAAAATAAGTCAAAGTACACACCTACACGCACATACATACTTTCAAAAACTAAATAATAAATATTAGACCTTGAAGCCCCAGCGAGCTTCCTGATTGGCCTACTGACCCCTACCATGAAAAGCCCTGACAAAATATATCTCCTTTACAATAGCTGTCTTATCTTACTAACGATACTGAAAAGGAAAGAGATACATTGTATATTCGGAGCTATGCATATAAAGATCTACATCCAATTACATAATCAAAATGTTATACAATTATAAATTAGAATAACAATAAAAAAGACACGAATGCAAGTGCGTTGCCATTTCAAAAATAATTCATCGCTTCTCTAAAACCAGGTCAGGTTATTGCCACGAAGTTGTCCGCCCAGCCGCCCTGCGCCGCGCATCCTCGTGAAGTCAGCCACAGTGCGCGCGCCGCCCAACCTCACAACCGCCCAAGTCTTCACCTGCCATCAAAACCTTTGCATCGTTAAAAAAATAAAAATTAAAAAATAACAATCAAGGCGTGTTCTGTGTTCGAAAATTAAAATTTGAATTCTTAAATCAAAGATGGCTGTCATTCGGTGTGTAGTGCGTTTTGGTGCGGACGTGTGCTAGGTACAATATGTTACGCTCAATGTACGGGACCTAGGTTGTACTGCGATTGTGGTGTGTGTAGTATAAGTGTTGTGTGTGGAACATTGCGAGCTGAGCAGCTGTCGACCCCTGTGAGTATAGCTCCCTTGTTATTATTGAAGGGTACACCCTACACTTACCCGACAGCTCAAGTCCCTGGGAAAATCCTTGTGCTCTCATTATTGGTCTTACAAAACATTTCAAATGACGACGTCGAAGTCAATTTAAGGGTTCATCAATTTCATCTTTTTGTCGAATTTCCGTCTCTTAATTACTTTTGTCTTTTATGCAAGGTGATATTCAAAACAGTATAATGTTTAGTACCTAATCAATTAGGCATAAAGCGACCATTTTATTAATTTCATTAATTTGTGTCCAACATAATGTTACTTTAACATTTGCCGTTACTTTACTTTTCATAATTAAAACCTGAGTACCTGACATATAATTTATTGATAACAATGACATCATTTGCGTTATGAGTAGTTGTTTATAGACCTGGATTAAAATGATTGAATGAGTGTGGAAGTAAATTATGTATTGTGCTTTCATGACTTTTACTGCTCAGTAAACCAGCAACTGACTGGCTAAAAAAGGAGGCGACTGAGACTCTCTTATAGACAAGTATGTATGAAGAATACAAAATATTGCGTTGAATGCAAATAAATTGAAATAATGCAGAGAACAAATCCCTGCAGTGGAACTACAGAATCTCATCTATACATAAAGTAAATTTGTAGAAATATCGTTTTTGTACATCGAAAATATTTCAAAAAAATTGCCAGGGTGATAAAGAATAACCAACAGAACCCGTTTCCAACATTTTTGGACTTTTTGTCGGTTTTTCGGTTTGTCTGTTTATTTGTGTATGCACCACGTAAAATGTATGAAACCAATATAGATAACTTTTATACATAAATACTGTGCGTTGTACGTAACTTGAAGTATTACTTAGTTTTTGTTTTATCGCAATCGGTTTAATCTTTCAAAAGTAAGATAAATTTAAAGGGCTCAAGAAGTAAAATTATCACAACACACGAAATTCAGACACTTGGCCTGTTGATCTCCATATTCGGTAGATGGCGTTGTGCATTTGAAGTAATTTTCTGACAGCAATGTTAAGACTCGCTGCGAAATAATGAACCTAGAAAAAAAAATAGTAGGAAGGTAGGGTAGGCAAGCAGGTAAGTAGGGTAGGCAGGAAGTTAAGTAGGGTAGGGTAGGCAGTTGACGGAGTGTAGCCGCGGGCACAGCTAGTTGTTACCTACTATAATTGTGACAAACTAAGAAGTCCGATGACGTTTCTCACTATCCCGTTCATCTTGGACATGAGAACAGTACTCCATGCAAGATCGAACTTAGGCTTGATACAACTTAAGCAGCTTTTCTGGCGTGAATTACCGTCTCACCATCGCAAGGATCCTCAACATCATTCATTTACATTTACTTATTGTAAAAAAACCTAATTTTGTGATTCCTCAAAAAAAACAAAGTATTTCTTAAATGTAAAAAAGCTGCTTATAAGGTGAGATCTGATGTCCACCATGTGTGGCGGTCTACACAATGGCGTATCGCCGTTTGTGTTGACTGTGCAATTTAAATTGTGTTTGTTTTGTATTTTTATAGGCATTTTTCCTACGCAAGCGGAAAGCGTAGGTACTGACTTAGGTACCGTACCATATGATGATCCTAACACCAATAAGCAATCTATATTTATATTATAAACCAACTTCTGCCTGCGGCTACTTCCACCTGAAAAGAGTTTTAATTATTCAAGGGATCATTTTATGTATATTAATCCAGGTTATAAACTATCTGTGTGAAAAATTTCATTCAAATCCATTTAGCCCTTTTTACGTGATTGGAAAGCAAACATGCAAACTATCATATTTATAATATTATTAGTAGTACTAGTAAAATAACCCTGCGGAAGTAACTCTGTCTGTCTGTTTGTTATCTTTTCACACGGGTAGACTATGCTCTAGATCAGGACATAGAATACCTACTTTTATACCGGGAGTGTGTTCACGTGAGATAAAAATGACGAGGGCGAAAAAAAAGCTGTCGTTTTGTACATTTTTGTTCGCATCAACTCGGCAAAATGTACAGATCAGCTGATTTTTATTCTTGTTTGGGAGTTGATTTTCGCATAAACCGTTCTTTGATTGAAGCCTAATTCCTGGAAAAATTGGCTGGTCTAAATTAACCTGGTATAGTCGAGTTTAAGCTGTGCGAGTGTATATCACCAATCTGGCCAGAGCTTCATGCACGAGTGACACAAATGCGTCAGTTTTAGGTTTGGGCTCAAAATATCGCTATTTTCTCATAAAGGCGGACTTAATGCAGCAAGATGATTATATTATTATATCGTCGATATTTTTTAATAACGATAATATATCGATATTTATGGTGGAGTATCGAATTCGTATCAATATCGTTGTTTTTTTTATAGCAAGTCTGGTTTCGCATTTAATGTTACTTAAGATATTACTTGAATGTTTCTCGGACCCGTTCATATTTTGAAAAATCGTAAATAACCAATGGATTCTAAATATTCTCATCATTAAAAAAAATATTTTGAAAGTTTTAAGTATGTTTGTTTCAGAACCTGTTTGTTTTGGGAAAAGTACAGTGTCTTAAAGCAAAAATATTGATATATTTGTACGGACTATTATCGATACTGTCTGGCTTAATTAACTCTGACACTAGAGTTGACCCACATCCTCACACGAAAAAGAAATATTGATACTATCTGTAAATATTGATTTGATATTTATCGATATATTTTTCGTTTGCCCATCCCTATAGCCGGTTCTCATCCGTAAGCGTTAACTACTAGCAATCAATCAATCTGTCTGCCTTCTCCCAACTATGTTGTGGTCGGCTTCTAGTCTAATCTGATTCAACTGGCATACCATCTTACGTGGAGCGCCTGCCTAACTTAGAAACATGATATAAGTAAGCATTCACTTCTGTCAATTAGCATCAACTACTTCAATAACAATAGAACGCTGTTTTTCCAATGTAACAATTTATTGTCTTGGCTTTTTCCTAATTTATTTGGGGCCAGCGAAAATTGTCTTTGTCTTCCATACTAACATATCTATTAGGCATACTTGCGTGAAAACCTTAACTCAGAGTTAGTTCCTAACTCGAGGTTAAATTGTCAATATTGTATAACATGATCATCACCATCATTTCAGCTGAAAGACGTCCACTGCCGGAGGCCTCCTCAAAGTATCGCCACATTGACCAGTCCCATGTCTCTCGAATCCAGCGGATCCCCGGATGCGGATCCCCGCAACCTTCACCAGGTCATCGGTCCACCTATTGGGAGGTCTTCCAACTCTACGTCTTGCAGTTCGCGGTCGCCACTAAAGAACTTTTCAGCCCCATCGGCCATCTGTTTTGCGAGCAATGTGCCCTGTCCACTGTCACTTAAGTTTGTCAATTCTTTAGGCTATGTAACCTATATAACCTTGGCTCTCTTGCGGACATATTGCTAATTTAATTTATTGGGCCTAGAAAGAGAGCTAAAACAGTTTGACTACTCAGACGATTAACGTCTCAGTAGTCAAACTGTTTTTAGGAACTAACTCTGAGTTAAGGTTTTCACGCAAGTATGCCTAATAGATATGTTAGTATGGAAGACAAAGACAATTTTCGCTGGCCCCAAATAAATTAGGAAAAAGCCAAGACAATAAATTGTTACATTGGAAAAACAGCGTTCTATTGTTATTGAAGTAGTTGATGCTAATTGACAGAAGTGAATGCTTACTTATATCATGTTTCTAAGTTAGGCAGGCGCTCCACGTAAGATGGTATGCCAGTTGAATCAGATTAGACTAGAAGCCGACCACAACATAGTTGGGAGAAGGCAGACAGATTGATTGATTGCTAGTAGTTAACGCTTACGGATGAGAACCGGCTATAGGGATGGGCAAACGAAAAATATATCGATAAATATCAAATCCAGAACATATCTATTAGGCATACTTGCGTGAAAACCTTAACTCAGAGTTAGTTCCTAACTCGAGGTTAAATTGTCAATATTGTATAACATGATCATCACCATCATTTCAGCTGAAAGACGTCCACTGCCGGAGGCCTCCTCAAAGTATCGCCACATTGACCAGTCCCATGTCTCTCGAATCCAGCGGATCCCCGGATGCGGATCCCCGCAACCTTCACCAGGTCATCGGTCCACCTATTGGGAAGTCTTCCAACTCTACGTCTTGCAGTTCGCGGTCGCCACTAAAGAACTTTTCAGCCCCATCGGCCATCTGTTTTGCGAGCAATGTACCCTGTCCACTGTCACTTAAGTTTGTCAATTCTTTAGGCTATGTAACCTATATAACCTTGGCTCTCTTGCGGACATATTGCTAATTTAATTTATTGGGCCTAGAAAGAGAGCTAAAACAGTTTGACTACTCAGACGATTAACGTCTCAGTAGTCAAACTGTTTTTAGCTCTCACACAGTCCATTCGTTGATGTGTTTGGTGGGGGTAATGGTTCCAAGACTTTTTTGTACCAGGAAGAAGCTAAATTTGTTCACCACGCTTACCAATATTTTCTTTTACCGTCCCATTCCATACGGGTGCATTTACATACACAATTACTACATGCACATCACCCCGAACTAGAACAAATATTTGTAGTCATTGCTGTTGCCATTCGTTATAAGAAAACTGACACACATTTTACTACCTTCTATCTCTCTATTTTTCAACCCATATCCACCCAATGCTGAGTGTAGGCCTTCTCCAATGCACTTTACTCAGTCATAATCCTCCCGCATTCAATCGTCTGCTACTTTGACCAGTGCACCGGTCCACCTGGTCTAACTACACTCCAATAGCCAACTCTAGGTCTTCATTCTAACACCTTTTTACCCCGTTCACCACCATAAAAACCTATAATTAGCCATGGTAAAGATGGCATCATTCCTCTAAGTCCTACAGTTGCCAAAGTGAGCTATACTTCTCATAAACTCTTGTGTGGGATAACCATAACATGGGTAATAGCCCGCGTTTACATTCCTGAACAAATGAAGATGAAAACAATAGATTTTCAGAATGTTTGCTTCTTAAACATCAATAGAGAATTATGTCTTAACCTTATCATAAAATTTCTAAGTAGAAGTAGAATATTTTTAATGATTTTACTATAATCTGCTGAGCCTTTTACTTCACTATGTTAAGACCAAAGTCAAAGTGAAAACCCATTTATTTGCAGTTGGCTTTCTGCATAACCGGGTGCAGTTGATCGCCAGTATTTTAAATGAAGTGACTGTATAACTGATCTCCAAAACCCCATTACTTGTATAAATAAAATACCTGTGATAGTTCTACGAATGATAAGCAACAGTATGAAGGCCCTAAATTGTTTCTAGGCATTACATCGAACTAATAACATGGTCAAATATAGATACAAGACTGAATCCGGCTCGAAGGACCAAAGAACGCGATCTAAATCACACGGATAAGCTATTGATATTAAATATTTTTTTGATTAACGATAGGCTCGCGTTTGACCACTATCTCACCTGATGGTAAGCGATGATGTGGTTAGCGGTGAAGCACGCTATCAAAACGGATAGCGATTTTTACCAAATGATATTGCAAGTACGTTTACATGGACGCAATGCGATACAATTTGACCGATATATACTTGTAATGTTTTATTAAATACGTGTGCGATGTCGCCTATCGACGCAATTGAATAAATTATGTCGCACCATCAGTAAAGCCCCTTACAAATTTGACATTATTCTCGTCATCAAACCGCCATATTATCCTATTTTCTTAAGTTTGTGAGCATCTGAGAAGGTCACGTCTACAACGCCTTATTGCACTGAACCCGTCAGCTAGAAACAAATTAAAACAACTCATTAGCATTAATTATCATTTAAACTGGAACACAGCAAAAATTGTGAGTAAGTATTATCTAAACAGAATTTGAAGAAGAGCTGGTAACTTATTGGTAATTTGTAATATTATGGTCCATTGTATGTAGAAGATAATCTCTGGAACTACTGATCTAAACCGAGACCAACACAAACATTATTTTATTGATTGAGAACTAAACTATCGTTGAGTTCCATATGCTACTTTTTTTCCCGGATAAATTTTCGGTTTCTGTAATAGGCCACGGGAGCAAGGCCGTGGGAAAAAACTAGTCTACGATAAAGATAGTGTATTCCAGGGATCACCAATTACTAATTAATTAATTTGGGATTCGTTTTTTAAAATAATATGACCGTCGGTAAAGTATAACACCATCAACCACCCCCTCTCTGCCTTTATATCGTCAGCGTATTTACTTTGATAAAATTGAAATAATTAACTAAAAATTAATAATTAACGAATTAATGAAAATTGTTATGAGATGATTCGTCCGTTGTCGAATCGACGACAATAAAGACAAAGCACGGGATCAATTATTTAATTATATACTCAAGTAAATTATATTGTACTATTTACGGTCCACACAAAATCGGTCAGTATTCCGGATCCGGACCGTGGTCCACCATTTGGTGACCCCTGCACCTGTAGCCAAGTTGACAATCTACAATCGATAACGCTAGTAGAAAACGGATCAATGTATGGGAATGACACATCTGAACGTTAAGTCACGTGGTCACACCATACAAATACAAGGCGTTAACGATTATATAAAGAGATTCGATACGAAACGTTTGTAACTTGGCTATATACTCGTATATCCATTTATTTATCAATGCGAAGGTTTCCAGATATTCTTCTTGAAAAATAGCACAGGTTTCCATTGTTGTGTCACCTTTTCCCCTTAACCCCATTACTCTGCCTACCCCATCAGCGATTCGATACAACTCCTCAATAAACGCTAACAGTCCGCCATTGTTGGATGGCGGAATGGAATGGAATGGAATCAATCAGACCGGTCCACGCGACAATGGTCAGAGTTATAGAGAGATTGCCTCGTGTTTTGGAAAAGAAAGCTATTTTAGCTGTTTTTGTTGGATAAGTAGATTTTATTAAACATATATTTCATTAAGAGAATAAATAAATGATTGATAAAATAAAAAACTTTTTTGCAAAAAAATACTACCGACTTCCAAATACAAAACCACAAAGTGAAAAATAACTGGCGATTGCAGCAACCCTGAGCTATTTGCCGTTATTTATTGAAGAGTTCTGTTGTATATCTCCGAAGTTCTTCATCAGATCTTACCCAAATTAAAATGGGACCAATTTCGGAACATACTTTTTCAAACAAAAAATGATTTTTCAAAATCGGTCCACAATTGACGGAGATATCGGTGAACATACACAAAAAAAAAAAAAACAAACATAATGTTGAACATAGAACCTCCTCCTTTTTGGGAAGTCGGTTAAAAAACGAATACTGTAGTAATAATAAAAATATTTATATTTTTAGCTTACATTACATTGTCATCAAAACCAATCGGTTAACTATTTTAAAATTCAGTTGCTGGATACGACCCACACATACAAACTAGGTAAGTTAAACAAAAGCTTAGGTTCACAAAACCGCAGTATAAATATGGACGAACAGTATGGAAACTACCAACAAACGCTCGAAACGGCAACATACGCATCGACGAGACACCTAAGCGGCTCGCACTGCTGACAGCATCGCTACAACGACTGCGTTGCGTTTATAGGTAGTTGCAGTACTGTTCTTCAATATTTATACTGTGACAAAACTAAGCGTTTCCTTACAAATATGCTTTATTCATCCACCTACAACAGATCAAGTTGTGTACGACATAACTAAATTAATAAATTCTTCCCCAGTAGCTCCCAGCACATCATAATCGCATCAGTTCACCTCCTACGTTGTATAATGTCATATAGCAGAGACCCTGGCGTACCTGCCCACGCTTCTAATTCCATTGCAACTTGACTGTAGGTATCTTTATTGGCAACAAGATGCTTTTGAAATTCTGGAGTTTATCGGCAATTCTTTAAGTTATTCTGTCTCCATATTCAAATATCTTTGTCTAAAGGATTATTATGTATCACTGGGACGACCGTTTTTTAGGGTTCCGTACCCAAAGGGTAAAAACAGGACCCTATTACTGAGACTCCGCGGTCCATCTGTCTGTCTGTCTGTCACCAGGCTGTATCTCATGAACCGTGATAGCTAGACAGTTGAAATTTTCACAGATGATGTATTTCTCTTGCCGCTATAACAACAAATACTAAAAACAGAATAAAATAAATATTTAAGTGGGGCTCCCATACAACAAACGTGTTTTTTTGCGATAATTGTACGGAACCCTTCCGGCGCGAGTCCGACTCGCACTTGGCCGGTTTTTTGTTTTTGCGGGACATCATGGATAACCTTCGTCTAGATTGAGCTGAGTGCCAGTACAATACACGGTTAGCTAAGTGAAATTATTCTAAATGTAATATGGCGGGCTCCCAAAGATGGTGGCCCCATTATTTTCTATGCACCCCCTTGAAATAAGATGAGAGAAAAAGTACACCATGTTTTTAAAATCATTTTTTATTTATTAATTATTTCCAGAAATGGCATGCAAGACACGATTAAAACCACCTAGTAAGTTAAAACAAATTGATTCACTAGCTTTGATTGAAAATCGCAAAAAGTGTTTGTAATTCAATGATTTACTTTCATGTTTACACGAATTGATTTGTCTCTGTACCCAAATTAAAATGCCAAAATCCAAGAGGCAATTTCCGCATTTTCAAGAACGACGTTTTTTATTTGGACTTGTTTTTGACATTGATTGTCGTTGGGTAGAGATTGAGACTTCAATAAGGGAATTGGCAAAAAAATCTATTTAGTCCGTCCGTTAGATAATCTAAAAATATTGGACACGTATTTTTCTTTTGCCACGTAAACAAAAATTACGACGATACAGTGAGTTGGAATATCGTGTGACGTTACGGTGTGCTACACTTTATACTGACAGAGTGACGTCGCAAGCACCCACTCCTGAACTTTGATGCGCTTTATCTTTGTAAATTTTATTTATTTGATGAAGCAAAAAATACATCTTCAATATTATTTGATAATCTCACTGAGGGATTAAATATAATGATATTTTTTCTGGGCAACAGCCCTAATTGAACATTTTTATAGGAAAATTGGCCTTTAATTTCTTTTATTTCGTACTTGATTTCTTTATAAACTTTTGTGTTATTCTTGTAGATAAGCAAGTAAAAGATAACAAACATCTATCAATCCACCCTCACATACTATATTAATAGGATAACAACACCCTTGTTGAGTAAATTCATAATGAAGAAAGCTATTCTACCTTTCCGTATTTACATTGTGTGAACATTATCGAGAGGTTTTAAAAGGTCTAGCTTATATTTTTGCTGTCGCTGAAAATAGCATTACCTATCTACCGAGCACGGGGGCTACCGCATATGAATTCGCCGCTAGGGGCCCTGGTGTGGCGTGAGGTTTCCGATATATAAAATTTCATAGTTTTTTTGATTTTAACGCGAGTTTATTTACGTTTTTTTTATTGTTTTGTAATTTTTCCAAATATAGCAGATTAAGATAGGTACGGAATTTACCAACCACTGCTTAAATAGGGTTTTATGCTTTGGAAAATTTTATTGTCCTTTTTTCTTAAAAACTGCGGCATAAACGATTTTATATTTAATCGCACTTCTACAGCATAAATTATTTTAATTCAAACTTTGCTTCCATGCACGTAATAACAACGTTTAACAGCTATATTTAAGGACCTTACTCAACAGTGGCGCCAACTGGTGAGCAATAAAACGGTAGCCGGTACACATTCTTCGTGTTTAGTCATCTCTCAATAAATCTGCCTATGCTTTTCCCAATCATGTTGGGCTTACTTCCAGTCTAGCCAGATGCTGCGCTGAAGACAAAAAAATTTTTTTTTATCAGAAATGAGGATGACCGCAGAGGAACCAAAGTTACCGACATAGCCCGAGGACTTGCGAAACTTAAGTGGCAGTGGGTAGGGCACATTGTTCGCAGTACAGATGGCTGATGCGCCGAAAATTTCTGGAATGGCGACCGCGAACTGGAAGACGATGCGTTGGAAGGCCTTCCACTAGGTGGACCAATGACGTGGTTAAAGTTGCGGGAATGCGCTGGATGCGAGATGCACGGGATCGGTCAATGTGGCGACGCTTGGGGGAGGCCTATGTCCAGCAGTGGACGTCTTTCGGCTGAAATGGTGATGATTGTGACTGACAAACTAACCTCCACAATCCAGTCACTGGGTAACATTTTCTGGCCTCTGAGTACCCGTAAAGACTGTCAAACATTTACAAATTACAGCCGGTACCAAAAGATTAACGCGCTTTCCGAGGCATGGAGGAATCTTGTCATGTATTAGAAGGAACTGACCTCGGCAAGCGTTGCTTAACCTTGAATATTGTGTTTAAATCTCTCCTATAGTCCTGAAAACGCTAATCCCCACTCACAACATCATCACTCTAAACTGCAGGTGTACGGGCACTTGACGCATCAAATATGTGATTAATGTTTTGGACGAGGCACCGCACTTTCTTTGGGTATCCGACGGATCCATAAAGCCCCATAGTGCCATGTTCTGTTTGCAGTGGCCTTCAATTGAGTGCTTTCCTGCAGTTCACGTCCAGGTGCTGGATGTTCCTGGGGTTTCAAGAAGGACGCGGAATACCACTGACGCTGCAATCAACGTAGCCAATCTATCAATAGAGTTTAAACATCGGCTCGAAGAAGAACATCAACACTACATCCTCACTCCCTCAACCCAGCTGATATACGTTCCCAAAGTTGAGCAAACTTACGTAAATGTTGTCTGAAGTTCCATTCATATTAAATCAATGTTTGTCGGGAGCGCTCGGAGACGTACGATGCCCTATTTTATATGGAGGTCGTATTACCCGAGCTCCTGTACCGTCCCATGCATTATTGGTAACTTGTTACCTTTTCTCGGAGCTTATTTGGTTTTATTAGGTGTCTAATGTTGGAATACGATTGGTGTTTGTGTTACAATATTATAATCATTTTCTTGCTCTTTTTGCAATTTATTTTGGGTATGCGCGACATGACTTTATCTTCCATGCTTATCCCTATTAAGCCGGGTACACATTGGTGCAATGTAACATGTAATGCAACATGCAATGCAAGAATTTGACGTCCACATTGCTGCAATGTATCATGTAAAGTAACAGAATTCCCATAGTGTAGACGCCTTGCGCGCACGAACCGCGTCTACTACGCGCACGAACAGATTGTTGCAACTCTTGCGCGTAGCGACCCGAAATTTGTCGGTTTTTTCCCCGAACACAAAGAGGCGCGCAGTATGCGCGGAGCGTCAGTGTGGACAGGTTGTGTGGTGTGTACGGCTAGACGCGCGCGAACATGGAACAAGACGACGCTACTGCGGCGGAGGAGGCGGTTACATTTACGTGGAGTGAAGAAAAAGTGCGCGTTCGCGCGCATCTCGGAAACAGATGTGAGTAGGTACATGCGCGGTTCGTGCGCACGTTGTGCGCGCCCCGCGTCTACACTGATGCAATGCTCGTTTCGTGTTGCATTGCATGTTGCGTTGCAGCAGTCTGTACCCGCCTGTTGTCATATGAATTAGGGATTTTAAGGAAGTAATGATATCGGAAACGAAGTCGGATTCGGAGGCGGAAGCTAAAGAAAGATGTGTTAAGAGAAAGCAGGTTTAATAAAATAAAATAATACATACATTCTTAAGGTTTATCCAAACGTATAAGGGCCGTGCCCGGGACGTGACAGGGCCGGGCCCAATCATTGAAACTTTGTCTCTGGCGGACGTGTGTGAACGAGTACATATAAAATGTACTCAACGATATTTTTTTGAGGCCCTGACGGGGCACGGTCCGTCCACGTCCCGGGCACGGCCCTGATATGTGTGGATAGACCTTAAATCAGCCTTTTTTATTTCAGCTCAAACACAATAGTAGGTATTGTGTTTGAGCTGAAACAAGGCGTTGAAAAAAAAGTTTTCTAAAATCGGCATCAGTATTATAATTATAAAGAACTAGCTACCCGCCCCGGCTTCGCCCGTGACAAATTATTCACCTTCCTCGTTTCTCATTTTTTCTATTGGTTTTTCACCAAAACCGCCGCATTAAAATCCGTTCAGTAGTTTTTAAGGTCAGCGCGAACAATCGCGGGGGGGTCTTTATTATATAACATGTAGTGATAGTGAGTTGTACACGTTGACTGTGGCTTCGTGCCGCTGCTGCCGCTGCGCATCAGCCTCTGATTACCTCCGTTAAAAAAAATCGGAATTGAAATCGCAGGTTTATAAACAATCGCAAGTTCCGACTTATCGAATCGAATCTCCGTAACATCCCTAATATCAATAGATATGGGAATTAGATTAATTATTAACTATCTTTTTCCGTGGAGTTACTCCCGTGGTCTACCCCGTGGTGATAACAAGTACCTATGGCACTCAGATATAGATAGGTTCAGTACTTCCAGATATGACCCCCTGCAATCATTGTTTCTTTATAATAATAGTTTAGACTACTTCACATGTATACAATACACAGGACTATACGCGAAACGTACCTAAATATCACACCTGTTTTCTCCAAAACATCTTCATTTCTGCAGTGACTCTGGTACAGTTCTTAAACTTCTTGGCCGCCCTGAAGTTGGCTACAATGGCTGCGCAGTAGTAAATCTCATACAAAAAAAAAGTTAATTCAAAAATCAAGAACCCGACTGATCATATTCGCGAGCTGGCTGACCAAACCCAGATGTACCCTCCGACTGCACAGCATGATTTTCTTATTGTTTACGTCTTTTAAGTTCGCTTCTTAAGCAGCGGGATTTTTGATTTTTTGAATTAACTTTTTTTATTTATAACTTTTTTTAACTTTAACTTTGTTAACATTTTTTTTTCGAATTTTATTTAAACATATACAGGTGTCATATATTTTTGAAATCATTACCACAGACTACTTATAGATGCTACGTATCACCATACGGAGGGTTGGAATGATAGGTTTGGAAGAAAGAAAAATTGGATCCTCACAATATGGCGCCCGAAAGCCGCCCTTTTCTATTTTCCAATTTTAATGTAGCCAGTGACACTCGCAAGGTTAAGACGAATCGATTAACGTTCGAATCATCAAAATCGGCCAACATGTTTGGTCTCATGTTAGATCGCCACATAGGAACAAACATACATACATACATAGACTGATACACATAATACCCTCCTTCGGCAGTCGCGCAAAAACAGCACCGCGCAGCGGAAAGCTATACTTAGCTGGATCCTGTTAGACTGGAACTCAAACACAATTTAATAGAAAAAGGCTTGATCTTTGCAGTACCTATATTTCCCACACAAAATGGGGTCGACTAGATTGCAAAAGACAGGGCACAGATCCGTAATGCCAGACTCTGGGCTGGAACAGCGATTTTGCTAATAAAAACACTCAATAAACTTTTCTCGACCCAACGATTGCATTGCTGACCACTCTCAGCTCTCAGCTTATTTTTGCAAATGCTTTTCCGTAGTCGGGTTTCAGTTTATTTCGCTTTGGACATATTTTTTATCGGATTAACCTTCTAATCCTCCATACTAATATTATAAATATGAAAGTCTGTATGTATGTTTTGCCAATCACGCCTCAACCGCTGAATGGCTTTGGACGAAATATGGCTTGTTCCATAGTTCGTCCAAAGTCATTCAGCGGTTAGATCATGACCCAGATTAGAATATAGGGTACGTTATATCCAGGTAGTACATGCCATTTTATGTTTACAATATTCTTGCGAAGCCGTTGGCATGGCAGAAAAAGGCATGAAATCGTTTGTTAATCAATTACGCCTCAGAGGCTGAACGATTTAGGAGGAAACTTTGGACACAATAAGACCATGACCTGAATTAGGGCATAGGATACCCACTTTTTATCCGGTAGCACGTTCCCATGTAATAATATTGACTTTCACGCGTGCGAAGCTTTCACGCTGACCAACCCTATATTCCCTTTTCTCCTATATACAGTGTATGTTTGTTCTGGTATATATTGCCCTCTCCCTGGATAGTGTATGTGCACAAAATCCAGTGTTTGTGACCGGATGACGTCGGCCCAGGATTGATTGGGTTCCTGTGTCAAAGCTTGACTTTTCTTGATGATATTAGGTCGGGGAAACTGGGCAAAATTGATACGCGGCAAAGAATAATAACAAGGTTTTTGAACTGAAGGGTATTAAATTGTCAATACACATCCGATGAGCCCAAACAAGATAGTGCTATATCTTGTTTGGTTGAGGAGTTACTATGGCCACCTTCCGGCTCCATCATGAGACTAGCTCATAGTACCATATTATATCAATGTTTCCAAAGTTACAAAAGTACGCCAAGTTTCAGCTATATGGTATGCAAGGAACTGATTGAAAAAAAAAGTTCATTCAAAAATTCAAAATACTCGACTGCTTAAGAAGCGAAGACGTAAACAAGACGAAAATCATGTTAAGAAGACAATCGTGCAGTCGGAGGATACATATTCGCGAGCTGGCTGACCAAAAGCAGTTGTTCAATAAGAATCATCAAAATCGGCCAACGCGTTTGGTCTCTAGAACGCCACATAGGAACAAACACACATACATACATAGACTGATAAACAGATTACCCTCCTTCGGCAGTCGGGTGAAAATGGATTATTAGTTGCCAGACACATATAGGAAAGCAAGACAATATAAAGCTTTTAGTAATAAAAATTGAAAAGCTACTAAGCATCTAATATGGACGACACGGTTGGCGTAGTGGTTGAGCGATCGGCTGCTGCGCTGCGTGTCGCGGGTTTTATTCCGCACGGAACAAATATCTGTACGGCGTAAAGATAGGTGTTCCGGATCTGGGTGTCTTGTGTATGTGACTTTCAATGTTTGTAAACGCAAACACGATACAGGACGAAATTCCCAGTGTGGGGCAAAGTTCTTTGTAAAAATATATATTGTATTCAGTAGTACCAAGTCTTCGAGTCGACAATTTCTGAAAGAATTGTTTCGGCAAAATATAAAGGCCTAATGTATTGTGTTTTCGAGGAGATTATTATCGGATATAGGTATATTTACTTAGGATACTATAAAAACAGTTCTCTTATGGCTATTATTTTATCTTATTAATTATAGGCAAGCTTAAAAAATACAGCTAACAAGATACGCGCGAAAAACATAACCCTTTCCTTGCAGTCGGGTAAAAATAACTTAAACCTATAATATTGTGGGATTCAACTGCAGTCGATCATACTGGGAGACGACCTCAAGATATTTGGGAATATTTTGGAATAATGACCAAAGGTACACACACTATCTTAGGCCTACCATTATTAGTCTGGGGGATGGTAAAGTTTTTTCGATTTTTCTCTATCACACTATATTGTTAATATTATAAAGGCGAAAGTTTGTGTGTGTGTGTGTTTGTTACTTCTTCATGCTTAAACGGCTGGATGGATCTGGATGAACTTTGGCACAGATATAGATTATAGTCAGAAATAGCACATAGGATACTTTTTACCCCAGGAATATGTTCCCTCGGGATAATTTTCGACATTCACGCGGGCCAAGCCGCTGTCAGAAGCTCGTAAAACTTATATTTTACAGTCGCTCCAGTTCCATTACAATCACTAGGCTTTCTTATTCCTCGGCACGATCTAGCTATACTAATGTTTTTATTCACTAACACTAGGCACCACCTAAATCAATGCTTAAACAAAGCAGCCCTGTTGAATTTTAAACCCTCAACTAGGGGCTGAAAGCTGAAAATCGAATTTTTGAAAAGCGCATTTTTATTAAGTTCCTCATTAATTTAGGTGTCGTTTAAGAAAAGAACACCTACTAAGCATTATTAGTACAAATTGTTATAAAAATATGCTTTACACCCACTCTTGATTAAAAACTGATTATTTTCCTGTTCTTAAAACGTAAAGCAGAAAAACTGAAAGCGGAAATCTAATAACTCAACCTTTAAAAATTTAAACAACAAAATTCGTTGCCCCCAAGCGTTTAGGGAATACTAATTCATAAATTACTAGTGAGTTATGAATCGCCTACATTTTCTTAATTAACTTGAACTGGCAGTTAAAGTCATGGGCGAATTGACCTCGGACTATTAGGAGTGTAACTAGTTGCCTACTATCTGTTGTTAGGAATAGCTGCACGGGTCAATCTTTGAGGTTAAGCAACCTTGCTGAGGTTGGTCCGTGGATGGGTGACCATTCCTGACATACCGTGATCCCTCCGTTCTATGCCGTTAGTCCCGGCTATCATTTGAAGATCTTTGACAGTCGTTACGGGTAGTCTGAAATTTGACAGCAGACTTGCCAAAGGATATTATTTTGCCCAGTTACTGGGTTGTGGAGGTCAGATAGGCAGTCGCTATATGTATAATACTGATACTCAACTGAATCCGGGTAGACTAACAGCCGATACCTTTTTTTTGGGATGGGATATCATCCAATGACTTCGCCCGCTCTGAGTGAGGCGGAAGGGCGTGTCAGACTTTTACTAACTAAAACCCACCCGTGTTCCTTCAGTTCCTTGTGCCAGGGCCGCGGTAACTCTCTTTCTGACCTTCAAATTTATCCGCGACCACATAGGAGAAAAGGCTAGACAGAAATTGAATAGCAAACTAGTAGGGGGCCCATATAATGGTAAGAGGTCACCGGTGCAATAGAAATTGCAGATGCTTTCCATGAACTAATCTGAAACCGCCCATCTTTCCGAAATAATTACACCGATATCTATACTGTCCATTTCTTGTTAATTAAAAAAATAGTTTAGTTTAGTAACTGTGAAAGAACTCAGAGAAGCACCAAATATCTTTTTCATATATTTACTATTAATTATTTACTTTATTGTGCACCACAAAAACATACAGGTCAAAAATTCACAAAAACAAGTGTACAATGGGCGGTCTTATCGCACAGGGCAATCTCTTACAGACAATTGGATGGACTTAACAAGAGGAGATGAATTTAGGGCTGTTAGTGTACCAAATATCATAAATAATATTACTAATACTATCTCACCTGATAGTAAGCGATGATGTGGTCGACGGTGAAGCACGCTTGTCTAGAAGTAACCCATTCACTATTTATTTAAAGTTGCTAAGGTTGTAGCTATCGGGAAACACAAGACTCCGGCAGGGTATACAGTACTTACCTAGCATTCCTGCTGTGTTCGATTTGAAAAGTATGTGAATCTTTGTAATTTAGGTCAGCATCGCATCGAGAATCCCAAGAGAAATAGTGGTGTTACACACACGTGTACCGTTGGCGAGAGTAATTCTTTTTCATAAGTTATTTCACTGTCCTATGTACTACCGCATTAAGGTTCTGTAATTTGTATATTATGTATGTAAGGTGGATCGATGACCGTCTGTCTATTTGCGGAGGGCAATGACAGTCCACTTAGTGCGAGAATTACAGGATTATAGGACTGACCGACTTGCGGTGAGCTTGGGAGGTCTTTGTCCAGCAGTGGACATCTTTCACCTTAAATTACAATTAAAGTAATGATACTGTCGGGTTTAAAAACATCACAGAAACAGAATAAAACTCTAAATAAAAACGAAGCTTTAAAAAATATAATAACAAAGCCACGAAAGCAAAAGTTTGTTAACTACACTTCAACGAGGCTACTGTACTCGTTCGTCATTAGGAGCTACTTGTGTAAATGCAGCGATGACGTCACGAACCTACCCTCCCTGTGTTTGCATAAAAGTGCAATAAAGCGGCCCATTCACTACGGACGCTGTAACCGGGTCATGGGAAACATACGGTGGCGGAGATTGTGCGTGGACGCACAGCTAGCGTAAATAAATGTACAGAATTTTCTCAATTAAATTCTTTTCTCCAAAGCCCACAACATCGGGGTGGTCCCAAAAGTTTTTATTTCTTGCTATGGACCTGCCAGAGTCAGCGATGAAACGCTTTTTTTTGTCTCCAAATATTTTTATATATCTCGAGATTTCAAAAGAGACCATGGACGCGGACTTTTTAAAGTGGAGTGACCGTGACAAAATCTCTAGATTATTTAAACCACATATTGACGTCTGGGAGGAACTTTTATCCGAATGGCAATGTAGGTGTGATAATTCCACCAAGGGCCGACACCTCCACCAATTCTTTCCATCCGTTCGCGTGCGGCTAGCCAGGACGTGGCTGGAGGTGGATCACTGTGTTGCCCAATTTCTCACAGGGCATGGTAACTTTAAAAGTAAATTATTTTCCTTCAAGCTTGTTGCCTCGCCATTATGACAGTGTTCTACATCTGACTGCGAATATGTACAATCTGCACATCATATCTTATTGGAGTGTATTCTTTGGCAGAATGAACGCAATACTATGTTGAATAATGTACAGGCTGTATCAGGAGCTGTTTACTGTACGGACCTTGTGGCAACTAGAACAAATTTCCGTGCGTTCAAGCGTTTTTGCCATACCTATTATTGGAATAAAATATAACAGCTCACAATGTTAGGACCCATTAATATTAATGCTAATTTCTATCCGTGGTGCTAGGCAACTGGGCTGGGCCCAGTTGTAAACGACCCTTTGTGCCTATTGGTCTTGTTTGTTCTGTCTCCTGCTTGATATGGAGGGAAGTGGAAATTTGTATTTTTCTTACTCCTCCATTATTCTTTTCTGATTAATTTCGTTGCGGGATACAATACGGTTAAATTCATTCTCCGGGACTTCGTCGAGCTTCATTGCCTCGGCGCTTTTCTGGTGGTCGCCACTATTGATTCTGGCTTTCAGGAGTTGCAGTGGTTTGGGAATAGTGCGGTGGGATATCTCGAGATTAATTATTGTATTACCAAGTGCTGTATACATTCTGAAAATAAACTAATGTACCTTATCTGCCAGCAATATAAATAGTCCGTCGATATATTAATTAGGTAATCATATTCCTTGACTGAGTTTTCAGAAGTTAAAAAGATTTTCTGAAACTGGAGTCTTTATAGTCTAGAATGTTATATATAAATAAGGGCAAGGGAAAGGCATACGACATATCGGGAAGAGTGGAAGGCTATAAAGAAGACCTTTGCTCAACAGCGGGCAAATATAGATTTATATAAAAAAAAGAATCTCAAGAAATCAAGAAAGGTAGGTCGACAACGGACGCGGGAGTAAAACTCATCAGCCACATCTTGGAGGCTTGGGAGAGGTCCCAGGATGCCATTGGCATTTTCTGTGATCTCTCAAAAGCTTTCGACTGCGTCGACCACAACGCACTGATCTGTAAATTACACCACTACGGAATTCGTGGAAAATCTGCTAATCTCGTGCTTTCCTATTTATCAAACAGACAGCAAAAAGTAAATGTTAATGGGGCGACGTCCTCCGGGTCTCTAGTCAAGATGGGCGTGCCCCAAGGTTCAATTCTCGGCCCTATCCTTTTTCTTGTTTACATTAATGATCTCCCTTTTATGATGACCAAATTATCGGATATAATTCTATTTGCTGATGATACTTCGCTAATTTTTAAAATAGATAGGCATAGGATTCTGGCTTTCAGGAGTTGCAGTGGTTTGGGAATAGTGCGGTGGGATATCTCGAGATTTAATTATTGTATTACCAAGTGCTGTATACATTCTGAAAATAAACTAATGTACCTTATCTGCCAGCAATATAAATAGTCCGTCGATATATTAATTAGGTAATCATATTCCTTGACTGAGTTTTCAGAAGTTAAAAAGATTTTCTGAAACTGGAGTCTTTATAGTCTAGAATGTTAAAATTGGTCTTTTAACAAAGTTCATAGCATTTTTATATAATATTTATAGTACAAAGGACATAGTATCTTTCAATAAAAACTATATCGTTACCGGAGGGCCAAGTACAATATAATAACTATATCTTGCATAGAATGTTCAAACTAGTAAAAAGAAAAAATGGTGTCAGTGAAACAGTTATACAATAAATGTTTTCATTTAATTCCGAGCATCTGGAAGTGATCACGATGTTATTTTAACAAACAAGCAAGCGTTGTTCTTTCTACTGATTGAAAAGCTCCTCGTTGCATGGCCATTCGACTTTTATCTAAGTGCTATTTTCATAATATTTGTGCTGTTCTGCTTACTGTAGCGTCTGTATCACAGGATTTTGAGAAATTATTACAGTGAATACTTTTTAAGTCACGTTAAGTGATTTTCGGTAGGGGTAAAACTTATGGATTCGTGTCAGTAACATGCTTGTGACGTGAGACGGAAACGTGTGTTTTTGGAAAATACAGTAGTTTTTAATTTTATCGGCAGCATGGGAACGGCCACTTTTTTTCACTACAGATAATTTTTCTGATCATGAATTCGTCCATGTTTGGTTTTTGTTACGGATTATAAAGTTTTCTATATGTTTGCTGGCTTTTTGACGATCGGCACGCGTGATCTAACAAAATGAGCCTCGCGTTTGAATTTACCGCTAGGGGCGCTAATGAAGTGTGTGGTCTTCAATGTCAAATTTCATAGCTTTTTGGGTTTAAACGCGAGTTCATTTACTATTTATTTACTATTGTGTGTGACTTAATTTACCATAAATGGCAGATTAAGGTAGGTACGGGTTTAACCTACCACTGTTTTAATAGATTTTAATGTTCTGGTAAATATAATCCTCCTTTTTTTCGAAAAACAGGGCTGTGCGTAACTGCAGCACTTTATATTTAATCTACTCGATTTTATATTTAGTCGCACCATTAAGACATTAGAAAAGATTATAATTCAAACTTTGCTTTCGTGGTACGCCCACGAAAGCAAAGTTTGAATTAAGATCTTTTCTAATGTAACAACGTTTAACAGCTATATTTAAGAACCTTACTTGACAGTGGTGCCAACTGGTAAGCATAAAAATGGATGCCCTCATTGACGATGTGTGTAAGCAACAGACTACCGACATATTTTTTTTAGTAAATCTGATAGAAGCTGGCAAATCAAACATCGTATTAAGTGCCGGTACTCCAATTTTGAACAAAAAGATTTCTTATATATAAATAAGGGCAAGGGAAAGGCATACGACATATCGGGAAGAGTGGAAGGCTATAAAGAAGACCTTTGCTCAACAGCGAGCAAATATAGATTTATATAAAAAAAAGAATCTCAAGAAATCAAGAAAGGTAGGTCGACAACGGACGCGGGAGTAAAACTCATCAGCCACATCTTGGAGGCTTGGGAGAGGTCCCAGGATGCCATTGGCATTTTCTGTGATCTCTCAAAAGCTTTCGACTGCGTCGACCACAACACACTGATCTGTAAATTACAACACTACGGAATTCGTGGAAAATCTGCTGATCTCGTGCTTTCCTATTTATCAAACAGACAGCAAAAAGTAAATGTTAATGGGGCGACGTCCTCCGGGTCTCTAGTCAAGATGGACGTGCCCCAAGGTTTAATTCTCGGCCCTTTCCTTTTTCTTGTTTACATTAATGATCTCCCTTTTATGATGGCCAAATTATCGGATATAATTCTATTTGCTGATGATACTTCGCAAATTTTTAAAATAGATAGGCAAGATACGGATGTCATAAATGTCAACGAAAGTCTAATTGTTCTCTCAAGATGGTTCGCAGCTAACAATCTTTTACTGAATGCGAAAAAAACAAAATTTCTCTTTACCAACACAAATGTACCACAACGTGACCTAAACATAAATCTTGACGGCAAAAATCTTGAAGTTATAACGGAAACTGTTTTCTTAGGGATTACTATCGATACAAAATTGCAGTGCACATTAGAACTCTTTCGGGTAGGTTAAGTTCGGCTGCATATGCAGTAAGGAAAATAAGGCAGCTAACCGATGTAGCTACAGCTAGGTTAGTATACTATGCTTATTTCCACAGTATTAAGTCTTATGGCATTCTGCTGTGGGGATTAGCAGCAGACGTTGACACAATTTTCATCCTACAAAAGAGGGCAATCCGCGCAATCTATAAAATGGGTCCTCGCGAGTCCCTCAGAGAAAAATTTAAAGAGATTGTTATACTGACTCTACCTTCACTTTATATTTTGGAATGTATTTTGTATGTCCGTAAAAATCGGGGGCTTTTCAAAACTAGAAGCGACTTCCATAATTTAAATACACGCAGTAAGCACGAAATTGTAATACCCACATTCAGATTAACGAAAACTAGCAAGTATTTTCTTATAAACAGTATACGCTTTTATAACAAGTTGCCAAAGTCAGTTATAGAACTGAACGATGGAAGGTTCAAAAACTACATCAAACGTATCCTTGTTAAAAAAGCATATTATAAAATCAAGGACTACGTTGAAGATAAAAACATTTGGCCTTAGCTCCTTCTGCGCATGCAGCTTCCCCGGTAACTTGTAAACGGCACAAATATGTGGATGTCTCTAACTATTCTCAATCTCATTTTTTCTTTCCTTCTTTTAATTAGACTTTTTACAATGGTTTTCAATCATCTTTATAGCCCTTTGCTAAGAATAGTTACAGCACTGATAACAAAATTTGTGCAACATGTTAAATTTAGTCTTGTTATACTTATTTTTATTATTTTTTACCTTTGTATAGATTATTTTACCGATTGTTTTGTGAATGTGTGAACATTGTAGGCCTTCTAGATGCTAGTTAACATTTGTTAACTTTTTTATATAATCTTTTTATTTTTTTTTAGTTTCTTACGACTTATTGTCATAATTCGAGCCTACGTTGTCCCCCCATATCTAAGTACTAATGCTGTAACATGGAAATATTGTAAAACCAAACCATTTTTAAAAGAGTAACCATGGAGTTTCTTGCCGGTTCTTCTCCATAGGAAACGACCAACCCGAACCGTGCAAATTTTGTCGACGTTTTATAAGTGCCCATGTAGGCCTATGTGAAATAAAAAAAATGATTTTGATTTTTTTGATTTTACAATAGATAAAAATGCAGACAGAAATCGTCAAAAACCTATGAAGGTCCTATCAGGAACATAGAACAAGATACGTGAAATACATACAGCGGTACTATCATGAAACACAAACAGCGCGGTTCATAAAGTTAGACGCGCGTCCCCGCACAAACTCAAACCCGTGTGTTTCCACGATAGTTGCAGCCGTGCTCAACGATGCGATCTTCAATACTGATAATCATATACATACACATATATAACTATGTTTGTACGTCAGTAACTTTGTGGAGACATTGATTTCTGATAGATAATTGTATTCAAAGGTAGAACTTTCCTTTGTGCAAGTATCGATGATAGTTCTGTAACTATATCTTTTAAACTACATATAATATCATGTCGTACTTTTAATTAGAAACCACTGGTAACAAGCTACCGCCACTGTACAACGTTTGTTAAAAATTTGTTCCCAGTTGCAATAGCGTTCACGAGTGGCGTTTCTAATTAGAACCCTCCAGTTCTTATTTTTATTAGCTTTAGCCTGCACCTTCGCCCGACTGGAAAAACTTATCCTACTTGAATTTACTATCATCATCATCATCTTCCTGTCCTTGTCCCATGCTACTTGGGGTCGGCACAGCAGTTTTATTCTTTCATACCGTCCTTTCCCCTGTCATGCCATCACTGAATCCCTTCCCATCCTTTTCCTTCTTCTTTCCTTTTTATCACGTTATAAATCCTATTTCCTGATTCGAGGCATGGACTACCCATGTGCCATGTTTTATTAAAAGCCGTTTCGTCATTGAGATACAAACATACAGACTTTTACGTTTGTAATACAAGGTTTATGGTAGGATCATGGCATATACGAACTTTTATAATAACGAATGCTGTTGTTAGAATCGAAGATGTTGCTATATTCGTCACGTTCAATCATCATCTTGGCAGAGTATTGATGGCCTATATTGTTTTAAGCGAACAGTAATATACTCTACAACTCTAACATCCATGCCATTCTCTTCATTTGCTACCCTTTTCTTCTAAAACCTCATAATTTTATCTTCCCAACCTACAAAGGCCCCACTAACTATCTTTTCCCAGACAATACAAAAAATTTCCACCGCACTCCGACCAGTAAATAACAATCATCAGTTTTCCTAATCGCTACGCTAAAGAACGCTGCAGCTGCGTGTTAGATGGGAAAATTCCCATTAACTGGGAAAATTCCCATTTGCTGTGAAAAATGGCGTACTATTAATATAAGACTTGACTTTTGTCTTGCTGGATTATCTTGAGGGTTTTTGGGCCTTGAAGCCTTTAAGCTTTAGGCTTGGGAATGGGGGTCGTTGTCATGGTAATTTTGAGGGATGTGTTTGTTTTAAATTTGGTTGATGGAGGTACTGCAGTAGAGGTTACATTGTGTGTAGTTTTGGTTAAAACCTGATGCAGATAGTTAGGGTCGTGTGACCTGTCCCATAACTAGCTCATGGCGCTAAGTGATAATGTAGATTTTTATCTGCGAAAGCCCTTTAAAAATTAGACCTTACAAAAAACATAGAAGCAAATATTTTTTCTCTTTATATTATAACTCAGATAAGCAATTTAGATGATCATCTTATTAAAATGCAAATACTTTTTTTATATGTTTCCCTAATGAAGAAATGTGCAAAAAACAATGCTATCATTCAAGAAACAAGAGAAAAGAAACGAATAAAAACAGAAATAAAATAAAATGATATGCAAATGTATTCTTTATATCCAAATTTAATAAATTCCGGTACGATTTAGCCAAATCCGTTGGATTTAGCTGAAGTCACGATGAGATCGTAGAAATTGAAAAAGATGGCACGCGCCATTCTTTGGATATTTTCTTTAAAAAGGAATTCTGTTTGTAGTTAGATTTACAGCATTTTTTATACGCCCATACTTGTCCAAACCGGAAGAAATGGGAAAAAGAAATTATATAGAAGAATACCTATCATAATCAATTTCATTAAACTAATATGTGTATAAGTGTTATTAGACGACAAATACACTTAAGAGCAAAAGTATCGCAAAGGAACCCTATTTTAAACTATTTCAGATATTAGGAAAGGATAACTTTGCCCTGCAGTGGGACAGCACCGAAAATAAATATGTAGGTAAATTATTTTTTCTTCTGAAGGGTATGCAGATTTTTCCAATGACAAATACCTTTTCCCTGCAATTATACATTAAGAGCGAGCATTTCATTGGGATTAAAAAAAAACAATAACCTTTCATGACAAAATAGAACTACAAAACTTTTATAAGTATATATAATCTAAATTAAACCACATAACAAGCGTTTAAAATGAGTAAAATTCTACACGATCATAGCTAAAGCGCTGATTAGTAAAACAACGATTAAGTTCAGGTTAACACGTGGTTAATTTAGATAAGAGCTTATTTACGTTCCTTATTAACTAAATGAGCTACCTTATAGTCCAAGAGCACGGACAGATCATCATTTTATAATATTTGACTGTACCGAACATGACTAAGGACTATTTCAGGCAGAATAATTAAAAAGGGTTAATTTAGCCCTCACAAAATTCATTAATGTCAAATTTAATCAATGTTCTGCTTCTTTTATAACTTACTCAGATTGAATTTAATTCAATAGCAGAATATCAATTTTTCCTACAAGATTATTGTAACCAAATACTTGTAAAACACATTTATGTTTTTTTAAAAGAGTAAGTTTGGAGTTTCTTGTCCGTTCTTCTCCATAACAAGCTACATTTCCGAATGGACGGTAGAATCAATTATTATTACATTTAATTTTTATTTTTGACGTTCGAAAGTGCCGCTTAATGGCCTAATTGAATAAAGAAATTTTGATTTTGATTTTTTTCGTTCTTAAAAAACGTTTAAATTCAAGTTGTATTATCATCTCGGCGACGATATATATTTATTTCTTATCACAATAAACATTACAGACATGATTACAAGATATAGTTTAGTTTACTGAGGGAGACTGGTGCCTAAGCTAGGCTAAGGGCCTGTGTTTCAGGTCACCAGGTCTCCACCCTCTAGCAGTCAGATACATTTCATAATAATAAAAAAATGATTTAACTATTTTTAATTAGGATGTTGTATAGTAACTTGTAAAGTCTGTAGCTCAACATGAAGTAGTTAAAAATAAAGAAAGGAACAAAAAAGAAGATGAAGTAGTGTCAAAAAGTTGTCCGTAAGTTGAAACCAGAGACGTTTTTGACAGATTGAAACTAAGATGCGAATGCCAAAGGTTCATAATAATATTCGAGTTGTCACTCAGACATTGAAAGGCCCCACATTTTGTCATTTAAAAACTAACGTATCAACGTATGCATCTTTCGTATCGTAACCCATTGCAATAATTTAATTCCTAAACCAAAAAAAATGCAATCGACTTCCAAATAAAAACACTACAAAGTGAAAAAGAACTTTAATTCCGTTTTTGACAGGTTGAATATTTATTGTATTTTTTTCTCTTTTTAGTTGTATTACGTATCTACAAGTAAAATTTAAAAATTTAAAAAACCCCCGACACATTTATCTTGCGAAAACATCCCGATTCAAACAGTAAAACGCCCATGACTTTTGAACGGCTGAACCGTTTTTTTTTAAACATAGCTAAGAACACTCTCGACACAATCACCTTTCCAACAAAAAAAACTAAATCAAAATCGGTTCATCCGTTGAGGCGCTATGATGCCACAGACAGACACACAGATACACAGATACACAGATACACAGACACACAGATACACAGCAACACACCTCAAACTTATAACACCCCTCTTTTTCCGTCGGGGGTTAAAAATGGCCACAGTTATGACGGAATAGATTACCCGTACAACATGAATCTTGAACACAACCGGTGAAATTAGAGTGTAACAGGGTGAACTGTACACATATGTGTACTGGAATGATGTTATGTTATGGAATGGTGTAAACAATGACATGCGATTGCAGCAATCCCGAGAGATTTTCCGTCATTTATTGAAGAGTTCTGTTGTATAATTCCAAAGTTCTTCATCAGATCTTGATCAAATTGAAAAATGAAAAGCAACAGCTTTCAAATAAAAAATAATCATCAAAAACGGTGCACCTGGTAAAAAAGTTATGAAAAACATAAAAAAATACAGCCGAATTGAGAACCTCCTTCTTTTTGAAGTCGGTTTATAAAGATATACTAATTTGTGCCGGTATAGGTATCTAATTATTAACTTTTATCGTACTTTACATACTACGTAGTCAGCACCACTAACACCGAATTATCTTAAAACCATGCTACTATTTCACTATCAGATTACTATATGTTTCTTATGTTACGATATGTCTTCTAACTATTCATAAAAGAGAAGCTGTGTCCCAGCAATGGGAACATTAAAAGTAGTTACTGATACTGACACTATACATTTAAGTAAGATCTCTGTCGAAACAACATCAAGACGAATATCAAACAAGCTTCCATCATGGAAACTTCCCACCATCATAAATTATTCGTCCGTCGACGAGCGATGGACGTAAACTTGTACGTTAACGTTAATTACAGCTATAACGTCGCCAAGGTGACGGATAACTTGGAAACGTAATAAATCTGACTAGTTTTAAGGAAGTTATCGTCTTGGTATGACTATGGGTAGGTTCTTAGTTGGTTGTGTGTTGAACATGCGTTTTATCATCTTATTTCTTATTTCATCTCACGGACGGACGTAATTTCTGTTGCTATTCTACGTTTGTACGGGGCGCTGACGCTTGCCTCGGCCCCCTCCCTCACCTCGAGTTCCTCGCAATTCGGTTGAAATAATGTGCGTGATTCAACAGTTAACTCATTTTGAGTCTCCGTGTGGCACAAAGAGGACTTCAGTGAAGAAAAGAAACCGAATGCAGCGTAAATGCCGCGGTGAATTTTACGCGACTCACAACTCACAAAATCACGTTCGTTTGGCCTCACCTTAATGGCTACTTTAGCACCCCAAATAATTGAGCTAGAATTAATCGATTCAGAGATCGATTGTCTAAAGAAATTAAGTAGGTAAGTAGACCTTGACTACTGTTTAATTAAATAGAACAATTTCATTTTATAAAACGTACACAAAAACCTAAGCACACTTCAAATGCCTTTAATAATTCCCAAAATTAAATGCAACAATTAAATGTCACATCAAATTCTGCCCACCCTCGAACTGACATACCCACACGTACGTGTCCCGCATTTCAACATTGTTCAACTGAAAGTACTTTGAAACCCCTGAAATTCACAACCATAACATTTCAAAAGTTTTCAGGCTTCAGTACCAATGTTTTAATTTGTCGTAGCAAAACTTTTTTTTGTGAAATATTTTGTAACTAGCGTCTGCCCGCGGTTTCGCCCGCGTTAAAAGTGTTTTATTATTCCTAGGGAACATTTTACCGGGCTAAAAAATAGACTATGTGCTGTGCTAACCCTGACTATAATCTATCTCTGTGCCAAAAAACATCTAGCTTGTATTATTATAGCTAATAATGTAGGTGTGTGGGCCGCCTTAAGCAAGAAATTATAGGTTCACCATACAAACTATTATCTCCATTTCTACCTCCTTAAGGATGATTTCCGAGATAAAAACTATTCTATCTTATTCCTAGAGTCTCAAACTACCTCCATACCCAATTTTGTCTAAATCGGTCCAGCGGTTTAAGCGTGAAAGCGAACAAATCCACAGAATAACTTTTACATTAATACTCGTATTAGTATGTATTCAAAACAAATAAGAGAAAACAATGGAGAGTGTAGGGAGTCGCTTGAACTATGTACGTTTGTTTTCAGAAGGAATGAACGCTATCGCAGTTGTTCGTTCTCCCGCTCTTCGAACGAATGTGTGAACGATATTGAGTGCTGATCGAATGAGAGATGAATGGAGGATGGAATGTTTTGTTATATTCTTTGTTGAGCTGATATTCGATTAACGAGATAAATGAGAAAGAAAGATATTCTTTTTGTTGCTTGAGTTTATTGAGAGATTTGCTGTTCCTTGCCGTTTGTATTGTGCATAGTTCTTATGTACTTAGTTTCTGTAGTAGTAATAGTGTGGTTACGAGCTTTTTAAGGCGTTTTCCACTCTGAAATGTTTCTAAACTACATCTAAACTAGGTACTATAAGTGCTAAAGAGTTTTGTAAGTTTGTAACAAACATAGCTATTTGAAAAAGTTATTCTTTGGGAGTCGGTACTGATTGTTGTTGAGTATGTTCCAGGAGGAAAAGCTTTAGGTACTTAGTTACTCCGATGACCCTCAGTCAAAACCCAAACAATGCCTCACCTCCTGTCGTGCTCTCGTTGTAACAACATCTGCACCCTGAAAGACTTTTGTAAGGCAAATTATACTTAACGCTCTGTCGAAATGGCTGAATTCTGGTCAACAGTTATTTAATTTCGAAATTTTCGATATGGCCAAGAAAAGCGAAGAAAGAAAGAAAAACTTTATTTGTCAATCATGCGTTTACATGACTAATCAGACATGCATGGTATTCAATTAATAAATGTTGTGAGCGTCTATGTTTTGCCAATAATGGCGTACAAAAGAAAAAAAAAAAAAAAACGGGAATGGTTGGTCAAGGTCATGAGTCAACTAACTTTTGCCCATTGCCATTAATTTGAAAACTAGCTTCTGCCCGCACTTTCGCCCGCGTAAAATGTGTTTTATTATCCCAAGGAATCAATATACCGCAGGATAAATATGCTATCCCCAATGATATTCAAATAAACAGATACGTTATAGACTCACAAAACAATTGAAAAAAGTGTTCCGCGCAGCAGCGGCAGCACACATACACACTTTTCATTTTCTGACATTAAAAAATAATTATTTTAATCAATAAATAAATAAATTACAAATACACTCGATGGCATTTTTAACCGACTTCCCAAAAAGGAGGAGGTTCTATGTTCGACTTCAAGTTTGTTTTTTTTTTTTTTTTTTTTGTGTATGTTCACCGATATCTCCGTCAATTGTGGACCGATTTTGAAAATTCTTTTTTTGTTTGAAAACGTATGTTCCGAAATTGGTCCCATTTTAATTTGGTGGAGATGTGATGAAGAACTTTGGAGATATACAACAGAACTCTTCAATAAATAACGGCAAATCTCTCGGGATTGCTGCAATCGCATGTCTGTTTATTGTTTATACCATTTCATAACATAACATCACGCCAGTACGCTCTTAAGGGGTACGCAGATCTCTCATTTCAGCGGTTAAGTTCAAGTTTTATGAAAATTAATTCGGCGTTATAGTTACCTTACTAACTTGCCTATTAGGTCTAAAAAGTGAAAAATAAAAAAACTTTTTTGCAAAAAAATACTACCGACTTCCAAATACAAAACTACAAAGTGAAAAATAACTTTAATTTTTGAAGTCGGTGTCCATAATGCAAAAAATTGGCACCTACGAAAGACACCGAATTCACAAATTAAAGTTATTTTTCACTTTGTAGTTTTGTATTTGGAAGTCGGTAGTATTTTTTTGCAAAAAAGTTTTTTTTTTATAATTTTGTTTTTGTTTCAACAAAGCCTATCGCTCTTCGCCATGCGTAACATAAACTAAAGACTAAAGGTCACAATTGTGACCTATTTGAGTCTTCACAATGCGCGTGCTCATAACACATCTGTTTATTTGAATATCATTGGCTATCCCAGACTATATAATCTAACTCTGTGCCAAATTTCATATACCTAGATATATTTACCATTTTCTCTCTATCATTTTGTCTGTGACTATCCGAGTCTGCTAGTACGCTCATAACTTGCTTGTCCACTATTTATGCGAAGACACTGCCTCCTAAGATACAGGATCTTCCTAATTTAGGAGTCAGTGCTCAAATTTTGTATTGAATGTACTTTACCTATTTTTAGTACACTATTTTTGTTGTTAATTTTTCTGTACCCTACTTGATTATTATGTGTACTTTAATATACAGTGTCAAACTTAAATTTTATGCTAAAATTATTATATTATATATATTTTATCTAGCAATCATGATCATCCACCAATCCGCACTGGGCCCGCGTGGTGGATTATGACCCGTATATCTACTGATCTCAGTTCAGCCGTTCTGGCATGATTGTGTAACAAACATCCATTCATCGAAACTATCTCATTTACAATATTAGTAGGAAAGTAGGGTAAATCTGCAATAGCCAAGTCAGAGGCCTTTGGGGTCTCCAGAGGCAGCTTATTACGTATACTTTGACACCAGAGGTGGCCACATCCTCACACGAGAAGAAGAAGAGCAGGATGCCTTTGAATTCTGTCAACCACGATGTTCTTGAAGTAAAGCAGGATTATCCACTCATAAACGTATAATAGATAAATTTCTTCACATTAAGGGCCTACATACGCTTTAGTGCCGTAAAACGGTAAATTTCTAAAGCATACTCCTCAGTAACAGCTAGGTTAAAAGGTTTGAAAAAAATATATATTTATTATTGATTCATGTACATAATTTTGAACACAAGGTTTTTTCGTGTAACTAATAGTTTTGCTTTAAAAAAATAATTAACAACACGATATTTTTTCGCAACTTATGGAAACTCCTCCAAAACGACTTGGATGTTTAAAAATACTTTTATACAGAAAAATTGATGGCTGGAATTTCTTCATACCTAACATAGCATATGTAAATCAAATAATATTTTGCAAACAAAACTGTTCAAAAGGAGGTTCAATTTTGATATTTTGGCATCGAGCGGGCGCACGGCCAGTACTGCGTTACACTGGGGCGTATATATCGCCTTAAGTTGCGATTAACATGCAAATCTTCATTATTTATTCGTATCACCGCGCTAACGCAGTTACGGGGTGGTGTGACGTCATGGACTTGTTATGAAGACTCCAGTTTCATTATATTTTA
Source organism: Orthosia cruda (assembly GCA_964057195.1). Classification (NCBI taxonomy): domain Eukaryota; kingdom Metazoa; phylum Arthropoda; class Insecta; order Lepidoptera; family Noctuidae; genus Orthosia; species Orthosia cruda. The sequence continues at coordinate 2,523,040 of OZ059854.1, forward strand.
ATGAGGAATTCTTTAGTAAATAAATAAGTAAAGAGAGTTATGGTTGACTGACTGACACTACATTTCCATTTATTATGACAGTTCCTCCTTTGTGTTATTCTTGTGGTCAGCTGACGAATTTTGAAGTTAATCCTTGTCACGCAAAACGTTGTTTGTACCTACTGAATGATGCGAGATAGTTGTCAAACGCGAGCCTTTAACAAATAAAAGAAAATAACGTCACTTTTTTAAGATGACAGCAGTGGTTTCTCTGTTCAGTTTTTTATTTGTGACATTAATTTGATCTTTTTTTACCCCCGCCGGAAAAAGAGGGGTGTTATAAGTTTGACGTGTGTATCTGTGTGTGTGTCTGTGGCATCATAGCTCCTAAATGGATGAACCGATTTTGATTTAGTTTTTTTGTTTGAAAGGTAATTTTGTCGAGAGTGTTCTTAGCTATGTTTGAATAAAATCGGTTCAGCCGTTCAAAAGTTATGAGCGTTTTACTGTTTGAATCGGGGTGTTTTCGTAAGATAAATGTGTCGGGGGTTTTTTAAATTTTGAAATGTTACTTGTTTTATAATTATTATTGAATTTCTATCCTTGACATTATATTTTTACAATTAATTTATTCATAAATTATATTGATTATTGTTAATATAAGTTATTGTTAGTTAAAGATTGATTTTATTTTGTATGTATTGTAATATTTTAGTGATGTTTTTACTTACTTGCCACAAATTTAAACACAATATATTTTGCTATGAAAGAAACGACACTTATGACTTTATGATTTAGCTCGATTAAGACTATGATTGGAAACCGCTCCCAGCTTTAATATTTTTTAGATCTTAAGCGATTTTTTGCTTCTCCTTATTTTTCTATGTTTTAAGAATCGAATAAAGAAGAATTCAGTCAAATAGTCTATTACATTTCAGCGTTTCTTATAAAGCAAGATGTTGGTGGGTACTGCGTTCAATTCGCTATAAGGCAACGCTTTTAAAATATTGCACACTCCTTGAAAAATAAAAAAACACTGAAACGAATATTTTTCAAAAACCTCGCAGAATTCTGAGGATAGTTTTATTTACGATTGAACGATGCTGCTTGTCTGATTGTGAAATAGATTGAGTTTTGAACTCACACAGATGCAACCAGTCAAACTAGAAAGCGTAGGTACACTGAAAAGAAGGGATAACCGAACAGTTTAGAAACTTTTGATTTAAGCTAACTTCAGTTATTAGAAAAGAAACATTAATAAATCACACATATATTATAAAGGCGAAACTTTGCGATTTACTCTTCTACGCAAAAACTACAAAACGGATCTGATGCAATTTGGCACAGAGATAGATTATAGTCTGGAATAGCACATATGATACTTTTTATACCGCGAATGTGTTCCTTTGGGATAATTTAATATTAGCAAATAGCAAAACTCAATTTTGTTGTTAGTAAGACAAACTTCGCATGTCCCAAAAAATTCGTAACCAGCAACCATAACTTTGGTAACTTAAAAATTTCCTTCAGTGATACAGTATTTTATTTTTGCGAAATCATCCAATATCTTTTACCGCTCTGGGTGAAGTGGGATTGCGGGATGTCAGAATTTTACTGACTAAAACCCACCCGTATTCCTTCAGTTGCTTGTGCCAGAGCCGCGGTAACTCTCTTTCAAATTTAGAAAAGGAGACAATGTAAAACCTGGCTCCTTAATCAGAAGACAAAGGGCGACCTTTTGTCCTATGCCGTCGTGGAAGTCAATTTCCTCCGTACTTCCTTGTTTGCCTCAAACACACACTAGGGAAATTGTGGGCTTGATCCGTAATTACAATACATGCGAAACAGAGTAAATATTTGCAAATTTAAGACTTTATGTTATTTACCTAAGTAAAAGTTTCATCCCAGTTGAGCCGGGAGAAATTAAAAAGATCATTCTCGCCATTAAATCCAAAGCGGTGGGATGTGATTATATCACTCGTGGTATGGTCATCACCGTTCTGGACCTTCTACCTCCCATCACCTATATTGTAATTTTTTCCTTGTTTGCCGGAGTATTTATCCCCTCCTTGGGACGTAAAGCTTATGTTCGTCCACTTTCCAAAGTTTCCAATCCCATTCTTCCATCCCACTTTCGGACCATTTCTATCCTTCCCTTCCTTTCCAAAGTGCTCGAGGCCTGTGTCCACAAACAATTTTCAAACTTTTAGCAGAGCAATTCACTCGTTAGCCCTCTAAAATTTGGGTTTAGGCCCGGGCACAGCACTATGTCTGCCCTCCTTAAAGTGACTGGCGATATTAGGGTGGGACTGGAAGATACCAAAGCCACTGTACTGGTGTTGGTCGATTTCTCGAAAGCCTCCAATAACGTCATTCACAAAATCCTGTTAGCCATTCTGTCTTATTTGTTGGTCTCCCCGAAGCTCTGGAATGGTATACCTCTTGCCTTCAGGAGTGTTAGCAGTCGGTTCACGTTGGAGATTTTGATTTTGGATATAAACCGGATTTGAATCAAATGCTGCCTAGACATGGGAATACTTTCAAATGTTTCTTGGCATTAAGTACTTAAAAAATTGATAAAAACAAAACGGTCCGGGGTTAAAAAGTTTTGGTCTGATCCATTGTGTTGTGTACCTAATCACAGCGAATTCGAAAATTTGTTTAATGAAACTCCACAATTAGTACAACATGGTCGTCTGGCATATCTGGCATTATATAATTTAGATGAAGGATTGCTGAATATAGTGAAGAAATATTTGACTGCGAATAAAAAATAATTAAATAATGCAATTACATTGGTTTTGTCTAGCTTAAGTTTCATAAGAAAACAGACTTTACAATTATTGGGGGACATGGCACTCTAGGACAGTTATTAGAAGCTCCGTCTGCGTCTGGGTGAGAAGTCTGCAGAACAAGTTACTATTTAATAATGTTCTTGTTTTTGGTTTATTGAAGTGGGTAAACATTTGAGTCTGTATGTCTCTATAAAGCCAATACACAGAAGATAACTCAATAATAAAACGATTTTTATTTCAAGTGATATTAGAGGTAACAAGATGAATAAATAATGAACGATAAATTAAAAGAAAAAACAAATGATTAAAAGAGCTGTTTGGTCAAAAAGGTGGAACTATATTCTAAAATAATTGGGATTAAAAATGCAGTCAGTGACCTTATAAACCATATTGATTCGGCTAGTGAGAATTTTCGAACAATTTTTATTCAGAGAATAATTTAGCAGGCTTGTAGGTAATTCCCGAAAACGTAGGCAATAATTATCCAACCTGTGTATTATAATGATTGCCTGTTGGCAATTACCGTATCTGAATGCAGGCTACATGCTGCGACTAGAAAATTACTAATATATTATTACCTATGGGTACATCAGTACATGAAACAACGCAACAAGCTATGCTCCTTCGATCTATCTTTAACCAATATAATTTGTCCAGCCTACCTGCTCTCGAGTGACGGACATTAAACTTTTGATTTTATAATTTTTTAACCGGGTTACCAAAAAAGAGGATTTTCGACTTTATGTTTTTTTTTCACCGATATCTCCGTCAATTGTGGACAGATTTTGAAAATTATTTTTTGTTTGTAAGAGTATGTTCCGAAATTGGTCCCATTTAAATTTGCTGAAGATCTGATTAAGACTTTCGGAGATAAATAAAGGCAAATCTGTCGGGATTGCTGCTATCGCATGTTTGTTTATTGCTTATACCATTTCATAACATAGCCGCCAGTACGCTCTAAAGGGGTACGCAGATGTGTACAGTTCACCTTGGTACACTCTCATTTCACCGGTTATGTTCAGTTTCATAATATTCGGGTAATCTATTCTGGCATTACTTGCCTATTAGGTAGGTCCAACTAAAAAGTGTAAAATAAAAAAAAACTTATTACAAAGTATACTACTGACTTCTAAATAAGAAACCGACAAAGTGAAGTATCTTAATTTTTTGAATTCGGTCTCCATAACGTACAAAATTGGTCACTACCAAAGACACTCACTCACCACTTTATTCATAGAAAGTATTTTTTGCGCTTGCTTTTTTACGCCAGCACGCTACGACTGTCATAATGAAAATACAAACAATAAAATCTCATACGATTCGCTGCAGCACCGCTTCGTGTGCGAACTTGTTTGAACAGGTACGTGCTCGTCTTGCTCTCGTCCTACGCGCGAATTACGATACGTTTATAATACGACACCGTGTGCGGAGGGGTAATAATGCCATTTGGGGGATGGACATCTTATTGTAATTTAAAAATAGTGTTGTATCCTGAATTAATAAGTTTCAAATATAATCACTATTCATATATTTTTTGTAAAAATGTGTTTAATTTGTCTAATCAAATCAGTTGAGGTTACACTATTGGATCATTCTTCCATACAAACGTAGTCTGACGATTACTCCACTGTTTGTCGATGCACCTTCAAAATAAAAAAATATCAATTTGTCTCATCATTATCTAGCCCTGTATGTACGCAAAAAAGTAAAAATAAAAAATAAATGAAGTTCTGGACGTCGAAAGTTCCATATTGCCACACTAATTTTAACGCGTCTTTGGGCGGGAATAAGTACCATTAGAAGAAGGAACATTGCAAAACGGCCTCCATACAGGGATAGATTAGTAATTCAGTAATGCAAATAATTTTATTTTGAAAATATACATTTAGTCGTTTTTTCATGTTATGTAGACTCCCAAAGGTCGGTTTATAAAATTTCGCGCGCTCGTTTTCGTCCTAAATCATCATCCATTTCGATCCAAATTTGCATAAGTGATAATTCGTACGCAAACTAGCTTCTTACTGCTCATCACAGCTTCTATCTCTTTCGCACGTGTTGTCGGATGAGATAGCATGTTTAACCTCGCTCACAAAATAGTTCGTGCTGTCGACTAGGAGAACCTTAAGAGTCGAAAACATCTGGTTCCACTGACGCCATGACTTTAACCAATATGATTATACTTAAATAAAAAACTTTTTGCAAAAAAATACTACCGACAAAACAACAAAGTGAAAAATAACTTTATTTTTTGAAGTCGGTGTCTTTCGTAGGTACCAATTTTTTTGCGTTATGGAGACCGACTTTAAAAAATAAAGTAAATTTTTCACTTTGTAGTTTTGTATTTGGAAGTCGGTAGTATTTTTTTGCAAAAAGTTTTTTATTTTTCACTTTTTAGTTGTACCTACCTGTTCCGTCCCGAGTTTATATTTACTTGCAACACCGTGTCGGTAGGCTGTCAACGATTTTGACAGATGACACTTGACAGTCGAAAGAGAAAATTTATAACGTGAACACGCTGAAGTCGGGTTCTTGTCGAAACATATCTAATCGAGATGTGTTTCGCCCATTGTAAATGGTGTGGGGCGCCCGCGAGGGTGGTTTAGAATATATTTTCACGCGCAGCGAGGCGCTTTGTGGGAAACGCGTGTGTGTCTGCCTGGAAGCCGAAGCCCGGATCAGAACGTGTTGGTGGTCCCAATCCAATCATTGTCCTTTATTATATATATATTCTCCTATCCCTAACCTCACGGCACGATATTGATCGACCCCCAGGAGTCTACCGCAGGAATCTAAGGTAAGTCCTATTGATACATCTTGTAGTCGTCCCACTTTCACCTATGAGATAGGTACCAGGAGATCTCCCAATAAGGAGTAAATCCCTAGCTTTCCACTGCCGCGAACCGCGATTTTGTGGGGTACAGGTTCAGACAGGGTCCATGAGTCCCAACGCTGCTATGGGCCCCAGCGTTAGCTTCTGGCTTGGGACCAGAAAACCTGTATTTAACACTACCTAATAGGCAAGTCAGTAAAGGTGACTATGATGCCAGAATAGATTTCATGAAACTTGAACATAACCGGTGAAATGAGAGATCTGCGTTCCTCTTATGAACGTACTGGCGTGATGTTATGTTATGAAATGGTTTAAACAATAAAGAGACATGCGATTGCAGCAATCCCGAGAGATTTGCCATTATTTATTGAAGAGTTCTGTTGTATATCTCCGAAGTTCTTAATCAGATCTTCACCAAATGATACCAATTTCGGAACATACATTTTCAAACAAAAAAATAATTTTCAAAATCGGTCCACAATTGACGGAGAAGTGGGTGAACATACAAAAAAAAAAAACTTAATGTCGAACATAGGACCTCCTCCTTTTTGGGAAGTCGGTTAAAAACGATACGTCTGCGCGACGGCGGGGCTGTGTTGAATGATGATCATGGAATTATACTGACTGGATTCGCAAGTTGAAAGACGGAGTATTGTGAAACAACTTGGGAAGAGTAAAAAGAGGAATGTAAAATGGAATAAAAAACAAACCAGAAACAAAAATCCATATATTTTCGAACGATTTTAGGAATTCTATAGATTGCCTAGGAATTGTATAGAATTGCTGATCTTATACAGTTCGTATAACATATTATATATGTTGATTAAACCCTGCTGGTTTGTTTTGTATCCCATTTTACATTCCTTCTTTTACTCTTCTTTAATATTTTATATAGAATAACATTCGACTTGCTGGCACGTCAAGCCAATAGACATTCGATTTATAGGACTATCGTTGCAAAGGCTTTTCGGCGAAACGGACGCTCGATCTAACGGCTATTCAAAATTGTGGTACATCGATGCTATGGAATTCGGACGTTCGATCTGATGACTTCGGGGAATTAGCCGTCGAGCATATGACATTCGAAATCTAGCAGTAAACCATTATAAATTAGAAGGTACTCGCAAACGGCCACGTGTAATGAACAAGGTCGAAACACTTTCTCAGTTTCTCTGCCTACACTCTCATGAGAATAGGCGTGAGCACATCACAGGAATAATTGATTGTATGATATTGATCAAGGTATCAAAAGCTAGGCAGAAAATAAGGGATTCTTAAGAGGGCTTTGTTTAAACCGCTTTAATTGTTATAGGGCTTTTAAAAATATTGTATTGATATTTATCTGAAGAAAAAAAAAAATAGTAGTGTTCTAATAAGACATCACGAATAGACGAAGAAGTCAGAAGAAGCTCGTCTGACGACAGTGAAAACAAGACATTTATCTTTCTATCTGCAAACATCAAAACCAAATAAAAATTAAACAATATAAATAAAAAACGAAAAACAACAAAAACTTAAAAAGTCTTACATTTTTGTCTCTTAACCAGTTTACAAAAGAATTTGATTACTTCGCAATGTTTTACGTTAACCGAAATTGAACGAAAAAGTTGCGCAAAAACCCCGCTTGAAAATGTAGGGAGCGCTCGGTAAGTGAATGAACCAAAGAGTGATTGATTGAATGATGGTCGCTCGCTCAGCTGAACGAACTTACCGTTGCTACCCATACGTGTTTTCATCGGTTTTTTTGGTGTTTCGTACAAATTGTGTCTTTTAGGTAGGAGAAAATATTTAGGGAGAAAAATCTATACTAATATTATAAAGAGGTAAAGTTTGTGGGTTTGTGAGTTTGTGACGTTGTAAGGGGTAATCTCTGGATCTACTGAACCGATTTTGAAAATTCTTTCACCAGTAGAAAGCTACATTATTGCTGAGTGTCATAGGCTATACATATTTAAAAAAAAATAGAGATCCTTATGAAAATTGCAATAATGTAACCCAAGGTAGGAAAATGTTGCCTATAAAATTCATTCTTTGGCGTGCGCTGATAAAAACATTGATGTTAGATAAAAATAGTAGGTAGGCAGGGTAGGCAAAGTGGGCAGGGTAGGTAGGGTAGGCAGGCTAGGCTGGCTAGGCAGGGTAAGCAGGGTAGGCATGGTAGGCGGGGTTGACCGGGTAGGCAGGATAGGCAGGGTAGGCAGAGTAGGCAGGGAAGGCAGGGTAGGCAAGGTAGGCATAGTAGGCAGGGAAGGCAGGGTTAGCAGGGTTGGCAGTATAGGCAGGGTTGGCAGGATAGGCAGGGTAGGCAGGCTAGGCAGGGTAGGCATGGCAGTCAGGGTTAGCAGGGAAGGCAGGGTTGGCAGAGAAGGCAGGATAGGCAGGGATGGCAGGGTAGGCATGGTAGGCAGGGTAGGCGAAGGGGCAGGGTAGGTAGGTAGATAGCCAGTTGACGGGAGCGAAGCCCCGGGGGTCAGCTAGTGTTTTATATAGGGGAGAACAGTTTTGATATTTATAATCTGTTTCGATAAATTATTTGCTAGCGTCACATTATCATCTTAAAGATAAGACCGGCCATTGTTACATAATATTATAACTTCTCAGTTATAAATTGTAATTTGTCATATGCAATAAAGTGTATAAAATATCCAGTTTTTTAATCGACTAGCTGTTTGAGAATAAGATATTTCTCGATTCACCTGTGTTTTTGTTCATGACTCTGCCTTCGCGAAACTTCTCTTAGAACCTATAATTTATTACAAATTAAAATACAAAAATACGAATGCATTTACCGAAACTGACATCAAAACATTATTTTCATCGCAAGTGTGTTGAAAAAGTCGTTAAATACACATGAGCAAATGTCATCGCATTCTCAGCTTCAATCCCGCCTTGGTTGCAATAACAATCTTCACCCACTTGCAAATACGTTATATTATAAGTAAAAAATAAAATTTTCGAAAGGCCCGCCAATTTTTCTTTAATTTCGTACTTTTTAAACTACAAAATGTATTTAGTACTAGACACGCTTCTATCAACAATCTATCGAACACGTAATAATGACACGAAATCTTGCGAAAATACCATACCCGATTCAAACAGTAAAATGCCCAAAACCTTTGAAATTGAGGACCGATTTTCATCAAACATAGCTAAGAACACTCCCGATAATGTCACCTTTAAAAAAAAAACTGATAAAAAATCGGTTTATCCGATTAGGAGAAATTATGCCACAAATACACAGGTACACACTTCAAACTTATAAATCCCTCTTTTTCCGTCGGGGGCTATTTCAACAACCACGCTGATTAAATCATCGGGTTCATCACAACCACTATGTGGTTTGGTCCCTGGGGTGGTTACGGCGTACAGTGTGTTCTGGTGTGCCGGTGATGGTGGGTTCTCCCCAGAGGAGGGCCGCAGCGGGTTCGCGGTGAGTGCTAACGCGTGCCCGTGATCTCACCATAAGCAGCACAGGAGGACACCGTGGAGTTTTATCTCCCCGTGGTAGCGCAGTATGCATGACCATTTCTTCACCACCAGGTTCATCACCACCACAGATTGGACTGTAGTCTAGTTGGGCAGTCATTAAAGTTTTTATCTTCATCATTCAATGTATTTTAAACACATAAACATAGGTTTTAGATCAAGCAATCAAAATTTATAACAGTTTATGAGTAGTATAAATCATTGAGTTTTATAGCTTTCCATAAATTAATGTGATGTTATATTGTTGGTTCTTTATGGATTTTCTTTACTTTTGTTGACTGTAGAATATAATTTTTGAAAGTACTTTAAACTTTATGGCAATGTGGAGGAACATGATGAAAGTCTTGCTGCTAAAACTAATTGATTGCCGTGCCAAGACTGTCCAACATACAGGGGTTCAAAATCTGGCACCAGTATTACCAAAGAGCTTCGTGTTACCCAGTTATTGGGTTTGAAAGTTAGATAGCTAGTGATTCCAAGCAAAATACCGGTATTCAGCCGCATCCATCATCATCAGAATTTTAATGTCCCACTGCTGGGACCCAGGCCTCCTCTCTGTGAGAAGGAATGGGCCGTACTCCAACACGCGGGCCCAGTGCGGGTTGGTGGAAGTCACATGTCTTTGAAAGTCCTGCAACCGGTTTACCTTGAAAGCCCAACATAGTTGGGAAAAACCTAGGCAGATTTGCGCCGCGGATACATGCTACAATTTCTTTTTTTTTAATATTTTATAAGCTCACGCTTGACCACTATCTCACCTGATGGTAAGCGATAATGTGGTCGAGAGTGAAACTTGCTTGCCTAGAAATGACCTATTCACTCTTGACTTAAAGACCCCCCGATTGTAGCTGTCGGGAAACACAGATTCCGGCAGAGAATTTCACTCCTTAACCGTACGCATAATAAAAGTATTCCCAAAACATTTTGTGCGTATGGGTGGGATGTCCACCATGTATCGATGGCGTATCGCCGTACGTCTGGTAATCCGATGATGAAACGGGCTAGGTGGAATTAGATCGTGCAATTCCATCGCACACTCCCGGAAATGTAACCGATAAAAAACCGACAGGCTGGCAACTCGGCGACGATGTTCAAGGCTCTGGAGCTTTGACTTGACCAGATTCCTCATCGCCGATGAGCCTCTTGGCCCGCTTTTATTATTTGGTAGATCCGACCCAGAGATGAGAATAGTACTCCATGCATGATCGAACTTACGCTTGTTACAAATTGAGGAGCTGTTCCGGCGTGAAGCGTTCTCCTTAGCGTCGGTCAGCAACGGACCGCGAAAAGTCGGCACTTGGACCGCCAAATATTGTTAAATAACTTGCTCACCTATTCAATATAAATAATATTTTTTGTTAAAAACATGCGTTTGACATTGACACATTAGCTGTTCCCCTTGTGAACCAAACTAAAAAATCTGGCTCAAAACCGCAAGCGTAATTTTTCGCATACATTTTGAGAATACTTGCCTATTTGTGTGTTTTATAATCACATTAAGAGGCGTTTAATTAACTCTGACACTAGAGGAGGCCACATTCTCATACGAAAAGGGGAAGAAGAAGAATTAGTTACTGGGTTGTGGAGGTCAGATAGACAGTCAGCATCATCAGCCTTTTAAAATGCCCTCTGCTGTGACTCAGGCCTCTGGCGCCTGGCTCCGTGTGGATTTGTAGATGCTTTCGAATTTTTGGTTCTAGGACATGCCGATGTTTTCCTTCACCGTTTTAAGAGCAGTGGTGATGGAATAAAATACACAAACTAAAGCGCCAGCTCGGGTTTCAACTCTCGACCTACAACTTGTAAGTTGGGGCCGTAATGACTGGGCAATCCACCACTCACGTAGGTACTAATTATGAATTTTATATTTCTGGACCTCATCTAAAATTTCAACACTTTCCGGACCCCATTTGAAATTACTTGCCGACCTCTGAGTCTAAAGTCAAGAGACGCTGATGTTGTTGGTTCGTGCTGAACAAGCCGAGCACTTTGACTAAACCATTGAAGCCCTGAAGAGATGCTCAGCTTTGAGAGACTCAATCGCTCGTCTTAATCCGTTCTTCAATCTGGTTTTTTCCGAGTCGGAGGACGACTTAGGCATTCAAATTTGCCTTATGGTGCTCGCCATCCTTTGTTTCTCCCTAAAGGAGCGTTGGTGAAATTGTTGGTGTCCGATCGACACATTAATAATGCACACGCATGTAGCGACGCACTCGTAGTCAAGTAAGTGTTATTAGGTTTTTACATCCTATTTCTGTCCACCAGGGTGGCTCCGGGGGAGTTTGGACTTGTGCATATTGATGGTAATAGCCTTCCCCCCCTCTTCAAATGGTACTTAAACATAACTGGCGAAACTGGTGTGTCTACTCTGAGGTGCCCCTCTGCATTGCGCTCTAGCATTTACAGGCGTTATGATATATTATATAGTATCAGTATCCCACTTCACTGTCTAGCTAACCAATTACTAGAACTTCAAGACACCTACTCGAATAATTCACAACAGCGGGTCGATAATGTTAATAGCCCAACGTGCGTCTGGTGTGACCTTACAAAGGACTAGACTAAAACTATTACGTTTACGTTTTAAATGCTTTAGTTTTTCCCTGCTTAGCAACTTTTGGAATTAATGTGATGGTCTATACACCAGTGAGTGGCAAATTACTTATAATAATATTCATGCCCCTTTTTTTAATAATATTAGGTATTATATATTTTTTCATCACACTTGCACGTAAATAGTATCAAAACATACAGGTTAACTTGGCCGTAATGCCCCATATAAAACCCTTGAACTTTTTTGTTTATCATGAAACCCAAGGGCGGTAAGTAATATTTTTTTAATTTATAGCACAGCACACAGGTCATGCAAGTTCAAGCAAGGAGAATTTGTCTTAAAATATGATCTAAACAGGAATTTCTCTGCAATCTCGCTACATGTTAATTAAATACTCAACTTATGTTCTTAATAATCGATTTTAATAGTTATTTGTATCAAAAAGTCGTTTTGTTTTTTTTTCACTCCGTCATGGCTGACTAGTAAGTATTTGCCCTCAACGTTTCTGAACGAAACGTTTGTATAATCTATGGTGTAGGCAAAAACTAGCCAAACGCTTAAAAAAAAGTTCACGTATTTCGTATTATTAGCTGTGTTGACTTGTGTATTTAAGCTATAATTCATAGTTAATACTCGCAAATGTGGTGAAAAACATTGTATGTCTCACGGGCGGTACGGGAATAACGAACCTCGACTCAAAAGGCCCTCGGTCTTCGATTTCGGGCTTCTACTAGAGCCTCGATCGTAATTCCTAACTTACCGCCATTAATACACAATGTACTATTAAAACTTACCTAACTTTATATGTCCGCTTAGAGGATCAGACCCTCTTTTCGCTTGACCATTACCTCACCTGATGGTAAGTGATGATGTGGTGCCTAGAAGTAACCTATTCACTTAAAGAGGGCAGGGACACCACTCCTTAGCTGTACGAATAATCAAGTATTTCCAAAACGTTTAGTGCGTATGCGGGGGATTTCCACCATGTACCGATGGCGCATCGCGGCACGTCTTGTATTCCGATGTAGAAACGGGCTGGGCTAATGAATCATGCAATTGCATCGCACACTTCCCGAAATGCAACCGATGAAAAAAAACTTTTATGCAAAAAAATACTACCGATAAGAAAACTACAAAGTGAAAAATAACTTTATTTTTGGAAGTCGGTGTCTTTGGTAGGTACCATTTGCGTTATGGACACCGAGTAGTAAGTACCGAGGACAGTAAGTAGTTAAGTGAAATGAAACTAGATATAACCGCTGAAATGAGAGTGTACCAAGGTGAACAGTACACAGCTGCGTACCCCTTTAGAGCGTAATGGCGTGATGTTATGTTATGAAATGGCATAAACAATAAACAGATATGTGATTGCAGCGATCCCGCGAGATTTGCCCTTATTTATTGAAGAGTTCTGTTGTATATCTCCGAAGTTCTTCATCAGATCTTCACCAAAATAAAATGGCACCAATTTCGGAACATATTCATTCAAACAAAAAATATTTTTCATTATCGGTCCACAATGGTCGGAGATATCTGTGTACAAAAAAACTACATACGTAATGTCGAACTCAGATAAAGATATATTTATTTGCTCAAACACGTGTATGCATGCAACAATAAACAAAAAAAAAAAGCAAGCTGGCAACTCGGCGACGATTTTCAAGTGCCTTATTGCCAATGAGCCTGTTGCCCCGTTTTTAGACCGACTCTAGTGCAGCAATCTGGTATCAGGCCCAGAGATGAGAACAGTACTCCATGCATGAGCGAACTTGCGCTTGATACAACTTGAGCAGCTAATCTGGTGTGAAGTACTGTCTCACCTTCGCAAGGATCCCTAACTTTTTGGCAGCCAGCTGAGTCTATGCCTCAATATGTGGTCCAAAATTAAGTGTCGATGTCAACGTAAAACCAAAAGGCTCAAGATGGTCCGTTAGCGGCACGGTTACACCTCGGCAAGATGGAGCCAGTTGGGATTGGCTCTTTATAGCGGAAAAACGACATGCCTGGGATTTAGCAGCATTAAACCTGGCCAGATCGGCATCGCCCTATTCGGAGACTACCTCCAAAGATAGCTTCAAACGCACCACCATGGCCTCACGGAGAGACCGGATCTGAGGCCCAGTAGTGAGGCCTTTGCTTTGGACAAGTATCTCTCAGCAACAGTGCTGTCGTCCGCATACCCAAAGGTTTAATCAGATCGTTTATGTGCAGAAAGAATAACGTTGCTGAGAGTTGGGACCCCTGAGGAGCACTGGCATTGATATTGATACCAATTGGTTCGACGAGCAGCCATCAATAACCACTCGAATGGACCGATCTCTCAGGCAGTCTGCAATTCAATCACACGGACCACCGGGCAGACCGAATGAAGGAAGCTTACCAATAAGGTTTTCTACTAGACCCTATCAAAAACCATCGAGATGTCATTGGAGACGGCAATCGCTTCCCCATGCCTCTCGATGGCCTCAATCCAAATATGTATGGCATACGCTGAAAAATTATATGTGGAATAGCGATATATTTATGGCAATGCCTTCAGTAAAACATTAAATTTGAACCAAACTGATGAAATTTATGTCCTTCTGAGTATGATGAAAACATAACAGATATCTTAGATGCGGATAAGTATTCGAAATTTTTAACAATTCTGTTAGTTCATCGTGATAAAATTTAAGATCGTGGACACAGCGTATTATAAACGCGTGTCAAATGGATGGTTGACCACAACTGCATTTAGAAGGATGCAGAGGTCCAATCCCGAACTAATCCTTCCATTTAATTTTTTGACACGCGCCAGTAAAAGGAGGCTTCCGAAACCACGCTTAGAATAAAACGAACTAATTTAATCTACATACTTTCTACTAATGAAACATATTTATACAAATGAATATTCTATAAAGATAAAATACCTATATACAAATACAAAGGGGAGACTGAAAAGAGCTCATTGTGCATCAAAAAATTCGTCCACATCGATGTCAATGGGAAACGTGCCCAGAACGCTGGCAGCATCGCCACGCTGAATGGCAATGCTGATTCTCTGGCCGAAGAAAAGGCCAGCCCTCTGGTCACGTGAAGAGTCGACGAGCTTTGTGCTAATTTCTCGAAAAACTCGATGCGCACTCGGACCCCATGGACCTAATGTTTCAACCCCAAATGGCTCAAACATATAACTTCCAATAAGATTGTTATATTTGCGCCGTTTGAGGTTTTCTGCACCAGCAGCAGCCGCCCCAGCACAGCCTGCCGTGCTAAGAAGATGGGATGGCGCAAGGGTGTCGACACATGTTGCATCCCACACCAATGGCCTACCCACCTTCCAAGGCATAATGATCATCCCGTCTGGTCTCTTCCCATCGCCGCGTCGCGTGCCAAGCCAATTATTCTACTAATTGATCCAGCCCGTGTATAGCATGATTCGATATTTGAGATTAAGCAACACTTGCTGAGGCCTATCCGTGAATGGCCAACTCAGCTTCTAAGCAATTTATCCTTCTATAGTTTCACTTGTAGCATAATGATAATCATACCTTTGTCATTTTCATTGCTGGGTCATTAACAGCGTTATATGTGACACCAACCAACGATTATTCCTGTATGCACTACGTAAGTGCACCCAAGCACAATCCCCGGTTGGTGCAGGACTAAAATATGGAGACAAATATATTGGACTATGGGATTTGGGAGGTTTAGTGGATCGATTGCCTGAAAATATAGAATGACTATTGGCCGCTGCCGGACCACTATTGAATTACGCGGCACATAAAATGGCAGGGGGTGACTTGCACACTCAATTAATGAGCCCCCATTAACGGTCGCTAGCACTTGAGTGACGTAGTGCTAAGGGTGCAATATATACGGAGTTGCTTGAGGAGTAGAGAGGTATACCACGGATATCAGGACAAGCCCGAAAGTAAGGTCAAGATCTCTACCAGCATCTTGTGGGCTGTAATCCACCACGCAGGCGCAGTTCGGATTGATAGATGTCACATAACTTCGAATTTTTAACCGACTTCCCAAAAAGGAGGAGGTTCTATGTTCGACTTTATGTTAGTTTTTTTTTTTTTTTGTGTTCACCGATATCTCCGTCAATTGTGGACCGAATTTGAAAATTCTTTTTTTGTTTGAAAAAGTATGTTCCGAAATTGGTCCCATTTTAATTTGGTGAAGATCTGATGAAGAACTTCGGAGATATACAATACATAAATAACGGCAAATCTTTCGGGATTGCTCCAATCGCATGTCTGTTTGTTGTTTATAACATTTCATAACATAACATCACGCCAGTTCGCTCTTAAGGGGTAAGCAGATCTCTCATTTCACCGGTTATGTTCAAGTTTCTTGAAATCTATTCTGGCGAAATAATTCCCTTACTAACTTGCCTATTAGGTACGTATAACTAAAAAGTGAAAAATAAAAAACTTTTTGCAAAAAATTACTACCGACTTCCAAATACAAAATTACAAAGTGAAAAATAACTTAATTTTTTGAAGTCGGTGTCCATAACGCAAAAAAATGGTACCTACGAAAGACACCGACTTCAAAAAATTAATTTATTATTCTCTTTGTAGTTTTGTATTTGGAAGTCGGTAGTATTTTTTTGCAAAAAGTTTTTTATTGATCCTACATTCCGGTTTCCTGATGATGTTTTCCTTCAAAATTATGAGAGCAGTTTTGATTAAATAAATTGCACGAACTGAAGCGCCTATCATGCTTATAACCGACTCGTAAGTCAGGGCCCTTTGCACTGGTCATGGTATTGGGCAAGCTTAGTGATCAATGCTCCTGCCTTCTCTGTATGAGGAGAAGCCTTGGCCTTGGCAGTAACAGGCTGGTATTATTATTAGTTTCCTCTTATTTGCCATAGAATTCAACAGCATTCCGTGATACTATCAGAATTTTGGGCGGGTTGACTACCATCTGACCTGTGTAATCCAATTACTGGACAATATTGATTAACTTGGGGGTAAGACCGGCAGTCGAATAACCGGGAAGGATTTTATTGAAGCATCGCAATGTGAAGGTAAAGAGGATTACACACGGAAATATCGCCCATTTCGACCGGTCACTGCAATCTGCCGGAGTCTCTGTTCCCCGATAGCTACGACCTAGGGGTCTTTAAGTCAAGAGTGAATAGGTTACTTCTAGGCAAGCGTGCTTCACCGTCGACCACATCATCTCTTACGATCAGGTGAGATAGTGGTCAAGCGCGAGCATACAGATAATAAAAAATCTCTACCTAACCCTTCGGGGACTACTGGCGTGATGTTATATTGTCTGTTAGACCTTGTATAAATACATTGGTTAGGAAACCTTGTTAAGATAAAGGACAATAGATTTGAGAAAATCTGTCGTCCATTGACCAGGCGCCCAGAAATCCAAGGGAGAATGTCTTGTAAACTAATAAAACATTTTATTAGCATCCTGCAGCTGAAGTAATATCTTTTACGATACAAAATTCGTTCTAATTTGGACCCTCTTCATTATGTAGCAGGGTGCAGTGTTGTTTGGCCGGCTGCCTTTAATTTATTCATGAAGAACCATGAACTTTAGGAAAACAAGGCATTGTCTTTATTAACGAATTGTTGGGCTTTTTTGAATTTCGAAACATACTAAAGCTTTCTCTTCGTGTTAAATTATTTTTAACCGAATTCCCAAAAAGGAGGAGGTTCTATGTTCGAATGTATGTGTTTTTTCAATGTATTTATGTTCACCGATTTCTCCGTCAATTGCGTTCAATTTTTGCTTTTGGAAGGATATACTCCTGAAGTAATCCCATTGTCACCAAGTCAGAATCTGATGATGGGATCCCAAGAGAATGGAGGGTACCCCTAAAACATTATAGGCATACATATAGCGATTTAGGTATTTCCATCAACAGTGTAATCATTTGCACACAGAAAATATTATTTGGTGATGTGGAACTGATGACGAAGGCCACAAACGGCCACTGGAACTGAATGATAAGTATGTCACGGGTATAAGATATCGCGAATAGTTTACCGACTATGATGAAGCAAATTTAAAAAATAAATTGCACGGATGAAAATGTTATGATCGAACTGATCTGATGATGAAGCCGGAAGGTAGGCACTAAAACGCCGAAATAAAACAATGTATCCTAGTCGTGTTTGTGCTTATTGGCATCGTCATGAGATGTACTTTGGCTATGAATTATTTTCATAGTAATTTGAGTTACTTACTAAAACTAAAAAGGGAAAAATAAAAACGTAAAAAGGAATTAAGCCGACTACCAAAATAAAACACTGCAAAGCAAAAAATAACTTTCTTTTCGGCAATCGGTATCTAAAAATAAAAAACAATACGTTCTAAAGACCTAATTCAGACTCGAATTGGGGATTCGGTTTTGGAAGTCGGTTTGTACTTTTTGTTGGAATTATATTCAGGGATATTTTCGGTAGGAAGGCAAACCTAATTAAGGTCCCCAGAATAATGATGCGACAAAATGTTTTCGTAAAAGTTGTTTTATCTGTAAAAACAATTCAATGAAAACACATTGTCGCATTGTTGCACTGCGTTTTCTGCGGAAGCCTGTAGTAAAACTGTGCTGGGTAAAATCCTCAAACACACAGTGAGCAAGTATCGAGATGTTCGTTCTTTCTCAATATGAAAAGTGAAGATATATGTAAAAATAGATGTTCTGGAAATGTGGTGCTAGAGAAAAATGCTTGGTATTTCTTGGACAAAATGCCGCTCAAACGTCTCCATACTTCAATAACTCGGCATCAAAGAGCGTCTATCAGCAGTAGTATAGTCTCAAATACTGAAATTCTTTGGCCATGTCTCGAGGTGGAATAGCAACTCCATTGAGTGCCTAGTGGTGCAGGGCAGAGTGGACGGTAACAGGCCACGCGGGTGATTACCGATGAGGTGGACTGATCAAATTAAGTCCGCCGTTGGTGATCCTGTAATTGAGTGCGCTAAACATTCTTATAACCGAGCCAAATGGAGAGAGATCGTGCGGCGAGTTACTTACAACACCAGCGATTTTACAAAATTCATCGTGACCACGACCGCTCTGTCAAGAGCGAAGCGAAGAAGAAGATACATGTTGATTTGTCTCTAAATAGTATAAAAAAAGTTAATTAAAAAATCAAAGAACCTGACTGTCATCACATCTGGTTTTGGTCAGCCAGCTCGCAAATACGTATCCTCCGACTGCACAGCATGCTTTTCTTCTTGTTTAAGGCTTTTTAGTTCGCTTTTTAAGCAGTCGGGTTTTTTGATTTTTTAAATTAAATTTATTTATTTATAACTTTTTAGTAACATTTTTTTATATTTAGGTACATTTAAACATATAAGTATTATACATTTTTGAAATCACCTCTTACAACCCTTTGCTTTGTTACCCCACACGATGGATTTGGAAGAATAAAAACATATTTGTCCTCCACAATATGGCTCCCAAAATCCGGCAATTGTCTATTTTACAATTTTGATGTAGTCAGTGACATTCGCAGGGTTAAGACGAATCGATTGACGTATGAATCATCAAAATCGGCCAACGCTTTTGGTCTTTGGAACGCCACATAGGAACAAACATACTTACATACATAGACTGATAAACACATTACCCTCCTTCGGCAGTCGGGTAAAAAGCAACGTAAGAGCAATAAACGAGGAAGGTTTGGCTATAAAATTAGTCACACCCGAAACCGGGGCGGGTCACTACTTATGGTATAAGTAGTTATTCATTTAGAAAACAATGTTTCATGAAAAACGTTACTGACATTTTAGCGATTATCAGATACGCAAATTAACAACCTAACCAAACAAATCTCGGCCAACATCTACAAACAAGTCAAGATATCTAAACTTCGCTTAAACATTAACGAGAGTTTAACACCAAATCGTTAACTGTCGTTTTCCATTGTGGAGCGTTGATAAGGGTTAGGTTAGACCTTTATAGCAAATCATGTCTTTAGTGAACACTGTTAGCACTTGAGGGTTAAAACGTTAAGGGCTTTTGAGTATCCTGAAAATGGTTCCCAATAATGCCCATGCCCCGAATGGGTTGTTTTAAAGGTGCTCGCAGACAGGTGCGGCGTGGAAATTCGACACCTATGCTACGACATTTTTTCACACAAATTGCAAATATATAAATTCAGGCCAAACATTAAAAAAATTAACAAACAGAAAGAAATAATGAAAAAGTGTTTATTTGTCACAAAACGACATACATTATAATAACATGCTTATGCTAAAGCCTTAAAAATAGTATTAGTAGTACTTAAATTAAGTTAGTAAAGACGAGAAACAATAATAACATATAATACCTACATTTACAATAGAAAATAAAAAGGGTGAAAAACATGCCAGGCAGATGCATGTCGTGATTGTGGCAAGAAGGCTTCCACTCAGCACAATGCTGTGCCGTGGGGGACCCACAGCACGGCGCTGATTTTCAGTGGTCGCCTAGGACGTGACATACGCAAAACCAAATCTGTTGTGTATGTTAAAATAGATACAAAGAACATACAATAAAAATACGTATACAGTAAGATAAAAAAGAAAAAAAAAAAAACTACCCAAAATTATGATGTGACTAAAAAGTTAAAAACCAAAAGCACGAGTAACTTGAATTCCTGACCAAAACATAAAAGTAATACACGCAAAACACGGCACACTCCATGTTAAAAAATGATTCCCAAGGTGGTGTGGTTGGTAGATGCCATATTTGCATTGCATTGCAGTAAACGCAATTTTCTATATAATTAATATCGAATGGTTCTAATCTAATCTAAGTAGCCTTTATTTCCCACTGCAGGACATAGGTAGTCCTCGCTTCCTCCCTTTTCCATACAATTGTTTGATGTGTTTTCTCCTTTATTGCATTATTTTCTATAGATAAATAATATATACGTAGAGTCTGTGCGGAAAGAGAACCGTCATGAGTTTTTACTTTTTACCCGACTGCCGAAAGAGGGTAATGTGTTTATCAGTCTATGTATGTATGTTTGTTCCTATGTGGCGTTCTAGAGACCAAACGCTTTGGCCGATTTTGATGATTCTTACGTCAATCGATTCGTCTTAACCCTGCGAGTGTCATAGGCTACATAAAAATTGACAACACTGTTACGTCATTATAGGGCGACTACATCATTACGTCATTACTGTTACGTCATTACATCTTGATATTTAATTACCGTGTTTGTTACATCTTGATATTTTGAAACTATGTTAGAAATATTATTATAATGTTTTCAGTGTTTTTTTTTTGTAATATTATTAGTGTTTTATAAAAAGCATAATGTTAGTTCCATTTTATGCCATGACGGTTCCCTTTCCGAACAGACTCTAAAAAAATTGCTATGAAAAATTTTCGTCGCATAGGACGGTGCTGTATTCTGTATTCGTGCTTCACCGTCAACCAAATCGATGCTTAACATCAGGTGAGACCGTGGTCAAACGCGAGCCTATCAATAAATTAATAAAAATAGGACGGTGTCGCATTGTCCCATCATGCTTGTCTAAGGGCACCTTTAAAATCTATTAATAGTTTTGTAAATGTTTGTGGTTGGTTTTAAAGGAACATCAACTGATTTCGATCGTCCTGTTTACACATTGGAACCCCTTTCTGGTTCAGAGAGCACTGTTCGGTTAAATTGAAAACCAATCAAAGTTTGGGGCGAAGTAAATTTTAATTATGAGAAGAGGAAGTTATTAGTGGGGTATTGATGTGAATTGAATGTTGTGTTGGGGTAGTTATTGACACAAGGGATTTGTTTGGAAGATAGGTCCATAGTTTTGTTTGTTAATTATGCAAACAAAACGAGGACAGTAGGTACATGCAAGGGGAATTTTTATCACCGTCTACCATGCATTAGTTTGCCCAAGAAACTCTGAAAACGTGCGAGAAAATACGATATCTTTTTATTCGGCTCCAAGAAAATAATAATTATTTAGCAAGTGTTTATACGATTAAATACCACCTCACTGTCAATCTCTCGGACGGAGTGAAAGAACAGTATCCCTGCTATAATGTTCTTGTGTCACACAAAAAATCAAATCTAGGTAAGAATGGGCAAATTGAGCATGGACATACAAAGACAACTTGGGACGTTGTCGTTAAAGCAACTGTCAATATTTGGCTAAACTATGGTATTGTTAAGACCTCGCCTCTCGTACATGAAATTGTTGTTCAAATCCGGCAAGTACCAATGTGTCTTTTTAACCGACTTCAAAAAAAGGAGGAGGTTCTCAATTCGTCGCAATCTTTTTTTTTTTTTTTTTATATATGTTCTCCGATTACTCAAAGACCCCTGGACCGATTTCAAAAATTCTTCTTTTGTTTGAAAGGGTATACTTCCTAGTTGGTCCCATAATCATCAGGTCAGGATCTGATGATGGAATCCTAGAGAAATCGAGGGAACTCCTCAAATATTATAGGCAAACATATAGCGATTTTGGTATTTTCATCAACAATGCAATCATTTGCACTCGGAAAGTACCATTTGGTGGAGTCGAACTGATGAAGAAGGCCACAGATGGCCACTGGAACTCCTAAATGCTAAATATGTCACGGGCATAAGATATCTCGAATAGTAAACCGACTATAATGAAGCAAATACTTATAAATAAATGGTACTGATGAAAATGGCACCATCGAACTGATCTGATGATGAAGCCGGAAGGTAGGCACTGGAACTCTAATATAAAACAATGTATCCTAGTCGTGTTTGGGCTTATTGGAATCGCAATGAGATGTACTTTGGCTGTAAATGATAATCATGTTAATTGGAGGTACCTACCAAAACTAAAAAGAGAAAAATAAAAAACTTTTTAACAAAAAATCAAACCGACTTCCAGAACAAAAAACTACAAAGCAAAAAATAACTTTCTTTTCCGAAGTCGGTGTCGAAAAACTGAAAAAAAATGGGTACAAAAGACACCGACTTCGGAAAAGAAAGTTATTTTTTGCTTTGTAGTGTTTTGTTCTGGAAGTCGGTTTGATTTTTTGTTAAAAAGTTTTTTTTCAAATTTGTAATGAACTTTCTAAGTCTATCTTGGATATCGCTAACAACAACAAAGGAGAACATCGTGAGGGTACCTGGACTAGTTAATATCAGTCTGAAATCGCCAACCCACCTTGAGCATGCATGATGATTATTGCTTGTATCTTCCCTGAATGAGAAGAGGTCTTTGCCCTGCAGAGGTACAGTAACATGCTGGCATGGTACGTTATATATATAAGGTCTCTTGCAAGCTTATTTTGTACACATTCCTCTTGGTCTAAGAGGTTGTCGTATTCATCTTTTAGAGTACCTAGTCCTGCGTGTAAAACCTTGTCATGTTGTAGTATGCATAGGTATGTACATTTTGTTGTTTGTATCTGCAATTGTATATTCTATCCATATTTGAAAAACTCTAAAAGGTTGGAGCAGTGGTGGCCCAGTGGTAACGGACGCGACTTACAAGTTGTAGGTCGTGGGCTCGAATCCAGGTAGGCACTTTACTTTATGTAAATTATTTCATCACCCCCGCTCTCAAAACGGTGAAGAAAAACATCGTGAGGAAACCGGCGTGTACTAGAACCAAACATTCGAAGAGATATGACATCTACCAACCCACAATGGGGCCGCGTTGTGGATTACGGCCCATTCCCTCTCAAAGAGAGGAAGCCTGTGTCCCAGCAGTGGGAACATTAAAAGGCTGATGATGGTGATAAAAAGATTGAACCGAGTTTCAGTTGTTATAAGAATGTGCTCTATGGAATTTACTTCGTTTCGGACATAACTACCCTCACTATATCTCAATACCCTAACATTTGTGTACCTAAATACGAGGTGTGTCCGACCGAAGCGAAACAAAATCCATGGTTGGATGGTCCAGTACATGATTCTGGGTTCCCCAAGTCAATGTAGTGTTGGAATTTGTCATAGGTATTTTCATATTTTTGAAAATTGTCTAGAATAATGTTCTGAATCAATTTATTTTATTCACGTCGGTGTCACTCTGTATATAATGTGTTAATAAGCAGATATACTTAGCCCTAGGCCAAGGAGTATATAAGGGTACAGACATAGATAAGCAAGCTGTGGTGGGAAGTTACCAGCTTACGACATTTTGCAATGAGCAATACCGATTAAGGCATCCTTCTCCGTGCGTAGATTCCCCAATGCTTGTGGTTGTGACCACATCATGGTTTTATAGCATTCTCTTTGACGATGTATCTCCACCTGCTCCTATTTTCAGCAACATACATGCACGACTTCTGAGGCTTTGATGTTCAACGAGGTTTGGATTTGGTCTGACCAGCTATATGTTGGACTTCTGCCTCCGGGCCGTTTACCCTCGACTTGGTCATTGACAATTACCTTTAATAAGTTATCACCAGGTTTACGGGCAATATGGCCATAGAAGTCCAATATCTTGCAGAGGCACACATACGACAATCTCGGCCTTTTTAAATTTTTTGGTCGTGCAATATGAGATGTTCGAGACAAAACTGTCTTGTTCGTAATGTTGTCGTCCTTCCATACTCTCTGGAGTTGCAACATGGCACTCTTTGCCATTCCAATGCGCCTGCAAATCTCATCTTCACACAATCCATTGTTACTTATACCAGCCCAGGTATGGCCCTGATTAACTGTTTCCACGTTGAGTCTACCACTGAGCACTAGTTTGGATGTGCAGTCCATCACTATGATCTTCGTTTTGGTTTATGGAAAGTCCCATCTCACCACTGTATCTGTCCATCCTGTTGAAAAGAGAGCTCATCTCGTTTTAAGGGTCAAGATATACGCATTATGTAATTCAAAATGCATCACCTTGCTGCCCTTTGTTACTTGGGATCGTTGCCACACGTTTTGCTTCTTTTCTTTTGCATTAACCTTCACCTTATCATAATCTTCATTATCCATTCTTTCTTTTCTTTCTCTATCGTCACACAATTTAGCCAACGTTTCTTTCTCTCTCAGTTCATCCACAATCATATTCATCTTTGCGAGTAGATAATACATCGAATTATTCTGTTTCGTTGAGACAACGTTTATATTCATACCTGTTTTAGTCATAATGTAATTCAGAATTACCTCTTACAATAAAGTGCAGGTGAGATGAATTGTCGTACAATCGCACGCGCCTGCTGCGTCTATGACCTAGTTGCGTACAAAAATAGTGCGCAGCGCTTGACGCCGTCTATTATTGTGATGCTTTACAATTACGATTGTGCGCGGCAAAGGGCGAAGGGAGGAGCGTATTGTGGGGCCAAAATTATTGAGATTATTAAGCGCTTCATCGAGATCTAAAACTAAAAAGAAACTTACTCTACAGATAAGATTTCTTAAACTTTTGACCATTAATTTTCCGGGGTACAATATCAGGTTTTTTTTTGTTAATTAATTATCGACAAGTTATATAAGAATTTCAACAAAAGCCACATTTAATAAACGTGTAGATTGAAGATAGAGTTCTTGCGCTTTCCCTAAGATTCACAGGCAAAGGTCAAGTTCAAATCCGACAAAGTACTGATTCTGTGGATCTGTGTATAGAATGACTAAAACACAATGAGTAGATGTCGCTTCCAAAGAGGTTATTCGTTGAGCTGTTCAAAACTACAGGCATTCCATTAACTATCAACTTTTTGCTTTTCTGTTTCTGCTTTTCAAGAAGAAAGCACCAAATCTAATTTTCCAGCATTACAGAACCGTTAATCTTGCACATTATGTCTTTGTATCCAAATCTTTGTCTGTTTAACCCGCCACGTAGATTTACCGGACATGACATACATATTATTGTATCCGCAATATACGGCAATGCGGCGTCAGCGCGAAATGCCTCTATAATCAAATCAAATCAAATCTTTTTATTGTGGGCATAGGTTATACAGACAGATAATAATATAGTAATAATACAGAAAATGTTACTGTGGCTCTCTTTCATCTTATGATTATATATATTTGTGTTCTGTGTTTAGTTGACATTAAACGAAATTTAAGAAAATGCTCGCTTCCTATAAAACCAAAATAGTGACTAAAATTTTTTAATTAAGAAGATTCTGGAATAAAGTAACATATAGGGGAGGTACTTCAAGAAGATGAACGGTCTTCCTATACTTTTGTACGATAACTACACCACTATACCAGCTATTGTCTAAATGATGACTGTCAACTTAAACTGTTACCGTTACCGTTACGTTTATAAAGATTTTGGGAATGGGAAGGAAGTTAGGAAAACAAATGTCGTTTTTAAATATTTCTGAAATTTGAATTCAATTGTTATTTAAGTTTACCTGTATTACTGTTAATAAGATAACCGGAAAATCTTAGTTTAAATATCCTTATTTTAACATCTATAAACGTACTTCGCTATCTACCTTGGCGAATCAGTGCAAGGAGCCCGGTAAAACGCCGGCAAAGAGTCAACATTATCATAAAATTTACTCCCAACCTTCTCGAAAACTTGACCCCAAAAGGTGTATTACAAGCTCCGCTTTCCGCTACTAAAAGCTTAATGATATACAAAAATATGTAGTGAGACCATTACAAAGAGAAGCTCAAAAGGCTTACCTATAAAATTGGGGCAAGTTCCCAGAAAATGCTAATACCTGTTCCAGATGCAGACTGCATTCATACATACTACATTTACTGTTACATTGCACTGCATTTGAAAATAGTAAAGTTAAGTTGAGTTAAGAATGGCTGTTGTCCGCAACTCCACGTCTAAACGCGTATTTTGCGTACGAAAATAGTAAAAATAAGAATCAGTTTCTTAGTGGTTTAAGACCACATCGTCTTCCAGGTAAAAGACTAGCCCTAATCGTCTCCATATCACGATAAAGTCAGTAACCTAACCAGGGCTACTGACATTTTCGCAGTTTTCTGATTCAATCTTCTTCTTCCTAATCACTCTCTCGCTGGACTGAAAATACCACGATTGAATTAGGTCTCGACTAAAGTAACATTGTGGACTAGCAATTGATAACATAGAACCAAAGATGTGTTCTCTAATGAAAATTTGTAAAGTTACTTTGTTTGACTGAATTTTCCACCATCTACAGTGTGATCAGAGTTTTATTTCAGTTAGGCATTACTAGGCAAATAATAAAGTCTATTAAATATTACACAAAATGAGTATATGAGAGGCAGTTTGTAAGTGGCGCCAGTGACAGAAAAGTTGAAAGGAAACCGTTTGTCCTGGTATGGTCATGTGATGAGGAGGGATGAAACGCATGTTACTAAAAGAGGATGGATGGAGAGGGAGGGGACGGCCAAAGAAAAGATGGATAGAATGTGAGAGGGGTGATATGAAAGAAAAAGGAGTCAGTGATAGCGTGAACGTTGACACGTGTTGAAACGTGTTGCGCCGACCCCAAGTAACATGAAAAAAAGGACAGGAAGATGATGATGAAACAATTCACAATTTTCACAATTGTCGCAGTATCCTGTCCTGTCCTATCCTATATTTTCTCTTACATAACCCAATTTACTCGTCAGTTCTTCCAACCCTGTCTCTGCAAGTGGTCTTACTGCACCATACTTAACGGTTTGAATCTAATGGACGCCATTCAACTCCGTAATGGATCCCTGACATCTGCCGCGTCCCACGCCAATATTTTATGCCTCAATGTGCCACGTGCCATCGTTTATGTTACGAGGAAATTATCAGTGATTTTGTAGTGCTTTGTAGATACGAGTAAATTTGAATTGGTTACAGATGGACAGAAACGATTTACACGAGGCATTCAATCCGTCTTTGTTCCTAACCCATTTTGTTTGCCAAAAGTCTATATACGTTAAATAATTAGGTAGGTATTTATTGTTGCAATTGAAATTATGCTAAAATTCTTCCCTTTCTTTATGTCCAGCTTATAGATTTCTTTATGGTGCGGAGCCACAGATAATAGCCATCAACTATCCTTAACTCTGTTTATCTATCTGTTTGTTCTCAACGTAAGGTTTAGTTCAAAACCAGCGTCAGGAAACTCCTAGTTGTTTGGCATTTTGTTGAAATGGACCTATTTAACGCAGCCGCGGGGCACACTATGTATATAATTGTTTTAAAGTTAAGTTGCCTTTTATTTGTACCTACATTGTGTGTATCTGTGTGTGCCAAATAAACTAGTTTTATTTCTTCTTTCTATTCTTGATACTTGTAGAAATGCCGCAATACACCCAGGAGTTAAGTATGAACAAACAAAATGTATTGATCATCACCATCCTCCTGAATTTACTCATCCTAATTTAACTTCATCTCAATAGTGAAAAAATAATCTTTTTCTAGTCACATATATTTTCACATGATATTGAATTGATATTGTAGAAAATATCTCCTATTCTAGGAATACTAAAAAATCCACAGCCACGAACAACACATACTCCATAAATCCCAATTACCCAAGCTTCACTTGGCTTTGGATTAAAACAATAGCATAGTCATCTCGCGGCCACGTCGCAGTCAGCGTCAATAGCCCGACGTCACGTCAACGTCATCTCGTTTTTGACAACGTCAACGTCAGTGACAGCATTGACGAGTTGAACTCAAAGTCGGGCTTGTGTTCGATTGGCTTTTGTTTGCAAACAACTGGTTGGTTTTGATACTCGAGTCTCCTTTTGAAGATTTTGAATGGATTGTTTCTGGGCGGCTTCTCTTTGTTGGGGCTGTGTTACTTAGGCCGCGTTTCCACTTGCAAGCAACTCGCATGAAAGTTTTATTACATTGCGAGACACGAATGACACGATCGAGCGATTGATCACATTATGCGAATGACCTTCGTGTCATTCGTGTGGTTATCGCCTGTGTTAACTGAAAATGTTGCAAGCGACACGATATTGTAGAAATCGGACTTCCCTGACTTTGAGTGGTTACCGCTTGCTGTAACCCGGCAATGTGTCAACCGTCACGAGTTTGTAATTTGTAGGAGTTGCGCATTCCGTTTATGCGTGATATTTTTGAGAAGCTTTAACTGACGATCATCAATAACATCTCAACGGCTGAACGGATTTGGAATGTTTTTTTGAACATAGTAGTCTTTGGCCAGGATTAGGACATAAAGTAGGACACTATTTATCCCGGTCTCTTCTCTAAATAGTATACAAGTAAAATTAAAATTTTCCAAAAATCCCGACAACCTTTTTTATTTCTTGTTTTTTAAACCAGATAATTTATCTAGTAGTAGGCACGCTTCGATCAACAATCTATCGAACACGTAATTATGACACGATATCTTGCGAAATTACCCCGATTCAAACAGCATAACGCCCATAACTTTCGAACGTGAACCGATTTTCATCAAACATAGCTAAGAACACTTTCGATGAAGACAACTTTCCAACAAAAAAACTAAATCAAAATCGGTTCAACAATTTTGGAGCTATAATGCTACAAACAAACAAATACACAAATAAACAAATACACAGGTACCTTCATACACACGTAAAACTTATAAAACCCCTCTTTGTCCGTGGGAGTTTAAAACCAGCCTTAGATATATAATGCGATGTATGTAAATGATATTAAATAGAAAGATGACTCGATTTGCTACCGAGTGGTATTAGCCACTAGGAGCTTGACTTATTATATACCATCCCGACCTTTTATAAGGGTGTCCATAATAACTACCACAAGAAAATTAACACACATACACCAACTGATCTTAAACGCATTCCCTTTCAGTGTTGACGTCACAAATCAATCGCGCTAGACGTACCTACCTACCTACCCACGGCTAATGGTAATCGGTGAGGAACCTCTGATGTAGGAGATAAATACTTACCTGGCATCCCCATCCCTTGGATAGACACGGGGGAGGAGAACGGCGAGCGTGTGAGCGAACTTGTTGAAGGGATTAGTAAGGAGATTAAAGATGACGTAATCTCTGATAAGTAGGGGAAACTAAATATTGGAAAAGCCGAAGTATCTCTAAAACTTCTTCTTAGTGTGTCTAAAGGAACGTCCTCACTGAGAGCATTCACTTGTAATGATCATTTGACGTCGAATATTCGAGTGGTGTGGACGTTGAGTCAAGCGTTACAAAGCTTACACGCAAGCGCGAACTTCGGCCGGTGTGGACGTCGCAACGATTTTCGCGGAAACGGCTCGCATTCGCATGTTCACGCAAATAAAACGCTCGAAAGCGAGTACTTTTATAATGAAATCAATGTGTATGTATGTAGGCCACTTGTAAAGCATGAAACAGATCCTTGATCGTAAGTGTTGGTCAATCGTATTATCGAATGAATGACATTTAACGAGATTGTATTCGAGTGCTCCAAGCTCGCAAAGGAAAGTTCATAGTTTTGCTCGTAAGTGAATGCTGGGCTCGCTTGGAAGCATTTGTTGCTCGCCTGCGATTGCTTGTTTACAAATGCTCACGAAAGAATGCTCCCAGTGAGGACGGTCCTTATGGCAAAAATAGTTAATAAATTTCTTCATCTTGCCAAGGTTTCGCCTCCATCAGAAGAACCCATGCATCCAAGAAAAC
This sequence comes from Orthosia cruda, assembly GCA_964057195.1. NCBI lineage: Eukaryota > Metazoa > Arthropoda > Insecta > Lepidoptera > Noctuidae > Orthosia > Orthosia cruda. The sequence goes on from OZ059854.1 coordinate 2,553,129, forward strand.
TATATCGACGACGAAGTTACGGTTAGGTAGAGTATGTAAAAGTACTTTCTTCCCTATTTTCTTAGATTTCTCTTTGTTCAACGCCATGTGTCCTTGATTTCGTATAAAACAAAGCATCTGTTAAGCAACATTTCCTAAATAATGTCCTGTTACTAATTGATATCTATTGTCTATGCTTGACGACCGTGTGTCAGCTGACGTCATTGGTGACGCGGCAGTCTGTTAGAGATTCTGAAGCAACGTCCTGGAGATAGTGTCGTATATAATGGATGAGGAAGTTATTGATTTGAACTGTTGATAGTTAGCAAATGATACCTATTTTTAACCGACTTACCAAAAAGGAAGAGGTTCTATGTTCGACGTTATGTATGGTTTTTTTTTTTATAATGTATGTGCAGCGATATCTCCGTCAATTGTGGATCGATATTGAAAATTATTTTTTTGTTGAAAGAGTATGTTCCGAAATTGGTCCCATTTTAATTTGGTGAAGATCTGATGAAGAACTTCGGAGATATACAACATAACTCTTCAATAAATAACGGCAAATCTCTCGGGATTGCTGCAATCGCATGTCTTTTATTGTTTATACCATTTAATAACATAACATCACGCCAGTACGATATAAGGGGTGCGCAGATGTCTACAGTTCACCTTGGTACACTCTCATTTCTCCGGTTATGTTCAGTTTCATGATATTCGGGTAATCTATTCTGGCATTATAGGTACCTCACTTAACTACTTGCCTATTAGGTAGGTACTAGATTAGGTTAAGGCAAAGAAAACGTCCCCACTAGGTGGAGTGTCGACCTGATCATGGCTGCGAGAGTCCGCTGGATGCAAGACGCGTAGGAAAGACCAGTGTGGTGTCGCTTGAGGGAGGCCTATGTCCAGCAGTGGACGACTTTTGGCTGAAATGATGATGATGAAAGAGACGTGTACTTGGTAGTATGTTTCCGTGATAAAATTTGCCAATTTCACTTGGATGAATTTGCTAGCAAAAGCTAGCAGGGATCGGTTTGGAAACGAGTCGGGTTTGTTTTCGCAATTTACAATTACCCACAGACCTTTATTTTTTGTACTCAAAAGCTACTTGCTCAACCCTTGCGTTGATCGATGTATTAATGATACCCAATCACCATTAATTGGGTAATTCAAAGCTGTCCTCAACTATCATGTTTTCTTTTGTAAATAATATTAATACCCTTTCAATAAAATCGAAGCACTTTCAAACTGCGTTCTTTTCTGCTCTTACCCGGGGCTCACACTCGCTTAGAGCCAAGTACTGGCACAAGTGTTCAGTACAGTCACCAGCATAAATACTTACGTGAAATAACAAAACATCACTCCTGTTTCACAAAAGGTTTAGGCAGAGGAGCACCTACAGTACCCCTACATTTCGCCAGTGGGAATCCCCCTCTTTGCATACATTTTTTAGGTATAATGTTGTTTGGCATAACGTTTTCGCATAACTTTGGGCCACTCTTGAACCGCGAACATGTTTGTTTTGTTCCAAAGTACATTATGTGTAAATATCATTTTGCGCTTATAACATTATGCTTCATTATAATTATGATAACAGTATTTATGGCAATATACATTATGGCAAATCGTTTATGCCTAATAATATTATGCGTAATGATCATTATGCTGAATTTCGTTATTGCCAATGTAAATTATGCCAATAAGTTTTATGCTTATCATTAGTAGATCAGTCAGGTTTCAGAGTCATTTAATAGGGGGCTAGATTATTGCCATCAACCGGGCACAAATCCTTGGAGGCAGTCTTACATATATATATATATATATATATGTCTGGGAAATTATCCAATGACTTCTCCCGCTCTGGGTGAAGCGGGAGGGCGTGTCAGACTTTTACTGACTAAAACCCACCCGTGTTCCTTCAGTTGCTTGTGCCCGGGCCGCGGTATTTCTCTTTCAAATTTATCCGCGACCCAGACGCAGTCTTACCCTGATAAACAAAATTGTAAAGCGATTTTCTCGTTAATAAAGATTAACTCAATGTCAAATTCAAATTCGTGACATTTGAGGGAGGCCCATGCTGAGCAGTGGTCTTTCGGCTGAAATGATTATAATGATGATAAAAGATTAACTAAAAAGTAAAAACCAATTACATAATACTTAATTACTTAGTTTAATAAAGTAAAATATTATCTTGGTGGTTCCCAACCATTTCTCAATCATCAACACTTAAGGATAAAATCGCTTCTGAATTTTGTGTAGCGGACAAATATTTATGCTCGTGACTGTACTACACTGTGTGGTAAGCTCAACCAACTGTAACGGAGTAACTTTCGCATCGGCAACTCTGAACACACCGTGTGTCCTTGTGCTGGGGGCACATTAGCAGGTAGACATGGGAATTAGGGGACGTTGACGTCACGCATGGTTGCAGGAGACATAGACACAGAGGAAGTCTCACAGTTGTTATATAGATAGACCATCTTGGTAAGGTTTTCGCATAAAAAATTAAGTTACTGTCAAAAATTGTCTTTAGAAGGTACAGTACAACAATTTTCTTACTGTCCCTCGGCAAACTTCGTATTTTGTCAGTCGTCGGCTTTCTATCAGACTTTCAAGTTGATTGAGAGCGTCCGGTCAAGTGCAAAGAGCAACTGATAGAAAGCCGATGATTGACGAAACACGAAGTATGCCGAGGGATATTAAGAAAAGAGTTGTACTGTACCTATAGTTGTAGCAAACTCAGCCAAAGTGTATCTTAGATACATTTTAGGTATCTTAAAGATGGCAAAGTGCAACTTAGCCTAGAATCAGTCTTAGACTAGATTCAGTCAGTAATTTGAAAAAGAAACTGTTAACTAATCTATACCAAAATTATAAAGAGGAAAGATTTTTTTGTTTGTATGTTTGTTTGGACCGAATACGCTCCGAAACTACTGGACCGATTTAAAAAAATATTTCACCTATGGAAAGCTACATTATTCCTGAGTAACATTATCTATAATTTATTTTCAAAAAAAATTGAGATCCTTATGAAAATTGCAATAATGTAACCAAAGGTCGCAAAATTTTGCCTATAACATTCATTATTTGGCGTGCGCTGAGAAAACAATTGATGATATATAAAAAATATGTACTACATGATAAAAGTACACAAAAGTCTACAAAAAAGGCTGCGGGAGAATATACCTCACTATCATAGTTAAGTCACAATAGCAGCTTTTGTGTTCTAAAATGTAATTAGATCACCGGTAGAAACAAAAGTTGCTTACATTCGTATTGCAGTATTAATTCTTATTCAAATAAATAGTTTAACGAATTGATAGGTAGGTAGGTAGGGTAAATGGGTAGGTGGGTAGATAGGTAGGGCAGGGTAAGAAGGGTATGTAGGGTATGGTAGGGTAGGTAGCCAGTTGACGGGAGCGAAGACGCGGGGGTTAGCTAGTTCGGTACAAGCAGTTGGTATAAACGCTAACGCTAAATCTGTGCAAATTCAAAACCTATTTCAAATCACGCTGTTTCTTTGGAAAAGCTTGCAATTTTGAAGACTATTATTTGATTTATATATCTTGGAATAAAGTTCGTTCCCTGAACCAATAACCAATTATCCCGAACCATACCAACTGCTTGGAGATTCGTAACTTCGAAGCTATTGTAACCCAAGGTCTACATTAGAATTAGTATTTGTTCCCCGAAACAAATATTAATTCTAATGATTGTGACCATGTCAGCTTAAAAACTTATACCAAGCTCTACATCTCTCAACTCGTAATCAATTTTAATAACTTTACTAATATATGTGTTTCCGCAGACACAGTCAAAATCAAAATCAATATTTTTATTTCACATAGGCCTACATGGGCACTTATAAAACGTCGACAAAAGGTGCACGGTTCGGGTTGGTCGTTTCCTATGGAGAAGAACCGGCAAGAAACTCCATGGTTACTCTTTTAAAAATGGTTTGGTTTTACAATATTTCCATGTTACAGCATTAGTACTTAGACATGTGGGGACAACGTAGGCCCGACTTATGACAATAAGTCGTAAGAAACTAAAAAAATAAAATAAAAGGATTATATATTTTATAAAAAAGTTAACAAATGTTAACTAGCAACTAGAAGGCCTACAATGTTCACACATTCACAAAACAATCGGTAAAAGAATCTATACATTGTAAATAAAAATAAGTATAACAAGACTAAATTTAACATGTGGCACAAATTTTGTTATCAGTGCTGTAACTATTCTTAGCAAAGGGCTATAAAGATGTTTGAAAACCATTGTAAAAAGTCTAATTAAAAGAAGGAAAGAAAAATGAGATTGAGAATAGTTAGAGACATCCACATATTTGTGCCGTTTACAAGTTACCAGGGAAGCTGCATGCGCAGAAGGAGCTAAGGCCAAATGTTTTTATCTTCAACGTAGTCCTTGATTTTATAATATGCGTTTTTAATAAGGATACGTTTGATGTAGTTTTTGAACCTTCCATCGGTCAGTTCTATAACTGACTTTGGCAACTTGTTATAAAAGCGTATACTGTCTATAAGAAAAGACTTGCTAGTTTTCGTTAATCTGAATTTGGGTATTACAATTTCGTGCTTACTGCGTGTATTTAAATTATGGAAGTCGCTTCTAGTTTTGAACAGCCCCCGATTTTTACGGACATACAAAATACATTCCAAAATATAAAGTGAAGGTAGAGTCAGTATATCGATCTCTTTAAATTTTTCTCTGAGGGACTCGCGAGGACCCATTTTATAGATTGCGCGGATTGCCCTCTTTTGTAGGATGAAAATTGAGTCAACGTCTGCTGCTGATCCCCACAGCAGAATGCCATAAGACATAATACTGTGGAAATAAGCATAGTATACTAACCTAGCTGTAGCTACATCGGTTAGCTGCCTTATTTTCCTTACTGCATATGCAGCCGAACTTAACCTACCCGAAAGAGTTCTAATGTGTTAAACAGTGCATGTGTTTGACAACAATTCCAATTGTTTTTCTAGAATTGAACGGGAAGATGTAAACAGACGATGTAGTAATAAGTTTAAATAATAGCCCTTAATTCTTGACGGTACAACGTTTATCAACTGAGAAGTTCTGCTTTGGTTAAGGTTTTGAATTAAAAAAGTTACACAAAAAATTATTGCGAAGTGGCTGACAAACTTTTGTCATTCAATTCCATGAATGACCTTGACCTTGGAAAGCGTGTTTACAATTTAAAGGTTACATAAAAATAGATAGATTGTAGATTGGTACAGTCTAAGGTCAAAAGTACACTGTCACGAAATTCAAATGGCTTGTTTTTGTAGAAGAAATTACATTATCCACAACTGGTTTAATATGTTGTATATGTCGCATCAAGGCTTGCTGATAGGTGTAAACTATCATGAAGTCAGGATGTATTCTCTTAAGTTAATACATCGTGTGTAGGCAGGTCGGTGGGTACAGTCGTGAAAATGAAATCACACAAATTATTAGATACACTGAGTTTTTTCAAATAGTCACAACTTAGTTACAATCTTGCTTACTAATATTACGGATCGACACTGATTTTATAAATCAACTGCTATATTCTGCTGTCCCCACCACGCAAGTTGTAAGAAAAATCGAGCCAATGCGTAGTTATTCTTGATTTGCCGATAGGTGGCATGCTTGTGATTTGTTTTGACGTCCGTACTATTGTCTAAACCCTACATATATAAATTAAAGTATAGATTATAGCCGTGAAAAGATAAAATTCTGCTGCCTACAAAAAAATTGCCTTTTCTGTTTTGGTAGAGCGTGACTGCACTTTTGACCCTTAACTGTACACTGATTGTTCCTATTATTCTGTTCGAAATAATCAGTTTACAATATATCGATAGTTTATAGAATTTGGGAGTATTTCATTATTTAACGAACTTTGCAATTATCCGGTGACAATGATAAACATACGGTATACAATTCACAAAGCAACCCCTTCTTCTGCCTCCAAGAAGTAGGGTTGCTTTACCGAAGCTCGCTATGTAACCTAAACATTACATCTCTAGCTCGACTCAATTTCAATAACTTTACTAATATCCGTGTTTCCGCAGACACAGTGCATGTGTTTGACTATGAATCCAATTGTTTCTATAGAATTGGATATAGGTCAAGAGTTTTGAGTGGGAAGATGTAAACAGGCGATGAAGTTATAAGTTTAGTTGCTATCCGTATGGTTTCACAGCTGAGAGCGTGGGTAGATACGATTTCAGTTAGTAATCTACGGCGAATCGTTGTTGTGTAGTAAGTTACTTAACTATTCATAACAAAAACATCTAACAGTATTTTAGAACAGAATCATAAAGAAGCATTGATAACTAAAATAAGCCCCGTAATATGCTATATAGCCCCTAATGGAATGGTTTTCATCTATACTAATATAATATTATAAAGCTGAAGAGTTTGTTTGTTTGTTTGAACGCGCTAATCTCAGGAACTACTGATGGGAATTGAAAAATTATTTAAGTGTTGGATAGCCCATTTATCGAGGAAGGTTATAAGCTATATAAAATCACGCTATGGCCAAAAGGAGTGGAGCATAAATTAAAAATGTTGCAAAAACGGCAGCTTCCGTTGCGTGCGCTGCGTAAGCGGTTAAAGTTACGCAACATTCACGTATGTAGGGTAGGTAGCCAGTTCAAGGGAGCGAAGCTGCGTGGGGCAGCTAGTGTTAATATTACCCTTTATCAGACACACCATAACCCAGGCTACGAGCAGATGCAGTTAAATTTTGAATAAATCTCAATATAATTGAGACCAACTCGGGGACCGAACCTAACACCCCATGCTTAGAAGTCGTGATAGCGACGATATCCCAGTGAGGCAGTTGAGACATAGATGGGCGTGAAAAATTAAGAAAATATAGTGTCGCTAAATTGAGCCTGCATTTGTCGTCTATAGTTTTTGAAAAACATATATTCTATAGTTTTATCCACAGGAACTGTGCACTTAATCAGGATAATCTAACACTCTGGTAAACCTAATGTATGTTTCAATCAGATTACTTCAAGGTATATAGTTACCGCCTACAAACAAACGAACAATAAATTGTACCTCTTCGTCATCATCATCATCATCATCATCATCATCATCATCATCAGTTTTTAAATGTTCCCACTGCTGGGACACAGGCCTCCTCTCTGTAAGAGTGGGAATGGGCCATAATCCACCACGCGGGCCCAGTGAATGTGGGATGATGTCACATGTCTTCGAGTTTTTTATTCTAGGACATGCCGGTTTCCTCACGATGTTTTCCTTCACCGTTTTTATAGCAGTGGTGATGAAATAATTTACACAACGTAATGCGCCTGCCTGGGTTCGAACCCACGACCTACGACACGTAAGTCGGGGCCGTTACCACTGGGCCACCACTGCTCTCAGTAGCCTCACCTCTTCGTATTAAAGTTTAAATAATATTGTCTTATTAATAACGTTGTATTTTCTTTGTTTCAGGGGACCAACATACTTCAAGAAATTCTAAAATTATCCAAAACCCGCGACAAAGTCACTACACTGCAGTTTTCATACATTTTATAATAATTAATTAAAAACCCTCTCCAATCCTTGTATATTCAGTGATGAGTGCTTAGTAGTTGTGCGGTAAAAAACATCGCATGGAATTACATTGCGTCGGTTCGATTCTCCGGCTGAGCAAACAGAAGAATAGGTGAGATGTTATTTTTTTGTTGAACACAATTTAAATAAATTCCTTTAGTATTTTTAATACCGATATCTGTCAAAAATTCACCAGTTTCGCCAGTCAAAGCTGTCACAGGGTAAGTTTTTTAAGTGGCCTTGGATGGCCAAATCCGAAACAATGAGGAATAGCGATCAACACTCAAAGGAGTCACGAGAATTTTATAAACTAAAACTGCATCAATGGATTTTGAAAAAAATACATGCTGTATTATATTAATATTACACCATTCGATAGTGTCGCTAATAAGGATAAAATGCCAGGAATGTCAACGGCAAACTTGAAGACCTCAGTTGTAACAAAATACTTTTTTTTGTAGTATCATACTTTTCCAATTTAAGGAAAATCTTTTAAATTAGTCCATTATTGCAGGAGGAAATAGGCGAGAGCCAAACCACGAATTCAGACTTTTTACTTTGGCAATTCAGTCGGAGCTCTGTGCCCAAATATCCTCATAAGGGCCTCACGTGGACAGACAACAGTACATGCGGCACACGATAAAAGGCGGGTCAGCCAATTACACTGACAGGTCTTGAACTCGGTTTAGATGTTCAGATCATTTTCAGTTTCATTAGAAAAACCTCCTTAAAAAAACATTTTTCTTTTATAATAAACTAGCTGTTGTCCGCGACTTCGTTCACGTAGCTACAACTAAAATATAATGTGCTATTCCAGACCTATGGAGGGACAGATCTTTGTGCCGTTACAGATCCGTTCATCCATTCTGGCATGATTGAGTCATACACATTCATCCATCCATGCATCTATCCTAACTTTCGCATATATAATATTTGTAGGAAGTAGGATAATTGCACTTAACTTATTACCCAAAACTGACACAATACATAATTGAAGAAACTTTTTCATGACGTAAGCCACGGACAAAGGTCGCAGGTCAATATTGGAAGCGTACCTAGCATCCAGTAAAGGTCACGGCTAGCCATTGCATTCATGTAAGCGAACTCGCCGGCAATCTATAGGAGCTTTGTCCAGAAATCAACTTCTTTCGATATTGAATTGGAGTTGCATATTGACATTAGGTAGGTAACAATTTCTACCTAAATCCAACTAGTTTGAAGGGTGCCGTGTGTAATTACAGCCACATCATAATTCATTAAGTCCATGACCAGTGTGTGTTGCCAGTTATGACAAATGGCTCTCAGACGTGGTCGCTCACAATGGGCCTCATCAGAAAGCTTACAGTCACACAAAGAGCAATGGAGAGGGCCATGCTCGGAGTATCCTTGCGTGATCGAATCAGAAATGTAGAGATCCGCAAGAGAACCAGGGTTACCGACATAGCCCGAAGAATTGCCAAACTTAAGTGGCAGTAGACAGGGCACATTGCTCGCAGAAAGGATGGCCGATGGAGCAGAAAAGTTCTGGAGTGGTGACTGGGAACTGGAAGACGTTGCGTTGGAAGGCGTCCAACTAGATGGACCGATGACCTGGTGAAGGTTGCGGGGATCTGCTGGATGCGGGACGCACGGAACTTGTCAATGTGGTGACGCTTGGGGCAGGCCTATGTCCAAAAGTAGACGTCATTCGGCTGATATGATGATGATGATCATTCTACAGCAGTCTGTGGTTGGAAGAATCCACAGATCATTCCACTAGGTGGACCGATTTCAGCTGAAATGATGGTGATGACAGGTTTGCCTCGCGAGATGACAACGCATCTATGATCTCTCAGATTGACAGATGACTTCCAGATGTTTCAGTCCAGGCTAAGGTTTTCGTAGGCAGTGGTACCGCTTTCCATACATACTACTTACTGTGACTTGGGCCGTGTTTATCTAGCTGTTCCTGTCCTACAGCTGGGCACACATTCTTCTCCCACACCGTCTCGAACTAGTCCTCATAATACGCGTCTAAAACAACCCGCTACATCTTCCTGGGCCGGGATTGACGGCACTCATCAACTTAATTAACCCAATGCGTGGACACTCTTGCTTCTGGTCTAGTTATTACCTACCCAATAATAAAAATATGTACTCTTAGTTATGGTTATAGCGTAGGGCAGCTCACGGATAGTTTTAACTGGCACTAATAAACAGTTACCTAGTTCAATCCTAGCCTAGCCAAACTTTCATCTACCAGAGCCAAATGGAGAGAGATCGTGTGGTGAGTGACAAGAACCCAGCGATCGCACATAATTCATCGTGACCACGACCGCTTTCTCAAGTGTGAAACGAAGAAGAAGAATTCTTAATCTTTAGAACTCACGATCTCTCTTCCGCACTCCAACAACGCTTCCACAACTTCGACTATAACTACTTTCAATTAAACATAGTCAAGATATCCAGCTAAATAAACTTTCAGTTTAACAGCTAAAAACGACCGTATAATCTCATTAAACTGTGGCGGTCTCTGGTCAACGACGCATTAACTGTGCCGGCGATAACCAAACTGTTTGCAGGTCATTTACTTGCGGATTGTTGTAGTGGTTATTATATTAGCTGAATATTGGCTAGGGTTTAGAGAAAGAAATGTTAGAAGTAAATAAAAAAAGTTAATCCAAAAAATAAAAAAACCCATCTGCTTAAAAAGCGAACTAAAAAGACGTAAACAAGAAGAAAATCATGCTGTGCAGTCGGAAGATAAATATTTGCGAGCTGGCTGACCAAAACCATGCAGTTTTTATTTTCGATTTAGGTACATTCAAACATATAAGTGTTATTTATTTTTGTAATCATATCTTAAAACCCTTTATTTTGATACTTTACGATAGATTGTATCACACAATATGGCGCCCAAAATCCGCTATTTTTCTATTTACCAATTTTAATGTAGCCATGACAATCGCTAGGTTAAGACGTCTAGATTGACGTAAGAATCATCAAAATCGGCCAACGCGATACATAGACTGATAAATATAAACCCTCCTTCGGCAGTCGGTTAAATAGTTTTTGTGTCAATCAGCCTAGCCTAGGGCCAACTTAAACTGGTTTCCAGTCTAATCAGATGCAGCTGAGTAGGTACCAGTATTTTACACGGAGTGACTGCCATCTGAAATCCACAACCCAGTACCTACCTAGTTAACACGATACCCACGATACACGATACGAGATTTCTGGCTAGTCTATGTATGTTGGGACCGAAATAATTACTTGGAAAACCCTCGTGAAAGTGGTAACTGGTAACAGAAAAAGTCACAAAATATATCGATCTCGCTCAAGAGGTTACCGTGGGGCTTATATTCATTTCCTAAAAACCACATTTTTGGTTTTTAAACAGTCAGGTATCCAAGATAAAAATTATCCTGTGTTAATCCTGGATATATTCCAAACCCTCCACACTATTCCAATCATCTGCAACTCCTGGAAACCATGGCACACAGTGGAAACCACTAGAAAATCACCGAGGTAATGCTCGTCTGGTACCGAAGAAACGATTTAACTATAAGATAGTTAAATCGTTAGATCCCGCAACGAAATGAATCGGAAAAGAACAGCGGTGCAGGAAGTAAAAACATAGGTCATATACACCCGTTTATGTGATAATCAGTAACAAGCATGCAAACTTTTCAAGAACTTTCCCTACATATACCTACATAAAATATAATAAATCGGAAGAAAAGTCATTTTTGTACATCGAAAATATTTCCAAAAAGGATAGTCAGGGTGTTAAAGGATAACCAACAGAACCCATTTCTAGCATTTTTGGAATTTTTGTCGGTTTGCCTGTTTATCGATTTGTCTTTTTAACCCCCGACGGAAAAAGAGGGGTGTTATTATAAGTTTGAGGTGTGTTGCTGTGTATCTGTGTGTCTGTGTATCTGTGTGTCTGTCTGTGGCATCATAGCGCCGCAACGGATGAACCGATTTTGATTTAGTTTTTTAGCTATGTTTGAATAAAATCGGTTCAGCGGTTCAAAAGTTATGCGCGTTTTACTGTTTAGATCGTGATTTTTTCGCAAGATAAATGTGTAGGGGGTTTTTTAAATTTTGAAATTTTACTTGTTATTTGTGCACGCATCGCCTAAAATGTACGGAACTAATGTGGATAACGTTTATACATTAAAATTGCGTGTAACTTGCTTAGTATTTGTTTCATCGCCTATCAAAAGTTAGATGATTTTTAATTATCACAACACGCGCAATTCAGATGCTCGGACTGTTGAACTCTATATTCGATAGATGGCGTTGTGCATTTGAAGTCATTTTCGGAATGGTGGTGTCAAGATTCCCCGCGAAAGAAATACACAAACAAAAAATTGGTAGGCAGGATTGTAAGTAGGGTAGGTAGGAAGATAAGTAGGGTAGGGTAGGCTGTTGAAAGGAGCGAAGCCGCGGGCACAGCTAGTTCATAAAAAAGTGGAAAGAAAATACGTGTGTTTTATAAGCACACAGTCCTACCCTTCTAGGATTACAAACGTGATGTTATGTTATGTGGAAATATGTTAGGAATGGAAGCTCTTTATCCGTTGTTTTATGCGTATCATAACACCCACAACTGTTGGAATGTAGACCGTTTATTATGGTTCAATGGGGTGAAGACAGTTTGGTAGTGAATTGCCTTTTATATTAGACCAACATATAACACTACAATAAAAATACAGTGGTTTTTTTTAATCTCTCTATCTCACTTGATGTTAAGCGGTGATATGGTCGACGGTGTAGCACGCTTGCCTTGACTTAAAGACTCTGAGGTTGTAGCAATCGGGAAACAGACTCCGGCAGGGAATTCCACTCCTTAGCTGTACGAATAATGAAAGTATTTCCAAAACGTTTAGTGCGTATGGGTGGGGTGTCCACCATGTACCAATGGCACATCGCCGTAACTCTTGTAGTCCGATGATGAAACGGGCTAGGTTGGAAAGATCATGCAATTCCATCGCAACTCACCACTGTGATGCAATAATTTACAAAAAGTAAAGCGCCTGCCTGGGTTCGAACCCACCGTTACCACTGGGCCACTACGGCTCTCGGAATCTAACATCATAATAAATTTGTTTTGGTTGGTTTTCACAAATACTGCAACTTCGAATATGTTCATTCACGGTAATGTCAGTATTTACATTCAACAAAAAAAGATTTGCAAGTGTCTGTAAATTTTAACCGGAACATTGCCCTGATGCACTTTTTTTGGGTTTTAAATATCAGATATTGGTAGAGTTTCCCCAAAAATAACACCGTACCTACCTATCTTAATATTGAACTAAGCATGCCATGGTATGCTGTAACAATAGAGTCCGTTCCTAGTACTGGTGCAAGTTTACGTATATAAAGTATAAGTGGATTTGCTAACTCTCTTCGCCAAATCTATCGTGTGTGTGCCTTCCCATCGAGTCGTTGGTCCATGGTTAAGCCAATACGAATGTTCCATACGAACATAAACACACACACGCCTGTATTTTTTGCAGGGTTGGAAAGAGCTGGCTCAAAATTGGTTTAGCCGTGATTGAAAGATCAAAGCTTTTGGAAGATTCAAAACAAATGAATGTCTTGATTCACGCTCACCTACTTTATTCTTCGTTACATTGAAGCATCAAAACTTCTAAGACTTTCAAGTGATCTCTGACGTCTTTGAAGCCTCTCCGTAGTTGTTTTTGATCATTAAAGAACAATGGTAGTTACTACTCACTTTATTTGTATTTGTAATAACGGTGGGAAGAGATCATAGGGACATTCTGAATTAGGGTTATTTGTGCTAGTGTACGTTACGAGTTTCAGATGAGAAAATAGATGCGTCGCATTATTGCGATACAAGCATTGATTTGTTCATTTATTGATAAGTGCGCAACTGGTCCTTTTAAGTTCCTGCCAATAATATTACCTAACAGTACTTTTAAATGAATAAAGAGAGCATATTATTAGCGCTTGTTGACTAGCATTGGAGATTAAGGTATGATGTTATGATAAGAATCCGACAATAGCTTTGTTCATCATCAGTAAAGTGACATGGTGATAAGCCAAAATAGTACATTGTGTATTAAGGGCGGTAGGTAAGGAATTACGATCGAGGCTCTAGTAGAAGCCCGAAGTCGAAGACTGAGGGCTTTCTGAGTCGAGCTTCGTAATTCCCGTACCGCCCGTGATACATACAATGTTTTTCATCACATTTGCGAGTAATAATTATGAATTATAGCTTTAATACACAAGTCAGCACAGTTGCTATTACGATATACGTTAACTATTTTTTAAGCGGTTGGCGAATTTTTGCCCACACCACAGATTATACAGTGTTTCGTTCAGAAACTTTAAGGGCAAATACTTAGGTATGCACATATAGCCATGACGGAGTGTAAAAAGAATTAAATAATTTCGACGTTTTCATACTACAACTATTAAAATCGATTATTAAGAACATTAGTTGAGTATTTAAGTAACATGTAGCGAGATTGCAAAGAAATTCCTGTTTTGATAACATTTTAAGACAATTTTTCAATTGCGTGTAAACTCCTTGCTTGAACTTTCATGACCTGTGTGCTGCGCCATAAATTAAAAAAATATTACTTACCGCCCTAGGGTTTCATGACAAAAAGAAAGCCCGAGGGTTTTATATGGGGCATTACGGCCAAGTTAACCTGTATGTTTAGATACTTTTTACGTGCAAGTGTGATGAAAAATAATTTACGTACTTACTATTTAATTTATTGACTTATTATTCACAAAATATCAATATTTCGTGACTCAGCCAGAATGAAAGCATAAACTTAATTTCAGTTGAGACATGAAAAATTAGAATTTAATGTTTATTGCCCTCTATAATCTCATATATCGATATTCTATCATCCAATCTTTCACATATTGCGTTATTGTATATTCGATATAAATTCTTTCAAGCTTGAGAAAAAAAACAGCTTCAAGATTTTAGCTAAATATTCATATAGAATTATTACTTGCAACAACATGAGTCATTACTACCCACCGCTAATGAAAATCTCATAAAAATCGGAGCAGCGGTTCTGTAGATATAAACAGATAGGATAAAGCGATAAACACGTCATACTAAATTCGGTTTAGGTGTTATTTAAGAGCAACTTGCTTGAAAGGCATTACATGACTCTAGAACCTTAATAAAAGCACAGATAATATTATAATACTAGTAAAGGTGATAACTAGCTTCTGCCACCGGCTTCACCTGGAAGTTATCCCAGGTTAACGAACTCCCGGAATAAAAAGTATCCTATGCTTTTCTACTTGGAAAAATCCAATCTATCTCTGGTCCAAAACTAATCATAATTATCAGTTTAGCCGTGAAAGCGTAACAAACAGACAGACTGCCAGATACTTTGGCATACACAGTGTCACTGCGCGGTTGCCTGTTGCAATCTCTGCTCTTTTAATTTAAATCTTATCTATACTAATATTATAAAGCTGAAGAGTTTGTTTGTTTGTTTGTTTGTTTGAACGCGCTAATCTCAGAAACTACTGGTTGGAATTGAAAAATTCTTTTTGTGTTGGATAGTCCATTTATTGAGGAAGGTTATAGGCTATATAACATCACGCTACGACCAACAGGAGCAGAGCACAAATGAAAAATGTTGCAAAAACGGGCAAAATTATTCCTTTTTGAGAGCTTCCGTTGCGTGCGCTGCGTAAACGGTTTAATTACACAACAATCATGTATGTAGAGTAGGTAGGGTTGATGGGTAGGTAGGTAGCCAGTTGACGGGAGCGAAGCCGCGTGGGACAGCTAGTCTTACATATATAGCACTAGCTGACCCCCGGGGCTTCGCTCCCGTCAATTAGCTACCTATCTACCTACCCTACCTACTCTACCCACTACCCTACCTATCCTACCCTACCCTACCTTACCTACCCTACCTCTTACTCTACCTATCACACCCTACCTGCCCTATCCTACCTACCCTCCCCTACCTACCTACCCAAACTTATCTACCCAACCCTACCTACCCTACCCTACTTAATTATGTAGTACATATTTGTTATCTATCATCAATAGTTTTCTCAGCGCACGCCAAAGAATGAACTTTAAATGTAACATTTTGCTACTATGGGTTACATTATTGCAATTTTCATAAGAATATCTAATTTGTTTGGTCATAGTGGCTTCCACATAAAAGGTAGATATAGGCTGTCAAGGACTTTTATTTAGAACTAAATATTATAAAGCTGAAGAGTTTGTTTGTTTGTTTGTTTGTTTGTTTGTTTGAACGCGCTAATCTCAGAAACTACTGGTTGGAATTGAAAAATTCTTTTTGTGTTGGATAGTCCATTTATTGAGGAAGGTTATAGGCTATATAACATCACGCTACGACCAACAGGAGCAGAGCACAAATGAAAAATGTTGCAAAAACGGGCAAAATTATTCCTTTTTGAGAGCTTCCGTTGCGTGCGCTGCGTAAACGGTTTAATTACACAACAATCATGTATGTAGAGTAGGTAGGGTTGATGGGTAGGTAGGTAGCCAGTTGACGGGAGCGAAGCCGCGTGGGACAGCTAGTCTTACATATATAGCACTAGCTGACCCCCGGGGCTTCGCTCCCGTCAATTAGCTACCTATCTACCTACCCTACCTACTCTACCCACTACCCTACCTATCCTACCCTACCCTACCTTACCTACCCTACCTCTTACTCTACCTATCACACCCTACCTGCCCTATCCTACCTACCCTCCCCTACCTACCTACCCAAACTTATCTACCCAACCCTACCTACCCTACCCTACTTAATTATGTAGTACATATTTGTTATCTATCATCAATAGTTTTCTCAGCGCACGCCAAAGAATGAACTTTAAATGTAACATTTTGCTACTATGGGTTACATTATTGCAATTTTCATAAGAATATCTAATTTGTTTGGTCATAGTGGCTTCCACATAAAAGGTAGATATAGGCTGTCAAGGACTTTTATTTAGAACTATTTAAGACAAACAATCCTGCAGTACATTATATTTGTGTATCTCCAATGGTTTAGGTTGAAAGATAGCTCTCTGAGGGCAGAATTTTTGCCGACTCACTTGATATTTATCGTTGTATTATGACCAAATTACAAAAAAAAATCATTATATATTGTAGCCAATGTGTTATTCTGATGTATACCTATATTACTGTAAAGTTTCATCGGAATCCGTTTAGTTGTTTTTGCGTGAAAAAGTAACAAACATACATACATCCATCCATCCATCCTCACAAACTTTCGGATGTGTATTATATATTACTCTTCTATAATAACTCGATTTTCGGGGAGGTATTCGAAATCAACCACGTGCACGCCGGGTGAAATTCGTCTCATCTAAACGCGCGCAGGGATACATCATATCAGTATACAATTGCAACTCCGGGCAATAGCTAGTCACGACCTATATTTAGCTAGTAGTAAAGGCAACTCATCAAAGCATTGGTTTAGTCATAAACTGATTCAATTGCGCTGGTCAATCAAACGCGTAGTGTTTATTTAGAATCGACTTGCATGCTGTTTACCTCCTCAGTGTTTGTTACGCTCTATATGCAATCTTCCTGATGGCTCGACGTGTTTCGATTAATATCACGCTGATAAGCGATTTTTACTAAGAAAAATTACATCCATGTGAACGTAAGACAAAATACTTTCACATGGACATGAACGACACACCACGATTGTATCCGGCTCGAAGGACCATGATTATAGTTTTTTTTTTTGTGGGACGTAATATAAATGAAAAATGCAGATTGGAAACGTGTGCTCCGTATACTTTATTCTTGTACAGTGACAGACATACGTGACAGTGACAGTAATATGTTTGCGTTGCCAACAACATGAACGCGATTCGTCCGCTTTACGCTTGCAAATTTCTTAGAAAATGTGTGCGTGATATCGCCTATCAACGCAAATTAAAATGCATCGGGCCTCAGGACGGTCCCTTATAGTTCGAAACTTTTAAGTTAATGCACTGATGCTAATACCTTGGGCTTGTCCCTGAGGTCAAGGTCTTCTGGTTTCCAAACGTTGTCGCAAGTTTCGATCGTGCTACGAAAGACATCATCATCTGCCTATCCTTTTCCTAACTGTGTAGGTCAGCTTTAAGTTTAATAACATGCAGATGAATATTATTACTTTGATTTACCAGAAACAAAAACGGTGAAGGAAAATATTGTGACGAAACTGGCATGTCCTGGAACCAAAGATTCGAAGACATGTGACATCCACCAAACCACAAACGGCCCGCGTGGTGGAATACGGCCCATTCCCTCTCTGTGAGGGGAGGTCTGGGTCTCAGCAGTGGGAACATTAAAAGGCTGATGATGATCTTCCAGAAGCTGAGATCCACAACCATTTACTAGGTAACACAATAGCCCTTTGTAAGACGGGTTGTCGGCTTTTCGTATTGACACCCCGTAACGTCTGTTTTCGATGAAAGGAGAACGGGGCCAACGGCTTACCTTGCTTCCAGAGGCATGGATCAGTCTCGATTTGTAATCGATGGTCCTATCAACGGACAGATATCTTTTTCTCTAATCCTCCGAACTACTTTTACCCGAT
Source organism: Orthosia cruda (assembly GCA_964057195.1). Lineage (NCBI taxonomy): Eukaryota > Metazoa > Arthropoda > Insecta > Lepidoptera > Noctuidae > Orthosia > Orthosia cruda. Next base: position 2,571,263 of record OZ059854.1, read on the forward strand.
TCGCAGTCTCCAGAACAAAAACATTTTTTTTTATTCCTGACGAAACTTTAGTCCTAAATGGCCCAAAGCTCGCAACGCCCGATTCTGAAATTTTTCAATGTCACAATTATTCATCATCATCATCATCATCATCATCAGCCTATAGCAGTCCACTGCTGGACATAGGCCTCTCCAATTGCACGCCATTTGCTTCGATTTTCGGCTACTCTTAGCCAGCTGCTACCAGCCACCCCGCGAAGATCGTCACTCCACCTAGCCTGAGGGCGTCCCACCTTACGTTTACCGATTCGCGGTCTCCACTCAAGAACACGTCTACCCCAACGGTCATCGGTTCTACGACTTATATGGCCGGCCCATTGCCACTTCAGCTTACTTATTCTGTGAGCTATGTCGACAACTTTGGTTCTCTGCCGGATCACCTCGTTTCGGATTCGATCCCTTAGAGAGACTCCGAGCATAGCCCTTTCCATTGCTCGCTGAGCAACTTTGAACCGATGAACCAGCCGTATTGTGAGTGTCCACGTCTCGGCGCCGTAGGTCATAACAGGTAGGACGCACTGGTTGAAGACTTTGGTCTTCAGGCTCTGTGGGATACGTGACGAGAAGACTCGACGAAGTTTCCCAAACGCCGCCCAGCCCAGCTGTATTCTTCTATTAGCCTCCTTATCAAAGTTGTTCTTACCAAACTGCAGAGTTTGCCCGAGGTAAACGTATTCTCGAACAACTTTGAGAGCACCGCCATTGACCACAATGGGTCCCGGAGTGACGTGTGAATTGAACATAACCTGGGTTTTGTCCAAGTTCATCCGGAGTCCGATGCGTGCAGAAGAACCAGCTAAGCCGTTCAGCATCAGTTGCAAGTCATGCAGTGACTCTGCTATTACGACGATGTCATCCGCAAATCGCAGGTGTGAGATGTACTTGCCGTTTATATTAATGCCGCGTCCTTCCCAGTCCAGCGTCTTAAACATATCCTCCACCGCGTTGCTAAACAATTTCGGGGAAATAACGTCCCCTTGTCTAACCCCTCGACGCAGTGAGATATGCTTAGTTTGCCGGTCCTGACTTTGGACGGTCATTGTGGCGTTTGCATAAAGACATCTCAGCACTTGGATGTATCGCCAGTCCACTTGGCACCGCTGCATAGACTCCAAAACAGACCAGGTTTCGATAGAGTCAAAAGCCTTCTCATAGTCCACAAAAGCAAAACACAGGGGCAGATTATATTCTTCGGACTTCTGTATAATTTGCCGCACTGTGTGGATGTGGTCTATGGTGCTGTATCCACCTCGGAACCCGGCCTGCTCCGGTGGTTGAAACTCGTCGAATCTTCGCGCTAGACGATTCGTGACGACTCTCGAGAACAACTTATATACGTGGCTAAGAAGCGAAATGGGTCTATAATTCTTCAAAAGGGTCTTGTCACCCTTTTTGAAGAACAGAATGACCACGCTCCTTTGCCACGCTTCTGGAGTTCTCCCAGACTACAATTATTAGTGAAAATTATTTAACACCTAACTAGAGCAGTTTTGTGTTGTTTCAGGCAACTGCTTATCAGTTGCCTGAAACAACACAAAACTGCTCAACAATATTTTTGCCAAGTACGGTGATTACCAAAATGTCCCCATAATCTTTTATTCTAGCAACACAGTCTATAAAACGGCTAATTGCGGTCTTTATAGACTGAAACAAAAAACAAAAATTTTCGACGAATTTGACCCAAAAATTACCGCTGTTAAGGCTGTTATCCACAAAACGCCGCGCAAAATGGTTTTACGCGTCATTGCGTAGAACCGACTTCAAAGCATTTATTTGGCCGGCCACCTCTCCATTATAATGTTTTGAAAGTTCCCTCCTGTTTAGGGTTGTCAGGTTTCCGAAAAAGAAAGAAATTACAAATATATATATTTGTGATTCGCAAAATTGCTTTTGCAACAATAATAAGACAAAGTTTAAATAAAAAATATTTTTAGTTAACCATTTTTTTTTCGAATAGGGTACATTTAAACGATATATTTTTGAAATCAACTTGAACGACGGGTTTGAAAGAAAAATGTAGCCTATGTGTAGACTATAATGTATCTCTGTACCAAAGTTCATCCAGATACGTTCAGCTGTTCTGGTGTGAAGAAACACACACTCACAAACTTTCGCTTTTATAATATTAGTCTTATTTAGGATATGCTGATAATGTTAAACATTATAAAAATTTGACTCAAATCTTTAAATAAGTTAAGGTGCCCGGCGTTTTTTTCAAAATTTATCAAAAATGTCCCACTTCTAGCTGATGTGAGTCCGGCTGCCTGTATCATGAGCTGAGAACCCTACTCCTGCTTCCTCCATCCCCCTCTCTGTCCCTCAAATCGCGACATTACAAGCAGATTTAACGGCTAATCGGCTCAAACGCGGGGCTAATCTCCCGGCAAATTACTCTATCTTAGTGCTGTCGAATACACGGTTAGCCAGGTTTGAGGGCCTTGAATATTTTTCTTGATTTATGAGTTTTTTTATTTGCTTTAGAGTTGTTTAAATGAATATTTTTCTTGATTTATGAGTTTTTTTATTTGCTTTAGAGTTGTTTAAATCTGAGCAATGATGGTCCTGTGGTTATAGCCTTGCCTAAGATTTTATGTTGAATGGTCGTGGCTTCGAACCTGGACTGACGCCTTATTTTGTGTAATTTATTTTATTACCTCTGCTTTCAAAGCGGCGAAGTTAAGCATTATTAGGAAATCGGTATGTCCTAGAACCTTTCGAGGACATTTGCATCCCAATTTTTTCCATCCATTTTTGTTGAGAAAACAATGCCTTTACTCCTTATCTTAGATCCAACTAAAATATCAAAGCCGTACAATATGCCTCGTTGCATTAGTTTTAAAGACAGTAATAAAACGCATTAACATAGATTGTTTATCAATGGCCAGCTCTTCCTCGAGGCTTCTTTTCTGTAAACAATTCCACTGGCACCGTGTATTTTTCCAGGATCAAAAATAAGCATTCAGCTAAGCTTTCCTCCTAGAACATTTCTAATCGAATCAGAACTTCTAAAGATTATTATATATAATAACTCGGGACTCTTGGGTCCCGGACCTTTGAAAGGGGTGCCAGGGAAAAAAAAAAGGGGTCGAAGCCAACTCGCAAAGGTGTTGTTAGTCATGTACCATAAAATATGACACCCACCGGCGATGATCCCTGTATGCACTACGTAAGTGCACCCAAGGACAATCCCCGGTTGGAGCAAGACCATTGTAAAATATGGAGACAAAATAAATCGGGCTATGGGCATGGGAGATTATAATGATTATTATCTCATACAAACAATACAAAAATAACTTAGTTATATGGTCTGGTTTTATTTATTTATTTAAACTTCATGTACAATAGTGGTACATAGGCGGACTTAATGCCACAAGGCATTCTCTACCAGTCAACCTTTCGGTTAAAAAGGACAAAGTTGTGATCGGGTACAAAATAATATTTAAACAAATTGTATACGAAAATGTATATACTTACATATATATTAATAATACACATATACAAATAAAATAGACTAATAAATATCAATAAAAAAAACGAGTAACCCAATAATAATTATACCAACTAGACTTCTGACTCTAGATGAAAGCTATTTAGTCTGACTGAAATAGTGGTCACGGTGGTTTTATATAACTACAGTAAATTACTAATTAACTTTTAGTTTAAAAACACTGTAGGCAGCAGTGTCGATAACGACCATAATTTAGACTTGTGATACGTAATTAGATCACATTTTTTTCGCTTTGCTGAAATGCTATTACATCCCTTCACGCTACTTACGGTCATTTTTAATTATTTTAAATGATTTACTCGCGAGCTGTGTTCGACGGAACGTGACCTTGAGTACTGACGGCTCGCCGAGAGAAGTTAGCCACTTTGGTTAAGTTTTAGTTACCTCACCTTTTACACTCGTACGAGGTTTCTATGCGTTATCATTCTAAGCCTCTTTATTATAAGTTATAGTTAGATAGATCTAGATTAAATGTTGCTAGATGAAAATCTCAGGGTTGCCAACTACAAAAAACTGCTTACTAACCAAGCATAGTACCAAAATACAAGAGATAAGATAGATTGATGACAGACTAATGATCTAATATCGTGTCGACCTTGTCACGATAATGTATGTACTTGTGTAAGTAGATGAAAAATGTATTACATACGAAAGCATGATGATGATGTCATCAATTTGCTTGGGACATTTTGTCTCTTGGTTAATCACAGATAAGTGATTACGTCTGGTGCCTAATCTGTAAAGGGGACAAACTGATATTCTTTCGGCGATAGTGAATGTCAAAATGCCAAAATGTAAGGCATGTGATGTGATATTTCGGTAGCGCATGTCAATACCACACATATAAAACTTTTTGATAATCATGCCCATATGGTAGGCACTGATTCGGTTGCGCACCCAGGTAGGCCGCTGCAAATATAATTTGGCAAAATGGGTATTATTAGATCATTGCACGCTGGGTGCGATTGCGGTGCTCCTGTATAGACTATGCCCCACTTGCTGGAGTGTCTGGACTGTCTATTCACTTCCACCTGTATAATGCCTCTGATCCAAGACAGTTAAATTCATTATCCGGCACTTCGTCGAGCTACATTGCCTCGGCGCTTTTCTGGTGGTCGCCACTGTTGATTCTGGCTTTCAGGAGTTGCAGTGGTTTGGGAGTAGTGCGGTGGGATTGACGCTACAATAAACGTGGCCACCTACTGGGATCAAATAGTTTGATCAAATGTACCATCGAGACGAAAAAGAAGAAGAAGATTCTCGTAATACTTAAATAATGTCACACAGTCTATGGTATTGTCCAATATTACTACATTTTGCCAATGGCTTTGCTGTTTATACTTTAAGGCATGATGAATTAACAAACATCCAAACATACGATTGTCACATTTGTTATTACATCATAATCATCATATTTTTAGCCGAAAAACGTCATCTGCTGAACATAGGCCTCCTAGGATACTATTGCCACTAGACCACTGCCGGGCATAAATTTATAAGTACAGATAAAGGACAAAAGTGCAGTCACTCTCTAACAAAACAGCAGCGGCAATTTGTTTTCTAAGCAGAAGAATTTCAACTTTTCACGGTTGGTGTATATTATATACTTTAATTTCAATACAAAATATTAAATCAGTTGCGGATAATTTAACTTCTACAAAAACTAGCCATTTCAGTTTTGGGAGAGTAAGACTGCACTTTTAACCTTGACTGTACCTACTGTTGATTTAAAAGTATGTTGCGGCATCTAGTTGCCGCGTCTGACATACCGCTATTAAACCCACGATGGTTTGTGATGGTATGTTAATATGTTCAACTAATGAATGCAATAATGTTTTTACATAATAAACTATAAAAAATAAGGACCTTTTCAATCTTACTGGGGGCAAACAAGAAGGCGACCCTTTTGATATCATTGTAAGCGCTTTGCGGTTTACTAATGATAAGTATAAAATATATTCCTATAATTTACATTGGCATAACGAAATTCAGCATAATGATCATTACGTATAATGTTATTAGGCATAAATGCTTTGCCATAAATACTGTTGGCATAATAATATAGATGCATGATCTTAAAAAGCATAATTTTATAAACGCATAATGATATTTACACATAATGTTCTTTACACTAATTACCCTTGAGTTTGAGTCCTTATATCAAATATATTTAATTAGACATATTAAGCTTAGGTAAAACAATTTTCAATCGATTCAAATCGATGTTAAAATTTTGGATATATTGAAAATTGTCATTTTACCCGTAGATATTTTAATTTTCGTCGTTTAAATATGCTTATGCTTATGGTGATAAAATGTATGTGAAAACGTTATGCCAAACAACATTATGCTTAAAAAAAATATGCCAAGAGGGGGATACCCGCGCTTTGCCACCACAGAGACAATGCTGTTTTGTATTTTTGCTAAAGTACATACATGGGATCTATCTATCTGCTTAGGGCCTAGACAAAACGATATTCTAGCCGGATAACGGCTATAAAATACCGATATTTATGGGACTAACATATTACCTAAATCCCATATTTTTTAAGAGCTTTTGTCCACTATCTCACTTGATGGTAAGCGAAGATGTGGTCGGCGGTGAAACACGCTTGCCTAGAAGTAACCCATTCACTCTTTAGAACATCTGCCCAAGATGGCTACCATTGACCGCCATGATGTATTACCACAGAGAATATTTCATCCAAGCCGAGACGCAACATTATAGTCTATTAAAAGAATATAACACAAGACCTTCGATCATACCCGAAAGTACCCATGTATATAATAATATACGCTGCAACCGACTGGCCTATATTTATTTATATTGTTATGCCATACTGCGGAAATTGAACGGTAAACATCATAACAGTATTTTCGACTAGCTTCTATAGTGGTTTCTTGGTCGAGTAAGGGCACTGGGTTCTTGGAATGGTAATGAGTTATTAGATATTTCCATTAGGATTCAGGGAGATAGTGGTCTAACGCGAGCTTTTTGTTTTTTTTTCTTTTGTCCTACTGCTGGGCTAAGTTTTACACCAAATCTTGCCAAGTATTAGTTTCCTGAGTCACCTCGGATCAGCATCTGCAATAATCGTCTAGGTCGTCTCGCCAAATTTTCTTTTTATCAATAATTTAATAAAAATATCGTGAACGGGGTTACATTAAGGTTTTTCTAAAGCTAACTCCGTGAAAACGGAATGCACCTCAATTTTCTTTTTAAAATTTGCAACTCTGACATGTCAGCCATGTTTTTCATCAACGTCAGCGCATGCATACTTTTACTTATTGCAGAAAAAATATTTTGAATGTTACATTTTTATTTTAACGTTGATAGGCTCGCTTTTTAACCGACTTCTCCAAAAGGAGGATGTTCTATGTTCGACTGTTCGACATTGTTTGTTTTTTTTTTTTTGTGTATCTTCACCGATATCTCCGTCAATTGTGGACCGATTTTAAAAATTCTTTTTTTGTTTGAACAGTATGTTCCGAAATTGGTCCCATTTTAATTTGGTGAAGATCTGATGAAGAACTTCGGAGATATACAATAGAACTCTTCAATAAATAACGGCAAATCTCGGGATTGCTGCAATCGCATGTCTGTTTATTGTTTATACCATTTCATGACATAACATCACGCCAGTACGCTCATAAGAGGTACGCAGATCTCTCATTTCACCGGTTATGTTCAAGTTTCATGAAATCTATTCTGGCGTTATAGTTACCTTACTGACTCGCCTATTAAGTAGGTACAACTAAAAAGTGAAAGATAAAAAACTTTTTGCAAAAAAATACTACCGAATTCCAAATACAAAACTACAAAGTGAAAAATAACTTTATTTTTTGAAGTCGGTGTCCATAACGCAAAAAAATGGTACCTACGAAAGACACCGACTTCAAAAAATAAAGTTATTTTTCACTTTGTAGTTTTGTATTTGGAAGTCGGTAGTATTTTTTTGCAAAATGTTTTTTTTATTCTTCTAAACTGGAAAATAATACAATTTTTATTAATGAATATAAAACTTTAGTCGCCAATAAGTATTAAAAAAAATCTAAACATCATTGAAGTAGTTATGTCAATTTAAATTTCAAAACTAATAAATTAAACTCCATTTTCCTGTACCTCAGTAGATGCCCGAAATCTGGATTTGGGTCAATAGAAAGAAAGGAAAAAGATTTGGCACACTACAGTACACACAAACAAAATAAGAAAGTGACAATCTGCCGAAATATACTATACCTACACCCGTGCCGAACCTTTTCTTAAATATAGCTAGGCGTGATGATACGTACATACACACGGTGTGTGCTTAGTAAATTGATCAGGAATCAAACAATACAGCACAGCATTGTAAATACTTACCACACCACGGATATAAATGTAACTAGATAACACAAGGCCCTCCAAATCCAAATGAGTCATTTTTTCACACAATATTAGCACTTTACTTACCGCTGAAAAGAAATGTTTCCATTGTCTCGGACAACTTTTAATATAAAGTTTTTACAGCTGAATAGGTAGGTACGGCTCAATTACGCATTTTCCTAGATCACGGTTGATAACGCGTCAGAAGACGAGCTTTGCTTGCCTTTTTGACAGGTGAAGTACATACATTCGTGTCATCTAGAAAGGTTTATGTCTGTGTACCAAAACATGAAACATAACCCCAAAACCGGATTAAAAACCCCTTTTACTAATTGAGATTGAAACAAATTGCCCTTGTATTTACTTATCGATGAAAAATAACCAATAAACAAGACCTTTCACACGGAAAGGCTTTTTAAGCCGTTGTTTATTGAAAACATAAAGGTTTTTTCACTCGTTTTTAATTACTTGGTGTTGGTACCGCAAACTCGCGTGGCCAACATAATAAAGCTACATAAAAAACTCTTTACTTTATTACCGACAAGTTGATTAAAATGCTTGTTAGGTGTGAAATAATAATGTTAAAACATGCTTTAGAAATTGGGTAAATTGGCCATGTAATTTTGTAAATTAGTTCACGAAATTAAATTTGAGCTTGTGACAAAATGACGATTCCCGCGCAAACTGACGTTTTGAACTGTCAAGGAAGTTTACGCTCGTTTTTGAGATTTGGCGATCTTTTCCGTAATAATTAAGTTTTAATTGACTTTATGATTTAAAGTGAGAATTCGTATTTTACGGGTTTGGAGTGTTATTTTTAAATCTCAACTTGGGGGCCACTGTGGAAAGCCTGGTATGGAGGTAGTAAATACTTCTACGGATGATGTCATTCACGAATACTACGTTCTTACTACTACAATGTAGTCGAACAATGTACTAAATTAAGTTTTCTCCTTTAAAGAACCAGGATGTTTATTATCTCATAGCAAATCAGTCCCATTTACAACACATGTTATGCCTAAAGTCGCTTGTTAAGGCACGCATAACAAGAGCGACACCTCACACATTTCTAGACAACTTACGACTCCCTTATTAAATTTTATTTCTTCCTGACTGGCTTTCCCGAGGTGAAAAGTATCCAGTGTTGGGTAACTGTTACCTATATCGAAAATCATCACAATTTGTTTGAAAGACCTTTTGCATTTAATCCTCTCTACAAATTCAAAGACAATATCTAGTTTTGGTTTGAAGGTGTAGAAAGGTTCATTTCGTGATTATAGTGAGTTAATATCTCCGATCTTCAAAACTGTACTACCAAGTATGATACGAAATGTTTTCTCTTTTACCGGCTAAACATTTTAGAAATTACGAGAAATAACTCAGAAAACGGAAAACGGCAAAATTAAATGCGCAAAAAATACACTCCGCCTTGATCGTGAAATTCTAATCACCTTGTACGAGAACATAGTCGCACAGTACAGCTCAAGCAAGTATGTAATTGATATTAAAAATATGTCACACATGTTTATATAAATTGCATCAATGTGTTTAGCAAATATATGGCAATACTTCAAGCGAGTGAAAATGAATGTACCGTGCGACAGGAGCGGCGGCGGCGGAGCGCGGTGTTCGTGGAACATTTGCGGTGGAATATATGTGTGGTATGAGTGATAGGAGGCAGCGTGGAGTGTAGTCTGAATGACAGGCAGTAGCGAGCGCGGGAAGTTGACATTGATACTACAAGCGAGGGAAAATTAATGTACCGAGAGACGGGGGCAGAGAGGCGTGGTGTTTGTGATACGGTGGAATGTATGGTGTGGTGTGAGGCATAGGCTGTAGCGAAATCGGGTAGATGTCATAAAGAGTATTTGATATTAAAAGCAAGTGAAAATGAATGTACCGTGTGACAGGAACAGTGGAGCGTGGTATTTGTGAGACATGTGCGCTGGAATGTGTGTTGTGGTGTTAGACACAGGCGGCAGCGAGAGCGGGTAGCTGACATTGATAGCACAAGCAAGTGAAAATTAATGTACCGTGTGACACAAGCGGCGGAGCGTGGTGTTTGTGAGACATGCGGTGGAATGTATGATGTGTCATAAGCGAGAGCAGTACAACTGAATAAAAATTAAAGTACCGTGTTGCAAGAGAGTTGGTTCGGGGTGTTTGTGAAACACATGCGGTGGAATGTTTCGGTTTGGTGTGAGTGATAGGCTGTATCGAGATCGGGTAGATAGAATTCAAGCAAGTGAAAATGAATGTACCGAGAGACAGGACGGTCGACCGCGCTGTTTGTGAAACATATGCGGTGGAATGTACGGGTGCGGTGTAAGACACAGGCGGCAGCGAGAGCGAGTAGCTGATGTTTATAGTACAAGCAAGTGAAAATGTATGTACCGTGTGCCAGGACGGTGAAGCGCGGTGCTCGTGATACATATGCGTAGGAATGTATGGTGTGGTGTGAGAGATAAGCGATAACGGGAGCGGATTCAACTTTGATAGTCGCTCAAGTAAATTGCCTGTAAAACACGCAAACAAAGACATGGCATGAGTAATGACACTGTGCTACATCGATAAAATATGACATCAAAATCTAAATAATGATCAACATTTATGTTTAAAATCTACATGATAACTTTAAATCTATATTTCCATTGCCAAGCAATAGGGTTGTTTCCTGGGTAGATAAATAATAATTCTATTTAGTCCGCCAGTGAGATTATTATAATAAATTGGACACATATTTTTTGCTTTATCAAATAAATAAAAATTGACAAAGATAAAGCGCATTCAATTTTAGGAGTGGGGGCTCGTGACGTATTTATATTTACACGATATTTAAAGGCACTCATCATTATCATCATCATATCAGCCGAAAGACGTCCACAGCTGGACATAGGCCTACCCTAAGCGTCACCACATTGACAGGTCCCGTGTGTCCCGCATCCAGCGGATCCCCGCAACCTTCACCAGGTCGTCGGTCCACCTGGTGGGAGGCCTTCCAACGCAACGTCTTCCAGTTCGCGGTCGCCATTCGCGGCAATCCGTTCTGCGAGCAATATGCCCTGCCCACTGCCACTTAAGTTTGGCAATTCTTCGGGCTATGTCAGTAACCCTGAACGCACTGTATCTTCGTAATTCATTTTTGTTTACGTAACAAAAGAAAAAATACATACAAAAAGGACTAAATAGTTTTTTTATCATCATCCCTATTAACTAAATTCATCATCTTGACAGTTGGACAAATGCCCCCTCCATGGTTCACCTCAAAGAGCTTCCAACGTCATCCCGCAAAATATCCATAGGATACCTTCTCAGTGAAATCAAAATTCCTTCCGTAATTCTTCAACATCGAAAACATTTCTGTGTACAAATTTTGTCGAGCCGTGAGATCTGTTACTCCTATGTATTTAGATATACAATGTTATGGCGTATTCTACATACATGTTACATTAAAGCAAGTAATGAAAGTAACGCGTGACCCGAGATATGAAGCGTGAAGTTTTGTAAGCATGCGAGGCGAACGTGCTGCTATGTGCCGTGGTTCAAGGGAGAGACGGTAGCGAATTGTATTAATAGCTTGATTTATAAAAATTAACTAGCTTTTTTCTGTGGCTCCGTGGCCTATCCCAGGAACCACCTGCAAAAAGCCTGCGATATTCGACGACAATAATAACAATATTATTATTTATTTTTACTACATCGTCTTGTCTATCAAGGAAAAAAAATCGTTATCAAATCAGCTTAATAAGCACAAACAAAAAGTAACCTAAAAAAACACGCTATAATAGAAAAATAAACTATAAGTCGCTATAAGTAGATTTTTATTTTTCAAAAATTTTAAATTAAGAATAGTGTGATTAAAAAAGATAAATATTTTATTGTAAAAGCGTGTTTTTAGTTTTTTTAACTATTATTAATTTTTACTTTTTAGCTCGATCGCTAATCTTGAATATCCAAATAATGGCAAAACTATTTAAATTATTGTATTGTAATCGGTCCTTCATAAGTGTGCTAAGTTTAAAATTAATCCGACATTTTGAAGGGGGTGAAAATCACGTGCAAAGATTCCGTTACATAGATACATAAATATATAGATACATAAATACCAAGCTAATAAAAGCGTTTTAAAAAGTAGTTTCCTCTTTTAAGAACATTTCATTCGTAACCATTCCTTCATTCGTAATATTGTTTCATTCAATTTCCAACCATTTATTCAATTCAGTGTCATAAATTGTCAATCACTGATTAGCTTGTATTTATGTTTGCTTTTAGCACTGGTCAATGATACATTGTGTGGAAACTAGCATGTCCTAGAACTAAAATGCGGAAACCTGTGACGTCCATGTCCACTCACTGTGCCCACGGGCTTGATTACGACCACAGGAGAAATCTTGTTTCTCAGCAGAGGGAAAATTATGGGCTGATTACGCTTATGGATGCCCGGAATTCCCATGACCTGTGCCTTTCTTGTTAAGCTATTAAAAAGCATATATCAGACAATAGAATAGTGGTCTGTTCTACTTCAACTGTTTGTTAGTGGTACATAAACTACACAACGTTTTTATGACGCTGTATTTCACGGTTCTAAATGGACTTTCCGTATTAAGCGTTGTACAAGTTTTGTTATTTTAACAAAACAGAAGAGATTTTATCAAAGTAGAAGAGGTTTTTGACCTTGGCCTCTAGTAGAGTGAAGTATAATCATTTGCCATCATGTGGGTGACGTACTTCATTTGTTTAATTCGATATCACTGGCAGTGCCCAGTCAGTTACGAAAATTCATCTACATTATTGCCGAATGCACATAGGCTATCTTTATTCCGAAAAATGCATGGGAGCGCAGCCGCGGGAAATGCTAGTAAAATAAATTAGAGTAGAGTGGCACATTTTGAAAATGTTATCGCTACGAATTCACGTGAATAAATCTATTTTGATCAATAAACACATGACAAAGAAATATTCCATCCGGTCCTCCAGCTTGCAATATGATGTGCGGAACGTTTCAAGTAATTAGAACGGGAGAAGTTGCATGTGTGGATTGTATGACGACGGTGGAAGATACAGGCGTAAGAGGGCAGGTTATACGAATTTGCTGCTCAATGAATTTAGTACCTATGTCATAAAAACACTTAGTTTTTAAAAGGATTCAAAGATTTTAGAGTTTATGTTCATATTCTTCTTGTTTTTCGTGTCGTTGTGCTGTCTCGACAGTCATTCAAATTTGTTTGGCCCAAAACTTAGCCACTGGTAAGGCGTTGGCGTCGACGGTGGCAGCGCTTAGATCGCCGTGATTGCATATTCTATTTGAGAGGTTTAGCAATTTCAAAAGAAAATGGGTTATCGAACAAGAATGGTATTAGATATGTTGTGGACCGTAATCTACGTATCCAACCTGTATTATGCAAATAATGATTTGACTTGATTTGAAAACATGCCAAAGCTATAGATTAAACAGTCGGGCTATTTTCCTAGCTTTTATTTAACTTGCAATGTAGATATGTATGTGTACTCGGGTCAAATGTTTCAACTAAATTTTGAAGAAGTTATCCTCCACCGATTAAGATGAAATTTTGAGTACACGTTTAGTTTAGATGACAATGCACGGTTAACTAAGAGACGTCATTCTAAATCCAATATGGCGGACGAATCAAGATGGCGGACTAGTTATTTTTGGACAATGCCATGATATGGGTATCAAAGAAAAGGGTTTGATGAGAAGAATACGTAAAACCTTGTTTTAGAAAAAGATTTTATCTATACCAATATTATAAAGAGGAAAGATTTTTTTGTTTGTTTGATTGTTTGTTTGTTTGTACCGAATAGGCTCCAAAACTACTGGACCGATTTCAAAAATTCTTTCACCGTTGAGAAGCTACTCTATCCCCGGGTGACATAGGCTTCTTTTTATCCCTCTATTCCCACGGGAACGGAAACTACGCGGGTGAAACCGCGAGGCGTCCTCTAGTAATGAATAATTTTATTTGAAAGATAAACTTCTTTAGTAGTATTCTGAGAAAAGTTGTACCGACAAAAAAGTCATAAGGAATTTCTTAAACGTAAATAGAGAACATACATCATTCCCGCTACCGCTCATAACTTACTCAGCCACTGATTCACATCGGAAACGCGTTCCCCGAATTCAGTAAATGAGTCGCAAATGAAATGAGTCCAAGAAACAATGCCGCACATATTTCTGAATGAATTTTATTTTAGTAAACATTCGTTAATGGGGTAACTAAACACGTTTTTATTGTAAGCTGCGTTACAATTAACGTTGTGAGCTGTCGTAAGCCAAAAAAGTAAATGAGTATATAAGATAATGTAGATGTTACAGAATTGAGATGTTGTTTCGGAAAGATAAATGGGTTTTTTAAACTGGGTTTTGTAAATATTGGATGTGGAAGATCGGCACTATATGATGTGCAGAACCATGAGCAAATCTAGATATCCTAATTTGATTATATTGACTTCTATAAAACTACATTCCGAAATCTCTAAATTTCTTCAATTGTTTTCATGTTCCTACAAAACATTTTTATTTGCACGGGTATATTTATTTCGCTCGGCTATTTTTTACAACACTGCCTTGGAAGCACATTTAATTCGGCGTTGTTTTACTTTGTGCAATAACCATTGTTCTCAAAACGGTGAAGGAAAACGGTATATCGAATAACCTGGCAAAGTGCGGGTCGGACTCGCTCACTGAGGGTTCCTTACAAACAGCTACATTCACCAAAATAAATAACATTACTGAAGTTGGCTTACTTGGCTTCTATCAGACACTTACCTTCTATCCTTCTGCCAACGTCCTTATTTCACTTTGTTTCGCCGCTCTGACAAAATTTTAAAAATGATGTACATATTGATCGCAATATTTCTCAAACTACCCGAATATAAAAACAACTTTTAATATTAAAAGTTACTTACAATCCGTCTTTTTCGCTCAGCTGCTCATGGCATAATGTTTCGCACCAAATTATTATACATACCTTTACCTGTATAGTTTATAACACACTAACTTATATATATTTACCAGTACATATTTAACACCGTAAAACTGATTCACATCCGTACACTTCAACGTAAGGTTCAGTTGAAAACCAGCGTCAAGCAACTGCCAGTTGTCTGGCATTTTGCTGAACTGGACCTTTTTGGCGCAGCCGCGGGGCACACTATGTATGTAAATGTTGTAAAATTAAGTTTTATTTGTACCTACATTGTGTTTATCTGTATGTGCCAAATAAACTAGTTTTCTTTCTTTCTTTCTTTAAAAGTTCATAAACTATAACATAACATTGCTCTAACGATAAGATAAACAGAATTGAGGGACACAATTATATTTGCGGTGGGAAAACTGTAGTCTTCATACGTCGATATAAGTCGCGGTCAGTTTACCAACTGCAAATAAGTTAATGATCTACGGTTAATCTTAATTTACGGTTTTCGGATATTTTCCTTTACATGTGCTATAAGACATTGCTTCTTGCCAAATTTCATGATTCTATGTCAACGGGGAGTACCCTGTAGATTTTGATTCCCTTGCGAGTGTAAATATGCGTCATTAACGGCTGTATCTCTTGATTGCGTTTATCTAGACAATTCACAGCTGCAAGGGGTTGCAAGCTTAAGTATACAATATGAATTTCAACTCCGTACACAAATCCGTACCTCCTTATAGGAGTAAGGCTTCCGTTTTTTTCCTTTTGAGGTACGGAACGCTAAAATCTAATCAAAAGTTATGTGACATCCTTCAAATGGCCCGAGCGGTTATCTATAGCAACGGTTCACTTCCTTTGGGAACTTTACGGCTGATTATATTCCGCTTTCGTTAGGAAAACGTGCACTGGTTTTTCTCAGCGTAGCATTATCCCTACCGCGTTCAAAAAACGTCAATGTAAACGTGAGTCTTCTGTGAAATAAAACTTACCTGCAAAGCTGACTTCCAAACTACGTTGAAGTCGGCATCTGGTATAACTTATTGTGACGAATCTTGTATTTCAAGAAGAAGAGAATATATATCCTGGAGTTCAAGACAATCGAAACCCAGCCACAACTTGTTTAAACAACTTATAGACCTGTTACTGAATTACTTGACCATCTTATTATCCTATGTCCTCTATGGGGCAGAGGGCGTCTAGAGAAGTCCTCCATCGCGATTGACCTTGAGCATAACGGTTCACTTCGCTCCACGTCATTCCGATGCTCGTCACTTCTGCCAACACGGTGCCACGACGGTTGACGGGAATGGACACGCTTTCTCTACCCTTGGGGACTATGAGGTCAACGCTTGTTTGGGTATCTAATCGGGGTCCCTTCGAAGCGTGTGGCCAATCTATCTCCACTTACGACGCTTGTTCTGGCGATCGATCGTGTTGTTACTAGGAACTGAAAAATATTCGTTTTCAGTCGACCTTGGCTAATGATCAATTTATGTTTGCATAATACATCTGCCACGCTGAAATCTTTAAGAAATATTTACAATTTCAAATCAGCCTATTGTTATGAAAATTATATCTAAACCATAATTTTCTAAGAAAACTATATTTACGCACATAAACAATTATTAATATATAATAAACAAAACAATTTTTGCGAGAATAGTAAACATTATTAACTGTATTTCTTTCAACAAGAAACTCGATCAATAGTAAAAATAAATGTTTATCGTAGTGAAGGGCGTTCGTATCATTAAATATAACTAATGAAGCACTGAACTATACGGTGGTCCCGAGTCCCGTTAAAAATATATCCCGGAAACCGGGAAAGAGGACACGTTGACGGGCAAAAATTTTCGCACAAAAATATCGTGTATTTTTTAAGAATTCCCGTGAACGCGATTTGACGGCAATTAGTAATCCGATGACAGAGTCTGTCATCACTTTAATCATGCGAACACTTTCAAGTATTTTTATTATTTTACTGTAAATGACAGATGTTTTATGTGAAATATTAAGGAAACCTATTTTTTTATGTCTCGTTATGAAAACATGTAACGATCAGTAAATATGACAGCGTCATAATTAATGTACAGCAAGCAAAACTTCAATCATCGGTATGACATTGAAATGTCACTATAAATATAGCTACAGGGTCACAATCTATTACTAGCAGAGACCAAAACATAACCTAAAAATGCGAGTATATGAGACAGTAATCGATCACTAGTTCTTCCTTCAACCTTCTAAATTCATCAGTAAAGTATGAATCATCAAAAAATCTCGCTTAACAATACCGGGAAACCAAAACAATAACACAATCAATTCACTAATTATGAAACTATTATAATCGATACCGATATCTATTCGTGAATCCCGGTATCGAGGTTGCGTAAGTGACAGCACTATGAAACATCTGTGCCCAGAAACTGTAGAAACACAATAAGTTTAGGTTTCCTGGGATTTAATTTAATTTAAATAAGTAGTTGGCTAGATGTTCTATCTTCGTGGAACTGTCGGACTTCGACATCCATCTGGTAGTTTGCAATTTCAAGAATTTAGATGCATTTAGGTATTGTTGAAATGCAGCCAGTATTATTTAGCAACGTGCACATGCACGTCAAAAAATTTAATATTTTGTAAAAGGCATAAATAAATTGCATCTTAGTATATCTTATAAATTAAATAAACTAAGTTGGACCGAGTTCGGGTGTGCATGGAAGAATAACAGAAAGAATATTTTTACTATACTTGATTAAAATAATGCACACATACAAAACCAATATTGATCAGGGTACAACGCCGATCTTATAGTGATTACTGAATAGCGATCCATCAGGTGACCATTAGATGGACGTGAAGACAATACATTATTATTTCGAAATTCTGTCTATAAAATCATACACGAACGATACAAAAATTGCAATGTGGGGAAAACATTGTCTTAAAAGTAATATCATTGTTCAGATTTAAGCTAAACTAATGTGTTCCTCAATGTATTATTGAAATAAATAAAACGTACTTGATATTAGACTCGAGTCTACTTTTAAAATTCACTGAACATAGTATTCATATTTCAAATTATAATCATGTTAACATAACATTTCCGGGAATTCAGGCCATACTACATCACTATAACGTCCTATTGAAGTTTATAACAGGAAAGTGTTTTAGTAAAATTACAATTTTTAGTATTTTATCAAAGAAAAGTGAAAATAGTTTAACCTTCATTGAGTAAAAAAAAAACATGTCGTAGATGTTTTTTTATTTTGATTGATATGTTATAGTACTTGCGGAGACAACAATCTGTGTGCTCTTCTCCTAAAACAAACTACTATCATTAATTTTGTCTGGCGCGTTTAGAATAAATTTTTTCCAGAAACTGTCCAGTGTGAAAAGGATAAAAAATATAGACTCACGGGTTCTTCAACTGCGGTAGGCAGAAACTAAGTACAGGATACCACCTGCTACGATACTCCTTTTGCTCTGTTTAGGCTCACACATCTTGTTGTATACTCACGCCGCCCGGTGGTAAGTATTACGCTACTTTGTGAAGAATATGACTAATAAGGTACCTATCTGTTTATCCTTATGGTATCTTGTTAGTAGCATTTTTTTATTTTATTTATTATAGGCTCGCGCTTGACCACTATCTCACCTGAAGATAAGCGATGATGTCGTCGACGGTGTAGCACGCTAGCCCAGAAGTAACCTATTCACTCTTAAAGACACGTAGGTTGTAGCTATCGGGTAACACAGACTCCGGCAGGGCATTCCACTCCTTAGCTGTACGCATAATGATAGTATTTCCAAAACGTTTAGTCCGTATGGGTGGTATGTTCACCATGTACCGATGGTGCATCGCCGTACGTCTTGTAGTCCGATGATGGAACGGGCTAGGCGGAATTAGATCATGCAATTCTATCGCACACTCCCTGAAATGCAACCGATAAAAAACCACCGAGGTAACATCTCACTCACAAATCCTAATAAACAAATCAGCATTACAAATGAATAATCCATGCATTGCGAGTGACACGACGCTCGGCAGGTGCTCTCGATATATTTTTAGTGGACGACTGAACGGCTGAAAGTATTCATATTGACTCATGCGCAGAATTAGCGACTGTGGTCGGTTACCACAACGTTTGGTTGACGGATAACTGAAAACCACGCTCAGTTTACAAAATAAGTTACAGGATTTAATCATGTACATTGTGAAATACTCGGTGACCTATTTTTCTTTTGCATTCATTTAATACTTCAGTTTGAGCAGCTTATAATGTACCCCTAGGCACACCCTTCATGGATATTTATATTCCAAACTTTCAATACTTTTATTTACAAAATTGTCAGTGGCGTGTGTGTATGACTAGATGTATGAATGTGAGTGAAGCAAAAGAAGTATGTAAGGATCGTAGCAGGTGGCGTTCTGTAGTTTCTGCCTACTCCCATGGGAAAAAAGGCGTGAGTTTATGTATATTTATGTATGTCAGTGGCAATGGGCCTTTTCCAATCTGTATCTTGGTTGGAAGCGAGTGCAATCTTATTGATATCTAAAAAATGTCGTGGTGGCCCAGTGGCTAAGACCTCGCCTTTCGTGTTTGAAGTCGTGAGTACAAAGCCATGCTTTGCTGAATGTGACTATTTCAATTGTACTTTCTAAATTTATCTTGGACATCACAGGCAACGGAGAAGGAAAACATCGTGAGGAAACCTGGTTAAAGTAAGTCTGAAATAGCCAAGTCAGAGGCCTATGGGGTTTCCAGAGGCGGCTTAATTGACTCTGAAACCAGAGGTGGCCACATCCTCACACGAAAAGATGAAGAAGAAAATATCTAAAAACTTTAACCTTTTCCCATAAGATGTTTTTGCAACTTAAATATTTCCTATCAATAGATTGCCAACTTGAGTTGTAGTTTAAAAACCTATATAATCAAATCACAATCAAAAACCTATATAATCAAATTTACTCACGAGCTCCTCTTGGAAATCTATCTGAGGCTATCTCGACCATTAATAGTGATCTGGCCCGTATATGCGACTAGAGCAAGAGGTTCGGACTTATGGTGAACCCCATAAAGACGCAAGTTTTGGTGGTGGGCAGTTCAAGAACGGTCTCAAGGATCGACTGGACGACTCTACCCCAAGTTTCTTTTGACAATTCTGTTATCCCTTTTAGCGAGAAAGTTAAGAACTTGGGTATATTCCTTGACAAGAACTTCTCTTGGATTGCCCAGCTACAGGAAGTTAGCCGCAAGCTATTCGCATCTGCTGGATCTTTGAGAAGATTGCGTAATTTTCTGCCGACTGAAACCAAGATTGCGCTTGCACAATCTCTTCTGCTACCCATCCTTGATTATGCTGATGCCAGCTATCTTGACCTCACTGAAGTGCAACTTGATAAACTTGAGCGGCTTCAAAATGTTTGTATAAGGTTCATATTTGGTTTGCGCAAATATGACCATGTTTCTGAATTTCGTGTGAAACTCAAGTGATTGCCAATTCGCCATCGCCGGAATGCTCATATTCTTTCTCTCCTATATAATATTCTCTTTCTTCCTTCTACCCCTCTTTATCTCAAGACACGGTTTCAGTTTCTGTGTGGCTCGCACCTTAAGGTTCTTAGGTCATCGGATAATATGAAACTTAAAATGCCAATGCATTCCACTACCTTCCTAGACAAATCTTTTACTGTCCAGGCCACTCGTCTATGGAATGCATTGCCTGTGACTATAAAGCGCGCGCAATCACTGCCTGATTTTAAGCGACTTGTGAAGGAGCACTACTTATCATTGTGATCATAATGTTGTATAAGCTGAATTGTTTTCTTGTCTGTATATTAGTTGTATGTATGTATTTATGTATCTATTATTTTATTTTGTTTAGTTTATATTTTGTATTTAGTATCTACATTCTTAATAAATTAATTATTTGTTGTAAAATTTGCACCAAGTGCAACCCCATATTGTGTCCAGGCTGTCTCTTTCCATTCTTGGTTGCCTGGAAGAGATCGCGGTTCGCGATAAGGCCGCCTGTTGTATGTTTGTTTTTGTTATAAGATGTCTTTTTGATTAATTTTTATCTTGGTGTACAATAAAGTATATAATAAATAAATAATAAATAAATAAATAATCTGTCCGGACTTGTAGTAATAAAACTTTAAGTCCGTAAAATACACTTTTTTATCGATAAAAGCAACCCACATAAGGGGTTTAAGACCCAAACGTTGTTATTAAATTTACTAAAATACTGCAATAATTCAAAGGCAAAACTGTGCAGAGGTTCTTTAAGGCAACAATAAAATTAAAACCAATTGGCTTAGAGCTGTAATTATTCTTATGTCAGTGTGTAGAATAACTCAAATAATAACAGAAAACCTCAAAAATACTTAATAAGATGTTAATCCCTAAAAATTTTGCACAATTTTACTTTTATGGCTCAATACAAAAATATCTTATCTTTTGAGTGTTAGATGAATATATTTTCAGATTGTCTATGCTATGGCCATAAGAAAAATGTACGCCTCTATAAGACCTAAGTCCACAGGTATGGTTGTTAGACTATGTGGATATCGAGAATTTTTATCGAGGATTAAAGATTTATTACTACAAGTCCGGACACGTTGTATAACAAACATACAAAATCTACAACAAAAGAATCCGTCATACATATCTTCTATATTTTTCCAGTGTTACAAAACCCACAAAAAAGACAGAATAACGGAATGAACTTTTAAACAAGATATACGGCCGAATGAAGACCATACTTCACTGGGATGGTCCGGATATTACTCTTGCATATCTGAGCAATGATTCTATTTTAGGCACACAACGCATTATTCTAGTGTTTACAAAAACATTTTATTTCAAAATGATGTCAAAGATCAACAATTTGTTTTAATTAAACCTTATCGTAGTGGTGGCCCAGTGATAACTGTCCGACTTACGAGTTGTAGGTCGTGGGTTCGAAATTAGACCATGTAGGTAGACGCTTTCCTTTGTAAAAAATATTTGATGAGCTCTCAAAACTGTGTAGAAAAACATTGTGGTTAAACGGGCTAAGAACCAAAAATTCAAAGACATGTGACATCTACCAAAACGCATTATGCTCACAGATTCCTTCACACTTTATGGATTGATTATGCTAAACTTAGTTCTTCTGATGAAACTTATATGAAGTTCTATCACACCCTAAGACCCTGGACGTGGCATTTTATGTGTGTGTTATCGAAAACATGACATAGCGATTGGAAAAAAGTCAAAAATATGTAGAAATGTCAAAAATATGTGGGAATTTTCAATACCTTGAATAGTTTTGGAAATTCGCATATACAGATCGATAGATATTTTTTTCTCATTAATATAGCATCAAAAGTTAAAAATCGACCAGATGTAGTTAGACCACGGCAGAACTGGCTTGTAGTACTTATAATACTTACATAGTTGCCCAGAAAACACCGAAGATTGACAGTATAATTTTCAGACCGCAAGTGACAGGCCATTTGCGGTATGGAAATTATACCATTGGAATATTAATTATAGGAAGCCGTCACTTCACGGTATGGAAATTATACCATTGGAATATTAATTATAGGAAGACGTCACTTCAAAGTAACTTAGCAGCTTTGTTGGCAAGGTTTAGGGTTAAGAGTGGCAAGGTCCTGGGTTTCTTTTCCATGTTGGGAAAAGATATCTATCTATACGAAAAAAAATATGGGAAGCTCATGCTTTGTTAACTGCAATATGTTCTGCCCCTTCTATATAGGATTTAAACATCCCACCTAGTAAAATATTGGTGCAGAGCCACCTTTTTCTATCTACACTCTCCTTTGGTAAATACGGACATGATGTTATAATGCGGCAATTCTTCTTGTGGCCACCCTTCTTATACTCAACCAAAAATTTCTCTGCGACGTGTTGCGCTCCTTCCATAAAGTTTTTCTCCTTATTACAAGATAGGTACTTGTATCAAGTGTGATGTTACATCATAATACTTGAGGAGATGTGCGCTTATAATAAATTCCCTGAATCACCGGGAATAAGGGCGCTGGCACAGACATGTTGTTGTTTTAACGTTTACGGTGTTTGAGGACAGCTGAGTTTTTGCGACTTTATAAGTGAGAAGTGTACATTTGAGAAGTATATCTTTTTGCATCTACATAAGCAAAAATAAATAAATTAGCCTTTTCTTCAGGTCAACTTATTAATCTATTACATTTAAACTTAATCTAGTCTAAAATGTAGTCCTTGGTATTTTTTTGCAGAACTGTTTGCCGGTCGGCATAGGCCCCCTCCAACCTTTTCCATTTGTCTCTTTCTTGAGCCAATCTGTTCCAAATCACTCCTGCCACTGTCTGATGTTGTCGAATCACCTTTTCTGTGGTGTTCCTCTTTTTCTTTTTCCTTCTCTTGGGTACCAATTTTACTCCATTTGTCAGATTTTGTAAGGGACTTTTGTTTTACTTCTGATGTCACAGTTTTCAGTTTGTCTGACTTCTTCACATTCAGCATACTTCTTTCCATTGCTTGTTGTATCTATATTAGTAATTGAGTTTATACACATAGCATCCTGTCTGTATACCCCGAAAGATTAGCAGGGGTGCATCTAAGTACACCAACATGCCGCCAGTTATGATATTGGGTGCGAGCATATTGCTATCAAACGAGCACAAGTCCAGAGTCCGCTGTTACTGAGAAATTCCATGAGGAAAAACCGATAACTCTTTGCCCGAACTTGAAATCGCACCCAGGATATCATGCCCAGTAGTAACTCAAAAATTGGAAATTAAATTCATCATCATCAGCCTTTTAATGTTCCCAATGCTGGGAAACAGGCACTTAATCCACCTCGCAGACCCAGTGCGGCTTGATGGATGTCACATGTCTTCAAATTTTTGTTTTTAGGACATGCCGGTTTCCTCACGATGTTTTCCTTCACCGTTTTGAGAGCAGTGGTGATGAAATAATTTACACAAAATGAAGCGCCTGCCTGGGTTCTAAACCACGACACGTAAGTCGGGGTCACTACCACTGGGCCACCACTGCTCGTCGAAGGAAATTAAATTAACTCCTAACAATCTTCCAACCACGAGTTTGCCTTAAACATAACTTCATCGCTTATGTACACACCCTAAGATCATGTAATAAGAGAGATGGCCACATAACTTCGTCGTGAATAACTGACAGGAAGATACATCGTGCGAAGTGTCCCTATCAAAATAACTGGTGCTAAGTAAATCATTTTCTGCAAAGATTATGGTAGATTTTTTTTCTACATATTTTTTTTATTGTCTTTAGGCTCGCGCTTGACGATCTCACCTGATGGTAAGCGAAGATGTGGTCGAAGACGAAGTACGCTTGCCTAGAAGTAACCTTTTCACTCTTGACTTAAAGACCCCTTTCTTTCGTTTTTTTTTTGGCGTGGAGAAATGCTTATGCATACTGACGCCATACATGCATACACGCCTCAGATGCGATGTCACCTCTGCTACCAAGCGGCACCGCAACCTATTTGAAAGCTTGTATGATTGAAAGTCCAGTTTTTAGCTGTTTGTTAATCAATCATGTCTCAACGGCTGAAAGGCATTTTATGAAATTTGAAAGACGGGTAAACCATGGCCTGGATTAATTAGGAAATATTTTTTATCCCAGTAGTACGTTCCATGTAATGAATTTCCACTTTCAAAGCTAGTAATTTTAACAAAAGAACAATTTTGCTGGGTATTTGTTTATAAATTTTTACATGCCAATTAAAATAGGTACTACCCCTTTCACTGACCAAAAACCTAATAATGTCACCGGTTTCTAGGTAACGGATGTAATTATCCTGTATATCTTGTATGTAGATAAAGAGTGGCCTATACAGACACATATTTTGTCCTATGACTAGTTATTAAAATGTTGGTCTCTTTTTGTAGGCAAAAATATTTTACATAAAAACTTATTTAACGGTGAATATCATAATGTGCCGTATGGAGGCGAACGTAAAGAATTTTACCATCCCATATCTGCCCGTGGATGTCGTAAGATGCGACTAAGGGACACACCAGAGAATGGGCAGCAGCGTTCTCTGTGCACTTTATCAACATACTGCGATCGGCAACCCTCCTACCAAGGGTGGCGATTACGGTAAACCCCCCCAGGGGAAGGCCTTTGTCCAGCAGTGGCCTTAGGGATAGGGATCAAAATGCAATATAAATTATTTTGACGCTAAGACTCTGGTTCGGTATGCTGTGATACCCTCGCCTCTTTGAAGATCAACTAAATTGACATTGTGATTGATTATTTGCTCTTTGGCTCTCTGTATTCTAAACCACATCTCTCTCTTTTCAGGTCAAGATGAGCGTCGTAGATGGCGGGGGGCCGGAGGAGCCGCCAGCCCTCACTGCGCCGGCCACCACTCCCACGACTCCTCCCCCCACTGGCCTGGCCGATGGACAGCTCATACAGGTACGTCGTTAGTACGGCAGAAGACGTCGATCAGGATTTGTTGTAGTCGGTGTTGCTGCTGGTTCTCACACAGAGCAATTGCTTGCTAATCCTAGAGATACGGGAAATTGTCTCAGATGTATAGGTGATGAAATTAACCTAGTCTTTTTAACACCCGACGGAAAAAGAGGGGCGTTATATGTTTGACGTGTTTGTTTATCAGAACGGATGAACCGATTTTGATTTAGTTTTTTTAGGTTGAAAGGTGACTATATCGAGATTGTTCTTAGCTATGTTTGATAAAAACCGGTTAAACCGTTAAAAAAATAAGGGAGTTTTACACGCCCATAATTTTATATAATATATCTATGTAAAGATAAGTAGAGCTGCTTGTGAAAGAACTCCTCTAGAATAAGCACAGAATATGTAATTTAAATGTATCTAGGCATTTGCACTCTACAATGATCAAAAGCTACAGAATACTGGCCCTAAAACACCATCCCTTCACCACTTCCGAATGAGAAGAACAAGTCACTTGCAAAAAGCTTTAAAAACGTAAAAAATACTATGTTCCAAATAAGCAGATATCCATAGTCAATAACAGCTATCACCAATCAAATAACAACACAACTGCTAGGTACAATAATGTAACGGATATTACCCGGAAAATAGGGACATCAAAATCTATAATTAATAATCTAAACCAAAATTTCAAGCTTTAGTTGATCCCACCGACATACAAACTAGATTACCCATCCCGCTACGCATAGGCCTGTGTAGCTCAATTCCAGCTGGCCACAGATTGCAGGAGCACATTAGCTAATGCTGTAGGTCACGTACGCAGGCGAATTGAATTAAACTCTCTCATACTGAAATTGGAGCTGATATCCGAGGTATATCAGCTAGCTAGCATTAGGGGACGGACCTGGGGAATAGAATTTTAGTGTCGTACTATCCTATCTACATAAAAGCATACTTGTGCAATAGGTAGGCATAGATTTATATAAAGTTTGACCGAAACCGCTGTACCACGCGGTACTAAAATAAATATCACTAGATGGCGCACAATATGCATCGATTTGTTATTGAATTTTGGGTAAAATTAACATTTTCTAGAATTGATCATAAAATTGTATGTTCTTGTTTAATTAACTCTGCTCGGCACAAAATTATGGAATACTAGCGGACGCCTTGCGGTTTCACCCGGGTAGTTGGAAAGCTACACTATCCCCGGGTGACATAGGCTACTTTTTATCCCTGTATTCCCATGGGAACGGGAGCTACGCGGGTGAAGCTGCGAAGCGTCCGCTAGTAATATTATATAAGTTTAGATTGGGCTCTTAATTCATATTTCAAAGATTATTTGAACGAATCATTTTTATATGATTTCAGTCCTTTCCAATAGATGGCGCAGTTTTAAATTTCTGAGGCATTCCACTTGATTTTTTTAAATTAGTATTGCAACACATTTTGGTACAATGAAACTGTTAAAAACGTGCAAAAATCTGTACTTAAAGTCACTGTACTTAAGAACAGAGCAGTGATTCTACTTTTACTCATATCTGTCAATAAAATATTATAACAACTGACATCAAGCTCACCACGCTTTGTTACTACAAAATTATTTTTTTCATACTATTGTTAATTATTTTCAACTTTTTGGTTTGGTTTTCTCATATAGCGTGTTTCTTTAGTTTTTAAACTATTATTTATGTTTTAATTTTTAGTTCAATCGCTAATCTTGAAGATCCTGATATGGATAATGGGACAAACTATTTAAAGTATTGCATTGTTATCGGTCCTTCATAAGTGAGCTAATTAAGCCGAAGTTTTGAAGGCGGTAAAATCACGTGCCAAGATTCCGTTACATAGATACACACATACCAAGCTAATAAAAGCGTGTCTAAAATATCAGAATGATCTATACGTATTTTTAAATGCGGTTACAGTCCAAGCTATCGATTTCTTAAAGCAACCGGTTAGAATCAATTTGGACTAGATTCAATCAGGTTATAACTAACTAAAGCATATCAGATTATCTCCCAGTTACCCTAACGCAAACGTTAGGTTCAACTAACGATGTTCCAGCACAGATTAGATAAATAATAGTTACTAACGGTTCCGTATCACTTTTAATAGGAACATCTATTTTAATCGTAATTGAATTATACTAAACCAGTTCGAACTTAGGTATTACCGTACTACAAATTTATTTATATTTTACCTGTCCCGGTGTCTGTATGTAGATATGAATGTAAGCTTGCAAGTTAAAGACCCACTTCTCTCTTCTTCTTTGTAATTATTGTATTTAAGATTTTTTGTTATTTTTATGGTATGCGTCGTGCCTGGCGCAAATAAACAATTTTTCGTTCTTTCTTTTTCTCGGTATTCGGTTGAGCTGACATTACTCACAGAGTTTTGTTTCTCGTGGTTAGTGGTCACAGTTAGTTCAGTGACATTTATGGTGACCTCTCAAAGATAGCGGACCAATTATTTTTTTGCACCCCCACTGATATGGGTATCAAATTAATAAAAGGGTTCGCTGAGAGGAATACGAAAAAATATGTTGGTTTTTTGTATACCTTTTGTTTTTTTCAATTTGATTATTTTTAATGATGTTGTTCGTCAGCAGGTACCAGTGGCCCCCCGCAAGCCCCCCCGCAGAGGCATCAAGCTCCAACAGGAGAGGCCCAAGCGGGCACTCTTCTGTCTCACCCTTAAGAACCCGCTGAGGAAGTGTTTCATCGACTTCGTGGAGTGGAAGTATCCTTTTTAAATGCAATTCGAACGAGAATATGTGTTAGCACTGTACTGTTACTGGATGTTCGGGTTAGGTACTAGTCTGAAACTTAAAAATAATAAGATTGCTATGCACGGGTTTGCTCGAACACTGAATAAGTGAGTATATAATATGTCATAGAATATTTTTCGTCTTTGATAATTCAAAAAAATACTAGAATTAGTTCAAACTTGTTTAATTTACTGGTAAATTAAAGAGCAATTTTGTATATGAAAAACAATAGTTTGTAAATGCGCACTTCTTGACGAAATCTTCAAGCACTCACTGGAGCATCCTCAAAAAAGTAAGGGCCGATATCCTTGACTTTTTAAGGAAACCCAAATAACCCAGATTAAACGCCTGCTGATGTTTTCCAATGGGGCTACATTAAAAAATATAGTTAATAACCTATTGCTACTCAACCTGAATGTTTTAAAGCTAGTAAAGACTCACAGACAAAATTAAAGCCATTCCAAGAGTCTTTGAACATTAAAGTTCCAGGCTCAAAGTGTCAGGTAGTGGAATTCGTTATTTTAATTTAACAGTAAGTAAAACGAGTTTGAACTAATTCTAGTTTATTTTTTTAAGTATTAATAACGAAAAACATTCTGTGACATTCCTATTATGTCACCGGCAATCTTATTTCGTATCTTTAGCAAGAGCAAAACGATAGCGATGAAACGCTGTATGTCATAAAAAGTAGGCATTACTTGCAGTGTAGGTATGGTAGGCCCTACACAATCGTTTGCTAATCGCTCGCTGTTTGTCAAAAGCAATTATTAAAAGAAAAAACCCCCAACAACTCTAAAACTTTTGTATTGAAGAGCAATTATTGCGCAAATATCGCTATCGTTTTGCTCTTGCAAAAGATACGTAATAAGCCTGCGGGTTAGGCTATCGCAAACACCGTATAAAAGAACAAATCGCGTGATATTTTTTTTTTTCTTTTCGTCGCAGATATTGTGGTTTTTTTTTTATGTGGGTTTGCTCTTGACTCTAGTCTAGATTAAATGGAAAAACTATCTTAAATATTCCGATTGATGCCAAATATTAGTTATATATTATATCTAAACTAAAACTCACAAGACACCTACATAATTTATTTGTATTACAACATCACGAAAATTATATAAAAAAATATATTCCACGAAAACTTGCCGACGATCATAATATTGAGATATAAATATTCCCATGATCGATTTATTTAAAATCGATACGGGTGCGGATGGACGCAAGCCATTGGCTGGCTGCCAGGCAACATTGACCCGGGAAATATTGGCAATTATCTTCTAAAATATAATAAATATTTTTGGGTTTTTTTTGCTGATAGCAAGAAAATTACAAACTGTTTATGTAGCCGTTTAGAATTAACAGACAATTCGGAAACCTTAGTGGCAGAGCACATTGATCGTAGAACTGATGACCGATGGGGCAAAAAAGTTCTCGAGTAGCGGAAGCTTACCAGAAGATGTAACGTTGGAAGGCCCTCATAAGGTCGACCTGCCATATGCCATGGAAATCACCTGGATGCAAAACGCACGGACCGGCTGATATGGTGACGCTTATTAGGAGAGGCCTATCTATGTCCTGTGTAGCAGTGGAAGTCTTTGGGTTGAAATGATAATGATAAGGGTAGCACGTCTGTAGACTAATTATTTTGATTCGTATTATACGTATTCTTGATAGCGAACGTTATAAAAATCGATTTAAATTATTTTTGTTTTTAGAGAGATCCGTGGGGATTCGTTATTATCACAAATACGGATCGAGAATAGGTGATGATTAAAATCAGAAGACCTATATTTATTTCTATCTTTATAACTTGGCACAGCCAATTTGATTGTATACTTAGATATATATTTTGTACTCAAAGGCAACAACTACTAATTTGTCGCCAAATAGTCTAATTGTAACAGTTTTAACGCTACACTCTGCAGCAGTACGGAAGTTGTAACAATGAGTGCTTTTGGCTCTTACTGTTTACTGCTCATGCTCCTAGGGAGGATAAAACGCGCTAAACAAATGGATAATAAGAAGACATTGTAGAGGTAAGGACTGTTTTGAATCTCGATGGTCTTCAGGTCAGAGGATCTAAAGTCTAAAGTCAGTGACATTCTATAAAAGTAATCGTAGCGATAGCGAAAGGAAAAAAAAAACACAAAATATAGGTACTACCGACTGCCAAATAAGGAAACTACAAAGTGAAAATAACTTTCTTTTTTTTCGTAGGTGCCATTTTTTTGCGATATGGACACCGACTTCCAAAAAGAAAGTAATTTTTCCTAATTGGAAGTCGGTAGTTTTTATTTTTCACTTTTTAGTTGTACCTAACTAATAAGCAAGTAGTGTAAGTTAATGCCAGAATACCTGTCATGCCAGAATAAATTACCCGAATATCATGAAACTGAACATAACCAGTGAAAGAGAGTGTACCAAGTTGAACTGTACACATCTGCGTACCACTTTAGAGCGTACTGGTGTGATGTTATATTATGAAATGGTATAAACAATAAACAGAAATGTGTTTGCCGTTATTTATTAAAGAGTTATGTTGTATATCTCCGAAGTTCTTCATCAGATCTTTACCAATGTAAAATGGGACCAATTTCGGAACATTATCGTTCAAACAAAAAAAGAATTTTCACAATCGGTCCACAATTGACGGAGATATCGCTGAACATACACAAAAAAAAAACCGTAATGTCGAACATTGAACCTCCTCCTTTTTAGTAAGTCGGTTAAAAATAAAAAAATGTATCGGAATGTCAAATGCTATTGAAATGGCACGTGACCAATCACCATAATTTTGGCATTTCAACTGAGCGATAATGCTCGACGAACAGTCCAAAAGGTAATTAAAACACGTGATCAATTCCATATTAAGTTTTTTCAACTTTGATAAATTAATAGCTGTGTTTCTCTCATCCAGCGGTCATTCGTGATCCTTATCATGTAATTGGTGCACCATGTAGGAGATTATAATAATAGTCTCGAAAAAAAACACGCTCTCGGTCAAAAAACGTCGTTTGCTGAACATAAACACTAATAAAGTTAGGTGTCACAAGCATTTTTCGCTCATGTGCTATAGTATAGCGACATCCCAGGCTCGGGGTTTGCCGCATATAGCGGATTCCCTCGGCCTTCTAATGTTCATTGGCCCTCCAAGATATACAAAATCAAAACTACAGTTAAACTTTTAGTCTCTCACCAGTATGTAAATCAAAAGATTAACGCAAGGAAAAATAAAAGTAATATATAACAGGAACAATATATTATTTTTGTCACTAAAATGTAAAGTTGAGCGGAAATCGTTTGCAATAACTCATGCAACGTATCGACTGACAGACTGTTTGGAACACGCTCACCAGCAACAGACTATATAACCGTATTATTGAACTTTACATTTTTAATGCTATGGGAGCGAGCAAAATCTCAGGTAGACGAAGTTGAGTATCAAAAAAAAAGAAAAGTAAATAGTAAATGAAGAGAGAGAAAATAGTAGAGTAGTAAATGACGAAAGCTAACTCTAGGGATGTTGTATTAGGGTTATTTTTACATAGATATTCAATATATTAGCTATCAATTAATATGATACCATACCTATTACTGAGTATTAGTCAAATATTAGTGAACCGATTAAATATTAGCTACTCAATCTATTATTGATATGTGTGTAATATTCCCACAATAATTAATATGAAATACAATATACTCGTGAATATCTATACTAATATTATAAAGCTGAAGAGTTTGTTTGTTTGTTTGTTTGTTTGTTTGTTTGAACGCGCTAATCTCAGAAACTACTGGTTGGAATTGAAAAATTATTTTTGTGTTGGATAGTCCATTTATTGAGGAAGGTATAACATCACGCTACGACCAACAGGAGCAGAGCATAAATGAAAAATGTTGCAAAAACGGCCAAAATTATTCCTTTTTGATAGCTTCCGTTGCGTGCGCTGCGTAAACGGTTTAATTACACAACAATCATGTATGTAGAGTAGGTAGGGTTGATGGGTAGGTAGGTAGCCAGTTGACGGGAGCGAAGCCGCGTGGGACAGCTAGTGCAAGATAAATAGTGAAATTGTTAGAGTACTGAAACGGTGAATACATTTTCCTTCATGCTTTAATAGGCTACTATTATTAAATATTAGCTACTCAATCTATTATTGATATGTGTGTAATATTCCCACAATAATTAATATGAAATACAATATACTCGTGAATATGCAAGATAAATAGTGAAATTGTTAGAGTACTGAAACGGTGAATACATTTTCCTTCATGCTTTAATAGGCCTGTTAACGTTGATTATGAGGGCGTATTTAAAAAAAAAATCAAGTGAGTCGTTTCGTTATTACGCGTCCCTATTATTTGACTAATAGTCTGGGAACCTATTACTCTATATTCGCTTATCCTAATACGAATATACGTGGCTAGTATTTGGTATTATAATACCAGTACCTATTACGATTTTTTTATTTAAGATGAGTTTGCTCTTGACACTAGTCTAGGTCAGAGGTGACAGAGACAAAGTCCACGATGGAGTGAGCTTACCCAGAAGAAGCCTGATATATAATATGGTTAATTAATAATATTGTCTTGGTCAGCCAGCTCGTAAATAATTGTTGTATCCTACGACTGCACTGCACAGCATGATTGTCTTCTTGTTTTACATATTTATACTTCTTAAGCAGTCGGGTTTTTTGATTTTATTAACTATTTATAACCCCCTACGGAAAAAGAGGGGTGTTATAATTGTGTCCGTCTGTGGCATCATAGCGCCTCAACGGATGAACCGATTTTGATTTAGTTTTGTTTGAAAGGTGATTGTGTCTAGAGTGTTCTTAGCTATGTTTGAATAAAATCGGTTCAGCCGTTCAAAAGTTATACGCGTTTTACTGTTTGAATCGGGATGTTTTCGTAAGATAAATGTATTTTTTTAATTAGAAAATTTTATTTGTTATTTTCACCTTCTTTCCTTGGAACTTCTTAAAAACTAATAATTTATTTAAATAATTAATTGAAATCAGTTAATAACAATGAGTAGAGAAGTAGGTCTTGAGAGACTTCCATTGTTTCTAAATTTGGCAACGCGAAACTAATCCATCGCTGTTTTTTAAGGCCAGTTTCATTCCAGTTAATTTTCTTGCCAACAACTTCACTATCACTACATAGTATAAAACAAAGTCGCTTCCCGTTGTCTGTCTGTCCCAATGTGTGATTAGATCTTTAAAACTACGCATCGGATTTTGATGTGTGAGTCTATCTGGCAGGCCCCAACGAGATTTATCAACAGGTGATAGCTTTTCATTAAGACATTACTTTGTACCTTAAGAAAATAAATAAGATATATTTTGTACTGTTGATAAATCACGTTGGGGCCTGCCAGATAGACTCACACGATTTTGATGCGGTTTTTTTAATAGGTAGAGTGATTCATGAGGAAGGTTTATATGTATAAACACTTTTCACGCGGGTGAAGCCGCTGGAAGAAGCTAGTATATCATAAAACAATATCGATCGTCCATCAAATCTATTAAGAATAATTATGTACAAGAGTCAATATATTTAGGCTGATGAGGGGGCTGGCCTTATTAATAACTACCTTCTAACTGCGACTTCGTATGCAGAATTGAATCCAGAGATAAATGAAAAAGGTGAAATCATACTAATATTATAAATATACAAGTTGTTAGCCCAGGAAACTTTACTAATTCATGATTACCACCTGGTAGTGTTTGAGTCTTTACCGATCATGATTCCAGTCCGTCTCCAAACATCTGTTATCTCCACTTTCTCCGGTTAGTCTTACCATTTACCGGGATAAAAAAGTATTCTATGTGTTAATCCAGCACAAACAACTATCTGTGTGCAAAATTTCATTCAAATCCATTCTTGCATGATTGAAACACAAACATACAAACATCAATATAGGATTCGTGCCTTTATTTTTCCTTTCCACAATTTCTACGCGTTTCATTCTCTTCGCATTCCTCCTTCGTGTTGTAAGCACCCTTCATCCCTGTTCTAAGTGACACGTAGCCTCGACTGCCTTACCAACGCTAAGCAAAATCTTTCTTGGGTTATTTATGTGTGAAAACCAAACTTGATCAGCATTAGTTATTGACTCGGGCTTTCTGGATTTAGAAAAATGGATGCTATTGTATCAAATGGATGTATATGACCGTATTTTTGAGCTTTAAATTTTAAATCCTATATGAATAAGTAAAATCCTAAGTGGACAAAGTCATTCAGCAATTATATGACAGCATTCAGCCAAATGATATGCACTGCATATTGTCGACAGACACCATGCACTATGTAGGTATGCAACATTATCTTCAGTTCACCATTATTCATGCATGCCTTTATTTGGATTTCATATATTTGGACTCAGCACAGCATATTATTTTCTTCTGTACTTCTTAAGAACTGTCTTCTCAGACTATGTATGGATTGGGTGAAAGTTGATTAGGCTAGAAAGAGATACTTTTTCTAGCCTACAAATCATCTTTGTACAGTTTTTCCAGCGTTTCTTTGATCTTCCTTCCACTACTCTTCTAGCCAGCCACATTCACTATCAAAACATTCCACCATGTGTTTAGCTGGCGTAGCGTGAATAATATCAAAAAACTCGTATCTGAAAATATGCCACAATTTTATCAAAAAAAAAAGATTAGCCGAGAGAAAAAAAGCAAATCAAAGACATTCCTAAACAGAAAATAGACATCAATATAGCCCACTCAAAACAAAAATACAGCGAATGTTTGCTATTATTTTGTACGGAAGCAAGACGTACACTAACACTGGTAATAAACTATTTTAGAACGATGACTTCCTAGAGTGTAATGTGCGGATATACCTACATTATGCAAAGGTTATCATCAATATAGATGCTCCAGAATCTTTTTTGCTGGAATGCCAAAATTGACCATGAAACACTTTTCTGTCTTTTATTAAGAAATGAAAGAGCGAAAAAGGCACAAAAACACATAACAATATCTAAGGACAAACAAACAAAACAAACTTTGTTATTAACTATTAATAATTTAATGATTTTGGAGTTTGTGAAACTTCACGGGAAATAAGCGATGATATGGTCGACGATGGAACACGCTTTACTAGAACTTAGGAATCTCACTGGACATCAGTGTGTCTGCCCTAGGGTAAATTAAATTAGTCTAAGTAATATTATTTTTGATATTTTGTACACTGACAACCCTAAATTCTTCTCCTATCATTCAGTCCATCCAAAGGTTGTCTGTAAGAGATTGCCTAGTGCGATAAGACCGCCCATTGTACACTTGTATATTTGAACGTTTGTCCTGTATGTTTTTTTGTGGTGTACAATAAAGTATATAATAAATAAATTAAAAGAAGAAGAAACTATAAACTGTTTGTTAAAAAATAACCATAAATTCCAATGCATTTGTCGATTAAGGGAAAGCACGGGGAATGAAAAAAAGAAGGTGCACATATGCCCATGCATGTTTCGAGGTATGATGCAAATCCAATACAAAACTTAACTACACAAACAATTACTACACTATTGCTAAAAGTTCAAAATAGGTTTAATATTAATCTTAAAACTATTACAGCTGCTAAATAGCACCACAAAACCCAATCGATTCCATGCACCATACTTCATTGCCGGCAAAGGAAAAAAAACCTGGCACACACCCAAATAATGCCACGAATGTGTGAATGAGTGACAGAAAATGCCGAAACGTGCGTGTTACAAAATAGTGGGAAATAGGACGACATCGCGGTAGGCTGCCAATGTCAAGGGTCTCGAGTTCAAATCCCCTGAGAGTCTTTTCTTATAATAGATTTTTCTGAATGAGCGGCTCTAGCAACATGTTTTTTTATATAGTTCAAGGTTGAAGCGTTATTTTTATGATTATTTGAGCTGTACTCTGTTTTACTGATGGACGCCATTAAAGTAATGCTCTGCAATTATATTTATTGCCAGTATGTGACCTGCAATAACATTTTGATCTACGCCACACTGATTTATGGTTTCCAATCTGTGAATGTCTCTACATATCTAGATATTCCTCGGCAATGATTCCTTATTCCGCATTCCTTATTGAGTGTTTTTTCTGAACTATCGAAACCATTATTGCCTCTTAGACAAATTAACTGGTCGAGTTTTTGTTCACCTACGCTAAGAAATGACGAATGTTTTGTTCAAAGTCTTAATCAATAGGAGCTTAATCATCTGGTATACACCTCGCCTCCCACGGTACCAAAGGGCTCTTTTCACCTACCGGCTTATTAGCCTCTTCACAGATGATTAACTTTCCGGCATTCTCATTACCTGCATCTATTAATAAATTGTTATTGATCCAGAGTCAAATATAGCAATTTATTTGTATAAACTTAAATATTGTTTAACTTTGCAACACTTTTGCAAAATCTACAAATAGAAAATAAGTGTGGCAAATTTGTTGCCAGACTGTTTAACATATTGCTAAATCGATGGAAATAAATCAATCCATCGAAATAAGCTATTTAGATGAAACTTGGCACGGATCATATCTATCCTAAAATTGAACTAGTTTCCAAAGAAACAATGGTATTGATATCATATTCAAGTGAATGAAGACTGCCTTCTGTTTTGGCTAAGATTAAATATTGGGTAGCATTTAAAGCGTAATATTCGGTGATTAGATTTTACCTCTAGCTTTGCTAGAATGACGATGACAGTATAAATTCAATGCACTCGACCATCACTGCATTTGTCTCAAATTGTATGCTTTAAGCATTGGCTTTGGCTTCAGAATCCAATGTAATATTTTCTTTTCTGTTTAACATCACGTTTGTATTTCCCAAAGAAGGGTTAGGCAGAGGTGCACCTAATCTATAAGTTTTTATTTTGTGTTTAACAACTCAAATAAACATTTTTGATTAGTCCAAAGCCTTGCCTTGCGTTTTTGATAGGTGCCTTGTGGATCACCTTATTTTTTAACTTAAAATATGGAAACACTAACTTAAAGGAAAATTTTCTTTATCAATTTACGTTCAAGTAAGTTATTTCATTAACTCGAGCACCAGACCGTTCGAATATATGATCCTGACCACCATCTTCGCCAACTGCATCGCCCTAGCCGTCTACACACCATATCCAGCCAGTGACTCCAATTATACCAACTGGGTTCTTGTAAGTGTCTTCTTACACCCTGGTTACAGACCAAGAGCTAATCTAAGTTAAATATTCACTAGATCCTATGTCCTCCGATCTCTGCGACTCGTCTCCGGCGTGCCTATAGAGTTGTTATTAATACTTTTGTAAGATAACCCTTTGACCATGTTTAATCATATTCAGTCAATCGCCCCTTTGAAAATTTAACGGCAGTTCTAGGCCAGTAGATACGCTTTCATAAAAAATAACATAGGTATATTTTATTATTGTTGATGGACTAGCATTTGTACAGCATCCTGATTATAAGCGATGATCTACAAATTCCTAGACCCTATTGTAAACTGCCGCGGATTTCATTCGCTTTTTCATATCGATATTACTAACCGAGACCTCTTGCATTTCGATATAAATTTCAATTTTCTGCGTATTGAGTCCAGAAAAGTTGGCAAGATATAAATCTCGCTCAATACAGTCCAATATGATATTCATCGTAATATTTTAGTGCAGGTAGGTACTTAATAAATAACATGTGTAAGCATGAAAAATTACTTCAGCTAGGGGAGCTAGATTGAACTAACTTAGCTTAACTCTTGGTCTGCCACCGGTGTCAGTATGTTATTATTGCCAATGTACTTCTTGTTTATTAAGTTCCTGAAATGTGAGCGTTTTTCTATCTTTATCTTTGAAGTGTTAAATTCTTATAACTATTGATATTTTTTGCTCTTTCATTCATCCTTTTGACCTTATAGCTTATGATTGGTTTAATTATTTTCTTTTCTATTACTCTGTCAGAGTGATAAGATCTTTCACTACAATTGCCCACAACAGACTCAACAAGTTTTTGTAAATCACTCAAAGAAAACCTTGTCAAATTAGATTTATGTGACCTAGCAATTGTCTTTTTTATTTTCAGGAAAAGATTGAGTATGTGTTCTTAGTAATATTTACGGGGGAGTGCATCATGAAGATCATAGCATACGGATTCATCATGCATCCTGGCTCTTATCTCCGAAACGGCTGGAATCTGCTGGATTTTACGATCGTCGTCATTGGGTGAGTGCATTTTGATATTAGGTTTGATAACTATTGTTTCATGATCGTTCCTTTTAGGTTTATCAGATTCATTGTTGTGTTATTGAGAAACATCAGTTATGCAATTTATGATTTGATTATGATTTATCATTTTATTCTCTGTTGGTTAAAACAACTAGGCTAGTATATAGGCCAAAGGCTGCGATTGAGAAATTGATTATAACTCTATTTATATGCGATCTTACGATTGTGTGATGAATATACTGATTTAATTATGTCTTACATTTGGTGCGCTTCATTTTTGTAAATTTTTATTGATTTCATAAAGCAAAAAAACACTTGTTTCATATTTTCCTATAATCTAACTGATGACCTCATTACATTTTTTTTTCATCCAGAAATTATTCCTATTATATAAAATGAAATACATTATATCGCAACATATTTCATAATAATTCCAGAATGGTCAGCACAGTGTTATCGAGTATATTCAAGGACGCGTTTGACGTGAAAGCTCTGAGGGCGTTCAGGGTACTCCGACCTCTGCGGCTCGTCTCCGGCGTGCCTAGTGAGTTGTTATTAATCTATATATATAAAAGCGAAAGGTGACTGACTGACTCACTGACTGACTGACTGACTGATCAATCAACGCACAGCCACAACTGCTACGCCTAGAAGCATGAAATTTGGCAGAAAGGTTCCTCAAGTGACGTAAGTGTGCACTAAGAAAGGATTTTTGGAAATTCCACCCCCAAGGGGGTAAAAAGGGGGTTGAAAGTTTGTATGAAAAATCTAATTCCGTCGGCCAAAATTCTTGAAACTTAGTTAGAATATTATTATTTATAAATGATAAAGATTGACATTATTAGTATTTCGAAACTACCCCCAAATAATGATTTAGGGGGTGTTGAAGTTTGTATGAAAAAATCTGATTTCTTGGGTCAATAAACATGAAACTTGACATAAATAACAAACTAAATAAACAATAAAGAATTTCATTGTTAGTTTTCGAAACTACCCCCAAAGCATGATTTAGGGGATGTTATTTTTTTTGAAGAATCTTATATCTTGGGTTAATAAACAAGAAACTTGACATAAATACTAACCTCAATAAACAATAAAGGTTATCATTATTAGTCTTTTGAAACAACCCCCAAAGTTGATTTAGGGGGTGTTGAAGTTTGTATGGAAAAATCTGATTTCTTGGGTCAATAAACTTGAAGTTTGCTACAAATACTAACTTATATGAATAATAAAGGTTGTTATTGTTATTATTTGAAACTACCCCCAAAAGATGATTTAGGGGATGTTATTTTTTTTGCAGAATCTTATGTCTTCGGTTAATTAGCATGAAACTTGACATAAACACCAACCTCAATAAACAATAGAGGTTGAAACAACCCCCATAGTCGATTTAGGGGGTGTTGAAGTTTGTATGGAAGAATCTGATTTTTTGGGTAAATGAACATGAAACTTGACATAAATACCAACCTAAATAAACAATAAAGGTTGTCATTATTCGATTAAGGGGTGTTAAATATTTTTTGAAGAATCTTATTACTTCAGTTAATAAACATGAAACTTGACATAAACACCAACCTCAATAAACAATAAAGGTTTCGTTATTAGTTTTTTGCAACTACCCTCAAAAGACGATTTAGGGGGTATTACAGTGTTTTTGAAGAATCTTATTTATTGGGTTAATACATTTGAAAGTTGACATAAATACCATCCTAAGTAAACAATAAAGGTTGTCTTTATTAATTTTTCGAAACTATGCCCAGATGATGATTTAGGGGGTGTTGAAGTTTGTATGGAAAAATCTGATTTCTTGGGTCAAAAATTTGAAATTTGCTACAAATACTAACTTATATGAAAAATAAAGGTTGTTATTGTTATTATTTGAAACTACCCCCAAAAGATGATTTAGGGGATGTTATTTTTTTGCAGGATCTTATGTCTTCGGTTAATTAGCATGAAACTTGACATAAACACCAACCTCAATATACAATAGAGGTTGAAACAACCCCCAAAGTCAATTTAGGGGGTGTTGAAGTTTGTATGGAAGAATCTAATTTTTTGGGTAAATGAACATGAAAGTTGACATAAATACCAACCTAAATAAACAATAAGGGATGTCATTATTCGATTAAGGGGTGTTAAATCATTTTTGAAGAATCTTATTACTTCAGTTAATAAACATGAAACTTGACATAAACAATAAAGGCTTTCATTTTTAGTTTTTCGAAACTACCCCCAAAGGATGATTTAGGGGATGTTAATTGTTTTGCAGAATCTTATATCTTCGGTTAATAAGCATGAAACTTGACATAAACACCAACCTCAATAAACAATAAAGGTTTCGTTATTAGTTTTTTGCAACTACCCTCAAAAGACGATTTAGGGGGTTTTACAGTGTTTTTGAAGAATCTTATTTATTGGGTTAATACATTTGAAAGTTGACATAAATACCGTCCTAAGTAAACAATAAAGGTTGTCTTTATTAATTTTTCGAAACTATGCCCAAATGATGATTTAGGGGGTGTTGAAGTTTGTATGGAAAAATCTGATTTCTTGGGTAAATAAACATGAAACTTGACATAAATACCAACCTAAATAAACAATAAAGGTTGTCATTATTAGTTTTACTTATCTACTCCCAAAATACGGTTAAGGGGATGTTAAAGTATTTTCGAAGAAACTTATATCTTCAAAAAAATAAATTTAAAACTTGGCGCAAATACCAACATAAGGATACAATAAAGGATGTCATTATAAGTTTTTCGAAACTAACTCAAGCTAAGAATCTTACTGGACAGGGTTTCGTTTTTGACGTGGGGTTCTAGGGGAGCACTAAGGCGCAATTTTGTGGCCATTCAACCTTTAAGGAGCCGAAAAGTGTAAAAATTTGTTTGTATGATAAATCAAATTCCTTGGGGATAAGGTTGATACTCAAAATTTACATAAAACATTTTTAAATCTTTCTCCCAGATAGGGTTAGGGGTTTTAAAGTTTTTTTTGAGGAATCTCACTGCGCTATCTGACTCACATAAACGATAGATAAAAAAGAGAAGAAAAGAGTGAATAGCATATTTAGGTTTTTTTAAACTCGACCCCCAACGGGGCAAAAAGGGGTGGATAAGTTTTTAGGGGAGGATTTTACTTTGTGGCGGTAACCTAAAATTTATTATACTTTAAGTCAAATAACGAATCGTCCCAATCCAATAAACCCTGTATATCTACGATACCCATTTTTTGTTCTTTTAATAATAGCTAATTTTGGTTTCCTTCACTAAATGCATATAAGAATATCATTTATAGCATAAACGAAATCACGCGAACGAAGTCGCGGGCAGAGTGCTAGTACTTTTATAAGATAACCCTCTGACCATGTTTAATAATATTCAGTCAATCGCCCCTTTGAAAATTTAACGGCAGTTCTAGGCCAGTAGATACGCTTTCATAAAAAATAACATAGATATATTTTATTAAATTATTGTAGATGGACTAGCGTTTGTCATCCTGATTATAAGCGATGATCTACAAATTCCTTTTTTATGACGGATAATAAGCAACTAAGCTGTAAAAAGCATCCATCTGCACACGAAGGTGTTACTTGGATAGACGCAAACAAAAGCGTTTAGCAAACAATTAATATCTTTTGCAATAAAGAGTGCCAGACATTCGTTAGATGAAAACAATATGTATCAATCTATCGATAAGGTCTTTTTTGTAAGGGCCAGAAAGTACCAGAAGGTACCTTTACAATATTAAAGAGACCTATAAAATCAATATTTCAATTTTCTCTCTAATATTTTCTTAAAAATTCTTTTCTTCAAGCATCTTCCCCAATTTAATTAGTTTAAAATACAGGAGGATGAATATATTGAACCTTTCTGGTCTACTCAACCAGTCATCTCTAACCTGATCTTCTACCCCAGGTCTCCAGATAGTTTTAAACTCTATCCTGAAGGCGATGGTGCCACTCCTCCACATTGCGCTGCTGGTCATCTTCGTCATCATCATTTACGCTATCATTGGGCTGGAGTTGTTCTCCGGCAAGATGCATAAGAGCTGCTACAATAAGTATACAGGTTTGGACTTCATCATTTTCTTTATTATTTCATTTATCGTTTTGTCTGGCTCTGGTTTTCTGTTTTACTTTAGAATTTTTGGTCCTTCTGTCCCAAACAGAATATGCATTCTATTCCAAAAAGATCTGTAAATA
This sequence comes from Orthosia cruda, assembly GCA_964057195.1. NCBI lineage: Eukaryota > Metazoa > Arthropoda > Insecta > Lepidoptera > Noctuidae > Orthosia > Orthosia cruda. The sequence goes on from OZ059854.1 coordinate 2,613,725, forward strand.
AAAGAAGACGTAAGTTCATTAAGTGGAACCAGCTGTCACCTTGAGTTTACTATAATTTATTATAGCTACTGGCACATTAGACAATTTGGGAAGCATGCGGATCAAAACGAAAAGTAAAATAAATAAATAGGAAGCGATAGATTGATCTCAAGGAGTGATGATAATTTAAGATACAAGTTATTCTTCTTCTGCCAGACGTTATCTCAAAAAAATTGGAATGTTCTACTTAAACCTTAAAAACACTTTTATTTTTCTCAGATGAGATCATGGATACTCCTCACCCGTGTGACCTGGACAACGGTTTCAACTGCTCCATGATCGGCGAGGACATGGAATGCCGAGAAGGATGGATAGGCCCTAACTTCGGCATTACCAACTTCGACAACTTTGGCCTTTCTATGCTCACTGTGTTCCAATGCATCACGCTTGAGGGCTGGACTGATGTTATGTATAATGTAAGTTTGTATATTTTACTAGTTTCAGGTTTGTCTATAAATAGATCCATCCTTTGTCACACAATAGAGTTGCCTTCTATATAGACCCATGGGTCTTATTACTGGCAAAATGTGAATGCTCTTACTTTTAAGCGTTATTTTATATGTAGTCTGCCTATTGACAAAATTTATCCAAAAATATGCAACCAGTACCAAAAAGTTGTTGTAACGTTCAAACAGTAGGTCTGTTTGAACGTTACAACAACTTTTTGCCCATTGTCCATTCTTTGGCTTACCTATAGTACTTATATTTTCGTTTTCAGATTCAAGATGCAATGGGCAACAGTTGGGAGTGGATCTACTTCGTGTCGATGGTCATCTTGGGCGCTTTCTTCGTCATGAATCTAATTCTCGGTGTGTTATCCGGGTAAGTTCTAACTTCTTTTTCTTTGCATGCTTTTCAACAAGCAGAGGTTGATAATCTACTCCACATGTTGGTTGTAGTTTATGTTTAAATGTTGTGTTAATATTTTATTGTCCTAAATCCCAGTGCGAGAAATCATTCCAAGCTTTAAGGAACTTCACTTTGGAACGGCATATATTGTTTTAACTATAACTTGTACTATGTACCAAACATAATCAAACAAAACATTTACATTTCAGAGAGTTCTCCAAAGAGAGAGAAAAAGCGAAGAACAGAGGTGACTTTCAGAAGCTTCGAGAGAAACAGCAACTAGAAGAAGATCTGAAGGGCTACCTCGACTGGATCACGCAGGCTGAGTACCTGGAACCACTAGCTGATCAGCACGAACATCATCCGCCAGTGGATCAGACCAGGGGGGATTATGGGATAGGTGAGATATGAGATGTTTTTTTTTTATTATAGGTAGGCTCTCGCTTGACCACTATCTTACCTAATGGTAAGCGATGATGTGATCGAAGATGAAGCACATTTGCCTAAAAGTAGCCTATTCATTCTTGACTTAAAGAGACCTAGAACACACAGATTTCTCCAAATCAAGCTTTTTAAAGATATCAATAAATTTCAGTAGAATTTTTCAGAAATTTTATTTTTACTTTTTTTTAATTTTATTTATTTTGTCCAGTAATTTTGTTGTGTGCCCTAAGTTTATGCTAAATAAATTTATTTTCTGTCGTTTCTTTTCTTTTCGTACTTGAGTGATAAAGTGAGTTTGTTGTGGGTACAGATCCATACTTAATCATAATATTATGATATGGAGATAGTTTGAGACCATGGGAAGGACATAAGAGTTTTATCCCAGAAGTCATCCTTAATTGGGAGGAAAAGGAGATGGAAGTTTGTATGGTGAACTTATAAATTCTGAAGTCCCACACAACTACAAATTTATTGAGCGATAAAAAGGATAGGTATGTCGTGGGCAATAACTCTGGTCCTTACAACAATATAATAAGTTTCTTATTTTTGTTGAAAAAAATAATTTTACTTAATTTAATAATAATAATAATAATATCTGTGGCTCGACTTGACAGACGGTTGCCAAAAATTTTCTCTTCGTAATTTCTTACAATATATTTAATTTTAACTACCTAAATTCTACAAAACAAAATGAAACCAAGAAAAAAAAAAACTAAACAATAACATAATGAAAGCTGACCGAATTAACCGATTTAAAATGACCGAATTACAACAACAAACGAGAAAAATGGAATAGACGTCATGTTGACGCGAGCTGCAGCACGCAATGCACGCCCACCACCTCCGGCCTCGTCGCCCAGCTCCGCCTCGCCGCCGCCGGAACCCAGCCCCACCGTGAGTGCTGTGACATCGGCCGCGGCAGTTGCGTCGAGCTCGAGCGACGAGTATTTCTCGCCGCCGACGACACCACCACCTGCGCGTCGTCGGGGAGGACGCCGGCCGCCGGACCGCTTAGGACCTCGAGGCCTACCCGTCTCTGATAGGGTCCCAGCACCCGGCGGAAGTGTGCAGCGCATGAGATGGTCACCATCCATCAATGAAAATGTCATGCGCGCATACTTTGGGGCTACAGAGGGAGGAAACAACCTGACCGCGTACCGTGTCCGGATGCTCTCTTTGTTTCAGGTGCTTGAGCCAGCCGTCAACGTTTCGGCCCAACGACTTTCGGATCAGGTGCGGGTCATCCAGCGTAATCGTATGTTGGATGATACTGTACTTGATCGCCTCCGAACGGAAATGGGTAACCGTGTCACTGCCCCATCGTCGCAGGCTGTGGTACCACCACAGTCAAACCATATTGCCATCAATGCTGACGTGGAGAGTAGTGACAGGGTTACAAACGTAAGTACCCAGTGCAATGAGGAATTGAGGAGTGCTTTGGAGTGTGCTATTCGGGATTATCGCTACATGTCACCCGAACTTAGGCCACGATTACCTCGTTTGCCCATGCATAACAAAAATAGGGCGCTGGTGGCTGTTCTGGATTCGCAGTTGTCAAACTATTTTGATGACTGCGAAGACCTCACTGATACACATTCGATTATGTACTGCGCGGCTGTAGCGGCATGTCGTGTAGCTCATGTCAAATTTGCAGATGACAGAGCTACACGACCGAAACCAGCCGTACCGGCTTGGCAGTGCAGGATCGAGCGTCGTATTGGTGGGGCCAGATCACTCATCGGCAAACTAATTTGTTTCAGGGTGGGCAGTAGTCGCCCAAGAGTGATGCGCTTTGTGAGACGGGCGTTTTCGGGGACTGATGTCAGTCCCCGAGACTATATATCCCATGTCACAGAGCGCATCGACTTCCTGAAACAAAAAGTGTATGCATGGGCAAACCGTATTCGTAGGTACAGGCGGAGAGTGGAGCGATACACCCAGAATCGCACATTCCAAAGTAATGAAAGGTGGGTTTATCGGGCTTGGGAGCGACCCGACCAAGGTGTGAGTGATACGCACCTGCCGGATGATGACGCTATGTGTTCATTCTGGCGCAGCATCTGGTCGGTGCCTGTCAGTCACACCGAAGGTGAATGGACTCGGGAGGTCGAACGAGCGTGTGATCCAATACAAGAGAGGCAGAGGCTTACTATACCAAACCAAAGCAACAAAGTGGCTAAAAAGGATATCACTGTTAACCCCAAAACTGCAAGTCGCTTGGCAGCTTTTAAAGTTAAACTCATTAATAAATTACCAATTTTGTCAATTGATGCTGATCCTAATCATCTATATGATGATTTTTTTAGTATATACTGTAAACAATTTAATTCGACCTTTATTCCCAAGACTATCTCCGTTAATAGTAACGCATCATTCAGTGATTGGGCTACCATTGGTATTCATAAAAGTAGAACACGGCTTTATGAGCTGTACAGTGAAAGGACTTATGTAAACACTGCTGAATTTAATTTATATGTCAGAAATTATTCAAAATTATTTAAAAAAGTTTGTTGTTTGGCCAAGTCGCGTTATTTGAGCTCGAAGATTAAAAACAGTAGTAATGTTATTAAAACGACTTGGAATATTATTAATAGTGAAACGGGAAGATCTGGTAACCGAAATATTGACTACGGCCTGTCTATTAATGGCAACATCATAAAATCAGACTCACAAGTTGCAGTGGCCTTTGAAAATTTCTTTTCAGATATTCCCATTTCAACTACTAAATACTTAAACTCATCACCTTCTGTTGCTGAGTCTTTGCTAAAAGAAAATGTTAATGTTTGCAATTCGGAATTTCGTTTTGAACATATTACTTGTAAAGACATAATTAAAACCTTTCACACTTTAAATGTTAAAAAGACTGCAGATCTGTGGGGTCATTCTGTACAAGTTGCTAAGTCTATTATTGACATTGTCGCACCTAGTTTAGCTATTATCTTTAATAATTGTATCGACTGTGGGGAGTTTCCTGACCTTATGAAAAATAGTAAAATAATACCTTTGTTTAAATCAGGTAGTACATCAGACCCTACAAATTATAGACCTATTTCAGTACTACCTACGTTTAGCAAAATATTTGAGAAATTAATTTTAGAGCAATTGCAAAGATTTTTTAATAAACATAAATTATTACATACCAAACAGTTCGGTTTTACAAGGGGTCGTTCAACTACTGATGCCGGTGTTGAGCTTTTAGGACATATTTATAATGCATGGGAAGATAAGTGCGATGCCTTGGGAATCTTTTGTGATTTGTCCAAGGCATTTGATTGTGTTTTTCATGAAACGCTAATCAGGAAACTCCGACACTACGGGATCCGGAACAGCGCTCTGGATCTTCTTACTTCATATTTGAGTAATAGGATTCAGACCGTTGACGTTAATGGAAAAAGATCTCCTGGATCTATGGTAACAATGGGAGTCCCGCAGGGCTCGATTCTTGGTCCTTTCTTGTTTCTTATTTATATTAATGACTTGCCTTACCTCATAAAGGATAACCATGATATAGTGTTGTTTGCGGATGATACTTCACTTTTGTTTAAACTTAAACGTCAGCAGCAGGTTACTGACGATGTAAATAGCGCGATCTCAAAAGTAGTTCACTGGTTCAATGTTAATAATTTACTTCTTAATGAAAAAAAAACCAAATGCATTAAGTTTACCCTACCTCACGTTAGGCAGGTGAAAACCGATGTGTTGATAAAGGGCGAAGAATTGAATCCTGAAAATAGCACAGTATTCTTAGGCTTAACTTTGGATGCTAAGCTTCAGTGGGGCCCACATATAGATAAATTGTCAAAGAAGCTAAGCTCCGCAGCATATGCTGTTAGAAAAATTCGTAATTTAACTGACATAGAGACAGCCCGTTTAGTATACTTTAGTTATTTTCATAGTGTAATGTCATACGGTATTCTGTTGTGGGGAAATGCCGCCGACATCCAGACTATCTTTGTTTTGCAGAAAAGAGCTGTTCGATCAATTTATAAATTAAGCCCGAGACACTCTCTCAGAGAGAAATTTAAGGAGATTAATGTAATGACTGTGCCTTCTCAGTATATTTATGAAAATCTTTTATATGCCCATAAAAATATAAAATTGTTTAAAAAATACAGTGATATCCATAACATAAATACTAGGAACAAACACAAATTTGTAGTACCTACAACAAGGCTCAAGAAAATAGGTGGCTCGTTTAGATGTCAATGTGTACGCTTTTATAATAAGCTTCCAAGCCACGTGCAAGATCTAAGTCTTAATAAATTCAAGTCTTTCATTAAACGTAAGTTGTGCCAGAAAGCGTTTTATACAACAAAAGATTACATTGAGGACAAAAAGGCTTGGGATTGAGCTGCTCCAATTAATTTTGTTTTTTTATTATATTTTGCACTATGCATTTTGTTATTATAAATATTTTTTTTATTTTTTTGGTTTTCTTGCAATGACAAGAATATTTACTTTTTAAAGTATTATATTATTTTATTTTAATTATTGTGAATGTGAAGACTATGTGGATATTTTTTTTTTTGTTTTTATTTAAATTTATCTTAGTTTTTAATCATGGTCTGGCAGTTTGAGTAGTTTATGCGGCCTACCCGAATGTCCTTTCTTTGGTATTGTTCGTCGAATCGTTGAGCTCCTTAAATTCTGAGTTGAGCTGCTCGGTTATTGACAAATGCGTGCACTGACTGGACAGGTCCACTCAATCTGGCTGGTTCTTTCCTCAAAAGACCATTTCAGACATCAGTCTACATGGTCTTCACATGATCTAATCAAGATTTTGTCAGGACTTTAAAAGAGACTGTGACCTCTGAGTTTGTTTCGGCCTTTCTTCTCAGAGTAGTCAGATAGGAAACGCCGACCCCATCTAGTTTTAAAAATATGTTCGACATGTAAAAGTGTTTGTACAAACCAACTTACAGAAATAAAATCATTTATCATTTATCAAGAAATGGGGGCTATCACGATCAGCCCCCAAGATGTAGCCCGTGCAGTCCGTCCGTTGCCGAACTGGAAATCTCCAGGACCGGACGGACTGCACAACTTTTGGATCAAGTGGCTACAAAGGTCGCACGCTCGTTTGGCATCTCAGTACCAGGCAGCCTTAGAGTCTGGTTCGCTACCCAAGTTCCTTACAACAGGAATAACCCACCTGCTCCACAAGTCTGGTAGCACCGCGGAACCCAAAAATTATAGACCAATTACATGTTTACCAACGGTCTATAAGGTTCTTACATCCATTTTGAGAGTTAAAATTAATAAACACGTTGACAATAACTCCATCATGTCGTTCTCTCAGAATGGATGTAGTAACGGGTCCCGCGGTACTAAGGAGCTACTCCTTATTGATATGGCCATTAGCCAACAGGTTCGGCGTTCCCGAAAGGATCTGTCGACATGTTGGATAGATTATAAGAAGGCCTATGACTCGGTGCCGCATACATGGCTCATGAGGGTGCTAGAATTGTATAAAATAGATACAACTCTACGCACCTTCCTGATGTCGTGTATGAGGCAATGGAGCACAGTCCTTCGCTATCCAGGATGTCGAAATATCCAGAGGAATAGCGAACCTGTAAGGATCGAGCGAGGTATATTCCAGGGCGATAGTTTGAGTCCACTTTGGTTTTGCCTTGCCTTGAATCCTCTAAGCATGATGCTGGAGAATTCAGGGCTAGGCTATCGGTTGAAGAGAGGTGGTCAGGTTATATCTCACCTCCTTTATATGGATGACTTGAAGCTTTTTGCCCCCAGCAATCTTCAGCTGATGGAGTTACTAAAGGTAACTGAAACTTTTAGTAGCGCCATCAGGATGGAGTTTGGTGTGGACAAATGTGCGGTCATGCATGTAAAGCGAGGGGAGATTGTGGAATCCGTAGGAATTCAACTTGCGGATTCCATAAACCTGAGATCCCTCTCTCCAAACGAAACCTATAAGTATTTGGGTATGTCGGAAGCGTTAGGTATCAGTACTATAGACATGAAGCAATCGTTGAGGGAACGCTTCTTTGGCCGCCTGAAGAAGGTATTCAATAGCCTTCTTTCGGGCGGAAACAAGGTGCGCGCCTTCAACGGTTGGGTCATGCCGGTGCTGATGTACTCTTTCGGCATACTCAAATGGACTCAAACGGAACTTGACGCCCTGGATAGGCGGGTCCGTACACTGCTGACTGCATATCGAATGCATCACCCACGATCGTAAGTCATGAGATTGTATATCCCGCGGAAGTGTGGAGGCCGAGGCTTTTTAAATGCCAAAAACCTCCACAACCGCGAGATATGCAATCTCAGAGAATATTTTCTAAACACCGACGTGGGTATTCATCGAGATGTAGTAGCAGTGGACAAGGGACTCACCCCGCTCTCCTTGGCGAATGAGAACAAGCCTGTAGTGCTTGACACTAACGATCGCAAGGAGGTATGGCAGAGTAAGGAGCTACACGGACGCTTTTTCCGGGCCCTACATGGGTCCGATGTAGATCAATCAGCGTCCGTAGCCTGGCTGCGATTCGGTGACCTCTTTGGGGAAACCGAAGCTTTCGTCTGTGCAATTATGGACGAAGTTATCATGACGAATAACTACCGGAGATTTATTGTAAAGGATGGCACGGTTGACATCTGTCGGGCATGTCACCGTCCGGGTGAATCGATCCGCCACATTATCTGTGGTTGTTCTCGTCTAGCTAACGAAGAGTACTTGCATAGGCACAACCTTGTAGCCAGGATTATCCATCAGCAACTTGCTCTGAAATACACTCTTGTGGCGTCGGAGGTGCCGTACTACAGGTATGTGCCCGACCCAGTTCTCGAGAATGGCAATATCACATTGTACTGGGATCGGTCCATCATCACTGACAGGACTATTATCGCTAATAAGCCTGATATAGTGGTGATGGACCGAATCGAGAGGCGTGCAATGATTGTTGACATAACTGTCCCGCATGACGGGAACCTCGTGAAAGCCGAGAAAGATAAGCAAATCAAGTATCTTGACTTGGCTCGCGAGGTTGTCGACATGTGGGATGTGACTCAGCGATCATTGTACCGATAGTCGTGTCAGCCCATGGCTTAATAGCCACGAGCCTCGACCAACACCTTAGGAGGCTCTCGTTAGGCGGCTGGGTCAAGGGCCTGATCCAGAAAGCAGTACTGCTGGACACGGCTCGTATTGTTAGGAGGTTCCTCTCTCTGGAGCCCTGACCGCCGGTAGCTTGGACCCTGTTCCCGATACCGGTGGGCCTCTATTTTTTATATTTTTAAATGTTTTTCTTTTTTGTGTGTGTTTTGTAAAAATATTTAAAAATGTAATAAATAAGAAAAAAGTTAAATAAAAGACATAATAATAATAATAATCTTTATTCAAACTTGAAATTGGTAAAATATACTAATTGGTCTTATACATAAAGTGGGTACAACAATGTTAGGTGCCTGTACTAGGTAATCCTGTATCACAGGCGGCGGGGTCTCAAACAATGTAATTGGAAGGACAAGGAATTTTTTACAATATTTTCTTAACATTAGAAAAGTGACAGATATATTTATTTATTGATAATCTTAATTACTAAAACAGATTAAAATTAAATTCTATTAATAATAATAAACATATGATTCCTTACTTAGCTTAGATAACGTTTTTATTTTTTTTTTAATTTGCAGTCGTCATAGAGATAGCTGATCTACACTTGTATTATATTGCTGAGCTATAATATATTAATTAAGGATAAGAAAGTCTACAAACCGATTCGATTGAAGATGATAGGAATGACGACAATTTTTTTCTATTCTCACGTATACAAAAAAAAAACGACACTTAAGTTTTACTCACAAGTGACGTCACAACCTTCCCGCAGTCTTGAACTTTGATACGCTTTATCTTTGTCAATTTATATTGAGTTGATAAATCAAAAAAGAAGTGTCCTATAATTTTTGATAATTTAACTGATGGACTTAAGGTTGCCCTAGTCGGCGGCACGAACTATTTTGTGGCCTGGATTAAAATGCATGCTATACCCTCTGACAACACGTACGAAAGATATAGACGCTGTGATGAGCAGTAACCAGCTAGTGCGAGTACGAATACACACTCATGGTAGGTATAAATTTAAATAAAGTTATTTGCATTTTTAAACTACTAATCTATCCTTGTATGGTGACTGTTGGAGAGCAGTGGTAGCCCAGTGGTAACGGCCGCGACTTACAAGCTTTAGGTCCTGGGTTCGAAACCAGACAGGCGCTTTACTTTGTGTAAATTATTACATCACCACTGCTCTCAAAAACGGTGAAGGAAAACATCGTGAGGAAACCGGCATGTCTTAGAAGCTTAAATTCGAAGACATGTGACATCCACCAACATGCACTGGACCCGTGTGGTGGATTACGGCCCATTCCCTCTCACAGAGATCTATCCCATCCTATGGTGAGTGTTTGTTATTTTCCTTCTTTTTATGGCATTTATTTCCGCCCAAAGATGAGTTGAAATTAGTGTTGAAATATGGAACTTTCGACGCTTATAACTCTCAAATACACGTTTTTTTTCTTTTTTTTTTTCATACAGGGCTAGATAATGCTGAGACCAATTGATATAATTTTTATTTAGAGCGTACACCGTCAAACAGTGAATTAATCGTCATACTACGTTTGCATGGAAGAATGACTGACTAGGGCAACCTTAAAAGATTTTTTATTTTATTTAGTCATCATACCTATTTAAAGTTTGTGGCACAGTACTTCTATAGTGAGAATGGATAGACACTGAATTCAGATGTTTTAGAATACATTTCAGGTCAGACACAGAACGAGCATGGTTCTACGGACCGTCTGGGAATACAGAACTGCCAACTGACTAAACTGGCATTCTGCCTGTTTTGGATGAAGGATTTTGATAAAGTAAGTTACACAGTTCGTATAGTACACATCATTTTAATATAATATAAGCTTAAGCATAATAAGTCTTCTGCTGAGACCCTAAGACAAATTGTGCTAAGTAATTTCTTCAGTACCTACCACTATTTGAATTAGCATTACCCAAAGGTAGACTAGTAAAAAATGCCTCAGGCATTAAGTCCGCCTCTGTACGTTTGTGTGCATGAAGTCATCATCACCATCTTCCTGCCCTTATCCCATGTTATTTGTGGTCGGTGCAACTCGTTTTCTTCTTCCAAACCATCCTGTCCCCTATCACGCTATCACTGACTCCCTATTCTTTCATATCACTCCTCATCTTCATCATCTTTTCTTTGGCCTTCTTCTTCCTCTCCGTCCATTCACATTTGTTTGTTTGTGTGCATGAAGTATTAAATAATAATCCATACTAAAATTATAAACGCAGAAGGTTAAAGTGCTGAACCATTTAGACGAAATTTGGTTTGGGAAGGACATAGGATCGTTTTTATCCCGGAAATCGTCCTTAAAGGGGTGGAAAAGGAGGGCGGCAGTTTGTATTGTGAACCCAGGATGAATCAATAATTATCAGTTTAGTATAGTAATATCAGTTTTGTTTAAATATTTAAATAGTTTGGAGATTATTGAAAGCTCAGCGATAAAAAAATGCTAATGCTGCGCAGACGAAGTTTGTAAAAAAAAGAGTTAAATCATGAAACATAGTAATAGCTATTTAAGAGGCCAATGAATCTCTGCCAGAGAGGGAAGAGTGTTTTTACATTCTATTTTTATTAAACATGAGGGGCTCTTTGCACAGACAAGAATCGCACTAACGATTCTCAAAAATCTAGCGCAGTATGTGCTACAACACATGAAGCGCTCAGTGCACCAACACAGACAGAAATTGTACAAAAGATTCCTTGTCGACCCAACGCCACATGTTACTCATGATGTGCGGAATTCTCAATAACTTGGTGATAGGGGATCCTTCTCACAATACCGATTGTTATATGAGATATTTGCTTCTTAATACCTCGTGTGAAGGAGCTTCACGAATCTCTCTTATCAATATCTTTGAAATCAAATATCAACAGTAACAATTTACTATCGCTCACTAACACAGTTTCCATATAAGAAAAACGATCGCGAGATCTACTGCTATCATAATATTACTTTATTAAAGTAAGCAAGTGAATTGAGATCAGTGGGCCCTATCAGAATATCAGCGCAGCGTTAAATATCGTTGCACATGCTGAGCCTTTTTGGTCTCGCTCGGGGTTATTTATTTTTTATTATTGTTAGTATTTTGCTTAACTAGTGTCTCCTGTGCGGGTCACAAATAAATATTTTCTTTTTTATTTCTTTCTTTCTTTAGATCTGAAGACGGTGGTTGTAAATCGTAACGCAACATAAGATTTTGAATACACGTACATGACCAGTACCGTTACTAACTCGATACAATTGCGTTGACCACATTTTTCATCGCTTTGCCACTGAAAATCACTAGATTTGCAGTCATTTTGGATATCTCATTTCCTTTCTATTGGATACCTCATTCTAAAGTTTGAACTGAACCAAATGTTGAAACCATTAACGCCGCTAGGAAACTCATTAATTACTTGGTTTTTACTAAGTGTGTCTTAATTACCTGGTGATGGTGCTAGGTATAACCACTACCAATTCAGTGATCTTCACTAGAGAAGATTCGACCTCACTATCGAAGTAACATGGAAGCGACTCACTGAGTATTCCATTCCAATCGACGGGCGCTCCCAACCTAACAGCTGTTGTCATAACGTTCGGCTACCACCTGCGAACTGCTAGCCTGCCATTCCTCTTAACCTCTCAGGTGTTGACACGTCAGCCTTCGCATACAGCATCTGAACCGCTAGCCTGCAGCAGAGGCTACACTGCAACACAATATGGTATCTGAAACATGAAAAACCATACACGGCTTTGATGGAAATTAAGCGGCGTAGTGGTGTAGTAACCTAAACCGGGTTGCAAAATGGGTTATTATGGACACCGCATATGAGTCCAAAACATGAACCACATATTAAAGTGTCCCATGATTCCCCGGTAGGTATAAGGGGTTTAGAGAATCCAATGAATGCCATAGCGTCAGTGGCATTTTAAATCGCAATTGACGAGGCTACATACTAGGCCCAAACTATCTAAAGACTTTAACCTCAACTTGAAAAGACAAAGACTAGAAATCACAAAATCAAACTTCATTAACTCAAAACTAATAATTTAATTAAAATTATCATAATTTCCAAACATCGCTCTAAAGTCCGAACAATATTACCAGTCATAGTAGAATAATAATTCTTTAGCAACACTAAAACTTCACCAGCGATAGCTAAAATGAGATTAAGACCTGACATGGGCCATACCGTAAACAAAACCAAAATTTTGAATAATGAACACTCTTGGCCATAGTCATAACAAAATGAAAACGACTCACCAGATTGGCATAAAGATTAGTGCACAGAGAAACTTATATTGGATGTTTCCACAAGTTGACACGCTCTTCATTGACCTGTCCAGCTCCTTGGTTGTTGCTAGCTTCCTTGCTGCTACGTTCCGGACTGGTTTTTCATTCTTCAAGATTCTGAGGGTAGTCGCAGAAAACTCTACGATTCCTTAAATTAGTCCCACATTGGTCCTGGATAGGTTATCAGCGACTTCCACGTAGACACGAAGCTTTTCAGCGCCTTAACAACTGCATTCTGTTGGCTGGGCCAAAACAATACGACGCCGTCGGTGTATTGTTTTCGGGTTTGACTCCACGGCACTATTTTTTTATCAAGAATGTAATCGCCATTTTCATTAGATTTTTACGTGTGATCTCATTAACTCGACTGACTCCCAATTCTGATGTCACATCAAGGGTGGCCGATAGATGCAACCCATCGTGAAGTCAGGATATATTCCCTTAGGTTAACATCGTGTGTGGCAGGTCAGTGGGTACAATCGTGAAAATGAAATCACACAAATTATTCGATACACTGAGTTTATTCAAATCACAGTTCACAGTTACAATCTTGCTTACTAATATTACGGATCGACACTGATTATACGACGTCTAAGCTCTAAGGCGGTCACTTCTCAACTGCCAAATTCTGTTGACCCGCCACGCAAGCGTTAAGAAAAAGCGCGCCAATGCGAAGTTGTTCTGATTTGCCACTAGGTGGCTTGCTAATGATTTGTTTTGACCTCCGTACTATTGACTAAACCCGACATATATATAACAATAATAATATTTTTGCAGGTGAACCGTCGAATGAAGAGAACATGCAGGAAAGCAGTGAAGTCTCAAACGTTCTACTGGTTGATCATCGTGCTAGTTTTTCTAAATACTGTCGTACTAGCCAGTGAACACTACCAGTAAGTATTCAAGAAGATAGACTAACAAACTTATAGGGATGACTTGGTACAATATTAAAGAAATACACTCGGAAATAATAATATGCATTTTAACTGAAATTTGTTTTTTATCCGTTAGGTAGATTAATAAAAAATATTGGACACGTAATTTTTCTTTTGACACATAAACAGAAAGTAACTACAACATATGCGTTGAAGTGTGACGTCACGCCGTTAGAACACATTATACTGACATAATGACGTCACAAGCCCCCAATCCTGAACTTTGATGTGCTTTATCTTTGTATTTTTTTATTAATTTGGTAAATAAAAAAATACGTGTCCAATATTATTTGATAATCTCAATGACGGACGGACTCAATAAAATTATCATTTTATTAGTGTTTATTTACTAGTGTTTGCAAGCGTAATTTTAAAACATGATCGTGTGTTCGATCCCCAGCAGCCAGTATTATAGGGTATTTCAATTTTACTTCATTAAAATATTGCCTCTGGCAAATTATACGAGTGATGACTATGGTGTCTCAACAATTTGGGAATGATTTTTTTCTCTAAATGTGTGTGCACATACCATACTAATCCGCCAAAGTTCCTACTTAAGAGAGTATGTGAGGGTTAAAAAATAAATTGTCAGTTCTCCAAATCCCATTTGATCATTTGCAGGCAACCAGAGTGGTTGGATCTCTTTCAAGAGTACGGCAACGCGTTCTTCGTCGCACTCTTCACGTTAGAAATGTTAGTCAAGATGTACAGCTTGGGTTTGCAAGTAAGTCATATATGTTCGAGCTCTACCTAACTTTTACTTTTATCTTCTCACTATTTTTTGTTCTAAAATTTATCATAAAACTAGAAACAAACTACTGACGGTAGTGGCTGATGTAATCAATAATGTTATGTGTATACTGAGGTAGATACGTTTTACCAACGTCTGCGCGGCAATACTAACACAAGCTGACCAGCTCGAGTGAACTCAGTCCGTCCAGCGTTTGGCCACGCCACAAACTTACGTTTGAACAGTATGTTTATCTCTTTCTCTAACCAAGATTTTGTCTGGACTTTTAAAGAGACTGTGACCTCTGAGTTTGTTTTGGCCTTTCTTCTTAGAGTAGTCAGATAGGAAACGCCGACCTCATTTAGTTTTAAAAATATGATCAATATGTAAAAGTGTTTGGACTAACCAACTTACAGAAATAAAATCATTTATTATTTCTGACAACGGGGCCCTATTTATATATCTGTGATCTTTTAACCTACCAATAGTGATAGAAAGAAAGTTCCAAGTTCCATAGGTTCTATGTAGGTAGCTGAAATAAAATATCGCCCCGTTTTTATTTTTTTATAATAGATAGAATCTCTTTATTTGAGTATCCATGACTCAATAGATGGTTAGTAAAACTTACAACTACATTAGTAACACAGATATTAACAAACTGACACTACAAAAAATAACAGTAGATCACCGCTGCGACAACCCATGTGAGATGGCACAACAGTGACCCACGAAAACACAGTCTAGGCGACACGAAATCATACTTAGGATACTGTTGGAGCTGCCCCACTGCCTGCGCACCATGGATGCCTTTTGCGCATGGTTGTGTAGAAACAATCTACATGCGCATCCGCAAACGTCCCCGACGCAATATAGAAGCGAGGCAGCCTTACCAACATCCTAAACGCATTTTTGAACTGAACGCGGAGAGTGCTATACGATCTTTGCGTATATCTAGCCCACAGGCTGCTCGTGTAAACGAACGCACAGTAGACTCGAAAGAGTGTTATTTTGACAGAAAGTGAGCATCGCGTAAACCTGTGAGCCAGCATGTTCGCTTTAACCGACAACGCTCTCTGTTCCCGTTCAATGTCATCATCATCTTTGAGATTGGGGGTTAATATATGACTTAGGTATTTAAACTTATGGACTCTTTTTAAAGGCGTGCCATACAGTAAAAGAGGTGGCACCTTATTAGGGCTCTTACCCCCAGCCTCAAAGACCATGATCTCCGCCTTCTTGATGTTATATACCAGGCCATGTAACCTAGCATACGCCTCACGCTGGGCAACCAGTTTTCTCAACCCACAGATTGACGCGCTCAGCAGCACTATGTCGTCTGCGTAACTGATATTATTAACGCTGATACCGTCTACGTAACATCCAACCCTGGTACTGCTGAGCTCGGCAATGAGTTCGTTCGTTCACATACAGGTTGAAGAGCGTAGGTGAGCTCAACCCACCCTGCCTAACCCCACACTCCAACCCGTACGGATGAGACAACGCCCCAGCCCATCGTACAAAACAAAACCAAAACCATACCAAAACTTAAAAATGTTTATTAGTTTCGTGGGTAAATGAATCCGCTCTAACTTACTCCATAACACATCATAGGAAACCAGATCAAAAGCCTTAGATAGGTCGAGGAAGCAGGCATAAACAGACGTCTCACGTCATTGCATAGTATGTGACAGCATGCTTAAGACACAACACTGCACTCTCAGTTAACAATCCAGCCCTGAAACCAAACTGGTTGTCATGTATGGTTGTTCTTTTATTCAATTGTGCATTAAGGATGCTGTCGAAAACCTTTGATATCACAGTAGCTAGGGAAATGGGTCTATAGTTACTGCTGTCGGCGAGGTCACCAGTTTTATTTTTAGCGCTTGGTACAACCACTGTTCGCATCATCTCACTAGGCATGTAAGTATGACCCATACAGAAACTATACAGCATAGCAAGTACCCTAGGTAAGTGGGGGCCAGCATATCGGAGGTGCTTACCTCTTGACATACATCTGATCGTTCGAGTAATCTCTGCGGCCTTAAATTTAACCCCTATTTCCATCCCGAGCATAAAATCAGGCACCGACCGCGATGGGCCCAGAGGAGATTTGACAAAGAACGTCTCTTTAAAAAGATTTGCAATTTCTTCTGGCTCACTCATGCCACTGACGCTCACAGGGATGTCCAGCCTGGCCTTCAAGTTATTTGTGTGTTTCCAGAAACTCTGAAAATCTTTCTTAGCGTGGTGTGAGGCTAGAATATCCATTTTAACTTGGTCTTCATGGTCTTGGCACAACTTTAACATTGACTTGAAGACTCTTCTAGCCCCACACATTTCGTTATAAACTAACCCACTAGTAGGTTTACCATGTGACTCCCACAACAAAAAATTCGGCCTAGCCACCCTGTGAGCCTCGGCAAAATGCTTGTTCCAGCCTACTATTCGCCGCTTTGAGCGCCCACTGCCGCCCCCCGACCCACCAAAGCATGCGGCTGCTTTGGTGGGTCGGGGGGCGGCAGCGGCTCAAGGCGTATAGTGTGCAAACAATAAAAATTTATTGTTATTGTCAATAACAATTTTGTGATTGGAATCGTTACACATACTATCACAACATTCACCAAGTTCGTGTGGGAAGTCGATTAGCTTTAATCTTTCATGACATTTACGCTGATAATCTTCTATCTGATTTTGACTTCTCTCCCGCCACACAACTTTGTTCACACATATAAAATTGGCACATTTCTTTGGCAGAATCACATTCGACAACCAGTGGTAGATAATCAGACCAAAGTACATCATCTATACCATACCAATATTATAAAGAGGAAAGATTTTTTTGTTTGTTTGTACCGAATAGGCTCCAAAACTACTGGACCGATTTCAAAAATTCTTTCACTGTTGGGAAGCTACTCTATTCCCGGGTGACATAGGCTACTTTTTATACCTGTATTCCCACGGGAACGGGAACTACGCGGGTGAAACCGCGGTGCGTCCTCTAGTAAACTACATACACATTCCTGACAGAGGGCTCAGCTGCCTCCGTCACTACACAGTGATCAAGCCACCTATTTTTTTTTTTTTTTTTTTTTTTTTTTGACTTGAAGTCGAACATATTAAAAATTGTTTTATCACCCGAGATTTATTTACATAGATAAAAGTATATACAGTGTATAAATTACTTAAATAACTAAGACTACAAACATATACACTTTAACCAAAAACTTCTTACTAACTAAAACTAAAAATATACACAACTAAAATATGGCGTCGAAAAACTCCTCCACATCGTTGCCCACTGGTAATGTACCCAAAAGGCTGGCAGCATTGCCACGTTGTATGGCAATGCTTAATCTCTGACCAAGATAAAAGCCAGCCCTTGGGTCACGCGAAGTGTCAACTAGGCGTTTGGACAGATCTTTAAACAAAGCGTGAGCACTCGGACCCCACGGACCAAGAGTTTCAACCCCAAACGGTTCGAAAATATAACTACCGATGAGGTTATTATATTTCCGCCGTTTGAGGTTCTCTGCTGCCGCAGCGGCAGTGCCAGCACAGCACGATGAACTCGGAAGATGGGATGGCGCAAGAGTATCGACACAAGTAGCGTCCCACACTAAAGGCCTACCCATCTTCCATGGAAACAAAGACATCCCGTCCGGTCTTTTGCCATCGTCACGTGCCAGGCCATGGGGTTCTAATACGGCCGGAACGCCGACGGTGACGAGAGCACGTCGGATGATGTCGTTTAAGTTTCCGTGCCGAGCGAAGCGACCCGCACTTCGGCTGCATGAAAGACCGTGGTGACCGAGGCTGTTGACAACTTCGCCACAGTGACAACGATGTGGAGTACAACAAGGAGCGCCAAGACGTAAGGAAGCAGCGAGGCGGAAAGTAGTGTCGTCGAACAAGGTGCCTATGTTCGACGACGGTATTGCGTGAAGCCAGAGGCCCGACTCCCACTCACCCACAGCCAGCAGGCGAGCGCGCTCGGCAGGAGTGGCTGAAGTGGCAATAAGGTGCTCCTGAACTGCTCTGCAGAGCGGCTCATCCCACCGTCTCTGGGAAGATGGGTAGTCGGGGGGATTACAGTTCGGGCAAGCGAGTCTCCAAGCATCAATAGCCTCGGTGAAGCACGGCACATCAAAATTAATCAGTATGGGAGCTAGGATATTCCTGATTAATTTCTCAGTACCGTGGACCGAGGATATAAATGCCGGTAAACTAATACTAGAAATTTTGCGGACGCCGAGGCCTCCCATACGGATGGGAAGAGTAGCTTGAGCCCAAGCTCGGTCGTCCATGGCCACATTTAAAATTAGAGTTAATGTATGACGGATCATTTGGTCCATTTTTTCTAAAAGAGGAGGGTGCTTCCATAGATGAGAAGCACGAAGGAAATATGATAATTTGGGGCCAAAACAACAAAAGCGAATTATGGTGATGGCCGAATGCATGTTAATTTGGAGCAATCTTTCCGAAACGTTGTTGAAATTTTGTATTTTTTCCTCAATAAAATCGGGAAAGGAATCATCGAAGATTGGGGACCCAAGGAGACGAAGAGAGCTTTTTTCAATAATTTTGATTTCGGGGGCTATTTTATTGAATTTTGAAAGTGTCACTTGTCTGTCGGTACTGTCAGATAAAAATAACTCACATTTGGAAAAATTTAGATCCAGTCCTATAGAATGTAGTTGGTTTTTTAAAAATTGCAAGTCATCTAAAACTGTGTCTACATCGCCTCCTAGGGTACCATCATCGAGATACCATACGTTAAATTTTGAATTTAGCTGTCGAATAATTGGGTGAATAGCTAGACTGAAGATCACTGGCCCGAGAGGGTCACCTTGTTGACAGCCAACAGCGGATTCCAGAAGGTGGTCCCGAAAAAGTAATTTAGATGGATGCCTATAACATTGCCAGAGAAAACTAAAAATTTGAGGTATTTCTTTTTTAGTTTCTGCCAGCAAGGTGTCCCTATTAACCGAATTAAATGCATTTTTAATATCAACCTTCAGGATGACCTCTGCTTTGCCAGAATTTAGGTAGGTCGATAATGCATGTACGGCAGCCTCACAGCCCCCTTTGGAACCGTAACCAAGCTGCAGGGGCTGAAATTTTTCCGAAACCACCTCACCATAAAATTTACAGCAAATCTTGGCTGCCATACGCCGGTAAGTAGTCCCTACGGCAATGGGACGAATCCCGCCATCCTTCTTGCGCAGGGCACATAAATTGGCCCCATACAACATGTCGATGACGGTCTCGTTTACCTTACCGGAGAGCATAAGGTTCATCAGAGCCGTAAGCTCCTTCAAAAGCAACTCACCAGCTTCCCCAGCGCCTGAACACATTAGGTCCTTTAAGTGCTGAGGACTCAGGCCGTCGAGGCCGCCAGCTGAGCCACTCCGGAAGGAACACACGGCTCTGATCACCTCTCGACCTGCAATGGTGAGGGTATTAATATCAGGATCGGGGGCGTCGGGAAAAGAAAGACCATCCACTGGGGCAGGGTGTTTGCTCTCCAGAGCTGCAAGAGTATCTGGAGAACACGGTGCCACCACATCACTACTAAAAAGAATCCTGGCTGCTCCGCTAATGTCACCTTCCCCTAACTTCGATTCGACCAGATGGGATATACCTCTTGAAGAGGTATACCTCTGTGTCGATAATTTTGAATCCAAATTATGGGCCGAAATGTTACAATTTTCTTTAATTTGTGAAGTTAACGTCTTTTTGCTTGCCTGAACGTTTAAAATTCTGTAAGGGAAGGTGAGAAGATGTTCCCAAGCACTTTGTGAGTTCTCCCGGACGGCCAGGCGGATGCAACCTGCAAGATAATGTGCCACTAGGGGTCTAGCGCCGCGGGGAACTCGTTTTAAAACTGGAACAGAATTTTTCAATTTGGAAAGTGTTTGCCAAAACGGGTCTAAAGTGGATGTAGCTTGTGTAGGAGGTGTAGTAACAACAGGGTCTGAACCGGGTGCATTTTGGAGCTTATGTGCCTTTCCAATATGCACGTTCAGACCCCGCTTACCTTTAAAGAATCGTGCCTGGGTGCACAGAGGACACCTCTCCAGGATGTTTAGTGATGATGAAGGTTGACACGCACTATTTTCCACCACATCACTGCTACCACTTAACATGTATATTTTGGTTAAAAACTGATTCACTTAAATTATATTTACAATTAAAACAAATTAAAAAACTAAACAATAAGTAAAACAAACACTAAAAATGTGTCAGAAAATGACAACTTCTGTCAAAGCGGCGCAGTCGCTTTGCCGGCCTGGGGCGCCGCGAAGTATACTCGTGTAAGTATCTCTGTGCCACGAAGTCCAGAAGGCATTCCTACTGCGGTGCCCTGGAGCACGCAGTTGCACGCAGGCTGGCGTCGCCACGTTAGCTCCGCTTGTTCAGAACGCGCAGTGATGAGGGCTGCTATATTTGCTTAGACACAATTTCGATAGAATATGATTGGCACGATGTATCTTGAATGCCTTCCAATCAAATCCACTTAAGTGTTTATTGTAGCAGATTGTAGCTGACTCATAATCATTTATTAAGATTATTGCTCATAAGAACTTACAAATACAATAACATATTTTGTTTATGCACTCATTAGCGATTAATTTCTCGACAGTGATGAGCATTTATTGATTATAAAAAGGCCTTTAATATTATATAATATAATTTGGTCAGCAAGAAAATATAGTAATTTTTTTAATAAACATTGCCCCATACTAGGAATTTCTTCCTGTATCGTGGGTGCGTTTACAAACATATAAACTCACATACACAACACCCAGAGCCGGAACAACTAGCTGTAGGTTATACAAATATTTGTTCCGTGCGGGAATCGAACCCGCGACACGCAGCGCAGCAGTCAATCGCTCAACCACTGCGTATGTGCCTCACTTAAGAATGTGTATGTGCTAAAACGTAATCCTAACATTTCAGTATCGATACAGGTCCATGTTTGATCACTACAATAACCAGCGAGTTCGAAATAAAATAGTTCAGATGGGTGCGCATTAAAATCCCCTAACATGTACATATAATCTATATTACAGTTATCAATAATCGCACTCACCGAGCTCAAGATATCCGTAAAATCCATTAAATTCGACGCCATATCCGTGGGCATGTAAACACTAAATACTAAAAAGGATTTATCCTTTACCAAAATTTTCACAGCACAAATACGTGGACTACCGTACTGAACAACAACCACATTCTGGAACAGACTTTTTCTCCACAATAAGGCAACGCCACCGTAGGGTCTACTGCGTAGAATGCCTGCTGACGTATCCACCGCCGATAATCCGGTACAGCTGAATTTATTGAGTCAAGAAACGTGATTTCCTCTATTTTGATTTAGAATACGATAATGCCGTCTCTATTGGTTAAATTTCATTGGATGTAATCGGTAACATTGCTCGGTGAAAATAATTTATTGTAATAATTGAATTCGACTCTCGCTCTCGCTCGCACGAGGCGCCGCGCGGGTAGGTGGGAGTCGCGGCAAAGTGCACAGTTATTTTGATTGAATATTACACCTTGTGCTGCTGCTAGAAATACGTTTCGGACGTCTTGAACGCTCAAAAAGCCGATAAATATCTAGCTCTCTCTTTCTTTCTTACGGTTTTTTTTTCATTTCTATTAGGCGTGTTTAATCTAAAGAAATGCCTAGCGAGTACGATATGGAATTAAAGGCTGTACTAGATACATCACAACTTATATAGTTCACGTCCAATAAGTTTGTTTCTAGGTAATAAAATACATTACAAATGTTTATACAGGGGTCAAATTAAATGAAATAGCGAAACTATTTTCTTCTGTTTTTTCATCTTTACAAAGTGTGATTTTTATTTATTTAAAATTTAATTTGGCCCAACATTATGTCTTCATGTTTTAACCAATCTAACATCACACACCATATTCAACTAACCTGTGCTTAACACCTACGCTTTGGTTGCTGTTCTTCTTCCAGTAAACTTCTTATCTACGTTCTGCGTCCCGGTTAAGTTGCCTCCCAACATGTTTCAGGGCTACTTCGTCTCTCTGTTCAACCGCTTCGACTGCTTCGTGGTCATTGGGTCTATCGGCGAGATGGTGTTGACGAAATCTGAGGTCATGCCTCCGTTGGGCATCTCTGTGTTGCGCTGTGTGAGGCTGCTCAGGGTCTTCAAGGTTACCAAGTAAGTATGATTAAAAAAAATAAAAAAATTATAAGATATATATTGCATACCACATGCAGATTCCGGAACGAAAATAATCACTAAATTAATGTGGCAAATTGTCAAGTGCGAAATCACAGTACTTATAAACGACTGAGATGAAAATTAACGGCCAATTGCATGACGCATCCATTGTTTTTGTTTCGGAAATAATCGGCTCATAAAATTGGGTCATCCTATTTGTAACTATGTACTAATAAATAATTTAAAGGACATAATTTACTTATAATGTAGCTACTCTTTGCCCGTTCTCAATCAAATATCTAGTCAAATACATGTTTACTGAGGTGTCTGTACTGCATAATGAATATCTACAATCGATAAACAATTATGTTGCTATTTCCAGATACTGGCGCTCACTTTCAAATTTAGTAGCATCACTTCTCAACTCGATTCAGTCGATAGCTTCCCTCTTGTTACTGCTGTTCCTCTTTATCATGATCTTCGCGCTGCTTGGGATGCAAGTCTTCGGAGGGAAGTTCAACTATGACCCAGTAGAAGAGAAGGATCGACATAACTTTGATTGCTTCTGGCAGGCGCTGCTGACGGTATTTCAGGTAAGAATAAATAATTCCTTCATATATATTCGATAGATTGAAATTGCAAAAAGCGAAGTTACAAAATCAAAATACATTTATTCAAATTAGGCTGAGAAACAGCGTTATTTGTAGACAAATTATAGAAGACAGTTCCCCAAAGCCCGTGCAACACCAATTCCTGTTTTAGCTGAGAAGTACTGAAAACTTTCCAGCAACACATTTATCTGTAACAATAATAAGGGTGCCCCCTTGTAGTTACAATATTTTCAAAATAGATACTTAAAAAGAAGTTAGAAGAGATGTACAGAGGGCACTTCAGACGGTCATCTCAATACCCAATTAATGTCCTTAAACAAAAAAAAAAAATCGAAGTGAATGCATAATTTTGGATTGTAAGATACATTGCCGACTATTCTGCCAAGTTCAACTTTTAACAGTTTAAAGGCCTTACTATGGCGTGCAAAAGCAATCATGGCTCCATTGCGACAGAAAGACGGAGCTATACATAACAAATAGCGTCAGCCTTTTCTTACAACAGAATCATGATGGCATTGACACGCCATAGTACGGCACTACGTTCGCACGGCGTTCACTCTTAATTTTGCCTTTGGCATTTCTTACAGATCCTAACAGGTGAAGATTGGAACGCGGTGATGTACGAAGGCATCAAGGCTTATGGTGGTGTTGGCACTCCTGGGATCCTCGCTTGCATATACTTCATCATACTCTTCATTTGCGGCAACTGTATCCTTTTCACACTGGTTCTTTTTATACTTTCCAGACTATTGGAAAAATAATATGTCTCTTCTACTAAATCAATGACAGATGTATTTAGAAGACATCAAAAATCGTATCTTAACATCGATTACTTAGCTGATATAGGGACAGGAACGAACAAATAGCTAGAATAGAATAGAATATACTTTATTGTACACCAAAATAGTAACACATCTCTTTAAAAATAAAAAACTTAATTTTATGTGTGCAATGGCGGTATGTGTATGTGTGTGTCTAACAGCGATATCTAAAAACTACCCAATGTTTCTTTAACCACACTTCCCACAGATATCCTTCTGAACGTGTTCTTGGCTATCGCTGTAGATAATTTAGCCGACGCTGAATCGTTGACAAACATAGAGAAAGAAGAAGCGGTAAGTAAACTAGGAAATTCAATTTTCATCCTTTCGTCATACAGATTGACTTCAAATGATTATCATTTATAGGCTCCTGAAGAGAAAGAAGGTGGAAGCATAGCAGCGAATGAAGGAGTACACATAGAGACTGACGATGAGTACATTCACGATGATGATGTGTATACTTCGGATAAGTAAGTATTTTATAAAATACTAGCTTTTGTCGAAAATTATCCCGAGGGAACATAATCCCGGGATCTGTTCTAAATTTCATACAGATCCATTTAGCCGTTTGAGCGTAAAGAAATAACAAAAACACTCACAAACTTTTGCCTTGATAATATTAATGTGATGTCATATCTAACGCTGCTGAACATTGGTCTTCTATGAAATAGAATATATTTAATAACGCATGTACGATTCCAATAATGTAACTTCTAAAAAGTTCTATCATTTTTAGCTCTGAAAGAGACTATGAAGAATCTGGTTCAGAAAGAGATCGACGAGAAGACATAGAACGTGAACGTGAACTAGATGAAATCATAGACGAAGAAAACGAAGCAATTCAAAGAGCAGAAGAGGAACAGGAGAGAGAAGACCAGGAGATGATGGAAGGCCATCAGAGGAATCATATAGGTATAATAATTTTAGGTGTTGAGTCAGATCAAACACTGGCTATGATACTTTCAAATATATGTAAAAAGTTTTTACTCAGAGGAAATCTTTGATTACTTTAAAGAAACAACTGGGACTGCGTTCTGTCTTTTGACCTGCTTAGAATTTGTGATGCCACATTTTAAGCCCATGGCATTTTATATAAAGATAACAAACCTATTTCGTAAGAATTAAGATATCCATCTTAATTCTATATATTTGTTAATTGAAATACAGAAAGTTCTATTACTGTTTCTTAACAAAGAAAGTTTTAAAAGTGTTATTCTTTTAAAATAAACTACTGTACAAGATGCCAAAAATGGTGAAATAATCATAACAATAAGCTAACCAACCAAAAACAGTGAACACAGAGTTGGAAGAAGAGCCTCGGCTGAAACGTAAGCCAACGACCTCATCGGCGCGCCCGCGCCGGCTCTCCGAGGTCGATATATGCGACACTAAGAAACCTATACCTGATGCCACGTCCTTCTTCATATTTGCTAAGACCAACAGGTTAGGGGGGGAACGAAGATTAACAGAAACTTATTAGATGTTATTTTTTTTACGTATTTTGTTTTCTAATTTTGTCTTTGATGGTAGGTTGAGAGATTCGTGCTTGTGGCGCTGAAAGGGCTTTATATTTCTATGATTCAGTTTATGTATTTTTTATCATTTGTCATTAAGAGTGTGAATATAAACATGGATACTTTTATTTATTCATGATGGGTAGGAAATTAAATCATGTACCTATTCATAATGTATATTTAATATTTTGCTGATAACGATTTGTAATTTGTATGTCACACGTCGTAAGCACGATTTTTTATAATTTATTGTAGCAGCACATAATAATATCATCGGAGCCTGTTCCCATTTTACATCAACACTATCAAAGACAAACCCGTTTTCTACTTTATGCCTTACGTCTTTCTCTTCTTTCAATTAATTAATTATTAAAAAATAATTATTTACCATTTCTACACATTTAGCTAATTTCCACACTTGTGTTTGCGTTTACTTAAGCATTACAATAATTACTTGATAATTTAGTTGAGGTATTCTAGGTACAGGGATTTCGGCATGGTCAATAGCGATAGTAAGACTATTGGTAATCTTAGGATTAAATTAACTTTAGTGCTAGACGATAGTGTAGAAAATTCTGTAATTTTCCTTCACAAAGATGGCGGTCAATCTGAAGAAGAGGGAACACTGGTAACAGCCAGACCACGGCGTGTGTCAGAACTGAATATGCCAAATCAGACGCCGCCTATACCGAACGCTAGTAGTTTCTTCGTATTCTCACCGACGAACAGGTGAATGGTGATGGCTTCATCACCTGGTGGTACCCATGTCTCATTGTGTCGATTGGCGTTGTGTTGTCCTTGCAGTGATTGGCATTACATATCATCGACTGTGACTGTCCCAGTGTCTGTTGGAAACTGTATTTCCTTGTAGTGTGTCCATTAACCTATTCCAGGTGATTCTTCCTTATATCTACTGGTTTTTTTATTTACAATTTCGTAGTTGATTTCTTTAGCCTTAGTATACAAAACATTCTTCAGTTTACCCTGTTTCGATTTCATTTTCAATTTAACCAAAAGCTTTCTGGTGGGTCTTCTTTTCATTTTACGTTTTTCAAAAAAAAACTGATTTCAAATCCCAAATTCTTAGTTCATACCACAGTACCGTTTCCAACATCATATTCTTCATTCATATTTCCTCGTGATGCACGAACATTATAACCTCCATTAAGTGTGGAATAATCAAAATTAGATGAAAATTCTGTTTCAGCAATGAGTATAGTGGGTACCGAAATCTGTGTTTCCCATTAGAAGTTAGGTTTGTTTGTTTAGTATGTTAGGTTTCAAAGCATGACCAGAAATCCCTTAGAGATTGTTCATTGTTTTTTTTTAAATTTGATATCATATTTTGGCTTCTAGCGTTCACGACTGAGCAGATTGCATGCAATGTGTGTTTTTGCATGATTGTCAAAGCCGTGAAAACTATACGCCAATATTGACGACTCAGAAAAATATTTTGTTAATTTAAATTGTTGCATGTATGCATGGTGTGTACCGTATTATATTTATTTGCTTGATTTTAATGCATGTGCCTATATCACTGTGCCTATACATTTTCGTAACATGTGTCTAGATTATATGTGTATTTCTGTGTAATATTTTATTTATAATATTTAATACACACTTCAAAAATCTAACTCAAATCAATCCTTATCCAGTTAACTTGCTTAAAGTCAAATAAAAATATTTGCTGTCAATCCGATTATAAATTAGCTTCACAAGTTTATGAATCAAAGCAATTGTCATTCAGGTAACAATTTTGCTCTCAGAATTTCTCTAATTCTTTGAATATTTTCATTCTAAATATTTTCTGGTGTATTTCTTATACGTCAAAATTTCCTCTCTGGTCAAATTCTGACACAGTTCTTCAATGCTAGGTTCCGGGTGTTCTGCTACAAGATGTCTTCATCATCTACTTTTGGGAACATCATCCTCGTCTGCATCATGCTGTCTTCCGCTATGTTGGCTGCTGAGGACCCACTTGATGCTGCACAGAATGGGTTTAGAAATTGGGTTAGTATGTTAATAAATAATTGTGTTTGTCGCAACTAATTTGATAATAATAGCTATCATCAACTACAGCAAAGGTTATTTGAACTTCTGTTGACATTAGATATAAAGTCAATTATCTATTTTAAAAAAAGAGTGCCTTTCTATGACGGTACAAAGGAGAGGGAGAGGTAGACCGCTAACCCCTTGGATGACGAGCAAAATGAGATGTTCAGAAAAACATGAAGAAGTGCGGTCAATCATAAGACGATGCTAATGAAAGGAACAAGTGACGCCTCATGACTAGAAAAGTGGCGAGATGGAAGAAGAAGGAGATCTATTTGAGAATGACAAAGATGGTATTTCTTCGCAAGAAGTGTAATTTTGACGAGGAACTCCTTGTCATCACTAACCACATTTTTCTACATTTTTGTATAATGATATTTGTTTCAGTTGCTAAGTCAATTCGACGTGTTCTTCACGGGCATCTTCACACTGGAGCTGTTCCTGAAGCTGATCACTTACGGGCTGATCCTCCACCAGGGTGCCTTCCTGCGGTCCGCCTTCAACGTGCTCGACATGCTCGTCGTTTGCGTCTCGCTAGTTTCTATGAGTTTTAAGTACGTAATGATTTCTGGTATTAAACTAATATTGATATCAAAGAATGAGTTATGAATATGTCTTCGTCATCCATGATCATTTTCCATCTCAAGCGGACTCAACACTTGCAAAAATTATCCATAAAATAGTAATCTTAATGTCAGCACTCAAATCAGTTCAATACAATACAGTACTTGACATTAGTGGAAATGGCACGGCCTGTATCCTGTACTAGATGAGTACAAATATCCTGCACGAGTATCACAGAAGACAGGATTGTCTAGTTTATCTGCAACTAGGTTCCGTACAAGTCTTTCAATTGTAATAATGGTTCATTTGTTTGTAATTTCAGGTCGGGCAGTATATCGGTGGTGAAAATATTGCGAGTGTTTAGAGTGTTGAGGCCTTTAAGGGCCATCAACAGGGCGAAGGGCCTTAAGGTCAGTAGCAAAATCATGGACATACAAACAACTTATTATTAAATATAAATGATATCATGATTTTAAAGTCTTCGAATATTTGAGTAAATATTTATATGTTCAGACAACTCTTGACTTCCAGAGTATTCTTTGAAAAATATTAATACACTTATTGCCTAATTTATTAAAATGGTTAATTCACAGTTTTTATAGATTTCAATTTAGAATATTTTACTAGACTTTTATAAATAAGGCCCTTAGAGTTTGTATAAATCAGTCTTACAGATTTTTCCATGTTTTCTTACTTCATGGATGATGATGATGGATTTTTTTGATGATTGTATATGGTGTTTCACTATGATCAAATATTTTTAACTGTCATGAAAGTACATATATTTTTCCGTGATTATAGCACGTTGTACAATGCGTAATTGTTGCCATCAAAACAATCGGCAACATATTATTGGTAACATCGTTACTGCAATTTATGTTCGCTGTCATGGGAGTCCAAATGTTCAAGGTAGGGGGCAAATACTATATACTGAAGAATTCCACACCATACTCCGTTACAGAAGCGTCTTGTGTGGCCACGATTAAATACACATTCACAATTATATCACCGATGTTCAATAGCTTTCCAATACACCTTTGGGTATAAATATTTTGTTATTGTACACTCTTTTGTATTTTCTTTTTTCTTACTCATTTCTCATGATTATTTTTTTTTTATTATTGGCTTTAACATCCAAAAAATGTTATTTTTTGCTATCACACCTATGAAAAATTCTACTTTGTGTGATACACCCATTTTTATATCTACTATTTTGAGAGAAACAGACCTAAGGTTTTTATTTATTACACATGTGTATTTTATTTCTAGCTTCAACTAACTCTTGTGCTAATTATTTGGTTGTTTCTGCTGAGCTTCCATATGATACTTATTTGGAAAGCTTTGCCATTTTACCCTTTTTATTTATAAAATATTTACGTTGTTACATGCTTCGAAAACAATCCCTATGTTCATCAAAATCTTAATTGGAGAAATATTGGTATTACTACAGTGAAAAAAGGCCTTCAAAGAACAAAATTAGCATGATAAACCTGTCAGTAGAAATAATTTTATTAGTATTTATAATTTCAATGTCGTCAATTAGTTCAAGCATGAGATCATTAATACAACCCAAAGGTGTAGTATATGTGAGACCAATCATTTAGATGACTAATTTTACCTTTATGTTAGAAGTCATAACCTACCCCCCTACCTTGGCGTTTACTTGAGAAGTGGAGTTTCTAACCTAGAACTGTGGTCCTACGGCCCTTGTAAGATATCCCATGTGATTAAATATTGGTTTGCTTGTCCCCCTATGTTTCCGTGGCTGCGTGGTGGACATTGTGGAATCCTCCCCCCTTGGTAACGTATGCCCCGACAACTAACTCACTGAATCCGTTAACAGTATGTGGTGAAGTGTGTGATAGTAGCGATTAAGACTATAGGAAATATAATGCTAGTTACGTATTTATTACAATTTATGTTTGCTGTGGTTGGTGTACAGTTGTTTAAGGTGAGCATTGGAACGTTTGTTGATAGTTGAATTAAGATCTTCAAACTTGGATTACCATCAAAAGAAATAAACCTTTCTAAAAATATTTACCTTTATATTAAGATTCTTCAAATCCCTTCTTGTAAAAATGAGACTTCAAGGATACACAATGGAGTTCGTAACCAAGTTCAAAGATCTTTTATAAAGCATGAAGTTGTCCTAATTTTATTGGATTAGTAACCTATGTCGCATGTCCTTGTCGAGGTATATTTATTCAAGCTTGTAGTTTAGGAAAGGTGTCATCATTAGACCGTATTGTCTTCATCTAAACAATAACATTTACATAAATGTTTTGGCAAAATGTATATGCTTCTTTATAGGCTCTTATCATGAGAAATGGGTTCATTCAAATATATCAATGGGGAATATGTAGTAATACTTATACTTTCAAAAATGGTAACAACACATTAGATGTCGTAGCATGAAACTAATCTAGTAGCAATTTGAAATTGTCATTGATTTAATCGCTGAGGTTTTGTTTCAGGGCAAATTTTTTAGGTGTAATGATATTTCTAAAATGACAAAGGATGAATGCCAGTGAGTATCTTTGTTTAGTAACATAGTTTAATAAGCATGGATGATTATTGACATATATTTGTGGCAAACAAGTTAAATTAGACTTATATCAAGGATACTATCAATTAAATTATTTTTCAGGGGGACGTATTTAGTATTTGAGAATCGCAACTATTTGGTGAGGGACCGAGAATGGACGCGTTATGACTTCCATTTTGATAATGTAATGAAAGGAATGCTTACTCTCTTCACTGTGTCTACTTTTGAAGGATGGCCAGGGTAAGTGTACCTCGGTGATGCATACGCTAGTTCCTTCTTACACGTAAACAAGCGCATCTTGTAGATTCAGTTAATATTTGGTAATAATAGGTTGAAAATGTTTTCGTAACCCAAATTATATTTCCAGGTTGTTGTACGTCTCTATAGATTCGAATGCTGAAGATCGGGGTCCCATAACTAACTTCCGTCCAATTGTTGCAGCCTACTATATTATTTATATTATTATAATTGCCTTCTTTATGGTAAGTACACGTTCTTGTTACCATGCCATGAAAATATTGATTTAATTATTGTTATTCATTTTATGTAATATTCGTAGGTAAATATATTCGTCGGTTTTGTCATAGTGACTTTCCAAAACGAGGGAGAGCAAGAGTATAAAAACTGTGAGTTAGATAAAAATCAGAGGAATTGCATAGAGTTTGCGCTGAAAGCTAAACCTATTAGAAGGTGAGAAATAATTACATCTAACTAAGATATATCAAACCAACTGAAACAACGGGAATACTATAAACAATAAGAATAGTTTTAATATGCACTTACGTTATTCAAAATTAAATACCAAAAACATTGAGAGTGGAGATTATAAGAAAATGCACTTTTAAATAACATCACAAACTCCGTCTGACTGTTTAAAAACACTCAAACTTTTTATCTATTCGATACTATCGACACCTCACTTTAACAAATTTCTATTTACAAGAAGGTTTCTTCGGCCAGAGGAGTGCGACTTATTTGCAAGCATTGTCAATCAGAAATTAAATCAGAAAACAGAATATTCCACATCATTTATCTTCTGTAACTAGCATCATTTAAACCGTCTAATTTCCATCCCAGGTACATCCCAAAACACAGGATCCAATACAAAGTATGGTGGTTTGTGACCTCACAACCATTTGAGTACGCCATATTCGTGCTGATCATGATAAACACCATCACCCTCGCCATGAAATATCACAATCAGCCCCCAGAATACAGCAAGGCGTTGGATTTGTTAAATATGCTGTTCACTGCTGTCTTCGCTTTGGAGTTTATTTTTAAACTTGCTGCTTTTAGATTTAAGGTGAGTTTATTTTTATTATTATCATCCTGTACTGTCACTGCAGTGAAAAACCATCCCTTCTCTACTTCCACTTTCTCTGGTCTTCTGTGGTTTGGGCCAGTCCTTTGAGAAGGAGTCCGGTCCACGTTGTCGTTTCCTTGCGTTTTGAAATTCACTGTGCGGTGTTCATCGCCCATTGCTCCGCCGCATTTTTTTTGGTTTACCATTTCATGTTGTCAGTTAAAGGACTTATCGCATTCGTATTCACCTTTATCACCACTTTTACACAGAATTACTTCGGCGATGCTTGGAACACCTTCGACTTCATCATCGTTCTTGGCAGCATCATCGACATCGTTGTCTCCCAAGTAAACGAACTCAAGAACCAGGTAACGGCACTGTGCACTTCTA
Source organism: Orthosia cruda (assembly GCA_964057195.1). NCBI lineage: Eukaryota > Metazoa > Arthropoda > Insecta > Lepidoptera > Noctuidae > Orthosia > Orthosia cruda. The sequence continues at coordinate 2,646,103 of OZ059854.1, forward strand.
GAGATACACTTCTTAGATATACACTTTCACTAATGATATCTTGTTTTGGAATGACCAACTTTTTATTAAATTTTATATTCATTATGTAGCTATTTTATTTTGTACTTTATTTTCATAGTTTTAGGCAAGATTTAAGATAATTGGGTAATTTTGCGATATGTATTATTTATTTCACAATTTTAGACTTATGATACTAAAAATAAGTTAAATAAAAATGTTTCTAATGTAATAAACATAAACACACTCAATAAAAATATTAACTGTAAATATGCTTAATTAGATTGATCATTCCAAAACCCAGATAGCATAGTTACTGTTCCGAGCATGGACAATATGATCGATGTTGTAATAACAGCAGATGCTAAAGCTCTCACATACGTTGAACCTGCTGGATCCGCCATTGAAGATGATCGTGTTGATTTCAGGGAAGTGGCATGCCTAGGACTCACGTTGTAAAGGTAAGATACGCTTTTACGCTAATTGTTTTAACTTAGATATTGTAATCGTCATTTAATCACAAACTTGAAAAACAATAAATTAAAATCAAAGATTATAATTGATACATGAATATAGATCACACAATGGTATTTAACACGCTCAGCGACAAGCTCTTTATGCCAATACCACCTAGTTATTTTTTGTTTTTATTCTCTAAAATTATATAGTGTACCGAATTTTTCCTACTCCCAACTTTGTCAACGCCTCCACCCAGTGTGTATATTTTTCGATACACTTGCCTAGGAAAATAGTTTACGAAAATTGTATAGGAAAATAGTTCCACTTGTGATATAATTGTTTGCAAATTTTGCTTCAATAATACTTAATAATGAATATGCTACCTTACTTTGATAAACCATTATATAACTTTTCATTTAAAACAATAAAACCGCAATACAATTTTTACCTTGCATATTTTTTCCGTTAGAATTACAAAGCAAATATCCAATCCCAACCCCAAATACGCCAGGAAAAAGAATATGAAAGCTGATTAAATGACGTTTATAATGTGAACAGAATTAAAGTAGTAGTAATAACAATTGTTCAAAATAATGAAAACATAACTAACACATTTAATCAGAATAAATAGCACACTGAATTTAAATCGCACTGATATAGACATAGATAACAACAAAAGAAAATAACAGCTTTTAATATTGTATAGTACGAAGCAACTGACAATTAAGATGATGCTTTAGATGTATGTAAAAAAACTTTGGGACAGTAACGCTAAAATAATCATCATAATAGACTCCTAGTAAAATCTAGGAGGCAAGACACGGCACAACAGACAAAGCACAAAAGCACACTCAAAAAACAGTCAGCAATGAAGTAGAAGCTGTATTTTAATTGCTTATGATACAACAGCAAATGGCTTAAGCACTTAAGCATACAAGCTACACACAGCGATATTTTTTACGCATCTCATGTTTTGATAACAAAAATAAATATTACAGTTGCAGTTATTGCTACAACTGAGACAGATCCAATCATATCTTTGGATTAGTGGTCTGGCGGCAGCTTCGAAAACATGAAATCCATACTCCAAAGTTTTTGGAAACCCCAAATGGTGGTAAAATAGAAAACAATTTTTCAATAGGACCAAAAGTTTTCAATAGGACCACACTATTTTGTATTTCATATATATTTTTGGATATAAAATACATGCTTATATTTTTCAGATGACCAACAAACATATACCCTTACTTACGTTTGGACCATATAATTGCAGGAAAGCTCCATACCTTCAATAAACTTCTTCCGACTCTTCCGAGTGATGAGACTGGTAAAGCTGCTCTCCAGAGGGGAAGGCATAAGGACTTTGCTGTGGACTTTCATCAAATCTTTTCAAGCATTGCCGTATGTGGCTCTGCTGATCCTCATGCTGTTCTTCATTTATGCTGTCGTTGGGATGCAGGTACGGCTCTAAATAATTGATTTTATCTTTTTACATTTATATTCTACAGCGATAAGTAAAGATACAACGATTGTAACGTTTGGTCTATATAGATGATATCATATTGTTCTGTATTGTTGCAGGTGTTCGGCAAAATAGCAATAGATGATGATTCGCCGATTACAAGAAACAATCACTTCCAGACATTTCCACAAGCACTACTTGTATTGTTCCGTTCTGCTACCGGTACAAATTTCTCTTTTTTTTTCCTTATTTTACTCTATGGATAAGAAACCTTCCTCAAAATCGAAATAGCTCATAGCCTTGTTCAATGGATTTTATTTGCAACCGACGCCTTCAATGTTTGTGTCTTCGATATATAAATAATTTGACAACATTTTTGTGTTTAGGTGAGGCATGGCAAGACATAATGATGGGTGTCTCACCAGAGCCTGAAGTGAAGTGTGACGGGAACTACCATGAAGAAGGTGATGTGGAGATCGAAGACAGCGGTGGCACGTGTGGCAGTGTCCTTGCCTTTCCATATTTCATTAGTTTTTACGTGCTCTGTTCCTTTTTGGTAAGTTCTATATTAAAGCACCATCTCATCTATCTTTTCCAGTTTTTTTGTTTTTATAGTTTATACTTACTTGGTTTTGTACAATACTTTGTTCTTTTCAGATCATCAATTTATTTGTCGCTGTCATTATGGATAATTTCGACTATTTAACTAGAGACTGGTCAATATTGGGACCACACCACTTAGATGAATTTATAAGGTAACTTATTTCTAAAATCTGAGTATAATAGAATCTGAGGGACTTTTTGAGCAAGCGACAAGTTATTACGCCCCTCGATCACATAATATTAACAAGTTGCATCGACCGAAAACTAATCTCACGCTAACATCCAACAACAGCTATATTATGTGCATTAAATTGTACAATAAGATTCCAAATGTCATAAAAACATTACCATTCTTTAAATTTAAGCGTAATTTAAAAAATCTACTTATTGACAAATGTTTTTACAGTGTACTGGAGTTTTTAGATTATAAGTTGTAGAAGATAATATAAAATTTAATGTTCCACTTTCAATCTATGTAATATAATTTATTTTTAATTTATGATAATTAATCTTAATTTACTTTGACTGCTTGCATAAATTTTGACTTTAGTGATCTAATAACTTCTATGACTAATTTGCACGCCGAAATTAAAGGCAGAATAAGAGATCTGTAATTATTGCCTACGAACTTTCTGTACCTTATTGACGCAAATAAATGATTTTTGTTTGTTTGTTTGAATTACTTCAAATTATCATCAATACCTTACTTATAATATTACGACTGTGTTTAAATTTTCAGATTATGGAGTGAATATGACCCTGACGCAAAGGGTAGAATAAAACATTTAGATGTAGTTACTTTATTAAGAAAAATAAGCCCACCTTTAGGTAAGTACAGTTCATTCATGCTTTCTCCTAGTCTTATTGTATAGAAGAGGAGAAAATATCAATGTGTCGTACATTGATATCTTCTCCTCTTTTTTGTCCAATCCTCTCCCCAGTTTAATTGACGTCGGGTCTCCTTGTCCTCTAACACACACATTGATATGTTTCATTAAAACATCCCTTTTTAACATGAAGTTTTGTTACAGGTTTCGGTAAATTATGTCCACATCGCGTGGCGTGTAAGCGCCTCGTTTCCATGAATATGCCACTCAACTCCGACGGCACTGTTCTCTTTAACGCCACGCTATTTGCCGTCGTCCGGACCTCGCTCAAGATCAAAACGGAAGGTAAGCCTGATGCGAATTATTTTAGAGATGTTAGAATACAGTTCTTCGTGTTCATATTTATTTATCTATCTTTATTTATACTGTCGCATGTCTTCTTCTATTGTACATTTATAAGTAATTGGCATTCAACGTGGTAATGCTTCCAGCGTACTGGGCACTTTTCCCATGGACGGCAATATGGACGATTTTTTTATGCCCTATAAGTTCTTCCCTTCTCTCCTTTTATACTAGCTTGTACTTTATTATTAGTTTATATATAAGTTACTTATAAGTTCATAATATTTTAATTGAAAATAAAAAAAATAGAGATTGTATGATAATTCTTATCCCACAGGCAATATAGATGACTGTAACACAGAGTTAAGAGCAGTCATCAAAAAGATTTGGAAGAGAACGTCTCCTAAACTATTAGATCAGGTAGTTCCACCACCGGGAGATCCAAATGAAATCACCGTTGGCAAGTTCTACGCCACCTTCCTCATACAGGATTACTTTAGAAGGTCAGTCCAAAAACAATAGATAAAGACTGAATAGAAAATTTCTAGTTACTTTTTAATTACGATTTGAATTGTATGGTACATGATGCTTTTTATAGTTAACGCAATGAAGGAAAAAGTATTTGCTATATTTATTTATATAAGACTATGAAACAGGATCATGCACCATGGAATACAAACTTAACGATTATACCTAACAATTAAGTTGTTTTAATATAAATCGGTGACATTCAAAATTGGTTCTATATCCAGGTGAATGACAATGATCATGATGTATTGGTGTGCTTTCTAGAATTTTATAACAACGTTAAGTTACCTACTGATGAATATAGAACCGATTTTACCGATCAAAATTAGCATTATTCAAAATTCTCTTACAAAATTATTTAATTACATCCGTTTCACATCCTTAGACTTCCGAATCTGGTTTAGAATTGGCATTTAGAGTTTTAGGAGAATTTACATCTAAAAATCAAAACCACACTGAACAATTTCGTGCGTTGATTGTTATAAAAAATAAAATAAACGATAACCACGTTTGGCATTGGTCAGAATTATTTCGTTTGAATTTGTTTCGTGTTTTGATTTCGTTTCGTTTAATTTCGGTTAACACTGACAAATACATTTTTGTTTCATAGGAATCACGCGTGAGTAACAACAGATACGTATGTGTAGGAAAGAATGTTCCCTTTTTTAGTGTTTTTATATCATACAAATGCTGACATGACCCTTTGCGTAATAGATCTAATAAACTATATAGGTCAAAGCGTAACCCTTCAAGACAAGATGGAATTTGATTCAAACATACTGTTTTACCCTGCATGTCCCTATGACGCTCCTACGATACCATAATCTTTGGTTTAGCTTTATACAAGGTGTTTTGTACACATTTACGAATTGATGCTATCCAGAAGCATGCAGATGTTTTCTACAATCCAACTACCATGTTTTTATTTTGTCCAATATTTTACGTTTCCTGTTGTTATATGTTGTGTTTTTGTGATATTTATGTTATACATATAATTTTAGTATTAGTTCATGAAATTGAATAATGATTATTCTTCAAAAGATTTTTCATCTTCGCGTTTAGAATTTCTTATCATAGGCTATAGCTATATCTGAATTTTCTCTCTTTTGGGATTATTTAGACTACAGATTTTTATGAACATACTCGTAGTAGATAACATCATTGTCAACTTTTTTATAATAGAACTTTTACAATTCTTAGAAAAATCTTTTCGATATCACTTCAATGCTTAGCGTAGTTGCACACTGCAAAGGAATAAATTATGTAAGTACTACCGAATATTCCTCATTGGTACCAATGATTCTAAATATAATCATGTAAATCATAAGGTTCAAAAAGCGAAAGGAGCAAGAAATGAGGCAGAGCGATGAACAGACGCACCAGATGACACTGCAGGCTGGGTTGAGGACATTACATGAGGCGGGTCCCGAACTGAAGAGAGCAATATCTGGCAACTTAGATGATATATCTGCTGAATGTGATGTGCCTATGCATAGGGTACGTATGGAGAAGTATAATAACCAGATCATAAATTATTAAAAAACAAACAATCTAAACATAAAAACTTCTCATTCATGGGAAAGTTAGCTGTTATTGTTGAAGAAAAAAATTAAAATGACAATCATTTAATTTTTTTAAATTATAAATTTATTTTTTCCGCTATAGAGAAACCACTCCTTATTTGGAGGTGTCTGGTCAAGCATACGAAGGCACGGACCAAACAGACACTTCCATAGACATAGAAAACATGGGGAACCACCAACAGGTAAACACCACACTTCATGACTATATACTTAACTGCATCATATAAATACGTATTTAATTCATTACTAATATTCCACTGATCATTTTTCACACAATATTTTGCCAGAGAAGTATTGTGGTCGACACTATTTATGTATTGAGTTGATTGGCTTTTGACGCGGGCACTAAAATGCACCAGTATTTTAAACAAGCTAGCACGTCATAGTTGACATTTTTTTAAATTATTCTCAGTAAAAAGAATCTGTCAGTAATTAGGATTATAATTATGATCATTCATAATTACTGTCAAATTAATTGGAAATGATTAAAAGTTTAGTGCTTACGTTGATGGGGCACACACGGACTTGTTTAGCACTTCAAAGGATGTTAAGCAAAGATGTGTAGCCACCTTAAGCTTTCAAACTACACATAGATAGTTATTTGGCTACTTTCAAAGAGAATGAGAGTGGAATTAAAATGAAAGAGTTTACCAGTGAAATGTCTTCTCTATGCAGATGAACAGATAAAACATTCATCGTCAGCCGAAGAACTTCTTACAGAAACTACTTCTGGTAAATATGCTGAACAAGGCATTGAAGATGAATGGAATGAAGTTAAGCGTAGGGAAGATGAAAAATTTAATTTGATTGAACGAGATGAAAAGCTGTTTCTGTGTATAGAAGAAGAACGGTGTACAAACTGGCCCAGGGTTCGATCCCCAGGCTGGGTAAGATATGCTAGCGTATCCAATCAGAAATATATTTTTTAGCCTCCGTTGCGTTTTAATCAATAAGTGAAAAAAGCGTAAAGTATTTGCATATATAAGGGTATGGTTTATTAAAAAATTCAATGTAATGTGAAATATTCGGTACTTCGTAAAATGGTGTGATCAAAATATTAAAGAACTGTGTAAAATCATTGTGTTTGAAAAAGATCCTCAAAAAATCATCATTACATCAGCCCCCAAATATTTACTGCTGGCGAATGATAAAATTCACTAACAAATACTTACATAACAAAATTCATGTAAGCTCGAAAGTAGGAGGAGCATAAGAGTATGTGGAATCATTGCACGTGGTGTTCCGTAGTTGCTGCCTACTCCCTTATGAAATAGGTTTGAGGATATTTGAAACATTTTAGATGGCGGTGGTGGAGCCCCTGGAGGAGTAGGAAATAATTTGAGTTCAATGATGCAAAGGGAATATGGAGTTGGACCTCTACCTCTTACACCTAATTTGTGAGTTACTTAAATCAATAATTGTGTTCCACTGATGACGATAACAATGTACTCGTAAATACAGAAAAAAATAATATCAATAATGTTACAATAATATTGGAAAAAGTACTATGTTCAAACCTTACCTTGTCATTTTCAGAGCAAATGGTCAGCCAAAGGAGCAAATACCACTAAGACCTCTAATATTCAATGGAGAATCGGAGAAAATATATCAAGTGCTCGAGTGAGTACAAATTTAATACTTAACAACTAATAAATTCATTATATTACATCAATCATTTCAATAAATCAGTTTAATATTCTAATACATATCAGAATCTAAATTCAAAATGCTTATATTACAGAAGAACCACAAATGACCTAAAGAACACTATTTACCAAGGTAGTCAAACGTGTGGTTTTGTAGTTGATTTTCTAAACTTAAAGTTTGCATCACCCGCACTCTTGCTCAAATAACCTATCTAACGCTTCCATCTTCTTTCACCGCTTCTGTGTGGATAACGGTACGTACTAACAGCAATCAAAAGTCCAACTATCCGGAGATGCTCGGGCAGATCGGTCTGGCCTTCGGATGCGTCAACTATCTAACGACGCCAAGCGAGGGACAAACCGCATCTAAGCCAACGGCGACGGTATCGAGGCAGAAAGTTCACCCGGAGGACTCAACGTCTTCAAGGGAGAAACTATCAATACCGAGGAAGGCGTCAATGGAAGATAAGACGCCGTCCCCGAATACGAATACGTACGAGCAGATACAGCCGAAGATATCGCCACTGTTAGCGAGCGAGTGTACGCCGACGACGGAGTCGCGAACGATGACGTTGTACGGGTACAACGCGGCTGCGAAGCTGCCGTTCGCGTTCTCTCATGCGAAGGAACGCGTGTGCCGCGGCGGGGAGCGGCGCAGCCTGCGCGCCATCAAGCCGGTGCTGTGCGGAGCAGGTCGGATGGTGCGCAGCGCCTCGTCGGGGGCGGCCTCGCATGCGCCGCCCGCTCGGCTTGTAGATCGCCCGCACTCGCCAGGTCCGCACGCCACAGGGAGCTTCCTTCCAATTATTTTGTCCTTCCCCTTAATAACTATTTTGATGTTCATTAATTAATAGTTCAAACTATAGATTTTTGGGTCTAAATATTGATCTTTATTAGACTCTAGTCTGATAGTAAATTATTATATTCTAGCAGTACTAATTAAATACAAGTAGTTTAAGTCTCAAAACTTATTTTACATGAAGGAAGCTTTCTACAATGTAGAATAAATGAACGCTCATCAATTAAACTTCAAAGCTTACAGGAGTACATTGCAGGCAAACGGAAACCTGACGGTATAAAATAATAATTTTACACACACTCACACTTTGCTTCAGCAAATTCCATGTTTTGCAACTTCACACAAATATAACAATACACAAATTTTGCACTGAAAATAAAATAATAATTGAGGTAAAATGATAACATAATTTCTGACTAATACTAATATTCTAGACACAGTTTAACCTGTGATATCATCATCGTAACGAGCATGTAAACTAACATTGAAGGGCTAAACTAGTGCATTTTTAGAATGATTGAGGATTTAGAAAAGCTTTTAGAGGATTTTGAGAAAAAGTTTTGTTTTGTATGGTTTGCACGAACATTTGAATAATCATAAAAATCCACGAGGACACTATTGATTTAGAATTAATGTATAGAGAAATTATTGAGATTCATCGCTTTAAGAATCATTATAGGCTAGCTTATAAGCTTTTGAGAAATTAGAAAGTTAATAGTTTAGATTTTAGATTTTCAAAAAATCAGTTTAATTGAGGTATGTTTTATTTTGTAATAATAATAATTGATCACTGAAATTAGAAGAGTTGCAAAGTAAAATGATTCTTAACGTTATTTGAATGATTAATCACGTCGTCTATATAAAAAAAGACCTATTGCACTGGCATTGCAGGAGGAGATAGCTTTGGGCGTGGCGTGGTGTCGCTTCCCGGCAGTCCGCGGGGTAATAACTCCTCGGGACCTGTCGTGGTGGGCTCCGCAGAGAGTTTGGTTACAAGAGTAAGTTCAACTGCATGTAATAGGCTTTTGATCCACGATCTAAGTCAACTTAAAAACGATAATATCATATTCTCGTTGTTTTATTTTTAGGTGCTAACTGAGCAGGGTCTAGGTGATTACTGTGATCCTGAGTTCGTGCGGAACACCTCCCGGGAGATGCAAGAGGCATTAGAGATGACGCAGGAGCAAATGGACAGGTAGTTATAATGACATCATCATATTACAACGATTCTTGCTAATATATTGTTTTTATAGTAAACTTGAAAATCTTTCTCATCAATACAGAGCCGCGCATCAGCTGATGGTCAACGAGAAGAACGTAAAACAAGCTCAAAGCCAACAACCTCAAGTTGTAAGTATCAGCATTTCTCACACTGAATGCTTTACTAACATTGCCCACTAATTCACTTTTCAGCTGACAACTTGCTATCATATTTTATAACGAATGTATAGGGTAACATTTGGGTTGTAGGGCGACATCCTTGCCCGCCAGTACCACCCGTTCCACCAGCCGGCGACGATGCCGCCGCCGGTGTTCAAGCGGTTATAGCACCCGCTCACAGCGAGCCCGCGCGAGACCGTGCGGACGCACCCAACGCGCGCGATGCCAGACGTCACACGCATCATAGAAAAAAAAGGAAACGCAAACCTGTACTGGTTTAGCAAAATGTTATTGTATTATAAATATTGGTTCGTTTATATAGTTTGATAATTTCATTATATCGTGAAATAATTCAGTCTATTAACGACAGATTGACTTATTTGACGTTTCACGATATCTATGCTCAAATTCTTCGTTTGTTTCTCAATTTTTCAAACAGAAGGAACAAAAGTAGGGTACGTGAGTACCCTTTTTAAATTCTATACTGTGGTTATCACAGGTAAAGTGAGATTGTAGTTGTTTAGGTATAGCGTAATTTTAGGGCCATGGACACTAATGGAAAATATTTGTACCTACTCCAAAAGTGTTAAGTATCCTAAAGTCGATATTTCAGAAAATTGGCCCTTTTAAATTTTCAAATTAGAAAATGTAATTTTTCAAACTATGAGAGAGAAAATGCTCTCATTTACTAAAATAGATAGAAATTGTAATTCAAATTATATAATTTTATCCTTTTTAGATACTAAAATTTATACTTTGCAAAATAGCGTATTGTATTGTGCAAGTTTTAATAAAAGTTGTTTCTAAAATTTTAAATTGTAAGTTTGATAAAAATTAATTAAATATTGTCGATTTCATAAAACTTGCATGACACAAAAGCTTTTTATTTGAAAAGTTAAAACTATATTTCATAAATGCGAACGATTCTTCCTCTAGTTTAAATATTTGTTAAAGTAAAGAAGCTTTCAAAACTCTTTTGAACGCTAGAAGCTTTTGTGGTGAAAAGTGAAATTTCGTGAGATTTTATAAAAAGAAATCGCTTTAATTGTTACGATTCAGTATTAAGTGGGAAGCTAATTGACTTGTTCAGCGATGATCGAGTAACCTAAATTCTGTAGACGTTATTTTGTTTCACCAGATCCAAGACAATACCGTATTTGAAGACTTTGACGAACTGATTGTAAAACTAGCCCTCGGCGAGGAGATACAATTTTCTGTAGTTTACCCATAAGTTGAATTTATAAAAATGTATGGCCCTCGAGAATCTTTGCGATAGGGACATTAATAGGTGTTACACAGTAATTTTTATAAGTTCAGCTTTAGCTTCGACCACTTTTAGAATAGACATTAATCTATTCTAGTGTAAACTCTAGGCGCTTTCGACGCCTACGATGAAACTAAAGATTAGAGTCTGATTTTCATCTTTTCAGTAACTTTACAATATAAAAGTAAGCACTCTTTTGACTTAATAATAGATTTTATAGATGGATCAATTTATATACAATTTTTCCATCCATATGTCCTTCTCGGGTTGTTAGTTTTAGTCAATTTTATTTTTATCTCCTAAACTCCGACGTATGAGCTTAGTATGGGCACATAGTTTGTCCTTCGCTACGTGATATGAAGAGATGGATGATTTTGGGCAGTAATTTTCATAGCTAACATCCTCGCTTTTTCTAACGCTGCGTGTACATGTGATAATGTCGCGTGGTGTTTATTTAAAAGTGTATCATCTAAACTTTGTTACAGTTCTAATGCCTTTATGTTTTCGTATTTTTCAAAATTGCAAAAATGTGACAAATTGTGAAAAATATGTATCTTTGAACCATCATCCCAATTTTGTGGAGACTAAACTCTTACTGATATTATCAAATGAATACGATGTTGATAATAAATAAAGAAATCGAAGAAGCGAATGAATTCTATAACATAAAGTACCATCAAAGGGTTATTAGAACTGTAACCAAACATAGTATCATTATTAATTTCATATAAAAGACAGTTAAAGAGTAATTGTGTATTTGCGAAGAGGCATAAATGCTAATATCGATTAAATCGACTTCTTGATTAGTTAGACAGCGGAGTTAGGTAATCATTAATTATTTAGTTTTTAACTCTAATTAAATTTTAATGGAATTTGCAATATCTTGAACTGTTTATTGTAGGCATTATTTATTCATGGTAACAAAATATGGCCTTAATTTTAAAATGTTTAGTCTAGAAATACTAAATATAAGTGCAAAAAGCCGTGATTTCTACATTTGCATCCAAAACATATTTTAATCACCTGAGTTACAAACTCAGTTTGCCTTATCGGCCGAAAATCAAACAAAGAAATAAATTGTGATGATATTTCCTGAAAAAAAAAACAGAACAAGGTGTTGCAAGTTTTAGAAATCTTAGCTCTGTAAGATAAATTCCCTAGTAAGTGCCCTTTTTAAATCTATGAAGCGACGTAGTGTATAGATATTATCGTCAGCAAATCCATGTACCGACAACATCCACATTCCTCTAGAATTAAGGTCAATATTACTGACAATTTTCTGTTGAAACCTCTTCGCTGAACAAAAAAGAATTTGAATGTTTTAGAATCGCGATTCACGAGTAGCTACTGCAACACTGCTATAGACTTGCTCAATACTGTGACTGTGATCTTAATTGGGGACACATGTGTTACAGTATTGAATAAATTGTGATTTTGTCATTGTCTTTGTTGTTTTTTGACGTACTAGATCGCGTTATCGTACAAGTAAAATTTCAAAATTTAAAAAAAACCTCCGACACATTTCTTTTTCATGCTACATAATTTTTCTAGTAAATAGTAGACACGCTTCGATCGGCAATCTATTGAACACGTAATTATGACATGATATCTTGCGAAAACACCCGATTCAAACAGTGAAACGCCCATAACTTTCGAACGGCTGAACCGATTTTATTCAAACATAGCTAAGAACACTCTCGATTAAATCACCTTTTAAATATAAAAATTGAATCAAAATCGGTACACCCGTTTGGACGCTATGATGCCACAGACAGACACACAGATACACAGCAACACGCGTCAAACTTATAACACCACTCTTTTTCCGGCGGGGGTTAAAAACGGTTAGATATTTATGTTAATCTGCATTCAAAAAAGGGATTGCCCCTTACTGTCACTAGAAGGCGCTTATCCAATTTCAATACAAATTGACGTTTACGTTATAGCAATCGAGCACGAGTAAAAACTCACACTAAGCACACATGATCATACGCAGATTTACTCCCCTGTTTTCACGTAGTGTGTTGCAGTATTTGCCATCCCGTCAAAACGCGACTTGATAAACATGTCTATTTCACGTTTAGGCTACAACAGCAAAGATTATGTAACGCACAAAATAATTGTATGTCTAAGAAATATTCTAAATGTATTTGTATTTATTATAATATGTACCCATAAAACTCTAATTTTCAACTTGTAGTGTTAAAAGGCCGTTAATGTGTTGGTCAATTATTCGCTATGTCAAACTGCGCAACATTGCCAGACACTGATGTATTGTCTCAATAGATTTAAGTAGGGACCTTCCGGATGGCTCGACGTGATTCTTACTAAACGAAATTACAAGTGCTCACATGACCGAAAAGCGATAAGCTTTGAACAAACGTGCGCGATATCGCCATCCGGAAGGTACATCATACAATTGATTTAGTATTACCAAACAAACTTTATGGATTAATTAAACGAATAATTGAAATAATTCACACAAAGCATGCTTTGTTAAAATTAGTCTAATATATTTTAAGTAAACGCTCTTCTTTTCTTTGTTGTTAAAGTAGCCTAATCTATGCTTCCCCTAAACTTTTGGGTGCCAATTTGTTTTAGACGTTAAAGTTATGTCTTGTTATAAACTTATAAAGTTGTCTTTATACTTTCTGCCATTTTTATATACTCGTTTGAAATTCCTATCCTATTGTCTTTTCTGTTTAGTCTATGTAAGAGTTTATTGAAGAAGTTTTAAAGATTTTTATTGAAAATAGAGAGTTGTAGAGCCCATGATATATATTTATAAATCGCCGCTGTTATTTATTAGCAGCTGTGTCTATTTCAATATACTGAATCCAGAAACAAATCTTCATAACGTCAGAATATATCTAAAGTTTTAAAATATTCATTCTCTAGTAATTTCATCTGTAAATAATGTACAAAATGGAAAAATATGTACTTGGAGAAGCATGATTTTAAGTACGTTTTTTATATTTATAGCGTAATAAACGCTAAATAACTGCTAATTGTCAACTGTAAAAATGTAAATAAAAAAGTACTTATAAAAAGTATATATTCCGTCATTCATATAAAAAATTGAAATATTATTAATTATCTATATTTATTGTTTAAAAATGAACATTGTAAATTGTTTTCATATAAATAAAAAATGTCGGAAACGCATTTATACTGTATTTTATTTCCAAACCAATTTTTAATAAACAAATGATAGTTATACTACCGTAGTAGTATATTGCTCATAAGCAATATTACAAAAAACTAAAAAAAAATACTACTATTAATTTGTAACCTCTAAGAACGTTTCTCAGTAATTTTCAGCGTTTTGTAGAGTTAAAATATAATTAAAAAAACCGGCCAAATGCGAGTCAAACTCGTGCGCCGAGGGTTCCGTACCTACCCATTATACAGATAAAGCTAGACATAATTGCCTCTAAGCATTCAAAGCGTGATTTTCGCGGTTTCTGGAAGAGCGCTAATAAATTTTGCATTCGGACAAGCCTGCCTGTTAGTGTGAATGGTGTGAGTGATGTGAAGGATAATGCAAAACATTTTAGAAATCGGTTTGTTTTAAAGTCATCGCTAGGGAGTTCCTGTGAGATGCTGGATGCTGAGCCCCGTTGTGGCAAGGTGGGAACACATTTCAGTGCCAAATATGTGGCTAGGGTCATCAGGTCTACGTCTAGAGGTAAGTCCCCTGGACATGATCGGCTCAGTAGCTCGAGCGTTTGCAATACGCCGGTCCTCACTTACCGAGGGTTTTGGCACTGCTGTACAATTGATGTATTGGTCATTCATACTTGCCTAATGAGGACGATCGTGGTTCCCATTGTTAAAAGTAAAACAGGTGATCTTTCGGTTAGGGGAAACTATAGACCTATTTCTCTAGCAACCATAGTCGCTAAGGTGCATGATGGTCTGCTTGGTACTACCACGGGGTCTCATTGCTAACAAAGAAAATTTGGTTCAAATAAATCTCACTAGATGGCGCGATATGAACGTATCTGTTATTGAATGTGTGTAAAATTCACATTTTCTGGAATTGAACATAAAAATTGTATGTTCTTGTTTAATCAACTCTCCTAAGTACAAAATTATGGAATATTGGGCTCTTAATTCACATTTCAAAGATTATTTTAACGGATCATTTAGAATTGATGCCAATAGATGGCGCATTTTTTAATTTGTGAGGCATTCCACTCGATTGTTAAAATTTGCATTGTAACACATTTTGGTGCAAAAAAAACTGTAAAAACGTGGCAATAAATACTATAAAACGAACCTTCACTGTATTTAAAGAAAAAAATATTCACGAACTTAGTAAACCCTTTTACTTGCAAGTCACTGCTAACACCATCTATCTATCACCGTGAAACAGAACCGAACGCGTTCGATGTACTAAAAATAACAAGATTAATCAGATGAAAAACGCTAGTTACGTCGGCACGGTTTCTTTGTATGGGATGAGGCATCTGTATGCTAGTATTATATTATCTGTGGTACTACATAAAAAGAGAAACACCTGTTTTCGCTTGCTTCCTCGATCGGTTTAGGGCTTTTGATCTGGTTTCCTAAGATATATTATGGAGTAAACTTGAACCTATAAGCTTGCCTATCGAGCTTATAAGTATCTTCAGGCATTGATATGGAAGCCAGATCAATAGAGTTCGGTGAGCGGGTGTGCTGTCGGAGCCTTATCAATCGGAGTGTGGAGTGAGACAGGGGGGATTGACCTCGCCTGCCCTCTTCAATTTGTATATAAATGCCCTGATTGAGGCGCTTAGCAGTCAACATTTCGGTTGCCATACTGACGGTGTCTGTGTCAATAATAAGCTTTAAAGGACAATGCTGACATTGAAAGGGAACGAAGGGCTCTTTCCAAGCATGCGAATATGATAGCTCGCAGGTTTGCACGTTGTACTGCAGAAATAAAGGTGACGCTCTTTAGAGCATTCTGAACCACCTTCTACACTTGCAGCCTGTGGGATAAGTATTCACGGGCGTCGTATGGAGCCCTTCGTATCCAGTATAATAACGCGTTCAGAAAACTGATGGGGTTGCCTTGGCGATGTAGTGCGTCAGGGATGTTTGCGGCGGCGCGTTTGTTTTCATGCGATAATGCGCAAGCGCGCAACATCAATGATGGCCCGAGTTATGGACAGCTCTAACAGGGTTCTGAATTGATTGCTGACAGAGTGGACTGTTCGTATATATACGTAGTTCACTGCTTTCAGTTACATATGTCACCGTATCGTGTTGTTTACTAATACTTAGATTAAATGCTATCACATTGTTACTTCAAGATTTTTCGCTCGAAATAAAGATTTAGTATTTGAATTTTAACGCCATAGTAAAATAGGTTATTGGATGGCTAAGTTTTAAAGATATAGGCAAATCTAGATTTTCGCGAAAACTTGAAAGTGTGTCACCAACGATTTTCTCAAGAACGTGTGAATCTAGCAAGTTGAAATTTATACCATATACTGAGGTCTATAGCCCCTATTAGGTGTATAAAAACCAAGGCCCTGAGTCACCGCGATAAAAAGATATAAGCTAATTTAGTTTTTCGCGAAAACTTGTAAGTACCATAATATACCTTAATTTTCGGCTTTCTAAATTTTTTGGATTTTTTCCTGTATTTATGCTGTAAGACCTTACTTTTTGCCATTTAAAAATAACACATATCACCACTTTAAACGTATGATTTGTTCTTAAATTAAAAATATACACAGAAAATATATGGAAGCATACAAAAGGTAAAAATAACGATTATAAAAGTATAGTGTAAAGTTCGTACTTAGGCAAATGAAAGACGTGAGTCGATAACAAGCGTATAATAAAACTGTAGTATAGCGTGTCTCCTTATATACTACTGGATGAATTCACAAATGTGGGTAATAATTTACTACAATCCTCCACCCCAAATAATACAAATATCCTTAAACAAGAATCATTACACAATAGTATATAGTAATACAATAAGTCGAAATTAGATTACAGTAAAATTTAAAAGTACAATCCTCTTTAACGTAATACTTAAACTAATCTATCTATCTATATAAATATAAGAGAAAGAATGTATGTATGTATGTTTGTATGTTCCATAAAGACGCCAAAACTGCTGGACCGATTTAAAAAATTCTTTCACCGTTGTTGGGAAGCTATACTATCCCCGGGTGACATAGCCTACTTTTTTTATTTTACTTGAACGCCTTCTACGCGGCTGAAACCGCGAGGCGTCCGCTAATAATACAAAATTAAATTACTTGACCGTCACTGGAAGCTTTATATTGAGAGAGCATATCCGTTTCCGTCGATTTCTTACCAGTTTTAGGTACTTAAAATGCCACCTGGTGTCCGATTGCCATTTTAGTTTCATAAAATATGGCGAGATGTTTTCCGTTCATTGGCGTTTCGTTCTCCGTCGAAGCAACTTGTACGCATCGGTACACGACCGATGACAAAAAATCGCACTATATTTTCTTATGTTTATAGTCAAGAATAAGCAAGTGTATTTCAATACCAATATTTCATAAAAAAGTACGTGATCATTCTTTTAACGGGTTTTCCGTTCGGATCACTACTAAGCTTTATAAATCATTTATCAGTTAATAAATTATTGAATTTATTTAACTGGTAATTTATTTTCGTTTTAAAAATATAGTGCTGGTTTATGGTATGGTAAGCCATTTTTGAAGAAAAACTGTAAGTACCGTATTTTATAAAAGTAAGTGATCATAAATTTTGAACTGGTTTTCTTTATTTAACAGTTATTTCTTGTAAGTTTCTGTTTAGTGTCTTGAGATTATATTGTGAGTGCCTAAAATATTTATTTTGATACGTATCCACGTATGATACGTATATTCTAACGTGACTTTATTGTGATAATGGATGACCACGTATATGTTTCGGCTGTCGAGCCACAAACTGTGGCTGGCCCTAGTGGAATGACCCGGAAAAGGAAGCTTAGCTGCTCTAGTAGCAGCACGACTAGCAGTAGCTCTTCAAGCTCGTCTTGTCCAAAACGTGGCAAGCGGTCGCGCCGCGCACGGCGAAAGAAAAATAAACGGTCCAACCCGATATTGGATAAATTAATAAAAGAAGTCGGTGAGCTACGCCAGTTATGTTTAGCAAATAATATGCACACTCCTAGCCATGACGGGGTATCAATTTGTTCTGGGGTCAGTGGGGAACTATATACCCAGCATAATATTGACGAACAGTACCCTGATGTTGAAGGCGAAAATTTAACCAACTTAGACTTCACCTTTGATATCGAGACAAAGCTTAAGGAACCTTCAGTTCCGAAAACCCCAGATAGTTTTTTGAAAATGCTTATAGATGTCCAGCGTTTAGGTAGCACATCTTGGTCCGAAGTAAGATATTCTGATACTCAAAAGCTGTATAGTCACACCCCAGGTTTCGTAGACTTGGAAACAAACGAAGAGGTAAAAATGTATGATACCTTACGCCACTTGGCACTTGCTGATAAATCATATGCAGCAATTATTTTTTGTATCCTAAAACAAAAAGAATCGTTACAAGAGGCTATTCGTCATCTCCTTTTCTGGGCTAAAAATACAGCAGTTAATTTTGATAATTTAAACGGGAGGGTAGACGAGTTATTTCAAAAAGGTGAATTGCACAAAATCTCTTCAGACCTGTTACAGTTAGTTTGTGGCCATCGAGCCGAAAGTATAGAAA
The DNA here is from genome assembly GCA_964057195.1 of Orthosia cruda. Classification (NCBI taxonomy): domain Eukaryota; kingdom Metazoa; phylum Arthropoda; class Insecta; order Lepidoptera; family Noctuidae; genus Orthosia; species Orthosia cruda. Next base: position 2,664,697 of record OZ059854.1, read on the forward strand.
TGCGCCGAGAAACAATAACTAGCCAAATTCGAGATCCATTAGTTAAAGCATCTTTGAACAAAATTCCCCCATCTTCAACCTATTTATTTAATCCTGAATCGTTCACGGCTGCATTAGAAAAGGCAGGCGGTGTCCATAAAGCTTTTCGGCCTCCAAAAACTGATATTCCAACTAGAATTAATCAATTCAATCGCCGCCCCTCGCGGGGGCAGGGCGTACACAGAGCAGCAGTTTCATCGCGTGAGACTCGATATTTTTGTCCTGAGCCAGGACTATCTATGCACATGCATGCCTGTGACAACTCACCCTCGCGGGGTGGATATTTTCGTTCCAATTACACAAACAAAGCCCAAGGTCATTCAAGATCATCTTTTCAATCCGACCAATATACCAACAGAAGAGGTTCATTTCACAACCGAGGCTCGCGGCCTGATCGTGGAAGTAACAGAGGTCGAGGACATTCAAATGTACCAAAAGGGTCTCGAACGAACCAAAAACGATATAAACAATGACTCGAACCGTTTTCAAGAAGGTCAGTTAGCGCACTACCTCTCTCAATGGAAGGACATGGGGGCGCCAGAAATTGTTCTAAAATTAATTCAAGGGTATCGCATACCATTTATCCACAAACCTCCTCTGGTATATCCAGATATAATCAATGGTCCGTTTCAAACACCTGCTTCAAATGTAATGTCTGCAATTATAAAGAAAATGAAAGCTCAGGGTATTCTAAAAGTGGTTCAGTTCTCACCGAGTTTCATTTCCCCTCTATTCTTGGTACCAAAACCCGACAGATCAGCCCGTCCCATATTCAACCTAAAAGCGTTAAACGAATTTGTAAAGACCCAACCATTTCGCTTAATAAACATGTATCGCATTCCGGACTTTCTGCAACCACAAGACTGGATGTGCAAAGTGGATCTATCGCAGGCATATTTCCACTTGAAAATTTCAAAGTCCCACAGGCGCTTCCTTCGCCTTGTATACAACCAAGGATTATTAGAAATGACCTGCCTTCCGTTCGGTTTGAGCACGGCACCCAAAACCTTTTCCATACTAACGAATTGGATTGCTCAAATATTACGCGAACGCTGGAACATCCGAATCGTCGTTTATCTCGACGACTATTTAATAGTACATCAAAATGGCCACGTTCTTCGAGATCATGTCGAGCTCACAGTAAAAACTTTACAAAATCTTGGTTGGCAAGTAAATTTCGAGAAATCTGTTCTTTGTCCTCAAAAGACTATAATATATTTAGGAATATTATGGAGTCCGTGGGACAATTTAAAATCGCTGCCAAAAGAAAAGACTTTATCATTAATCAAAAAAGTGAGTCGCGTTCTACGGCGAGGAATAATAACTCGAAAAGAACTGCAGAGAATAATAGGACTCCTGAACTTTGCCAGCTATGTTGTTCCTCGAGGTCGACTCAATCACCGGCAATTATTAATGTTCATGAACTCTCTGCCAGACCTCTCGTCGAAATTCTACCCACTACCGCAAAATGTTCGAAAGGAACTGGAATGGTGGAGTCTGAATTGTCAGTTATCAACACCTCTGCATTACCCTCCGCCAGTAAACTTCCTGACAACAGATGCATCGGACCAGGGTTGGGGAGCACAACTTGACAACCTGGCTGTATCAGGCACTTGGTCGCAAGAGGAACAAGCACTACACTGCAACCAAAAAGAAATGTTGGCCATATTTCGTGCCCTTCAAGACAACGCTCGTCTTCTGAGCAACAGCTCGATCCTGATACAATGCGACAACAGGACTGTCGTCAGCTATCTAAGGAACGAAGGAGGTACGAAATCATTACCTCTCATAGAATTAACCTATCAAATACTGAATTTACTGGACCAATTTCAAATACACTTCAACATACACCACCTTCCGGGCAAGTACAACAATCATGCCGATCACTTGTCTCGCTTTCGCAAAACTCCGGAATGGCACCTAATGCCAGCCTGCACGGAAATAGTGTTTACAAAATGGGGAATCCCAATAATAGACTTGTTTGCCTCAGCGACAGCACATGTGGTGTACAATTATGTATCTCGAGACCTGAGAGATCGTCAAGCACTATTTCACGATGCATTCAGTGTCCCATGGAACTATCCACTCGCATGGGTGTTTCCACCTCCGTTCTTAATCCCAAAAGTCCTGACACACCTCAATCAATCAACAGGAATATTTTTAATAGTAGTACCTCGATGGGAGAAGGTATTTTGGCGTGCAGACCTCAAAGCCCGAGCGCTGGTACCACCTCTAACTCTAAAAAACTTACAGATGCACCTGGTCGACACATCGACGGGACTTCCACCACCACAAGTGGAGGAAATCATCCTCGAAGTCTGGAAATGTGGGGGTGGTCCAAGGCGATAGAAACATGGACCGCTGAACAACAGTTATTGCCATAAAATTCCTGGCGAAAGTCTACCTTGAAAACTTATGAGGTGGCTTGGAAACGATGGATTTCTTGGTGTCAATCCAAAAAGATCGACACGAATAATCCTACAGGTACTCAACTAGCCCAATTTTTATCTGATTTACATTTAATTCATAAATTATCATATAATACAATTCTTTTACACAAATCTGTAGTTTCCACTTTGTGTAATGTTGAAAGTTCAAGTCAATTAAGTTGACATGTTCTTGTAAAACATATTTTAAAATCAATTGCTTTAGAAAATCCAAAGTCCTCTAAACCACCAGTTTGGGATGTTAGTAAATTGATTACCTTTCTAACTAATTACACTGTAGACCTAAACAATCTCTTTCAAATATCGCGCCATACTGCAATTATATTACTACTTTGCTCAGGTAGACGCATACATGACTTAACGCTGCTTAGAGTTGATCCTGACCATTATATTAGATCAGATGATAGTCTTATATTTTGGCCTGAATATGGTTCAAAAACAGATAGTAGTAATCACAGACAGTCAGGGTGGAAAATTCTTGTGAATCCCGACAATCGTAACCTAAATCCTATATTCTGGATAGAAAGAACCATACAATTATTAAACGAAAGACGTAATGCTGCAAAATCATTTAATCTGTTTATTACAGTTAGAGGTGTGGCAAAGCCCGCTTCCCGCACAGTCATCGCAGGCTGGGTGAAAACCCTGTTCAATGAAGCTGGCATCACAGCAACTCCAGGAAGTACACGATCTGCAGTAGCATCTAAGAGTTGGCTCGAAAATCATCCCATTGACGAAATACTATCCCGAGGAAATTGGCAATCGGCTAATACATTTCAGAATTTCTACAGAAGAGAAGTCTTAAGAATTGTTGATTCAGATATAAATGTTACACAATTGTTTAATCCTATTAATTAGCTAAAACTGATTATATATCTTAATTGTAGAGATTTAGTTTCATTAGTTAAATACTGTTGTTGTTGTTGTAGTATTCTTTGTGTTTACATTACCAGAATATTCATGCAATATTTATAAATAAATATGTATGTATGTACCTACCTACCGTTTCTCTGAAATAAATATACTTTCTGATGACTTATTTTGTTGTTTTAAACTATAAATTTCCTATCACATTGGCGTTATCAGTGGCGACACCAGGCGATAACAAACAGGTCTCAATATAAAGCTTCCAGTGACGGTCAAGTAATTTAATAGCAGCGTTTTAACTGAAATAAAACGCATATTAAAATACTTACCTCACTGGAAGCTTTAAGTTTACTTCTGCCTGGTTATATTGAGCCAATGAACGAAAAACATCTCGCCATATTTTATGAAACTAAAATGGCAATCGGACACCAGGTGGCGCCACTGAGTAGGCATTTTAAGTACCTAAAACTGGTAAGAAATCGACGGAAACGGATATGCTCTCTCAATATAAAGCTTCCAGTGAGGTAAGTATTTTAATATGCGTTTTATTTCAGGTAAAACGCTGCTAATAACCTTCCTTACGATTTCCAACATTAATACAAGTTACAATTAGGTACTCTTATTGATACTAATTATTAATAACTAACTTACTAGAACTTCTTAACTATTGCAATATTAAGATGGTCTTTTTTACGGACACTCCCGTTTAGGACGGGTTGGAGGTACTTCTGGATCAAGATTCTCGGGATTAGGAGCACTTATACAAGGATCAGGATTGGGCAACTTATTAACAGAAACTGAACCGTCCGGGCATATGGACAGCAACACAGCGACCGTCGCGGTTCGGTCCGGACTACACTCCCTTACACTCCGAGTTGCCCGCGACTCAACCTGTGACACCTTTGTGCTGACTGGAGCTGGCATCATATCCGGCAACTTGGATCGCTCCAACTCGGGAGAATTTCGTTCTGTCGTACTGGTTGGACAAATGAAGGAACTACGCGATCGCTGTCTTAACTGGTCAATACGTTTATGCGTATCTTTCCCCGATCCATCCACAACCCTATAGTCAATGGTACACATAATTTTTACTATTTGCCCAGGAAGCCATTTTTCACTACCCCTATACTGTCTCATCCATATTTCCTCGCCTAACTGTAAAGAATGTTCCGTACCTAACCTTTGTTGCCGCTCCTGACCCTTTTTCACATTCTCTTCTCTGTTGGGCCTTAAAGCATCCAATTTCGTTTGTAAATTCCTTCCTAACATTAGCGTGGCTTGACTTTCCCCTATAGAACAGTGTTCTGTACATAGAGCAACACCATCAGCAACACGGGCCAGGAGTCCGTATTGCTCTATGGTTCTGTATTCCGGTAATATTATGTTTTATTTTTGCTGAACCGCTTTTTTAATTGTTCTTTTAACAGTTCGCACTGCAATTTCCGCAGCCCCATTTGATGCTTGAATTGTTATAAAGTCTGATAATTCTTTACTCGTAAACGGGGGGCCATTATCTGAGGTTCCCTACTTGAAATCGAATGACGTTAGATCGAATAACACTTGCTTGAAAACGTTTACTCGATAGAACTTGAAATCGATAAATTATGAACGCGACAGTTCACTACCTCGATGCATCAAAATCTCGAATAACTAGAATTTCGAATCATCGGCGCGCGAAGGCCCATTATCTTGAAACATCATTTCTCGTCCGACCATCTAATCCATTTACAAAATAGTTTTTAACCGACTGCCCAAAAAGGAGGAGGTTCTATGTTCGACTGTATGTATTTTTTTTATGTAGGATCACCAATATCTCCGTAAATATTGGACCGATTTTAAAAATTCTCGAAAAATTATCGATTTCAAGTACTATCGAGTAAATGTTTTCGAGCAAGTGTTATTCGATCTAACGTCATTCGATTTCAAGTAGGCAACCCAGCTGCGGTACTAGTTACGGGAAATACTTCTAATCATTTAGTTCTTGCATCAACCATTGCTTAATATATTTTACCATAAATAGGACCTAGGAAATCTAGCCCATGGTCTAGAGGGCCAGGGCCACGGTGTGGTTACGTGTCGCTTCGGCTCGTCCACCTCCCCCGCGCACACTGCGCATTCTCAACATGTCGCCTCCACCGCCTCGTCGATGCCTGGCCACCACACATAGCTCCTAACTGACGCTTTAGTCTTTACTATGTCCATATGGGACTCATGTAACTCTCGTAATACACTAGTTCGAAAGCTTTATGGAATCAGTACTCTTTGTCCCCACTTGACACAGCCTAACTCTTCGTACAGTTCCTTACGACGGTTGAAGTACGATTACAATTCGCGTATTTCATTATCTGAACTCCACATATCTCGAATGTAACTTATAACTCTGCTTAACATCGGATCTCTCATAGTCTGTTGCTTTATTATATTATAATCTAGTAACGACGCATTTTGTGCGAAATGTAAATAAGTTTGCTCGGGGAGCGCATGTAATGACTCATCACTACTGCCAGGAAACGGTAATCTGGTAGTCCATCCGGCCGTTTTTTTTTTGTGTTGACGTATCCTTTATCATACGGATATGCAGATAAAATTATCGCCCCACGCTGTAATCTACTTGCCGCCATGGCTGGGACGCTGTGTTTTGGAACAAATATGCTTGCTAATGGCTTATGATCCGTTTGCAAAGTAAAGCGTCGCCCATAAACAAACTGATGCAATTTTTTCAAAGAAACTACTATAGCTAACGCTGCCCGATCTATCTAAGAATAATGCTTCTCCACGTCATTCAATCCGCGCGACACACACATACCACCGGCCGATCGCGACCGTCGGCACTTGGCTGTGTGTGTACTCCACCTATACCCCGCGCACTGGCGGTATATTATAGTAGTGTATGCACTGGCGTCACACGTCAATACATAAATACATACATACATAAACTCACGCCTTTTTCCATGGGGGTGGCAGAAACTACGGAACGCCACCTGCTACGATCCTTACATACTTCTTTTGCTTCACTCACATTCATACATCTAGTCATACACACACGCCGGTTATGAGTACTGCGCACCTGGCCTTTTTGAAGAACATCACCTATAAGGTCTATGTATGTCTTTCTAGGTCGTCCCCTCCCGGCGTTTCCATTCACGTCTGCCTTGTGAATACATTTCGTTAGTCGCCTTTCATTCATCCTCTCAACATGGTCAAATCTTGACATACTCTTTTCAATTTTAGTCACTACGTCTTCTTTTAAACCACAACGTTGTCTTATTACCCCATGTCAATACTAAGTACTTATCTGGGTTATAATGGGCCAACACTTCCGCGCCTGTTAATGTTTTTTAACTTTAGTTATCGCTTCCCCACACTGTTCACTCCAACGTGAGACGAGTGACAATATACTATTCAAATTATTAACAAACTTAGCATAAAAATTTACTAACCCTAAGAAATAACGCAACTCAGTAATATCTTTCGGCCTTGGAATTTTTACTATTGCATCTACCTTATCCGTATCTTCTTTAATACACTCTTTCGATATAACATATCCTAAATATTTGACCTCATCAATCATGAATAGACATTTACTTATTTTAAGCTTCATTCCATGACCTAAAAAAAAGTAAAGATAAAAGTTTCTAAATGCTTTTTCTGTGTCGCTGTCGTACTTATGATTACGTCATCAAGAAATACTTCTACGCCTGGTATGTCACTTAGAAGATTTGACAGATTCCGCTTAAAGATGCCCGCGCTCGAAGACAAACTAAACACGGGTCTATTATATTTAAACAGACCTCTATGTGTATTTATTACTGTGAAATCCCTAGAATGAGCTTCCAATTCTATCTGATTATAAGCCTAAGGGATAAATCAATATGCAAGTCTTCTTTATATTTGGGTTGGAATATATTTAATTGTTCATCGTCATAATGCTATTGACTATCGGACTTTCGTTACGTTTTTAGACATTATACCCTGCAAATTTTGAGAAGTGCTTTTATTTATTATTATTGAATCACTTTACTACACTTATGTCTTTTAAGAGCTGAGATAATTATTTTGCATGAGCAAAACGTTTCAGTTAGTGAAATTGCGAGGCGTTTAATGTTATCGCCATCGGTAAGTAACAAAATGTTTTATTATGTTTAGAAGTTTAAATAATCCACATGTTATTGATTGTTGTTTTTTGTAATAATATTTTATTATTGTTCACAGAGAAGAACAGTGCAATTTTGGGTCCATCGATATGCAGATTCGGGAAGCATTGATCCTCGCCGACCGGGACCAAAGGCTGGGTTTGCATACACAGATGCCAAAGCGCGGCACCGTGAATCGTGATATAGTTGCTCGGCTGAGCCCTTTCTCACTAGTTCACTACCTACTCGTTCCACGGCGACTACATGACGTGACATTAGAAACTGTACGGAACCACTTGCGTGCATCTGGTGTGAAATGTTGTAGGCCAACAAAGAAAACAAGAAAATTTTGCTGTCAGATATTCACAGGCAAAACTGGATAAGCTTCGCAATAGAATATTAGGAATTCGATTGGTGCAATAATATAGTTATATTTAGCGCAGAAATATGTCAGACAAGGACTGTCGCAAAATATTGTGGCGCTTTATAAAAACTTCAATGCAGGTCTAGTGGCCGCATTACTTTGGGATATTGCGGATGGATGTAATCAATGGGTCCCGGTGAAATAGTGCAGTAGGGGGTCGCAGTACTAGTCAAGATTACTTGGACATTTTACGAAACATGATGCTACCAACTGTGCGCATCGCATAACCGCAAAAACACATTTACTTCGTGCATGATGTTTTGATCGGCAATACTTAGATTTCAATTGGGGGAATATAGTAGTATTGGTCTGAAAACAATGTTATTCCTACCACAGAATCAGGTAGAAATATGAATAAAATGTGCGGGAAGACAAGTTCCTATGGACCTAACGTTAAAGTTATTAACGATATAATGTAGCACGAGCACGGTTGGCGCAGTGGTTGAGTGATTGACTGCTGCGATGCATGTCGCGGGTTCGATGCCCGAACGGAACAAATATTTGTATGACCTACAGATAGTTGTTCCGGCTCTGGGTGTTGTGTATGTGAGTTTATATGTTTGTAAACGTACCCACGATACAGGAAGAAATTCCTAGTGTGGGGCAACGTTTTAGAAAAAAAAATGTAAAACACTGTGCGAAATAATATTTAAGCTATAATAATCGATTTAATATTAATTAATCAATAATAATGTGAGAAATATTTTAATTGTATTACAATAGGTATTCAATTGGTATTTATTTTATGTAAAAAATATTGTATCATATTATTTAAATCAAGGGTTAAAGAATTTTAAAACAATAGCGAATATTTAATATTGTGTTGAGGTCAAGCTTCAATCCTCTATTCCTTGTGAAAATCATGACAGGCATATTTTATGTGAAAATAAATTTATCCTAGTATTTAAACCAAAGGTATAATAGTACATTATGGTACAAGTGTGTAATGTTGGTGATTACTGCTGAGGCGCCATTGAGCCAACGGTAATCTATACCAATATTATAAAGAGGAAAGATTTTTTTGTTTGTTTGTTTTTACCGAATAGCCTTCGAGCTACTGGAACGATTTTAAAAATTCTTTCACCTACGGAAAGCTACATTATTCCCTAGTAACATAGGCTTTAATTTGGACGGGAGCGAAGCCGCGGGGGTCAGCTAGTCATCAATATACACGTGTATCATACGACGTTTTTCAACACATTTGTGAAGAAAATAATACAAAAAAATCATTATCAAAAGTGAAAACGAGTTGTGATTTTTTTTTCGCAATGGCGGGAAAAATTACTCAGTTTTCCTATGCGCGCGCATCTAACAATGGCGATCGTCTATAGAATAAAAGAATGAGGTTTCTTTTTTTTTGGCTTTTCGCGGATAGCGTTACAGAGAAAAACAAAAGATATATTTGAGTGCAAGTTTTATTTATTAAACACGTACAAGTTGAAATTATCTATTTGAAAACGAAATTGCATGAAATGAGCAAGCAATAGGTACATTAATTTATTTGTACTATTGAACACTATATTTTTTGTATTGAAACTTTTTTAAGAACAAAGTACCTAACTCAACTAAAAATAATAATAAAAAACTCTATAGTTAACTCACTTGTGAATAATAGCAAACAAAAGGCACAGTTTGATTACAGGTGTCATTATGTACCTAATTGCGGTGAAATTAGAGCCACTTTATGAGCAAGTGTGTTGAAAAAAATATTATTAGGTATTACTAACGATACTTAAAAAAGTTTAATTTTTATTTCATACCTATCTTTAAATTGCATCATTATCGTGCAATCTTTTTGCATTGTTTCTTACATACAATGAGTGTAGGATACACACTCAGATCAAATAAAAAGTCAAGATGGAACGTTGCAAACAACAAAGTGAAGCCGGTTCAAACTAAGCCTTGCCGTACAAATACACAATTACACGCACTCACGTACAACGTAATTACGCCTTAGCTTGTCCTTCGAGCTTACAGATCAAATAATAAAGCTCAACTGACAAGCTAAGGGGTAGTTTCGTTATACGTGTGCGCGTATTATTGTGTATTTATACGGCAAGGCTTAGTTTAAACCGGCTTCACTTTGTTATTTGCAACGTTCCATCTTGACTTTTTATTTGATCTGAGGATACACATAAAAAAGCAATAAGTAGTTTGGGCTGTCGTGATTTGAACCCATGCCACAATGCCACCGGTTTTAAAGTACCACAGTCTCACAACTCAGCTACGACTAGTTCAATGTTAGTGACGAATTTGAGGACTACGTTTGAACAGGCTCGCGTACGCCATTCGCGTGCAGGCGATTATGAACGTTGAGGTGTGACTGCAATATTGACCCACGACTGTAAACACCTTGGGGTATCAATATTTTGTAGTGAACAAGAAGTTTTAAATCAAATCAAAAATATTTATTTGCTAGAATATGGTACATAAGGTGTTACAGTAACTTTATTTCAGCACATCCTGCAATAACATGGCGTGCAAATTTATTGACAATCAGTGATGTTACCTAATTCAACTTACAAACAACTAATGCATTACACATTTTTTGTTAGATTCTACAGAGTTGTAACGGAAAAGTGGGGCCACTTGTTTTAAAAAACAGGGGGTATTTCGAGTGTGTGTAAAGGACAGATGTAAATGACTTGTATACATCTGTCACTTACTCAATTTATCTCAATTAACCTTACTCTAAGAGCTTATGGTCACCCACCTTGGTCCTTGCAAGGCACAGACAATGCCCAAAAAAATGCATTTTCTATACAAAGTCGTCGTCAGCTGAGCAAAATTTTGTCGCGAATGGAATTTTTATAAAATGCTTAACAAAGTCGTTGTAGGTACTAGAATTATCAGTTGGTATTCTATTTTTATTTTTAACGGTTAATGGTCACCGATAAAACAATATGTCTCGCTTGTTATCGAAGTGGCTTTTTTGACATTTTCACAAAAACAACAAATTTTCAAGAAGATATCACAAAATCCCAGCAGCGGTTGACAAATCTTGTAATTTGATTTGACAGGTGACATTTGACATTGCCGTATGAAAAACACAATATAAAAAAAATAAGAAATGCCATGAGATTCCGGTTGACCTATACCTTATTCCCTCTTCGACGTTTGCGCCGGTGCTAAAGTGCGGTCAAG